>CM033686.1:65891532-67342011 GCA_019514585.1 Dendrobium officinale | reverse complement strand
ACTATGATAATTTAGATAGAAGATCATTAATCTCATAATCAAAACTACAATAATAATTGATATATCTATCCGAAGAAAGAAGGTATCAATTATTATCGATCATTCGAAAATGACGATAATGATCGTTATATTTGATTTTCCCAAAGAGAATTAATTAAATTTTTGAAAAATTGATTTTGTTTTGAAAATAAGTTCTGGGTTTCTAAATCTCCTACGAGCGCAAGCCCTCGTAGTTAATTACATCATAGGAAATTGGAGTTTCCTACGAAAACTCTCGATTAAAATAGCGATAGAAATTTTATTTTGGATTTTCAAAGGTCGATATCAAAGGAGGAAAAGGGTAGGAATTTTCAAATGGGATTGGTTCAATGTTGAACACTTATTTCTAAAATCAAATGAGGAGAAGTAGGAGGTGCTTTGAGATTCTGAATTACTTCAGAAAACACCTCAGTCTATCCTAATTGTTAGGCTTATATTTGATTGCAAGAAATTTTTAGTTTGAGTGGTCAATTTTATTAGAAAGTGGGATTCAAATCCCAGAAGTTGAGGTCTTATGGCCCGAGCCAGCCTCGGAACCTAAGTCTAAATTGGGCACTCGAAATTAGTACCCCGAACCTAGCTAGTGCAATGCGGATCTGGTCTTACCCCGGCCTGGATTGGGGAGCCAGCTAAACCACCTAAACGACTTTAAAATATGAGTCCGGTCTTTTTTGTAGAGTGGTAGGGACGTTATTTAAGAAAAGTTTTAAGAATAGGGCCGACATCTAGAGCAGATCCTAATTGGCCCCTTTGACTTATGTTGGGTATTCGATGTCTAAATAAATGCAATTAAATATTAGACTCTTTTAAATTTGTTACTAATGCGATGCATGCTAATTGACTCAATTGGATGCAAAATCAGTATGTAGCAGTTTAAAAATTTTGGCTTAGAAAATAGGTTTTATCCTAGAGATTGCATAACATCCCCTTGACAGATCGGCACCCTCATAGGCCAGGTGGTCTGCCAGAACCCGCAGGCGGGGAGATGCCTAACAAGGAAGAGAAGTCATAATATGAATGCATGAAAAACCCTCGGCGAGTCCGAGCTTACTTCTTAGGACCGTTTAGAGTTTCTATCTTATCTTAAAAATTTTATTTAATTAAAGTAGAAAAATTTTGACAGACCCCTAAGAGCCTAAATTCGAATTCCAGGTCAAACCAAATACGGCATGCAGATAAAAAGACTAGAAAATCATAAGTTCTAATGCGCAATTAAATTAAACAAATCAATTAAATTTATATATATCAAATTGAATGTCTATATGGCAAGTGCCACTTATTATTACATCACAGAAATTGCAAGAAATTAAAGTGGCCGGGCACCACTGACTACAACCCGGATTTCTAATCCTAAATTAAATGAATTTGAAATTTGGGATTCTTCTCGTTGTCCATTTCTTCGTCTTCTCACGAACATCTTGATTCGTCGGTTCCGGATACCCAAATGAAAAGAAACTCCCCTTTAATTGGGGTGTTATCTTTCCTCTTTGGATATTTGAAAGAGATCCTAATTTGACTTCCAAATGGAAGAAGACTCTCCCCTTTAGGGATGTCTTCACCTCTTTGGAATTCAAATTGGATCGAATATCCCAAATTCAAATCATTTTAAAGAATTACAACCTTAACTGAATTAAATTTACATTGAGAGAAATAAGAAAATCTAGACTCGATCCTGTAAGGTTATCCTAATAATCAACAGTTGTATATATTCCCAAGCAGTTATAATATGAAAAATTGAAATGCATTTTTTTAGCCACACTTGGCCATGCTCTTTTTATTTAAAGGGGGTCTTAAGCGCGGCAGGTACCTGTGCAAAGAGTTATATATTTTTTTTTAACTGCCCCCTTTAATTCCAGCTCCTTGTATGAGCATGGCCACCTGCATAAGATTGCACAAGTATAATTCGTCCCTAACCTAGGGGTAAGTCTAACGCACAATCAATCACAGAGTGCAGTAAGTAAGTAAGCAAACACAACAATTCTATACTAGCAAACAGCATGCAGTAAAAGCTCGAAAAATACGGCACACAACTGCAGAAAGTAAAACACCGGCCTAGCCTAGAACTAGAGTCAGTGATCCTAGCAAAACATCTAGAGTGTGTGAGGTAGGTCGTGTGGTTTTGATGTGTCCTAAATAGGATTATTAGTTAGAGTTATTTCAAGTTCGATTGATTGTAAGGCTTAAGGGATTTTTTAATTAGAATTTAAATATTAATATTTTAAATCTTTTAAAATCAATTATTTAATTATTTGTTGGGAACCACCTTTGTTTCACACCGAGGCCGTGAAGTTTATTTCACCTTCCTTGGGGCTGAGTTAACAGCCTCGTAGGCCTGGGTTACCCAGTGGTACCCGGTATAATTAAGTAACTTAAGTTGATTAAAATTCAAAAGTTAATGAATTTTATCCAAAATTGGTTGATTACTGATTTTAGAAGTTAATTAATGAATTCTGGAGTTTTTTTTAAAGCAATTTTGAGTTTTATGGATTTTTATAAATATTTTAATCATTTAATTAAAGGGTCAAAAGTTGAATTTTTTATTAAGCCCAAATTCTGAAATGTTTGCATTTTATTAAAATACTAGACCTTACTACGATCCGTTAGGAGGTAAGTACGTTGAAATCGGATTTTTCTGCATTTTATTACAAAGGTTTGAAGTTTTGAACTAGATTTGACCTAGGTTTGACCAAAAAGTTGACTTTTAGAAATATTACAGATTTCTGGAATTTAATATTTTTAATAAATATTAGACCCTATTATGAGTTGAATGCAAGTGAGTTTGGTCAATTTGAATTTTTCTTGAATTAGTTATGAATATTTGAAGTTTGAGGTATTTAATGAATTTCTAAAATGGTTTAATTAAAGGGCCTTTTTGTGATTTTGCTCCAAATGATATCCCAACTCCTTGAAATCATCTCCAAAGGTCAGGAATGACCTAAGGGGAGATTCCCAAGTGTTTGAGAAATTTTTGGAATTTTTAATTATTATTAATTAATTATATTAATTAAATATTCAATTTTGCTTAAAATTAATTTAAGGTTTAATTTGATGTCAAATAATTTTGGTTTTAATTTTCATTGGTTAAGGGTTTAATTATGGTCAATTAGAGGGGTTAAACATAATTTTAGGGTTTAACTTTGATTTATTACATTTTATGGAAGCTTTAATGGCTTAATTAAGGATTAAACTTAGGAAATTTGATTAAGGGGCTTAATGATTTCCAAAATCAGTGGGAATTTTTCTAGTGGCTCTACATGTCACTAAGTTCAAATGTTTAAAGTTTCAAGTTAAAATGATGTGTATCCTAATTGTTAGAATTTCTCTAAGTTTTCTAAATATAGGTCCTTAATTATTGTCCTTAATTATGTCACTAAATTTGATGGGTTTGAATCAATGTTTTAACTAACCCTTGACTAAGCATGAAAGGAACACACAATAACAATCAATTCCTAGATCTAGGAGAGCCTTAAACTATGTGCAAGTGTGTGTACCCTAAACATGCAAAGGTTAACATTAATTAAAATGACAAATTTTTTGATTAGTGAATAATTAGAATTTAATCATTCACTAATCATTCCCCCTATAATTTCTATTCACACATTCAATCTATGCATAAAATCCCAAGGAATCTCTCAAGCATTTAAGGATGTAAATATATATATATATAATTTTAAAAATAGATTTAAAAATATATAAGTATATATAAACCTATATATAGATATATGTTTTAAATTAAAGTAATTCAAAATATTATCAAAAATAAATTTATACATGATTGAGAGATCCACTGACTTTCAAAGTCATTTCAAAATAAATTTTTAATTTTCAAAATATTTAATATGATATTAATTAAATACTAATTAAATATTAAGGGTTTTCAAATAATTCAATTCAATCAAAATAAATTTAGTTTTAAATTTTGAAAATAGTTTTAAATTAAAATTCTTAATTTTCTAAAAAAAAAATTTGATATATATTTTATGATTTGAAATGAATTTATATCAAATTTTTAAAGATTTAAGTTAATTAAACGAATTTAAAGTAATTTGAAAATAATTAATATTTAAAATAATTTTTATATTATACTTAATAAAAAGTTTCTGAAGTTTTGGAAATGTATATATTAAATTATAGTTTTGAATTATTTACAAAATTTTAATCAAATGTATTTTTTTTTTTTTAATTAATTATTAGTTTAAAATATGAAATATCTAATAATTAAAATAATTTAAAATAAATATAATATTTTGAATTGAATTTAATTTTAAATTAAAGATATCATTTTTCTGAGAAATTTGATATCTTGTATTAAATTTTTGGATTTATACTTAATTTTAAACAATTTTTTAAAGTTTTCTGTATTTAAAATGATTTAAAACAATTTTTAAATCATTTCAAATGTAATAACGGCGCTGGTGGCCACGTGGCGGGTTGAGGTTGGCCGGTCAAAATGCAGAAAACGGCGGGCCAATCATTGGATGACGGCGGGTGGACCCCACGCGTAATCCACTTAACCACGTCAGCGCTCAACTCTGTCCGTTGGATCGGCGCCTATTGCATCTAACGGCAGTGATCAAATCCCGTAACTTGATCTCAACTCAGCAAGATCAGACGGCGAGATATTGATCCCGCTGTTCCAAATCAATGGTTTAGATTTCGTCGCACGAAAGATTTGACTCCAAATGGAATACACGGTCGGAACAGACTGTAAAATAGCTCGATCGGGACCGTTGATTGAGAGATCAACGGTCCTGATCGCACGTCTGAACCAGACCGTGAATGACGCCCTAGAATCAAAGTTTTGCTCGTTCTCTCGATTTAATCAACAAAATGGAATGAAATTTTAAACCTAGATTTACCAGATGAACAGAAATATTGGGGAAGTTTTTTAAATTTTTATATAAGCACTTAATAAAAAGCTAATTAAATCTATGTGTCCTAAGCTAGGTTTAGAGATTTACAGCGATTCAATGGACGGTTTGAACCGTTTTTGGATTCTCTGAACTTGTAGACTGTCCACGACTAAGTTCCTAGTTGACTCCAAGCTCTGACACGCCATGAATCTCCTGGAATAAGCCTTGGACGGATTGGGTAGTGAGCTCGCCGGAAGATCGTCGGAGGCAGCTTTGACCGGAGGGATTTGGGTGGGGAAATGTTAAGGAGGTTCAGTAGAGCTCGAAAGAACAAAGAACTCGACTGGAGATGCTCTAGGTGGGTGAGAGAATGTAGGGATGCGAATGAGGTTCATTTTGAGCCTTTTGCCCTATTCAATCCCCTCCAGATTGAATGAAGGGCTGAGATCAATTGGATGAGCTTCCAGATGAATGACATCTGTCCAGGGAGTTGGTGGGAGCAGCAGCCAAGGACAGCTCAAGGACATCCTATGTGTAAAGGGTATTTTGTCCCTTATTTGGACACATGGCTTGATAGGAGCTGTTTGATTTGGATCCAAGGGTCAAGATGAGTTTTAGGAAGCTTCTAGACTCTATTCAAACTGCTGGAGAGGTTTAGATTAGGGAGGATTAGCTCTATGAGTTTTTTTTTTGACCAAGCTTGACCAACTTAAAACAAAAGTTTGACTGTTTGACTGGTCCCCATGCCACATGGCAGCTGAGGTGGCATGGGAGGAGGCCTGGGAATTAGAAGAAAGTGCTGGAATGGATTGAAGAGGGAAGGGGTTAGCTTGGGCCAAGCCAAATGGGGATTTAAGCCCCTTAAAGAGCTTTGTTGACTATGTTGACCAGTCAACTCGTCAATTCAGAGTGAGGTGGCAACTAGGGTCACTTGAAGAGTTTAATTAGAGCAACTTAAAAGGGTTTGACAAGAATTTCGTCCATTTGAAATTTGATTCAAAAATAAAAGGGCTTAAGGGTTGATTTGGTCGACCTGGGTTGACTAGGTCAACTAGGTGGACCCAAAGTATGGGTTTAGGCTGGACAGGATTGACATAATATTTGGAGTCTGTGGGGGTGATTTCAAGGTTTAAATAGGCCATTTGGATCAAATAGACTTATTAGGCCCTTAATGGGCCATTAAGTCAAAATTGGTTGACTTGGTCAACCGGGTGGGTCTAGGGTCTGGAATCAGGTTCAACAGGTTTCAAGTGACATTTCAAGACCAATGGAAGTGGTTACATGGCCTGGAGAGGTCATTTGGGTCAAAACACCTGTTTGGACCCTTAAAGGGCCTATTGGGTCAAACCTGTTGACTTGGTCAACCAGGCTGACCCAGGGGTTGGGAATTGGTCCAACAGGTTTGAAATGACATTTGAAATTTGTTGCAAGTGATTGCACTCAGTTTGGAGTTCATTTGGTTTGAAATCACCATTTGAACCCCACGGGGGTATTTTGGTCATTTTGACCCCTGGTCAACTGGGAGTCAAAGTGGGTCCAAAAAAAAATACAGTTTAAAGTTCAACATATCAAGATTAAAGGTCTGGAAGTGACTAGAGGCTTTGGTGAAGGCTCTAAGGTCAGAATTTTCAAAGTGACAGGTCCAGTGGCATAAGCTGTAAATATTTGAAGGTTTTACAGCCTTTGGATTTTGATTTAGTTTTTGAGGTTAGAGACCTCAGAATGGGCTCAAATTTGGAGGGTTGCCTCCAGAGACATGCCCCATCAGTATGCAACTGACAGACTCTGAATCGGAGGCCATTTTATAGGTTTTTGAAGTGTTTGAAAATTTGCTGAAAAAGGCCTTCGGGATTTGGCCTTTTAGCATTGGATTTTGGTTTGAAATTTTGGATTTGGATTGGGTTATGGATTTGATTGATTATATGTCTGGATTGACTTATGATCTAGGTAGATCCTAAAGTCTGACTCCTAGAAGGGTCTTAAGGTCTAGAATAGAACCTAAGGTCTGAAGTCTAGAAGGATCCTAGGGCCTAGAGTTTCAATTGATTTGGAAATTAATCTATGGCCAGGATTAGTCCAAGTGACCTCATACAAAAATGAGGTCAACAAATGGACCCCCAATATGTGTAATAGAATAAAATTCTATTGCACATATTGGCGTTGACCGAGATTAAAGATCAAGTCTAGAATTTTGATCCTAAGGGAATGGAAAGTTAATCCCTGGGGAATCAAGGTTTAAATTGATACTAGGGTAGTGTCACGAGGGGCATACTCTACCACTAGTGGATTTAGTCCTAAAGGAAGGAAAGTCTATCCCTATAGGAAAAGGAAGTTTGAGTGATCGTATAGAAAGGAAGAATTCCTAACTATAGAAGATCAGATTTAAGTTTTAATTCTAAAGGAAAGAGAGCCTGACCTTAGAAGATTGGATTTGGATTTGATTCCAAGGAAAGAAAAGATCTAACCCTAGAGGATTGAATTTGATGTTGGTTCTAAGGAAAGGGAAGACCTAACCCTAGAGGATTGAATTTTGATCGTATAGAAAGGAGGAAATCCTAACTACAAGGGATCGAATTTGAGTTTGATTACTAGGGTAGTGCCACAAAGGGGCGTACTCTACCACTGATTAGTTGAGATCCTAGGAGATAGGAAGCACGGGGACTCACACCTACTCCTTAAAGAAAAGAAATGACTGGACTATGTGGGGCCGAACAGGCTTAATTCCACCTTTAGTCAGTCGAGATCCTAGGAGGTAGGAAGCACATGGACTCACACCTACTCCTAATGGATCGGATTTGTATTAGGTATTCAATGACTAACCTAGTTAGAAAGCACTGGGACTCACATCTAACTGGGGGAACTAGCCAAGGAGATAGTCTGCCAGAATCTCTAAGGATTCGACAAAAGCTATCTAACCCGAAATTTGATTTTGTACACTAGGATGGTGCCACGAGGGGCTTGCTCCACCACTAGTAGATCTAATCCTAAGGAAAGGAAGCTCTGGGACTCACACCTGACCTTAAAGAAAAGAGAGAGTTACTGAACTATGTGGGGCTCAGTAGGCTTAGTTCCACTTTTAGTCAGTCGAGATCCTAGGAGATAGGAAGCACAGGGACTCACACCTACTCCTAATGGATCGGGTTTGTATTGGGTATTCAATGACTAACCTAGTTAGAAAGCACTGGGACTCACATCTAACTAGGGGAACTAGCCAAGGAGATAGTCTGCCAGAATCTCTAAGGATTCGACAAAAGCTATCTAACCCGAAATTTGATTTTGTACGCTAGGATGGTGCCACGAGGGGCTTGCTCCACCACTAGCAGATCTAATCCTAAGGAAAGGAAGCACAGGGACTCACACCTAACCTTAAAGAAAAGAAAGTAGTTTTAGAATTCAAAAAGCATTGAATAAGATTGAGTCGAGTTCAGTTGAAAATCAAGTATTTTATTGATTCAAAGATCGAGCTACATCAAGCATAGTATTTCTTCAGGAAACGCCCGTTTACAGGAAGCATTGGGGGTGATTTCCCTTACAATCCACTAGCTGATACGAGCCTCCTTCGTAGACTGTTTCTACTATGAAGGGTCCTTCCCAGGTTGGTTCAAACTTTCCACCGAGTTTTCGGTGCGCTAAGATAGGCCTCCGAAGAACCAAGACCAAGTCGCCTACTTGGAAGGTTCTAGGTCGCACTAGCTTATCGTGAGCTTGAATCATTCGGGCTTTATACAACTCTAGATTTTGTTGAGCTTGAAGACGACATCCTTCAAGGCTTTCGAGTTCTTCCAAACGGAGTTGTGCATTCTGTTGAGTTGTTATCTGGTTCTGAATTGCAATTCTGAGTGAGGGGATTTGAACTTCCAGAGGGAGTACGGCCTCAGATCCATACACTAGCGCAAACGGTGTAGATTGGGTCGGAGTTCGATAAGTGGTTCTGTAAGCCCACAAAGCTTCCACCAACCTCTCATCCCACTGACGTTTATTATCATCGAGGGTCTTTTTGATGATTTGAACCAAAGTTTTATTGAAGGCCTCAGCCAATCCATTAGCCCTTGGGTAATAGATTGTTGAGTATCTCCAATCAATACCATGGCGATTTGCAAAATTGTTGATCTTTGTAGACTTGAAAGCGGACCCATTATCGGATATGATTCTGCGCGGAACGCCAAATCTATATACGATATGGTCACGGAAAAATTTCATTACATGATGTGATGTTACATTTCTTAATGGGACTGCTTCCGCCCATTTTGAAAAATAATCAGTCGCTGCTAAAATGAAGCGGTGACCCTTCGAAGAAGGAGGGTCAATTGGCCCAATGATATCCGTGCCCCAACTTTCGAAGGGCCACGAGGCTACCGTGGGATGCAACACATTAGGCGGCTGATGTAAAACCACACCATGTACTTGGCACTGATGGCAACACTTTGCAATTTTCATGCAATCGTCAATCATCGTAGGCCAGTAGTATCCAAGTCTTTTGATCTTCATTTTCATTTTAGGACCCGATTGATGAGCACCGCACAGTCCAGCATGGACTTCGTTAACGATCTTCAGGGCCTCACATTTGCCTAAACAACGGAGCCACATCTGACCAAACGATCGACGGTACAACGTATTGTTGACTAGTGCGTAAGATAGGGCGCGTTTCTTAATTTGATGGGCAAGTGATCTCTCATGAGGGAGCTTGCCTTCTTGAAGGTATTCGATTATCGGTTGTCTCCAATCTGCTTCTTCATCGACTGCTGAAGAGGTAGAAAGGACTTGGAAAATTTGTTTGTTGATGTACTCCAAATCTACAGGAGACAGAACTTGACGACCCTGCACCTCTATAGGAATGGAGTCTTCTTCTGGACACGCAAATTCCTTTGCAAGCTTTGCGAGGGCATCCGCCGAAGAATTGCTTCCACGGGGAATCCTATACATAGTTACAATCGGAATTTGCTCGAGCAAGTGACGGGTGTACTGATGGTACTTCAGGAGTTTAGGATTCAAAACCTTATAGGTTCCTGCAATCTGGTTAATCACCAGTTGGGAATCACCAAAGATTTTTAATCTCTTTAATCTCCATTAAAATTGCAAGTTCCAGGCCAGTTATCAGAGCTTCGTATTCAGCCTCGTTGTTTGTACAAGGTTCTGATAAATGGTAGGAAAAGTGCATCATTCCCTTATCTGGTGTTATGAATACCAGGCCAACTCCGGCTTTCCCGGGAATAGTAGATTCAGGTGTTTTGCCCCGTTGGGGGAGGACGCAGCACCATCAAAATACATTTCCCAGGTTTGAGTAGTGGCTTCCTCAAAACTCATGATTTGCTCATCAGGTAAATCATCATTTAGAGGAGATTCCGCCGGCAACGGATGTGCCGCAAGGAAGTCGGCGACGGCCTGCCCTTTCACAGCACGCAGGGGAATGAAAGTAATTTCAAATTGGAGCAATATCATAGACCAACGAGCCAAACGTCCTGACAACGTAGGTCTGGTCATAAGGTATTGCAAGGGGTTAAAACTGGAAATTAAGTTGATTTGATGAGAAAGCATGTAATGTCTTAGTTTTTGAGCTGCAAAGACTAAGGCAAGACAATGTTTCTCAATCGTTGGATACCGAATTTCCGTTGGTAGAAGTCTCCGACTTAGGTAGTAGAGAGCGTTCTCTTTCCCTTCGTCATTGACTTGAGCAAGGAGGGCCCCAAGAGACTCGTCAAGGGCCGCAGTGTAAAGTATTAAAGGTCTTCCCGGAATAGGGGCTGCCAAGACAGGTGGATTTGTCAGGTATTGTTTGATATTTTCAAAAGCAGATTGACATTTCTCATCCCAAAAATGAATTTGGCGTCCTTTTTAGCGAGGACCGAGAATGGTTGACATCTTCCGGAAAGATTGGAAATGAATCTTCTTATATACGCCAGTCTACCTTGAAGAGACCTTAGTTGAGTAAGGCTCCTAGGAGGTGGCATATTTAAGATAGCTTCAATTTTAGCTGGATCTATTTCAATTCCACGGTGCCTTACTACGAAACCTAGAAATTTTCCCTGACGTGACACCGAAGGCGCACTTCATGGGATTCATCTTAAGGTCGTAGCGGCGCAACCGTTCGAAGACGATTCTTAAGTCATAAAGATGAGCCTCTTTAACTTTACTCTTGACAACTAAATCGTCGATGTAGCATTCGACTTGATTGTGGATTAAGTCGTCGAAAAATTCGAGTCATAGCCCGCTGGTAGGTTGCACCGGCATTTTTAAGGCCAAATGGCATCACTTTATAAACAAAAGATCCCTATAGGACTTCTGAATGCAGTGTTTTCTCTCATCTTCTGGGGCCATCTTGATTTGGTTATAACCAGACGAGCCATCCATAAAGGAGAAAACGACATGCGAAGAGGCAATATCCACCATAAGTTCTGGAATTGGCAAAGGAAATTCATCCTTAGGACATGCCTTATTCAGGTCTCTATAATCAACACAGACCCGGATTTGACCATTTTTCTTTCGAACTGGCACAACACTGGCTACCCAAGAAGGATATTGTTCCTCCCGGATAAATCCGGCTTCGGCCAATTTCTTAACTTCAGAAATGACTTGTTGTTCAATCTCCAGACGCATGCGTCGCGGAGCTTGTTTGACAGGAATGGCATCATGCCGGATTCCAAGTTTATGAACTGCTATATCGGCGGACAAGCCCGGCATTTCGTCGTATGTCCAAGCGAAACAGTCCTTAAACTCGGATAGAAGTTGAATTAGATCCCTAGACTCGTCCTCACTCAACAAAGAACTTATGAAAGTAGGTCGAGGGTCTTCTTCTGTTCCAAGGTTGATTTCTTTAAGTTCATCAACTGTCGATTTAATTTCTTCTTCAAATTCAGGGGGTGCATCCCGAATTTGGACTTCATCTGAATCATCCAAGGTCTCCAAACAAAGTCTGTCGAGCGAATCGACGACTTCAATAGGGACATTTTCAGATTCAAGATGGATAGTTATCATCAAGCAATATTCATCATCGTCGAATGAACTAACGGTACCAAAGCCGATACCACTCGTCCAATTTTTATTGAATTTGGAATTCCAAATATTTTGGTGGTATCTAGCTTGACCCTTAGTCCATTGACTCGGAGCAAAACCTTTAGAAATAAGAGCTTTAACACCAAGAGGAAAGTAGCCGAAAGGTAATTCCATTAATTCATTGAAATCTGCCTCTTCCAGGATTACATCACCTTCATTCCTTGAAGAGGAGGTGCCAGGGAAGAACCTCTGGACTTTCCTTACTTCTCCATTTAAGTTAGGGGAATCCTTAGTTACTAACCCTGAGACCCTGTCAGCGGACAGTGGGGTTAAGGCTAAGGATTTAACTACCCTATTAAGCTTTTCATACATACTCAATTCAGGCTCATCACTTTGAGGTTTAGAATTGTTACCCTCTTGGTCACTATCCGAATCTAAAGTGAGATCAAACTTTGGAGGAAGATTAGATTTTTTATGGTCAAAAGCAATTTTGTTACCCCTCCTTTTTGATTCTTCATCAGAACTTGTTTCAAGTTCGATGTACATTGGGGGATTTCTTTTTTCAAGTGAAGGGCGGCCTCGACCGCGTGCTCTTTGGGCCATCCTTCCCCCTCTTTGAGGTAGATTAATTGGAGGCCTAAAAACCACGCGCTCAACGTCGTCTTCACTATCAGAATCGTCTCTTTTTTGATTCTTGACTTTTTCTTCTCTCAACTTTTGAATTGCTTTTGAACTTTGATTTTCTACTTTTTCTTCCTTAATGTTGATCTCTACCTTAGATTTGGTAGTGGACCCTTTAGGAACATAGTATGCAGCATCCTCGTAGATCCCAATCTCGTGAATAGAAAATGGTTGTAAATCACCCTTGATTTCAAACTCAATGCCATCTCGTTGGTACTTGATGCATTGATGTAGGGTGGAAGGAACCATCCTATACTCATGGATCCAGGGCCTACCTAGGAGCGCATTAAAGGATGTCGCCGAATCAATTATATGAAATTTCGCTTCAGTTTTTAATTCTCCTATCTCTAAAAGTAGTGTGATCGAACCTAAAGCCTTCTCGCCTTTTTTGTTGAACCCGCGAAGCACTAACTTATCGGTTGAGAGCTTGCTAGTATCAATTCTAAGATATGCGAGAGTCTTTATGTTCATCACGTTGACCGATGCACCCGGATCAACAAGAACTCTTGATAACTTAAACCTTCCCACATTTACAGTGATGTAAAGTGGGCGATTGTGATCGGCAGTTCCAAGGAGTAGATCTTCATCAGAGAAGGTAACTCCTGGGATTTCTTTGAAGTACAAAGCTTCTTCCTCGGAAGTTGAAGCGAGTTGAGCTAAGCAAATCTCGGGGTCGAGAAGTGCTTTAATTAAAGTCTCCCTCATCTCTTTTGAAAGGACAAGGGCATCGTAGATGCTCAACTTAGCAGGCAACTTCCTAAGGTGAGCTAAGACATTGTAATCAACACTTGGAACATTAACATCGGGACCCGGTGGATTTGTAGGAGAATTTGATTGTTGAGTAGGAACTTGAATCGGATCAGTGGAAACAACTTGTTTTCCCTTTTCCTGAGGGGGAAGCCTAGGGGGTAAAACCTTGCCACCACGTAGTTGCACTTGCACGATTTCATCGGAAGGACAAACTACGGGGAGGTCTACGCTCTCCTTAGGCGGTTGATTGTCATTTTCTGAATGAGAATCTGAATCCGAAAAGTCTATCACGACGGGACTCCCTTGAAAGTTAATTTCAGGGGTATCACCATCTGATAAGACATCAAATTCGTCTTCTCCTTGAAGGGTCAAATCCGGAAAGCTGAGTTTTTGAACTTCTTGATTGTCCTCAGCTGGCTCCGAGTTATTTTCAATGGAAGAGTCATTTTAAAAATTTTATTCTCAACACTAATCATCAAAATATTTGCAGAAGGATCTTTCTTTTTATTTAATTTTTGACCCTTTGCCTTTGATGGGGCAAAGTAAAAGTCAGATAACTTTAGTGGGGCTAGTGGTTTTGAGCCACCATCCACCACTTGTACACATCTCTCATCAACAAATTTCCTCTCTACAAAAGGTTCACTCTTTTCATTTTTATTTAATACAGTAGTTCCTACGACTACTGGAGAGGAAATCGTCCCAACATCCTCCTGCGATGCCTCCAGCTCAACCTCCCAGATCGGGCCCGGGGCTCTCGTCGGTAACTGTTGAGAAAGACGAAAAGATTGGTTAATCGACTTTTTAAATGCCCGGGATAGTGCTATATCCCAACCATCTTCAATGGAAAAAGAAAGATTAGAATTATTACCTGAGATGGATTTGACAGATCCCTGATCCGGATCAACCAAATACTCCTTTGGAATTATTATGTTACCTTGACGGAAGTTTCTTTCAAGCCAGTCCATGAAAACAAAGCAATCTTCGATTGTATGGCCCAACATGCGGTGGTAAGCACAAAAATTGGGGTGATCCCCCTTATTTGCCTCCTCCGGCTTCTTGGCCTCTGGCAATCGAAAATCTGGCTTCTTTTGGAGACTCTCTTAAAAATTTTCCTTACCGATTCTCTTTTAAAGGGATAAGGACGAGCCAATCTCTCTTTAATAGTCATCGGGTAAGGTCCTCTAGTGGGTTGAGAAGTTACCTGAAACGGTTGAGATTTCTGAATTTGTTGATTGGTAGGATTACTTGATTGAACGTTGACCGGCTTTTTTCCCTTGTCGACTGCTGAAACCGTTGCTGCCCTCTTTTCAAAGGATTTCAACGGTTTACTAACCTTCTTGTCTTCAGTAGAATCCTTCAAAAATGGCATTTTGGAAGCCTCTTCTTGTAGATTACTAGCTTTATTAAGAAGCTTTTCGAAGGTTTTGATTGTAAACCCCTTTAACAGAAAAGCAATAGGCCCATGGATATTCTTTAGAAGAATTTCCACTGCATGTTGCTCTTGTAGTTGGGGTTCACATTTCATCGAGAGGTTTCGCCACCTCAAGATGTAGTCGACTAAAGACTCGCCCGGCTTTTGTTTTTCGATGACGAGATCACCAACGGTTACACGTTGTTGAGCTCCTGAGAATCTCTTTAAAAAGAGACCCTCGAGCTCTGTGAAAGTTTTTACTGAACCATTTGGCAGATCTGCGTACCACTCGAAAGCAATACCGGACAAACTACTCACAAACTGACGAAAGAGTAGAGCATCCGACCCTCCTGCATTGCAACAGCTTGCTCGGAAATGGGCCAGATGCTGTCTTGGGTTTTCTAAGCCGCTAAAAACTTTAAAAGAAGGTGGCACAAAACCCTTTGGGTAAGGAACCAAATCATATTCCTCGGGATAGGGTCTACCCTTTGGAATAGATATAGTTCCTTGTGAATGGGCTAAGGCCTCCCTTACCTGGGTTTCAATCATCTGACGGATATCCTTTTCTGGTGGAGACACTGGAGAAGTAACTTCTGGAAGCTTGGGATTTGAATCGGCTTTCCCCTGCTGTGCTCGCCCATGGTGTGTACTGTGGGCTGCAACTGCTCGGGTCTCGATTGCTGTGATTGCAAAAGCTGACTCTGCATCTGTTCAACTCTAATCATCATCTCTTCAACTTTTCTTTCAAGATTTTTAATATACTCATCCTTCTCTTTCAATCTGACAGAACTATCTGAATCCGAGTCGACTGCTGCTGACTCTTCCTCCTTTCCAGAATGGTGCTTAGAAGGCTCAGCATCTTTAGCTGACGCACGAGTTTCAACCATGTGAACATCTGCTACTGGCTCTTCATCAACTAAAAGATCATCTTCATCCGGATTGAATTCATCAACGGCCTTCTTCTTAAGGATATCTCTGATTTCTTGAACCACTTCCTCAACCGGTCTCCCATCTATTGCTTCAGCATAAAGTGGCAGATATCCATCGTAATCCATGACCTGGTCATATTCTTTTACATCCAACTTGTCAAAAATATCATTGATCTTAGCATCCTCCTCAGTAATCTGCTCACTAACTAACTGGTCTAACATCTCCTCATCGGGATCTGGAACTATCTCCTCCCCTCCGACTGTCCGGGGGGGTCGGTAGTCGCGAGGGTGACCTCCTCAGTTGGGTGAGGGACATCTATCTTAATTGGTGATGGAGGTGCTTGGACAGCGGGGGGGCTCCAACATCAACGCGAATAGAGTCCTCACATCCCTGCACTGGGAGTCTAGGGAGTTCAACTGGTATTTGGATTTGAGATTCTCTAAATTGTATCCCAATGCATTTGCTGAACTTCTTCCTTGCATATGACTCTACTGGTGACATGGGCCTCTTACCCTTAACATCAACTGGCTTTGGCTCTTTAAAGACTTCTTCAGGTTTTTTGCTGCTACTGGGGCCAGCTTCGATAGTTTTAAAGAAGGGGTCGGTGGTCTACCCTTAAAAGAGCGACTCGATCCAGACCCGGTTAATACTATCTCCTCCGTTTTTGCAGAAGGGAGGCGAGGCACCCAGTGGTATCCATCTACCAAGACTGAAGATACAGGTTGTTTGACAAATTTCTTGTTCTTCCTCACTGGTTGAGAGGAGTCAAGTTCTTGGCTTCAGACTTCTCTTCTTTTAATACTTCCTTCTCAAGTTTGTGTGAAATTACCCCTTTCAATTGCTTTACATATTGCTCCTTTGTCTGCCCCACTTGGGCGGCACAGGTGTGGATGATATTTCTAAGCATCCTGGTTTTCAGAACTTGCTTCTCTTTCGGGGTTTTCTTCACAGAATAGTCGACAGGGCTAGGCGGAGTGCTAGCTATCCGACTGACTCTCTCCTCCCCTGCAGCAGCTGCAAGAGGGTGAAAACGACTCCCTTTAAGGAGTGGAGAAGAGACAGGGATTGGCAGCTCCTCAGCAGCCTCAAGTTCAACCTTAGTTAGGGCTTTCAGCTCAGCCACTTTCTTAGTCTTGGTGATCTTCTTTCTTACCCTCCTCAGGTAATTCTTCCTGGCGTTTTTACTGCCATAAAGGGTTTCAGTGCTGGAGGATCCCTTCTCAAACACAATTTTACTTTCAACAGGTGGTTCTGCTTCCTTTTCTTTCTCAAAGGAACCCTTAGGTGCGGAAGCATGAACTAGTGCTGACCACAAATTAGGAGGGGCATCACTCCCAGCTCCTATGGCTAATTGAACTACAGGGGCTTTTTCTCCCTCTACAGCAAGGTCCACTAAGGTATTTCCATCCATAACCAACCTAAGGGACTTGAACCCTATTCCAAACTGAATTGAGTTTTCAAAGACCAACTCCTCAACCATCAAGTCACGGTCCATTGAGAACAGAAGTTTGCCGGCCATTGCAGATAATTTGATTGTCTGAGATTTAGAAAAGAGAAGTTTGAATCAGAATTTTGAATTAAATTTTGAAAAGAAGTCTATATCTTATCATGTATATCGAATCATAAGAACTATAATTCGGTATATGATAATAAGATGTAGAAGTTAACTTTGATTTAAAGAATATGTGAATCTTTATTGTATATGTGTAACTACAAACAAATATTGTAGAAACATATAACAATATTGATTTAAATTTGATTTGAATGAATTTGGAGAAAATAATTGAATTTGAAAATGATTGAGTTTACATTGCACATGTTTTACCATTGGGAAGTGTTGTGGTGCCACATGTAACAATGATAATTGAATTGTATTTCAAGGATGGAGATTGAAAATTCAAAAATCCGGCAGCATTTCCCCTTATTTTTGGAACTCAAGGTGTTGAATTTTCATTCAACAGAAAGGTTCTCAAATAAATATAGGGAAAGCTATTAAGAAAGCTTCACTCTCTCAACCCTAAGAATAATCAAAGGGTAAAATGTTAAAGACAAACTTTTACCGGATAGAATTTAAGGGTTCGTTGTATATGAGAACATATAACAACGTTAGTCAATTAGATTTGTTTTTTAGAAAATTCAAAAATCCGGCAGCATTTCCCCTTATTTTGAGACTCAAGGTGTTGAATTTTTATTCAACAGAAAGGTCTACAATCATAAGGAGATAATACCACAAGGTTCTCAAATGCAATTGAAAATTGGAAATTATTGAAGGCAAAAACTTGCCGAGAAAATTCAAGGATATGTCGTATATGCTTCTTACAACGATCGTCGTAAGAATGTATATAACAACAATCAATCAATTTGAAATGATCTTTTAAAGAGATGTCTAAAAATTCAAAATTTCGGCAGCATCTCCCCTTATTTTGGGACTCAAGGTGTTGAACTTTCGTTCAACAAAAGGTCCACATTATTTAGGGGAGATTTATTTTGAATTTACTTAACTCTTTCATTCTAATTAATGGATTAAGAACGAAATGTCATAGCTTAATTCGATCGATATAATTGAATTTTTAATGAAATCTTTAAAATTGAATTCTACGATTAATCGTATATATATTGAATTGAAACAATTACAACTCAATATACAACGATATCATGTAGCGATTATTTAGATGTTGGAAAGAATTAACTCTATCAAAAGATTGGAGATTTTAGATTTAAAATTAAGGAGAATTTCTATAAGTTATATAACTTAGCATGCTACTAACAATTCGAGCACGCAAGTTTCTAACATTTATAGAAATGTCTAGAGGGAGATAGGCTTAACTCTTTCGCTCTACCAACCAGGTTGGAGGCAAAATGTTCAAGCCCGATCTAGAGGGAAATTCCCTACACTCACCTCTCATTTGACAACTCTTAATTGAATTGGCCACACTCTTTCAAGAGAGAAATGAAAGAGGGACCAATGGAGGGAAAGGTAGTTAAGACTACCGATTCAATAAAATTAATATCGCTATTAAAGATGGAGAGTGAGATAAATCCCCAGCGGAGTCGCCAAATTTGTTTTGATTAAAAAAAATATTTATATATATATATATATATTATATGTTTTGAAAAAGTATTAATTTTCTTTGGGAAATTTAATTTTAAATTTTAAAATTGAACACACGTCATTATAAACAATATATCGCCTCAAAAGACGATCATATCGTTCCCTAATGGGTTCAAATTTCAGAACTTTAAATTTTATCTAAATTATCGTATCGTCAAACTCAAGGGGAGAATCACATTTGATCTCGGAAGATCAAAATGAAATTTAATCAATTGTTTGACTATTCTAATTTCGGATAAAAGATCATTAATTTCATAATCGAAAACCACGATAATAATTGATATATCTCTCCGAAGAAAGAAGATATCAATTATTATCGATCGTTCGAAAATGACGATAATGATCGTTATATTTGATTTTTCCAAAGAAAATTAATTTAGATTTTTGAAATTGATTTTGTTTTGAAAATAAGATCTGGGTTTCTAAATCTCCTACGAGCGCAAGCCCTCGTAGTTAATTACATCGTAGGAAATCAAAAGTTTCCTACGAAAACTCTCGATTAAAATAGCGGTAGAAATTTTATTTTAGATTTTCAAAGATCGATATCAAAGGAGGAAAAAGGGTAGGAATTTTCAAATGGGATTGGTTCAATGTTGAGCACTTATTTCTAAAAGTCAAATGAGGAGAAGTAGGAGGTGCTTTGAGATTCTGAATTACTTCAGAAAACACCTCAGTCTATCCTAATTGTTAGGCTTGTATTTGATTGAAAGAAATTTTTAGTTTTGAGTGGTCAATTTTATTAGAAAGTGGGATTCAAATCCCAGAAGTTGAGGTCTTATGGCCCGAGCCAGCCTCAGAACCTAAGTCTAAATTGGGCACTAAAAGTTAGTGCCCCGAACCTAGCTAGTGCAATGCGAATCTGGTCTTACCCCGGCCTGGATTGGGGAGCCAGCTAAACCACCTAAACGATTTTAAAATATGAGTCCGGTCTTTTTTTGTAGAGTGGTAGGGACGTTAATTAAGAAAAGTTTAAAGAATGGGGTCGACATCTAGAGCAGATCCTTAATTGGCCCCTTTGACTTATGTCGGGTATTCGATGTCTAAATAAATGCAATTAAATATTAGACTCCTTTTAAATTTGTTACTAATGCGATGCATGCTAATTGACTCGATTGAATGCAAAATTTGTATGTAGCAGTTTAAAATTTTGGCTTAGAAAAAATAGGTTTTTATCCTAGAGATTGCATAACATCCCCTTGACAGATCGGCACCCTCATAGGCCAGGTGGTCTGCCAGAACCCGCAGGCGGGGAGATGCCTAACAAGGAAGAGAAGTCATAATATGAATGCATGAAAAACCCTCGGCGAGTCCGAGCTTACTTCTTAGGACCGTTTAGAGTTTCTATCTTATCTTAAAAATTTTATTTAATTAAAGTAGAAGAATTTTTGACAGACCCCTAAGAGCCTAAATTCGAATTCCAGGTCAAACCAAATACGGCATGCAAATAAAAAGACTAGAAAAGCAGGAGTTCTAATGCACAATTCAAATTAAACAAATCAATTTAATTTATATATATCAAATTGAATGTCCATATGGCAAGTGCCACTTATTATTACATCACAAAAATTGCAAGAAATTAAAGTGGCCGGGCACCACTGACTACAACCCGGATTTCTAATCCTAAATTAAATGAATTTGAAATTTGGGATTCTTCTCGTTGTCCATTTCTTCGTCTTCTCACGAACATCTTGATTCGTCGGTTCCGGATACCCAAATGAAAAGAAACTCCCCTTTAATTGGGGTGTTATCTTTCCTCTTTGGATATTTGAAAAAGAGATCCTAATTTGACTTCCAAATGGAAGAAGACTCTCCCCTTTAGGGATGTCTTCACCTCTTTGGAATTCAAATTGGATCGAATATCCCAAATTCAAATCATTTTAAAGAATTACAACCTTAACTGAATTAAATTTACATTGAGAGAAATAAGAAAAATCTAGACTCGATCCTGTAAGGTTATCCTAATAATCAACAGTTGTATATATTCCCAAGCAGTTATAATATGAAAAATTTGAAATGCATTTTTTTTTTTTAGCCACACTTGGCCATGCTCTTTTTATTTAAAGGGGGTCTTAAGCGCGGCAGGTACCTGTGCAAAGAGTTATATATTTTTTTTATTAACTGCCCCCTTTAATTTCAGCTCCTTGTATGAGCATGGCCACCTGCATAAGATTGCACAAGTATAATTCGTCCCTAACCTAGGGGTAAGTCTAACGCACAATCAATCACAGAGTGCAGTAAGTAAGTAAGCAAACACAACAATTCTATACTAGCAAACAGCATGCAGTAAAAGCTCGAAAAATACGGCACACAACTGCAGAAAGTAAAACACCGGCCTAGCCTAGAACTAGAGTCAGTGATCCTAGCAAAACATCTAGAGTGTGTGAGGTAGGTCGTGTGGTTTTGATGTGTCCTAAATAGGATTATTAGTTAGAGTTATTTCAAGTTCGATTGATTGTAAGGCTTAAGGGATTTTTTAATTAGAATTTAAATATTAATATTTTAAATCTTTTAAAATCAATTATTTAATTATTTGTTGGGAACCACCTTTGTTTCACACCGAGGCCGTGAAGTTTATTTCACCTTCCTTGGGGCTGAGTTAACAGCCTCGTAGGCCTGGGTTACCCAGTGGTACCCGGTATAATTAAGTAACTTAAGTTGATTAAAATTCAAAAGTTAATGAATTTTATCCAAAATTGGTTGATTACTGATTTTAGAAGTTAATTAATGAATTCTGGAGTTTTTTTTTTAAAGCAATTTTGAGTTTTATGGATTTTTATAAATATTTTAATCATTTAATTAAAGGGTCAAAAGTTGAATTTTTTATTAAGCCCAAATTCTGAAATGTTTGCATTTTATTAAAATACTAGACCTTACTACGATCCGTTAGGAGGTAAGTACGTTGAAATCGGATTTTTCTGCATTTTATTACAAAGGTTTGAAGTTTTGAACTAGATTTGACCTAGGTTTGACCAAAAAGTTGACTTTTAGAAATATTACAGATTTCTGGAATTTAATATTTTTAATAAATATTAGACCCTATTATGAGTTGAATGCAAGTGAGTTTGGTCAATTTGGATTTTTCTTGAATTAGTTATGAATATTTGAAGTTTGAGGTATTTAATGAATTTCTAAAATGGTTTAATTAAAGGGCCTTTTTGTGATTTTGCTCCAAATGATATCCCAACTCCTTGAAATCATCTCCAAAGGTCAGGAATGACCTAAGGGGAGATTCCCAAGTGTTTGAGAAATTTTTGGAATTTTTAATTATTATTAATTAATTATATTAATTAAATATTCAATTTTGCTTAAAATTAATTTAAGGTTTAATTTGCTGTCAAATAATTTTGGTTTTAATTTTCATTGGTTAAGGGTTTAATTATGGTCAATTAGAGGGGTTAAACATAATTTCAGGGTTTAACTTTGATTTATTACATTTTCTGGAAGCTTTAATGGCTTAATTAAGGATTAAACTTAGGAAATTTGATTAAGGGGCTTAATGATTTCCAAAATCAGTGGGAATTTTTCTAGTGGCTCTACATGTCACTAAGTTCAAATGTTTTAAAGTTTCAAGTTAAAATGATGTGTATCCTAATTGTTAGAATTTCTCTAAGTTTTCTAAATATAGGTCCTTAATTATTGTCCTTAATTATGTCACTAAATTTGATGGGTTTGAATCAATGTTTTAACTAACCCTTGACTAAGCATGAAAGGAACACACAATAACAATCAATTCCTAGATCTAGGAGAGCCTTAAACTATGTGCAAGTGTGTGTACCCTAAACATGCAAAGGTTAACATTAATTAAAATGACAAATTTTTGATTAGTGAATAATTAGAATTTAATCATTCACTAATCATTCCCCCTATAATTTCTATTCACACATTCAATCTATGCATAAAATCCCAAGGAATCTCTCAAGCATTTAAGGATGTAAATATATATATATAATTTTAAAATAGATTTAAAAATATATAAGTATATATAAACCTATATATAGATATATGTTTTAAATTAAAGTAATTCAAAATATTATCAAAAATAAATTTATACATGATTGAGAGATCCACTGACTTTCAAAGTCATTTCAAAATAAATTTTTAATTTTCAAAATATTTAATATGATATTAATTAAATACTAATTAAATATTAAGGGTTTTCAAATAATTCAATTCAATCAAAATAAATTTAGTTTTAAATTTTGAAAATAGTTTTAAATTAAAATTCTTAATTTTCTAAAAAAAAATTTGATATATATTTTATGATTTGAAATGAATTTATATCAAATTTTTAAAGATTTAAGTTAATTAAACGAATTTAAAGTAATTTGAAAATAATTAATATTTAAAATAATTTTTATATTATACTTAATAAAAAGTTTCTGAAGTTTTGGAAATGTATATATTAAATTATAGTTTTGAATTATTTACAAAATTTTAATCAAATGTATTTTTTTTTTTTTTTTTAATTAATTATTAGTTTAAAATATGAAAAATATCTAATAATTAAAATAATTTAAAATAAATATAATATTTTGAATTGAATTTAATTTTAAATTAAAGATATCATTTTTCTGAGAAATTTGATATCTTGTATTAAAATTTTTGGATTTATACTTAATTTTAAACAATTTTTTTAAAGTTTTCTGTATTTAAAATGATTTAAAACAATTTTTAAATCATTTCAAATGTAATAACGGCGCTGGTGGCCACGTGGCGGGTTGAGGTTGGCCGGTCAAAATGCAGAAAACGGCGGGCCAATCATTGGATGACGGCGGGTGGACCCCACGCGTAATCCACTTAACCACGTCAGCGCTCAACTCTGTCCGTTGGATCGGCGCCTATTGCATCTAACGGCAGTGATCAAATCCCGTAACTTGATCTCAACTCAGCAAGATCAGACGGCGAGATATATTGATCCCGCTGTTCCAAATCAATGGTTTAGATTTCGTCGCACGAAAAGATTTGACTCCAAATGGAATACACGGTCGGAACAGACTGTAAAATAGCTCGATCGGGACCGTTGATTGAGAGATCAACGGTCCTGATCGCACGTCTGAACCAGACCGTGAATGACGCCCTAGAATCAAAGTTTTGCTCGTTCTCTCGATTTAATCAACAAAATGGAATGAAATTTTAAACCTAGATTTACCAGATGAACAGAAATATTGGGGAAGTTTTTAAATTTTTATATAAGCACTTAATAAAAAGCTAATTAAATCTATGTGTCCTAAGCTAGGTTTAGAGATTTACAGCGATTCAATGGACGGTTTGAACCGTTTTTGGATTCTCTGAACTTGTAGACTGTCCACGAATAAGTTCCTAGTTGACTCCAAGCTCCGACACGCCACGAATCTCCTGGAATAAGCCTTGGACGGATTGGGTAGTGAGCTCGCCGGAAGATCACCGGAGGCAGCTTTAACCGGAGGGATTTGGGTGGGGAAATGTCAAGGAGGTCCAATAGAGCTCGAAAGAACAAAGAACTCGACTGGAGATGCTCTAGGTGGGTGAGAGAATGTAGGGATGCGAATGAGCTTCATTTTGAGCCTTTTGCCCTATTCAATCCCCTCCAGATTGAATGAAGGGCTGAGATCAATTGGATGAGCTTCCAGATGAATGCCATCTGTCCAGGGAGTTGGTGGGAGCAGCAGCCAAGGACAGCTCAAGGACATCCTATGTGTAAAGGGTATTTTGTCCCTTATTTGGACACATGGCTTGATAGGAGCTGTTTGATTTGGATCCAAGGGTCAAGATGAGTTTTAGGAAGCTTCTAGACTCTATTCAAACTGCTGGAGAGGTTTAGATTAGGGAGGATTAGCTCTATGAGGTTTTTTGACCAAGCTTGACCAACTTAAAACAAAAGTTTGACTGTTTGACTGGTCCCCATGCCACATGGCAGCTGAGGTGGCATGGGAGGAGGCCTGGGAATTAGAAGAAAGTGCTGGAATGGATTGAAGAGGGAAGGGGTTAGCTTGGGCCAAGCCAAATGGGGATTTAAGCCCCTTAAAGAGCTTTGTTGACTATGTTGACCAGTCAACTCGTCAATTCAGAGTGAGGTGGCAACTAGGGTCACTTGAAGAGTTAATTAGAGCAACTTAAAAGGGTTTGACAAGAATTTCGTCCATTTGAAATTTGATTCAAAAATAAAAGGGCTTAAGGGTTGATTTGGTCGACCTGGGTTGACTAGGTCAACTAGGTGGACCCAAAGTATGGGTTTAGGCTGGACAGGATTGACATAATATTTGGAGTCTGTGGGGGTGATTTCAAGGTTTAAATAGGCCATTTGGATCAAATAGACTTATTAGGCCCTTAATGGGCCATTAAGTCAAAATTGGTTGACTTGGTCAACCGGGTGGGTCTAGGGTCTGGAATCAGGTTCAACAGGTTTCAAGTGACATTTCAAGACCAATGGAAGTGGTTTACATGGCCTGGAGAGGTCATTTGGGTCAAAAAACACCTGTTTGGACCCTTAAAGGGCCTATTGGGTCAAACCTGTTGACTTGGTCAACCAGGCTGACCCAGGGGTTGGGAATTGGTCCAACAGGTTTGAAATGACATTTGAAATTTGTTGCAAGTGATTGCACTCAGTTTGGAGTTCATTTGGTTTGAAATCACCATTTGAACCCCACGGGGGTATTTTGCTTCATCAGCTTGCAAATCCTCGAAATCTTGTTCATTTACGGCCTCAGCACTTTGCGGGTCAATTTCCAACTCCCCTTCCATCAGTTGAAGCTGCTGGCGGTTGGGACAGTCATTTGACTTGTGTCCCGGCTGAAAGCATCGATAGCACTTAAGCGTTGTGGGCTTAGTGTAAGGATTGTTCTCCCGGACAGGAAATCGCGGTCGCAATGCCGACGTTGTCTTTGGCTCTGCTCCAAGGATTCCAGCCCCGTCGGATTGGGGAGTAGCAGGTTTATTAATAGTGGAAGTCGCCGTAGGGGTCTTATTCACGTCTCCCGCTGGTTCTGCATTGTATCTACGTGGAGCTTGATTCTTTGGATGTCTGTTGAGCTGGATCTCGGCCTTAAGAGCGTAGTTCACCGCCTGTGATAGCGTCCACACAGAATTGAGTTCCAACTTGTCTTGGATGCTCTCCCGTAATCCTCCGATGTATCGTGCGACAAGTTGATTCTGTTGAAAATCGGAAGAATTCATTAGTGAGTACCTCCAATTGGCGCGCGATGGACGTTTGGGCATTCCACAGGGCTTCTAGACTTCGATCCTCATCGGCCGATGGACGTTTGCTTCCTTCCGCCATTGATGCTCACAACCTAGCTCTGATACCAATGTGGTGTGGAACCGAAACCTGCAGAGAACAATAAGAGAGAAATAGAGCAAGATAGTGCAGAAAAAGAAGAAGCAGAGAAGGAAAGAAGGGAAGAAGAAGAAGAAGAAGAAGCGGGGGAAGCCAGGAGGAGTAAAAGTAACTTAGTATTATAATATCTTCTGCTTCATACCTTCAGCCGGCTGCCTAATATAACTAGTAATTGTTGTAAAAGAAAGGAAATACTAGAAACGTTCCTCCGGCCACTAGTTGGCAAAGAAGGCAATAAAACAGTAACAAAAAGTAAAAAGAGTAGTGGAGCAGGCCGGTATTCGTTGAAGGATGCGGTAAGTTAGGCGGGTGGTGTAGGATAAGATAGTGTAGTCCACATCAGCACTTATGAAAGAATAATCCTTAGTGGAAGTGTTATAGATCAGTAGGTTGAGATAATCAAGGTTCTTGGCACTCCTACTCGAGAAGAAATTTGATGCATGAATCCAAACTACACTGATTTCTGGTTCCCTTGCTAGCTCTTACAATTCGGTTATGGGAAACTTTCACGCACTTAAGATTTCATTATCTTCTTTCAAAGCTCCTTGGAGCAATGTTCGGTTTAGAAGTGTCAATGATCCAGGCGATCATTTTGGGAGTTCACAAGGTACAACAACAGAATATGATTCCATGTCCAACTATGGTAGTTGTTCAGGTGAATCAGAAGACCAGAATGACAAACCAGTCAGCTCTCCACCTCAAACAGAGACTATTCCTGGTTCTGACGATGGCAAATGATGCGAGATCCGCTTGAAGGATGAGAGGAAGCACCAACGACATAAGGGGAAGTGAGCTCAAGAGTTGCATGAGTATTGTATTTCATTCCTAACTTCTAGGAAGCTCGAAGCTCATTCTCATCAGCTTGTGTCCATGGGTTTCCCTACTGATCGTGCAACCATGGCCACCATAGCAAATGAAGGTCAGATGGAGGAGTCTGTCGCGAGGTTGTTGCATGAGGAAGAAGAAGATAACAAACAGCAGATTTCGGTTAACTTAGAATACAAGATGCATTAAGATTAAGATTAAAGACGAGTTTGCAAGAATTTTGGAAATGGAGGTTCAGCACAAATGCTCAAGGCAGGATGTTGCTTGTGAAGATGGGTTGTTAAAGTCCGAGGAGAATTTTGAAGTTGCAGAAAGGATCTGTTTCCGCAGCAATTATACCCAAGTTAGATGAATCTGTTGGTTCCTTGGAACTAAATGATAAGTAGGCATCATAAGAGCCCAATATTGATAAGAAATCCCATGAAAGGAATCACTCATCATCAGAGACTGGATGAAAAAGATTTTAACTCATCAAAAAGGCTGGCTCTTGGAACTTTACTACAGGAATCTGTGAACAAGAACATTCAGCAGTCACTCAAGAGGATACTGTCCAAGTTCAACTCCAATATCTGCCCTAGCCGAACCCAAGCTTCAGCCACGCCTCCTGCCCGATCTTATGGAGGCCAGTAGTGATCAGGTTATTTTAGTTTATTCGTTATATATATTAGCTATAATTACTAGTGTTATTATTATTAATAATATTAGTTAATATTACTAATATTATTAGTATCATAATATATATACTTGTCATCTGCACCAAGAATCTGAGCTCCAACGCCAGTAAAGCGATGCCCATACATTGCCCTATCCAACACCCCCATCCCATCAGAAAAAGCCGGATTCTCCACGGAATACATAAAGCAGAAGCTCTGCCTACAATGAGGGATCGGGGATCGACACCTTAAAGTACCAACCCTCAAAGAACACCCTTGCGGTCCCATCAAAGTGATACCTGCAAAAATAAAGCAATGTCACAGCAGAAGTCTAAATCCAAACACTTGACGCGAATCAACAGACGAGAAATTTGGACAAGGGAACAACCCGCTGTGAGGAGTCCGGAGTTCCCTGTCTCTGGGAGTTGGTATGTAAACCGGCGACGAGGAGACCGCCCCCGTCTTTTCCGCTTCAGATGATGAAGTAGCCGCTTTGGGTTTCGGTGGCCGCCGCCGGAACTCCACATTGGCTATCGGGACTTTCGGAAAAATGAGAAAACGCGGAGGCAGAGGACAGACGGCGGTGAGGGGTTGCCGGAGAAGCGCAGAACGATCCATGGTAGCACTCTACGCATTCGAAGAGTGAAGAGACGAATAGTTCGGAATTACCTTAAAATTAAGCTCACGGGTAGGACAGGGACATTTGGCAGTGGCCGCTTATCCTTGCGTGGAAAACTGGAAATCATGGAAATATAAAGGAATATTTTTGGACGACCGCCTTAATTTTTTATCATAAAATTTTAATAATTAAAAAAATTAACAGTTAAATAAAATTAGGATTATTATTGAAAATTAAGGAAATCAAAAAGATACTCTAAATAGATTTTTAAAATAATCAAGAATATATGAAAAAAAAATTATGTTAATAAATTTGAGATGTATATTAAAAATTTTGATTTTATACATCTGATTAAAATTGTATAAATATATCAATTATTTTATTTTTTTATGAAAATATATTATAAATTATATTAGAATTAAATATTTTTCTTGCAGATTTCTTTTTGAAGCAATAAATTTATTTAAAAATTTTTATTCGAATAATTTAATTAAAATCATATGCATGAAAAAATTTTCATAAAAGATTTTAATTAGAATACTACATATGATTTTTCCTTTTAATATTGATACGTCGTCAAAAAATTATCTTGATCGGGCACGAATCTCGAGGCAAAAATCAAGTTTGGAACTTCAAAAATTAAATCCGGAGACCATCTCAACTCTTATTTCAGTAAGCTTACAGTCAAATTGAGCGTCTCGGAAATACGAATCCAACGACACCAAATTCGACTTAATCCGAGCCCAAATGTGCCTAAATCAAGGACCCGAAGCGCTGTTGGAAGCTTCATAGCACTGTTTGAGTTACCAAACGGTGTCCTATTTTAACAAGCTTATATTCGAATCGAACGGCTCAACGAGACGAATCCAACGAGCCCAAAATCACAAAATTCTGACATCATTAAGGTCCTCAAATGTCCAACAAACGGTGCATGATCGTAGGATTCAATATCAGCCGTCCATTCGGTCACTCCCTATTTGCCCCTGATCTCACGCCTATTTACGAGCTATGCCACTCTAGAAAATCTATAAATAGAGCCCTCATTTCTCATGATAGGGGGGTCCAAGCAAGAAGAGAAGGAAGAAGCTCCTCCTCAACCACCACCGGGGACTTCGCCGGACCACCGCCGATTCTTCGCCAGAGCCTCGCCGAACCACCACCAGAACCTCGCCGGAGCCTCGCCGGACCACCGCATGAGGCCCTCACCTTCACCTAATGTCACGCCCCAAGATCTAACTTGGAAAGAATGTCAATCAATTCATCAACCAATTTACCAGAGTTATCTAAAACCTTCAATAACAGTCTATCAAACATCTATAATATATAAAACATCAATATACAAGTCGATTCATATCTCAAAAGGTCATGTACAATACTCAGGAACTACACTACAATCACCAGTACTGAAATCCATCCTGAGTACAAAAGAATCAAAATCAATCAAAAGACAAAAACCTACAGATCCGGATCAATTCCTATCTTCTGCTCCCTTGCCCTGACCTGAAAATATCAACCACATATAATGAGCTTTACAAAGCCCAGCAGGTCACCTAATACCTACAACTGAGATCAAAGCACGGCAATTCTATCAATATGCATGTCAGTCAATCACAATCAATCAAATCTATATCAATCAATGGTCAATGAATCAATGCAATACGGAAATCTATAATCAATAAAGCCAATCAATGCAGCAGCAGGCAAAACGATAAATCCAGCTCAATCAATCAGTACGTGAAATCTCAAGAGAATCCGTCGATCAGTCAAATCAATCGTATTGAACTAATCTATCGTATCAAAGCAAAGCTCTATTATCAAGTCGGTAAAATCAATTGGAAAAGCAATACGATAAATCAATACCAAAATCAATAGTTCAATGAGTCTATAAACGATGTCAATAAAGCTATGCTGTCCATGTCCATATCAATGTCAATAATCAATAGTATCCATGCTCGATGATCAATCAATGAAATCAATGAATCCGTACGATACAGTAAATCCGTAAATCCATGCACATCAGGAAATCCATACGATGCAATCATTCAATGGTCTTACTAGACAAGCACAAACGCTGGCTATGTTGCTGTTGTAGAATCCGTATTGCTGTTGTAGATATCTATACGTTGGTTCCATTAATAAGAGTCGTCACTCTTTTTGCCCGTCGGCCGCCTGTCGGCGTATAAAACTCCTTATAACTCCCAATCGTTATATCCATGATCCATGATCTATGATTTAAAGGAAAGCTCGTCGGCCCACCATCCTGTACAGGTCAACCAATCTCCAACCAATGTTCAACCATGTTCCCACTTGTCTTTCAGTATCAATAGTCAACTCAGTAAGCAATTCAATAATCAATCGATAATCAATGCAAAAATCAATATTAAAGCAATCTAGAACAATCATATCAATAGTCATGCACATATCAATTCAATCTATCAATTCCAGAAAATTCGGAAATCATACAAAAATCTGGCAGTGTAACGGCAGTCGGTCAAATTTACACAAAAATCCTGCAAAAAGACACAAATTCCAAATCTCTCCAAATTACAGACGAAGATCCATAACATCAATACAAGACTATTATTCTATAGAATCCAAATCAAATCAAGTCCTGATAATTTTCTATTCGATTAAAATCGCGTAGAATCAATTCCGACCGGTAAAATCGTCTTAGAAAACACTCAAATCGTGTGAAATAATCATATCTATAACATACCAAAAGTTGTGCGGTGAAAGTTGTGTCAATATCAAATCACGTCGAAAAGTCGACTACGAAAACACAAAACAAATCACAACTCGGTCAAAACTCAATATCTTTGAAAACAGAAATAGGGTTCGGAGTCCTTACCACGAGATCTTCACTTTTCCCAACAGCAGCGTCGGACGAAAAGCGCTCCGCGGCCTCCAAAACTAAGTTTCCTCTTTTTCCCTTTCTCTTTCTCTCTCTAAAATAGATATTTTTATTTTTTTAAAATAATTTTCTCTCTCCTCAAAACGACCAGATTTTCTTATATCATTTGTCTGATCGGCCCGGCCGATCGCCAAATCGTCCCGGGACGATCAGACCAGAAAAATCGTCCTGGACGGTTCCCAGGACTATTTTCAGGACGATATTTTCTACAGTACCGATCGGCCTGGACGATCTCAAATCGTCCTGGACGATCCTGAGAGAAAAAATTCAAATCAGAGAGGAACAGTAAGGGAACGAGGTCTCACACCTAAGGCCTTCACATTCGCCAAAGGCCCTCATCAACACCTGAGGCCCTCACCTTCGCCTGAGACCCTCACCTTCTTCAAAGGCCCTCACTTTCGCCAGAGGCCCTCAACTTCGCCAGAGGCCATCACCTTCGTCAGAGGCCCTCACTTTCGCCAGAGGCCCTCAACTTTGCCAGAGGCCCTTACCTTCGTCAGAGACCCTCACCTTCGCCAAAGGTCCTCACTCTCACCTGAGGCCCTCAACTTCGTCAGAGGCCCTCACCTTTGCCAGAGGCCCTCACCCTTGCCTGAGACCCTCACTTTCTTCAAAGGCCCTCACCTTCACTTGAGGCCCTCTCCTCCGCAGGACTACGGCCTGACGCCGTTGCTTCGTCGGAACACTACCTGAGGCCTGGACTTTTGCTGGGCCACTACCTGATGCCCAGAGTTTTACCAGAGTACTGCCCTACGACAACAGTCTTTCAGACCCCAATCTCTTACACACAACGATCATTCTGACCCCGGTCTCCTGCCGACTACGGTCCTTCCGACCTCCGTCGCGTACTACGGTCCTTCCGACCTCCGTCGCGTACTACGGTCCTTCAGACCTCCATTAACAGACAACAGTCTTTCTGACTCCGGTCTCCTGCCAACTACGGTCCTTCCGACCTCCATCGCCTACTATGGTCCTTCCGACCTCCATCAACAGACAACGGTCTTTCTGACACCGGTCTCCTGCCGACTACGGTCCTTCAGGCCTTCGTCGCCTACTATGGTCCGTCCGACCTCCATCAACAGACAACAGTCTTTCTGACCCCGATCTCCTGCCGACTACGGTCTTGCTGACCAAGCAAACATGTATATGTAACTCCCACCATGTAATGCAATTTATATGATGTACATTTGTTACATCAATCCAAAGCCTTCTCCCAAGGAAGGGCCTCATTTGTAATCGACTACAAATACTATTGGATTCATTCAAACTGGGTCAGGCCCCGTGGTTTTTCCCCCTTTTCAGGGGTATTCCCCGTAAAAACTCTGGTGTCTTTTATGAATGCTACACCCTCTCACTTATCTGATTGTGTGCTGGATCTTCGTACAATGCTACGACATTAAACTATATATTTCTCTACCGCCGCGAATATTCCAGGACGCAACAAATATATTAAATGGATCATTACTATTTTATCCGCATGGAGCCCTACAATTATTTTGTAGAAATACTTGATAAAAATAATTACAATAAATTATTCATCAAAGAGAAAGGGCATATTTAGTCATTGTTATGTAAATATATTAGTAGAGTTTGCTTAACATCTGATATGTGGATTTGTATTAAGACAGGTGACTTTATTTGCTTAATTATATACTTTATTGATAATACCTGCTATTTTAAAAAGAAGATTACAAATTTTAGTTTTATGGCACCCCATAAGATGATATAGTTTTGTTTGAGAAGCTTCAATCTTTTTTGATTGAATGAAAAATCAAGGAAAGGTTTTTATTATTAATTTAGACAATGCTTGTGTTAATGATGTTTATGTTGATTTCTTTAGAAATTATTTGAATTTATGATGGTGAATTTTTTCATATACAATGTTGTGCACATATTGTAAACTTTATTGTTAGACAAAATCTAAGATAATGTTAAACAAAATTATTTTGATAATTGACTCTAAAAGAGGTTTGAGGCAACATGTTCCATTTAGATGGAACTCCATTTTTATTATAATTGACAATGCTATTTAATATTGAGTTGCTTTTTCTTCATTTAAAGTTGAGTAATTTTAATTACAAGTCTCGTCATTGTAGCATTGAATGGGACAAAATGCTAAATATATGAAATTTCTTGTCTCATTTTTATGAGATTACTTGTGCTTTCTCTAAAACAAAATATCCAAATGGAATTTTTTTTTTCTCTATTGCTTATTTAATAGTAAAACATGAACTGTGAAGTGTACATGACTATATTTAAAAAATTACAATTGGAGTGCTTTCAAAATATGAAAAGCATTAGCTAGAATTTTGTCTCATCTCAGTAATAGCTATTATTTTTTATTCCATTTACAAATTTAGCTTTTTTGATTGATGTTACAAGAAATTATATAATGGTGATGTGAAAACTAAAAATGATTAGGGATAAATTTTTTTAATTATTTGCGAACTACTCGAAAGTCTGTAAGTATAGCTCAAATGCATAATCATCAACAACAACTGTCACAATCCAACCCGATCAGGATTGTCACACCATTTTATGTTAGATTGTGAAACCTCTAAAATTTCTTATAAGAATTTTTGACCTAGAACAATCAATATTTATTTCAGAAGTCAACTTAAGCTCAAATGATATAAGAGAAATACACTAACCGGAAGATGGGAGCTAAGTGTCATACAAGACAAAGTGCTACGCCATGGAGCCGCCTCTTGAACCCTGTATGGGACAAAGTGCTATATGATGGGAGCCACCACTTGAACTTGTATGGGATACCACTAGAGTCCTATTTTCCTGGATGATGATTATGGGATACGGATACTGACGAGGACGTCAGTTACTTATGTGGGAGAGATTGTGAACCTCTTAAGTAAAAGAAAGTTAACTCTTAAATATCGAGGCGTCTTTTAGTATAATGGTGAGAATTTCTGTAAGAAGCTTTGTAAAGCATGCTTATCTAGAGCAATTTTGGGATGGATGACCTACTGGGAAGTTACACCAACATAACAAAACTGTGAGGCTCTTAGGACAAAGCGGATAATATCTTGATAGTTAAAAATTTGAACTGTTACGACAACATAATGTTCTCAAAATGATATGTCAAAAAGTTTTTTTTAAATAATTATTAAATCACAATTTCTATAGGTACTTTTGTTCAAGTCAGTGACTTTAATTATATGTTTATGTTTGTTTTAATTTGGACAATTGCTCGTCTTTTCTTCCAGCTTATCAATAATACTTTGAACTTTACAAACAAAATTTTGATTCCTTCGAGGTAAAAGTTGCAATGCATAAAAAGTCTTATCTTGATAAACCCAAACTTGATAGGAAAGTCAAATTAGACATATTACATTCTAAAAAGGTAATTAGTGTAAGTTTCTTGAAGTTTTTGTTATGGCTCATGATGTTTTTGTCAACCAGAAGGAATCAAGAAGCAACTCCAGCTCATGCCAGCTCAGACGGAACGAACTCCGCCGACATTACTGTTACGAAATCTGTAAAAGGGAAAAACTATAAATACCGATGTAAGGAAGACAAAGAAGAATAATAAAATTTTCCCTTTCTCCACTTCTTGTTTTTCTTCTCTAAGCTGAAAGCTTAACCGCACTTCAGCTCTTTCATGGTATCAGAGCACGATCAACATAAGACGAAGAATTTTTTTTTTCTCTCTCGTCTTTCTTCCCCGCTGTGATCAACTCATCTGAAATCAATGGCGGCATCGTCCATTCAATCTCAAACGGCAGCCTCCAAATCTTCAATCGTCACCGTAACCATTCCGCCACAGCTGAAGTTCCTGATGAGCAACATCAAGAACCTGGTACCAAACCCGCTGACAGCCGACAATTATTCCATCTGGAAGAGTCAAATTGAAAAAGTTTTTACAGCAAATGGATTTCGCGGCTTCATCGACGGAACATGTACCTGTCCACCTCAGTCATCTTCCTCGGAAGCATCATCAAGAACAGACGATTCAATCTCATACAGCGACTGGATTCTTATTGATCAGAATCTCTCAGCGGCATTATACTCGGTAATTACTCCATCCATTCTACCGTATGTTCTCACACTTGATCACTGTCAGGAAATATGGAATACTCTTGCTCATCGTCTTCAAGCAACGAACCGATCAAGAATCATTCAATTGAAGAATGAGCTGCATCATCTATCAAAAGGAAATAAAACAATGACTCTGTACCTACTAGAAGTAAAATCAAAAGTAGATGCAATAGCAGCAACAGGACATGTGATCAATGCGGAGGATGTGATACTGTATACGCTAAATGGACTTCCCTCGTCGTATCAATCATTCAACACAACGATACGAACGAATCTGCAACCGATCAGTCTCGATGATCTGTATAGTCTGTTGTGCAGCGAAGAACAGATTCAGATAAACGATACAGCAAGAGATCTTCAATCTCTAAATTTAACAGACAATGCTGCAGCATTAGCAGTTCATCGTGGTCGAGGAAGAGGACGAAACAACAACACAAGAGGAAATAGAGGTCGCAGATCAGGAAGGGGCGACAGAGAAGACAGGAATCTGCACAGAAATACAGTGTGTCAAATATGCAGTAAGACTGGTCATTCAGCAGTTCGATGTTGGTATAGAAATGATCCGGCCTACAATGATGCAGGACATAACACTGCACTGATCACCTCATCTGGTGCTAACTCTCAAGCAGAATGGTTTCTTGATAGTGGAGCCTCAACACATCTTACAGCTGAAGCATCACAACTGAGTGCAATTGAACCATATACTGGTAATTCACAGGTAACTGTTGGAAACGGGCAACAACTTCCCATTCACAACACGGGCCGGGGCATTCTCCCTACACCTACAGGTAACCTTTATCTACATAAACTTCATCATGTACCAAATCTATCCTTTAATCTTTTATCAGTGCATCAACTCACAACTGATAATAACTGCACCATATCGTTCTCATCCGATGGATATCAAATAAAGGATTCGAAGACACATCGTCTTCTACTCAAAGGACCCTGTCATAATGGACTGTACAAAGTGCAAGCCACCTCCCCTCCATTGGCTCTTGTTTCCGTTGAATCTGTTCCAGATCTATGGCATTCTCGTCTTGGGCATCCCAATACTTCCATTTTACGTTTACTAGCTAATAACCACTCTCACATTTGTACCACTATATCAAAAACATGTAACAGCTGCTGTCTTGCCAAAAGCAAGCAATTACCATTCCCAAACTCTGTTACAGTCACCACAAAACCATTTCAATTAGTACACTCAGATGTATGGGGGCCTTCCCCGACTACATCTATACAAGGTTATCGATATTATGTGCACCCCAATTTTTATGATTTTTTTTGAAAGTGCATTTAATAGTAGCAATAGATTCTAAATCAATATCCAAGTACATTGAAGTAAGATATTGTTGAAGCATTAGTATCTACAAAGGATTGCTTGTATGAACTTACATATTTTATGCAAAATTCTTTTTATTTGCAAGAAAGCTATTAAACATAGCTTTAGTACAGTTAGGTTTCATTTGGGATAGTTTTTTACCACTGTTTTTTCGCTACTATCAATAGAGGCTTAATTTGGGATGGCTTTTTTACGGCTTCTTAAAACTAAAAGATCAGTTATATAAATTAAAATAAAAAAACCGTCCCAAATGATTTAACTTCTCAAAACTTTTCAATACAATAATTTAAGTTTTGCACTAAAAAGCTATTTTAAGAAGCAATAAAAAAATCGTCCCAAATGAAGCAAAAGTTTTGTACTAAAATGTTGTTGTAGAAAATAGTAAGAAAATTGTATTAAACAAAGACTTAGGCTTGAAAATAATAAGAAAGTTGCGTTAGGCTTTATTTGGGATTCTATTTTTAAAAACATATTTTTAGTACAAAAACTTTTTAAAGTTAAAATTTTGTACTAAAATTTTACTTTAAAAAATAGTAAGTCAAGTTGTCCCAAACAAAACTTTAGTCGCATGCCCTTCAATGAAAAGGATTAAAGTACATTAGGCAGCTTAAAAATATTTAATAAAGCTTTATGTAGATATAATGATCAAAGCTTTCCACAGATCTAGCTTTTTATTGGAATATACGGGCTATGCCTTCAATTTTTCCCCCAAGAAAAAAATTAGAACACGCCACGCCTTGTTTATCCACATATTGAATATCAGGTACCTTTCAAAACATTGTAGTTTTGAGTAACAAATTGCTGCCTGCATATGTTAAGGTAAATATTATAGGAAATTTCTGATTTATCAAATTGGAAGCTTTTGTACTAAAAAGTTGCTTTAGACAGCAATAAGAAAGCCGTCTCAGTGAAACCTAAATAGAAAGAGCTTATAATTTGATCTCATGCAAGTACATTTTAGAATTCAAAAGTGCTAATATTAAGATCATTTTTTTAATATTAATGAGTAAGCGGGTTAAATTAGGTCGGGCCAGATGGGTTATTGGTGATTCAAATTTGGGTACAGGATTTCGACCTATTTATTAAATGGTCGGCTTCTTGTCTTATGGGTTCAAAATCAGGTCAATTTCGAGTCGGATATGAACCCGACTTATTAACTCTTTTCGATATCCCTATTATATCTTTCAGGATTTAGGGTTAAAGGTTGTAAACATATACTATTATTGACCTTCAAAGATAAACCACCTGCTAGCTGGAGATGAAAAAAACAGTGTTAGAACTTTGCTTCAAAACCAGCACCCATGAATGATAATTGCTAAAGAAGAAGAAGGCGTTGAGAATGATATATATATATATATATATATATATATATATATATATATATATATATATATATATATATATATATATATATATATATATATATATATATATATATATATATATATATATATATATATATATATATATATATATATATATATGTTGCGGGCTAGAAAATATGCGGCGATAGAGGTTTAATTCTGCGTCTTAGCGTTGAACGGATAACTAGCTCACACACAGAGAACACAAGATTTTTAACGTGGAAAACCCTTGAAAAGGGAAAAAACCACGGGGCCTAGCCCAATTGAAAATGATTCCACTAGAACTTTGAGTCGGTTACAAATGGTTGAATCACCTTCAGGGGTGTTCAGATTACAACTGGTTACTATCAAAAAGGAGTCGGGTGTTAGACCCAGTATCACTTGGAAGATCGGATGTCGATAGTCCGGACGTGAGCTGAGCGTGGGGTCTGAATGTCGGGCCTTGAGTGACGTCGGGTCTTCGGCAGGACGTCGGGTCTTTGGCAGAACGTCGGGCCTTAAGCAGGACGTCGGGTCTTTGGCAGAACGACGGGCCTTAAGAAGGACGTCAGGTCTCCAGCAGGGCGTCGGGTCTTCAGCAGAACGTCGGGTCTTCAGCAGGATGTCAGGCCTTAAGTGGGACGTCGGGTCTTCAGCAGGACGTCGGGTCTTCTGCAGTGGTGCAACGAAACTCCGGCGAGGCTTCGGTGGTGGTCCGGCGAGGTTCCTGTGGTGGTCCGGCGAGGTTCCTGCGGTGGCCCGGCGAGACTCCTGCGGTGGTCCGGCGGTGGCCCGGCGAGACTCCTGCGGTGGTCCGGCGGTCGTCGAAGAGGAGCTCCCTCCTCTTCTTCCTTCTCTCCTCTTCTCCTCTCTCTTGCCTGGATCCCCCTCTTGTGAAGAATGAGGGCTCTATTTATAGATTTTCTGGAGTGGCATGGCCCAAAAATAGGTGTGAGATCAAGGGCGAATAGGGAGTGGTTTGAATGGACGGCCGATAGTGAACCCTTCGATCATGCACTGTTTGTTAGACATTTGAATGCCTTAGTGATGTCAAAATTCGGTGATCTTGGGCTCGTTGGATTTGTCTCGTCGAGCCGTTCGATTCGAGTATAAGCTCGTCAAAATCGGAGTCCGTTTGGTAGCTCGAATTGTGGTTTGAACCTTCCAACAGCGCTTCGGGTTCATGATTTGGGCCCATTTGGGCTCGGATTGGGTTGAATTTGGTGTCGTTGGATTCATATTTCCAAGACGCTCAGTTTGACTATAAGCTCGCTGAAATCGGAGTTCGGGTGCTCCCAAAATTAATTTTTTGAGTTTCCAACTAGCTTTTGTCTCGAGATTCGTGCCCGATCAAGCTAATTTTTTGACGACGTATCAGTTGCCCCCCTATTTTTGGATGTTGAATCTTACAATCCAAAAATATATTCATGATTCTAGCATTATGCGAAAATAAAAATTAATCGGAGCACAAATGTCAAAAAAAAAAAGATTATTCCAAAAATTTTTAAATATCTCAAAACTTATCTCAGGGGCTCTTTTGAGCCTTAGAAATGTTAAAAGTCTGAGTATTGAAAAATAATTTCTTAGACTACAAAAATATTCAAATCGAACTTTTAGGAAGAAACATATAATTGATCATTTAACGAACTCGTTTTTAACGAATCTTCTGTAATTAATTATAGTTAATATAATTATATATATCATTACCATAATCACCATGTCATTATTATGCCTGCTTGCATAAGGCATTAACCATTATATTAATCTAATTACAGAATAGTCATATATATTCATTAACTATATATGGAGAAGGCATTATCTCACATGTAATATTTATATTATTACAATCCGTAGAGGCGGCTACAGAATAGGAAATAAATCTAATTAATTAAAGTCTTTAATAGTATAATACTATTTTTTACTTCAAAAATTTTTGAAAAAAATTTGAAAAATCTCAGAAAAAATCTTAAATTTTTTCTTGAAAGGAAACAATTAATTTCCTGCAAATTTATTTTATTTTTAAATGTATTGCTCTTAATTTATTTCCTATTTGATTTTCTCAACAATAGAAAACTATTTAATTTTGGGCATTAAAAAATTCAGAAATTTGGCCCTCAAACCTCCTTTGAAAAAACTATAAATAAGGCCTTAGAGCCTTATGAAAACTTGCCCCTCTCCTTCTTCTCTTCTTCTCCCTCTATCCTTACTATTGAGGCCTTCCCTCGGTTTTTCAGAGGCCCCTCTCTTGGCAAGGAAGTCCGGAGATTTTCTCTTCTTCTCTTCTCCCTCTATCCTTACTATTGAGGCATTCCCTCGGTTTTCCGAGGCCCCTCTCTTGGCAAGGAAGTCCGGAGATTTTCTTCTTCTCTTCTCCCTCTATCCTTACTATTGAGGCCTTCCCTCGGTTTTCCGAGGCCCCTCTCTTGGCAAGGAAGTCCGGAGATTTTCTTCTTTCCTCATCTCCCTATGTCCTTTCTATTGAGGTCTTCCCTCGGTTTTCCGAGGCCCCTCTCTTGGCAAGGAAGTCCAGAGATTTTCTTCTTTCCTCATCTCCCTCTATCCTTTCTATTGAGGTCTTCCCTCGGTTTTCCGAGGCCCCTCCCTTGGCAAGGAAGTCCGGAGATTCCCCATTCCTCTCTTTTCCCTCTTTTCTTCGAGAGATCTTGTGGAGTTCTGATGTTTGGTGGTTGGCGATGGACCGTTGTAAGGAGGGAGGTTGAAATGACGGGCATACTCCCAGCATCGGGGAGAAGTATGATGACAGGTAGGAATTCAACGTCGGGTAGTCATATAGCGTCAGGCAGAAGACCGACGAAAGTCTATTAACTGGTAGAAGTACGACATCTGGTAGAAGTACGAAGTCGGGTAGAGGTGCAGCGCTAGGTACAAGACCGATGAGAGTCCGTCGATGGGCAAAAGTCTGATGATGGTTAGTAGTCAGACGGCAAGCAGAAACCCGTATTCGGGTAGAAGTACGACCTTGGGCAGAAGACCGATGAACATTCGTAGACGAGCAGAAGTCCGACGACAAGGAGAAGTCCGACGTCGTGTAGAAGTACGGCCTCTGGCAGAAGACCGATGAAAGTTCGTCGATGGGCATAGGTCCGATGACGAGTAGAAGTCCGCTTACGAGCAGAAGTCAGACGACATGGAGAAGTCCGATGTCAGGTAGAAGTCCGTCGAAAGTCCTGCAAGGAAAAAGTTCAGCGGCAGGAGAAAATTCAAAACTGGGTAGAATTTTAATATTGTGGAGAAGATAGAAGTCCATTGACGACATTCTGGCGATGTTAACCCAGGATGTGAGACCTTTCCGAGGTTGTATGCCGGAGCCCTGCTCGACGACGTTAACCTTTGTGGAAGAGGTCGGGAGAATCCACCAAGGATGTGAGACCTTTCCGAGGTTGTATGCCGGAGCCCTGCTCGACGACGTTAACCTATGTGGAAGAGGTCGGGAGAATCCACCAAGGATGTGAGACCTTTCCGAGGTTGTATGCCGGAGCCCTGCTCGACAACGTTAACCTGTGTGGAAGAGGTCGGGAGAATCCACCAAGGATGTGAGACTTTTCCGAGGTTGTATGCCGGAGCCCTGCTCGACGACATTAACCTGTGTGGAAGAGGTCGGGAGAATCCACCAAGGATGTGAGACCTTTCCGAGGTTGTATGCCGGAGCCCTGCTCGACGACGTTAACCTGTGTGGAAGAGGTCGGGAGAATCCACCAAGGATGTGAGACCTTTCCGAGGTTCTATGCCGGAGCCCTGCTCGACGACGTTAACCTGTGTGGAAGAGGTCGGGAGAATCCACCAAGGATGTGAGACCTTTCCGAGGTTCTATGCCGGAGCCTTGCTCGACGACGTTAACCTGTGTGGAAGAGGTCGGGAGAATCCACCAAGAATGTGAGACCTTTCCGAGGTTGTATGTCGGAGCCTTTGCTCGACGACGTTTAACCTGTGTGGAAGAGGTCGGGAGAATCCACCAAGGATGCAGGACCTTTCCGAGGTTGTATGTCGGAGCCCTGCTCGACGACGTTAACCTGTATGGAAGAGATCGGAAGAATCCACCAAGGATTGATTATCTGGTGATTGAGCTACAATAACGATTATGTATTTGTTCTAGTCAAGAATATTAAAGTTCACTACTTTTGCGAATTTATCAATACAATTTTACTCGAAGAAGATAAGGAGATAAAGTCTTACAAAAATATAGCTCCCTAAGACAACTTAAGGAGGGAGAAGCTACAAACACCACAAACAACATTCAAAATTAAAGACAGATAGTACTGAAGTCAAACAATACTAAAGACACATGATACTTAAAACAAGTAGCACTATTGTGCTCTACGCAATTAAAACTTGGCAAGGAGTTGATAGGCCCCCAGCAATGGTTCTAATTTCTCCCACTATTTGGCGATTGTTTGCCGACTGCCTTTGTTGTTGATTCTGCCCCCCAGTCGGACCAACATCTTCTCGGGCTGGTGTATTCTTGATGAATTATCGGAGATATCCTTGTCGGATCAATCTCTCAACTTCTTCCTTGAGCTGCCAACATGCTTCAGTAGTGTGCCCACGGCTACGGTGGAAGTGGCAATATTGATCCTGGTTTCCGACATTGGGTTTCAAAGGGTGTGGCCATTTCACGTTCTCCTGATCCCGGATGGCCATTAATACATTTTCTTGGGATGTATTGAGTGGTGTGTACTCCTTTTCTTGGAGAGGTTCTCGTCGCGGCTGTGAGGGTCGAGGAGGAAAATTATAATTTCCCTGCTTCTTCCTTTGTGAGGGTGGATACTCCATTTCTGGAGGATTTTTACGCTTCCCATTTGTTTGTTCAAATTGTCTTCTATGAGCATTAATGGCTTCGTCGACAGATATTTGGGCCTCTACTCGATGAATCAGATCAGCATATGAATGGACCGTTTCTCGCATGAGTGCCGAGTAAAAGGGGCCAGGACGAAGCCCTCCGAGAAATACACCTCTAAGCAACTCGGGATCTACCCCTGGAATTTGTCGGGCTTCCGTAGAGAACCTTTGAAAGTATTCTTTAAGAGATTCGCCCTAGTTCTGACGTATCCCTGAAAGGTGGGAGGAATCCTTAATCATCCTTCGGTTGGCGACAAACTGTTCGACGAACAATTTAGCCAATTTAACAAATATTGGAATGGATCGGGCAGGCAGTGAGTAGAACCATGTCCGGGCTTGCCCTTTAAGGGTGGCAGGAAAAACTTGACAGAACAAAGCGTCTGGGGCCTGCTGGATATGCATAATAGTGCGATAGTGGTCGATATGCTCGTAGGGGTCTGAAGTCCCATCATAAGGATCAATATTTGGGAGTTTGAATCTTGTCGGAATGGGGTATCGGAGGACAGCTTCGGTAAAAGGCGATGATCCTTGAATGTCCCGTTGGTGAAGGGACTGACTTCTACCCCCTGTGGGGAACTCCTCTCGGACTAGCCTCCGCAACTCATGCCGTAGAGTATTACGGGGGAGTTCCGTGACTTGCTGTTGGTCCAAGTCCTCTGGGACGTCCGGGGGCATATGCTGCCGGTGGCCCGTGCGTGAAGGATGGGTAGAGCTTGCTATGTCAGCAAGCTCATTCTCTGGACGTATTGGAGGGCGTACTCTAGGCAGAGGAAGAGGGACTTCAACATGAAGAGCGTCTACGAATCCCGGCTGGTCTCGAGGGAGGAGAATATCTTCTTGAGGTACTAGTGCTGGTCCTCGAGTCTCCCTTAAGAGTTGAAGGATCTCATTCTGAGATTCTTCCATCTTTCTGATACGCTCTTCTAAGGATGGTCCTGAAGTTCCTTCTCCAGCAAGGTTCCGCCCACCGGGGTGGAAAGACGCAGATGCCTGTCGTCCCTGATTCAAGGACTGATTTCTGGATTGGTGGGAGTTGGAGCGGGAGGCTCCAACGATACGACTGCTACGTCTGTTAACCATCGTAGCAATACTTAAAATTTGTGGGATAGAAGTTTCCCACAGACGGCGCCAAACTGTTGCGGGCTAGAAAATACGCGGCGATAGAGGTTTAATTCTGCGTCTTAGCGTTGAACGGATAACAAGCTCACACACAGAGAACACAATATTTTTAACGTGGAAAACCCTTGAAAAGGGAAAAAACCACGGGGCCTAGCCCAATTGAAAATGATTCCACTAGAACTTTGAGTCGGTTACAAATGGTTGAATCGCCTTCAGGGGTGTTCAGATTACAACTGGTTACTATCAAAAAAGAGTCGGGTGTTAGACCCAGTATCACTTGGAAGATCGGATGTCGATAGTCCGGACGTGAGCTGAGCGTGGGGTCTGAATGTCGGGCCTTGAGTGACATCGGGTCTTCGGCAGGACGTCGGGTCTTTGGCAGAACGTCGGGCCTTAAGCAGGACGTCGGGTCTTTGGCAGAACGTCGGGCCTTAAGCAGGACGTCGGGCCTTAAGAAGGACATCAGGTCTCCAGCAGGGCGTCGGGTCTTCAGCAGAACGTCGGGTCTTCAGCAGGATGTCAGGCCTTAAGTGGGACGTCGGGTCTTCAGCAGGACGTCGGGTCTTCCGCAGTGGTGCAACGAAACTCCGGCGAGGCTTCGGTGGTGGTCCGGCGAGGTTCCTGTGGTGGTCCGGCGAGGTTCCTGCGGTGGTCCGGCGGTGGCCGGGCGAGACTCCTGCGGTGGTCCGGCGGTGGCCCGGCGAGACTCCTGCGGTGGTCCGGCGGTCGTCGAAGAGGAGCTCCCTCCTCTTCTTCCTTCTCTCCTCTTCTCCTCTCTCTTGCCTGGATCCCCCTCTTGTGAAGAATGAGGGCTCTATTTATAGATTTTCTGGAGTGGCATGGCCCGTAAATAGGTGTGAGATCAAGGGCGAATAGGGAGTGGTTTGAATGGACGGCCGATAGTGAACCCTTCGATCATGTACTATTTGTTAGACATTTGAATGCCTTAGTGATGTTGAAATTCGGTGATCTTGGGCTCGTTGGATTCGTCTCGTCGAGCCGTTCGATTCGAGTATAAGCTCGTCAAAATCGGAGTCCGTTTGGTAGCTCGAATTGTGGTTTGAACCTTCCAACAGCGCTTCGGGTTCATGATTTGGGCCCATTTGGGCTCGGATTGGGTTGAATTTGGTGTCGTTGGATTCGTATTTCCAAGACGCTCAGTTTGACTATAAGCTCGCTGAAATCGGAGTTCGGGTGCTCCCAAAATTAATTTTTTGAGTTTCCAACTAGCTTTTGTCTCGAGATTCGTGCCCGATCAAGCTAATTTTTTGACGACGTATCAATATATATATATATAAACTAAAAGATCACTTTTATAAACTAAAATGTCTCTTCAAAATTTTGGGGTATTTTAATTCAAATCGAACTCAAATCGTACTTTTAAATATATTTCTCCAAGAAATGAAAAAGAAGACGAATCAATTTTGGGCATTATAGAGCATAAATAATCAAAATTTTCTAAATATTTTGTGATTTATTATTTATAATTTAAGAAATTATTTTGTAAATCTTAAATTTAAGACACCATAATCAAATTCATTTTTGTTATAAGAGAAAAATTATGATTAAGGCTTAGTTTAGGATGGCTTTCATACTGCTTCTTAAAGCAGTTTTCTAGTACAAAAAATAAAAATTTTATGCTAGAAAGCTGCTTCAAGAATCATTAAGAAATACATCTCGTTTGGGACCGCTTTCTTATTATTTTTTAAAGTTGCTTTTTAGCACATTTTGTTTAATAGAAATTTTTGTACTCGAAAGTTACTTTAGAAAGCTGTAAAAAGTTGTCCCAAAGCCTAAGCCTTTACTTATCATAATATTGTTCAAATAAATTAATCACTTCCATCCAATCATAAGATCATCACCTTCATCCCCTTGAAAACATATTTTTGTTGCAATTGCAATAAATTGTTTTATTTCTTAGTCTTTAATATAAATATTGTTACTACTTGAACTCTTATCTATGGGTATATCATTCTCTTTGACCTAATTAACTTCTCTCACAACTTTTCTCAATTATATAAATTGGTAGAAACTCACACATCATATATGTTCTCCATGTACATAACTTTAGAGTGTCTAATAAAATTCAAATCATTGCACTAAAAGGCATCTTGCTAAAATATCTTGTTTCTATGTTATAAAATAAAGGGAGCTAACAAGCACACTCAAACACCCAAGTCAAAGGGACAAACCCGAGCCAACGGACGCACGTGCTGATGATACGTTCACTAGATATTCACCCATTCGTATGTTGGATTTTGGTGATTATTATATTGTTTCATGGTATTTTCGTATCACACTTATGTTATATTCGACCATAGATCGATCAAATTTCCATTTCAAAACCTTTGCTAACCATGTGATTGGCAATCTTTGTGATCAAATTTCTTATAAATTGAATGGAAGATGCGCACTAACTGGATTAAACTAGGATCTTAAAGTCTATCAGAGCTATGGCTTAATTTTTGGGCATGATTGTTGGCCTACTATTATATTTTCTTTTGCTATGTATCGTAGAAGGGATCAAGTGCTCTTAGGTATTATTTTGCTTGTTTTCTGTATCTCTTTGAGCGTGTAGTGAGCATGAGCTTCCTGTAAGGTCATGTAATCTTTTTTTTTATATTAACACGTAGGCCATCTTATGAGGTTTTTTTTTTAAAATAAAAAAAGATGCATGCTAATTTCATTAAAAGAATGCACGTGCATTATTTCTTCCAAAGTTAAATCAAAAGCAAAGATGCATGTGTGTTGCTCATGGACAAATAAATGCTCCATCCTAACAATGATTCTTAGCTTTTGCTTTCTTTAAAGCTCTTTAGAGAAATAAAAAAAGTCATTGATGCTTTTGTAGTGAAAAAGAAATATATATATGAAACAAAGACCTCATAGCATAATGCATAAGATGAAGTTGTGGACAATACACACACATATATATATAACAAAGCCGGATATAAATCTATCACATTATTTTCTAAATGTTATATTTTAGTCTATTTATAATTTTTTTAATGAAATTTATCTTGTGTAAATATATAATCTAATTAATATAGATAAATATTAGTAAATTTATGCCTAAATATAAAAGTAATTCAATTATGTATTAGTTAAATAATTTAATTATATAAAGTTAATTAATTAATTAATTATTAGTTTTCAAAAAATGTATAAGCTTAATTGTTGTGTGAAATACTTACTTTTTTTTATTTTTTGAATTAAGTAATAGATATTTAAGATTATAGATATATATATATATATATATATATATATATATATATATATATATATATATATATATATATATATATATATATATATATATATATATATATATATATGAAATTTATTTTAGAAATACTTAGTTACATAAGAGACTAGGATCAGAAATCAATTGGAGCCTTGGAACTAAAGCTTGTGCTCATAAATCAGACATATTATAAACTAATATTGAAATCATTAATGATTTTTAATTATGGTAATTAGTGTATTTTTGTTTGACCACAACGATTACTTGGGAGTAAATTCACATGAAATATTTTCAAGAAAATTTTCTTTTAGATTTCCTAAGTTGGAAAATATTGTCTTTATATACTTCATAACAATCATATTCGGACTTTATATGCTCCAATGAAAAGAAGGTTAATGTTAATGCATTTTTTGTTATTTAGATATGAATGCATTCATCGCTCCTTCAAACGTTGAAGTACAAGATTGTAGTAGGAAGGATACAAAAGATAATCCTAGGTTAAAAAATGAACAATATTTGAGTTCTATATTCAATGTTCTATCTTTGTTCTAGAAAGATTCAAATGTTTATTTTGAATATAGGGTTTGGCCAATAAATATGAGATAGGGTTCAAACTACTCTTGAAATAGAGGTTCGAATGATTTATGAACTTGTAACAAAAGATTCAAATATTCTTTATTTATTTTCTTTTTTTGTTTGGCCATTAGCTTCTAACAAAGCGTGAATAAAGTTTGTACAATACTTGAACAAGTTTGCACAATACTTGAATATTTTTGAATAAGATTCTAACCTTATTTTCCCTCATTATATAGTTTGAACTTAATTTATTTGAGTTATTTTGCCATGTAGATGAATGTCCCAACTATTCATTATTACGGAGAGGCATTACATTACTTGTGTCACAACCTAACGCAACTAGGACAAGTCCTATCATGTTAAGTTGTGACAAGCAAATCCCAATATCCAGTTTTGAAATATTTCAGATGATATTCCAAATTTCATTTTAAATAAAATACATACTACAAAGCTACTAAAAATATTCATAGTGCTATAAATAAACTCATCCACAAAATTTTTTTCATTTCATCAAAAAATATTTATAATATAGTAGATGTCTATCAAATCGAAGTCACATAAATGAATAAACTAGTCACGATTATATAAAAAATAAAAACATAAAAATACTTATAAACTTAGATTTGATTATGGACTACTAATCAACCAGTTCATTCTCTTTCCAAGATCCTGAAAATCAGAAGCAAAATCATAGTGAGCTACAACAACGTAGCAGGCCATATAATATGATCTAATTTTTTAAATTTTTTACATTAAATATTTTACTAAATATTTAAAAATAGTTACACATAGTCTAATAAATTATTGTATTGAAAAATGTAATAAGAACATAAAAATTATCTAAATATTTAAATAGTACTGAATATAAATAAATTGAAATTCATATTATATAGCAGTTTCATATTATAATGTAGTTCATATCACATATCTTAGTCTGAGGCAGAATCTTAAAAGATTCTGACCATTTATGACTCTCTTTTATACTTATAACACTAGAATATATCCATAGAAACCAAAACATGACTTATAACCATCAGAATATGGCTTTATAGCCACTAGAATATTCCTTAACACAAATAGAATCTCAAAGAATTTTATCCATTTATATCTCCCAGCATGCATTTTTCAATCATATAAGTATATATTTCATGACTTTATAAAAATTAAAGCATAATTTAACATGTCATAATTACAAAATTTTCTATAATGATAGGCAATAGAATTTTTATCGAATAAAATTTTACAGTTTCAAAATAAAATCAAATTACTAAGGATTGTGTAAAACACTATTATAAAACACTCATTATGTTACATCACTATTTTTAAGGTTAGAAATATTTTTTATTTGATAAAAATTGCACAATTTTTAAAATACATGGAATAAAATTTTAAGAATATATTCAAAAATATCATAATCTTAATCTTTATAACATATAAAAATTTATACGATGAAAGTTTTACTGGTGTAAAATTATCTGCATTTTTCATTAACAAAAATATAAATTTAATCCAAAAATTTAGAAAAATTTTGTATTTTTGAAAACTGAGATATACAAGATGTGACCTACCTCGAACCGGATAATTTTCTCAACTGGCCCAAGGCTAAAACACCCGACAGCGGGTCAAATTTGCCTTTTTCCTTTCCAAAGCTCTCTCTTTCTCTCTCCTACAGTTGCATGTTAGTTTATCAAATAAATTGAATAGTGCTTTTAAAATATACTTAAAGTGCTCAAAATGGCCTACCACTACAACACTCAATCCGAGGGCTCTGATGCTAGTTCAAAATCCCATTTTCTCGAGACTAGAATGTTGCAATGTCACTGTTTAGTGCTTGATTGTGTAGCGGCACTGAGGTGCTTGGACACCCAATGCTAAGGTACTCGGACACCCAGTATCGAGATGCTTCAATAATAATATTTTTAAAATTGTATAAAAGCACACAAAACACTTAGAACTCATTCTAAACAACACACAATCATTTTCAAGCATTAAAATGCTCTCAAAGACATACAAATGAATTCACAACTCAAAAGTTCAAAATTTACCTTTTTTTCCAAATTAGGTCAACACATGTAGAATTGAATGTCAAACTTGAAGGTGTCAAAACTCTCCCCTCCTCAAAAAAATATCATCCTCAACATTTCAACACTCGAGGCTCAGATCATATAAACGAATCAGGGTATAATTGTCTCATCTCAAGCTCTTTTTTCAAGTAACTTCTCTTTCAATCATATTCTTCCACTAAACTCTAACCATATGAATTTGTTTACTTCTTAGCTTTATGACATCGTAGGTTAGAATCCTCTCGGGTTCTTTCTTATTGCTCAAATTCAGATGTACCTCATTGCCTTCACCAAATATCCTTTTTTCTTATTCACATATCTATTTCCTCATAAGTGATTTATGAAATACATTATGAATCTCAAACAAGTGATCTGACAACTATAACATGTAAGGAGATTTCTTAATCCTTTCAATAACCAACGTACCTTGGACTCAATTTTCCTTCTTTACTAAATCTGATAATACCTTTTATTACTGTAATATTTACGTATACAAAATCTCCTACCTAAAATTCTACATCCCGATGCTTATCATCAAAATACTATCGCTGCCTGTCCTATATAATCTTTAACTTATCTCTGGTCAAAATAATTTTTTTCATTAGCATCATTAAACAAGGATAGCCTGATCAGATGTCTCTCTCCCACCTCTATCCAAGAAAGAGGGGTTCTACATTTTATATCATATAAAGCTTTGTAAGGACCCATACTTAGGCCTGATTAGAAATTATTATTATTAGCAAATTGATTATAGGAACGTGGTCTTCTCAACTACCATCGAAATCTATAACATAGAGTCATAGAAGATCCATTAGTACCAAAATAATCCTCTCAAACCGCCCATCAGCTGAGGATGAAAAGGCATACTGAAATATAATTTCATTCCCATTCTCTGTTGATTACCCCTCCATAATTTTGAGGTAAACTTGTTATCCCAGTTAGAAATTATAACATTCAATATTTGATGAAATCTAATAATCTCACACACATATACCTATGCCAATCTATCAACGGAATCAAATTATTAGATGAAAATGGTTAATTTCATCAGATGATTAACCAACAAAAATAACATCATATCCCTATCTAGACCTAAAAAAACCAAAACAAAATTCATAGTAAATTCTTTCCATTTCCACTCTAGAATGGGAAATGGATATAGAAAACCTCCTGATCGCTAATAATTTTTCTTCACTAATTGATAGGCTTCACATATAAATACAAACTCTACCACATCCTTCTTTAATCTAGATCATTAAAATATACTTTTCAAATTGCTATACATTTTATTGGTTTCTGGATGAATAGTGAGCCTCATGCAAAATCTCTCATATGAGATCTCAAAAAATAGGAACTCATAATCTATTTTTATAGAAGATAATACCAAAATTAGATACTTGTAATTTAGATTTTTTATTATATCTAATTAAATCAAGCAACTTTGGATACTCTGTATTTAACTTCTGAGATTCATGAATCCTTTCTTACAAAGAATGTTGAATAATCATCTAAACCAATATATAAAAATCCCAATCAGAAGAAGAAGTTATCTCCAACTATAATATCTCTATATCTCGTATCAAAGTTTCATCAGAAGTAGTTGAAGAAATAAAACTCCAGAATATTTTCTGCTAAATATGTTTGCCACCATATTAGCCTTACATGACTGATATTGAATAATTATATCATATTCTTTGATTAACTCAAGCCATCTCCTTTGTCTAAAGTTCAGATATTTCTAAGTGAATATATATTTCAGCTCTAATGATCAGTAAAAATCTCACACTTGATACCATACAAGTAATGCTGCCAAATCTTTAAAGCAAATATAACAACAACTAACTTCAAATCATATGTCATATAGTTCTTCTCATATAACTTTAATTAATTGGAAGTATAACCTATCACTTTATCGTGATGTATTAAAACACATCCCATACTTCTCAATGAAGCATCATTAAATACTTAAAATCTTTTTGTACCGGATAGAAGAGACAAAACTGGAGCAAAAATTAAATAATCCTTCAATCTATAAAAATTAGCCTCATACTCTGGTATCTATATAAAAGCTTTTGAATTATGAGTTAGTCTATCCAAATGTATAAAAATTTGAGAAACCTCATTCACAAACTTCCTGTAATATCTATCCATATTCAAGAAACTGCATATCTCAAGCATAATAGTAGGCATCAGCCAATCATTAATTGGGTAAACTTTATGGGGATTAATAGAGATACCAACACTACTCACAACGTCTCTCAAAAATAAATACTCATAAGTCAGAACTCACATTTGAAAATTTTGGCATATAGCTGATACTGCCTAAAAGTCTTCAAAATAATCCTCAATTGTCTGACATGATATTCCTCATAAGTAGAATAAACTAAAATATCATTAATAAAAATAATCACAAATTGATCCAAAAAATCTTTGAATACCATGTTCATTAGATCCGTAAAAATAGTTGGTGTATTCATAACCCCAAAAGGCATGACTAAGTGCTCATAATGTATGTACCTCATTTCGAAAGCTATCTTTATCACATCAGCCTCTCTCAGATGCACCGTCCTTATTCTTCACAAATAGAATAGATGTGTCCCATAGAGACAAATAAGAATGAATGAATCCTCTCTCAACTAACTCCTAATGCTATACCTTCAACTCCTGAAGCTCCTTAGGTGCCATCCTATATAGAGCCATAGAAATCAAGGCCATACCCAAAAATACATCAATGTAGAACTCTATATCTCTATCTAAAGACAAATTGACAAACTCATCAATACATCTAAAAAATCATGTACGACTGAGACATCAAAAAGAGAACTGGAATTTACACTCTTCTCCAAGATTGATGCTATAAATATTATGCATTACTTCTTCTAAAGTCTATCTACTTATAATATTGATATCAAATAATATAAATCTCCTCTAACTTCCTGAATTACACAACTCTCACTACCTAAAAATAAAGAAACTTTCCTCCTCAAATAATTAATTTGAGTCCTATATTGACTCAACCAATCCATATCCAAAATAACATCAAATAATAAAATAAGTTATAAAATCAAACTAGATTTCCACTTCTTATCATAAATCTTAATATCATATAAATAAAATCTACTGCAATCATATTATGTCCAGTTGGTAAGGAAATATAAAGAGAAATAGGTAGTACAAATAAAGGCAAGGGTAGTAAATCAAAGAAACACTTATAAATAAATGAATAACTAGCACCAAAACCAAAAAAAAATATGATATAAATGCTAAAAAAAATTATAAATCATACCTATTAGAACATCTAGGGTATCTCGAGCCTTCTACTGAGTCAAATTATATACTAGTGGTTGAACTGGAGCTAGAGTAATAATATTATTATTTACCACTACTAGATGGTCAACTTATTACTGAATCAAAACCACTACCTCTACTAGCAAAACTCTCAATAAACATACAAAGTGGAACTGTCTTTGGCCTCCCTTATAGTCTAAGAAAACTCCCATATTTGGGTTCATATCATCAATCAAATCTTGCATGTGCACACTTGGCCATCCTCTATCCAGCCTATATATATGTATCTGAAGGACAAACCAATCACCCTATAATACTGACCAAAATAACATATGGCACATAAGTACCTCACTAACAAAGTTTTTAGAACTAGCAATACTGCCTCTACTCAAAGTTATTATAGGTACAAACTACCCACCCTTTTTGAACTCTCTAGGTACAAATATGCTCTTCCTTAAAAAAAAAAAAAAATCCACTGCCAAACATCTTACCACTAAACCTCTTCCTATTAGCAGTCCACCACTGCTAGCCATCATATCATTTTCTATCAGATGAGCACTTAGAAATATGACATGGTATTTGTGTCTATCTCAAACTATCTCAAAGTCTTTTAAAAAAACACTTCTTTATATGAATACTTATCAAATGTGGATCATATCTAGCTAAGCAATGAACTATACCTCATACTACATAACTGTTTGCTCCCTTGAACCAATCTCAGAAAAGACTCCTACATCTACTATCATGCAGAAGGTGGTACAAATCAGGCTCTAAATAGACATGAAAACTCCTCCCAACTAATAAAAAAATTCAATCTCCTCTGAAATATTTTCTCCTGCTGGCCCATCCACCAGAGCTCTGCTACTACCCCATCTAATAAAATACTATTAATAATATCTTCCTCTTAGGAGAACATTGCATACTGTCAAATGTCTTCTCATGCATCCAAAACAAGTCCCTAATTGCGGTAGGCTCAATAATACCCTCAAACCTTAAAGGCTTCAATATCAGAAATATTTACATATATCTGTCTATCTCATTGGATCTCATAATAAAATCCATGTTTTATGCCTCAACCATCATTTATGCTTTCAAAGTAGCAACTTTTGAAACTGTATCAGAACCAACTATCAGAGCCATACTATGTACATGAGTTACGTGACTAGCACTGTGTCTATCATTTTAGGTCTATCATATTTATACTCACACAGAATATATAATTAACATGCATGTACAAAAAAATAAATAATAATGAACACTCAAACAGATTCAAAACTATCCCACTAGACTTATAGATCAATTTATATAGCTCTTCCTTACGATTTAATTTCAAAACTATTGCCTCGATATCAAAAAAGCTTATCACAACCTAATCCAACCAAGATAAGTCCTATCATGTTGAGTTGTGATAGGAAAAACCCAATATCTAATTTTAAAATATTGTATATTCTTTTTCAAATTTTGTTTTAAATAAACTACATACTACAAGGCTAATAAAATATTCAGAGTATAATAACTAAACTCATTCACAATATTTCTTTCATTTTATTAAAATATATCTATGATACAGTACATAACTATTAAACAGAAACTAAAGAGTTGAATAATAAACTAGTCATGATTGTACAAAAAATTAAAATAGAAAAATATCTATAAATTTAGATATGATCCTGAACTACTGATCAACTAGCTCCTTCCCTTTCCAAGATCCTAAAAATTAGAAGTAAAATTACAGTAAGCTACAACGGCTTAGCATGCCACACAAATTGATCTAAATTTAAAAAAAAACTTTATTAAATATTTTTACTGAATATTTAAAAATGATCTAACAAATTATAATACTAAGAAAGGTAATAAGAACATAGCAGTTATCAAAATATTTGAATAATAATACTAGATAAAATATTATATAACGGTTCATATAAAAAATCAGATCATATCACATATCCCAGTCTCAAATAGAATCTTAAAGAATTATAACTCCTTATGACTCCCTTTTATGCTTATATCATCAGAACATGCCTATAGATACTAGAACATGACTTATAGCCACCAAAATATAACTTTACAGCCACAAGAGCATGCCTTATAGGCACTACAATATTCCTTAATACTGGCAAAATTTCAAAAGATTCTTTCGCCACCCTTATGTCTCCCAACATATATTTTTTAATTATATAATCATATATTTCATCATATTATAACAATTAAAGCATAATTTAATACATGTCATAATTACACATGCTTCTATAATAATAGGCAACATAATTTCTACTAAACACAATTTCACAATTTTAAACTATAACTAACTTATTGAGGATTGTTTAAAACTTTATTTTAAGACATTTATTGTGCTACAACACTATTTTTAATGTATGGGTTATGTTTTATTTTATAAAAACTACATAATTTCCAAAATACCTAATATTCAAAAATATTCAAAATATTCATAATCTTAATCTCTATAACATTAAAAATTTACTTGGTGAAAATTTATTGGTGTAAAGGTATTTGCATTTTTTGCTAATAGAAATATGTTCAATCAAGAATTAAAAAAAAATCATATTTTTGAAAATAAGATTGACAAAATGTGACCTGTCTAGATCTGGATAACTTTTCTAACTAGCCCGATTGCAAAAATTTTTAGAATTGGCTCAAAATTGCTTTTTCGACACTATTTTTCATAGTATGAATTATTTTTTATTTAACAAACACCACAAAATATAAAATCATCAAGGAAAATTTTATAAAATTTTCAAAATGTGCATAATCTTAGTATCTATAACATATAAAATGTGCGTGATAAAAATTTTATGAAGACTAAATTATTATCATTTTTTAATAAAAATATTAATTTTATCATAAAAGTATCATTATAAAATTCACTTTGTCTTCATCAGCAGGGTTTTCAAAATCGGGTCACGGGTCGGGTTCGAATCCAACCCGAAACTAACTCGACACTTTTCGACCCGACCTGAACCCGACCGGTTTTTGAAAACGGGTTAGTTCTTCGGACCCGAACCCGGCCCGCTTCAAGTTTGGGTCAACCTACTCGACCCGTAAGTATGTTGTTGCAGGCCCTATTTACACGAGTGACACGATAGAGACCAAGGCATCGAAGGTCGCGAAGAGGGTTTGAGGTTTAGGGAATCGACCAAGGATTCTGATTTGTTAATTGTGGGTTCTTTCGTGAGATCTAGTTTGGGCTTGAATTTGGGAGATGAGATGGCGGAGAGGAGAAGGCAGCAGAACCATGGGAGGAGTTTGTAGGAGGGAAAGGAGAGTGAGTTGAGAAGGCCACTTAGGAAGAGGAGAGCGAAGAGGATGAGGGCGACCATGACTAGCTGCTTGGTTAGAGAGAGAGAGAGAGAGAGAGAGAGAGAGAGAGAGAGAGAGAGAGAGAGAGAGAGAGAGGTAGTTTTGACAGGTTTGAGAAGAAAGAAGCAATGAGCGATGTGGTTTAAAGAAGAGAAAAGAGGTGATTACGCGTCAGGTGGTGCGATCGTGTGCGGAAGATGATTAGATTAGTGGAACAGGAAAGCGGAAAACGCGTGAAAGAAAAATAAATAATCGTTTGTGTGTGAGACGCGGGTCAAAATTGGATTTCTGGATTGACCCGAACTTGACCAAGAATTCAAAACGGGTCGAAAGGCAGGACCTGAATCTTACCCGTTTGATAGCTCCAGAAAAATCATCTTAAATTAAAAAGATGTGAACCCGCTTTCACGAACTTAAGAGTTCCCTTTAATTTTTCCAGAGGTAGATTGAGTTTAATATTTAACCAGATTTCCCCCTGTTAGTAATATCAGGGTTTATTTAGATCTGGGTTCTACTTCCTATGAGTGCAAGCCCTCATAGTTAATTACCCCTTCTAACGCATTAGAAGAGCACTCTCGATTAAGGATGAAATACACTTAGCTTCATACAAGAAGTGTGAGAATGTGCAATAGATATTTAAATTTAGTTATGGGGGGATGAAGATACACCCGATCAAGATCCCATGGTTCCGTCATCCCGGGTATATTATGGATTCAGTCTACCAAAACTAACAATCATTGATTGTAGTGTCCAGGGAATCTGATTAGCAGCCATGGGTTGCCTCCTCTCAGGGATCCCGAGTAGACTGAAGTGGACATGTGTGAATTTTAATTTAGTTAGTTTGGGTTGGAGATTATGACTTCCTTAGAAGTTGCCCATTAGTTTGTTTAATTTGGGGCTTACGGCTCCAATTAGGAGTTACCCGTTAATTTGTTTAGTTTGAGGCTTATGGCTCCAATTAGGAGTTGCGCGTTAATTTGTTTAGTTTGGGGCTTACGGCTCCAATTAGGAGTTGCCCGTGTGATTTATTTAGTTTGGGGCTTACGGCTCCAATTAGGAGTTGCCGACATTATTAGATTTGGGTAGGGGCTTATGACTTCTTTAGAAATTGCCCTAGTAGTGGGACTTATGGCATCTTTTAAAGGTGGCCCGAAGAATTTTTGGTTGTGTAGGTCTTATGGCTTCCTTAGAAGTTGCCTAGTGATGGATCTTACGACCTAGCCCTATAAACTATATGGCCCAAAGGAATTTGAGTTTTGGGTTATAAGGTCGTTCGTTTAGAACTTCCCTAACACACGGGTCTTACTGCTTCACTTAGAAGTAGCCCAAATAACGGGTCTTACAACTTAGCCCTATAGACTAAGATGCCCAAAGGGATTTGAATTTTAGATTTAGGGACGTTCACTTAGAAGTTCTTTAATACACGGGTTTTACTGCTTCACTTAGAAGTAGCCCAAATGACGGGTCTTACAACTTAGTTTTATAGACTAAGATGCCCAATTAAGGGATTTGAGTTTTGGTTTTAGGGTCGTTCATTTAGAAGTTCCCTAACAAGTGGGTCTTACTGTTTCGCTTAGAAGTAGCCTAAGTGGCGGGTCTTGCAACTTAGTCCAATAAACTAAGATGCCAAATGAGGGGTCTAGGATAAAGTTACTTCCTAGATATTGCCCCTAAAGATTGGACTTACGGCTTTCATTGAAAGTAGCCAATTGGATATTTTAGGAATTTTAATAGATTTGCTCAATATATATGTCTCCCCTTTTTTTTATAAAAAAAAATTCATTTGATCTGTCCATTTTGACTGATTAGAGTTTTAATGTTTGTTAATGTTTTGATTTTAATCATTATCCATCAAAGGTAACTATCCCGTGTTTGCATTTGTCTTGAAGTAAAGCTTGTATATAATGCTATATTTCATACTATTCCCTTTATTGTGGATTTCTATAACATCAAATTTTTTTTTTAAAGGATGTATTTTCCAGCTATGAGAGCCTTATTGAAAGACAATAATTGGTTATCCATTAATTGAATTATAGTATGACTTCAAAGATTTTTTTTTTAAACAATCAATTAATTTATCAGTTAATTAATTGAGCAATCTAAATTTTCCAATAAAAAAATCTGCTCAAGTCTAGAATTTTTGAGAAAATTTTGGCAGCCTTCCGGCGTCCCCTCCCTGGCGCCGGGAGGTAAGGAGTGGCTCGAATCGACCGGAGTGAATCAACGGCGAGGAGATTTGGTCTTCAGAAGCTCCACTTGACGATGATTGGTTTCAAATAATTTAATGTCGGTTGCTTGTCAAAATTTTGACTAAGTCCCGAAAATTTGAGGAAATTTTGACAGCCTTCCGGAGTCCCCTCCCCGATGCCGGGAGGTAAGGAGGGCATTTGCCCTTTCAAGTCCGCCCGACCGGAGCGGATCGATGGCCGAGGGCTTCGGGGCGTTGTCGGGCCCTGGAATAGGTCTTTAGAAGCTCGAATTGATGACGATTTGTAGTGACTGTTGATGATCATTTGCTTGTTGGTTGTCGATGCGTAATTGATGATCCACTCATCTCTCTCTCTCTCTCTCTTATTATATATATATATATATATATATATATATATATATATATATATATATATATATATATATATGATATGTTATATCCTATATAATATAGTATATATCTTATATATAATATATAATATATAACAGAGGAAGAGGGAGGGAACCGGAGACACGGTTCTTGCTTGAGTCAAAGTCGCCGGCGACGGACGGATGGGTCGAGGCTTTGTCTCTTGGAGAAGAGTAGATGAACAGGTTGCTTGTGAGTGGACGACCGACAGTAGGGATCTCGCACAGATGTCGGTGGAGGCTAGATCTCTCTCAAAGACAGGCGGCGGAGGGTTGATTTGGCTTTTTGTCTGCAAAAATCGCAAGGTTGCAAGAATTCAGAGCCTGAAAGCAGAGAGCCGAAGACAGAATTCAGATCTCGATTCACGCGTAACGTTTCTCCCTTCTTTCACCAGTTTTAAATGCATTTCCAAATGAGAGATTAACTGCACGTCATGGGATCATTTTTTTTGGGGTAAAATCATGGGATCGTGGGAATGGCCCAATAAGTAACGTGCCCCACTAGAAAGTTTATTTTATTATTATTATTTTTTAATTACATTTCGTCAGTAATCATTGGAATTGCTTTCCAAAATTGATACGAGTAACTGAATATTTTATAATGCCCAATAACCCATAGGTTATTCCAATTAGTATGGTTTATATTTACCAACGTTTTGAAAACCGGACCGGACCGGCCGGTTCAACCGGTTGAACCCCGAACCGGCCGGCCGGCCGGTTAAGGGTTAGCTAAGAACCGTTTCTGCAACGAACCGGAATTGAACCGGTCGAACCGGCGGTTCGACCGCCGAACCGGAAAACCGGGCGTGTTATTAAAAACCGGCCGGTTCAAATATACATTTTATTAGCCGTCCGATTTAATCCAAGGGCTGAGAGAATGATCGGTAAAAACAAATACAAAATTACACCGTGAGTGAAACCCTATTCCTCGCTTCATTTTCGCGACCCTTCATTTCGTCCAGGCGGAGCGAGAGGCCGAGAGAACCGCGACTCCTCACGGACGGGAGGCTGTTTTGCCGGAGCGACTTAGCCGATCGAACTGAAGGCTTCCTTCTCTTGCTCAAGTTCTCCTTTCCAGCCTTTCCTACCCACCGTGAGTTTTTTTTTTTTTCACGCACGCGCATTTTTTTGCAGCCGACGGTAGGCTGTGAAGTTTTCTTTTTTTCTTATTTTCACATTTATTTTCTTGTTTAATAGTGATATTTTGTTACAAAATTTGTCAAGTTTTCTTTTTTTCGCATCCTCTATAAATGTGTTAACACTTAACTGTTGTGTGTTTATGTGTGAATATGGAAATGAGAAAAAAATTGCTCATTCAAAAAAGAATGCCATCCTTGCAATCTTTTTGTAGACATATTTTATATAATTATCCTCTTGAACAAAAAATGAGGTGAAATCTCTTGCTATTGCATTTAAAGAGATGAATTTGTTATTTATATTGCATAGAGAATTCAACAGATTTCTTGTTTGCCGGCTGTTGAAGAAGTGGTGAGAGGTAATAAAATTTTAATTTGAAAGAGAATCATGAATATACCTTTATAAATCAAAAAGTAAACGGGTTCAGTATTCTCTTGAAAAATCAAATCAACAACTCTAATTTCACAACTATATTATCTAGAAGTTTAAATTTGTTGGCTAGTGAGATTTAATGGGAAGGAGAATTATAAGTATTTATGTCTGCCTTTAACAAACTTTAACATTTTATGATTTATGATTGTTTATTAAACTTGTGTTTATGTTCTGATTGGTGTTTTTTGTCGTTCTCCACATACCTTAGCATTGATTACAAAATGGATCTACCAACAGTTTCGTCTCATGGTGTGCGTGAAAAGATTGATATTGCTTGGAGTCATTGTAGTGAAACTAAAGGTGCAGATGGAAAAAAACAATATAGATGCCTACATTGTGGGACTACATATAAAGGTGGAGGAATTAATAGGCTAAAGCAGCATCTAGCAGGAGTAAGAGGTAACATATCTTCGTGCAAAAAAGTCCCACATGACATTCGTCACCAGATGATAGAAAATTTAAAAGAAATAGGCAAGAGAAAAGCACAAACCCAGGAGGAGTTAGAGCAGAACACAACATTGTTTGTTGATGAACATATAGATGATGAAAGGGGGTCTTCATCACTTCCAAAGTCACAAACATCTGATGCACACCATGAAGGACTTGACAAAGGGAAGAGAAAGAAAGATGAAATAGATAACTTTTTTGCACCAAGAACTAAACCAGGTTCTCAACCCTCATTGAAAAGTGTAATGGCTTCCAAAGAAGCCATATATCGTGCTGATTTAGCAGTTGGAAGATGGTTTTACGATAGTTGCATCCCCTTCAATGCCATAAACTCTCCTTTTGCGCAGAAGGCAATTGATGCTATAGCTGCAATTGGACCTGGTTATAAGTTGCCATCCTATCACAAATTGAGAGTTAATCTTCTGCGAGATTGCAAAGAGGAATGTCGGTTGCTGATAGATTCATATAGAAGATCTTGGAAAGAAATAGGTTGCACACTCATGGCAGATGGTTGGACAGATAACAGAAATAGAACTTTGATTAATTTTCTTGTTTATTGTCCAAGGGGCTTAGCATTCCTGAAATCTGTTGATGCTTCTGATATTACAAAGGATGCGAAGACACTTTGTTCACTATTTGTTGAAGTTGTAGAATGGGGTAGGCCCACAGAATGTTGTGCAGCTTGTAACAGATAATGCTGCAAATTATAAAAAGGCCGGTGAATTACTACATGAAAGGTTTGGCAACATTTATTGGTCTCCATGTTCAGCACACTGTTTAAATCTTATTCTTAAAGATTTTGGGAACATGCCTCACATTCAGGATCTTGCCCAAAGAGCTTCAAAAGTTACAATTTTCATCTACAATCATGTCTTTATTCTAGCTTGGCTAAGAAAAAAAGAAGGTTGGAAAGAGATTATTAGGCCTGGAGCAACTAGATTTGCTACAACTTTCATCACTTTGAAAAGCATATCTGAACACAAGCAACATTTACAGGCATTTATAACAAGCAAAGCATTCTTTGAATCAAAGATTTCCAAAACAGTCAAAGGGCAAGAAGCATCATCTATTATTTTGGATAATCAATTTTGGAATGACTGTTTGGTAAGTTCCAAATTGACTGGGCCTTTAATTCGATTATTGAGAATTGTGGATTCGGATGAAAAACCATCAATAGGATTTCTTTATGATGGAATGTACAGAGCAAGGAGAGCAATCAAGTTAATGTTTAGGAATGTCAAAAGGTTGTACAAACCTTACACAAGTATTATAAAGAGGAGATGGGATAGTCAGCTAAGACAAGGTATACATTGTGCAGCATATTATCTAAATCCACATTTTCAGTATGATAAAGATAATTTTTGCCAAAAACCTGAAGTACTGCAAGGTTTAACTGAACTGATTGGAAATAAAGATATATGTCCTAAATCAACAGTAACAATGAATGAAGTTAGGCTATTCCGTGACAATTTAGAAAGCTTTGGGAAACCAATTGCTCTAAGAATGGCCAAAGAAATGCAGCCTGGTAAGTGAAATAAATTGGTTAGAATGCATTTATTCTATCATGCATATCAAATATTAATTAACTAATATTTATCTCTTTATAGATGAATGGTGGAAGATGTTCGGATCAAGTGCCCCAAATTTGCAGAAATTAGCTGTTAGAATTCTCAGCCAAACATCTTCCTCTTCTGGATGTGAAAGGAATTGGAGTGTATTTGAACAGATTCATACGAAGAGAAGAAATCATTTAGAACATCAAAGGCTTAATGATCTTGTTTTTGTTCGATACAACCTCAATTTGAGGAATAGGTATGAATACATGACTTGTAATTATATTTAGATGTCATTTTTGTATGATTGTATATCTTAATAATCTTTTAATTATATTTAGATTTCAAACAAAAAAAAGAAACTATGATCCTTTGGATTATACAAGCATAGAGATGGTGGATTTTTGGGTTCTTGATGAAGAACCAGTTTCAGAGCTTATTCTGGAGAATTTAGAGAATGAAATATATGCAGAAGATGTTATTCCTGTTGCTGAAGAACTTAATACTAGTTCTACTAAAGAACCTCAAAGTAAGTTCATAATTAGTTTAAGTTATATCATTTGAAAAAGATGTTTAATATATATATATATATATATATATATATATATAATATTTTATATTCTAATATGCAGATGATGATGTCCTAGAGGATGTTCGAAATGACAATGAAACAATTGACAATGAAGATATTGATGCTTTTGGAGGGGAATGTTTTGATGAACAAGGATTTATGGATATAACTTTTGATGCTTCAAATCTAGGAAACGACTTCTAGATTTATTTTGATATTTATGTTTGAATTTTGAAGCTTGACTTGATAAGAAATTATGAACATTTTGTGTGATGACAAAAGCTATGAATTTGTTTATGTTTGATTGACTTATTTGAAGAGACACTTATAGTATATGCTATTTGTTTATGCTTCAAATTGATTTTTATTTTATTTTTTAAATAATATTATTATTTATTACGTCATCCGGTTCGACCCCGGTTCAACCGGTCGAACCGGTCGAACCGTGAACCCCTCCTTCCTCCGGTTCGTTGTCCGGTCCGGTTCTGAAAACCTTGATATTTACATATCCTGACCATTAATGTGCCCGTCTATGTTTAATCTTATGATGGCAATAACTTTCCTTGGTTTTCATTCAAATGGACTTTATAAAATTATTATTCATAATGTTGCGTGCTAGAAAATTCGCGCACCTGTGGCCGAACCGCGCGCCCGCGCTCGCGCCCCCGTATGGCCGTGCCCTTGCCTGGGCTCACGCTCGCGCGCGCGTTGCGCTGCCGCGCTTTGTGCCCGCATGCCACGGGCTGCTGTCGACACGTGCGTGCCACACCTCCGCTAGCAGCGATCCGCGCGAAGAGGTGTGGCCGGTTGGCTGCACTGCCAATGTGCGCCCCACAAATCGAGAAAAATCCATTTTTTGCTATTTTTGGGTATAAAAAATTCCTAAAAAATTCGAAAAAATTCAGAAAAAATTCCTAAAAATAGATAATTTCAAAAATGTTTATAACTCCCTCATATTCTTTTCAAAACCTATAAATAGCCCCCCTAAGCCTTTAGAAAATTTGACACTTTTCTTTCTTCTCCCTCTAGCTCTCTCATAGTTGAGGCTTCCACTATTTGCGAGTGGGAAATTTTCCCTGCTCGAATTAGTGCCCCTCCTCTCATGCAAGAGTTACGAGATTTTTCTTCCTTCCCCCACGGCTTTCTGACGGTTGAGGCTTCTGCTATTTGCGAGTGGGAAATTTCCCCTGCTCGAATTAGCGCCCCGCCTCTCGTGCAGGAGTTACGGGATTTTTCTTCTTTCCCCCACGGCTTTCTGACGGTTGAGGCTTCCGCTATTTGCGAGTGGGAAATTTCCCCTGCTCGAATTAGCGCTCCTCCTCCCGTGCAGAAGTTACGGGATTTTTCTTCCTTCCCCCACGGCTTTCTAACGGTTGAGGCTTCCGCTATTTGCGAGTGGGAAATTTCCCCTTCTCGAATTAGCACCCCTCCTCTCGTGCAGGAGTTACGGGATTTTTCTTCCTTCCCCCACGGCTTTTTGACGATTGAGGCTTCCGCTATTTGCGAGTGAGAAATTTTTCCTGCTCGAATTAGCGCCCCTCCTATCGTGAGGCAATCGAAATGGGTGATCGCACTTCTACCAAAGATGTTTCCGTTGTGGAAGATCGCCCAACTGTGCGTTCAGAGAGTTCGAAGAAGGCTCCTAAGGCGACAAAAGCCGACGACGTTATCTCCACCATTACCGAAGACTCTTTCATCTCTTTTAGGAAAAAGTTTCATTTTTCTAATGACTTGGTGATGAAGGTGCCGACGAGATCTGAGCGTGCCTGCTTCCCTCCCCAGGGATACGTGACAGTGTATGAGTCTAGTTTGCGAGCGGGGTTTCGATTTCCGCGCCGCCTGAACTGGTTGATATCCTGACGGCTTGTGGATTGAGTTTGTCTCAATTCTCCTACCGGGCTATGTCGGTCGTAGTGGGTCTGATCGTATTTTTCAGAGATCATGAAGCGGTATTGTCTGTAGAATGTTTATCCCGGATGGGGCGTATCTATACTGATCCGCAGGGTCGAATTTCCTTTAGATCCAAGTGGTTGGATGTTCGTACTCGGGATTCATCCAAATATTGGATTAACGGTTTTTTCTTTGTGCAGAATGATTGGGGCCTCCAAGAAAGAAGGGGAAAGTTGAAGGAGCTACATATTCACCTTCATATTGGAGCGGAATACTTGTTGAGTATGTTGAAGCTTCCTGATATCAAAGCTCTTCGTTATGAGATGCATTCTCTTAGCAGATGCTTATACGAGGAATATTTATTCAATGTGGGAATATCCACTCATGTAGGGAGGTCGCATGCGCAGAAGTTGAAGATATCCGCAAAAGTCCCGAAGGCCCAAAAAACTCAACCCAAGCGACCTGAGGGCGAGGGAGATTCACATAAGCCTAAGAAGAAGAAGTCGAACGAAGTTTTTGCAGTTGCCGGCAAGGGCCCTCGCTTTTCTCCGTCCAGGATATACATTCCAGAGGATGTTCTGAAACATAGGTGCATTGGTCGTCGACGAGCCGAAGAGTTGGTGAGTTCACCTTCTCTCCATTTCCCTTGTATTTGTGTCTAATTTCAAGGATATACTTTTCACTTGTTGATTCTTTTTTGAACATTTCCTTGAGGTGAACAAAATCGTGGATGACTGGAACGATGAATTCGTGAAAGTCAAATATCTTCAGGGAGAATATAAGAAGAAATACAACGGCAGAGTGAAGGAGGTGGAGAGTCAACTCGACCAATGCAGAACAGAATTGACGAACAAGATTGCTTCATCCTCTTCTCAGAATGAGCGGATGGATCGTTTGCATATACAGTTGGTGGAGGCAGAGACAACGAACAACCAACAACTGAAAAATATGCGAATCCTTGAGGCTGAAAATAAGAAGCTCCTGAACAAGTTGTTGGAGAAGGTGGCTCAACTGTCACCTTCTGCAGCCGTAGAAGAATTCAAAATATCTTATGCTTTTAAGATTTTTATCGAGGATCAAGTCCAGGAAGCTCGTGATTATTTTTATGATGTGGAGGTGAAGGCTTTAGAAGCAGAGCTTATGCAAGATGGCTTCATTAAAGGCTTCATGAAGGGCGTTCGTGCAGTGCAACGTAAGAACGGAGGGGAGATCGAGGGGTTGACTCTGAGCCAAGCTTCTGGTGATCCTTCTCCAGATTCTGGCGGTGAAGAATTGGAGAGTGATTTGCAAAAGATCTTCGCATTGGAAGAGGACGATGATGACGATCTTGAGATTCTGTAGAATCATTTTGATGCTTTCTTTGTTGCTTTTATTTCTGCTGCGATGATTGTGCGTATATTCCTACTGTTCGTGTGTTGTTATTTTATAGACGATGTATTTGATATTTGTGGGTTATATATATATATATATATATATATATATATATATATATATATATATATATATATATATATATATATATATAAGACATTTTTCTTTTTCATATATGTTAACTTGAATGTTAAGGTAGTCTTTCTAACTTGCACGAATGCGAGAGATATCCGCTTTGGGACACTCTGACCTATCAGAGGTTGTTAATCAAAGCACTTGCTTGATGATTTTAACCTGTGTGGAAGAGGTCGGACTAGATCCCCCTGGGATTAGTCGTCTATTGATTGAGATACAACATTAGTTGTGTATTTCTCAAATCATAAGAAAAAAACTCGAATAGAAGAGACAGTGCAATGACAAAGCAAACATCACATTACCGTATTATATAAAATAGTACGACAATTCCCTAATAAACTTAGGGATACGAAAAGAAGTGTTCTTCTACAACCAACATACAAAGAGTGAAAAAACTCAAAGAAAATACAAACATCACGAATGACATCACACATAATAGATAGTAACATCAATCTTCTACTGATAGTACTTGCGAAGGTTGCCCACATTCCAAGCTCGGGGAAGCATTCTTCCGTTGGCATCTTTCAATTTGAAGGTTCCAGGCTTGACCATAGCTGCCACCAAGTAAGGACCTTCCCATAGTGGGGAGAGCTTATTACGTTGAGGTCCTTTTCCAGTAGCTTCGATGCTCCGCAGAACTAGAACCCCAATGGAAATAGTTTGAGGTTTTACTCTTCGATTGTAGTGACGAGCAATCCGTTGATGGTATGCAGCGACCCTGAGTGAGGCTTCATCCCTTGCTTCAGGGAGGAGATCTAGATTTGTCCTGAGTTTCTCCTCGTTGTTATTGAAGTCAAAAGTCTGAACTATGTTGCTTGGGACTCCGATATCCACTGGTATGACTGCTTCTGTACCGAAATAGAGGTTGAACGGAGTTTCTTCTATAGGAGTCCTGGCCGTGGTACGGTAAGCCCAGAGAACATTTGGGAGTTCTTCAACCCATTGCCCCCCAGCCTTCCCTAGGCGTGTCTTCAGCCCTTTCAGAATTGTCCGATTTGTAACTTCCGTTTTCCCATTTTCTTGAGGATGGGCGGCAGTCGTGTGGACGAGTTGAATGTGAAAATCTTTACAAAAAGTTGTAAAGATTTTTCTAGTAAACGGAGATCCATTGTCGATGATGACCTTTTGCTAGAATACCGAAGCGACAAATTATATTCTTCCATAAGAATTGTTTGGCATTTGCTTCAGTAATTTTTGTCAAGGGCTCTGCTTCCATCCATTTCGTGAAATAATCCACAGCCAGGATGATGAATTTTCGTTGTCCTGTGGCTGTTGGGAAGGGTCCCATTATATCAATTCCCCACTGGGCGAAAGGCCAAGGGCTCTGAAGTGATGCAAGTTCTAGAGCTGTAGCATGGGTGAGATTGGAATGCAATTGACAGTTTATGCACTTTCGTGTAAACTCAAGTGCGTCATGTTTCATTGTAGGCCAATAGAACCCCTGCCTCATGATTTTATAAGCCAAAGCTCTTCCTCCCAAATGCTCGCAACATACTCCTGAATAAACTTCTCGGAGTGCATAATCAGCTTCTGAAGGTGGGTGACACTTCATATATGGCCCGGTGAAAGCGCGCTTATACAACTCACCATCAATGATAGTGAAATTTGCTGCTCGTCTTCTAAGTCTTGTTGCAGCCGTGGGTTCTTCAGGCAGCACCCCATCTTGTAAGAAAGACAAAATGGGATTGATCCAAGACTCCTCCCTTATTTCATCGATCGATTGTATGACCCATGGACCTTGGATACTTGGAAAATGGATATCCTCAACACATTTTCTCTTATAGATGTCTCTCGTCGTCGATGTTACAAGTTTTGATAGAGCATCTACTCTTGCATTTTGCTCTTAGAGAACATGTATAATTTGATATTCTCCTATTCGGGCCAAAAGTAGTTTTACAAATTTGCAATATTGGGCTAGCTGCGGATTGTGGATATCAAATTCTCCTTCCACCTGAGAAGCGACTAGTTGTGAATCAGTGTGGATTACTAGATTCTACACCTCACAATTGACTGCTAGTCTTAGTCCAGCGATAAGAGCTTTGTATTCTGCCATGTTGTTTGTTGCCGGGAACTTGAGTCGGAGCCCATACTCAAGAGTAATCTCCTGCGGGATATTAACAAAATTCCAGCGCCAGAACTTCCAAAGGATCCATCAACATACAACATCCAACGCGGAGGAGAAGGCAAAGTACCTGATTGAATATCGGATACTAGAACGGTGCATTCAACCATGAAATCTACAAGCGCTTGAGATTTGATATCAGGTCTAGGCAAATAGTGAATGTCAAATTCTCGCAGTTCTACAGACCACTTGACGAGTATACCCGATGCTTCTGGTTTTTGCAGAATATTTTTCAGCGGCAGATTTATGTAAACCCCAATTGAGTGGGCTTCGAAGTAGGGGCGTAGTTTTCTGGCAGAATAAACTAGTGCCAATGTTGTTTTATCCATTAAGGGATAACGCCCCTCTGTTTCAGATAGGATTTTACTGACATAGTAGATGGGGCGTTGTATAGTATTCTCTTCTCGCCAAGACCGAACTGATGGCTTGGGCCGAAACAGCTATGTATAAATACAACTTTGCTCCGGGTGTTGGTTTAGAAAGTAGCGGTGGGGAAGCCAAATACTTTCGTAGCTGTTCGAAGGCTTCTTGGCATTCGGCTGTCCATTGGAACCCAGAGTTGCGGGCGCCTCTGAGTATTTTGAAGAAAGACAGATATTTGTCTCCTAAACGTGCCAGGAAACGAGACAATGCTGCAATTCTCCCATTCAGCCTTTGGACTTCCTTGATGTTCTTCGGGGGCATCATATCTCTTAATGCCTTGATCTTTTCTGGATTGGCTTCAATTCCTCTGTGGGTTACTATAAAACCTAGAAATTTTCCAGAAGCAACTCCGAAGACGCATTTGGCGGGGTTGAGTCGCATATTGTAACGTCTCAACAGATGGAAGCACTGCTCCAAGTCGGAGATATGTTGAGATTTTTCAAGACTCTTTACCAACATGTCATCGAGGTACACCTCCATGTTACGCCCAATAAGGGCTTTGAAAACCTTATTCATGAGGCGTTAGTAAGTTGCTCTAGTATTCTTGAGCCCGAAGGGCATTACCCGATAACAGTACAGTCCTCTGTCTGTTTGAAATACTGTTGCTTCCTCATCAGTCGGATTCATCTTGATTTGATTGTAACCCGAGTAGGCATCCATGAAACTCAACATTTGATGCCCAGAAGTGGTATCGACTAACTGGTCGATACGCGGAAGAGGAAAACTGTCTTTTGGGCAGGCCTTGTTGAGGTCAGTATAGTCTATGCACATTCTCCATGCACCGCTCCCCTTTCGAACCAAGACGACATTTACCAGCCAAGTAGGATAATGCACTTCTCGTATGAATCCGGCTTTCAGAAGTTTGTCCACTTCTTGTTCGATCGCCTGCTGACGATCTGGTGCAAAATTCCTTTTCTTCTAGATGATTGGTTTGTTCGCCGGATTGACCTTAAGGGAATGTACAATTATTTCAGGATTAATCCCGGGCATATTCGCCGGACTCCATGCAAAAATATCCTAATTTTCTCGTAGAAAATCTGTGAATATTTTCTTCTCGTCTTCTCAAAGAAGTGACCCAATTTGCACCGTCTTTAGAGAATGTTCTTTAGAGATAGATACAGTGGTGAGTTCTTCTACTGGAGAGGCTCTCTGAGGTATGTCTTCGTTCTGGAGATCAAAATTCTCAATGTTTATAGTATCAGTCGGGTGTGTTTTAACCTGCCTGAGATAGCAGGTTTGTGCTGTTTGTTGATCTCCGCACACCACACTAACTCCTGTCAGAGTGCGGAACTTCAGCTTGAGATGAGGGATAGATGTGACAATCCCAAAAATTGATTGGAGTGGCCTCCCAAAGATAGCGTTGTAAGCCGATTCGGACTTTACAACGACAAACTGACAGAGTGTGTAAATTGTCGGGGGAATTCTCCAAGCACAACTGAGAGATTGATTATCCCTTCTACTCGCACAGGTCGATTGTCAAATTCGTATAAAGGACCTGCCGCGGGTTGAAGCTTCTCTGTGGCGAGCCCCAAATTAAGGAAGGTAGAGTAGAACAGGATGTCTACTGAACTACCGTTGTCCACGAGACTTCTCTTAACATTGTAGCATGGGTCACCTATGCCTGCACTGACAACGAGAGGATCTTGGTGAGGGGTTTTCACTCCCTCCAAATCGAAATCATCAAAGGTGATGGTGTGATCTACACGAGCTTTCTTTGGAGTTGGAATTTCATCCACAACCAAAAAGACTTTATCGAATAGCAAAGGGCCTCCAGCTATTGTCTCAATTTCTCCAATTGTTATTCGATTATTTACTGGTGGCTTCTGTTGTCGATCTTGCCCCCCAGTGGGACGAGTTTCTTCTTGGGCAGGTGGATCCCGAATAAACTGCCGAAGATAACCTTGACGGACAAGCCTTTCAATTTCCTCCTTCAGCTGTCTACAGGCTTCTGTAGTGTGGCCACGACTACGATGGAAATGGAAGTATTGGTCCTGATTTTCTGTATTCGGCTTCAAGGGATGTGGCCACTTTACCGTATCTTGATCTCGAACAGCCATTAACACATTTGCTCGAGACGTATTGAGAGGAGTGTACTCTTTCTCCTGTCGAGGTTCTCTTCGTAGCAACGGAGGCCTCGAAGGTAGATTGTTCTTCCCTTACTTCTTTCGTTGCGAGGAAGAATTATCTGTCCCTGGTGCTCCCTTGCATTTTTCGGTAGATTATTCAAATTGTTTCCTATGGGCATTTATATCCTCATCTGTCGAGATTTGAGCTTCTACCCGGTGAATTAAATCGGCGTATGAAGAACAGTGTCGCGCATAAGTGCCGAATAGAAGGGGCTAGGGAGAAGGCCTTTAAGGAATACTCCTCTCAACAATGCAGGATCTACTCTTGGGATTTGTCAAGCTTCAGTGGAGAATTGCTGAAAATACTCCATTAAAGATTCTCCTTCGTTTTGGCGGATTACAGAGAGGTGAGAGGAATCCTTAGCAATTCTTCGGTTAGCTACGACTTGCTCGACAAAAGCTTTTGCGAATTTCATAAATGAAGGGATCGTCCCCGACGGAAGCGAGTAGAATCATGTGCGAGCCTGTCCTTTGAGAGTGGCAGAAAAGACTTGGCAGAGGAGAGCGTCCGAGGCTCGTTGAATGTGCATAATGGTTATGTAGTGGTCGATATGCTCGTACGGGTCGGACGTTCCGTCGTAAGACTCGATGCTGGGTAGCTTAAATCTAGCCGGAATGGGATGTTGTAGTATGACCTCAGTTAGAGGTGATGATTCCTGAAAGTCTCTCTGTCGGAGAGTTTGTCTCGCATCCCCTTAGGGGAATTCTTCCCTTACCAACCTTCGCAGTTCGTAACGCAGGGCGTCGTGAGGGAGCTACATAACGTGTGGTAGGGCAGAGTCTTCTGGGAGATCTGGGAGAATGCGAGGCTGCCGAATTGAGGGTGGAGGATGTGTAGAACTTGCTGTATTAGCAAGTTCATTATCCTGTCGCGGCTTAGGATGTCTCCTAGGTGGAGGAAGACGATTTTCTGCTTGAAGATGTTCGAATTGAACATCTTCACCTCGTGGTGAATCCTGAGGGAGGAGAATTTCCTACCTTTGTGCCAGTGTTGGTTGCCGATTTTCCCGCAGGAGTTGAAGGATATCATTTTGAGATTCTTCCATCTTGCGTATTCTTTCTTCTAAAGAAGGTTCCGAGGTCCCTTCGCCGGCAGCATTCTGCCCCCCAGGATCAAAAGATGCTGACATCGATCGTCTATGGTTGATAGACGGATTTCTGGACTGACGAGATTTGGAGTGAGAAGCTCCAACTAGACGACTGCTGCGCCTGTTAACCATTGCAGCAATACTTGAAGTTGTGGGATAGTGTTTCCCACAGACGGCGCCAAACTGTTGCGTACTAGAAAATACGCGGCGTACTAGAAAATACGCGGCGGTAGAGTTTGTAAATTCGCGTCCGAGCGTTGCATGTAAATTTAACACACAAACAGTAAAGAGAATATGAACACCGGCATTTATACGTGGAAAACCCAAAAAGGGAAAAAACCACGGGGCCTTGCCAAGTTGTAAAATTCCACTAGTGTTTTTGTAAATTACAAGAAACTGATTCGTCCCACAAATCGGGACAATCAGATTACAACTTGAAACAAATTTACAAAGTTTTGCAGAATCCTGTCGTTTTCCAAAAATCTGGCAGAGTTCCGACGTATTCAGGCGGCAGGAAGAGCTCCGGCGGTGGTCGAGGAGGAGAGGATTCGCCTTTTCCTTTTTTCCTTCTTCTCTTCTTCTTCTCTCTCTTCACTTGAGTCCCCTTTGTGATGAATAAGGGCCCTATTTATAGTTTTTATGGAGTGGCATATCTCGTAAATAGGTGTGAGATCATGGGCGAATAGGGAGTGATTTGAATGGACGACCGATATTGAACTGTTCGATCGTACACCGTTCGTTGGACATTTGGAAGCTTTAATGATGTCGGAATTTGGCGATCTTGGGCTCGTTGGATTCGTCTCGTCGAGCCGCTCGATTCGAGTATAAGATCGTTAAAATAGGAGACCGTTTTGGTAACTCAAATTGCGGTTTAAACCTTCCAACACCGCTTCGGGTCCTTGATTCGGGCTCATTTGGGCTCGGATTGGGTTGATCTTGGTGTCGTTGGGTTCGTATTTCCGAGACGCTCAGTTTGACTATAAGCTCGCTGAAATCGGAGTTCGGGTGCTCTCAGAATTAATTTTTGAAGTTTCGAACTAGCTTTTGCCTCGAGATTCGTGCATGATCAAGCTAATTTTATGGTGCCGTATCACATATAATCTGAGATTCTCTTTGCCATTATGCCTTGCATTTTAGCTTCGGTTTTAATATATCATAATATATATATATATATATATATATATATATATATATATATATATATATATATATATATATATATATATTTGATTGGGCACAAATCTCAAAGCAACAATCAAGTTAGAAGCTTCAAAAATTTAAATCGGAGACCATATAAACTCAGTTTTCGGCAAACTTACAGTCGAATTGAGCGTCTCGGAAATATGAACCCAACGACATCAAATTCAACTCAATCAGAGCTCAAATAGATCCAAATTGAGGACCCGAAGCATATTTGGAAGGTTCATGCAATAATTTGGATTACCAAAAGGTTTCCAAACGTGACATGTTTATAGTCGAATTGAGCGGCTCGACGAGACGAATCCAATGAGCCCAAGCTCGTCAAATTCTTGTTCATCTCAATATACATGTCTTTTACTAAGTTATTAATATTCATCGATGAAACAAATAAATTACAAACGCATATTGAGATTAAAAGCTTGGCATATAATCTGAGCATTGATGAATTGCCCATTCCTAAATAATTTACACATATGAGTTTATATGCCTTCTTTTGAGTAAGAAACTTGAAATATTATTTATTTCTTTGGTTTAGCAAATTAACTGAAGCTTTTGCTAATATGAGACCAAATTTTATTCGAACACCGTTCTTAAAAAGGGTTGACGCAAACTCGAAAAATTTAGATTGGATTTATGTCGGGTTTTCATGTTGAGTCAATTTTCGACACCTCTGTTCACCAGTAAAATTAAGCATGATAGTATAAAAAAGACGGTTACGATACTTGTGCTTGCAAAATAAAAAATAACTTAATTGTGCTGAAAATTTAAACTTAAGGGAATCAAACTCATCCAAAATATTAATTTAGATTATTAAACAGCATCATAAGGTTATTGTTTAGAATATGTAAAAGCAACTTCTCTATCATTCTTCTTATTGGATTTGAATATGTTAAGAATAAAATTACTAATGAAGCACAAGGACTCATTATCATGACCCATAATGTTGTTAGCAGTAGACAATTCTTTGCTATATTGGCCTCCTTTTCCAAATCAATTTTATAATCTTCATCATCTCATTTTTGGAATCGAGATAGAGAAAGTTAAATCAAGCCAAGTCGACTCAAACTGTCAATTGCATTAAATTAACTTAAACTAAACTTGATCAAATCAAATTGAATTAGTTCAGATTTAATTAAATTGAATTTCATTAAAATGAATTCAGTTGATCTAATTCAATCATTTGAGACTAATTTAGACTAAATTGATTCCAACTAAATCAAATTTATTTCAAATTAGTTTAGTCAATTTGGCCATTTTCAATTTTTTGCATTTTCATTATTCTCTAATTTGTGAATCAAGCTGTTCAAATTCAATTAACAGTTTGGAGAATTTTTGTTTTGCACGTTCCTCACTCCTTCATTTTCGAGTGTGCGTTTGCTGGACTTAACCATTTCCGTGCTGTTGACGTCTCCACTAAGCTGTCGGATTTTGAAGGAACGGTTGAGGTGAAGGATGAAAGGATTTCCTTATCTTAAACAGGAGTCGTGAGACAGTAGACTATCTAATCTTCATCTCTTCCACTCTCCTTTTTTTCTTTCTTACTGTTCAGTTGTTCTGCCCTACATCCATCGTCGTTGCCATGGCAGATATGTCTCTTGATCCAATTATGGAGAAGATCATCAGCTTTTGCTTCCGTTACGTGGAAGATCAAGTCAGATGGAAGAGACGCACAAAGGAGGAGCTGCGAAGGCTGCGAGAGAAGTACCCCAAGATCCAAGCTGTCGTTCACTTTGCTTCCAGCCAAGAGCAGATCACAGACAAAAATCCGGCTCTTAACGAATGGCTATGGCAGCTACAAGATGTCATTGATGATGCAGATGACGTGGTTGATGATCTCGAGTACATGGAACTTGAAAAACAGCTGATCAAAACATTTGACGAGAGAGAAAATCATTTTATAAAAACGAAAATATCTGAGGAGAGAGAAAGAGAAGGAAAGAGAAGGAAAAGTTAGTTGCAAGGTTAGCTTCACTCAAACATTTGATGACCGTTAGTTGCAAGGTTAGCTTCACTCAAACATTTGATGGTCCACCTAATTTTCACCGCCCAAGAACACCGATCAGCCTTAAGAATTGTTGTGAATATTTGAATGCGATCTTCTAGAGAAGATGACAGCAACTATCCAATGGCTGAAGGTTCTTGCAGTGGTTTTCTTGAAGTCCACTTAGGATGGAACACCTACTATCTTGAAGACAAGATATAAGGGAATGCTTGCTGTCTTGAGGACAGGATAAGCTGCCAAGTTTCTTTGTCGTCTTGGAAACAACTCCTACGTGGATCGTCTCAAACAGTGGATGATTTATGCTGGAAAAGCTAAGAAGATCAGATTATAGTTACGGGTTGCAGCTTTCTCGACGGCAAGGAAGGTCGTGATTTTCGGTTGGAATGAAGGTTGAGCGGAAAGAATCATCCAAGAAAGCAGATGACTCCAAGTCTGTCACTTGAAGCTTGGCGACTGCTGGAACGTCAGAACTTCTCCGCCTGGTTCTTCTGTCCTCTTCGCCTGGGCTTCACCACCGAAGCTGATCCTCCACCAAAGATGAAGACGAGATGAATGTACACCTGGCTGAACCCGTCGAACCTTGGACGGCCTCCGATTTGGCTTCTTCCGCTAGGTTCTTCTCTTCACCACCTGAGGAAATCTCAGGATACAGAGCAAGAAGAACCTGTTGGCTCTGATACCAAATGACACCGGACCGGAGGGGTCTCGACGAATCCACGTCGACGATCCGGTGGCGTTCGCTGGTCACCACTCCAAGAACTCCTTGGAGCAAGAATCCACCACCTAAGAATCACTCTTAGGATACAGGAATTCACACAAAGAGTAAAACTCTAATTTTATTAATTTCCAAAAGCTCCCTTCTTACAAGCAATGGCTAGGTATTTATAGCCAAAAGAAGCAACATACTAGGCTACACCAACAAAAGAAAGCATTACATCTATATAGACCTATAACTACCAAATGGACTTAATATAGCCTGAAGTTTAATCGGATAAATCAGCTCAGCTCCGGCGTCATAGATGAAGATGAGTGTTTGCAGCTCCTCAACTCTCATGCATTTGCTGGTATAGAGAATCCCCCTGATGATTATAAAAAATTAAGAGCCATTGCCGAAGAGATAGTTAAAAAGCTTTTAGGATCTCCATTGGCTGCTAAAGTCATTGGTGCTGTTCTGAAGAACAACTTGGATGGCATTGGAGGACAGTTCTAGAAAGCGATTTATTGGATCATAATTCCATCAATTCCATCTTAAGACTGAGCTATATAGTTCTGCCAAATCATCTACAAAATTGTTTTGCATTTTGTTGTATGTTCCCACAAGATCATACGTAATATAAAGATGATATAGTCCGAATGTGGATTGCATTGGGTTTCATTCAGCCGTTTCAAGGAATTATTATGGAGGATATCGGAGAAAGGTATTTTAATGTTTTAGTAAAAAAAAATTTAATTGACGAGGTCGGAGAGGACTACAAGATGCATAATTTAATACATGAGTCGGCATCTAAATTGTTTGCACAAAAATGTGGTAAACTTGTGGTTGATGAAGAGTCACCTCTCAATCGGATTTCTGAGACTATTCCACACTTGTCTGTTCAAACTACAAATCTAGACATCTTAAGAAAGATTGAGAAGTTTAAACATTTGCATTCTCTTTTCTTGTTCTATGAAGATTCTAATCAGGATCTTGGCAGTGCACTTACTGAAATATTCAAAGCATCTAGATGCATGCGCTTATTATACATACGTACTGATCATAAATTGGAAATGATACCTGAGGAGCTTATATATTTGAAACATCTTTGATATTAATTTGAAGATAGAAAGAGTTAAATCATTTCGTTTCAATAGGCTACCAAGATCTCTAAGTAATCTCTATCACTTGCTATACATAATTTATGGTGGCCCAGGGCTACTAATCCAATCTGAAGATCATGATTTCTTATCAAGTGAAATTAATAACCTTTCTAACTTGCGTTACCTGGAATTGCCCGTGGGTTCTTATTTTGTGATATGTGGGATTGGGAAGCTAAAGTTTCTTCAAGAACTGAATATGTTTGAAGTTAGAGATGTGAGTGGTTATAGAATTGGGGAGCTGGAGAATATGAATGATCTTTGCAAATTAGAAATAAATTGCCTTCAAAATGTTAAGGATGTTGAGGAAGCTTGTAGTGCCAAATTATGTGAAAAGAGGAGGCTCACAAATTTGGACTTACGTTGGAGTGACACTGATTCGAGGAACATCAATTTGGATGAGTACGTGCTCGACAACCTTCAGCCACCAAAATGTCTAAGGAATTTGAGCATATGGAGTTACAGGGGTGCAATGTGAGAACTCGTTCCTTCGATTTGCTGTCTGAATCTGATTTTTCTCCCAGGATCGTCCGGGACGATATTGAGATCGTCCAGGCCGATCAGTGCATTGGAAACGGCTGATTTCTGGGGTGTTTTCTGGAATGATTTCTGGACTGGATCGTCCAGGCCGATTTTGGATCGTTCTGGGACGATCAGATACGACAAAAATCCCGAGAGCAAGGGTTTTTATCGTCCGAGAAAAATTAATTATCGTCCTCAGATATCGTCCGGGCCGATTTGATTTTGTTCTGATCGGCCAGGACGATGTGGCGATCGGCCGGGCCGATCAGACTAATGATATAAAGAAATCAGCTCGATTTGAGGAGAGAGAAAATCATTTTATAAAAACGAAAATATCTGAGGAGAGAGAAAGAGAAGGAAAGAGAAGGAAAAGTTCATTTTCGGAGGCCGCGGAGCGCTTTTCGTCCGTCGCCGCTGTTGAGCAATTTATTTATCTCGCTGTAAGGACTCCGAATCCTATTTCTGTTTTAAGAGATATTGATTTTTGATCGAGTTGTGCACTGTTTTGTGTTTTCGTAGTCGGATTTTTGACCCGGTTTTGTATTGACGAAACTTTCACCGCACAACTTTTGATATGTTATTGAAATGAGTTTTCTACACGTTTTGAGTATTTTCTGTAACAAATCTACCGGTTATTTTGGGTTATGTGCGGTTTTGATCGAATAGAAAAATATCAGGATGTTTATTGATGTGGCTTCAGTAGAATAATAGTCTTATATTTTTGTTGTGCACGTTCTGTGGTAATTTGGTTAATTTCTGTTTTAGTGATTTTTGTGTAAATTCCGTATACTGCCGTTATGCCGCTGGATTTTCGTATGATTTCCGATTCTCCTGAAATTGATAAATTGAATGCATATGAATGTGACTATCTGATTATTGATGCTGAAAGATAAGTGGGAACCTGGTTGAACGTTGGTTGGAGATTGACTTGACCTGTACAGGATGGTGGGCCGACGGGCTTTCCTTTAAACATCGATTATGGATATATGGATGGGAGTCATAAGGAGTTCTTATAGATATGCCGACGGGAGGCCGACGGGCAATAGAGTGACGACTCTTTTTATTGAAACCAACGTATGGATATCTACAACAGCAATATGGATTCTACAACAGCACTATAGATTTCTACAACAGCTTTGTGCTTGTCCAGTAAGACCATTGTATGAAATTGCATATCTATGAAATTGACTGATTGGATTTCCTGATATGCATTGACCTGTTGATTTCTGATTGATTTATTGATTGACGGATTTGACGGATTTATTGTATTGAATTGACTTATTACTGATTGGATTTTCTTGACAGATTTATGGATTTATCGTTACTGTACGGTTTCATTGATTGATCGCTGAGCATTGATACTATTGAGCATTGATATGGATATGGATGGATGTTGTAGTGATTCATGGATACCGACACCGCTATGGATATGGATGGATGTTGTATTGATTCATGGATATCGACACCGCTATGGATATAGATGTTGTATTGATTTGTGGATATAGATACCGACATTATTGATTCATCGATATTATGGATTTATTGATTCACGGACATGATTGATACTACTGACACGGATACTGATATAGATCCACTGATACATTGATTCATTGATATTATGGATTTATTGACTCACGGACATGATTGATACTACTGACACAGATACTGATATAGATCCACTTATACATTGATTCATAGTACCTATCATTGAGTGATTGATTGATTGTTTATTGATTTATCGATTTGATTATTGTATAAGATTTTATTGCATTGATTGATTTCAATTGTATTTGCCGATTGTATTGATCCTGCTCTTTCGCTGTATTGATTTGATCGTTTATTGGGATTTTGAGTCGATGGATATTATTGACCGGAAGTAATTGCTTTACTGAATTGATTGACATAATTTCACTGTTGTAGCATCGTTCGTGGTCGTCAATGGATTGTCCTCTTTATGGATATGGATACGCTGCCGTACTGACAGGAAGTAAGTTAAATTGAATGATAGATTGATTTGCAAATGTATGTGCTGACATTATTCCATTCTATTGATTTGACTGATGTTATAGACTGATACGATAGATCAGATGGCTAGGCGACCGTATTGATGTAATTGATGTTATCGATTGCTATGATAGAGATTGTAGAGATTTGACTGACGCATTGATTTCTTGAGCTTTATGGATTCTCTACTGTTCACGATTTTATCGACTTCTATTCCGTATTGATTTCCGTATCTGCATTGACTCATTCATCATGTGCGACTGATTGATTTGACTTGATTTGATTGACCTGCATATTGTTTCCAGTGTCGTACTTTAATTTCAGTTGTAGGCTTTGGTGACCTGCTGGGCTATTTAAGCTCATTATATGTGGTTAATATTTCAGGTGCAGAGCCTCCCGCGTGAAGCTTCTTCGATCGCTGTAGCTTTGTTTGTTTCTGTAGCCCTTGGTAGGCTTTTGTTTTGTAGCCGTATGGCTATTGTACATATTCTTTTGGACTCTCTTTGGACTGTGTATATGTTGATATGTGGATTTTAGTAGATGTTGTATTTCTTTCCTGTAATGCAATTATCTCTGGATAACTGTATTGATCTGAACAAGAAGAAAAGAAAAGAAAAAAAAAAGATATGGATAAAGAATGTCAGATGAATCCTTTCACTATTGATATCTGGGACGTCACATGCAAGGTCTGCAAAATGGATGAACAATGTCAATTCGATCTTCAATCTAGAGAAAATGGAATTGCGAGATTGCTTGGAGTGGGAAACTCTTCCTCCTTTCGGGCAACTTCCCTTCCTCAAGTCACTGATACTTTCTGGCATGCCGAAAGTAAAATGGCTCGAAAGTACATTTAATGTGAATGATAAATACCGTGCTTTTCCATTGCTAGAGGAGTTATATATTTACGGATTAGAAGCATTAGAGGATTGGTTTGAGGCAGGAGTAGCTGCTGAAGATGGATGTTTGTTTCCTTGCTTAATTGAACTGGAGCTATGTGACTGCCCGAAGTTAAAAGAGTTGCCCTCTTTGCCTTCTAAGCTCAAGAGCTTGATGATAGGTAGAATTGGGTGGACAACTTTGAATTTTCGTAGCAATTCAAATCCTATTCCCCTTGAAACATTATATGTAGCTGAATGTCCAAACATTATATCTCTTCCTCTGGCTGATGAAATAGCAAGACTTGCAGCACTAAGAAACTTGAAAATTGAAGAGTGCCCCAATCTGATCTCTCTCGGAGAAATGCAAACCAGTAATAATTGCCATCTCATGCTCAGCGATCTTAGCATAAGTGATCCATTGGTGTTGCTAATGGAGCCATTGAGAAGTATCGCCGCCTTAAAAAAGCTGACTATTGAGAATAATGATGAGCTGGATTCATTTCCAAATGAGGCGGAGCAGTTGTTTCTGAAAGATAGGTCATCTCTTTGTGAGCTGGAATTCCTATTTCTCAAATCCTTAGAGTCTCTCCCTTCCTCCTTGGAAAGCTTATCTTCACTTCAGAGCCTATGTATTTTTGAAGTTCCTATGCTTCGGGAATTACCGAACCTTCCTCCCAAATTAGAATTTCTATCAATAATTTGTGGGGAATGTCATCCAGAGTTTAAGGAGCGCTATCGAGAGGATGGAGGCTCCGATAGGCACAAGATTGCTCACATTCCTCATATGGATATTCGTGCCGGATAATAGGTACAAGTACTTTTATGAAAATTTTCTTGAAGAATGTAATCTCCGATCGAACCAGTTTGTATCACTTAATGGTACTCAATTTTATTTATGTATCATTTGATGGAAAAATTATTAGGTGCGGAGTGAGGACTGTTCGTACAAGCACAGGGTATCAAGCATTATCCAGCGGTAACGAGTGGTACCTAGCTGGGTATCCTATATTTGTGTACGGACGGTTCTCCCCATCCGCACTCCACACCTACTAATCTCTTCATTTGATGATCCTTTTATAAAAAAATTCGCACATTAAATACATGTGATTAAAATTTAAAAATAAAAAATTAATATTATATATTTTAATTATATTATCATTATTAAGATGAAAAAAATTTATTATTATAAATAATTATAATCATTATGATAAATTATGATAAATTTTATATGATTATGTAAATAGTTTTATATTACATGGATTTTCTATTATTCATGAATAATCTTGATATTAAATTCTATTTATTAATTAATAAACATAATATTTATTTTTTCACTTGGATTTCTTTGAAAGTTATAAGTTTTTTTATATGCACATTAATACAATTTTAAATATTAATAATAAAAAAAATTTCACATAATAAATTTGAGAGAGAATTATTTTTTTATTCATTATATTTCATTTAAAATAATAACTTCATTTGTTTTCTTTTGTGATATGTTCTTCAAAAGAGTAGAAGTGGAATATATATACAAGTAGAGAGAAGAGAAAAGTGGAGCTCCTTAATTAATTAGATGGAGGTTGATAAAGGAATCATCAAGCAAGAACTCCGGCCAGAAGTGGTCGAACTATTGTTCCCTTTGCCTTCACAGCTTGAAGTGCTACATGCATCGCCTGGGTTTGACATATCAATCAGTGGAGGCATAGTTGATATAGGAGACTCCATTAATGGGAGCTTGCTTTCCTCATAGTTTAAGTTTTCATTGCTCAAGAGAGATTGGTAGTCATAGCTCATTGGTAATTCCCTATGTTTTGTTCAATGGGATAAGAAAAGAGTGGTTGAGAGTTCAAGAAGCTGTCAATGGATTCAAATCCTGTGTTCGAGGGAGCTGATTGGAGGAACTGCCCATCTGAATTAGTTTCTTCTTCAAGTGCGTGTTCTAATAATTCTTGATCTCATTATCAGTATTGCCCGAAAGATGAGTTGCTATAGCTGACCACCTGGAAAGAAATGAAGAGAATGTTTCATTAATCTGAGAATAAATTTCTACTATGTAGCTATATGTTTCCATTTCACCATGGGCCATTTGATTGGTACAAGTTAGAAATCATTATCATTTTACTTTATCCCAACTCTTTGGAGTCGACTTTATAAATTCTTGTTTTACACTTTTGCTGTGAGTGTTATCTTAAGTTATAAACTTATTATTTACAGATTTTTTTAAAAAAATGTATTGATATTATCTTGGCTGTATTTTTTTTTTCTTCCTAAGCCATTAACACTAATTTTATTCATAAATCTATGAGTTGTATTTTCAGGCTTTCATTTTACGTACATGTTTATACCACCTAAGATTACTTTTAATCACCTAATCTCTAACAGATGCTACTTCAACAATTTATATAATATATTTATTTTTTCTTTCTAATTTCATGATACATCTAACTTAACATTCTCATTTCTATGTGCACAACATAGATATCAATAATCTTAAAAAAGAAAAAAGAAAAAAAAAAGATATCAATAGTCTTTTAATTACTAAATGCTTAGATCTATAAAGCATAGTACGGTCGATCTAATCATTATTTTATTAAATTAACTTAAACTAAGCTCGATGAAATCAAATTGAATTAGTTTAGATCTAATTAAATTGAATTTCATTAAAATGAATTGAGTTGATCTAATTCAGTCATATGAGACTAATTTAGACTAAATTGATTCCCACTAAATCAAATTTATTTCAAATTAGTTTAGTCAATTTGGCCTTTTTCAATTTTTTGCACTTTCAAATCTCTCTAATTTGTGAATCAAGCGGTTGAAATTCAATTAACAGTTTGGAGAATTTTTGTTTTGCACGTTTCTCACTCCATATTCGAGTGTGCGTTTGCTTTACTTGGCCTTAAGTTTTATCGTTTTATGCGACGCCACAATTGACCATTTCCGCGCTGTTGACGTCTCGGATTTTAAAGGAACGGTTGAAAGGAACGGTTGAGATGAAGGATGAAAGGATTTCCTTATCTTAAACAGGAGTCGTGAGCCAGTAGCCTATCTAATCTTTATCTCTTCCACTCTCCTTTTTATTTTTTTCTTACTGTTCAGTAGTTCTGCCCTACATCGATCGTCGTTGCCATGGCGGAAATGTCTCTTGATCCAATTTTGGAGAAGATCATCAGCTTTTGCTTCCGTTACGTAGAAGATCAAGTCAGATGGAATAAACGCACGAAGGAGGAGCTGCGAAGGCTGCGAGAGAAGTACCCCAAGATCCAAGCTGTCATCCACTTTGCTTCCAGCCAAGAGCAGATCACAGAGAAAAATCCGGCTCTTAACGAATGGCTATGGCAGCTACAAGATGCCATTGATTATGCAGATGACGTGGTTGATGATCTCGAGTACATGGAACTTGAAAAACAGGTGACCAAAAACAAGAAGCTGAGAAGGGTGCGTTCCATCATGAAATCCATGAAGAAAAAACTCGACAAAATTGGCAATCGAGTTATCAAAAGAGACCCCAACTTGAAGCGACTGGAGGAGGCTGTGCAGAAACTTGATGAAGTTTCTGCTGATGTTACTAATTTCCTTCATCTTTTAGACAGCGCGAAGCAGGAACAGAAGGAGCAGGAGGTTGATTTCTACAGAACACGTGAAACAGGATATTTGCCTAAAAATGATCTCATCGGGCGGCTCAAGCATAAGGAGTTTGTTATGCAGTGGTTGAGGAAGCCATCAAATGAGTCTCGGACAAGTTGGTACAGAAACATTTCTCTTCTATCTATAGTGGGACATGGTGGTATGGGAAAGACAACTCTCTTGCAGCATGTTTATGAAGATGAAGTCACAAAGGAATTTGATCTTAAAATGTGGGTTTGTGTTTCCAACAATTTTGATGCTAAAAAAGTCATTGCAGATATGTTGGAATGTCTTAAGAAGAAGAGGCCTCGTTTGGAGACACTTGGGGCACTTCAAGGGGATCTCAAGGAGGAGCTGAAGTCCAAAAAGTTCTTACTTATGCTGGATGATATTTGGGTGAAGGATGAGGAGAAGGATAAAAGCAAATGGGAGAATGTGCTCACCCCACTAGCTACTGGGGGTTTTGGTAGTAAGATTCTGATATCAACTCGAACGGACTCGGTTGCACTGATGTTTGCAGAGGTAATTCAAAAGGTGAAAAAAGTTGAATTAAAGGGCCTAGAGGAAGATGAGTGTTTGCAGCTCCTCAACTCTCATGCATTTGCTGGTGTTGATAATTCCCCTGATGATCATAAAAAATTAAGAGCCATTGCTGGAGAGATAGTTAAAAAGCTTTTAGGATCTCCATTGGCTGCTAAAGTCATTGGTGGTGTTCTGAAGAACAACTTGGATGAAAGGCATTGGAGGACAGTTCTAGAAAGCGATTTATTGGATCAGAATTCCATCAATTCCATCCTAAGACTGAGCTATATAGTCCTGCCAAATCATCTACAAAATTGTTTTGCATTTTGTTGTATGTTCCCAGAAGATCATGAGTTTGATAAAGATGATTTAGTCCGAATGTGGATTGCATTGGGTTTCATTCAGCCGTCTCAAGGAACGATTATGGAGGATATCGGAGGAAGGTATTTTGATGTTTTAGTCAAAAAAAGTTTATTTGACAAGGTCAAATATGGGCGCTACAAGATGCATGATTTAATACATGAGTCAGCATCTAAATTTTTTTCACAGAAATGCGGTAAACTTGTGGTTGATGAAGAGTCACCTCTCAATCAGATTTCTGAGACTATTCGACACTTGTCTGTTCAAACTACAAATCTAGACATCTTAAGAAAGATTGAGAAGTTTAAACATTTGCATTCTCTTTTCTTGTTCTATGAAGATTCTAATCAGGATTTTGGCAGTGCACTTATCGAAATATTCAAAGCATCAAGATGCATGCGCTTATTATACATACGTACTGATGAATTGGAAATGATACCCGAGGAGATTAGATATTTGAAACATCTTCGATATTTGAAGACAGAAAGAGTTAATTCATATCATGTCACTAGGCTACCAAGATCTCTAAGTAATCTCTATCACTTGCTATACATAATCTATGGTCGCCCATGGAGTGTAAATTATCCTAAAGATGATGATTTTTTACCGTGTGACATTAATAACCTTTCTAACTTGCGTTATTTGGAATTGCCCGTGGGTTCTAATTTTGTGACATGTGGGATTGGGAAGCTAAAGTCTCTTCAAGAATTGAATGTGTTTGATCTTAGAGATGTGAGTGGTTATAGAATTGGGGAGCTGGAGAATATGAATGATCTTTGCAAATTGGGAATAAATTGCCTTGAAAATGTTAAGGATGCCGAGGAGGCTTGTAGTGCCAAATTATGTGCCAAGTGGAGGCTCACAAATTTAACCTTACGTTGGAGTAACACTAATTCGAGGAACATCAATTTAGATGAGAACGTGCTCGACAACCTTCAGCCACCAAAATGTCTGAGGAATTTGACCATAGAGGGGTACACGGGTGCAAGGTCTGCAAAATGGATGAACAATGTCAATTCGATCTTCAATCTAGAGAAAATTGAATTGCGAGATTGCTTGGAGTGGGAAACTCTTCCTCCTTTCGGGCAACTTCGCTTCCTCAAGTCACTGAGTCTTTCTGGCATGCCGAAAGTAAAATGGCTCGAAAGTAAAGTTAATGGGAATGATAAATACCGTGCTTTTCCATTGCTAGAGGAGTTATATATTTACACATTAGAGGCATTAGAGGATTGGTTTGAGGCAGGAGTAGCTGCTGAAGACGGATGTTTGTTTCCTTGCTTAACTGATCTGGTGCTGTATAACTGCCCGAAGTTGAAAGAGTTGCCCTCTTTGCCTTCTAAGCTCAAGAGCTTGATGATAGGTAGAATTGGGTGGACAACTTTGAATTTTCGTAGCAATTCAAATCCTATTCCCCTTGAAACATTATATGTCGCTGAATGTCCAAACATTACATCTCTTCATCAGGCTGATGAAATAGCAAGACTTGCAGTACTAAGAGAGTTGAAAATTAGAGATTGCCCCAATCTGATCTCTCTCGGAGAAATGCAAACCAGTAATAATTGCCATCTCATGCTCAGCGATCTTGAAATAAGTGATCCATCGGTGTTGCTAATGGAGCCATTGAGAAGTATCGCCTCCTTAAAAAGGCTGATTATTTGGAATAATGATAAGCTGGTTTCATTTCCAAATGAGGCGGAGCAGTGGTTTCTCAATGTTAGGTCTTCTCTTTCTAAGCTGGAATTCCAATTTCTCAAATCCTTAGAGTCTCTCCCTTCCTCCTTGGAAAGCTTATCTTCACTTCAGAGCCTATGTATTTTTGAAGTTCCTATGCTTCGCGAATTACCGAACCTTCCTCCCAATTTAGAATTTCTATCAATAATTTGTGGGGAATGTCATCCAGAGTTTAAGGAGCGCTATCGAGAGGATGGAGGCTCCGATAGGCACAAAATTGCTCACATTCCTCATATCTCTATTCGTCTCGAATAATAGGTACAAGTTCTTTAAATGAAAATTTCCTTGAAGAATGTAATCTCCGCATGAACCAGTTTGTAATACTTGATGGATGTACTCAATTTTATTTATGTATCATTTGATGGTCCCTTTATATATACTAGTAAAAATATTCGTACATTAAATGCATGTGATTACAATTTTAAAAATAAAAATTCATATTATATATTTTAATTATATTATCATTAATTATTAAGATGAAAAAAATTATTATTATAAATGATTATAATCATTATGATAAGTTTTATATGATTACGTTAATAGTTTTATATGACATGAATTTTCTATTATTCATGAATAATCTTAGTATTAAATTCTATTTATTAGTTAATACTTAGACTATTTGCTTTTCCATTTATATTTCCTTGAAAGTTATGTTCTTTTTTTTAATTGCACATTAGTAAAATTTTTAATTTTAATAATAAATAAAAAAATCAACATAATTAATTTGAGAGAATTATTTTTTTATTAATTATATTTCATTTAAAATAATAACTTCATTTATTTTCTTTTGTGATATGTTCTTCAAAATAGTTGAAGTGGAATATATATACAGGAAGAGATAAGAGAAAAGTGGAGCTCCTTAATTAATTAGATGGAGGTTGATAAAGGATTCATCAAGCAGTAACTCCGGCCATAAGTGGTCGAACTACTGTTCCCTTTGCCCTCACAGCTTGAAGTGCTACAGGGATCGCCAGGGTTTGACATATCAATCAATGGAGGTAGAGTTGATATAGGAGATCGACTTCATTAATGGGAGCTTGCTTTCCTCATAGTTTAAGTTTTCATTGCTCAATAGAGACTAGTACTCATAGCTCATTGATAATTCCAGCAGTGGTGGTTGATTCCCTATATTTTGTTCAATGGGGTAAGAGTGGCTGAGGGTTCAAGAAGCTGGCTATGTATTCAAATTCTGTGTTTGAGGGAGCTGATTGGAGGAAGTATTAAAGGAGTTGCAGCTTGGCAGGTTCTGCTTTGAGGTTGGTGTGTCATTGGATCAAATCCCATCTGAATTAGTTTCTAGTAATTCTTGATCTCATTATCAGTCATGCCCGAAAGATGAGTTGCTATAGCTAACTTTCAAGGAAATAAATGAAGAGAATGTTTCATTAATATGAGAATAAGTTTCTGCTATGTAGCTAGATATTGCCATTTCTCCATGGGCCCATTTCGCATGGTAGAAGTTAGAAATCATTGTCATTGTTATTTACTTTATCCCAACTCTTTGGAGTCGAGTTTATAAATTCTTGTTTTACACTTTTGCAGTGAGTGTTATCTTAAGTTTTAAACTTATTATTTAAAGATATTTTTTTAAATAATTGTATTGATATTATCTTGGTTGTATTTTTTTTCCTTCCTAAGTCTTTAACACTAACTTTATTCATAATTCTATGAGTTGTATTTTCTACCTTTCAATTTATGTACATGTCTATACCACCTAAGCTTATTTTTAATCACCTAATCTCTAACAGATACTACTTCAACAATTTATGTAGTATATTTATTTCTTTCTTTCTAATTTCATGATACATCTATGTTAACATTCTCATTTCTTTATGCACAACTTAGAAATCAATAGTCTTTTAATTACTAAATGCTTTAGTCTATAAAGCATAGTCGTTCTAATCATTATTTTATTAAATTTATCATTTAATCCTCCATAATATCTTTTTATTTTGTAACACTCTCGAAATGCTTCTCTATTTTTAATTACTCAATCTTAATTCTAGAGATTTTATCCTCACTATTTTTTTTGCATTCTTCCATATAATAGCTCTCATAAACTTGATTTTATCACGCATTCCTTTCACTTAAAAGATTTTTTAACATACTTTAAAATTTGACAAATTTAATATGTTATGCAATTTAGTGCATGCAACTAGAAATCGTTATTGATTTTAAACCACACAAATACCTTTGAAATCCCTAACAAGTAATGATTTCAATTTTACATAGAAAATGAATAAAAAAAGAAATCATCATGTTCTAATCATGTTTACTATATATCTACAAATAATAAAAGAAAGGCTATGCATGGAAAATATTACTTTCTTGTTGCCAAGGATAGAGTTGATGTTGTTGATGGGTTGTACCTTTTGAGATGAAAACTTGCTCCTCTTGATATATGGCCTCAAGTAGTTGGTCCATCTTATCATGTATCTCTTCCCACATCTATTAAATCATGTAAGTGAGCAATAACATGCTTTCTTTATCAATGCTCATATTCATACAAAATGATTGATACTGTAAAGAGAAAGGGAGGAAGAAGACGATACCAGCAAGCTTAGGAAGTGCTCTCCAACTGTCATGTCCATGCTTCTGGATGTAATGATGTCGGCTCCAAAAATCCGTACCCCATCTCCCAGCGCCGCTTGCTGATGTTGCTTTTTTGCTTTCAGGGGGAGTTTTAACGGATTAAGTTCCGGGAGAAAGTTTGGGAAGGCAGATTATGATTGTAGATAATACACACCCAGAGATTTTGCTTTCATTTTGCAAGGACTTTATGATATGAGTTCTTGTTTCCTATAGGCCCAAGCTCCTATAGTTAATTACTCCTCTCGATCATGAGAGAGAACTTTCGATTAACGCTAGTCATCGGTGAATACATTATATACGTGGATACAAGATATTCAACATATAGTAGTAGCATGGGCTTTGGTTTGGTTGTTTGAAAGTTTGATATTTAAAAATTAAAGATTTCACCATTTTATACTTGAAGTGGATGGTGGGGGGAGTGATGACGAGCTCGATCAAGATCCCATGGTACTGTCGTCTCGGGCCATCATGGTCCCTGGTCTACTTAGTCAGAGGAGGTAGTCAACCCAACCTGATAAAGGATCCTTGTCAGCAGTCATGGGTTGCATCATCCAAGGGTACCTTATAGACCTGGGGTGAGTGTTTGTCTAAGAGGATAAATTTGAATCCACCTTAGCTGACAGAGGACATTGTGCCCTATCGATTATATCCTATTAATTCATTACTCATTAATTTGATGTCATTAGGGAGCATACAGGCGCTAACTATGATCGTAATATAGTGGTGCCTTTTGGCTGCGAACCCCTAATTTCCAAAGCTCTCTCTTTCTCTCTCATGCAAATGCTGACTACTTGATCAAATAAATGGATTAGTTCTTTTAAAATATATTTAAAGAGCTCAAAATGGTCCCGCTTTATGGTGCTCAACCTGTGCGCTTTGGTGTTAGTCCAAAATCTTATTTTTCTGAGACTAAAATGTTACAATTTCACTATTTGGTATCTGGCACTATAGTAGTGCGCCGAAGCACTCAAACACCCAGTGCTGAGGCCTCTAATAGTGATATTTTTAAATTTTATTGAAATTCAAACTAAACACTAAGAATTCATTCTAGACATACACAATCATTTTCAAGCATTAAAACACTCCCAAAGTCACGCAAATAAATTCAAAACTCAGGGTCAACACAAGTAAAATTGAATGCTAAACTTAGAGGTGTCACAGCTTGGGCTATATAAAACAGGAGGTGTGATGGAGAAAGTTATTAAAATCATTTAGAGTTTTTTATCTTCTTTAAAGGGATGAGGAAGCTCTCTTAATGTAGCTTTTCAAATCTCCTAGCATGTAGTTCTCTAGAGCCCTAAGTCATCAACATTTTTTAAGGATGATTGATGATAAAGAGAATGATGGATACTCCATTTTGTTTAATATTGGCGGTAAGAAGATAAAATTTAGAATCATTAAACATGTTTTAGTTATTTGGTTGTGGTTTGGTGTATTTCCTTCTAAGGAGAAATTTGAGGAAAAGACATAAAATAGTAAACTAATTAATAGTTATCAAGTGAGTGACAACAAATTTATGAATGTAGATATTGAGAATGCATTCATGAAGTGCACTGAAAGGGAAGATATATGAATGTTACATACATATTTTCTTCTTGATGCTATTATATTTAGTCATGAAAATTATAATGTTACTTTCATGAAAATTTTAGCATTAGTTAAAGATGAAGAACCACTCTTTACATACCCATAAAAAAGGCTAGCATGGAGAATATATTTAAAAGGCTGGATAATAATATGATGCACATTGAGGGCAATCTAAAATGGAAAGCCCTATCCCATCACACTGCCACTAGGTATATTATATCATTATTGTACTGTGCTTATAAAGCATCCCATAATTAGAAAAGCCATTGATGAGTTTATTTGAGAGGAAACTCTTAAGATGTTAATAAAGTACTCATTAGTTAAGATTTTTCACCAATATTGTTAAATATATTAGTTCTATATATATTATTATATTTAAAATATTTATTAGGTCAATTATTAATGATAATTAACTTTCAACATGATTTTTAATTAACCTTGGAGGATATTTGTCACACTCCAACATCTAATTTGAAAGAATTCCTTCTTTTAAATTTTATTAGACAATAATCAGAACTATCTAATTTTGTTTAGCAAAAATAAAATTATATATTAGTAGAAGAAAATTTTATTAATCAAAATATCCATAGGCATCTATATTCATTGACCCAAAAATTATATATACACTAGGAAAATGGTCAATTACTGACAGACAAAATCTGTCGGTAACACTAGAAATTCGCCAAAAATTTCCTCTTTTCAGCAAATACTGGCAAAAACTATTCCGACGGTAATTCACACGTCTAAAAATCTAAACTGGCAAAAAGTTTTAGTCGAAAATGTTTTCGACGGCATTCTGGCTCAAAAAATGGGAGATTGACATCTTTTTGGTTAGCAAATTTTAGTGTTTTCTCCACCGATATCTCTGGTGGAAACTGTACGTCAGAAACACTGGCAGATAATTCACTGCCCTAGTTCATTGCACTATTATCGACATAGAATGCCGACAAATATTCTATCAGAAAGCTTGACATAAATATACGACAGAAATAACGATTCAGTTTCGTTGTATTGTGTTGTTTGTGGTATTTCTGTCAAAAAATCCACTGAAAACATGTAGCATAAATAAAATAAATCACTTGACTTTTAAAACTGGTTGTTATAATACAACCTACATAGAAAAATTATAATACTATATACATTCAAACATCTATCTCTGATCAAGAACATCACCAAACATATACACAATAACAAAAATAAGATTAATACATCAACAATTATCTCATAATAAACAAGTGTAGATCTTTATAAAACAAATAAATAAATATGTCCAAAATACATAATTATATATGTCAACATCATTAAAATAAACATCTACTCTAATTCAGTCCCCTCTTTTGCTAATGTTGTATTCTATCCACTTAATTACTCCCTCATCTTTCGCATTTTCTCTGATAATTGAGTTTGCTGTTGTTGACCTCGATTTTGCCCAGACCCTTGGTCAAAGGGTTGACTTGGTCAAATTGACATAGTCAGACCCCAAGACCCTCTCCAATGGGTTCAGTGAGTCGAGTCGAATCTATTGAGCCCTGACTTAGACCCTGGGTCAACTGAGTTGACCAAGTCGACCAGGGTTGACCAATTTGGACCCTTTGAGCCTAAAAAAAATTCTAAATTAATTTCTTTGATTTCATGGCTCAAACACATGTCCCCTTGACCCTCTTGACTGATTTGACCAAGTCAATCGTTGACTTGGTCAAACCATGTCTTAAATAGGTTAAAATCACCTATTTAGAGCCAAATTAATGCCCATTCAATGCCTAATCAATGCCCCTTTGTTTTGAATCCAAATCCACGGCCTCATGAGGCTATTTTCCCTCCTAAATGATGAGATATTTGATCCTAGCCGTAGATCTAAGGGTTAGGCCATTTAAATATCAAAATCTTAGGTTATTTTGGGATCTTTTTCATCTTGCTCCCTCTCCAAGCCTTAGAACCCTCTGAGATTTTGTGGGAGCACTCTTGGAGAGTTTCCCCATCTTTCCCGATCAGATCCCGGCGTCCAAGGCCCGCCAGCGGTGAGAACTCCGGCGAAACCGAGCACTAAGTTCCTTTCGGGCTGATTTTCGCTCGATCCAAGGAGAACCAGGGTTTTACGTCAACTAGAGAAATATTTTTGCCGCTTCAACGAATCCAACGAGCCCAAGAACGCAAAAATCGGACCGTTAGATCTCTCAAAATCCTTAGAATAGCTCACATCACATGGGTCTAAATAGCTTTTCAAAAAGCTGATTATTTTTCAAACGGATTTTTCTCCATGATTTCTGTTCATGTATAGGACTTGTGTTTAAAATTTCACAAAGTTTCGTCAAGTATTTTGAGAGAACGAGGCATTTTTCTATTCTAGGGTTTCGGTTCTATCTTCTGAACTGCATGAAATCGCAGCCGTTGATCTTTAGATCAACGGCTGTGATATCGTTGTTCTGTGTTTGGGCCGAACAGCGGATCCCGATCCTTGCCTACTTGGATAAGTGACAATGATTGCGGGACCAATCCAGTTCCGCCACTTGTCGCGCCAAGGAATTTCTGGGATGATTTATTTGATTTAATTAATTTTAAGCTATTTTAACTTCAAAAATTCATAAAAAATTCATTTTTGATCCGTTTTTCGCATATAATATATCGGATTGTTCGTATTTTCGTCCTCTTTAATTTAAAATTATTTTCAGTTAAAAATATTTTGTATATTTTAAATTATTTTAAAAACAGTAAAACATACTTTTGTTAATATTTATTTAATTATATTTTAATAATAATTATTATTGTGTAATTATTTTAATTAGATTTATTGTGATTATTATATTTTAAATTACTTTTTACTGTTTTATCATTATTTATTATTATTATTTTTACAATTATTATTTAAATAAATTAAAAAAAAGTTTTTTTTTTGTGTTTTGTTTTACTTTTGTAGTTACTTTAACTATAAAAAAAATATTATTAATAATTATTATTTTATTGTTATTATATTTTTAAAATATTTTCAAAATTCAGAGGTTTGTTTATTGTTTTTTTTTAATTTAATAATTATTTTAAATATTAACTATCCCCATTATCCCTTAAATAGCCTTTTATTATATTTTGACTTCGGAAAATCGTAACTTTCTTATTTTAAGTCGGATTTCGACGCACAACACCTTGTTTTGATCGTATTTGGATTCTGCACACCATAAAATTGGTCTTGCTAAAAAAATTTTTGATATGCCTACATTTATTTTAAAAACAGCCTATAGCACTATTTTTAAGTAATATTTAATTATCGTATGTAAACTTCGAAAATGCGTAACTTTCTAGTTTTAAGTCAGATTTCGATGTACAGCACCTTATTTTGTTTGTATTTGAATTATGTACAATCTGAGACCATTCTTGTTTAAAAATTTTAGGTATGTCTGTGGTCATTTTGAAAACAGTAAAATGACACTATTTTAAAAGATTCTTTTATCGTATTTAAACTTGTAAAAATCATATCTTCGTCATTTTAAATCGGATTTTGGTGTGCAACCCCTCGATCTTTTCATAAAAATGTGTATTTGATTTTGAAACTATTTTCAGCCACTTATTTTTACTGATTTGACAGATTTTTATCTTAAATTACTATTTTGAGTATTTTCCCTATTATTTAAATAATTATTTTGAAATTATAAATTATTTTCAAAACTATTTTGAAACCTCGATTGGATGGTCAGTGGGTCTTCCTATACTTATGTATTATGAATTGACTTATTTTTAATTACTTTATTTGCCAAAATATATATATACTTATATTTATAAGTATTTTGAAACTATGTTTAAAGAACTACTTATAAGTAAGCCTTAATCGTGGGAAGATCCACTATTCATGAAATTTCAAACATAGAATCTATGCATGAAGAGCAAATCATGGGGGAGAGGGTTAGTGGATGATTGGGTTTCAATCATTCACTAATCCTTTCATTAGGTGTCTTTACTTTCCTATTCTTCGTAATTTGCATGTGTAGGTCGCACCACGAGCACTTAGCTTAGGCTCTCCTAGATCTAAGGACATGGTGTGTTTACTGTTTTTATGTATTTCCCATGCATTATTACCTTGAGGGTTAGTGTAAACTGTATTTTAAACCCATATAACGTAGTGACACCTTAAGGACAAAAATTAAGGACTCGTCTAGCGAACTTAGAAATTTTTTAGGAGCTAGGATAGATCTCGGATTGACATGAAAATCTCAAAACTTGAACTTAGGGACATCATAAACCTTCTGAAATTTTCTAGGAATTTTTAGGGCATTGTTAGACCCCTGAATTAACCAACCATAATTAACCTGCTAAATAGGGCCCCGAGACCTTCTAAAAAATACAATAAATACATATTAGGTTAGAAAATTACCCATAATACCTTGATTTTTTCATAATCTAACCCTTGACTCTAGATAAATAGGTCTCCTCAGTTTAACCCTAGGTTGACCCTTAATTTGACCATAGGTGGAAATTACCTTTTTGCCCCTAATAATTCATTAAAAATTATTTAAAATCTCAAATTTTCCCCAAATACTTGGGAACACTTTCTCTGGTCATTCCTGACCTTTAGGAGTGATTCCAATTAGTTTGGAGCTGATTTGGATCAAAACAATAAAATCAGCCCTTTATTAAGAGATTTAGAAAATTCCATAAATACCCTAAATTTAGAAAACTCATAACTAATTGTAGAAAATTCCAAATTAGGCAAACTCACTTGCATTAGACTCCTATTAGGGTCTAGTATTTATTAAAAATATTAGATGTCCAGAAACCCACCTAAATTAAAAAGTCAACTTTTTGGTCAACCGTAGTTCACTTAAGGCCCGAAACTTATAAAATTCATAACTTTGCCTAGAAAACTCAAAATTCAGTATACTACCTGGCTAACTACTCGTATTAAGGTCTAGTATTTTTCTAAGATGATAGAAACCCCAAACCCAGCCTATTTCCCATAGTGACTTTTTGGACCTTTAGCTTAGTACCTAAAAGGATCCGGGACTTTTCAAAATTGGCTAATACAATTTAAACATCAAATATGAATACCCTAAGCTCTTAAAACTGATCAACAAACTGAAATAATTAAAATAGACCTAATTCACTAACATTTGAATTTCAATTAAAATATCCTTTTTAGACCCCCAATATACCCGAACTCTAGATAACTTTAATTAACCATCCAACTTAGGATCTATCTAAACCACACAAGCCTTATACACACATAGAATTGTTTGCTAGGGCACCAATTCTAAATTTAGGCTAGGCCGTTGGATGTTTATTTTCTGCTGTGTGCCGGAGCTTTTCGTAGTTTTCACTGCATGCTGTTTGAAAATTGATTGGTGTGTTTGCTTACTTTTTCTGCACTCTGTGGCTGATGTGATGAGCGCTAGATTTACCTCTAGATTAGGAATGTCATATATATATATATATATATATATATATATATATATATAATTCTTTCGTACAGGTGGCCATGCTCAAGCTAATAAAGGGGGGGGGCACCGTTATGATTTCTAATACTGTCTTATGCAGGTGCTTGCTCAGCCCCCCCTAAATAAATGAGGGCTAAAAAATAATTATAACTGCTACAGGGTCAATGATTTGAGTTATTTTCATTTTTTTATATAAACTGCTTGAGATTTTTATTAGGATAACCTTGCAGGGACTTTAGAATTTTTCTGCTTTTCAATTAATGTAATATTTTGTAACATTTGTTAAGAGTTGTGAAAATGATCTTTGAGTGCGGATATTCTTATCCCACTTGAATCCCAAAAGAAGAAGGCATCCTCATAGGGGAGAGTCTTCTTCCATTTGGGAGATTAAGTGGAATGGCTTTAGATATCTAAAGAGAAAAGGTAATGCCCCTATCAAGGGGGAATTGTCTCTTCGTTTAGATATTCAAGCCATGACGGATCCAAGGAGTCCAAGGAGAAGAAATCCAAGGAGTCTAAGGAGGAGAAATCCAAGGAGTCCAAGGAGGAGAGTTCCAAGAAGTCCAAGGAGAAGAAAAACACCCATAAGACTGAAGAACAATATCCCACTCAAAGTCATTGGCGTCTGTCATAGGCTTAGAAATCCGGGTTATTGGCAGTGGTGCCCGACCACTTTAATTTTCTGCATACCCTGGGTTGTAATAAGGGCAATTTGCCTATGGTTATTTAGTTGATTATTCTGGATTTATATTGATGTGCTTTCCTGATGTGCGCAGTAGAAATGCCTGCTTTTTCTAGGTTTATTTATTGCATGCCGATTTTTGTTTTTGCCTGGATCTCGTTAGGCTCTTTAAGGATTATAAAATTTTTTTTACTCATAACTAAATTTTAAAATTCTAGGTTTTAAACAATATAGAAACTTAACGAACCTAGGGAACTGCCGGAATCGTCCGGGGTCGCATACATATTATTGCATTCTTCTCTCTCCTTCTTATAAGACATCTCCCTGTCTGCGGGCAGAGTCCGGATAATCTGGCCTATGAGGATGAAGTGCCGGACCTAGGGAGACCCAGTATTTTCGAAAAATTATTTTCTATAAGCCTGTTTTTAAAGTTCTATAGCATTCATGAGCTGACATTTTAACTAGCATGCATTGCATTAGTAACCAACTAATTAAAATTTAATTGCATTAGCTAGGAGCACTAACCTACATAAGTCCATGACTAATTAGGAAATTCTATAGATGTCGGTCCTATTTCCAATAATTGTACCACCCACCCATCTTTCATAACTGACTTGACAGCATGGTTTTAAAGCGACTAGGTGGTTAGCTGGCTCCCCCATCCAGGCCGAGATAAGTCCAGGTTTTGCACTGCATTAGCTAGGACACAGGTCTTAGTGTTGTTCGTAGAACACTAAGCCCAATCTAGATTTAGGGTTCGAGGCTACTACACTCGGCCTCGTAGTATGCCTAAAATGGTAGGTATGTCTCTTCTTTTCAGGGACCCTAAATCCTATTTATTTGCATCACAAGATGACGTCACCTCCATCCTTATCTCATGTATGTGATTGATTGCCTGACTTGTATTTTCTCCATTTTTTTGTTTAGTACCCTAGAGCCTCTGAATGCTGGTATGAGCCACGCATGTCTGATTCAGCCCTTTCGGACCTTTCTTCCATTTGAGTGGGATTTCCTAGTCTACCCCTTCATGTCGATCCCACTTTAGGAGAAGATAATGTATGATCCTTAATCGAGAGTTTTCTCAGGCTCCGACCTAAGATGTAATTAACCACGGGGGCTTGCGCCCGTGGGAAACTTGGTCCCCACAATCTACTAAACCCCATTCAAACTTTTTTTTGGATGGGGGAAACCCGTGACTAGGTCGTATATATTACTATCTATTGAGGTGTGTTGGTGAAAGCCTCTATCCTCAATGGTTAGTCGTATGCACGATCCAATCTGCCCTTCCATCGACCCATTCGTGTAGAGTGTAGAGGCCCACGATCGTTTTGTCCTACGGGATAGTGCGGTCGTACCCTCTGCATTCGTACCCCACGAGCGGTGCTCCTTCGGAGGTCCACAGCTGCAACTGCATATGAGTTTACTGCATCTCTATCTACTAATGTATCTGCAGCTACTAGTCATTTTGTGCTTTCCTAACATGCTCTAGCTCGACTATAAGGGCAACTACCTGTTGGCTATATAAAGACTCCTTGGCATTTGTTGAGAAGCTGGAGCCACCAGAAGTCTGCCCCTCATATTTATAGGCTTGCAAGCCTAAATCGTATACTCTGCCATGCTGTAATCTTACTACCACTTGCGACCAGGTGCAGTACTCAGAATATTCTGCTAATCCACTAGAAGAAGCATCACATACTGCAGCCTACCTCTCTCAAAGTTGTGTATACTCCTCTTATAAAAGTTAATAAAAATTTAAGTTATTTTGATATTATATCGAAAATATTAAACTTATATCCTTACATAGACTTTCCTCGCTCACTCATCAACCCATTGCTGGTGCTCCTACTACTTATGGGTATGACTATACAATTTAACAGGGGTAAGTTCTCTAACCAACACCACTTTTTGTATCAAACATATATTAGTATTGATATTAAATTGTATTATATAAATCTTTTAAAATTCCTTACCAAATGTCATCTATGCTCAATATATGGAACTGAACCCCCAGTATGAAGGGAACTACCTATGCCCTCAATATCAGAAGCTCTGTTATGTTTATTTTGGTCCCTCCTCCTTTTATTCTTTTGGCTACCCCAAGAACTATTCAACTCAGCCCACACACTCTCACCAATCCAGAGTGGTCGTTCGCCTGCCTTTCTAATGTATGTAAACATGTCTCGCATGCGAGTTGACCCACGCTTCTCAAAATTCTTTCTAATTTTATCATTGTGTTGTGTCAGCCAACAAAAATATTTTTGCATTTAAAAACATATAATATAAAATATACATTTTTATTAACTTATGTAAAGAATATATAATACAAAACATATTTACATAATAACTAACCTTAAAGTCTTTAAACCATATGTTTCGCACTTCTTTTTGAACTTTCTTCTAAGAAACATAAGAAGCATCATACTTGGTCCATATTATGTCATATATTTTATGCATCAGTTATTTTGACGGGTGAAACCTGCCAAAAATATGTCAGGTGATTAAAATATTTAATCAATTTTAGTTGCATATTAATTATATTTTAAGTACGTACGTGTCCCCATTATATTCAATTAATATTCGACCATCTATTGGTTGCTTTGTTATAGCTGGGGAAGAAGGTCCACCTGTAGCGGGCTGAAGGAGTGGTGGGGGATAGTATGATGGGACATATGGTGGATATGGATAAATAGGAGAGCCACCATAAGAAGGTGGGGGTGGGGGTGGGTAATAAGTGTAGAATGGAGTGCTCTACATGGCATCTGGTGAAGGAAAGTGGGGGTTTGTTGAGTAGAACTATAGGTTACTGGGTACAGGAGTAGGTAAAGGTGGGATAGGCTGGCTCTCAGTGACAGGCTGAAATGAAGATGTCCCCTCATTATGAACAAACATGTTAGGTGGGCCAACAATTGTCTTCTTTGTGTGCTTTTGAATTTTTTTTTAATCATTCCTCTTTTAGGCTCATCACCTGAAGTCATCTGTAAAAAAAATATTAGCAATATAAATTATAACAAAAAATTAATATAAAATAATATAATAAATACATAAATAAAATATAGCAACAATAAAATAAAAAATTAATTATTGCCATGATGTTGATTAATAATTGATTATCAAAATTCATTTATCTTATGTTGATTTACTTTCAGATGATAAAACATCTACATCACTATCAAATTCCTTATGACTTTTCTCTATATTTAAATCTACTTTCTCTAAATGCAACTCAATCTAAGTAGTTTTAATTTGATTATTCACAGTATTAACATGATCTTTTAAGTTTGGCATAAACTCTTCTTGATGTGCTGGTGGTATTGATATAGTTTTCTCAATAACTCCCCTAGGTTTAGTTTTCATAAATATGAGCCAATCTTGGTTGCCTCATACTTTACTATGATAGTTAGTAAAATAGACTTGCCTTGCCTGGCTTGCAATAATGAATGGGTCAAACTTTGAATATCTCCTACCCCCCTTAACTTCTATCATACTGTAAAGTGGAGATGTCATATGTACTCACTCCCTCTTCTCATAATAAATTTAAATAATCAATTAATGATTATAAGAATAAGTTGATCTTTACTTTTGGATTATATGGCCCTGGAATGATAAACATCAAAAACATGTAAGGAGTTATCATACATAACTCTGGAGGAAGATTATATGGGGTGAGTATCACAAGCCAACATGAGTAAGGTGAAACAGACTGGCTAAATGATGTAAAATCATATTCGCATAAATCTAATATATTATATTTCTTGATTTTATGGCGAAGGAATATGTATGATCAAAGTGTTTACAAGCATGCTTCTAACGGATGTGTAATAAAACCTTCTTGCGAAATATGTTCATTATGATATCTCATATGTGCAGCAAATCTCATGGATGCATATAATCATTATAGTCTAGGAATTATGGGTAAGTAAAATATCCTACTGACTAGTACTTCCTTCAGCTTTCTTTTCGTGATAGATTTTGATTTAAATTTGCAGTAATGATATGCAATTTCTGATTGATTATCTTTATAAAATAATATGCATTCATTGACATAATAATATATCTTTGTGTATGTTAAACCAAGCTTGGAAATCAACTTCTTAGTATGATATAAATATGCAGGAATAATATTATCTGCCAGGTTGATTTTTTTTAAGTAATCCAATGAATTGATTAAAATATTCATGGGAGATATAATATTTTGCCTTGATGCTTAAAATCTTAACAGCAATGGATAACTTTGAGTGAGTGGTGTAACTTTTCCATATTGGTTATTGGGAATAATGTAACAAATTATAAAAATTTTTTACCTCCTTATTAGGTAACTCTTTTATATATTGATCAAATTGTGCTCTAGTTGTATCATAAACTAAGTCTTGAAGATCAGGTTGGATATTTTCTTTCTTAACTATATTAGAACTTATCGATGAGATACATCTAACCTTCATATAATATGGATATATTAGATAATGCTCTAATATTTAATGAAGGAAAATATAAAGAGTTTTAGTCTGCTCGGAAGGCCATCATTTTAAGTGACCAAACCATTCAAGGCGACTCTCTCTATTCTTATCTTCCATTGGAGCTACTCCAACCTTCTCATATATATGCTATTTTTATGTCCTGTTTATAATCAACTATGTCCAATGCATTCCTCTACATCCACACAACAATGCCTAATGCATTCTTCTACTTCCACCATCCAACTTAAATTCTACAAATAATATCCCCATCTATTTCACCATAAATAGATCAAAGATATTAAAAATGTGTACTTTATTTGTAACTTCATCGCCCAAAGTCACAATCCCTTAGCTAGGTCTATTACTACTAAAAATACACTAAATATATTAAGTTTTAGATCAATTTGTGTGAAAATCTTTAGACTCTAAGGTTAACCTACATAGTTTAAGTTTACCTTTAACTCCCTCTTTACTATTATCAATTACAAGAAGAATATCATCAGTAAAAACCATACACCAAGGTATATACTATTGCAAATGTCTAGTAAGAATATCCGTAATGTACTAGAGCAAAAAGCATACAACAAAATACATTCTCTTGTAAATGTCTAGTGAGAACATCCATAACTAAATTAAGAGTATACACCAAGATACATTCTCTTGCAAATGTCTTGTGGGAGAACATCGATAATAAAAATAAATTAAAAGAATACACCAAGCTACATTCTATTACAAATGTCTAGTGAGAACATCCATAACAAAACTAAAAGGCATACACGAAAATACCTTCTCTTGAAAATGTCTAGTGAGAACATCCATAAAAAAATCAAAAGAATACACTAATGTTCATTCTCTTGTAAATGTCTAGTGAGAACATCCATAACAAAAGAAAAAAAGAATACATCAAGATACATTTTCTTGCAAATGTCTAGTGAGAACATCCATAACAAAATCAAAAGCATACACCAAGGTTCATTCTCTTTCAAATGTTTAGTGAGAGCATCCATAACAAAAACAAAAAGAATATACCAAGATATCTGATCTCTCTTATAAAAGGAAGCAACCTTCCCTTATCAGAGGCGGTGAGTAGAGGCAATTAGTGGCAAATGGTGTGGCAAAAGTCGGCGAGGGTTCAGTCATGTTCTAGGCAGCTCTTAGACACAAGCAAAGCTATCCGAAGGAAGAGGGAAAGAAATGAGAAGTCAAATGGCAGACAAGTCGAAATAGGGCTCTTTTAGTCAAACTTTTTGGCGAATTATTCGTCAGTCATCTTATTGGCAGATAATATGTCAGTAACTACTTGTTGAGTTTCAGTAAGCTGGCGCAATATTCATCAGTAATTTTGTTGATTATTATCAGTGGAACTTGCGATGGAAACCTTTAAATATAGGCAAAAACCCGACAAAATATGCGCCAGTGTTTTAATGATGGAAATTTTGCTGGACATTTCGTCATTAAGGTATTGGTGCATATTCTGCCAGTTTTACCGACATAACTATTTCTGTCAGAAAGTCGACGGTAATGATAAATTTTTTTTATAGTGATAATACTCATGAATCATACAATCATTATATATCCTTCAAATCATGAGTAAAAAAGAATAATTAAAATAAAAAAGAATTGAACCTAAGGAATTCTAATTGAGCTCAATTCCTGAATCTCTTCTCTGATATAAAATCATTTAAATCACATATAGTGAGCTAAATAACTGAACATGCCACTAAAATCTTATAACTAAATTCAGAGTACGGTAATATTAAAGCAGTATGTTTGTCATCAGTCAATTCATAATAGTAACAATTATATGATTAAAAATTAGTATAGAAATAATAAGCTTACATTTAGTAGCAGTAAAGTCTCTAAAGTAATAAAGTAGTACGATATAAAGACTAGTAAAGTAACCACAATCCCATAAATCAATATAGGCATCAGTTTAATGAAGTACTGACCAATTTTGTCATAGTAGAACTATTCAATCAGTAAAAAAATTATATTAATATATAGGACTAAAGTCTCGATAAAACTGTTAGAATCACATTAAAGCAATAAAATTGTATGCAAGAGTATGCACTAGATTCATCCATTCTATATCAGTATCAATTCAAAATATTAATCACATGCTTAGTTTATCCAATATATCTTATAATTTATACCAATGAATCAATAAAATTGGTTTGAATTATTGGGGAGAGCCCGATCGGCAAAATTCTAGAGAGAGTAGCTATGGGAAATTCTAGAGAGAGAAAACCTTTCTTGTTTGAACTTTTTCCTTTCGCAGGCTTTCTGTTAGGTAGACTCTGGCGAGTTTGATGGTAGTTCATGACCGCCGGCAGTGGATTGCCGGTGGTAATCTTCCGTCTGAGCCCCCACGATCTGGTCAGATTAAATCCTCTAATCAATTTCTTAGCAAGAGTAGGAACGAGGATTTTGTCTCGATGAAAAAATCCTCTAATTTTGTCTCAATGAAGGTTGATCCTGTTTCGGAAGGTAAGGGCAAAGAAGTTCTTGAAGATCGATTGGCTATGGCTAAGGAGGTTGAAAAAATTCATGATTCGGCATTGAATCAGGGTATTGAATCTGCATCTATTTCAAACGTTGTGCTGAAACTTAATGAGGTTACAGGTAGACAAGATTCTGCTAGTAGAGAGGAGATGAATAAAAACATTGAAATTTCTGTTGAGAGAGAAGATGGAATTTCTATTCCTATCAATGATCAGATTGCTAAATCTGATCCAGCGAATAGCTTTGTGTCGGCTTGGCAAAATACCCAACATATAAAATTGAGTTTTAATTCAAATTCTACCAAGATGTCGGAAGATGGGATGGTTGTGAAACTCAACCCTGTCAAAGAACTGGCTAATGCTCAAATTTTAAAGAAATCCCTGGTTATTAAAGTGTTAGGACATAATATCCCATTTTTTGTCTGTAGCCAGGAACTTAGGAGACAATGGAGTAAGGTGGGCAGTTTTCATATGACTTCTCTGGGAAATAACTGGATTCTTTGTTCGTTTACAAGCATTGAATCCATGGAGGAAATCTTAAATGGAGGACCGTGATATATTGGAAATCACATCATTGGAATGGATAGATGGACGGCATCGTTCTCAACTGAATCTCTTAAGGGTATCTCTTCTCTAGTGTGGATTAGATTTCCTAGTCTGCTGTTAAGCTGCTGGGATGAGGAAAACATCGCTATGATTGCATCTATGATTGGAGTGCCTTTGCTATTGGATGGGAATTTTTTTAAATGGGGAAAGAGGGAATATGCGAGATGCTGTGTTCGGATAGATTTGGAAAAGAAACTTCCTTTGGGAGTTTGGATTGAGGGACTCCATGGAAGATCATTTCAGAAGGTGGAATATGAAAAGTTGATGTCACTTTATTATTAGTGTGGAAGAGTGGGACACAACAAAGGTATTTGCCCTGAACTAGTTAATATTCCAATTAGAAAGGCAGCTGTGGATGAATCTGGTGAGAATATGAAGCTGAGAAGTGATATGGCAAAGGAAGATTATAAGAAGCATAATAGAGATGAGTACGGACAGTGGATTCACGTCAAATTTAAAAATAACAGATTCAGGAATAATGGGAGGAATGGAGGTACTTTGGGTCCAAGTAAACAGGTGTATAAACCAGTGAAAAAAATGGAGAAAACTTTGGCAGATATACAGGAAAGTTTCTTCGGCTGATAATGTACAAGGGAAAGCTGCTAATCAAGTGGAGGTAAATGTGGCTGAAATTACTCATTCTCTGGTTACTCCAGAAAGCTTCAAGAGTATAAATAAATTTCAATTATTAGAAGATGATATTGAAGAAGGTGAAGTTCTGGAAATGGGAACTACATAATGTTTTAACAATGCCAAGCCCAGAGAAAATATTGTGATTCAGGATAAAGCAGATCATGGAAATACTGGCTTTGTTGAAGTTCAGAGCAATGCAGATCAGTTGATTTCATTGACAAGCTCAGGGAAAGTTAAGCTTTCCAAAGAATTAAGAGCATTAGGTCTGGTGGAAACTGATCAAAGGAAAATGAAAGGCGATAAGAAGAATAATAAAATGATAGGGGATCATTCCCCTGTTATTTTATAATGGCGTCTATTATTTTCTGGAATTGTAGGGGGGCTAGAAAGAGGGAGGCCTCCCTATATCTTAGGGAGATTGTTAAAGACAATGATTGTTTCTTTGTTGGTCTTACTGAAACAAAGATTAAATGCTTAGAAAGGCAAGATATTGGTTCCATTATCGGAATTGATTTGGATTATTGTTTTCAACCAGCAGTTGGATTATCAGGTGGAATTTTGGTGCTTTGGAAAAGATGTTTGGCTTCTTTTGAAGCCATTGAAGTTTCATCCCAATTAATTATGGGAAATTTGAATATCAATACTTTAGGCAGTCGGAAGGTGGCTACAGTTTACGGTGGTAAAGATGTTCAAACCCGTAGAAACCTTTGGCACTCACTTAAAGTTTGTATCCAGGGAGATACTCCGGCTTTAATAGGAGGTGATTCAATTACATCCTCTCATAGGAGGATAAGAAAGGCGGTAAGAGGTTCCATTTCTCTCGTGGACCTAAGGAGATGAAGATGTTCCTTACGAATAATGATTTCCATGATCTCGGTTATGTGGGACCAAGGTTCACTTGGTGTAATAACAAAGAAGGTAACTCAAGGATTTGGGAGAGATTAGATAGATGCTTTGTAAATTCTATTGCTTTACAAAGAATTCCTATGGCCAAGGTGAGACATCTTTCAAGAATTGCAGCAGATCATGCTCCCATCATATTTAATATGGTGAAACCACAAAACTAGAAATCTAAATTCATTAGATTTGAAGATAATTGGAAATCATACCCTGCGATTTGGCACATTGCTGTTAAGGCATGGAGGCAAGAAATCTGACTATGGATCCAGTGCTGAAATTCTGCATAGGAAATTAAAGAGAACCTTGAAAGCTCTCTACTATTGGAACAAGAACAAGTGTAAGGAATTGAACTTGTTGAAAGAAAATTTGAAAAAAAGGATATTCTAAAGTTGCAGCTAGAAGAAACTAGTAGTGAGGAATTCACAATTGATAAATTGAAGCTTCTTAGAAGTAAGGTGCATGAATTAAATGTTACTTTGGGTAGATTAGCCACTTGGTGGAACCAAAGAGCAAAAATCAGATGGCATCAAGAAGGTGATAGGAACTCCAGTTATTTTCAGCAGTTTGCTTCGGCTAAGAAGAATGGAAACATCATATGGCAAATCAAGAATGAAAATGGGCAGTTTGTAGAAGATTTTGGGCAAATTGAGGATGTCTTCTATGAGTTGTTCAGCAAAAAATGGGCTTACAAGGAAATGTCAGCTGTCGGGTTGGCCTTCACTACCTACAAACCTGCAGCTTTCGGTTGAAGAGGCTAATTTCTTAAAGGCTGAATTCACTAAAGAGGAGTTGATAAAGGCTGTTTTCAATCAAGGTAATAACAAGTCTCCGGGATTAGATGGCATTACAACATCCTTTTTCAAATTTTTTTGGAAAATTGTGGAAGAAGATACTTGGAAAGCGATTGACAGCTTTTTTAAGACTGGTTCTATGCATAAGGATTTGAAGGATACGTTAGTAGTCTTAATTCCAAAAATAAAAAATCCTACCATGCTGTCCAACTTTAGGCCTATAAGCTTATGTCAAACTACCTACAAGATTGTGGCTACTATGATTTTGAATAGAGTAAAGAAATGCATTTCCAAATGTGTCACTGAAGAACAAGCTGCTTTTATTAATGGTCGCTCAATGTCGGATCATTGCCTTATTGCTCAAGAGATTTTTCATAAACTTAGAATCACAAAAAATAAAAAAGGATTTATGGTGGTTAAGCTTGATATGGAGCAAGCTTATGACAATATGAGTTGGGATGCTTTAGAACAAGTGCTGCATATGTTTGGCATGCTGGCGAAGATGATTGTGCTGATTATGGAATGTGTTAAAAGTTCTAGATTTTCTATCATCATCAATGGTAAAGCTTCCAAGTGGATCACAGCGGCAAATGGGTTTCGCCAAGGTTGCCCCCTCTTCCCTTATCTCTATATTTTGTGTTCTCAATTGTTTTCTTTAGCTATGGCTCAAGATGGTCAAGAATTGGGAATTCAAACTTCACAAAGATCTCAAAAAATCATTCATCTCTTATATGCCGACGATGTGTTGATATTCTCTCATGCTTCTAAAAATTTGGCCACTAAATTAAGAAGCATTGTTTTAAAATTCTGTAGTTGGACTGGTTTGAAAGTAAACAATGCAAAATCACAAATTCTTTTTAGTAAGTCCATGAGTAGAACTGAGAAAGTTCGAGTAAAGAGAATTCTGAATTTCAAAACAGTTAAAGAGCTGCATTACTTAGGTGTCCAGCTACTGCTTAGACGACCAGTTAGAGCAGATTTTCAGTTCCTCATTGATAAAGTCTTGCAGAAATTAAACTCTTGGGGCGGTAAATGCCTTTCTTTGGTTGGAAAATTTATTCTTGCTAAGACATCGTTATTATCTCTTCCAAATTTTGTCTCAACTCATAATGTGGTGCCTAAGAAAGTTCTTCAGGAGGTAGATAAATGCTGCAGAAATTTCATTTGGAACAAGAGAAACGGTAAGAAGGGGATGCATTATGTAGCTTGGAGTACTCTATGCAAATCAAGAGATAAGGGTGGGATGAATTTTTATTCCACTGTTGATAGAGCAGGGCCTCTTAAAGCTAGATTAACGTGGAGGATGATTCAAAAGCCTGACTCTTTACTTTCATGTGTTGTTACAGCCAAGTATGGAAATAACGTTTGGAAGTCTAAATGCAAGAGTAATACTTCTGTTACTTGGAAAGTGTTAAATGAAGGAGCTAGATACTTGAAACCACTTTTGAGGTGGAGAGTAGCTAATGGTAAAAGCATTCATGTTGTTAATGATATATGGTTATTAGACAAGAGTTTCAATGAGTGGCCTATCACTGCTGATTGCTTGGGTTTGGAAGGTTTAAAACTCAACCATTTTATTGACTCAAATGGATCGTGGAAGACAGATGAATTGCTCTGTTATTTTAATGAGAATCTGATTTATGTGATTGTACAAATCAAAATTGAATGTGATGTTCCTGATGACTTCATGGAGGAGATTCATTCTTTATCAGGAAAACTATTACAGCCCGGCCGTATGAGGCTCACTGCAGCAGCAAGCAAGTATGTGAAGTAGTTTCTGGGTTTGGTATATGGTTAAAAAAACTAAAAATGACGACACCGGTGGAAATGTTTTGGTGGAGGTTAAGTAGAGGTGTTATCCCAACTAATGAGTTCTTGAAATTCAGAAAACTCAGTAATGATGATCAATGTGCTAGAGGATGTGGAGAAATTGAAAATCTGGCACACATAATGGCTATGTGTAAACATTTGCAGGAAGTGCTGAGGAAAATCCATGAATGGGGTATTTTTGTTCCAGTTTTTTACTCACTGGATGATTGTCTTAGTGAACTTAAACGGCTATCTATAATTGCACCTAATACTGTTATTCTTTATTGTAATGCTGTGTACTGTAATTGGAAAAATAGAAATGAGGTGGTTCATGGCAAGAATGCTAATACGGTTTCAGCAACTGCAGCAAATGTGTTATCCACGGCTTACTTATCTTCTAATCCTCTCATTGCTAGCTGGGGTGCTAATCTCCCTAGGGAGTTTCAAACTATTTGTCACCCTCCACCGCAGGGATGGATCAAGATCAATGTTGATGCAGCTCTCCTATCTTCTTATAATGCTGGAATTGGAGGTTGCTTTAGAGATGATAAAGGCAGATTATTGGTGGCCTTTGGAGAAAACAGAATTCATTGGGACATTGCAAACCTTGAGCTAGCAGCTATGATTTCTATCAGGAAATACTTACAACCGTGGATGGTTGAATGCAAAGGACTCATAATAGAAGGTGATAACATCAATGTTATCCAATTCATTCAAGATTCTTTGAATAAGGCAAAGTGGCAAAGCTACAACCAGATAGAGGAGAATCTTCTATTCTTGGCCGATTTCAATAAGGTAATTTTCAACTATATACATAGGAATGGTACTAGAGTAGCCGACATGTGTGCTACTATTGCTTTAGATTACAATTTTTGTTTTGATAGTTTTTCTTTTACAAACATCCCTTCTTCTCTAGGCTATCTTTTGAAGAAGGAATGTGAACATTTGCTTTAGTTTGTACCTTGTTTTTCTTTCCTTTAATGCATTTGCTATTGCAATCTCCAAAAAAAAAAAAGAATCAATAAATAATAATAGTATTAATTAAACAATATCAATATTAATGCATCAGTAACAATATTGTCGGTGATAATAACATTGGATTGGAGATCAATTATTTGTAATTGAAATATTATGAGTCAACATAATTATTTGATAATTGAATGTAATTTATATTGGATAAAGAATATATTGAGGCTCATAATAGTGTCATTTTATTAAAATTATTTCAATAAATTGAAGAGTTGGGAAATCATATATCTTAGGGCAATTTAAATATGCATTATTATTAAACATGCTTCATCAAATAAATGCATAAGGAAAGTTAATCCATTATGACACCTAATATTTGTTATATTTATTCACAATTTCCATCATATCAAGGTGTTATAAAAGCTTGTCTATTAGGGCACCTTATAGGTGTCATTAAAGAGATTGTTACATCAAAATTATATGTCATGAAAGTTTAGTTTTTAGGGCACATAAAGATGCCCTTAACCCTATGCCAACGGCCACCTATGTGACACCATTGCTTAATGCCCCAATACATCATGTGCCCTAATAGATACATATTATGGCACTTTAAGGTGCCCTAATAGCCATTATTTTTTGTAGTGAGCTACCTAGGTTTGATTAAAATAAAATCAAAGTTCAAAAGGTATGAGATCTACTAGATAATTTAGGGGCAATAGAATATGCTTAAAAATAAACACTACTTAACTTAATCATCTAAGAGGACAAAGCTACGATTGATAACATACTTAAGATCAGTTACTAAGAGTAACATGCACTAAGTAGAAAATCCACTAAGTAACCCAAGAATAACTAGAATTGCCTAGGATAGGTCAAGAGTATAAAGTACAATGAAAAAAATTAAGCAATTAATATATATTAGGTCAATCCAGCCTAGGCCACTAATTGGTTTAAAGAAAGCTAGATCAAGCTAAAGACTAATTAAATTGCATATTAAAGCTTAATTAAGTATTATATCTTTTAAAAAAAATATTTCTCTTAGTTATTAGGATGATATGAGACAATTACTTTAAAATGTCTTAGAGACATACATGCCCACTTCAAAGATGAGACTAACATTAAGGTATCATCACATTATATTATGATAAGAAATATATGTTGCACATGAATGATGAATGATGCATTATGTGCGATGGTTAGAACTAATTTATGTGTCAGAAATGATGCAAGAAATTCAATGTATGTAATTATAAGAAATATCCAATGTTTGTAGAAAGATGAGTGATATATGTAGCATGCATCAATAAGAAATATGAGGATCGAGGATATAGAAAGATGTATAATGTGTGGTGCACATAATGCTTAAGAAATTTATAATAAATATAGAATAATGCACTTCATCTGGCAGGTATAAACACATACAAAGGTGATTATGATATAATGCAATAATTTAGGCAAATGATGTGTGGCAATAAAATATAGACTATGATGTAAAATGGATGATATTTTGTGAAAACATGAAGTGAAAGTGTCTAAAGTGGTCGCTGGAGAGAGGAAGAAAAGGACAAAGAGCTAGGGGAATAGGGAGGGAAAATAATGGATAATGAGATGGCATGCATGTTGTGATTTGCATAAACAAAAAGTGGGAGTTAGGTAAAGAAAACGATAAATGGTGTTCTCGTGATCTAAATAATACATGTGTGAAGCCTAGAGAGAGAAAGTCATAGAAAAAAGGGATCGAGATGAAGTGAAAGAAAATGTAATGATAGAACAAGAAGAAGAACAAGGAGAGGTGGGAGACAAAAAAAAGGAGAAATAAAAGGGATGGAGAGGGAAGGAAAAAGAAGGGGCTAATCAATGGCCTTGACAATGGTGATTTCCACATCTAGGAGTGGACAATAAAGGGATACATAGAGATGGATATAATGTGTAAGTGAAAGAGATTAAGGAGAGATGAGAGATGGGTTGATTTGGAGAAATGGAGGAATGGTACGTGGATTCCATTTGTTGACCTTAATGTTGATTATCATCATCTCCACCACTCAATGTCATCCATTAACTAACTATATTATCCGCATAAACAATAATATGATAAATTTAGGGATGATGGTCTTCTTTTCAAAGACAAATTTAGTTTATGGAGAAATAATTTGATATTTCTTTAGTTTAATCCATTTAAATGAGGATATATAGTTGGTCACTTTTTTGGGCAATATTAAAGTCTCCCCCATAGAAGTTATGAACCTTGGATGGCTTTCCTCAATTAAAATTCATCCAAATAAGAATAATCAATCTCTATTTAATTCAAAGGAAGACTGGAGCGTGACAATATAGACTACGTACAAACTTTTGAAGCTTCTTCTCAATTAAAATCTATCCAAATGATAATAATTGACCATCTTTTAGAGAAAGATCATATCATAGGGATTATAAATCTAACAAATATATCTTTTTCTAAATCCAAATAAGGGCTTTCAAACATTGTAAAATAAAGATCAAGATCTCACCATAGTGAGTATAATTTTTGTCATGTTTATAGAGACAATTGATAGCTGAAGATGAAAATTGTGATTCTCCTAGAGCTCAAATGGAGTTATTTATATGATTTGGAGGGGAGTTAAAAGAGAATGGTTTATTTACCTTTTAGGAAATTTTAAACATATTTTGGCGAATCTTTGAAAATCTTAAAGAATGTCAACCAAAAAAACAAGAAGAAACTTAAAATAGAATGTACATGACTAATCCAAATGTGCAGTGAGTGAGGACAAATGAACATAGCCAATGTCTACATAATCGGCTTGAGCCCATCCTCTTAAGATCCAAGTCCTTAAAAGTTATGACCTAAAATCTGACATTTTTAGGTTCTATCTGGCAACACCCATCTTCCATATTGCTTGATCTCTCCTCCTATTGAGATAACAATCAAGTAGATCACTGATTATCCACAATCCTTTTTATGTCCTTCTTCCAAATAAACTAATCGTCGACATACAATATTCATAGTTACCAGTGTTTGATGTATGATTTTCTAGTCGATCGGTCTCCGATCAAGCTAACACCTTTTATTGCTTGATGACAACTTAGTCTTCATTTGGGACAGCTTTTTATTACTTTTTAAAATAAAGTTTTAGTACCCTGTTTTAAGAAACAATAAAAAAGTCGTTCCAACTGAAGTCTTAGATACTTCTATAATCCTAATATCGTTATGTCGGTCTCTGACCAAGCTTATCTACTATATGTGAATTATGTTTTCTCTAATTATGAGGACTTTTTTTTTTAAATTCTTGACTCACATATTTCATTTGAACAATGACACCATAAAATTTCTATTCTTTGACTCTTTTTATATAAAAACCTATTGCGACTCTTGACAATTACTCTTAACTTCTTTGTTTGTCTGTTCATTTAATGCCAATTATGCCAATTATTCCAGCATGCAACGAGCTCGCTCTTGTTTCAAACAGATTGATCATACAGTAATATCTTCTATCTCAAATCCACCATTTTCCTCATGACTAATATAAACCATCATCAATACTAATAGTTATACCAACACTGTACATATAAAGTGGCATTCATTAACAGTAAATAAAATGTTTCTTACAAAAAGAAAAAAAGAAGTAGAGATCTTCAAATCAAGAGTGTGAGAAACTGATACATCAAGCGCTTAATTGTGCATAGCATCAAGAGCAATCAGCCTTCTTCTTCCTTACCAGAATGACTGCTCTTGATGATATATCCACCATTAATTTAACTATTTTGAAGGTCAAATAAAGCCTATCGAAAGCATCCACCAAGTGATGGAGACCAGTAATCAGCTCCATCGTCACTTCCAACATGTAATGTACAAGAGACAGGTACAAGGCATAGACCCCTACTCCTTAGATCCTTCTTGGTCTCATCATTTCCATCCTGGTAAACGTAACGGAGAATGCAAGCAAATAAGAAGCATTTTGTTGATTATAATTCAAGTTTAATTAATCAGGATTAGAGTACAAGGCATATACTCAAAGAGAACAATTAATAAATTTGTGAATATCAGATTTTTTTAAAACCAACTAGTTCTTAATGACTAAGTTTACCTGATCAGCTGGACCTCTCTTCTTCATGCAATTATCATTCAACAACTGCCATAGCACCATAACAAAGATATTAGTGTCAAATAAAGCAAAACAAAGCTTTGAACTTTCAAATAAAGCAAAACAAGGCTGTAAAGTTCTCCTTCACTGTCCTTTTTATATAAGAAATTAAAGCTGGTGTAGATCTTAAAGGGTTCTATTAGTTATGGTTAAACTTTGTCCTCTTCTTTGTAAGAAACACAACTTTGAATAGAGAACATTAGGTGAAAGAAAATGTAGAGATAATCTCATATAAATTATATTAAGACTAGTTTAAACTTATTAAATTTATTTTAAGATAATAGTGCATATAAATTTTTTTATATGCACTAATTTCAAAGCGAAAATAATGATTTTCAAGCCCATTTTATAATTTACAATTTTTTTTTTTCTATCAAGGAAGAGTACCTGACCAGGGTCTTCTGGAAATATACAACTCCTTTCTCCTTGTGCCTAAAAAATTGCATAAAGCCCCAATTAAATTTAAATTTCTCATAAAAAAAGCTTTAGAGTTCCATTCACTTCTCCCTTTTGATTTGTGTCTGTAAGTCCTTATCAATGATAAATACTTACATCATGAAAAAACAAGTTTCCATAAATGAATGAAGGGTGATTTGGGCTTCGTTTGGGACAGCTTTATTATTATTTTTTAAAATAATTTTTAGTTAAAAAATTTTAGTTCGAAAAAATTTTGTATTAAAAATTATTTTAGAAAACAGTATAAAAGCTATCCCAAACGAGGCCTAAGCCTTCCTAAAAAAATTTTAGAAAAAAGTTAAACTTGTTGAATTCGGCGCCTTATACTTCAATAATTCATTAATTTAAAATTATTAAATTACCCCTATGAATATCAACATTTCTCAAAAAATTTTGTGAAATTACTTATAGAATTTGCTTCCTTATACAAGTGAGATTCGCAGAAAAACTTAAAGGAAATCCATAGTATGAAAATATATTATATTTACGGTATCAATATAAAAAGAGATTTTTAGGTGAATTTAGCAAACAAATTCTCAAGCTTTAGATTAGTATTTTTCTCAGTGTTATTTTATGTTAAAAAACACTAAAAAAAATCAAAAACTTAGAACAAGCAAAATTTATCAACTATTAAAAGTTAAATCAAGAAAATACATTTTTACAAAAAAAAAAGATAAAAAAGAACTCCTTAGCTAAATTATAATATTTAAATTACCCACTTTGGAAAAAATATGACTATACACTTCTTCAAAATATGTGCAGAAACTACAAAGTTTAACTAAAGGGATATTTTTTGTCACACTTTGCAATAAAGAGATTCATGAGGCCAAGATTTTAAAAAGTGTTAGTGGTATTTTTGTTCTCATAAATAACCACCACTTTTTATAAAGAAAAGGACAAAACATTCAAAAGAATAATTTTATAATCACATTTTATTTAGAAAAAAAATTATCATATCTCTACATTGATCACAACTTTCACATAAAGACAACTACCTATAATTAAATTTTTGCAAAATAAAATTTGTATTTCATATACAATATAAAAGGAAAAATATATATTTCATATTCTGAAAAAATATATATTGTATTGTATATGAAGTTCTACTATTCCTTCTCTATTTCTGTCTACTTTCTATCTTTTTTCCTTCAATTTCGTTTGGCACAACTTTCTTATTATTTTTTAAAAAAGCTTTTTAGTATAAAAATTAACTAAAAAAATACTTAAAGAAGCAGTAAGAAAACCACCCCAAAAGAAGCCTCATTCGTTGTATTATCTTGTATTGTACATGAAGTTCTACTATTCTTCTCTATTTGAGTCTGTTTCTATCTTTTTTTCTTAAGCTTCGTTTGAGACCGTTTTTTTATTGCTTCTTAAAGTAACTTTTTAGTACAAAATTAACTAAAAAGCTATTTTAAGAAGAGAAGCAGCAAGAAAGTCATCCCAAACGGAACCTCATGAGCTATATTATGTTTCTGATTGAGTGGGAATAGGGGGAGTGGTTAGGTGTTGAGGGTAGCAGGTTTAATGATAGCTTACAGGCAGTCTCGTTTTCGCTGATACAGTATTCAAGTACGGGGAGCTTAGAGCCTGCAAGATAAACAAAAAGTGATTGAAAGGCATAGTAAGCACAGCATAGTTTTCTTTGATCAGTAACATATGACAACAAAAAATATGAAACAAAAAAGATTCCGCACGAAATAACAGCTCTATTTATATTTTCGTGGTTCTGTGCACTGAACTCACATCTCATTTCTTTTTGATGTTCCATCTCTTCACCCACACGAAAGAAATTAAAAAAAAAACTAAGGAAAAGACAGGGTAGAAGAGAGAAGTATTGAACCTCAATTTGACTCTGAAGGAATCTGATATAGCCAATGGCTTCCAGCAGCACAGAAGCTGTGTCAGTCTGAAAAAGAAAGCCAAACCCAAACTCACGCCAGGTTTCTCTTTATTGGTAACATCAATATCAAAATATGCACATATTAATTAATAGAAATGGTAAAATACTGAGTGTTTTGTTCACCGATATAGAAGCTGGCCTGCTCTTACTTTTCCTTATATAAATCTAAAAAGTTTCTGCTGTGAGAAATATTAGTACTTTGGTGCAAATAGTCTCATACCTTTCCAAATGGGGAAACCAATTGGTGAAGTGCTGTTATTCTATCACCAAGTTTCTCCTTTCTTACCTGTAGAAAACTTAATTAATGATTAACCAGAAGCAAAATATTAAATATTCTAATAATAATTCTGAAGTGATTGAAGCATTTATTTATTTTTTATTCATAGTTATGTTAAATATATGAGTGTTAATGTGTATAGATATATATGAATTAAGAGAGGAAAACCTTGAAAGTACTGGACTGTGATTGTGAAGAACCTTGAAGCCTTGCCTTCTTCAAAGCTGCACCTGTTTCTATGCTATTGCACTAGTATAAATTAAGAAGAAGAATATAAGAAGATCAAAACAAGAAACATGTGGAGGCCTGTCTTTAAAAAGTGTTTTTACTGAGAGAAAAATTAGACAAATTAAAGAGAACAAAACCCTTTCTATTGGTCTTTTTACTAAGTACTTTTTCTTTATTCATCTCCTGTAAGAGAAAACCACAAGCCAATTACCTCAGATGAATGATCTGGAGGAAGATTCCTTCTTTCTGTTTTGTTGTTTGAGAAATCTAACATATTGCAGCTTAAACTTGAGGTGACGCAAGATCTAGGAGAGGAGACTGGTAGAATCTGACTCCAAGAAGCTCTACTTCCTGTAGCTGCTGCTTGGATTTCTTCACTGGTACTTCCATGGCTGTATAACCTCTCTGAGTTCTCTTGCTTAACATCAACAGTATATGCTCCTTGTGTTTGGTGCATCAGTTGCTCTTCCCAATTCAAAGCTTTCTTAAAAGGAGTATCAAGGCTGTACCTCTCCTCTTCACCTACTAATCCTCCACTAGAGGATGATATCAATAAAATTTTAATAAATACAAGTTAGAAGAAGTGCATAAAATAGTACAGAAGGTAAGGAGACTAAGATCTATATGAACAAAAGAGAAGCTCTTTTTACTTATAATACCCAAAAAAAAATGAAAAATATTAAACTTAATATTTTGCTATTCATGGAAGGTGAGATTTCTTATCAAAGAATGTTTCTTTGAATTTGTTAACATGGATAGGATTGCAAGAGAATTTGATGAAATTGATTGAGTTGATCTTTTTTAAGAGTGTTCTATAAGGAAAAAAAAAAAAAACTTATCATCAACAAAACCGAGATTTGGAAAATATAGCCGAGAGAGGACATAATTACAGTAAAAGTTGGCTCCATGACTGTGGAAGTTCTTGGCTCTCATACAAAGAGTTCAAGGAAAGAGAATTAGAGGGCTGAAGATGTTGTTGAAGAGCTGAGGAAGAAGAAAGAGGATGAGGATGGAGAAGAGGAGAGATTTCTCCATTAGTTGGCCTCATATTACTCATGTTCCACCAGGAGGTGCTTCCTCCTACCATCTGCTGCAATAGAGAGCCTTGGAAAACACTTGATCTATTCATTCCTGAAAACCCTAAAGAGTTTGCTTTGCTTAAGCTCTTCCTCTATTAGTCTTTTTCCTCTTCTTTTCTCTCTTCTTTTCCTCTTCCACTCTTTTCTACCACCCTGGGATCAATCTTTGGAAGCTTTGCTTTCTTTGTATTTGTGGCTATGATTTAAGAGAACATAAAGGAGTGACACTGTTTCAAGGAAGCTCTCAATTTACTTGGGTTAAGGCCTGTGTGGTCCTTTTATTTTGTTTTGTTTTGTATGCTTTAACCCCCTCCTTTCTTTAATATTTTCTACTTCTCTATTCTTTTTACCTTTATTTTTTGCAACTTCACTTTGCTTTTCTTTATTTTTTTCCGCTGGCTTTTGCGAAAGTAGGGAAAGAAAGGTGGTGGCAGTGCTTTCCAAACAAAAGGAGTGTTTTATGGAGGAGCTTAAGAGGTAATTAAGTTGGTTAGAAGTAACCATCTGCTGCTGAAGTAATTAAGGTGTTTCTCTAATTATTCTTGTCAAAATTGGCTTAAGCAAGATGAGGAGTTAATCCTTAAGAAGTAATGGAAAATATTAATAGCAAGTGTTTTAAATAAATGAGATCAAATGTCAAGGATGAGGCAAATTTTTTAAACTAGAAATTTTTGCATTACAAAACTGCTTTTGAAAGCATTAAGAAAGCTATCCCAAACGAAGCCTAAGACTTCTTCTGGGATATCTACTAAAATTGCTTTAAAAAACAATAAAAGGTTCTCTCAAATGAAGCATAGGGACGACTTTCTTATTTTATTTTATTTTAATTAAAACTCAATGACGGGTTTACGCACTAATATTAAAAAAATAGTTCAATGTCCTAAGGGGATCCTTGCTCTTTACTGCTCAAACGAGCAACAACAACATCAAAAAGAAAAGAAAAACCTATGAGCCAGAGTTCTCTACTAATCACCATAACAATAAAATCTAATAACATTCTAGGGCGGCCAGAAGCCAGCACCCAAAAATATAAGAATCAGATAATGCCATTCAGCTCAATCATCATATCACCAACAAAAAAGACCTGCAAAATAATAGAAATATCTACAAAAACCTGTCAAAGTGAACAACAAACTAGCCAAAGTATGAGGATAACATTTTTTTTTTTTTTTTGGTTAAAACCCGCTCATGGGGCTTACGTGTTAATTTAAAACAACGGTTACAAAGTCCTTAAAAGGTTCCACCAGCTCTCTATTGCTCAAAAGAGCTACAATCCAAAAAGAAAATAAAAGTCCTACGAGCCGGCGGATCCTTACACTACGATTACAAAAAGAAATTAATAAAGTCGGGCTATTCAGCAATAGCACCCAAAAAAGGAGAATCCAAATAATCTTGAATGCTTTCAGCTCCGTTCTCCTGCCAAAAAATCTACTATAAAGAAAAATGACCAAACAAAGAGAAAAATAACGTACCTTTCTCCAAATTTTGCTCCACTTGTAAGAGTACCTACCAATAAACTTGAAGAACAAAATTAGATCAAGAATACCATATAACACCCAAAAAAACCACCGCCAAAAAAGAGAATACCCAAACCACACCACATCAACCATATAATGCCAACAGCTATGGCACAAGGATCTGAAACCAGCTTCGCGATTATTAACAATCATACCATCCAGAATCAGCCAAACATCACCCTTACCATCAGCCCCAGCATAATAACCAAAAGTATTCATAAAAACCATATCACCATCCCAGTCCTCACCACAGAAACCCCATATAGCAACGAAAAAAGACCCATACAGTCTCCAAATAGAGAAACAACCGCAAAACTTCCAACGCAACAGCAAATACCACCACAACCCCCAAATAATATCCAAATTCTACCAGCAGGACCAGGCTTGCAGCGAAGGAAATAAAACCCAGAACAACATCACAGAACATCCAGAACATCCAGAACACCCAGAACCAAAAAAAATCACCCATTCCTACAGTTAAACGTATTCACCTTGTCCAGTAACAGCAAATTAACCAAGAGAGGATCTAAATTTTGAATATCCAATTCCTCATAACTACTGAGAGACGAGCCCTTCTTCGCAAGCCAATCCGCACAGCCATTACCATCCCGTAAAATATGCGTAATATAACAATTCATCAATTGCATCAAATACTTAACTTTTCTGATAATATAAAAATACTGAGCATTACCATGACAATCCTGATTTAAAATATGAATCAGGTTTAAAGAATCCACTTCAATCCAAACCCAGTTCACACCAATTCTTAAGCTCATTTCCAGACCCAGAAGGAGAGCAATCAGTTCAGCGAAAATGGCCTCCATAACGTTCAAAGGAGAAGCAAAGGCAGCCATAATATTACCAAGATAATCTCTGATTAAACCCCCCGCACCTGACATATTAATGGCAACCGAACCATCCGTATTTAATTTCATATACGAGGGTTTAGGTTTAATCCAGTAAACAAAAGAGTCAGAATTATTCGAGGAAAGCATAACCAGATTAATACCAAACTTGACCGCAAGATCTTTACACTTGGCAAAGGTCTTACAAGAGATAACTTTATAATTATACAGTTGTAAAACCTTTCTTTTCACATTATTAATGATATTAGAAGCCTCCATCTTAATATTCTCATGTTTCGCCTTATTCCTAGCTTCCCAAGTGTACCATAAAATAAGAACAGGAAGTAAGTTGAATAAATGCCCTTTAACAGGTATAAGCCAACTATTCAACATATCATTTAAATAGTCATGATAAATGGGGAGATTCTTACCCGTTAATGCATTAAAATACAACCAAACCTGCTTAGCCACCCTACTATTGCAAAACAGGTGATCAATATCATCATTAGAGGAACAGCATAAGCATTTAGAAGCAATAACAATACCTTTCTTCTGCAATAAATTATCAATCGGCAAAAAACCTTTCATGCAACGCCAAACAAAAGTAGAATAAGTTATAGGGAAAGAACTATGCCAAATAGCCGCAAAAATATGAGATTTCTCCCCAACATTCCTAAATTTCTCCCAAGTTTTACTCAATTGAAATTTACCATTCAAAGAATCCGAGAACAGGATTCTGTCATTACAGTTAATGTTCAGGGGGATATCCCTTATAGTGTTCACTAAACAAGTGGGCAAAAAAATTTTCAATTTATCCACATCCCAAACATTCTCCCTAAAAAAGGAAGAAACTTTAATCCTTTCCACAGTATGAGAGTTTAAATAATCATCAATAGAGGAAACACCCAGCCAATTATCCTGCCAAAAGTAAATATCTCCCTTTCCCAACCCCCAATTCACAAATTTTTCCGCTTCCCACTTGATGTTGCACAACCTTTTCCACGTAGGAGAGTCAGAATTTTTAGCAAAGCACATCACAGGGTGAGTATTATTACAGTATTTCTCATTCATATAACGAGCCCATAAGGTACTATTCGATCTAAAAGAAAACCATAATTTGTGTGAGAATGCTATAGCCATATCGTTAAAATTCTTACACCCCAGCCCCCCTTCATCTAACTTCCCACAAATTTTATGCCAAGACGCCCAATGAATAACCTTAGAATTACTATTCGATCCCCAAAAAAATTTGTTTATCATTCTCTCCATTCTAGTGCAAATAGTAACAGACGGCATTAAGGTATTAAACAAATAAATCGGAATAGAATTCAAAACTGACTTGATAAGAACTAACCGACCACCAAATGAAAGAAAACTCGAAGACCAATTATTAAGTTTCTTTTGAATAATAGTAAAAATATCTTCAAAAAGGAAATTTTTCTTTTTACCTTTATAAATCGGCGTACCCAAATATTTGATAGGCAGTTTTCTAGCTTGGAACCCACAAACTCTTTGAATTTCTTGAATCCTATTCTGATTGATAGACTTACCAACAATGAAGTTGCATTTATCTTTGCTAAAAGCAAGACCACTATAATCTTTAAACTTAAACAAAAATTTCATTAAAATTTTCACATTCTTAATGGAGCCATTAGCAAAGAGAATGAAATCATCAGCAAAGCTTAAATGCGAAATAGGCAAACCTTTAATCGTTCTAAAGTACAAACTCACATTTTTAGCATAAAGATCTTCTAAGCCTCTGGACAGATACTCCATAGCTATTATAAAAAGATGAGGAGAAATAGTATCCCCTTGCCTGAGACCTTTGTAAGACTTGAAAAACCCATGGTTTCTACCATTAATAATAACAGAAAAGAAGCAGTTCTCGACACTATTTTTAATCAAAAGGATAAAATCTTGACTAAAACCAAACAAATCCAGAACTTTATATAAAAACTTCCAATTCAAATTGTCATACGCTTTAGTGATGTCAAGTTTAAAAATAATATTACCACCAGAAACCTTAGTGTTAATATCATGCGTAAGCTCCTGAGCAAGGAGGACATTGTCACTTATGCATCTACCCTTAACAAAACCAGTTTGATTTAACGATATAATTCTCGGCAGTAAATTAGAAAGTCTACTAGCAATGATTTTAGAAATTAATTTATTCAAAAAGGTACAAAGGCTAATAGGTCTAAAATCAGTCCAAACATCTGCCACCTCTTTCTTAGGAATAAGAACAATATTAGTAGAAGAAAAAAATTTAGGATACGGGTTACCTCCAAAAAAATCTTGCACCGCATTAATAACATCACCTTTCACTATCTCCCAAGATTTTTGAAAAAACTTGGTAGTGAAACCATCAGGACCTGCAATAGCATCTCCATTCATATCTGTCAAAACATTATAAATTTCAGTCTCATTTGGCATATGATAAAGCAGATAATTATCATCATTATTAATCAGTTTAGGAATCAACTCAGGATTAACAATAGGGTGAATATTCCCATTGCATTTAAACATATTGATAAAAAAATCAACCCCCGACTTACAAATTAACTCATCAGAATCCAAAAGAGTCCCATCATTTTCCACAATTCTATGGATTTGACTTTTAGTTTTATTTTTGTTAGCCATAGCATGAAAAAATTTGGTGTTTCTGTCCCCCTCAATAACAAACTTAGACTTAGACTTCTGTTTCCAATATTCTTCTTCTTGACATATACCTACTATCAAGATAAGTATAAATTAAGATCGAAAGAACAAAATTTCTCAGAATAGAACTAAACCAAGATAGCCAGGTGCATTCGCATTAGTAACATAGAAAATATGAAACAGATAAGTGGTATAAGCACATATTCTTAGAGAAAAGTGCCAGAGAGCCAGACCATGAATGTCCAATTCCTCCGGCAGCTTTCTTATTGCTTCTTAAAGCAGCTTTCTAGTAAAAATATGTATTTTTTGTATTAAAAAACTGCTTTAGGTTTCGTTTGGGACAGCTTTCTTGCTGCTTCATAAAGCAACTTTTTAGTACAAAAATTAAAATTTTTGTACTAAAAAACTGCTTTAAGAAGCAGAAAGAAAGTCGTCCCAAACAAAACATTACTAAGCATTAAAAAAGTCGTCCCTATAACGAATTGTTGGGTACATTTCCCATGAAATGAAACAACAGACCTAAATATCTAATTGTGACATTATGGGGCATATAAACTCATATTTTCTATTGGTAATAATTATTTATATAAAATATTAATGAGAAATATGATATATATATATATATATATATATTGTGAGTTCTATTTATGTTCATTTAAAATAATTGCAATCATTTTTCTCATATAATTTTATCATCTATTTCAAATTTTGAAAAATATATATATATATATATATTTTTTAAAAAAATGACTTTTTTTTGGGTACCTAAAGAGAATAGTTTTTTATAATGCCTTTTAGATCCCTAATTAATGTTGTATTTCTCAGTAATATAAGTTCTATTCAATGGATGGATTTAGTAAGTGAATTGGGAATTGCATTTTTATCTGTTGCTATTGCTTGAGGATTCAGAATTCTTTTATCCTTTTAGTAAGCAGCAGGAAGTTTCTGTGCTGCCTTGGTTGTTCCAAAGATATTTGAATGCCTCTCATATGGCCTTCCACTACAGTAGTTCTTTGTCTTATATTGGTTTGGCTGATAATTTAATTTACTCTCTATTTGACTTTTGCCTTATGTGTATTTATCCTTCATGAGGATTTTGAAGTTAAACTTATGGATGCTCATGCTTTTAGTTTGAATTAAATTTATGATTGAGATGATAAAAAGAAATTTTTGACGCAATATTTAAATTGAAAATATCTGAAATTAAATTCATCAAGATCTTTCAAACTCTAATTTCAACAAACTTACAGATAAAATGAACGTTTCTAGGAGACGAGTCCAACGACATCAAAAGTATTTTGATCCAAGTTTGAATGAGCCAAAATCAAGTACTTAATTTGGAACTTTTATGATGCTATTTGATGGATTAGATGATCTCTTAATCTTAATTTTGTTTTTATACTTAAAACAAGTGTCTTAAAGAGAGGAATATAATGAACTTAAGATCATTCAATTTTAATGTTATTAAGGCTCTTAAATTCAACATCAGCTTTCTGAAGAAAAAAAATCGAACAAGCAACCAACAGCTCCAAAAAAGAGACCTGCACAAGGGAAGACCTCCTGAAGAGAAAACTTGTTCCACATCCAAACTAGAACTCAATCTAAACCGAAATAAATAGCCTGGAAAACAGAGTGAACGATCTCCATTAAACCACACCCGCCCAGCTCAAAACACCCAAGATAAATAGGCCAAACCAGGATAAAATTCCCCCTGCATAACTGAAAAAAAAAAAACATAGCCTACACCAGCCCATGCTCACAGCCACCCAAACAACACAAACAAAACAACTGTTTGCCAGAACCAACACATGCCAAAAATACGAGGGAACAGGCGACCCCAAATCCAATAAAAATATGGACCCAACGCACCCAATAGCACCAACAAAATAAACAGCATCACATAGGAAATAAACCAGCAATACCAAATGATAAGAACCCCGTTGGAATAACAACCCAGACTACAATACCAAAAGATCGTATAAAACCCACCATCACCACCCAAATTCACAAAAACAAGAAAAAAGCAGCTAGCTTAATCTGCTAACAGGAGAAAACCAAACCGAACTCAATCTAAGAAAACATATAAACATAGCTAATTTACCAAAATAAACAGCAACACCAACCATTACGGATATAAGGCAAATCAGCTTTGTCCAAGTTAATAATGCCTTTCACCATAGGAGGTAAATTCCTAATATTCAACTCCTGAAAGCTATCAAGTTGACAACCAAAGTTAGTCAACCAATCAACACACGAATTTGCTTCACGATAAATGTGACAAATAGAGTAATTAATAGAAGAGAGGGATTGCTTAATTTTCCTAATCTGATAAAAGTTTTGAAGATTACCAGGCACAATATTATTAATGATCTGAACTAAAACCATAACATCCACCTCAATCCACACATACTCAAAACCCAAATTATACAAATATCCATTCCATAGGACAAACCCATAAGTTCGATAGTGATAATATTACACAATTGTAAATGACCAGCAAAAGCAGCTAGAACACAACCCGAATAATGCCACCAACACCCGCACTGACGGCCCCAACAGACCCATAAGAGTTAAGTTTAATGTATGGATGGTTAGGTTTAATGCATCTAACAACCTTGTCAATATAATTTGACTATCCGCAATCAGTATGAATACCAAAATCAAAAGCCATGTCAATACAATTATGAAAATTCTTAGCATAAATAAGATTGACAGAATATAATTTCAGAATTTTATTTTTAACATATGAAATAATTTGATTGGCATCCATCTTAATGCCATTATGTTTGGAATCATTTCTAGCTCTCTAAAAATATCACAAAATAAGAATGGGCAATAAATTATAGATGTGACCTTTAAAAGTAGTCATCCAACCCTCTAACATACACAAAACATCATTATTAATATTAACATTACCTTTATTAGCTAGAGCTATAAAATAGCTCCACACTTTTTGAGCAATATTTTCATTAACAAAAACATGATTAACATTTTTCACATTAAAACAACATTGACATTCAGAAGAAAAATATATCCTTTTTTCTGAAGCAATTCATCAACCAAAAGAAACCCTTTAAGACACCTCCACATAAGGATGAAATAAGATAAAGGAATATTATTATGCCAGATAGCAGAAAAAATGTGGGATGTCTCATATTTAAATCTAATAGTATTCCAAACATTCTTCATGTGAAATTTACCAGAGGATGAAAGATTGAATAAAATTTTATTCTTGCATTGTAAGTGTAAAGGAATAATCAAAATAATATCAATTAAAATAGTAGGAATAATCTCCAAAAGTTTATTAACATTCCAAGTGCCATTAATAATAAAGCTATCAACCTTAATATTATCAAGAGTATGCGTATACAAAAACTTTCTATAGAGCAAGGTACAAGCCAATTATCTTGCCAGAAAAAAAACATCACCTAAACCCAGCCCCCATTGAATAAATTGCTCAGCCTCCCATTTAATGTAGCACATCTTTTTCCAAATCATAGAATCATAATTTTTATAACTGCATAACACCGGATGAATATCTTTGCAATATTTAGAATTCATATAACTAGCCCATAAGCTGATATTAGATTTAAAAGAAAACTATAATTTGTGAGAAAAAGCCTAAACCGTATCACTTATATTTTTACAACCTAAACCCCCTTAATTAAAAACCCCACAAATCTTCTTCCAAGAAGCCCAACGAATACAATTTCTGTTATTATTAGAGCCCCATAAGAACTTATTAAGCATCCTCTCCAATCAAAGGTAAATAGACACTGTAGGTTGCAAAGTGTGAAATAGATAAATGGGAATAGAATTCAAAACAATTTTAATGAGCACCGATCTCCCACCAAAAGACATAAATTTGGAATACCAATGAGAGAGTTTTCTCTGAAATATAGTAAACATATCCTCAAATAGTTGATTTTTCTTTTTACCTTTATAAATAGGGGTATCGAAGTACTTAATGGGCAACGACTTGGATTGAAAATCACAAATCCTTTGGATAGCAGTAGTCCTATTCTGATTAACAGACTTAGCAATAATAAATGTTCTTTTGTCTTTATAAATGGCAAAACCACTCATGTCTTGAAACTGAAAAAGAAAATTCAACAACACTTTAATGTTATTAATAGAATCATTAAAAAGTAAAATAAAATCATCAGCAAAGCTAAGATGAAAAATTGGGAAACCCTGCATAGTATGAAAAAGAAGCTTTAGATGCCTTAAATATAGCTCCTCCACCCTCTAGAAAGATACTCCACATCAATAATAAAAAGAGCAGAGAAATAATATCACCTTACCTTAAACCTTGAGATGATTTAAAAAATCACGATTCCTCCCATTAATAATCACAGAGAAATAACAATTCTCAATAATATTCTTAATAAACATAATGAAATAATCACTAAACCCAAATAAAGACAAAATATTGTACAAGAAATTCTTATTTTTATTGAGATTATCATAAACTTTAGTAATGTCAAGTTTCAAGATAATGTTGCCCCCTTTCACTTTAGTATTAAGATCATGCGTGAGATCTTGAGCCAAAAGAACATTATCAAAAATACTCCTACCCTTGACAAAACCAATCTGATTATAAGAAATGACTCTAGGAAGAATATTAACAAATGTACTATAAATCATTTTAGAATTAAGTTTGATAAGAAAAGAACAAAGGCTAATCGATTTAAAATCATTCTAATTATTGACCGCATCTTTTTTAGGAATGAGAATAATATTTGTAGAAGAAAAGAATTTAGGGTAAGGGATACCAGAAAAGAAGTCTTTCACCGCTTCAATCACCTCTAATGTAATAATATTCCAAGTTTTCTAAAAAAAATTTGGTAGTGAACCCATCAGGACCAGCCATAGAATCTCCATTCATATCATTAATACCATTCCAAATCTCGATCTTATAGGGAGATTGAGTGAGAAAATGATTATCATTTTCAATGATTATGTGAGGAATAACATATGGATTAATAATAGGAATATAACTACTCATGTTATTAAAAATATTCATGATGTGATCAACTCCAAAATTAAAAATTAATTCCTCAGAATCAACCATGCTACCATCACTGTTAACAATTTTATGAATGTGGTTCTTAATTATATTCTTATTAGCCAAAGCATGTAAAAACTTGGTGTTTCTATCATCCTCCAAAATAATCTTAGCATTAGATTTTTGCCTCTAGAAGATTTCCTCTTAATTATTCAGCTAAAAAAGAGACTCTTTAGTAATGTTAAGGCTGTTAAGGTTATCAAAATTAGGATTCTCCAAACTCAATAACCTTATTCTCAGCTTCCTTTTTTTTTTTTAATTCTCCGCTTCCTTAATATTAATAAAAATATTCTTAAAAATATTTTTATTCCACCATCTTAGAGACTGCTTTAATCTATTCAACTTAGACCATAATCTCAATATGCAGTGATATTATTATTAGGGTAAACTGGAGCATGCCAATTGGTATGAACCACATTCATAAATCAGTATGTAAGATTCACTTGTTTTGAAATTTAAAAATAGAAGAGACAACATTTCTATTAGTATTAATGGTCAATAGTAAAGGTGCATGATCAGAATGAGTTCTACTTAAATGTTTCACATTAGTCATAATAAAATCAGTAATCCAATTATTATTGAAAAGATCCTATCAAGTCTTTGCCACATAGTAGCTCTATTCCAAGTAAAAGAACTCGCAGAAAACCCAATGTCATGCAAATTACAATTCTTATAGCTTACTTTTTTGGGCGCCATCTTTTTTCCGCCTTAGAATGTTCCTAGGATTTTGTGTATTTTGGTGTAGTTAGGGAATTTTGGCTCGTTAGTTTTTTTCTTTTTTATTTTGGTGTATCTCAATGGAACATTAGTGAGCTGAAGGCCCCTTTAAGGACCTTATAATTTTGGTTTCATATTTACGCATAGGCCCCACCATGGGTTTCCCTTAAAAAAAAGGCTCTTAAATTTTGATGGAATTATCTATGATTGAGGGAATAACAAGGGTTGCTCTAGAGAGAATGTTTGCTGATTTTGACTAAAATTATCAAAATATCACACTAAATATATAAATGGACTCTAAATTTTCATATGAAAATGACTTGAAATTTGAGATAGCTTAGATATCTAGCTAATAAATTCCACAGCTTTGTTAGTCATCTAACTATCATCATCTGACCATAATCACCCAATCATCATTACCTAATTGTCATAACTCTCATTATCAGGCTATCATAACTGGATTATTATTTCTTGACATTTATTTTCTAATCATTATCACACGACTTCCATCTCCATACCACAGTCGCCAAAATTTCATCACTTGACTATCATCCCTTGATCATCATTGCTTAATCATTTTTACGACTATCATTGCTTCACATACAACAACCAAATATTACTGTATGATTGTTCTCACTTAATGACCATCTCCTGATTGCCACCTTCTATTATCAATATTGATGTCTAACAATTGATATATATCTCTTTATCACATTCATCACTCATTATTTTCCAAAATTCTCTACTTTTATAAGAGGCTAAACAAGTGTTCTCTTGATTGTTGGCCCAGGATTGTTAATTTCAACATTTTCTTACTTCATTTGGGCTAGGATTTATATTTTGTTATTTTTCTCAAAATTTTTCTATAAAAATTTTAATGTCTCCATTGAACATCTTTTATATGTGCACATGTGAAAATTTTTATGCAATGTTAATATGAAAAATTATCATGTTATTATCACAAATTTACTATCACACAAAAAGTGTGATGCTATATGTGGGAAACCATCCCATCATTTTATAAATACATGCCTAATGGATGATTAGCTTAACAACCATCATAATTTCACCTTCTACTACAACACTCATCAATCAGAGAACTAGTCCCTCTATCAAGGACAACATAATCTAGCTAGTGAAGATCCTTCAGGCTTTTCTTTAGAATATTACATTCATAAGATGGAGGATCTTTAAGCTTAAATTCTTTAGTTCTTAGAAAAGGCTCGCTAAGAGAGAGTTTCATCACACCATAATGGAGTTTGCCAATTATAAAGTCAACAGTCAGATTCTCAACTTTCTGCCCCGTGCGCCGCTCTGGCGATTTAGGGCATCCCGTCTCGAGCGCCGTGGTTCGCAATTTTTTGCTCTTTCTGCTTCTTTCCGGCTGTCGATCTCTGTTTTAGGTGTGTAGATCGTTGTGTTCTCTTGCCCCTGGTGGGCTTTTCTCGCATGGCGGAGGTTCCTCCGGGTAACCCGTGGGGAAAAGCTTAGGAGCTGGATGTTTCGAAGAAAAAAGGTTTTTTTCAACTTGATGCTGAGGGATCTGCGTCGCCTTCGAGATCTAGATCCTTTAAAGATGTTCTTTCCGGTGCTGCATCTTCAGGTGATAATTTTCCAAATGTGCAACAATCAAATTTTAATGGTCATCCGGCTGTTCTACTGTCGGATGAGGAAGTTCTTAAACTGGCTTCCCCGTTTCAATTTACTTTGGTCGGTAAATTTGGAGTGCGTAGACCGAATTTGGATACTATTCGTAATTTTTTTGCTTTGCTGAAATTGTCGGGTTTTTATTCTGTTGGTTTACTGGATGCTAGGCATGTGGCTATTTAGTTGTCTAATGACTTAGACTATAGCAGAGTTTTTGCTAGACGATCTTATTTCATTCATAAATGTCAAATGCGTGTGCTAAAATGGACGCCTTTCTTTGATATTAAGGAAGAATCTCCTATTGTTCCTATTTGGATTTCATTCCCGAATTTACGTTTGCATTTCTTTAATCCGAAGGTTTTACATGCGTTGGGTACCATTTTTGGGAGACCGTTACAGACGGATCAGGCCACTGCGTCGAGAACGAGACATTCGGTTGCTAGAGTTCTGGTTGAAGTGGACATTTCGAAAAAACACCCCAAAGAAGTTTGGGTTGGATCCAAGGCTTATGGTTACTTGCAAAAAGCCGAATTTGAAAAAATACCGGATTTCTGTACTCATTGTAAAATCCACGGACATGCCAACATGGATTGCTTTAAAATTCACCCAGAATTGAAGAAATCTGAGAATTATGACAGTGTGAGGCCTGGCTCTGCCGTGAATAATCATGTCGAAGTGTCTATCGTGAACAATAAAGAAGAGATTCATATTATTCCGGTGGAACCACCTCAGACGGATCATAATAATCAGGTAGTTGATGAAAAAGGTGATAAGGTTAGAGAGGAAAGCGGTAATACTGAGAATATGGATTTGAGGAATTCGAACAATAAGAATCAATCGAATGAGGTTCTTAGAGAGCCGGAGAATAGTTCTTCCACATCTAAGGGTCCTAAACTTGTTATTTTTGTTGATGATTTATTAAATGAATTGCCTTGTAATTCTAATTCTGTGGCAATTGAGAATGCTTTACTTTCTAAACAGGGAAACAGAGGTGAGGAGATAAATAGTGGAGGGGTGTATGCTGATTCTTTTGAAGAAGGAGAATTTATTCCTACTACAAATGCTAATGCATCTTTGAATGTCTATTCTCCTAAATTGAAAGGTCAAAACAATGGGGACGACGAATGGATTCATAAGGGTGGTAAGAAAAAGAGTAAGCAAGGTAAAAATGCTTGTCCGGCTACCCCTAGATCCACCAGAGCGCAAACTTCTGCAAAAAATGGTAATGATTAAAGCAATTATGTGGAATGTTAGGGGTATCGGTGGTAATGATTCGAAAATTAGAGTTAAAAATCTTTGTAGAATTCATAATATTAAATTGCTCGTCTTATGTGAACCTATGATTAGTGCTGATAAGATTGTGGAAACTGCTAGATTTTTAGATTTTCCTACTTTTTTTGCTAACTGCTCTAATAAATTATGGATTATGTGGCATAATTCTATCTCTCTTGATATTATTGTGGATTATCATCAAGTTGTCCATTGTCATATTAATGTTAGTAATAAAAATTGTTTTGCATCTTTTGTCTATGCTGCTTCTACTAGAATGAGTAGGCTTAATCTGTGGAAGCAACTTTGTAATTTTTCTGCAAATATTACGGGGCCGTGGTGTGTGGGTGGTGATTTTAACATCATTTCGAATTCTAGTGAAAGAAGGGGGGGTTGTCGGCCTAATATTAAAGCTATGGATGATTTTAATGATATGATTAACGAGCATAATCTTAATGACATTGGTTTTTCTGGCAATTCTTTTACTTGGAGTAGGGCTAACCTATTTCAAAGGCTGGATAGATTTCTGTTTAATAATGAGTGGTTGTCTCACTTTTCTTCTACTAATGTTGAACACTTGAGTAAAACCATGTCTGATCATGCTCCTCTTCTTCTGAATATTAATGTTTTAAATCAGAGTGGTTCTGCTGCTTTTAGATTTTTGAATATGTGGCTGATGCATGATAGTTTCAATAAGATTGTTGAAAATAATTGGAATGCTCCTGTTTTTCCGGATAATAATATTAGTGGTATGTTGAGACTGTGGTCCAAACTTACTAGACTTAAACAATGCCTGAGGTATTGGAATAAATTTGTTTTTAAAAATGTTTTCTCTAATATTATTGAAGCTGAGTCGAGAGTTGATGAGTTGGAAGGTATTTTTCTTGATAATCCTTATGAGGAGAATACTTTAAACTTAATTAGTGCCAAAAATGATTTATGTCTTCTTCAACTTCAAGAAGAAGCTTTTTGGAAGCAAAAGGCTAATGCAAAATTTATTATGGAGGGGATAGAAATACCAAATTTTATCATGCTATTGCTAATAAGACTAAAACTAGAAGTAAAATTCATAAAATTATTAATAGTGATGGCATTATTTTGGAAAAAGATGAAGATATCTGTAAGTCGGGTGTTGATTTCTTTGTTAATATGTTTCATAATCATGCTAATACTATGCCTATTTCTGATACTTCTGTTATTCCTCAACTTATTAGTGAAGATGATAATATTATGCTTTGTCATTTTCCTTCTGATGTTGAAATTTATGATGTTATTAAGGATATGAATGCTAATGCTACTGCGGGCCCGGATGGGTTTACTACCAAATTCTTCCAAAATTCCCGGGAGATTGTGAAGGAGGATGTTATTAATGCGGTGTTGGACTTCTTTGGTGGTAATCCCTACCCGAATTTCTTTTCTTCTTCTAATATTGCTCTCATCCCTAAAAAGGAAGGAGCTAATGCTTGGACTGATTTTAGACCTATAAGTTTGTGTACCTTTTTAAACAAACTCAACTCTAAAATTCTGGCTAATAGATTATCGAAGATTTTACCCAGAATTATCTCTTTGAATCAAACTGATTTCGTTAAAGGTCGTAGTATTAGCGACAATGTTTTACTTGCTCAGGAGCTGACTCATGACATTAATACGAAAGTTAATGGTGGCAACATTATTTGGAAATTAGATATCACTAAAGCCTATGATAATTTGGATTGGAACTTTCTTTATAAAGTGCTTTCTCTATTTGGTTTCAATCAAAAGTTTCTTTTGTTAATTAAAAATAGTGTGGAAAACTGTTTTTTTTTTTTCTGTGATTATTAATGGTAGAAATCATGGGTATTTTAAATCTTCCAAAGGTCTTCATCAAGGTGATACTATTTCTCCTTCTTTGTTTATTATTGCTATGGAGTATTTATCTAGAGGTTTGGAGGATCTGTTTGCTAAGAATATTAACCTGAATTTTCGTACTAAAAAAGGCTTTCCTATTAGTCATTTGAGTTTTGCTGATGATTTTATTTTATTTGCTAATGGCTCTATTAGAAATGTTAAAATTTTAATGAAGTTTCTGGATAAATTTAATGTTTACAATGGTTTGGTTTTCAGTAGAGAGGAGTATTTTTATTGCTGCTAATTCTATAAATCAGAATAGAATTCAGGAGATTCAAAGGGTTTGTGGTTTTAAAGCTAAAAATCTTTCGATAAAATATTTGGGTACTCCTATCTATAAAGGTAAAAAGAAGAACTTTCTTTTTGAAGATATTTTTACTATTATTCAAAAAAAACTTGCGAATTGGTCGTCCAACTTTCTATCTTTTGGTGGTCGTTTGGTTCTTATTAAGTCTGTTCTTAATTCTGTCCCGATATATCTGTTCCATACTTTAATGCCCTCTGCCGCCATTTGTACTAGATTAGAAAGAATGATAAATAAATTTTTTTGGGGTTCTAAATTGAATTCTAAGGCTATTCACTAGTCGGCTTGGAATAATATTTGTGGTGTTTTGGATGAAGGAGGGTTGGGTTGTAAGAGTTTGTTTGAAACGGCTTTGCTTTTTTCTCATAAACTTTGGTTTTCTTTTAGAGCTAACATTAGTTTATGGGCTCGCTATATGAATGTGAAGTATTGTAATAACATGCACCCGTCGTTGTGTTTTTTTTTTAAATTCTGACTCATTAACCTGGAAAAGATTATGTAATATTAAGTGGGAAGCTGAGAATTTCATTCAGTGGGGGTTGGGAAGGGGTGATATTTTTTTCTGGCAAGATAAATGGCTGGGTGATTTTTCTATTGACTCCTGCCTTTTCACTCATACTATGGATTCGATTAAAGTTTCTTCTTTCATGTTGGATAATGTTTGGAATGTGGATAAGTTGAATAGTTGTGTGCCTATCTGTTTAGTTGATATTATCAAGAACATTCCTTTACAAGTTAATTGCAATGATACAATCTTATGCTCTGCCACGGCTAATGGTAAGTTTCACCTTTGTATGATTTGGGACAAAGTTCGTATTTCTTATGATAAATGTCCTAGATTTGCGGCTATTTGGCATAGTTCATTTCCTATTACTTATTCTACTTTTGTTTGGAGATGTTTAAAAGGCTTCCTTCCGGTTGATAATTTGTTGCAAAAAAAAGTTTTATTTTGGCGTCCAAATGTTTATGCTGTGCCAGTAGCGAGGATATTGATCATATATTTGTGAATGGTTTGGTGGCTCATCAAGTGTGGTACTACTTCAATAATATGGCTGGTAAGAATTCTTTGTCTAATATTTACACTTTACATGATATGTTAGATGGCTGGTTAAACTCCACCAAAGGTCATTGTTTTAACTTGTTGTCGATCCTTATCTTATGGTATCTTTGGAAAGCGCGTAACGAGGCTAAACATGAGAATATTAAGATGTAGGCTTCTTTAGTAATTAATAATATTAAAAGAAAGGTGTTACAGTTGTATAACCATAAGATTATTACTTTTAAAACCTTCTCTAGATGTAAAACCTTAGCTAGAATTTGTGGTATTAATGTGGATTGGGTTAACAGTGCTATGGAGGAGTCCTTTATTGTCTGGAGGAAGTCGAAAACTCCCTATGTGAAGTTGAATACTGATGGTATGGTGGGTTTGACGAAGGCTGGTGTGGGTGGTCTCATTAGGGATTGCAATGGGAACATAGTAGCTGCTTTTGCTGCTCCTTTGCAGAATACGGATGTGCTGGTGGCTGAGTTATATGCTTTGTTATTAGGCTTGGAAATGTGCATTAAAAATGGGTGTAACTGGGTGTGGATTGAAGTTGATTCTCTGTGGCTGGTTCAAATTATTAGAGATGGCTTCTCTAGAAATACTCAATGTTTTTATATTATTAAAAAAATTAAACTGCTTCTGAAGGATATGAAGTTTGAAATCTCTCATATATTTAGGGAAGGAAATGGGTGTGCTGATTGGTTAGCTAAAAAGGGAGCTGATCTTAATGATTACGAGGATGTAGATACTCTGAATTTAGATACTGCTTTTAAAGGTTTGTTGATAATGGATCAATCTGCTCTGCCCCATGTCAGGTATGGGTAATTCCTGTGTTCTGCGTTTGTTTGGTCCTTTTTTTACTGGTGTTGTGTCTACTGGGGTTGTTTCTTTGGCGGTTAGCTTCTGTTTTTGGGTTGATTGCTGCTGGCTACTGGTTGGGGATTTTCTCAGGTTATTTATTATGGCTGGTCTCTGTTTTTGCGTTAGTATTAGTGTTAATGCTTTTAATCTGAACATGAACTAGGGTTACATGGTTGTTTTGTTATATTTCTGGATGGGCTTTAATGACGTTCATTTCTGTGATGCTGCTGTCTTTATTTTGATGGTTGGTGGGCAGCTTTTGGTGTTGGTTTGGGGTAATTCTGGAGCCTGTTGGTTCCTGAACTTGTTTGGGAAGTATATTACTGCCGTTAAGGATTACGGGTTATGGTTGCTGATTTGGTTTTTTATTGTGGTTTTTAACCAGGCTGGGTATTATCCTATTGCTGCTGCTGTTGTCTTTGAATTTGGTGTGGTGTTTGTTGTTGAGATTGTTGTTTGCTGCTCTGTTTTACTGGACAGGGGTGTTTTTTATGGTGGGTATTTGTCTTTTGTCTGCTGGGGGATTATTACGCGTGGTTTGGAGAATTTCTGTAGTGCTTGCATCTGCCGTGGTGTCTCTCTTTATGGGAATTGTATTCCTAACGATTTCGAGTTGCTTGTTCTCTCGGGTTTTAAGATTTGGAATGGTGGTAGTGATAAGAGTAGTTTTCCTGGGAATTCTAATTGGGGGGCTGTGGTGGTCTGCTATGCTGCCGCTAACCTCTGGGAGAGTTTATATCACTGGACTCATCTTTGTTTTTGGTTTTTTATTGATGTTAGCTTCTATGATCAGTATACTTCTTTTGTGATAGCTACCTGCAGGAAATTATACTTTTTTCGTGATAAAAGCTACTCTGCCTGTAAGGTAATTTTATTTTGGTTTTTAGCAAATTTTGGTTGTTGTTATTGCTTTTTTTGTAGGAAGACTGAGCGGAATGTCATCATCATGAGCTTCCTTTTTTGGGTTATGTTCACTCACAGACCTTGTCTTATTTTGCATTATTTTTGTAATGGTAGAAAAAGGAACCACCGGCTCATAGGTTTTGATTTTACTTTTTTACGTGTAGCTCTTTTGAGCAGTAGTGAGCTGGAGGATCCTTTTAAGGACCTTGTAACGGCTTTTTGAATATTAACACGTAGGCCCCTCGTGCGGGTTTTAACCAAAAAAAAAAAAAAAAAGTTATAGATGGTCAATTTGAAGGTAGCCATGCGTGACCTCCTCACCATAACACTAAACTTTCTCCTCCGCCATAGTCTCATTAGAATTTCCTTGACACTATTAATTCAACCCATGCAACCTTCTTAAGTTGCTCAACTAGCCCATAACTCCATTATAGCTTTTGTAGTCTTAACCAAATATCAACTTATTTATGCCCTTTGCGATGTCATAAGAGATGAATTTAACACATGATTAAATCTCCTAACTATGATCACTCTATTATAGTCTCCTAATCATTATTGCCTGACTACGCTTACACATGCTAACTTTATCCCTCACCATTTCTAATAACATTAATGCATGAAATTGCCTATAAGGTTAATGGATACTAACTTTAACTTTTAGCATCAACAACAATATTTATGATGATCTTCTTGGTCTTTGATCTTCTCTCCTTAGAGGGAAATGACCAACTTGACATCAAATAACTCTTGAAGTTTAGTACATATGACTTCTCACCAAACCATTATTATCTAACTATCATCATTCAACTACTATCACTCGATGACTATCTCCTGACAGTCCTTGCTCATTGGCGACACAAACTTCTACCAACTAAGACTTGTCTCTTAATCGTCATCATCATTAATTCTTCAATATTTTTTCCACCATTCTTTACTTCCACCACATGAGGTCAAATTAGTGTTCTCTACTTTATAATCTTATTTTTTCCAATTAAGGGGATGAACCGACTTTGATGATCTTTGTCTACATGGTAAATTATTTAATCATTTCATCCAGGCTTCCCCCTTTTTTTTCATGTAAAAACTCTCATATCTTTTACAAATTTCTCTTATCTATACATGTGCGTTGATTTTTTTATTTTTTCTTATCATATTATTTGGCTTAATGTTTTGTTATTCTGAATTATCATTACATTTTATTCCCTTGGTGCGACTGTTATATTATTTTGGTAATTATTGAGTGCAAATTTAGCATTCCTAATATGTTTAAAAGCCTTATGACTCAACTAAGGATACATTATGCAAATTTGTTTTCAGCAAAAATATCTCCTTTATCACATATTGTAATTTTTTTAGGAGAAATCTCTCTCTCTCTCTCTCTCTCTCTCTCTCTCTCTCTCTCTCTCTCTCTCTCTCTCTCTCTCTCTCTCTCTCTATATATATATATATATATATATATATATATATATATATATATATATATATATATATATATATATATATATATATATATATATATATATATATGAAATTATTCAGTTTGAAGTAAAAGTGGTGTAAAGCATTTTCAAATGAAAAGATTTTGAAAATATTGGTATTTGCATGAAAGTAAACGAAATAGAAACTAGAATTTGGAAGTATTTTGAGTTCAACCGCTAGTTCAATTTTATTTTATTTGATAATCGTTATATCTCATTGGTTTCCAAATACATTATTAATTCTCTGCCATTGACCATCACCGTTGTCGTTCTCTGTGAGCCACTGCGCGCCACTAGCCATTGCTACCCACCACTGCCACAACCCGCTGACATCTACCTGCAGGAGCCACCATCATTAGATTCTACAGTACAGAAAAATAATTAAATGTGTTTATTTTACACTTATCTAAAAAATTAAAAATATTTTAAATACATTGTATATGTTATATATTGTATTTCATTTTAAACCAAAAAACAATTAGGTAGACAAAAGTTATATACTATATATGTAAATCCACTAAAAATTATGGCCTAATTTACAATAATGGTAGGATGCAAAAGTGAAAATTGGCTTTATTTAAAGCAACAATGAGTAGATATATCACCTTCAACTTTTGGAGCTTGTTTTTGGGAAGGTAAAATGCCTTTATACCAAAATAATTATTAAATACAAAGTGGGTGTGGATTGATTCATTCATATTTTGTGTGCCTAAAAACATAATGAATTACACCTTTTACAATGCATTCATATCTTAAGGTTATTTTTAATTTAAAGTTTCCTCTTTAAATTTACATTATTTGATGTAAAAAGTGACAAAAATAAATTAAAAGCTTTTGAGATATTGATGAGGAGCTTCTATATATGCACAAAGTTATCAAAATGCTATAGATTAAAAATATCAAATTAGGAAGATGTCTTCAAAGATATAATATGCCAAAGTTATTAAGACAAAATTAATCAAATTTGTTAATCAAAAAGATAAAATTTACTAAATTTAAAATAGATTAGAGATGATCAAATTAAGACATTGCAAGAATGGAATATGAAACAAGCAAGTTGAATGTAAGGAATCAAAAGAAAATTAGTAGGACGAACATAACACAAATTTTTAATGGCTAGCTTGGACTTATGATCTATGTGAACTACTCCGAGAGAAATTTCATTGCTCCAAGAAGTAGAAGTACTGGTGATAAGGGATCTAAAAGAATATATATATATATATATATATATATATATATATATATATATATATATATATATATTAGAATTGGGGTATCTACCCGCTGCCACTCTAAAGGAAGTGCTTGGTGACGTAACTAATCTCTCAGCAGAACTTATCAAGGTCACCCACCGACACCGGGCCCACATTTGCTTTTCCCACTGAAGAGGTGAGGCTATAGTAAAGAGGATTCGAACCCATGATGTGAGGTTCCCAATCGTGCTCGCCCACCAACAACCCTAAGCCTCTGTGGGTGCTATATATCTTTGATTTGGTATCCATCGGTTATTTCATCTAGGGGGAATTTATAAACTATGGGAGGAAGCAAAAGAGAAAGCTAAGTTTTTGATTTTTTTTCAATATGATCTTCTTATGTTAAGTTAGCATATGTTTCATTAGATGCATTAAACTATTCATTTTAATTTATGTTTTTTTTTCAAATTAATTGAAATTATTTTTGAAGGATTTTGAAAAATTAACTCATATTATTATACTTTTCTTTATGTGCATGTATGCAATGTAAAGTTCTTATTATTTAAAATATTATTGTTAAGACTTTGCATTTTTATCATGTTAACATGTAATTAAATTAATATTTATGAAATTACCCTTAATTTGGGAGAGCTATTATTCTGCGCGGTAGAACTGGTTATGCACTCGGTAACGAGCTCTGGTATCGAGCGCAATACATTTTTGAGATGATATGACGAGTTTTCATTAGTCTTCAGACGTCCTCCTTTCTTACTACTTCATAAAGTAATTTTTTAGTAAAAATTTTAAGAAGTAAAAAAAAATCATTCCAAATGAAATCTAATCAGCACAAAGTTCAATAAAAAAAAAACTTTAGCCGTGATTTTTAAGATATTAACCATTATTGTCACTCATAAAAATATTTATTTATTATTTCTAAAATATGAATTTATTTTAAAAGGGTGTAAAGTACTTTTAAAATTGAGGGTTAAATTTGAAAATTCCAAATTTTCTACATTGGCCCCACAAATAAGAGGGCCCCACATGACTTCCGGGCTTTAAGGGCTAGTGTACAACCGTAAATGGCAGGCGATGCAGAGCGAGAGAGCTATTTTAGCGTTGGCAGGAGAATATGATAGGCCAGAAGAAGACAAGAGAGACGTTCGCCTATTGGAGGAAAAAGAAAAACTAAATAAAGGAAAAAGAAAAAGATCTTATCAGAATATTATAATTAAAATTTTATGCGGATTGAATTTTTAAAAATTTTAAATGTATGTGAAAAATTAGTATAGTGTATAGATAATTAATATTAAATAAATATAATGATTTTCAGCCTAAGTTGATCACTTTCTGATATAATTTTTTTCATAAATAAATTATTAAAAAATAAATTAAGTATGTCAATAAATCATCTGATATAAAAAATTCATATTTAAGTTGATCAGTTAAATACGCAGGTCATATTCACATTTGAAATTTCAATTCTTTTATTAAATATGTCGGATTCAAGTGACCTTGCGAACCCAATTTTGACCCATTTAATATTTCTTTTATGAAATATCTTTGCTTGTTGGCATGATCTTATTTTGTATCAATTAATCTAAACTCTATAATTGGCAAATTATATAGTTTTTTTTTTTAATTAAAACAAGTTATCTAGTTGAATTTGGATCTTCCGGGTTGTCTGCATATTGAATTTGGGTCTACTATTTTGACCTGTGTATTAAACAGTACGAGATTGAGTTGATTGGAATCAGGTCGAGCCAATTTTGATTCGGATCCAAAGTTAACCTGCTAACCTATTTTGATTCAACTAAGGTAAACTAACACCCAAAATTGACACAAAAACTATATGCTAGGATATTTTAATTGAATTGTTGGTCACATTTAGTTTTAAAACTCTTGAATAATAAACTCAGAGAGAGAGAGAGAGAGAGAGAGAGAGAGAGAGAGAGCTTCCCAGCTCCCAAAAATCATTCTTTTCTCCCTAAAATCCGGTAAGGAGGCTTAGCTTAATGTTCCAAGAGAATGTTAGTAAATATTTTAATGATTAAACATAGTATCTTTTTATGCTCCAAATATTATATTAGTTTGTGAAGCCATCATTCCTCATAAATTCAGGTGACTATGTTCTTTATGTCTCTCTCTCTCTCTCTCTCTCTCTCTCTCTTACTTATTATCTCTTTTTGGTTGTAAGCAGCTCGTAAACTAATAGAAGTGATCAGCCCTTGCAGCTTCACTGTTTTTTTTATAGGGGTTTCGAGGCTGAAGTACGTAGGTTTTATGGTTTCATGAGCCTCTGTTTTTACCGAGGGGTAAAATGTAAGGGATATGTGATTGTATTTTTATTTGTTTCATTCATATTTGCTGCTGTAAAGTATTCGTCTTAGCATTGTACGGATATTCAGCACACAAACAGAAGATGAAAGAACACCATGATTTTTACGTGGAAAATCCTGGAAAGGGAAAAAACCACTGGGTCAAACCCAGTTGAAAAAGTTTCACTAGTGTTTGTTTGAGATTCAAGAGGTTGACTCGTCTGTAAAAGTTAGGATGATCAGATTATAATGAATCACTTCTAGATTGAAATCCAGTTACAATGTCGGGCAGAGTTCCGACGTTACTTGGAGATTGGATAGAATTCCGGCGTTGTTTAAAAGTCAGGCAGAATTCCGGTGTCACTTGGGCAGAATTCTGGCGTCACTTGGACGTCAGGCAGAATTCTGGTGTCACTTGGGCGTCGGGCAGAATTCTGGCGATGGTCGAGTAGGAGTTTCTTCTCTTCTATCCTTCTCTTTTTCTTCTCTTCTTCTTCTTCTTCTTGCTTGGGTCACATCTCAAGAGAAATGAGGAAATATTTATAGTTTTTGAGAATGTCATAACTAGTAAATATGAGGATGATCAAGGGCAAAGGTAGAGTGGTTCGGATGAACGACCGATATTGAATCCCTTGATCGTGGACTATTCGTCAGATGTTTGAAGGTTTTAATGATGTCAGAATTTGGCGATCTTAGGCTCGTTGATTCTTCTCATCGAGTTGCTTGATTCGACTATAAGCATGTTATGTTTGGTAACCCAAATTGTGGTTCAAACCTTCTAACAGCGCTTCGGGTCCTTGATTTAGACTCGGATTGAGTCGAATTTGGTGTCGTTGGGTTCGTATTTTCGAGATGCTCAATTCGTACTTGCTAAAATCGGAGTTCAGATGATCCCGGATTTAATTTTTGAGGTTTCCGACTTGATTTTGCCTCGAGATTCATGCCCGATCAAGATAATTTTTGGATGATATATCAAAATTCATGCTCTTCAATTGAAGAAATTATTCTGTGTGGAGTTGGGAAGTAGAACGCCGTCTGGAGACAAACGAGAATGCGCCATGTCAGAAATACCGACCCATGATACTTAGCGGTACCGAGCAACACCGAGCAAGGAGTGACGTAGCACATTCTGGTTGGTCTCCGGACGACGTTCGGCATCCGCACAAAATAATTAATATCTCGACTAATTGGGAGATTTATAAGCTTACGATGTTTACTTTAGTTTACTTAGAGGCGGCTCATCTTAATCTGTTGGTTGAAAGCTTTCGCTACCAACTAAGAGGTCTTATGTTCGATGCTTGCATATGTCATGCGTGTGTGTTTGTCTTATTTGACCTAAATATCCCAAAAAAAATATTTAACTTAGGATATTAAATAGTCATATTTGATTAAAAAATGCAAAATTAAGTAGGGTTGTAAATGAACCAAGCAGGAGCTTACTTGAGGTTGATCTTGATTGCAAAAACTAAGGGTGTAAATGAGTCAAACCAGGCTTGATTCACTCCTGGCTTGAGCTTAAGCTTAAGCTTAAGTAATTAATTGATTTACTGCTCGAGCTCAATCTCAATTCTATAAGTTCAAGTCAACTAAAGAGCTAACTCATTTATTATGAAGGAGAAAATTGATTATGATTCAAAAAATATTAAAAAAAATGAGAAAGTAATAATAAATCACTTGATATAAGGAAGTAAGACCTAAATTTTAAATATTTTTTAGCAAATTTTTTATTTAAATTTTTGAATGCTAATATATTTTAAGTGTATTTTACTTTAGTATATATTTTTTAAGCGAGTCATCTCGCGTGTTTACAAGTCTTGTCTAGATTGGCTTAAGCTTAGTTCATTAGCTTATCAAGTTTGACTTACAAGCAATTTATCAACATGAGCTAAAACCAACTCACCAGTTACTCAACTTGACTCACTTACACGTCTAGCCAAAGCCTTGTTTGAACTCGAGTTTGAGCTCAATTCGAGTACTTGTAACGAAAAAGCTACACCCCATATATTAAATGAATTTATAATCAAATCTTAAACTAGCATATTACGTAACATTTATAGAGCCTAAAATACTTGTTTGTAAGCCTTGAATGATATTTTTCACGATTATAACTGATACGTCATGCAAAAATTATATTGATCGAGCACGAATCTCGAGGCAAAAACCTAGCTGGAAACTTCAAAAATTAAATCCGGGAGCACCTGAACTCCGATTTCAGCGAGCTTATAGTCAAACTGAGCGTCTCGGAAATACGAGCCCAACGTCACCAAGATCAACCCAATTCGAGCCCAAATGAGTCCGAATCAAGGGCTCAAAGCGCTATTGGAAGGTTCAAACCGCAATTTGAGTTACCAAACGGTCTCCGATTTTGACGAGCTTATACTCGAATCAAACGGCTCGACGAAACGAATACAACGAGAACAAGATTGCCGAATTCCAATATCATTAAGGCCTTCAAATGCCCAACGAACGGTTCATGATCAAAGGATTCAATATCGGCCGTCCATTCAAAACACTCCCAATTCGCCCTTGATCTCATGCCTATTTACGGGCTATGCCACTCCAGAAAAACTATAAATATAGCCCTCATTCTACACCAAAGGGACTCAAGTGAAGAGAGAGAAGAAAATCGAAGAGGAGAAAGGGGAAAAGGAGATTGCTCACCTCCTCGACCACCGCCGGAGCTCTTCCTACCGCCTGAAGACCCCGGAACTCTGCCGGATTTTCAGGAAACGTAGGAATTCTGCACAACTTCCACGTGATGCTGAAATCCTTTCCAATCAACAACAGAGTTCCCTCCTGACGCCAAAACTCCGCCCAAGTGAAGCCGGAGTTCTCCTCTGCCACCAAAGACGTTGGACTTCTACCCGACGTCGGACCTTCACTCTTCGCCAAGTTTCTAACCGACGTCGGACTTCTACCGGTTATCGGACTTCGTTGGACGTCTATGCGAAGATGCATTTCTTTCTATTGCTAGACTTCTACCTGACGCTGTCCTACTGATCTTCGTCTTCAGACTACAGTCCTTCCGACCTCCGTCGCCAGCCGACTACGGTCCTCCTGACTTACGTCGCCCGCCGACTACAGTCTTTCCGACATCCGTCGCCCGTTGAATACGGTCCTCCTGACTTATGTGGCCCGCCGACTACAATCTTTCCGACCTCCATCGCCCGCCGACTACGGTCCTCCAGACTTACGTCGCCTGCCGACTACAGTCCTCCGTTCGCCAGCTGACTACAGTCCTCCTGACCTACGTCGCCCGCCGACTACAGTCCTTTTAACAAAGCGAATACGTCGATAGTAGCTCTTTGTATTTACATCATGTAATGTACTCCATAAGATGTACATCAAGCTAAGGCCTTCTCCCAAGGAAGGGCCTCATTTGTAACCGACTGCGAATACTAGTGGATTCGTTCAAACTGGGCTAGGCCCCGTGGTTTTTCCCCCTTTTACAGGGATTTTTCACATAAAAATCTTGGTGTCTCATAAATGCTAGACCCTCTCTCCTTATCTGACTGCGTGCCAGATTTTCGTGCAACGCTAAGACGATAAACTTTATATTTCTCTACCGCCGCGAATACTCCTGGACGCAACAATAAGTAAATTAAACACGAAGGCTTCAAGCTTCTTCATTTATCAATCAAATATTTATTAAAAAAAAAATTATTCTAGTTCTATTACTAAATTAAATGACCCTAGATGAGCTCTTGCCGAGCTGATTCAGGAGTAGTTAACTCGTCATACATATTGATTTATTTGCAACTTTTAAAATAAGCTTTTCATGTGTCACTTAGGCTTCGTATCTACGACTTTCTTAATGTTTCTTAAAACATTTTTCTAGTATAAAAATTTAATTTTTTGTATTAGAAAGCTATTTTAAGAAGCATTACGAAAGCCGTCCTTAGGCTTCGTTTGGAATGACTATTTCACTGCTTTTTAAAGTAGCTTTATAGTAAAAAAAATTTAAATCTTGTACTAAAAACTTGCTTTAAAAAGTAGTAAAAAAGTCCGTCTGTAATGAAGCCTTAGAATAAATATATATTTTTTGTGTAAAAAAGCATGATATGGTGACACAACCAACACATTATTTGTTTTAGCTTTTAATAGGCTCAACTCTCAACTCATGTTCCCTATGTTGAATACTTTAATTTTCGAAATGGCTTAAAGATTATTTATTCCTTCTCTTAATAATGGTGGTGCATAAGAGTGTAATTGAGTTAAGCCGATATATGAGCCGGCTCGGACTCAACTTGATAAATAGCTCGTAAGCAGAGCTTGATGTGCTAATGAGCTAAACCTGAGACAATCCTAACTTGACTTGTTAACTCGTGAGCCAGCTCATTTAAAATTTTAATATTTAGTAACCTTAAATTTATTGAAATTCAATAATTTTAATATAAATTCATTGAATTAAATTCAACTTCGAGCTCGAACTCTTTTAATAATTTTAATAAAATTTCTTTGAACTTTATATATATATATATATATATATATATTATTTTTGCCAAATTAAAAGTAAAGCTCATGGCCATCTGGTTTTCCCTAACAAGTCCTGTCTTGATTAGTTTAGTTGAGATTCCATGTCCGGTCCCACCTAATTTATTAATGCATCCCTAAATTTCAATAACCAGCCAAATATTTAAAAAATAATAATCTTAAAATTCTCAAATTTTGATAAAATCTCCTGAATATGATAGGAAGGATCCCCAGAGATGTTTTATGAGGGGTTGTTTGATTCGTTGAAAAATTAATGCAAAATATTTGAAAGGTAGTGGATATGAGAATTTTGGTGTTTGGTTTTGATAATAATAGAATGCAAAGTAAAATTTTGATGTATTTATTCTTCTCTATATAGTTTATTTTTTAATTTATTATAAACTCGCCCATTATTGATCAAATTCTTTTTCACTACAAGTTGATTTTAAGCCTCTGCTCGCCTGCTATCATCGCCACCTATCACCTACTAGAAGCCGCTACCGCTTCCACCATATGTAACACCCATCACTGTAGGCCTTCACAACTACTGGCCTATTGTTGGCCACTCACCGATCACCCCTCGGTCTCTGTTGCCTTCCAGTTGCCATAGCGACATAATCCACTACAGCCACAAGCTACTACTAACTCCACCTACCTAAACAAAAATAACATAATGATATAAAAAATGATATGATCTGAATCTAAATGAGTCTAAATCAAGCACTGGAACTATATTTTAGAACTTTAGTACATTTATTGAAGAAGCCAATAGAACATTCACTTCTTGGTCATAATGTTACTTGAATATTGAAAGAAATTCAATCGTGTAATATGAGGCGTGTGAACTAAAGTCTAAAGTCTTGTGCCCTGCCATTTATTTGGGTTGTTCAATCTTTAATCAAACAACGTAGAAACCACCTGTCATTTTAAGGGATTTATGTTTCATTTGCGACGACTTTCTTACTACTTCTTTAAGTAGCTTTCTAATATAAACATAACTTTTATACCAGACAACTACTTTAAAAAACAATAGTAAAGCCGTCCCAAATAAAGCCTCAATCTGAAAGACTAATAGAGTCATGCCACTTATGTTCAAATCATTGCCAATGATTTCTTATTGTCTTATTGTGCATTTAGAATTTTTGAGTTTAATAAATGGTTCAAAGCCTAAATAGATGGAAACAACTTTAAATAACACTTAGAAAACTATACCCAAATTTAAGGAGAGAATGTTTTATTTTTCTTGATTTTCTGGTATAATCCAATATTGTTTTTAAGGAATACAAATATTTTTTTTTATCTTAAAATCATATAAAATCAAATTAAAATATAATTTATCAAGCTGAAATAAGGAAAACAATTAAAATTAAAATCAATTAAAAAATTAATCAAGTTTAAATTAAATTCAATTGAAATAAATTATTAAAGAAATCAAGAAAAGCGTACTTTAGTGTTCGAATGATTAATCATAAATAAGGGATTAGCAAGATAGAGATCGTCCTATATTTTCAACTAATAAATGCAAATGCAATGTGAGTTAGCATGTTAGATTCGATGATCTTTCAAATTAAGATAAATAATTAAGGAAAAAGAAGCTTTTATGCCAACATTAACAATATTTTCAGCTGAATTTTTTCCGAGGTGGTTGAATTCCGACTCATGAATTACCGTCGGAAAATTTTTCATAGGAAATATGCTGGAAATATAAATTACTGACGGATTTCATTTATTTTTCGACAGAAATGGCCGCCGGAAAATAGCATTTTTTCTATAGTGATGGTTGGCTAGTAGACACTTTCACATCTATTGTGTGCCTTATCATTTCTTTCTTAGAAAGGTAGTAATCAACATCATGAATTAAATTAGCACTCTACTAATCATAATATAGTAGTTAAAATTTTAATTAAAATTATTTTTAAATTAAACCTAAAATTATAATTTCCTTTGCTACCACATTTATTATGATTTGCAGGGTGTAATTTTCCTTGTAACCACTCTTAACAAGTTTTATGTTGGGGCAAATCCTTAGTTTTGATCATATTCAATCATCTAGTTAGTTAATCAACATATGCTATAGTTAAACTATATGTTCAAGGCAACTAATTAAAAAATTAGTTTAGGTCAATCTTGGATTTAGAAGAAATATTAGGAAAAGGCATGAATGTAGGTCATGGGTTGGGCAAACCATGCAAATATTTTTTTGTTTGTTACTTCTTAGCATTATTTACTAGCAATTTTACATTCTATTTACATCTATTTCAAGTAATAGTCCCAATTTTAAACATATTTTAAGTATTCAAAATAATTTTTAAAATTACCAATTCATTCCCTCCCTTTGATCAATTGGTGTGTCATGCCACATTTAAAAATTTTCTATACTATATAAATATAGTTAGCAAATATATTTTGTCTTTGTGCTCATCATCATTGAGCCCTTGGTAAATCCTAATTAATTTATACTTAAAAATACTTAATCATAAACAGTAGACTAAAATAAGATTGGATGTTTTGAAGTTGAGGCTTCGTTTGGGACTTCTCATTGCTTTCTAAAACAGCTTTTTAGTAAAACAAAATTAATTTAAAATTTTTTTAATTAAAATACTGTTTTAGAAAGCATTAAAAAAACTATCTCAAATGAACTCCGCGTCTTATGGAATAATCTAATTGAGTTCATTGCTAATTGACAATTATTATAAGTTCATGAATATGATTATCATTCTCTTGGTTGCTTCTTAAATGCTTTGTTACCTATTGAAACACTTAACAAACTACTAAATGATAATATACAAAGCTTATTATCAACAAATCAACAATGAGTCACACATAAGGTAAATATGCTCTTAAAGTTACAAATTCTCCCCTATTTGATGTGAAAAATATAAGTTGGTATGAAATGAATAAATTATAATAAATAATTATTTATGATCTCTCATTTATGATATATATTAAAATAATAATTCTCTCTCTTTTGATATCAATAAAAGAGTTCAACTTGAATTCTATGGTAATACACTTTAAAATGAATAGCATTTAAAGATAATAACAAATATATATTATATTTGATTTGCTTGACACAATAACTCATTTTTTAATTATTATTGATAATTAAAATGAAATGGTAATTTAAAACAATAAGTGGACCAAAATATACAATTTCCCCATGAATCAAATTGATATTCATAGAGTATGTGAAAGCAATATATTGATGCAAGAATAATCATGAACTCTCAAATTAGATACTAATAGTTACACATAGGTAAACCAAGAATCATAACTCATTATTGAGTCAATCATATAAAAATCAAAATCTATTGATGTGATTAATGTCAAATTGAAAATGCATGAGCTAATGATCACCAAACATATCTCTAAGTAATTTGATTAAAGATTAATCTATAAATGTTAATAACAAACTATTAGAGAAGGCTCTTGAAATCAAAACAAAATGTATAAGCTTTTTTTTTTTATTTATTATTATTTTTTTAGAAAACCCAATTATGGACCTACGTGTTCATATATCAAAGCAAATTACAAGTTTTAAAAGAGATCGATAACTCACTAATGCTTAAAGATCAACAATCAAAAAGCCAAAAGGAAAACCTACGAGTTAAAGATTCCTAAATAAGTATAACAATAACAAAGAAAATAAAAATAAAAAAAGAAACTAGAAATGTAGGCAAGAAGCCAAACCCAAAAAAATAAAGCAGCCCAAAGTTGAGATAAATATGAAGTACAACAGAAACCAAGGAAGAAAACCAAGGTCCACAAACTCTTGGAGGAGAAAAACTGCAATAGAAAGAGTGTCAAAGCAACCATCTCATAGCAACATTTGGTAAACCACAAAAGATGCTCCACCAATAATCAGTCATCAAAATAAAGTAATTATAACCACCCTACACAGAAAGTCCATCAACCTACAACTGAACCCAGACAAAAAATAACACAAATATAATAGACAAGACACAAAGGAATACAACATAAAACCTAAAGAAAGAAACCTAACAAAAAAAAAAGCTAAATAGAGTTAACCCCAAGCAAACTCCGAAAGACAAAAGATAAATTAACCAAAGGAAACAACAACAGACTCACTACAGCAAAACTCCACACTAAGCCAAATCAGCCCTACTAGGAGGGAGACCACAAAAAGGAAAAACAACACAACCAAGAAGCTGACAACCAGTAATTGAAGACAACCCAACAAAAACACATAAACAAACCTCCCAAAAGAGTGGTAAAACCAACAAATATTCACCCTAAAAAGCAGTAGCCTAAAAATAGCTTTAGAGATCAACAACACTAAACTACTGCAAATGGTAGAGCAGAAAATGAACCATCCCCTTATGCAACACAAGTGATTCAGTCAATTCAACACCCTTATAGTACAACAAATTATAAGGGATAGAAGAGGTAGACATAAAAATAATAGGATGTAAATTATATACATTAATATAACCAGAAGAAAGTTCAAGTTCACCCACAATAACATCATTTATGCTCTTATGAATAACAAATTTAATGGTCACATTGACAACAACAATAGGTAAGGGATTTGGCTTACAAGAGAAACTAATTAATTGATTAGATGAAGGAACGACGGCAAAACCATTCAATTGATGACATTGAATTAGTTAATTTGGTCCTTAAGACTAATGTATGTTATCTAGTTCTCTAAATAAATTAAACATTTCTAATTAATGAGGGCTAAGCAATCAATTAAATAGTAAGCATACATAAGCCATGTCATAATAAATGAAAAATATGTATGTGTTGTTAAGGAAAAATTATCTTATCATTGAACCTATTTGAATTTAATTTAAAACAACATTTTGATAAAGCAAAGAGAGAGAGAGAGAGAGAGAGAGAGAAATAATTTAAATTTACAAATATATGTGTTATATATCAAGATTAAGAATATAAGTGTTTTATGCATGAGATTACAAAAATATAATTAGTAAAATAACTTTTACCTATAAAATATAAAAACCAAAAATTTTTACTACATGAATTTAACGGTGGATATATTTTCGTCAAAAATTCACTGAAATTTATTTTTATCGATAGAATTTTGTCGATTTCGGATAGAATATTCCATCGAATATGCTTAACAGTCATGTTATCTAGTCAACAATCACGCCCGCCCCCTCAATTGACAAAGACTCTACAACTAGCTCCGTATAGATCACCTCAAACGATAATAATAGAATATTTGCCCAATAATTGACACCATGGCAAAGATTTGAGTAAAATCTCATTTAACTCCCACAAAGATCTATGAATGGATAGACTTCAATCATCTCATTAGCCCCAATAGGACTTAACAAGAAAATAATCATTGTTAAAAAAAGCCTCATTAACTATTGTTTTGTTGTAATAATGTGAGGGTGTCACATGTTTATTATGATCCATATTATTCCCCAAGTCATCACCAAATAGAAACTTACACCTACTAATGTCCAAGACCTTATTGTTCTTTTTCTCAATCTTTAACTTCTAAAGAATTCTATAATTGATCAGAGATTTTTCAATTGAATGTCGGCAACAAAATGTGGCATTTTTTGTTTGTTTCAACGTTGAAATTATACAGTGACTTAACTAACAAGTTGTTTTACATTTGAAGTTTGCTGAGAAAAATATACTAAAATCAAATGTTTGAACTGTCATTAATGAATGATGAAGACATTGATGAGAAAGAATCTGACTTTAGCTGATACGAGAGATCTCCAATAGGACAAAAAATGATTGTAAATAAACTAAAAAAGTGTATGTTAGTAAAGAAGATTTATGAAATATAAGTAAAAAGTAATGGGGATCAGTGAAATTTAGATATCGAAGTTGTTGTATTCAAAATTATTCATAGGTTATACTGTATATGGAGAGAGAGAGGATGGTTCATAGAGAATCTCTTATAGGCTTAGACTTTATTTGGGACGGCTTTCTTTTTTTTTTGGGACATTTAGGTCAATTAAGGCAAACTCACACACACAACGCATACACATAGACTTGAACCTTGGACCTCTTAGTTGGAAGCCTAAGCTCTCACCCAATAGGCCAAGGAGAGTTGTGTGGGACGGCTTTCTTACAACTTCTTAAAGCTGCTTTTTAATACAAAAAATTTAGTTTTTGTACTAAAAAACTGTTTTAAGAAGCAGGAAGAAAAGTGTCCCAAACGAAACCTTAAGCTTCATGTAGCTTTTGGCAACCGTTTTTTTTTTTTTTTTTTGCTACTTTCAAAAAAAAATTGTACTCAAATGCTATTGTAGAAAGCTATCTCAAACAAAGCCTTAACTTGTATGAAAGTAGAGGGAAGTTTTTATTATTACAAAGTAGAACTTAGGTCTTGCCTCTGAAGCAAAAGCAATCAAATCATGTAGGGTATGAAACATTTAAGACTATATTGATTTATTTAGTTATTTAGTCCTAATATGAAAGAAAACTTTAACTTATATGTTGACTCACAAGACTTGTAAATGTATTAATCAACCTAAAAAATTTTTTATTTTCTATAAAGGAACATTCTTATAAATAAATAATCAATCAAAAATTGGCCATATAATAGAGGTTAGCAAATAAGCTATTATATACACATATATGATTACTTTTCAAATAATATATGGAAAATGCATTTTCTCTCTAAGCTTGCCTTGGGAATATGCTTCGCTAATCGTCATAGGATGCTCTCGTCTGAACTTGATCCAAAAAATATGGGTTTGGATAATCAGATTGACTGATTTAATAAATGGTTTGGGTTCGGATAATCAGATTGACTGATTTAATAAATGGTTTGGGTTCGGGTCCTACATTCTACCCGTTTATTAAATGGCTTGGGTTTGGTTGAATCGTCAACCTTCCCAAAAAAGCACCCGTTTAATAATTTTATCTTAATGTTTTTATTAGTATATTTTTCTTATTTGTAATCAATTAATCTTTAATCTATGATTAATAAGCTAATAAAATTATATTTTTTTTTTATTTAAAATGGGTTACCGGGAGGGTTCGGGTTGTTAGTGTGTCTGGTTTAGGTTCATTATTTTTACCCATTTATTAAACAGGTTAGGTTCAGATTGACCGGATTAATTGAGTCGGGGCAATTTGAGTCAGACCCAAACATGACCCGTTTTGACACTCCTAAAGTCATACATCCCTAGTCCTCACTTAAGTGAGTGAACTACACACCTAAGGAAGCCCACAACTCATTCCTTACTCAGCTAGAGAATTTATATGGAGAAAACATACCAAACTTCATCCAAAAACTGCAAATGCTCCTTCATTTCCTTTCCCCCAAAGTTTATTATAAGAAATTGAGAAGAAATATTGTCTTCTTGCATTCGCCTCTTAATCAAAGAATATTGGCTAATATTGATATGCAAACAAAGAGCTCTCAACAGAAAATGAGAAGAAAGATTGTGTTCTTGCGCACCTCGAATTAGTAAATTAGAAAGCAATTTCTTTGCTGAAATGTTCTCACAAAATGGTGAGGTTACCGATAACCGTGAAAGAGATAGGGCAACTGCCTCTCATGACCTAGGATTGTCAATGTTGAAAAGTTGTATAAACAATTTTCTAATATAAAATATATATCAAGTATTTAAATTATGATATATTTATTAAAAAAATTAAACAATGTTTTTCTTTTTATTAAAATAAAATGATATTCCTACTAGACATAATTCAAGCGGATGTAATCCGCTGTATGCTTTTTGTTGATGATATTCTTCTTGTTGATAAGACCATAGATGGAGTTTGAAATAAAACTTGGATTATGCATGGTAGTTATTTAGATCGGTGTCTTATGATTTTTGTTTGAGTCAATCTAAAATCGAATCCATGAAGTATACATTTAGTAGTAATAGATTTATGCTTCGTTTGGGACAGCTTTATTATTGCTTATTAAAGCAGTCTTTTGATACAAAAGTTGTAATTTTTTAGCTAAAAGAATAACTTTAAGAAGCAATGAGAAAGTCTTCCCAAACAAAGCCTTAGTGGGAAATTATGACTTTGGGTGATCAAGTCATTAAAAAGAATACATGTTTTAGATAGCTTGAATTTATCATTTAAAGTGATGGTGAAATGGATGGGGATATTATTAGTAGAATTCGGGTTAGATGTAAGTGGAGGAATGCAGAGTGTTGTGTGATAGAAAAATATCCCTCAAATTTAAGAGAAAATTCTATAAGGTGGTGGTGAGACCTGCAAAGCTTTATGGTGCAAGTTGTTGGTCACCAAAAGAGAAGCATAAAATTAAGTTTAGTGTTGCAAAGATGAGGATGCTCAAGTGAATGAGTGGTTGTACACTTAGAGACAGAGTGTGAAACAAGTTTACACATGAAAATATTTGAGTAGCTTTAGTGGCTGATAAGATCAGAGAGACTCTACTTAGATGATTTGATCACATAAAATGTTGACCTTCAGACGACCTAGTTAGGAGAGCAAATATATTAGATTTGATCTATATTAAGAAAGGCAGAGGTAGAACTAAAAAGACTTGATTAGAAAGTTTTGATCAAGAAATTTATGATTTTTAGATTTTTTATACTTTTTTTTAAGTAAACTTCCAAGCTTTCTTGAAAAGTATTTCAATCATAATTATCACTATCTGAGCTTTAAGGTGTGAGGATCAACATGATCGTCCACCTATAGAGCAATAATTTTACCTTTTTTTCTTCTCAATTAAGAAAGGTAAGAGTTAACTTTTGCATATACAAATCGAATTCAATGAAGCAATATTTGATTTTGCATGTAAATGATATTACGATAGCAGTGGTGATATTTTTTAGATTTAATTTTGAGTATTTTTTATTTTTTAATATTTTTATAAAAACATATAATTATCCATTAATATTCTAAATTTTGATTAAAAATAAATAAATCTGGCTTTCTTGAAAGGCATATCAAACATATTTTAATACCCTGACTTAGAATGATCATAAAATTTTACATATTTTATTTTTTAATTATATTCATTACGTTTAATTATTTTAATATTTTATCATTTTATCATATATTTTAAGTCTTCATTTTTTTAATACAAAATTGTATTTTATTTAAACATAATAAAAATACCATGCATTAATATTTCTATGATTTTAATATTTAAATTTAAAATGGAAAATTTTATGAAGGGCTCGATTTTTTTTTTTTTTTTTGTAATTTTATTGCCCATAAAAATTAGTAATTTTAAGGGTTCGTTTGAGAACTTTGGGATTTCTGTGATTTTTGCTTAGCCGCCTTGAAATTTATGCTATATGAAACCCATACGCTTAAACTTTATTATTTAATTATTCCTAAAAAAAAAAAACTTTATTATTTTTTTAATTTTGGTGATATGACAAATCGTAGCAAAGTAGAAAAAAAAAAAGAGTAGAAATAAGCTTTAACCTTTATTCGAGCTTAGCACACCAACGATCAAATTATTATTCCCTTTAACAAGAACAATTTGCACGTGATGGGGTGATGGATTTGTTGATAAAAAAAATAATTAAAATGAGCTTAAAATTTTAAAATATATTTTAAAATAATTTAATATATAAATAATTAATATTTAATAAGTTTTAAAATAGATTTAGGATTTGTATGGGATGCCAACATTATTTTGTAAAGTAATATAGTTGTAAATAGGGCTGTCAATATTTGACACGACACGAAAACCCGACCTAAAAAATTCGGGTTGGATCCGACCCGTTAGTCGGGTTCGGGTTTGCAGATTCGACCCGTTTGAAAGGTTTAGGTTGACCCGACGGGTTGTCGGGTCAACCCGGAAACCTGTTTAAAATGACTGCCCGACACTCGCGCACCCGCCAGCCTCGCACCACCGTGCAGTGCGCTAGTTCGTGCCCCCGCAGGCACGCTGCAGCGAACCCGGCCGCGCGAGTTCGTGCCCACACACCCGCCGCCCCAGCCAACCGCGCACCCGTCGTGTCCTCCGCACCCGCGCTCCCGCTTGCGTCCCGCATATCTGCCGCCCAAGCCAGCTAGCGTCCACGTCGACCGCGCACGGTCTCCTTTCCGTGTCGGGTCAAGTCAACCTGGCAACTCGTCGGGTCGGGTCCGGGTTCGAATATTCAACCCGTTTACCTACCCGGGTCGGGTTAGAGTCGACCCGATTGAACCCATGTCAATTCTGGGTTTGACCCGAACCCGACCCGTGACCTGAAACTGACACCCCTAGTTGTGAAGTTGCTGTGTGGAAATTAATAATTTTAAAACAGTTATGAATATTACAAATATATTCTTTCAAAAAAATTATTTATTAAAATACTGATAGTAAAATGCAGCTTCTCATTATAATTTTTTTAGAAAATAACAGGAAAATAATTGTCAAATAGAAGTGAAATTTTGGTAAAAATAAAGCAGCCATAAAGTTGTCCAAAATTGATCCTGATCAATTATTATTATTATTTAAAAATTGGGTTAGAACCTAATTAGTGAAGAATGAGTGTATTGATTCATATTTTTATGAATAAGAGGATGAAAAAAAAAATTGTAAGAACCTAATTAGTCATGGGGGTTCTTACTAGATATTTGTAAGAGGATTAGGGCTGCAAACGAACCGAGCTGAGTCGAGTATGTGAGTGTTCATGTTTGTGTTAATTTAATATCAGCTTGTTCAAGTTTAGTTCATGTTTGTTCGAGCTTTATTGTTTGTGTTCATGTTTGGTTCATTTAAATTAATGAGTGTTCATGTTCGGTTCATGTTCAGTTCATGTTCGTTCGTTTAGTGCTTATCAAGCTTGTTCGTGAACAGATTTAATGAATTTTTTTTAACTATCAAACAAACACGTTCATGAACATATCTATAAACAAACCCATTTATAATAAAAGCAATTGTCTATGTAATAAAAGCAATGATTATTTATATTTATTAATTATTTTTATTGAGCTTATTCATGAGTTCAAAATCGAACACGAATCGAGCTTCTTATCGAGCTTAATGTCGAGCTTGTTCACAAACTTCAAATGATGTTGTTCGCAAACATAAATGAGCCGAACACATTAATGTTCAAGTTTGTTTATTTAAGAATCGAGTATTTAAAATATTGTTAAAGTTTGTTTGTTTAGTTAATTAAACGACCACAAACGAGCTTTAATCGAACCGAACAACGAGTAGCTCCTCGAATGTTTGGTTCACTTGCAACCATAAAGAGGATGTGCATATATGTAAGCTTAATTTTTGGTGATGATATTCTTCTTGTTGATAAGATTAGAGAGGGATTTGCATGAAAACTTGAATTATGTATGCCAATTTTAGAGTATAAAGATTTTTGTTTAAGTAGATCTAAAATCGAATAAATGGAGTGTAATTTTAATAATAATAGATCTAGCAGGGGCATTGTGACTTTGGGCGATCAAGTCATTAAAAGTATACATTTTAGATACTACTGTTTAAAGCGAAGATGAAATAGATAAGGATATTAGAAGAAGAGTTCAAGCTCGATGGTTGAAATGGATGAATTATCAAGCTTACTGTGTGATATAAAAGTACCCCTCAAGCTTAAAGAAAAATCCTATAAACTGATGGTGAGACCTGAAATACTTTATGACTCGGAATATTGACCATTAAAATAGAAGCATAAAATTAAGTGTTGTAGAAATGAGGTTGCTCGGGTGAATGAATGGCTTTACACTTAGAGATAGAATGTGAAATGAGTGTATGCATAAAAAGGTTGGAGTAGCTCTAATGGCAAATAAGATTAGAGAGTCGACTTAGATGATCTGGTTGCATAAAATGTCGGCCTTTCGATAATCTGATTAGGAGAGCAGATATATTATATATGGATTATGTTAAGAAAGTAGATGTAAATCTAAAAAAGACTTGTTTAGAAAGTATTAGAAATGATCTATTTTTTATTAGATTTAAATGAGAACATTTCTTAATATGAGACAATGGAGAAATAAGATTCGTATAGCTAACCCCACATAATGATTGATGATGTTGATGTTGGATTATATCCTAATTAAAATTTAATAATATAAATATTAAAATTTTAAATTATCTTTATTCCAAAATAAATTTAACAGTTCTAATTTTTTTATTAAATTTAAGTAAAAATATCGTGACCCAAATTTGCTCCATTTGTAGGCTCTTGAGCATGATTAATCATTCTGTGAGGAAGCTGAACACTGTCAGGAGACCAACCAATGTGCCACGTCACCCCTTCACTCGATACCGTTGCTCGGTATTACTCAGTATCGCTAAGTACTGTGGCTCTGTACTACTGAAATGGCACATTCTGGTTGGCCTCCAGACGACGTTCTAAGTCCAATCTCTGCACAGAATAATTTCTCCTTGAGCACACGTGTGACTGAGGAGGCTCTCACGTGTAAGACAGGAAGGGAATAGTTTGCTTAAGAAAAGAAATATGGATAAAGACGGCTGAAGAAAAGCGGATGGCGGGCCCGGACGTGGCACGGGCTTCATCTATAAGAGGCCGGAAACATGAATAATTGGATTCGAAAAGTGGCCCATTTAGTAGGGCCCACTTTAAAGCTTTCCGACAGCTTCGGCGGTGTTGATGTCGACCCGAAAAGAAAAAAAATCCTTCTCGTTCTACCCTTCAGATGTTGACACGTGTCACGATATTAGTTCGCCCTTATTTACCTACTATTGTCATTTTCCGAACCGTAAAAATTTTAAAAATTGCATCCTGCGTCACGTTTGCATCAGCATTGCGTCATTAAATTCATATTATTTTAATGAAAATATTCAGCTAATAATTAAAAAAATTATAAAACTATGCCATAATATTCTAATTTTTTTAATCAAAAATACATTTTTATGCGGTCTTTACTTTGTACAATTAAATTATTGGATAATATTATTAAATTATTAGAAATATTTAATTATTTTACTAGATATTAAAAAATAGGATAGTTATCTAAAATTTAATTTTATTTCTCTAATAACTTACTTGTATTGACATATGAGACATACGATAGTGATGACTGATGAGACACGCAATGCTTTATAGTACAGAATGTTGAGCTTTAAAAGAGAAGTATAACATTGCGTTGCAAATATGATAGTGTTCAGGTGGATGCGTAGCTTCTTACTTAGAGATAAAATGCGAAATGAATATATATGTGTAAAGGTTGGAGTAGCTCTAATGATAGATAGAATTAGAGAGAGTCGTTTAGACGATTTGGTCGTATAAAACATCAATCTTTCGATGATCATACTAGGATAGTAGATATTTTAGACCTAACAAATGTTAAGAAAGATTTAGATAGAATAAAAAGGAGTTGGATATAAAGTGTTAAAAATGACGATCTTCATTACATTCAAATGAGAATTTAACTCTTAATATGACACAATAGAGAAAATTAATTTATATAGCTATATCCCATATATTGGGATAAAGGCTTATTGTTGTTGTTGTTGTTGTTGTTGTTGACGAATGGGACATAAATTTAGTGATGCATATCATAAAAATAATCCAATTTTGATTAAAAATTTATCAAAATATTCAAATATTATTTTTTTAAATTAATAATTTGAATTTTTGAGAGAGAGAGAGAGAGGGGGGGGGGGGGGGGGGGGGGTGAGGAACTTAAAATATCATCTAATTGGCATGTTTTTATTTCTCAACAATTTAATTGTTATGTTGTTGTTTATGGCTTCATTATCAACTTATTACATTCTTTTTTAGGCTAAAAATTGGGATTAATCTTTAAATAACTCAATATCAAGAATTTTCTTTATGATTCATTTTATTTAATTTTTACAAGGACTCATTTAATTCCATTGATGATAATCATATATTTAAGAAAATAATATTTTTGTTTTTAATCAATTCTAAAGTAAACTATTATTTTGATAAATTTCAAATTTCTTGTAAATTTTAAAATTTATATAAAATTTTAATTACATCCAATTGAATCATAAAATTTAATTTAAAAAACTCATCAATTTATAAAATTTAATTTTAACTTTACCAACCAAATGAACCTCACATAGCATCTAAACTTAAGGATGATTTATATATAGTTTGCTACATATTTAAAGGGAAAAAGTATAATGCTTTCATTGAATAGGTAAATTTGCATTAAAAGATGTGATTCATCTATATCTCTATTTATGTTGTAGCAATTAATAATACTTTCAAACAGTATAAAATATTGTTGTGAATTGAGGTTAATTTATTGAAGATTATAAATTGGGTATTTGAATCCTTACATAGAATATATTAGATTTTGTGTGAATCTATATCTTGTGATCAATATAGAAAAAAATGTGGATATTCAAATGGTCAAATTGTTATGAATGATAATGAAAAGATTTTCACTCAATTGTTATGAATGATAAGAATTTTTTTTCAAGATTTATGCTTCATTCTTTGCTAGTTATTCAATTTTAGAACTAATTTGTGAATAAAGTTAATAGTTGCTTCAGTCTCTGTTTATTACTAAAAAAATATGACGTATATACTAAAAATTATCTTTGATCAAATTATAATTTTTTTAACCCAAATCATTGCCACTTTTTCTTTTGATGTCATGAACTATAATTTTTGAAATATTTAGGCTTTGTTTGGGACAATACTTTCTTTCTACCTTTTAAGTTAGTCTTCTAGTTCCAAAATTTTTTGAATTAGAAATTTTTGCACTAGGAAGCTGCTTTAGAAACAATAAAAAAATTGTCTTAAACCTAAAGCCTTAGTTTATAAAGTATTTTTCCGACAATATTATAACTTGAAAGAAGTTTTAAGATGTAACCACCTTAAATTTTTAACATGGACATTCCTTCAAAGATATTAAACAAGATATTATCCCTTAATCATAATCTCACTTGAACAGGACCTTAAAATTTTGTAGAAGTAGCCTCAAGTAAAAAATCTTCCAATAATATAGACAAATTCTCTCAATACCTACACAAATCACATATTAGAGGCATGGAGAAATTTGAAAGTGAAAATTATAATAACGCTCTTACCATTGAAAATAGACCTTCTTTCTTTCAAGGTTTTGTTTATCCTATTAAATGAGGTTAAAAATGCTCAAATATCAAGGTTGTGTAAGGCTAGAGGAAATTAAAGTAAAGCATTGCAAATTGCAATGCACCTTTATTGATTGAAAAAAAAAAGTAAAATTTTTAATTTTTTTTTTATATTGATTTGAACTAAATTAAATACAAAGCCTTTGTATAGGGAATTTGGAATACTCAATAATACATATTTTCTTACAAATTGAAAACTTTTTCAAATTGAGTGAATTTCAAATGGATGAAAACTTTGACAACCCATATCTCACTTTCCCTACCCATGTCAATATCCTGTCTTTGCACATTGCCACGCATTGTCTCCTTGTCGCTAATAGTAAAAAGGCTTAAAAGCAGCTCATTTGGAAAGCTCTAACAAATTTCATAGAGTAATGGAGAAATTATTGACCTATGCAAAAGAAAACAACAACAACAACATCAAGTCTTTATCGATCCTACTACGTGGGGTCGGCTACATGAATCTTTTTTCTCCGTTGTGTCCGATTAAAAGTCAAATTCTCATTTAGATCTAATAAAGAATGATGATTTGTAATATTGTCTAACAAAGTCTTTTTCGGTTTACCTCTACCTTTCTTAACACAGGTTAATAATAATACATCTACTCTCCTGACCGGATCTTTAGAAGGCCGTCGTTTTATGTGACCAAACCATCTAAACCGACTCTCTCTAATCTTATCTACCACTAGAGCTACTCCAACATTTTCACGTATATGCTTATTTCGTACCCTGTCTCTAAGAGTAAAGCCACACATCCACCTGAGCATCCTCATCTCTACAACACTTAACTTAATATTATGCTTCTCTTATAGTGGCCAACATTCTACGCCATAAAGCATTGCAGATCTAAAAAAACAAAAATATGTAATGCTATATTACTAGTCGTTGATAACAGACATATCTAAATATCAAAGATGAATATGACACGGAAGAATACTAATATAATGCACGTCAATAACATACATGATGATCTTAGGCAAAAATAAGCACAACGCACATTGATGAGATGATACCATCAATCACAAAATGTCGTTCCTATTTATTGTCAACTATTCATCATTGTTTACTCTTATGCCACTCAAAAAACACAAATATTCTTAATCATGTCCTCTATTGAACCTACAAACAATGCACATTGAGCACCATCACAAATGCCCCCCTCAACAATTATTTTCTTCCCTTTTTTGTGTCTGTTTGTAATATAGTCATTGATGTTAATTGAGTAAGAAACAAATTGCAATAGCATTTTTGGGCATGAATTGAAATACAAAAATCAAGAAAAATATCTTCAAATGTTTGTTCTGTCGGTTGATGTTGAAGCCACAGGAGACAAGAGCTTTCAATGCTTCAAAATCAATCCTTTCATAATAAATAAACTATTATCTTCTTATTTCTTGTGCTATTTCATTGGCAGCTTCAGTGTTAGGATGCTGCCTTGCTCTACACTTTATTATTCTTAAATAATGAGATTATATTTAGGCTTTATTTGTGGTGGCTTTTTTACTAGTTCTTAAAATAATTTTTTAGTGCAAAACTTAACTTTTTTTACTAAAAAGTTGCTTTAAGAAGCAATAAAAAACCCGTCCAAAACGAAGCCTTAATCTTTGATACAAAGAAAATGATGTGATTATTTTATTTTATTTTATTTTGTAGTTATAATTAAAGGGTTGTATTAGGGGTCATCATTAGAGGTTGAAAGAGAAAATTTATGACCACTAAATTTTCTGTTCTTTCTAACTCCCAATAATTACTTATTTTTTTTTTTAATATTTTGTCTTACTTTTGTGACTTTTTTCATCAATTTTTTTGGGTTTTCAATGTTCTTTTTTAAGCTAAATATTTAAATAGGATATTTAATATGGTTAAGTTTAAAGGGTGTGGACATATAATACAAATGATAATAAAGAAATAACCAATAAAATGAATATTATGTAAAATTGTTGCCCACATTAGTATAGGTCTAGCAAAGCAAAAAATGTTCATTTCATGTGGCATCTACTAAATGGAATCTAAGATTGGTTTGAAAATCCAACATAAATAGTTTGAGGTTTCGTTTGCGATAGTTTAGTTTAAAAAAAGCTTTTCAAAAATTAACTTTTTAAAGACTAATGTTTTGTTTGGGATGGATTTCTTATTGCTTTTTAAAATAGTATTTTAAAATTTTTGTACTAAAAAGTTATTTTAGAAAGCAATAAGAAAGCTATCCCAAACAAAATCTAAGATTTCGCTTGTACCACATTTTTTTTCCTATTTTTAAAAAACTTTTGTACTAAAAATTGTGTTGAAAAGCAGTAAGAAAATTGTCCTAAAGAAAGCCTAAATTTTTAAAATTTTGTGTAAAAACTGCCATCTAAACTTGCATTATGCTTTTCCCAATACAAAAGAAATTAAAAAATTATCTCAAACAAATCATGATTATGACTATTGATAGTGATTTTTGTCGCAAAGCTCACACCTTAAACATTTTTTTCTTTCCTTTTTTGAAAAAATGAGGGTGAGAGGCAGCCATTAACCTTAATTCAAAAAATTACTTTAGTATTATAAGAAATGAAATATGACAACACTGAAAATTATGACCTGCGAAATCCAATAGGAACAATCAAAATGAGAAAGAAAGTAAACCTTATGTAAATGTTCCCAATATAAATAAAATTCCTATGAGAACACTAAATCTTTATTCTGTTATTCATGAAATATACGATGAGGCTTATTCTGCTCGCACTAACAATCCTCCCGAGAAGTTATTCCGTGTAGACATCGGACGATTCGGAGACCAATCAGAACGAACAACGTTATCTTGTACCGAGCAAAATAAAGTGATGTGGTGCTGACACCTTCCGGTGTCTGACAAAACGATTTTTCCAGTCCTCCCTATCCAACTTTTTATTTTTTTGTGAGAAATTTGGGGCAGCGCTCAAACACACACAAAACACTTACGCGAGACTCAAACCCAGACCTCTTAATTGGGAGCTAAACTCCCAACCAAAGAGAGCTGCCTTATCCAACTTTTTCACATTCTACTTATCTCCTACAAAATCTACAGCCCTATAAAAATAATAGCAGTTGTTCTAAGGCCTTTTTTCACTTTGATGCTTCCTCATGAAATTTTCAGAGTGAAAGAACAAAAGAAAAAAAAAAAAAGGTCATGAAATCGTAAGCAGGAAATAATGCTTAAGTACTGAAAATTTTAAAAAATATTGTTCAGATTCTGAAATCATATCCTTCTTCATATTTTTCAAAAATATTCTTCCTACGTCAAATTTTGTGCTGTTCCATGACAGAAATGCCATTATAAATTTCTTCACATCAGCTCGCTTGTGATCAGTGAGTGAACGTTAAGCTTCTCTGAACGATGACAGAAATGCTCTCTTCGATGTTGTTTAAATGCAGTGTATCGGTCGCTATCCAATTTAATGAAAACCAGCTGACGATAGTTGTTGCTTGTTGAGCTAAATCGAGAAATGGAGGAGTATCTGAAGGCTTGTTCACAAAGTGAAATGAGTGATCTGATGTAAGAATAGTTTGTTCCCACTTAGTTTAAAGTAATGCAAAAGAACAGAACCTCACTCTTGTTCATAGTAGTCATTATTATTGTTTGCTTGTTGTGGTGCAATAATGGTATTTGATATGTAGTTAGAAAATTCGTTTGAGTAATATTTGAATTGAAAATTTTTAAAATTAAATTTAGGATTGTTTCAGGATAGAATATTCGCGGCGATAAAGTAGGAAAATCTTTCGTCTTAACGTTGTATGGATACCCAACACGTAAACAGAAAAATTAGAAACATTAGGATTTTTAAGTGGAAAAGGGAAAAAACGACGGGGCCACATCTAGTTGAAATGATTTTACTAGTATTTGAATAAATGACAAGACTGTCTCTCAACTTGAGGAAGGTCAAATTACAAAAGTCTGGGAAGTGAGTTGAACTCTGTGTGGATGTTGGCGGTCAAGCAAAAGTCCAATGGTGGAAGAGTAGAAGTCTGATATCAGTAGGATATAATTCCAGCAATGGTCGGTGGCCAAGTGAAAGTCCAATGACGATTGGTGGTAGGGCTAAAGTCAGGAGACGGCCGATGGATGGGGAGAAGTCCGGAGACGGTCGGTGGCCAAGTGAAAGTCCAATGACGGTTGGTGGTAGGGCTAAAGTCAGGAGACGGCCGATGGATGGGGAGAAGTCCGGAGACGGTCGGTGGTAGGGTCTATGTATAGATTTCTAGGAGTGGCATGACTAATAAATAAAGAGAATATCATTGGCATATTAGGAGTGTTTTTGACGGATGACTGATGTCAATTCCTTTGATCAAATATCGTTTATCGAGCATTCAAGTATCTTAATGATGACAGAATTCGGAGATCTTATGCTCGTTGCATTCGTCTCATGGAGCCGCTCGATTCGACTATAAGCACATCACATTTGAATATCATTTGGTCATCAAATTTATATTTTGAACCTTCTAAATGTACTTCGGGCTCTTGATTTGAACCATTACATTGTGTTAACACACAATTCATCACTATTAATTGAGATCACTTTGGTCATCACATCAAACATCATCTTCAACATGTGAGAAGACTTAAGATGTTTGTCTTAAGAACAATCATTTAAAATTTGCTTTGGTCTTGTAAGGCACAAATCAAACCTCCTTCAAGATGTCCCAAATTGAATTTTCTTCAAGGCACTAATGCTTTGGATCCTTCATCTATGCTTTAATCATCTTTCCTTGAGCTTCTTAAATAAGGTATTCAATCAAGAAATATTGCACCAGAGGCTTATTAAAGTTTTCTACATCCTTCAAAGTATCTCCTCTAACCCCATTTTTAACCCTCGATTGGGTACAATTAACGTCTTCTACATCCTTAAATTACAAGAATTTTTTTCAAATTTGTAATTAGCAAAAGACAAATTTAATAGTGTTATTTCTGTAATTTTAATCCTATCAAATGACAATATTTTAACATAATAAATTCACAAAGTTATAGAACATAGATATAAGAGTTATACTCAATCTCCATTATAAAGAGTTCCAATAATACTACCCTCTATAATTACCAATAATTTAATCTATGAGAATTCTTCAAAACACCTTTTTGATTGAATTTTTTACATCAAAAGCCATTTCTGATGGGGTAAATATTAGTGGATCAATTTTGGTCAAATTATTTATAAAAAATAGGTTTTATAAGCAAAAAAAATCCATCTTTTTTTGTATGTTTTTCCATCAAAGTTAGTCGCTTGAAGAAGCCTGAATGACTCTTTCAAATTTCCTTGACTCTTTTTATCTTCTTTTACATTTTTCCTCAGCAACATAACGACATTTAATAAGTTTCATTTGGGACAGCTTTTTTGCTACTTTATAAAACTGCTTTTTAGTACAAAAATTTCTAATTTAAGAAATTTTTTTTATTAGAAAATTATTTTAGAAAGCAACAAAGAAGCTGTCCCAAACAAAACCTTACTTGCACACAATACTTCATTTTGCAACTCTCGCTGCATTATATTAAAGTATACTTCATAGTTTGATCAACCATGCAATTGATCCTTTGGCTTAGTTGATATCCATTTGTGAGAGGTTAGCTTCAAGCTTGAATACTTATGGAATCGTGTGTGTGTCAACTAGCTTCATTATTCTTCAAAGCAATATCTTCTTGGCAAAATCTCCTGCTGAGATCTCCCTTATGTGCTAGTCATTCTGAAGAAAGTGAGAAACTTACTAAGCTGATCAACATTTTGTCATGAATAATTTCATATTGGATGTCATTCTGAACATTTCTCCAGCTCCTCATCTCTGTATCTAAAAACAAAAACCTTCATGGCTTGATGAACCATTAGTTTTTTTAACCAAGAAACATAGCATCCCTAATATGTATGCCAACATTGAGAAACCAATCATGATAAAAAAAGTTTAAAAATAAAAATAAAAATAAAAAATGTATCATGAACGTGATTGTCAATATCTTGATTTAGATGATCTTATGAAATCATAGGAACATACCATAATGTGATTGTAATTCATCATTATTAGAACAACTTGATATTGCTTCTTGCTCAATAGTATAATCTATATCATCACTAGCAACTTCTTCAAATTTATGATGCGCTTAGTTTATTTACTTGAATGAAATGAGGTCACTCTTGTAGAAGGATTTAGAGCTTATTTGGGAAAGCTTTGGGACTGCTCAACTTTTTAAATCACATTTACACTTCAATTTGGCTAATGCTTTATCTCCACTTTGCATTAATTTTTATAATGAAAAGCTGCTTTTTATAACTAGATTAATTAATGTGGGAGTTGTAAGAAAGCTGCTATATGACTTTTCAACAACCACCCCAAACAGACCCTTAATATCTTACTTACAACTTTCTCATATGGATATATTAGTTAATCTCCTTCCCTTTATCAATCATATCTTCAAGGCCAATATTATATTAATGACTACATGAACTATGGATATCAAACATATTTAATATGCCAATATTAGTATTTGATTTAAAAAGTCCAAAAATTTAATAGATTAATTGGGATAATGTTTTGTTAATAACATTATTCAATTTCTTCACAGCCAAAATTTATATTAATCATAACATGAATTATAAATATCAAATATATTTAAGGTGTCAGCATTAGTATCTAATTTTACATATCAAAAAAAAAAAAAACTAACAAAATAGTCACAATATGGACATCATAGTAATTTAATTCAAAGTCAAAGTTTAAAATATAATTTTTTTAAATATTGAATAAAGTTAAGTATAATCCATACTTCAATGACTTGAGTACAATTTACTCAATTTATTTATAAAGAATCAAACTTGATAAAGTAGGTTGACTATATTACAAGGAGAGGTTGCTTTAGACACTTTATTCTTGCATAAAATCTCTTATATAATTCTAACATATCATAATATTATAATCTCTCTCTCTCTCTCTCTCTCTCTCTCTCTCTCTCTCTCTCTCTCTCTCTCTCTCTCTCTCTCTCTCTCTCTCTCTCTCTCTCTCTCTATCTCTCTTCTTTAATCATTAAGATGTTTGGCTAAATTGCTTCTAAAGCAAAAAAGCTTAACCTTATTAGATAAAGCCCAAGAGAACATTACACATTACCTACCTAGAAGTACCTCCATAGAATAGTGGATGACAATCTTCAACTCAGATGTGGAGATTTGACAATTAAGAAGCACTTTCTTTAACCACTTTGTGGAGATTTGGCTTCATCAAGAGCTAGCAACATCAAATACAATTGTTAAATGCTTAATTAGTTAATTACTCTAATTAAATAGTGAATTAAGGGGGTCTTAGCCTAGTGGTTGTCATAATTATGTTCTATAATCAAGAGATTATGATTGTTAATTAACATTTGATTTTATATGATATTTGTTATTCTCACATGTGGAACATCATGGACCTTTGCTTTTCTTTCCTCTCCATTTGGCTTAAAGGTGAAACTTCTATTCTTCCCACTTGTTTGAACTTTAAACTTTGAATTTGTTCCATTAAAGAGAATGTTCGCATCAAGTTTATGATAATGGAGTATGGTTTAGGATGCAAATGCTAAAATAAATGACAAATAGAAGGAATATCATAAGAATAGAGTATTATAAAATTTATTATATAAATGACAAGATTTTTTTTTTTTTGTTGAGAGGGGAGCCTATTAAAATAAGTAGTAAGAATAAGATTTAATATGCATTAAAAATTAAGATATAGGCCCGCCACCATCTTGTATGTATATCATGCTTTACTTATGTATCACATGGCACAAAAATAAATATGTTGAGCAGCGCTTTAAAAATCGGACCGGACCGGCCAATAGTGAACCGGTCTGAAGGCCGGTCCGGTTCAACCTGAAAACCAGCTTTGCATGCTTCAAACCGGCCGGTTTTGGAAGTGGTGCTTTAAAATAAATAGATAGGATTAATATGAATGAATGAGAAGAAAAATGGATAAATTAAATATAGCAAGGGTATATGTTGTGAAAAACATGTGGTAACATAAATCATTTGGTGTTAAGGATCTCTAAGTAAAAATGTATATAAAAGAAGGCATAAAATATTATGAAAAATCATGAAGCTGAGAGCAATAATAATTATGAGAATTAGAAAATTATCAGGAAAAGAATATAAGAGAGTTTACGTGGTTTGGTGAGATCCAACTAGGTCTGATCGAGGCTACACAAACTGGAAAGATTTTTGTTAGTCTAGAGACAAAAAAAAAATATATATATATATATAAATATGCATGCCAAGAAAATTTCACAACTGATCATTAATAATCTTCATTTTCTTTTATTCCTGCTCAAAACTTAAAGTATTATTATCCATTGGCTAAGCTCACCAAAATATAGGAAAGTCTGCCACCTCCTATTAGGGCTGTGAAAATCGGGTCATGGGTCCGATTCGAGTTGAACTCAGAACTGATCCCGCACTAGCCGGGTCAACTCAAACCCGACACATTTTTAAAAACTGATCAGGTATTTCAACCCGGACCCAACCCGCACGGGTTATCGAGTTGACCTGACCTTACCCGCAAAAATACTTTGTTTGACGGCGGATGCTACTATCGCAGGCATGGCAACGGCGAGGGCATCACAACGAGTTCATTTAGAAGGAGGCGGACGACTGACGGTGTGGGCGGGCGATGATGCAAACAACGGTATAGGTGGGCAATGACGCATACGATGAAAGCTCGACAAAGAATACGGTAGCTCAATCGAGGCGTTGTCTGGTGGACAGGTCCGCGGGACGATAACTCGGTTAGGAAACCGAGAAACGACGGGACATTGACGAGATTCATGGGACAATGGCAGGACTTGACATGGCGCATTTTTCTAAAATGGGTCAAAGCGGCTTGAATTCAGGTTTTTCGAGTCAAGCTGAACCCGGCCTTTTTTCAAATGGATCGAATTCGGGAACCCGAACCCAACTTATTTCAAAATTTGGTCGGCTCTAGCCCGAAACTTTTGGGTCGGATTCAAATCAGATTTTCATGTTGTGTCAAATATTGACACCCTACCTCCTACGATAGACCTCATTGCAAGTCACAAACTCTTGCGACTCACTGATTTTCTCTTTAGAAGACGTCCAGCTTCCAACAATCTTCTTCAATGGTCATTTCACAACTGAATAGAGAAATCTTTTTGTATGACACTGGCTGAGATAATTATAAGCCTTCCCATTACTCCAGCATCCACGTCTCCAAACTCTTTCTCTACACCTTGCTAAATGAAGGTGAAAAATAAAAATGTTCTTCTAACAATTGATTTCTTTTTTCCCAAAAACAATTAGAGAGAGAGAGAGAGAGAGAGCAACATCTAATGGTGAATTAAGCATAAATAAGATAATAAGTTTGAGAACCAACAATCTTAGGTTTCGTACTAAAATTTTACTTTAAGAAGCAACATAAAAGCCGTCCCAAACAAAGTGTTAAATAATTAAAATCAAATCTTATCCATGATTTTGATATCAAAAACCAATTCCAAAACCAATGAGAATTTCAACTCCATACCTAACATAAAGCCCAACCCAAATCATCCACATCAAATAATGATGAGAAAGAGTAAAAACTAGAGTTCTACATGCAACAACCTCCAATAAGACTATGATTTCGTTTGGGATAACTTCTTCGTTGCTTTCTAAAATAATTTTCTAGTACAAAAGTTTCTATAATTTAAACTTTTTGTGCTAAAAAGTAGTTTTATAAATTAGCAAAAAAGTTGTCCCGAACGGAACCTATAAGAGCAAAAAAATAGACTAATTTTTAAGCAAATTTTCACATAATCATAAAAATCAACACATGTTTAACACATTCATTAACATCATACATCATACATAAGAAAAAGAACTCAATACTTCAAAAAAAAAAAAAAATGTTTTGCAATCAAAAACATCAAATTAATATTTTTACCCTAAATATTAAAAACAAAACCAACAAAAGTGTAGCAATAATCTTGTCAGCTATGCTATGACACATCAAAGTTTTCTTCTACAAAAAATGAATCAAAAGCATAATGGTAGGTGTTGATTTTAATAGTTTGTGTACTTATATTTTTATATTCATGGTGTATGATTGAAGTCAAAAGGGCACGCGTGCTCATCATTGCAGACACAGAGTACATAAAAGAGAAGATCATGGAGTTAAAAGTCTGGCTCCTTTGTACATAAGGAAATATCTCACTTTATTTTTACCCACTTGAATGCCTGTTTGACCCCTTAGATATGTATAAAAAATTAAAGGAATTTATGGAAATTTATTAAAAATTTAATATTGTTTTTTTTTATTTAATATTAAAGTTTTGTTTGGGACTATTTTATTATTGATTTTAAAACAATTTTTTAGTATAAAATTTTTTTGAAAAAAATTGTGGGCAAAAGCTGTCCCAAAGAAAGCCTATATTTGTATTATAGATTGAGATTTGTTGTTTGGAGTAAAAACTTTTTTTAATAAAAAAAGAATAATTTTAATATGAAAATTTATCAAATTATTTTAATTTTTTCATCTAAATTTGAATTTAAAATTTTGGTTGAAATTTGATCATGCAAATATATACACAAGGATTTGATGCAAAAAAGTCCATAAGATGTTTTTTTTTTACTGATAATTTCATACATTATTTTTGTTCTCTGATTAATATTTTATTCATAGAAAAATTTAATATCAAATCACCATAAAATAAAAAATAAAAAAATTACAATGTTATATTGCTCATTTCTTAGGTGTTAGATGGGTACCTCCCTTCTCTTATTTATTTCTTAGGTGTTATGATATTATTTGTCTTAGTTGATTAATTATATATTTACCCTATTTAAAAAAAATAGATATTCGTATTAATAATAAATAACTAAGTATCAACAAGAAAATACTAAACTTGTTGGAATTAAATTTATTTTTTAAAGTTTTAAAATAATTTTTTTTCAAATCATAATATGTAATTTTGATAATTTTTAATTGCAAACAATGTAAAAGAAATTTATGTTTAATTGCATTAATGTTATGAACTATATCAAATATTCCTTCTATGCCAATGCAATTAAATTTTTTTTCCAAACTTTATTATTTTATTGAATAAAAATAGGTATGTAATAATTGTGAGGAATGTATGTCAATGAATCAAAATACCATTTTGATTAAATCATAAAATTACCTATTTTGATTATTTCTTAAACATTAGGATTTTTATGAAATATTATAAAAAGATGGATACTAATTAAAAAATTCATGGTAGAATTATAAACAAATTTTTTGAACAATTTAAAATTTTAAGTTGTAAGAAAATTAAGAATTTTAGATAAAATTTTTAGATTTTTTTTTAATTTAAAATTCTATTAAAGCTATTGGAAATATTCAAAATCTTAAATTGACTTCTCCTGCAGATTGCACCCACAAAGCATGATATGATGAATTGACTTTTCTTAAATCTTTTGCCTGACTTTTTATTTTAGATGGTTTGGGTTAAAATTAAATTATTTTAATGTATATCATTAATACAATCACATATTTTATATTATTATATGATAAAAATGAATATAATTAATTGTTAAATAATATAACTAAATTATTGAATACTCATAAATATAATCATGCTAAAAAAATATTATAAAATTTATAAACTTTAATTATATATCTGTAAGGGTTGTTCGGTTTGCTGGAAAAGGATACTAAGTAATCTTTTTTTTTTAAGGGAAACAAAAATTTAGGTGGATGAGATGAGGATGCCATTAAAAGGGAAGCATAATACTAAGTTAAGTGTGGCAGAGATAAGGATGCTTAGGTGGATGAGTGGCTTTACCCTTAGAGATAGAATACGAAATGAGTATATACGTGAAAAGGTTGGAGTAGCTCCAGTAGAAGATAAGTGTTAACCCTCATGTTATACCCAAAAGAAACGAAAGAGAGAAGCAAAATGGAAATCCTACGTACATACCTTGTCCATGGGATCCTCGAATCCGGCCGGAAATCCCTCCAGAAATCCCGCAGAAATCCCGTAGCAGTCTGCGAACGGCGCCGAATCCATCATTTCTCCGAGAATCCTGCGACGAGTTCTCGATCGCTGCCCCATTCGCGGCTATAAAGTGAAGCCGAACCCACTGCTCATCTCCCATTCGCTACTCTGCCTGCTCTCCGACCCCGAAGCCTCCAAGCCTCTCCCGATACTTCTTCCTCTCCTGATACCTCTCCTCTCCCGCTCTCTGCATCCCCGGCGAACTCTAAAGCCGGCCGAACCCAGCCGCCCCTCTATCGGAACCCCAACAGCCATTACCTTCTCCACGGCCGAACTCCTCCAAGTCGCGCCCTACCCCTCCGATCCTTCCTCTGCCTGTGCCGATCCCGATCTCAGAGAAGCAGAGAGAGAGAGAGGGAGAGAGAGGGAGAGAGAGAGAGAGAGAGGGAAGCACCGAACCCTACCTCTCTACTTGCCGCCGACTTCACCTCCTCCTCCGACGTTCTCTCCCTGTCGGATTGGAAGTTGCGGCATTTTGATCAAAGCAACCACAAGAGCTCTTTTGCTGTGAAGGTAACTCTCTCCCTTATGCACGCATCTTCGGCCGAATCCCCTAAAAAAAAATTGAACAGAGAGAGTAGAGAGGGAGAGAGTAGTTTTTATTAATTATATTAATTAATTGATATTAATTATAATTAATCTAATAATTAATTTTTAATTATAATTAATTATTAATTATACTAACTATGATTAATTATAATTGAATATTTTTAATTACTATTAATTATGTTTAACTCTTAATTATAATTAATTGTCAATTAATTATAATTAGGCATAACTAATTATAATTAATTATAATTAATAGGTTAATTATAATTAAAAAGTTAAATATTATTAATTTTAATTAATTGTTTAATTATTTATTTAATTATAATTATTATAATTAAATAACATTAATTATAATTAAAAATAATTAATGGATTATTTATAACTAAATGATTAATTATTAAATGCTATCTCTCCTTGCCTCGATCCTCGAGCCTTCGCCTCCGCCACCGACAACCCCGCGAAGGTACGAATCCTCTAAACTCAGATTCTCGCTTCCGTTGTGTGCGGCGGACCGGAAAACCGCCTATACACGCCTTTATTGCGCGTGGTGGGATGGGACCCCGGTCCGACGCCTACGACGAGGCGGGAATCGCCTAAACTCTACTTCGGTGTTCGTGGCGCACCGGAAAACCGCCTATACACGCCTTTATTGCGCGTGGTGGGAAGGGACCCCGGTGCGGCACTTACGGCGAGGCGGGGTCACTCATAAGTACCCCTGAGCGGGGGGAAAGCAAATTGTGTCACTCATAAGTACCCCCGAGCGGGGGGAAAGCGAACTGTGCATCTTTTAAACAGGTACCGTCAGAGCCCCATACACGCCTTTATTGCGCGTGGTGGGAAGAAAAATCATGGCCGCGGGTGTCCTCGAAAGAGGGCACCTACCATACACGCCTTTATTGCGCGTGGTGGGAAAGGCCCAGTTTTCTCGTAGTTTTCCCCTAAAACGGGGGAAGACGCCGGGAGGCTGCCGAAAATTTCGGGTGAAGACGGACCGTACTTAGACTTGATTTGCACATCCAATGAGACTCGTACCTAGACCTGATTGAACTCAAAAGAACAAAAATGTGGACTCAAATGAACTGTGGACTTGTGGACCGTCAAACTTGATTGAACACGAGCAGAGGACCTGAACCAAACATAAATAATTTCTAAAGATCAGAATCCAAATAAAATTAAATCAAAGTCTGAACCAAATTCAAATCAAGTTGAAAGCAAACCTACAAAGACTCCAGAAGACTTTGAACATATATTTGAACAAGACTCAGACACAGAACATGACTCGAACAATCTGAAAGTTCAAGTGAGCTTGACTTTGCAAACATTTGGAACTTGAACTCAACATGATCACAAGGAAGATTGGACATAGAACTTGAATTTGAACTTTGAACTCAAACAAGAATGAGAACTTGAGTTGGTCATTTAAATTCAAGTAAATACTTGATCATGTGCTTTGAACTTGGACCATGCGATATCAAGTGGGTTTCAATAATGAACTAAGAATTGAATGATCCATAAGAATTCAAATCAAACCATAGCACAAGGAATTCAAATGAATCATAAGAGATTTGAACTTGAATGAACAAACCATATAAGGCCAATCTCTTGACAATGTAGAGTTGGAACCAAGCATGAAAGAGCTTGATATCATGCTTAAAATGAAGTTATGAGTGATGAGAAAGCAATTCCTAATTGAATGCAAAAGGTATACACTGAATGATAGTCTCATGGACAATAAAAAAATTCACATTCGGTGAATGTAGCGCCTTACAAACCAATGCAAGAAAGAAGTGGAAAGGATATCGTCCATACTCTTGATACAAGAAATTTCCAATGGAACGATAGGGAATTGTTACTTTCATTTGAAGCATCCATCTCAAATCATGCTTACAAATGAGCAGAGATGGTCATATAGTAAGTGGTGCAAGTATTGACGATATATGATGAGCGCAATCCATCTAACATGTTAACACACAAAGTGAATGAGCCAAATCTATCTACAAACAACAGTACTAGTAGTACTTCATAGAGGATGAATCTTTTATGGACAATAAAGATTGATGTATAAAGAATGCTATGAATGCAAGTTCATACAAGCTTCTCAAGGCAGGAGATTAGTTAGTGCACTATGACCCGCCTATGAAAATCAACAAAATAGTGCACGACAGTCTACCTGTAAAAGCAGCAAACAATTCTATACATAAGCTGCTACGCCACCGGATCTGCAATCTCCGTACAAGCAGACAGAAGGCGCCTACAAATATTTTAAAGTACCCCTACACGTGCACTATAAAATTGTATACACATAGGTACACTAAAAGGGGTGAAATATATTCTCAACCCGCATGGGCCCCGGCGAGCGTGTTATTGGTACACACGTGACGTTTAGGGATGCTGCGCGGGTTGACAAGTGAATTCAGGTTCGAAACCGATCCTTCTATACGGGTCAATAGAAGTCGACAGGGTTCGAACCAACAAACAAATATACGGTTGCGACGACCGTCATATCTGTCTTAATACATTCATATTAGGTCTTCAAGGCCTACAACAATGAGAATTCACTATCAAATGGCATAAAGCCTACGAAACCCGATCCTCTGTCGACAGCCCGACAGAGTGACAAGGTTCAATCCATAAAGAGAAATGACCCCGAACACCCCGATGATGGCCGTGTTGAATGCATGTCTCAACCGGAGGGATTTCCAAATATTTTTCAAATATCTCCCAAATATCCAAAGTCCATTTCAAATAATCCAAAGCTCCACCCAAAATCCCAAAAATATTTAAAATGAAATCAACCCATTAACCACTTAAAGCAAAATCCGTCCACCCTCCGCAACAGTTTGTCGGGGCGGACAAATTAAAGTTTACTTCAGCTCACAAAGAGCCAAATGCCTAGTCGAAAATATCACTAGGATCCATTCTCAAACAATATATTGCCAGTAAGGACGTGGTACGAGTCCTCTAACCGGCAGTTTCGCCGCCAAATGGCACTGCAGGTAAACGGTTATGACCCGGGGCCCTCTGAACCGAGTGGTTTTGCCGCCAAATGGCACCACAGATAGCGGTTATGGCCAGAGCCAATACGCTCCTTAATGGTGTTAAATCCTTGAGATATGAATCAATAGGATATGATCGATAGGGCACAAAGCCCTCTGTTAGCTAAGGTGGATTCAAATTTGTCCCCTTAGACAAACACTCACCCCCGGTCTACAAGGTTCCCTTGGACGAAGCAACCCATGGCTGCCAACAAGGATCCTTCTGTCAGGTTGGGTCGACTACCTCCTCTGACTAAGTAGACCAGGGACCACGATGGCCCGGGATGACGGAACCATGGGATCTTGATCGGGTCCATCATCCATTCCCCCACCATCCGCTTTAAGTGAAAGATGGTGAAATTTCTACTTTAAATATCAAACCCTTCCAAATTCCCAAATCCAACCCAAATTCCAAATCTTTCTAATCCAAACTCATTGCTGCTACTATATGCCAGATAACACGTATTTTCTACATATCTGATTGACGACTAGCCTTAATCGAAAGTTCTCTCTCGTGATCGAGAGGGGTAATTAACTATAGGGGCTTGCGCCTATAGGAAACCAGAACTCAGATCATAAAGTCCTCGCAAAATGAGGGCGAAATCTCTGGGTAGTGTCTTATCTACAAACCCATCTGCCTTCCAAAATTTACCTCGGAACTTAGTTCGTTAAAACTCCCTCGCCGAATAAAGAAAAGCGAGCGGAGGCCGGGGCCGAATTTTCGGAGCCCACAGATTTCTGGCGACTCCGCTGGGGTTTGGTTTCTCTTTCCATCTTTGGCTAGTCGTCTCAGTGCTATAGTAGTAGCTAATCTATACTGAATTCTGTACGGTGAACATCAGGATGTGACATTTGGTCCTTATGTCCAAAAATCCATCACTGAAAGGTCCCGATAAAGCTAAAAGCCAACCATCGTAGTCGCCTACAGATTTCTGGCGACTCCACTGGGGTTTGGTTTCTCTTTCCATCTTTGGCTAGTCGTCTCAGTGCTATAGTAGTAGCTAATCTATACTGAATTCTGTACGGTGAACATCAGGATGTGACATTTGGTCCTTATGTCCAAAAATCCATCACTGAAAGGTCCCGATAAAGCTAAAAGCCAACCATCGTAGTCGCCTACAGATTTCTGGCGACTCCGCTGGGGATTGGTTTCTCTTTCCATCTCTGGCTAGTCTTATAAATGCTATAGTAGCAGAAAAAATAATGATATTACTGAGCTCTGTACGGTGAACATCAGTATGTGACATTTAGTTCTTATGTCCAAAAATCCATCACTGAAAGGTCCCGATAAGAGCTAAAAACAACCATCTATTATGATGGTAAAATAAGTAAAGGAACAAGATATGTACGGTGAGCATTGGGGTGTGACACTTGGATGTATATCCAAGAACCCACTGCCGAAAGGTCCCGACATAAGGGAAAACAAATATAGAGACTAACATCTCTAGAAAAAAAATATATTCAAATAATGGTGTGACATCTAGTGTGTACCCCTAGAGATCCATCATTACAGAAATTTATCAAGGTGGGTCCCAAAGATGGCTCCTACAGATAATCTTCTTGATGGTCGACATCTTGAAGAATCCTTCATGAAATCCCATGACTTTTCAACTATATATTCTCAGACTGAGGAAGATCTTTATCTGACCTTCATCAGTGTCATTCTATTAGAAGACTAAATAGAAGAAATAAAAGAGCTCCTCTGTGAATTCAGGGACTGCTTTGCCTTGACATACGCTGAGATGCCTGGCTTATCCCCTGATGTAGCAGTTCACAGATTAGTCATCAAACCGGATGTAGCACCCGTCAAACAAGCTTCAAGGAGAATGAGATTGGAGATTAAAGAACAAGTGATTGCTGAAACAAAGAAATTAATAGAGGCAGGCTTCATCCGAGAAGAAAAGTATGCCGATTGGATTGCCAATATCGTCCCAGTGAAGAAGAAGAACGGGCAAATTCGTGTCTGACTTTAGGGACCTCAATAAGGCATGCCCAAAAGACGATTTTCCACTCCCTGTATCCGAACTCCTGGTGGACAATACGTCCAACTACGACATGTTCTCCTTCATGGATGGATCGTCAGGATACAATCAAATCAAAATGGCGCCCGAAGATAAAAAACATACATCGTTCAGAACGCCCATCGAGATTTTCCGCTACACAGTCATGCCCTTTGGCCTGAAGAACGCTGGTGCCACCTACCAGCGGGCGATGACTCACATATTTGATGATTTGATACATCAAAAGGTCGAGTGCTATGTAGATGACCTTGTTGTTAAAAGCCTTGGCCGAAAAGATCACTTAAAAGATCTCAGAATTATATTTGAGAGAATCAAAAAGTTTGATTTGAAGATGAATCCTCTCAAATGTGCTTTTGGGGTCTCTTCCGGCAAATTCCTGGGGTATGTTGTTCGTCATCGAGGAATAGAGATCGATCCCAACAAAATTAAGGCAATCACGGAGATGCCACCACCAAGGAACCTTCGACAGCTTCGCTCGTTGCAAGGACAACTGGCTTTCATTCGGAGATTCATATCAAATCTATCGGGTAGGTGCCAGCCATTTTCAAAGCTAATGAAGAAAGACGTCCGTTTCAAATGGGATGCAGAATGTCAGGAGGCGTTTGATAGCATCAAGAGATATCTGTTGAATCCTCCCATTCTAGCAGCGCCAATTCCAGGGAAGCCTCTCATACTGTACACGGCTGCTCTAGAAGAATCCCTCGGAGCACTATTGGCCCAGAATAATGAAGAAGGCAAAGAAAATGCGCTCTACTATATCAGTCGAAGGTTGATTGGAGCAGAAAGCCGTTATTCCCCAATTGAAAAGCATTGTCTGGCGCTGATTTTTGCAGTTCAGAAACTCCGCCACTATATGCTATCCCATAAAATCACACTAATATCAAAGATCGATCCGCTGAAGTTCTTGATGACAAGACCAGCGTTGACAGGTCGTCTAGCCAGGTGGGCAGTATTGTTGTTGCAGTTTGAAATCATATACATGCCACAGAAGGCGGTGAAAGGACAGGCCTTGGCAGATTTCCTCGCTGCACACCCAATCCCAGCTGATTCTCCGCTAAATGATGATTTGCCCGATGAGCAGATTATGCAGGTCGAGGAAAATGAAAGGCTACCATTCTGGGAAATGTACTTCGATGGGGCATCGTCGATTAGACCTGTCCGACCTCCTAATATTGCAAGAGCCCGAGCTGGCATCGGTCTCATTTTCGTAGCACCCGAGGGAGGTATAATGAGATTTTCATTCAGTTTGACTGAACCTCGGACCAATAATGAAGCCGAGTACGAAGCTCTTTTAGCAGGGCTGGAGATTGCGATCGATGTCAGAATCCAACATCTCCAAATCTTTGGTGATTCTCAACTTGTAATAAATCAAGTACTTGGAATCTACAAAGTTGGCAAAGTTAAATTAGCCCACTATCACCGACGAGCCCTCGAGCTTCTAAAACAAGTACCAAATGTCAAAATGGCTCGAGTTCCTCGAGGACAGAATGCTAAAGCAGATTGTCTGGCCAAATTAGCCAAAGAAATGGCGAACATCAACGAGGAGAGTCCTATATTCATCGGAGTTTACAACCGTAGGGTCTTGGAACCCGCTCTATTACAATTCCCGATGGTAGAAGAAGTATCAAATTCAAGTCAGCAGGATGAAACTCCAGTTGACCCTAAACTTCTCCATCAAATCATTATGGAAAATTATCCGGAAGGATATCATACGGCCAAGAGACGTAAAGCTAGTCAAGCTTCAGAATCGTGGTGGCATTGTTTAGATATTGAAGTCGAAAATGATTGGAGACAGCCATTCATTGACTACTTCAAGGAAAACAAACTCCCGATAGAAAAGTCTATGGCCGCACAAATTCGAAAAAGGGCGTTGAGATACGCATTTGTTAATGACATGCTGTATAGACGAGCCTTTGATCAAATGTGGCTAAGGTGCCTGGGGACCAAGGAAGCTGATAAAGTGGTGACAGAAGTCCACGAAGGACTTTGTGGAGCACATCAGTCAGGTCCCAAAATGGCTGCTAAAATCAAGAGAATGGGTTATTATTGGCCGACAATGGTCAGAGATTGTATTGACCACGCAAAGAAGTGCCACGAATGTCAAATTCACGGTGATGTTATACATCAACCACCAAATCCACTGCACCCAACAATAGCATCCTGGCCATTTGAATGCTGGGGTACTGATATTATCGGACCGATAGATCCACCATCTTCAGCGGGACATCGCTTCATTCTAGCAGCTACGGATTACTTTTCTAAGTGGGCAGAAGCGGCTCCATTCAGAGAGGTCACATCGGAACATGTGATCAATTTCTTTACCCATAATGTCGTTTACAGATTCGGTGTGCCACGCCGGATAATCTCAGACAATGGTACTGCATTCAAAAGTACAAAAATCTACAAGTTCGTTGATCGGCATAAAATCGATTGGCGATATTCATCCATATACAATCCAAGGGCGAATGGATTAGCGGAAGCCTTCAACAAGACGCTAGTAAAATTGTTGAAGAAGATCCTCACAAAGAATAAAAGAGAATGGCATACGAAGATGGCAGAGGCACTGTGGGCCTATCGTACGACCTACAAAACACCAACGAAGGCCACTCCTTATTCATTGGTGTTCGGTGTTGAAGCCGTATTACCATTAGAGATCGAGCTACCGTCACTCCGGGTAGCAATTCAGAATGATCTCACTCAAGAGCAAAACGTCCGTCTTAGAATGGAAGAGCTCGATGCACTTGATGAGCTCAGGTTACAAGCTCAACAAAACCTGGAAATCTACCGAGGAAGAATGGCAAAGTCCTTTGATCGAATGGTGCGTCCTCGATCATTTCAGGAAGGGGAATTGGTCCTGGTGCTGAGAAGACCAATCATCCCACACCGTAAAATTGGTGGCAAATTTGTATCCAATTGGGAAGGCCCCTTCGTCATCGAGAAAGTATACCAAGGAGGAGCATATCAGTTGATCGATCTGAACGGTCAGAGGCCTATGCCGCCAATCAACGGTCGACATCTAAAGAAATATCATGCATGAAAATTCCATAACTAATGTATTTTTGTGATGAATAATATTTTAGTTGTCAATGCATGTTTATATTTTGAAATTCTCTTGTATAACAAGAACGCATTTCAAAATCCCCCATCAGACTGGGGGCATTTTAAATATTTATTTGGGTCGACATCGCGCTGCGTGCCGAGATCCCCAAATAAATATTTAAAATCTCAAAGAAACAAAGCCTATCCAAAATGCCCCTACGAGACAGGGGGCATTTTAAATATTCATTTGGGTCGACATCGTGCTATACGCCGAGATCCCCAAATGAATATTTAAAATCTTATATTCCAAATCTATTCCATGCTGAAATGTCCCTACGAGACAGGGGGCATTTTAAATATTTATTCGGGTCGACATCGTGCCGCATGCCGAGATCCCCGAATAAATATTTAAAATTATCAATCCAGATATTCTTTTGTGCTAAAGAATACAAATATTTATTTTCCAAAGTATATGCAGGTGGTCTTTCAAATGTTAGAGACACCGTCTTCTCCAACAAACCAAGACTTAAAAGGTCAAGAAAGAGACTTTTGTGGCTACACACTTTACAAAATTGAGCCGAAGAAGCTTGAAGTCTTTCGACAGCCTGAAGCTTAAGGTTCGAATGGGTGTAAAAGGTCGGATCCAACACGCCCAAATATGGCCGGATCGCTGGCAGCTCCGTATACTCAATAAGCCATAAGAAAGGCCGTAGTAGCGGAACCCCCCACTTCGTCAACCCGTCAGTAGGGACTGTAGGAAGTACGAAGGCCCATTTGACTCGACCAGTTCGAGTGATCGTAGTCTACAAAGTTCTCCAAAATGACTGGAGAATCAAGGTTCTAGTGGGAAGATGAGTCTCGAGCAACTACCAAATGTTCGTAGGCTCCACAATCTGCAACCACAAAGGATGACTCCAAATCTACCAACTTCAGCAAAATCAGCATTGGGGAGCGCAATTCTCATAGCTCAAGTCTGAAGTCTGAATGGGTGTAAGAGGTCGGATCCAACAAGCCCAAATATGGCCGGATCGCTGGCAGCTCCGTCTACTCAACAAGCTATAAGAAAGGCCGCAGTAGAGGAACCCCCATCTCAGCAACCAGAGGACGAAGAGCTGTCAAATTCTAGCTCTCCCAACCTGATGAACTCAAGTGATTCAGATTAAAGTCTTCTCAAGTGGTTAAGGATCAAGATACTACCTACGTTCGGTACTATCAACTAAATCCAGAACCTGCAAATCCTTCAACAAATCCGTAAAGCACAAAGCGAGGATCGAAGGAATTTTTTCTTCAACAAGTCCACCAAAGCACAAAGCAAAGGACCGAAGAAATTATCCCAAAGTTCACACAAGGCCTCAGGCTGAACTAAGAGGATTCTGTCATCAACAAGTCCGTTGTGCACAAAGCTCTGGACCGATGACTTTTCGCCGCAGATCTAATACAAACCTGAAGGTTTAGGTCACCGGCATCTACTCCTTCAACAAGCCCGCCAAAGCTAGAAGCACAGGGCCGAAGGTATAAAAATCACCTGACAAGTCAGTAAAGACAAATCAGGTAATCCTCCATCAATGTCCGCAGCACAAAGCACAGGACAGAAGAATCTAAATCCCGTGACTCAGTCTAAAACTATGAAAAGAAGCATCCCGACCAATATCTACAAATGTCCCTAAAGACTGGGGGCATTTTAAATATTTATTTGGGTCGACATCGCGCTGCATGCCGAGATCTCCAAATAAATATTTAAAATACTATGAGCACAAGTCAGAGTGCAACCACAGAAGTCTCAAGAGCAGTAAAAAAAAAAAAAGAGCTCGTCAACAACTGAATTTATAAAATATCTTTATTTTATTAAGTTCAGAAATTTATATACAAATCTGTGGACTATATCTTTTTACAAGATTACATCAGCTGAAAGAAAAAGAAAAGTACAATGTCCTTCTCAAAGGACTCAAATCTATCTCCTAAACTACGCCTGAAAAGGAAGCCGACAGCTCTATTCCGCTCCTTCCAAAGGCCAGGTATTCTGCACTTCTAAGACCTGCACAAAGCAAAAGAGAAGTCAGCAGAAAGAGGAAGAATCATAAAGAACATATGTAAGAAGCTACAAAAAAAAACTTGTACCTGAAACAGTGGTATCCTGAGGTGGCTCACGAGCAAGTATCCCGCTTCTCTCGAAACCTGTGCAGAGTAAAAAAGGAGTATCAGAAAGCAGCTAAGGAAAGGAAAGAACAGTACAAACGAAGTAAAAACGTACCAAAACTAAAGTCTCCTGAGGCAGTAAACTAGCTGAAGCTCGGATCCTCTTCCTGTAGTAGCCTGCACAAAATACCAAGCAGTATCAGTACGAGCACAAAATCAAAACTAAAAAAAAAAGAGGAGGGAAGAAAGTGTACCTGAGCCCGAGAAGTAATCGTAGAAAGTCTGGAGAAGCGAGAGTCTAGCAAACTGAGAAAGATGCAAGCAGATATAAAAATGCTAGAAACAAAGGTGACAACAGTGGCAAAAGAAGAGCAAAAGGTGATAATGCTATCTACTAGCATATATCTATAAAGTAATAATCTAGGGATCTGAGTATGAAGTACTTTATCACTATCCTATAGATCTCTACACGACCAAGAGCAAAAATATCAACTGTACTGAAGATTATAAGTGCATCTAAAAGATCTACAAAAACACAAAGGTGGACTTTTGGAGACCTACAAAATGAAGATCTCAGTGTGACATCCAATCAGGCTATTGGAGATCCACTAAATGAGAGCTTCAGTGTGACATCCAAGAAAAATTTGGAGATCCACTAAAGGAAAATCGTAGTGTGACATCCAAATAAAATTTTGGAGATCCACTAAATGAAATCCCTTGTGTGACATCTAGAGTAAATATCTAGAGATCCACAAGGCCAAACAGCTTACAACAAACGTGATTCGCTTTAGGCGCGTACCACATTTGTTGGGGGGCATTTGTTAACCCTCATGTTATACCCAAAAGAAACGAAAGAGAGAAGCAAAATGGAAATCCTACGTACATACCTTGTCCATGGGATCCTCGAATCCGGCCGGAAATCCCTCCAGAAATCCCGCAGAAATCCCGTAGCAGTCTGCGAACGGCGCCGAATCCATCATTTCTCCGAGAATCCTGCGACGAGTTCTCGATCGCTGCCCCATTCGCGGCTATAAAGTGAAGCCGAACCCACTGCTCATCTCCCATTCGCTACTCTGCCTGCTCTCCGACCCCGAAGCCTCCAAGCCTCTCCCGATACTTCTTCCTCTCCTGATACCTCTCCTCTCCCGCTCTCTGCATCCCGGCGAACTCTAAAGCCGGCCGAACCCAGCCGCCCCTCTATCGGAACCCCAACAGCCATTACCTTCTCCACGGCCGAACTCCTCCAAGTCGCGCCCTACCCCTCCGATCCTTCCTCTGCCTGTGCCGATCCCGATCTCAGAGAAGCAGAGAGAGAGAGAGGGAGAGAGAGGGAGAGAGAGAGAGAGAGAGGGAAGCACCGAACCCTACCTCTCTACTTGCCGCCGACTTCACCTCCTCCTCCGACGTTCTCTCCCTGTCGGATTGGAAGTTGCGGCATTTTGATCAAAGCAACCACAAGAGCTCTTTTGCTGTGAAGGTAACTCTCTCCCTTATGCACGCATCTTCGGCCGAATCCCCTAAAAAAAAATTGAACAGAGAGAGAGTAGAGAGGGAGAGAGTAGTTTTTTATTAATTATATTAATTAATTGATATTAATTATAATTAATCTAATAATTAATTTTTAATTATAATTAATTATTAATTATACTAACTATGATTAATTATAATTGAATATTTTTAATTACTATTAATTATGTTTAACTCTTAATTATAATTAATTGTCAATTAATTATAATTAGGCATAACTAATTATAATTAATTATAATTAATAGGTTAATTATAATTAAAAAGTTAAATATTATTAATTTTAATTAATTGTTTTAATTATTTATTTAATTATAATTATTATAATTAAATAACATTAATTATAATTAAAAATAATTAATGGATTATTTATAACTAAATGATTAATTATTAAATGCTATCTCTCCTTGCCTCGATCCTCGAGCCTTCGCCTCCGCCACCGACAACCCCGCGAAGGTACGAATCCTCTAAACTCAGATTCTCGCTTCCGTTGTGTGCGGCGGACCGGAAAACCGCCTATACACGCCTTTATTGCGCGTGGTGGGATGGGACCCCGGTCCGACGCCTACGACGAGGCGGGAATCGCCTAAACTCTACTTCGGTGTTCGTGGCGCACCACCGGAAAACCGCCTATACACGCCTTTATTGCGCGTGGTGGGAAGGGACCCCGGTGCGGCACTTACGGCGAGGCGGGGTCACTCATAAGTACCCCTGAGCGGGGGGGAAAGCAAATTGTGTCACTCATAAGTACCCCCCGAGAGGGGGGAAAGCGAACTGTGCATCTTTTAAACAGGTACCGTCAGAGCCCCATACACGCCTTTATTGCGCGTGGTGGGAAGAAAAATCATGGCCGCGGTGTCCTCGAAAGAGGGCACCTACCATACACGCCTTTATTGCGCGTGGTGGGAAAGGCCCAGTTTTCTCGTAGTTTTCCCCTAAACGGGGGAGACGCCGGGAGGCTGCCGAAATTTCGGGTGAAGACGGACCGTACTTAGACTTGATTTGCACATCCAATGAGACTCGTACCTAGACCTGATTGAACTCAAAAGAACAAAAATGTGGACTCAAATGAACTGTGGACTTGTGGACCGTCAAACTTGATTGAACACGAGCAGAGGACCTGAACCAAACATAAATAATTTCTAAAGATCAGAATCCAAATAAAATTAAATCAAAGTCTGAACCAAATTCAAATCAAGTTGAAAGCAAACCTACAAAGACTCCAGAAGACTTTGAACATATATTTGAACAAGACTCAGACACAGAACATGACTCGAACAATCTGAAAGTTCAAGTGAGCTTGACTTTGCAAACATTTGGAACTTGAACTCAACATGATCACAAGGAAGATTGGACATAGAACTTGAATTTGAACTTTGAACTCAAACAAGAATGAGAACTTGAGTTGGTCATTTAAATTCAAGTAAATACTTGATCATGTGCTTTGAACTTGGACCATGCGATATCAAGTGGGTTTCAATAATGAACTAAGAATTGAATGATCCATAAGAATTCAAATCAAACCATAGCACAAGGAATTCAAATGAATCATAAGAGATTTGAACTTGAATGAACAAACCATATAAGGCCAATCTCTTGACAATGTAGAGTTGGAACCAAGCATGAAAGAGCTTGATATCATGCTTAAAATGAAGTTATGAGTGATGAGAAAGCAATTCCTAATTGAATGCAAAAGGTATACACTGAATGATAGTCTCATGGACAATAAAAAAATTCACATTCGGTGAATGTAGCGCCTTACAAACCAATGCAAGAAAGAAGTGGAAAGGATATCGTCCATACTCTTGATACAAGAAATTTCCAATGGAACGATAGGGAATTGTTACTTTCATTTGAAGCATCCATCTCAAATCATGCTTACAAATGAGCAGAGATGGTCATAGTAAGTGGTGCAAGTATTGACGATATATGATGAGCGCAATCCATCTAACATGTTAACACACAAAGTGAATGAGCCAAATCTATCTACAAACAACAGTACTAGTAGTACTTCATAGAGGATGAATCTTTTATGGACAATAAAGATTGATGTATAAAGAATGCTATGAATGCAAGTTCATACAAGCTTCTCAAGGCAGGAGATTAGTTAGTGCACTATGACCCGCCTATGAAAATCAACAAATAGTGCACGACAGTCTACCTGTAAAAGCAGCAAACAATTCTATACATAAGCTGCTACGCCACCGGATCTGCAATCTCCGTACAAGCAGACAGAAGGCGCCTACAAATATTTTAAAGTACCCCTACACGTGCACTATAAATTGTATACACATAGGTACACTAAAAGGGGTGAAATATATTCTCAACCCGCATGGGCCCCGGCGAGCGTGTTATTGGTACACACGTGACGTTTAGGGATGCTGCGCGGGTTGACAAGTGAATTCAGGTTCGAAACCGATCCTTCTATACGGGTCAATAGAAGTCGACAGGGTTCGAACCAACAAACAAATATACGGTTGCGACGACCGTCATATCTGTCTTAATACATTCATATTAGGTCTTCAAGGCCTACAACAATGAGAATTCACTATCAAATGGCATAAAGCCTACGAAACCCGATCCTCTGTCGACAGCCCGACAGAGTGACAAGGTTCAATCCATAAAGAGAAATGACCCCGAACACCCCGATGATGGCCGTGTTGAATGCATGTCTCAACCGGAGGGGTTTCCAAATATTTTTCAAATATCTCCCAAATATCCAAAGTCCATTTCAAATAATCCAAAGCTCCACCCAAAATCCCAAAAATATTTAAAATGAAATCAACCCATTAACCACTTAAAGCAAAATCCGTCCACCCTCCGCAACAGTTTGTCGGGGCGGACAAATTAAAGTTTACTTCAGCTCACAAAGAGCCAAATGCCTAGTCGAAAATATCACTAGGATCCATTCTCAAACAATATATTGCCAGTAAGGACGTGGTACGAGTCCTCTAACCGGCAGTTTCGCCGCCAAATGGCACTGCAGGTAAACGGTTATGACCCGGGGCCCTCTGAACCGAGTGGTTTTGCCGCCAAATGGCACCACAGATAGCGGTTATGGCCAGAGCCAATACGCTCCTTAATGGTGTTAAATCCTTGAGATATGAATCAATAGGATATGATCGATAGGGCACAAAGCCCTCTGTTAGCTAAGGTGGATTCAAATTTGTCCCCTTAGACAAACACTCACCCCCGGTCTACAAGGTTCCCTTGGACGAAGCAACCCATGGCTGCCAACAAGGATCCTTCTGTCAGGTTGGGTCGACTACCTCCTCTGACTAAGTAGACCAGGGACCACGATGGCCCGGGATGACGGAACCATGGGATCTTGATCTGGTCCATCATCCATTCCCCCACCATCCGCTTTAAGTGAAAGATGGTGAAATTTCTACTTTTAAATATCAAACCCTTCCAAATTCCCAAATCCAACCCAAATTCCAAATCTTTCTAATCCAAACTCATTGCTGCTACTATATGCCAGATAACACGTATTTTCTACATATCTGATTGACGACTAGCCTTAATCGAAAGTTCTCTCTCGTGATCGAGAGGGGTAATTAACTATAGGGGCTTGCGCCTATAGGAAACCAGAACTCAGATCATAAAGTCCTCGCAAAATGAGGGCGAAATCTCTGGGTAGTGTCTTATCTACAAACCCATCTGCCTTCCAAAATTTACCTCGGAACTTAGTTCGTTAAAACTCCCTCGCCGAATAAAGAAAAGCGAGCGGAGGCCGGGGCCGAATTTTCGGAGCCCACAATAAGATTAGAGAGAGTCACCTTAGATGGTTTGGTCACATAAAAAGGCGGCCTTCCGATGACCCGGTTAGGAGAGTAGAGGTATTAGATTTGACTTGTGTTAAGAAAGGTAGGGGTAGATCTAAAAAGACTTGGTTAGAAAATATTAGGAATGACCTTTCTTTATTAGATTTAAACGAGAATTGGACTTTTAATAGGACACAATGGAGAAAAAGGATTCATGTAGCCGACCCCACGTAGTGGGATAAATGCTTGATGATGTTGTTGTTGTTGTTGTTGGAAACAAAAATTTGGATATTTGATGTGTTGGAAAAGGAATGTAGCATAAAATTCCAATAAATTTCATTTTACTCTTGGTTATTTTTTTATGTTCTAAACTCATCCAATTTTGACTGAATTTCTTTTCCACCGCAAGCCACTACATTGTCACCGCCTGATACTGTCATCGATCATCAACCACCATTGCCAACCATCGGGCACTGTTGGTGGCCTCCACCACCTGTCGACGATCACCATCAATTACCATCACTGCCACCAAATACACAATCATTTTACTCTACATTGCATTCATTTTATTTAAAAGTCAAATAAAAAATAATAATCTCATGCATTCACTCCACACTCATAAAAATTAAAAACAATTTCACACATTTCAAATACACTATATTTTTCTTACATTACTTCACATTTCATTTTCAACAAATCAAATAGCCCCTTAATCATTCAATTATAGATATTTATCTGCTAATTTAATTATAATTTAATTAAACTAAAAATGATCAAAATTTGTAATATAAAAATTGTCTTCCACTGAACTGTGTACTTACACCCTTTTATTTTATACAGAATACAGAGCTCTTTCCTTCAGTGCCATGTGATTTGGTTAAAAAAAGGTAGCATATCTGATGTGTCAGATATGCGTTGCTATTGTTCTAGATTTTGCATTATTATGTCATAACATTTCTTTATTTTCTTCATCATTAGCTCGTTAAGCCTTATTTTTTAAAACTCCATAAGCATTAAACGAATCGAACATAAATCGAACATGAACTAAACATGAACACCATTAATTTAAATGAACCAAACATGAACACAAATAATAAGACTCGAATCAAACATGAACTGAACTTGAACAAGCTAATAATAAATGAACTCAAATATGAACACCCGCATATTCGGCACGGTTCGATTCGTTTGCAGCCCTAATTTGAATTCTATTTCCTCCTTCAAGATCTACCATCCCCATGGCCCATTTCACGCTTCCATTGCCACCCAAGTTGTTAACCTTTATGTCCTCAAGAATCTTGCTTCACCTCCACAGATCTATGCTCCCTAATTGTTTCAGATCTCTGAATTCACTCCCTTCCATAGTACTCTGAAGCTAATAATGTGACTCCAGCTCCATCAGATCAAAACCAATTGTAGATATCTCTCATCCACCATCCCGACTTTTGCTTCGTTTGGTGTGGCTTTCTTCTTGCTTTCTAAAATAGTTTTCTAGTATAACAATTTTTTGAATTTGAAATTTTTGTACTAAAAAGCTGCTTTAAAAAGCAGTACAAAAGCTGTCCCAAACAAAACCTTAAACTTCTTAGTTCGTCTTGTTCAACTTCCATGCTTAAGGGTTCCAACAATCACAGGTCCAGTAGATCAGGAATTTCATTCAAGATAAATAAGATGAATGATGAAAATAAGTTCTCACAGTAATAATTCTAGAGTTATAAGAAATATTGCGCTGGGGATGATGTTGATTTTAATGAAGATTGTTGGGCAAAAATCAACAAGCGAGAAGATAAAATATTATCCATATATGTTATCTTAAATTGGAATTCAATGGAAATGGAGGAAGTTTGAAGAACTCATTGAACAAAATGAAAACTTGAACCATTAACATCGCTAACAGTTCCTCTCCTCCACATGTCTGCCATTTGCAAAAGAATTCAATTTGGCCAAAGGCATCCACTATCTCTTTGGCATTGAAAACAAATCATTTCAACATAATCTAGGTGAAGTTTTAAGACTAAGAGCATCTCCAACCGAAAATCTCATTTTTTCACTCCAAAATGCCGTGAAACTACAAAATGCCGCGATTTATCTCCAATCGGACTGCATTTTTCACCCTTTTGCAGGTAACGGTCGCCTCTTCTTTCCAGCGGTGAGTTTGGTAGAGAGGTAAAAATGACGGAGATGAACAGTGCAACGCCAATATTGGCATCCCACTGCTCACCCGCAGCCAAATAGCGGAAATTTTGCGAATCGGCTGGAGCTGGCCAGGAACGCAATTCAAGCATTTGGAGTTCGGTTGGAGATGCCCTAAGGCTTCATTTGGTTGGAGATGCCCTAAGGCTTCATTTGGGACAACTTTTTTACTGTTTTCTAAAGCATTTTTTTAGTATAAATTTTTTTTTGTTAACAAATTTTTGCACTAAAACGTTGTTTTATGAAGCAGTAAGAAAGCCTTTCCAAACGAAGCCTAATTTTATATTTGGACCCTAAAATATTTGACAGTTTAAGAACAACTATTGATGTATTGTAGATTAAGGGTTTTGATGGAATGCATGTGCAAGCTTCTACCCTTTGTTCTCCTGAAGCTCAGATCAAGTTTCTTAAGTTCTCTACAAGTAACCATTTGTCTTTGAAGCTTCATTTCATCTCTAGTGCGCAAAAAGTATCGACTTTGAGCCAAGTTGGTTTGATGGGTTGCCATTTAAGCTTTGTTTGGGACAGCTTTCTTGCTGCCTTTTAAATTAGTTTTTTTGTACAAATTTTTTTAATTCAACAAATTTTTGAACTATAAAACTGCTTTAGAAAATAATAAGAAAGCTGTCACAAACGAACTCGCCTAGCAAAGTTATGGCTAGATGGACAAGCTCCTCCTGTTGCATTGCTACTAATAGGTTCGTCTATATTTTATGTGTTGTACATCATAGCTCAACCTTGAGGACAAGGTCAATTTTGCAAGAGTGAGAGGTAATGGATCGTTTTGAATAACTAGTTAATGATAAGGATATGCAAGTGATAATAATTTTAATGACAATTAATGCATCTTTATAATTCTATAAAGACTCGTAATTAGCAAGGAATTGGCATACATAAAAAAAAATGTGTCATTATAAATCTATAAACACTCGTAATATATTTTTTTAATTACAGGTTCATCAGGTTTAACTTCAAAGCCGGCTTCACAGAGAACCGGTGTTGGACCGTGTGAACCGGCAATTTGACCGCCGAACTACAAAACTGGAACCGGTTTCAAATAACCGGGTGGTTCAAGTAGAAAGCTTTTTGAGTCATTTAGATAAAATCGGATAGGTTAGAATTAAAGAAATGAAAGCTTATACAGATATATGAAAAAAAAAAATCCCTAGTATTTTTTGTTCGACGTATCTTCCTGTTCAGTTGTTCGTTCGCATCTATCTCCCGACACCGTAATTCGTCCCGTTCGTGTCCTGTTGTTTCGCAAAGCCCAAACCGAACGAAGGCTCTTGTCGCTCAACTCCTCTACGACGGTTCGACCCACTATGAGATCTTCATTCTTCTCCTCACACTTCTTACTGCATTCACTACTCAATGGCTTTGCAATTTCTTCTTGGAAATGTTGTCAAAAGTTACAAAACTTTGCAATTTCTTTTTGTTTTAACCAATTCTCATGTTGATCACTTGATTATGTTCAATTGTTCACAATTTCGGCTTTCCTAATTTGAGCTTTTTGCCGTTTTGCATCTCCTTGGATAAGAGAGTACTGCATTGAGTTTTCATTTCTTGTTGGTTTATAATTGTATTGTAAGATTAGGATGCTTTCATTCTTAATATTTTATAAAATTTGGGTTTTTTTTTTTAACAAAACAAAGACATATATTAAATAAACATGAGAACGGTTACAACAGCGAAAGACCCAAAAAATAAAAGGAAAAAAGACATAAGACAACCTAAATTGGGCTCAGTACACGGCCGAGGCTCCCAGCACCCTCGAAGCCTCGCACGGACCATCCAATCAGGTGAAGTCAGCGCCCCAAAAACCAACCAAACTCAACAAACAACACCAGAGGTTGCCACCCGCTCGACGACGAGAGTACGAGCCTCAGCCACATTATAGCCTCCATAAACCCGACCATATAAATCATAATAGCAACCCGAAGCAAACGTAAGAGAAAAAAAACCAAAAAATTACATTTAACAGAAGAATCATCTTCTTCTACGACCCCTCCCACGAAAACGGCCACGGCAAGCAACAACCGAGCAAACAGGCCTACCTCGTACCAAAGTGAACTCGTTACCAGGATCAGAACCACAACAGAATTCCGGAGACACCAAGCCGCAATCCGAAAAATCGGATTCAGATTCAAACTTAGAAGAACCATTTAACCAATCTACATGGTTCCTAATATCAAAACCCGAATTATCCCCCAATCGATTGGCAAAAGTCTGTGTATCAACCAAATGAACATGAACATCAACAAAATTATTAGAGCAGGTCGCAATACCATTTAATTTTACCACCCGCTCACTCTCAACATTAGTAACCACATTCACAGTCGGTAGCACAACAATCTCGACGTCAAGCGTCGAATTCACAGAAAAATTATTCACAGCCACCACAGATCCAACCACCACAACATTACTAACATTAACACCAGAAGAAATTAAACCGGGATCCACAATCACCCCAGCATCAATATCAGTTAAGACGCCACCACCCAACCCATCGAAAACAACCAAAGGATCAGGGGGCCCCAAAGCATCAGGAGAATTAACCGGAAATTCAACAGTGGGCAAGGCATCAACGTCCACAGCATTAATATCAATATCGCAGTTCAAAACCCCTTGAGCCGAAACAACATCACCAATACCCGCAATATTATCACCAGGGATAACAATCGGGACAGAAGAAATAACGTGGTTACCGGAATTCATTAAGGGATTAGATACCGAGGCCAACGGCTGGGGATCCAAAACCACAGCCGGACGTAAATTAGGAAAAAGCTTAGAGCATTCCGATTTCTTATGACCCACAGCCTTACAATGTTGACAAAAATTTGGCATACCCTCAAAAACAATTTTCTGCACATACCCCATCTTCTCTGGACCCAACCAAACGGAATCAGGATAAGATTTAGAAATATCAATTTCAACAAGAACACGAGCTACTGAGGGACGGGAGCCAGAAGCCATGACATTATCAGTTTGAATCGGACAACCAAAAATCGAACCCAACCCAAAGAGAATACGAGAAGAGAAAAGGTGAGTACGCAACCCCGGAAAAGAAAGTCAAACAGGGACGATCGGCGACTCCTCTGAAAGGTCCAGATGAGGCGGCCATTTAATCACTTTCATGAAAAGCCATAGACAAAGTAAGAACGGTGAGCAAAAACCCTATCATAATCCAGATCATTAGAAAGCTTGATCAAAACGTTTGCTTGGTCCAACAGAGTAAGCGAAAATTCACCGAACAACTTAAGGTTGAAAAAAAACCTACGAATAGAATCTAACACCGACCGTTTAAGGGGAAATTTCCCCACCAAAGCAAACTCAAACGGTTTAGCAAGATGTAAAAATTCATCTTCCGAAAACCACAACGCAGGCATACCTCGAATCGAAGAAATACGAAAATCCGGAAAACACTTCGACTCATCGGAACCAGACAAAGCATCTTTGAAGGATTTTGAATGCTTACCCTCCAAGAAACCAGGATCTAACATTTTTTTTTCCATGAAAAACGCACCGTCGGAGAAGAAGGCGGAGGCCGGACGAAGGCGGCTAGGGCAAAAGCCCTAGCCAATTGGCGAAAACCCTAGCAGACGAAAAAACATATCTGCACACATTTTATAAAATTTGTTGTCAATGAGAAAGTTGCATTTTCAGTTCTTCTTGATTTTTTTTATTTGATTATGTTCTATTTTTTATATATTTACAAATTATTATGTTATTATTATAATATTTAAAAATAATAACTATTTATTATGTCATCCACTTTGACCTCGGCCGAACCATCGAACTGCTAACATCTCCATCTTTCGATTTGTTGTTCGGTCCGATTTTCAAAGTTTTGGCAATATCAAATAAATAAACTTATTATATATACATATATTTAGAATACTTGATATTTTTTTATTTCATGTTAAAATAAAAAATAAAATAAGAACTGATCCCCACTAAATTTGTAAGAACAACATATTGACTAACCAATGACAAATCTGTGGAGGAATTATAATACCATGTCCAAATGAAATGAGAAACTGTGCTTTAGTTTGTAAAATGAATAAAGAGGTAATAAAAATTTAAAAATAGCTAATGACAGAAATTTCTTCCTTTTTTTGGCAGCATTAATGGCAGAATGTTCGCACAACGGTCCAATTCGTTTGAGTCGAGCTCGAGTCACTCATGGCTTCAGCTTCAGCTTCAGCTTGATTAATTAATCAAATTCGAGTTCAAGCTTTATTCTACGAGTTCGAGCCGGCTCACAAGTGGGCTCATTTATTATGAAAGAGAGAAAAGTATTATGATTCAAACAATTAAAATAATAAAATGATAAAATGAAAGATTAAGAAAAATAATAAAGAATCATTTAATATAAGAAAATGAGATAATATAAGAATCACTCAATAATAAGGGTTGGCTCATATTTGTCTCATTAGCTTATCGAACTCGGCTCATTAACTCAAGCCCGAACTGACTCACAAGTCAGCTTGACTCACTTACACCCTTAGTACTATATACAACTGTATCATACCAGAAAAATCGGGAAGCTTTTGATTCTCCTAATCTACTGGAGTTAACTCTTTGAAAAAACCAAAAAAGCTTGATTGATTCCTTCCGAAATGTCAAAGTTTTTAATATTCAGTTCTCCATTACTGCATCTTCTCCTTCTATGCCCTATACATCTCCATCAACTCAGTCATTGGTAGGAGAAATTATTACGTGCGGTCACCCGATACACAGCGATACATAGTACACTACATAGTAAATTGATGATGTGACGCATCCTGATTTGCCTCCGGACGGTATCCGGTGCAATAATTTCACACCATTGGTAGATTGTAGCTTAGCTATCTGCCCAGCAGGAAGCTTATCCTCCCCCAACTATTCATCACGAGCGATCCTTTCACTTTCCCGATCAAAGCATATACCAATTTCGTCAATTGTACAAAACCTTCAGTTGCATAAGCCCACATCTTCACAGAAGTTAACTGAATCTGGATCTGAGACGATCGTCTTAAAAGACTGAACAGAGAAAAGAATAGTCCTAATTCAACAGAAATTCAATATATTGCTATGGAGATTAAAATAAATAAGACCTCAAAGGCGTGGCCGAACTTAGAAATCGTCAAGGTCGATCCTGATGGTCTCGGAGACATGCCGCGTGATGGAGAGGACTAGCTTGCTTTTGCTGCAGCACTCCACGCAGGCGGGGATACCCCTCGGAAACACGGCGTTTGCTGAGATCAATGTCGTCTTCGTCACGGAATACACGAACGAACTGCGGAGGTGGAGAGCTCGATAAAGGGTATTGGCTCTCAATTCAAAGATGTTCTTCACCAGTATCATGGCGGCGATGTCCGCCTTCGGTCAGTGTGCCTCATGGCCCTCATATATCCGCCATTCCAGTTTCGAAAAATTATTCCATCAGTGGAGCTACATCAAGTAGCCTATAATATGTCGTCATGTGCACTTACTCTTTACAGCGCGAACAGACGACCCGACCCGGAACGGACCTGGGAGTATGCGTAGCTCGGTATTGCTAGGTATTGGTCGATTTTGCTCGACAAAAACGAAAAAAATACTATTATGTGAAGACCAATACCGAGCAATACCGAGCAATACCAAGTTCAATACCGAGCAATACCGAGTTCTTTTAGGTATTACTCAATATTGCTCGGTATTGGTCTTCACATAACGGTATTTCTCGTTATTGCCAAGCAATACCAAGTAATACCTAGCAATACCGAGCAATACGCGAACATAGTAATCCCGGATTCGGTCCGAGTCGGGTCGTCGGGCCGTGCGGTAAAGAGTAAGTGCACGTGGCGACATATTATAAGCTACCTGATGTAGCTCTACGTCAGGTAACCTGACGGAATAATTTTTCTCTAGTTTCGAGGACTTCGTGGCGCCGAGCGCAAGATGAGGGTTAGCGTGCAATAAATTTATGCTAAAACGTGAAGATTTATATTTTCTTCAAATTTTTTTATTGTTGTTTCACCACAAAAAAAGGTGTCGATATATGAATGTATTCGCTGTGCGAGATTGGGATGAGACTCGACATTTTTTAGAGGTGTCAAATTTTGATTCATCTAAAATCAATCAAAAAAAGTTTAGATTTGTGTCAACCCATTTGTCATAAGGGTCGGGTTTGAGTTTGAGATTCTGACACGTTTATAACTTCAGATCGGGTTCAGGTTCATCTAGAAATTTGAAATCAACCCTAAATGACTCGGAGGCACCAAGAATTTTCCCTCTACAACACATCCCAATAGTTGCGAGTCATGAGTTCAAATCGCGCTGCAACACTCGACCCCACGTCCGAACTTGGCCCTCCACACTGCAACGACAGTGAGCCCTCTTGCATACCCGTGATCCTAGCCGAAGTCCGCCCTCCACACCCAGCGCCAGCGAGCTCTCCCACGGACCAATGCTCTCGTTCGAACTCCATACCAGCACAACCGGATTCCCACTCACATCTGAACTCTACCAGCTATATTCTAGGTCCAAGAGTCCGGTCTGGTTAACTGCTAACCTAATAACCCAGCAAGTCGGGTCTGTCTGAATTTCCAACCTGTTTATAAAACCGAGTCAAATTTAGTTCAACCAATTTGGACCTAGGTCAATTTCAATTTCGACCCGAACCCGACACGAAAACTCCTTAGCTATGAGTGTTGCCTTGTAAATGCTTAGATAATTTGTACACAAATTTTAATATATATAATTCATACCTATCTTTATTCAGGAGCTGTTTTGTTTGAAAATTTTAAAATATTGATATTTAATTGAGTAAAATAATTAGAAAAAATTTTGTATTGTTTAAAATTCTCTCTAATTTAATTTTGATGTATTTAAAAATAAATATTTAATTTCAAATACACTATAAATTATTTATTATTGTCGACAGCCATCACATAACACCACTCATACATCGCAGCTGTCCATTGCCAGCTACATGGTCAGCTATCTATAACTCGCTTCCAGAAATCGACACCGCCAATCACCGACCACCACCATTATTGGACGTTACACATATTTTTTCGCATATTCTCTGTCTACAAGCAACCAAACCCTAATCTAAAACTCCAATCTAAATTTTCAATTTTGTGCACAGTGGTTATCTAATTTGATGCGAACAAACAATCACATTCAGTATTCTTCAAGTCCATTTTTACCAACAAAAAGGACCAAAAAGGCATATTAAAAAAATTGCAAGAACAAGAAATATGCAGTGCATCAAAGTATTGTAAATGCAATCACAACAAACCATAATGAATTGCAAAATGTATAATACACATAGCTACAAGGATCAATCATTAATCAAACTCATTGCAAACATTTCCAAATCTGAAAATTTAGCTTCAATCACTGAATCAGAAGGCTATAATCAATCAACAAATGTACAAAACTGATCTCTACCATAGGAATCTGTGTGCAATAATGTACAAAAAGGGCAGGAAGTTCCACAACCTGGCAGCAACAATAATAACCTAAACATTTTAACGTTAGATTTCCTGTATCCAGTGAGTATGTATGTAAGGCTTTGTTTGGGACGGCTTTGCTGCTTCTTAAAGCCGCTTTTTAATACAAAAATTAAAATTTTTGCACTAAAAAACTGCTTTAAGAAGCAGTAAGAAAATCGTCCCAAACGAAGCCTAAATTTTCCCAAAACATAATGGCGACATCCTAACAACTACCTATATCTACACAGCCAAATGTTATGGGGAAATTATTGGGTTCAGACACCGGACACACCGTCCGGTACTTCAAAGTACCGAAGAGTAATGAGCTCGGTACTGTGAAGTACCGAGTTCGGTACTTCACAGTACCAAGCATACTGAGCTCGGTACTGCTTAGTACCAAGTTTAGTGCCAAGAAGAGAGTGATGTGACGTATTTTCATTGGCTCCGGATGGCTTCCGGTGTTTGAACCCAATAATTTCCCAATGTTATGAGCTTGGTGAAGATATCTTCACATAAACCATCTGGGTGTATCCATTGAATACGGAAGCATCAAGACTGGAGAGGCCAAGTCTTTGGAAAAGTGAGTTCTGGCCATCCTCGACAATGGGATTTGATGTGCGAGCTGGGTCATATCTGCTTTGGTGGGTGAGTGAGGGGCCGGCGACAGGGGGGAGCTCCCAGTATATACATCCAGTACTGACTCCACAAACCTGCTAATGTGAAAATGGTCCAAATAAGAAATTGCTTTGTTGCTTTGGTTGAAATCATCTCGCATTTCTCCTCTGACACCCCACCATGCCTTCCCATTGCCACATAGTTCTTCAACGTCCACAGCTTTCTCCCACATCTTTCTTCTTTTTCTCCTTATTCTTGCTTCGTCTCCATCTATGAAGCAGCTATGCCCGCCACCTTGAGAAGGAGATAAGAAGAAATGATTGAGATTTCTGATCCAGAAGCAGAATGGAATTCAAACGCATAAAAAGGAGTACAGATATATACTATTTCTTCCAAGGTATGCACATTGATACAAATAGCTCTTCACTATAACAACTTCCATGGCGCATAACAACCAAGTATGAAGTATATAGGATCGATTAAAGGACCTTTGCAACAACTTCCATGACCCATAACAACCAAGTTAGTTGTGAACCACAGCTTTCATGAGGTGTTGTGCAAGAATAAGTGTGAGAAAAGTTCGAAGGAAAGAAGCATTAACATGATGGAATTACAGTCAAATACTAATAATACAGGTCCCATTATTTAAGCCAATTTATATTGTTTCATTTTTCGAAGGGAATGATTTAGTCAATTGCACAAATAATAAAGATCAAAATTTTAAATAGTCGAGCTATGAAAAGCTCCACTTCATACTTGAGTAGAACAGGCTAGACCCTAACTGATCAACTTTAGAGAGGCCTTGTCCTGTTTCCAAGTTTCACTTGTATTTTGATGCTAAGGGCATGAGATCAAAGCCTTAAGGGGAAACAAAAGATTCGAATTCTTGTTTAATCTATGTGAATGAGGAAGCTGAAATTCCTTTAATTTTCAGGGGACTTTCTAGCGAGACTAGATTCTAGGAGCGCAGCTCTGATGTAGACTCAAAAAACAATAAATAGAGCTGAGCGAGAAGATCTTATAATGGCCTCATTCAATAGCTGGAAATCAAAATAGGTGAGGACACAAAGATAAAAGCGACCACACAACACGCTGACTTCATGAAGGAGAGAAGACAAGGTGGCATAAGAAAGGGGAGTAAGAACAGGTTTTTAGAGGGTGCGGTGCTGGTCGCCTAATGAGGCAGGGTAATCTGCATAAAAGGATTATCTAAATTTAAGCTGTTAGATTCATCTAATGGCCACAGATAGGTAATGATAAAGGGGAAGAGGTTGGCCTGTTGGAGAAATGACTTGGAAAGTTAAAAAGAGTGATGATGTTTCAAATGTTGTCCACCTCATGTGTAGCAACATCCGCCATGAAATGCTACCATAGTTGCAACAAACCAACTATTCATAAAACTTTTTTGATCTGACTCGATCCAATTTAAATTGATAAACAATCATTTCAAGAATAGATTACGAAAAAAAAAAGAATTAAGGCTTATGGATCAACTTTTCCGGACTAGAGCTTATTTTGACTACAACAACAACAACAATATCAAGCCTTTATCCCACTACGTGGGGTATGCTACATGAATCCTTTTTCTCCATTGTGTTTTATTAAAAGTTAAATTATCGTTTAAATCTAATAAAGAAAAGTCATTCTTAATATTTTCTAACCAAGTCTTTTTAGGTCTACCCCTACCTTTCTTAACACAAGTCAAATCTACTACCTCTACTCTCCTAACCGGGTCATCAAAAGGCCGCCTTTTTATGTGACCAAACCATCTAAGACGACTCTCTCTAATCTTATCTTCTACTGGAGCTACTCCAACCTTTTCACGTATATGCTCATTTCGTATCCTATCTCTAAGGGTAAAGCCACTCATCCACTTGAGCATCCTCATCTCTGCCACGCTAAACTTAGTATTATGCTTCTCTTTTAATGGCCAACATTCGGCACCATAAAGCATTGCAGGCCTCACTACCATCTTATAAAATTTTCCCTTAAGTTTGAGGGGTACATTTCTATCACATAACAAGCCCGATGCATTCCTCCACTTCAACCATCCAACTTGAATTCTGCTGATAATATTCCCATCTATTTCACCATCACTCTGAACAATAGATCCAAGATATCTAAAACGTGTACTCTTATTAATGACTTGATCGCCCAAAGTCACAATCCCCTCACTAGGTCTATTGCTACTAAAATTATATTCCGTTTTAGATCTACTCAAGCGAAAACCTTTAGACTCTAAGGTTGACCTCCATAATTCAAGTTTACCTTCAACTCCCTCTCGAGTCTTATCAACAAGAAGAATATCATCAGCAAAAAGCATACACCAAGGTATATCCTCTTGCAAATGTCTAGTGAGAACATCCAAGACTAAAGCAAAAAAGATATGGGCTTAAGGCTGATCCTTGATGTAACCCAACCGAAATAGGGAAATACTTGGTCAAACCACCTTGTATTTGAACACAAGTAATAGCTCCTGCATCCATATCTTTAATGATTTGAATATAAGCATTATTGACTCATTTCTTTTCAAAAACTCTCAATAACACTTCTCTTGGAACTTTATCATATGCTTTTTCTAACTCAATAAATATCATATGTAGATCCTCCTTATTTTCTCTATATTTCTCCATCAAACCTCTTAATAAATGTATGGCTTCCATAGTCAACCTACCCGGCATGAATCCAAATTGATTTTGAGAAACATTAGAATCACGCCACAACCTATGCTCCATAACTCGCTCCCATAGTTTTAAAGTATGACAAATTAACTTAATACCTCTACAATTCATACAATCTTGTGCATCATCTTTATTCTTAAAAATAGGAATTAACACACTCATTCTCCACTCATCTGGCATCTTTTTAGCCTTCAAAATATTATTAAAAAGTTTAGTAAGCCAAGAAATCCCTTCATCTCCTAAGCATTTCCACACCTCAATTGGAATATCATCAGGTCCAACAGTTTTTCCACCCTTCATTTTCTTTAAAGCCTCTCTAACTTCAGTTTTACTAATACGCCGATAAAAACAAAAAAATTTATTTTCATTTAGGGTGCTAAGGTCACTATAGTCAATCTTATTTTCACAATCTTCATTAAAAAATTTAGCAAAATATCTCATCCACCTTTGTTGAATATCATCTTCTAAGAAAAGTATTTTTTTATCTCCATCCTTAATACACTTCACTTGAACTAAATCATTACTACTCATATCTCTTTGTTTGGCTAACTTATACATATATCTTTCTCCCTCCTTAGTATTTAATCTATTATATAAATCACTAAAAGCTAATGTCTTTGCATCGCATATTGCTTTCTTAGAATCCTTACGAGTCACTTTATATATTTCCTAATTATCAGAATTTTTAAAATTAAACCAATTTTTATAACAAATCTTCTTATTTTTAATCTTTTCTTGCACATTTGAATTCCACCACCAACTATTTTTATTATTATGAGCTTTTCCCTTTGATACTCCAAGCACCTCTTTTGCAATATTCTTAATATCACTAGCCACTTTTTCTCACATAACATTAGCATCCTCATGCACAGACAAAATCTTAAGATCTTAAATCTATAATAACACATACACCCTTTCTAGTACGACTCATATCCGAATACCAAAGTTTAAATCCTAAATTATCAATTTCCTAAGCCTTCTCTCCAACCCACTTAGTTTCCTGAATGCACAAAATATTTAACTTTCTATGAATCATAATATATATTAATTCCATTAATTTTCCTGTAAGAGAACCTATATTCCATGTTCCTATCCTAATTTTAGTTTCATGGACTAGCTTCTTTGCCCACATCCGTCCTTGATGTGGGAACCCTTGCCTATTTAACACTGCACCCAAGTGCCGGTGCAGCGGCCCTTGCACACTTGTCACTGTATTCAGGCCATACAGCACGTCGCTTCCAGGGGACGCCCTAGCATTAACACAATTTCTTAAAGGATTCATGTCATTATTGTTCGATAAGTTTTATGCTGGCTGTCGACTACCTAACACAACCCTCCACTTTTCTCATCAGGACTTGGGACCTGGCAACGGCAGTGTTACTAGAGCTTATTTTGACTCTTGAGTTAAAATTTAAGTCAGCCTTGAGAGATTCAACTCTCAAGTAAAATTCAGTATTTATTATTATTTCCTTAACCATGCCACAAAAATTGACAAATAACTAAGATAATGTACACAGAACTGTCAGATGAGCCACTCCTAGTTGAAAGAACAAATCAGGTAAAAAAAGGTTCATGGCTTAGCATCTTTCGTTTGAGTTTATTTCGAGATGAAATGAAATTAATAAGTTTATTTAAATACTAAATATTATTTCTTTACAAGTGTTTATACTTAAACATATTGGTTATTAATTGTATTTAATTGCTAAATATTTGCAAAATCTGTATTTTATAATTAAATATAATATGTATTCATATTCTAAATTATTAAAAGTACATAGTAGTACATGCTAAATACGTTGGTTAATGATTTTGTGCATAATTCATACTCTTGATGATCATGATCATCAAATATAAGAAGATTTATTTTTCCTAAGTTAAGAAAAAACAATTGCAATTTTATCAAATTGCCTAAACCATCAAAAATTCATTTTATCCTATGTGAAATGCATCTCTTTATTTAAATCTTTTCAAGCTTAATATGGTTATAAAATTTAGTCATTTGATGAGATTTTCAAAATTTTAAATTTCTTCCTATTTTCATGAAAATTTTACTCATGCTTTTATCTTATATGAGAAATGCATACTCATCCAAATATTTTCAAATTTTATTTCTATTTGTTGGATGTTTCTAATAAAATTCTTTTTTCATGGTTGAAAAACTGTTACGTGAAATTAACAATTAAATTTTCCTTTCTCTTTTCATGAAAATTTTACACATTTATCTTAAATTTAACAAAAACATCATCAAGCCTTTATCCCACTACGTAAATCCTTTTTCTCCATTATATCCCATTAAGAGTCAAATTTTATTTAATTCATCCCAAATTTAAATGAAACAAAAGTTCATCTTTTCTTATATAAATATGATCCATTTCAAGCATTTGACTTCTTTCTCAACTCTTACCTTGCAAATATTCTGTCCAAATATCCTATTGCTAAATTCTCTTAAGTTCTTGTGTTTACTAGTGTGCTCCTAAGTTTTCTAAGATCCCTTGACCCATTGCATTCGAAGATTGTTAAAGGTTCAGCCATGAACAAAAAATTTTAAGCTTTTATTTTTATGCTTAGTATTTCTTATTACCTATAAACATTGTTTTTGTTTTTCTATAAGTAGTGTTCAATTTTTTTGAAGTCGTGGAAAGACTTGAGGAATTGTTTGTGGACACTCAGGGAGGGACCATTAGGTTGTCATTATTAAAACTACTCCGCCAAGAAAGAGAGGCCATTAGAAGTTATTGAGTGGAATACTCAGTGAAGGGTAGGTTTTGGGCTTCAAAAAATTTGCAAACCAGCTTCTTCGTACCTCTTTTATTGAGGAGAGTTTTAACGGATTTAGGTTCTAGGGTAAAATTTTATAAGGCATATTGGGTTTTAGATAAGACACCAGCCAGAGATTTCGGCCTCATTTTGAGAGAACTTTATGATCTGAGTTCTGGTTTCTCATAGGCATAGGTTCTATATGGTTAATTATCCCTCCCAATAACGAGAGAACTTTCGATTAAGGCTACTCATTAAGTAGATCGCAATAATTACCTAGCATATAATGATAACAGTTTTAGAGTTTGAATTTGATTTTAAATTTTGGAGTTTAAAATTTTAAATTTATCAACAAATACTTAGAGCGAGTGATGGGGGAATGATGATGGGCCTGATCAAGATCCAATTGTTATGTCATCTCGGGCTGTCATGATCCCTGATTTGCTTAGTCAAAGGAGGTAGTCTACCCAACCTGACATAAGAAACCTTATCGGCAGCCATGGGTTGCTTCGTCCAAGAATACCTTATAGACCTGGGTGGATGTTTGCCTGAGTTGATGAAGTTAAGTCAACCCTAGCTAACATAATTTTTATGTCTTATAGAGCACACCCAATAATTCATTACTCAAGGGGCTTTTAAGCATTAGAAAACATACGGGCTTTGGTCATAACTGTGATATAGTTGTGCTATTTTGCAACAAAATCAACCAGTCCGAGGGCATGTGCCACGTCCCTGCTAGATGAATCAATTGAGAATGGATGGTAGTAATGCACTCAGCAAGACATCTGCTCTTTGTGAGCTAAAATTATTATTTAACTCATCATTATCGCCAAACCATTGCAGAGTATGGAAGAATTTTGGTTTTAAGTTTTAGTGACATATTTCATTTCAAAGATTTAAATTCGTAACAGGATTTGAGCTTAGGTTTTGATTGAATGACTATTAAAAGGATTTTCAAAATTAAATAGTTCTCTTCGATTTAAATTTCCTATTAACATGACTATTATCAGAGTGTTTGAGCACTTTTAATAAATCTGTGAAGCATTCCAGTATCTTGAAGATCGGAGTACATACGGGATATATATTAGGATATAGATCAATTCTATTATAGGGGTGTTTGAACACTTTTAGTGACTCCGCGAAGCATTCTCAAATCTTGAATTCAGGGGCTTGACATAAAGACTGAAGCACATGTGGAATCAGAAACCTTCGTTAGAGCTAATCACAACACTTTCTAAGGGGTTTGCAGGTTTTACATATTGTTAAGGTCTACTTTATTTTTCTCATTCGAAGGGTTCTGATTAACAACTATATTTATGGGCATGATAGACTCTCCAAATGAAGGTTTGGTTCCTTCAAGGTCATTGTTGCTTTCTTTGACATCAGTACTTCATGACACTCATCAGACATCATCTTGCATTGGGGTATCAACTGTGGTACTTTTCTCATGTTTTGCAAGAAATTTTGCATTTTGAGCTTTATTTCGACTAGGAGAAATTTCTTGGGCACTGGCATAGTTATTGCATATTATAGGTTGTAAAATCACTAGTAGTTTTTGGAAAGGATTATTTGCCTTATTCTTCCTCTTTCCATTGTAATCATCTATCAGTCACTCTACACCCTTCCAAAATAGACCCTCCACAAGGTTCATATCCTTTGTAAACCATTTTGTGACACTCTTGATAAATTGCACTGGTTTGTTTGTAGAATGGATTTTGGACCTGCATTAGCTATCGTAAAGGCGTACATATTTGAAAACCTGGGAAGCTTTGAGAGCAGAATCAACCCTATGCATTTGAAGGATCCATTAATGGAGTGTTGAATCCTTTATTCTAACATAATCCATATTCTAGATAGTTAGATGCTCATCACTTTAACAAGATGTTGTCGTGAGATTAGGTGCATGGTTCAATGGTCTCTTGTTAGTTGTTGGGCCACTTATTAATAAAGATGGTTGTTGGTCATTGTTACTACAATTATCTAATGAGCTCAACTTCTTTTTGGAGAGTCAATGCAATGACTAATGATTTTACATTATTATAGCTCATGCATGTGTACTGCCGCACCACTAGTCACCCTTATGGCCTAATGTCTTGATCAAGGCTATCTGATCATTTCCTAAAGTATGTCTCACTAATTCGAGCACATGTTTCTCAAAAGTATACTGCAAGGATGTTGAGTGCTATTTTCAAATCATTAGCTATATTTTACCTCCTCGCACTAATAAAGAACTGAAGCATATCTTGCATGTTAAATCATAGAATTGTTTGGTCTTATTGTTTTATTTTATATGTAAAAATATTGCTATGTAGACTGATCCTCCACCATATTTGTGTGGTGTTTTTTTATTAATTAAAATTACACATAATTGATTTTTTTAAACATTTAAAGTAACAAATTTTGTTTGAAATTAATTGTGTAAGAGTCCTTTATTTGTTCAAAATTTTGATAAACTCCTAAAATCTCCTCCCCGTGAAGGGGAGTTGGAAAGGCACTTGCCTTTCAAATCTGTCTGGTCGGATCGAAGATTCAACGGCCAAGGGAGTCGGAGCCAATTGGTCTCAGTAGTCGGTACAGGCCTTCAACTTTTCAATTTGCTTGTGGTACCTTTTTATTATAATTTTTATTTAATTATAGAAAAATGTATGTCAATTACTTTAAAAATGGACAGACGATCGTGCATGGCACTGGGTGTCGAGCCAATCACTAGAGATGCAAGTGTGGGTTGAAATCAAGACGTTGAGGCTGGCGGGAGGAATCGCATGACAGAGGGGCGGGTCACATGCTGCTAGTCGGGTTGGAGGCAAGAGTGGTACTACAGAGACGGGGCCAAACTGGCTGGAGGGTAGATCAGGCTGGGTCTCGATGCAGCAGAGGGATACGAGAGAGGAGATCGAGCTCGGCTAAGGGTCCTGTGTGCCGAGTTGAGTCAAGCACTGAGGTTGGGGTGGAATCGCGTGCAGAAAGTAGTCGAAGACGGAAGGCAAAGATGCCGGGTCTCCCTGTGTGTGGCTGAAGAGATGAAGAGAGGCAAGAGAGTAGAGTGTGGTCCCTTCTGCGTGCAGTTGAGTTAAATCCAAGGGGGAGCAGTTCGTCTGAGAGCTTTATTGTCATGAGGGGAGTTATGTGGGGAATCGTTGCGTTGCTTGAGAGTGAGATCGTGCGTGAGTGTGAGGTGGGGCTAATGATCAACATAGGTTAAGGCATGGGTGTTACTCAAGGTGGGCCCAACAACTTAAATTTGCCAATCATTTAAATCTTAGCAATTTAATTTTTATTTTTTTAGGATTTGACGAATCTCTTAGTCCCTTTTAAAAGGATACTTTTTCTTTTTTAGCTTTACCTGAACTCTTTTTCGAGCTTTATGCTTTTTAACTTAATATTTTGTGAAAAAAAAATTATTCGTCAAGCAATCTTGTTTGGGGAGCTGATGTTGGTAATTTAGCCTATTTGTGCTAAGTGATCACACAACTGTGCTTTTTAAGTATCTCTACTTTTTAGTATTAAACTTTTATTTGTATCATCATTCTTTCTCTTTATGCCACTAATTGTATTTTAAGTGTTGAATGTTTAAGTTTTTTTTTATAGTTTGTGAGATGTAACATTGGGCTAATTAGCCTTTTTTCATACGCTAAAAGCTTTTTGATAATGCAACAGTTTAAGATTAGATTATGTGCACTTTTGAGCATTTCTTGGATATTATAAGATTACTTTGTAAACTCTTCATCAGTTAAATTTGAGAGTTTTTTGTATAATTTTGGAATGGCACTCTAATTTGATAAAGTTAAGCAAATACATAAATAACATTGTTGAATAGCCAATTCAATCTAAAACTCCACAAATCATCTAGCTATACACAATAATTATGATTGCTCACATGTGAAAACATAGCTTATGGCGAATTTGAATCTGTACAAGGAACAATCCAAAAATAAATCAAACTAATCTTAATCATTTGAGGAGCATTATGACAAAAGTAAACCAGTAGAAAAAATAACAGCAGAGTAGCTTCCAACAGCCCATATATTTAGCCGCCCATACAGTAAAATCAAGCATGCAACGATGGATCTAGCTAATGTGCAAGACTGAAAATTGATTTTTTTTTCTTTTATTAGTTTTTTTAATTTAATATTACAGCCTGAAAAAATTGGGATAAGGCCAACTGTGATAATGATAGCGTTTTATATCACATGTTCACAAAACTATTCAAGAACACCATTAGGCAAAACTGAAGGAGCTTTTGATGGCATTTTATACCATGGAAATGGAGAAGATGCTCTCTCTTCTAACTGTAGACCTGTGAGAAATCTCTTCCTAAAGCATTCTATTACATTAAAATCTTTTTTTTTTTTTCACTGTATTAGTTCTTCTTTTGTTTTCTCTCTTTTAGTTTGTTCAAGTCAAGAAAATTGGCTCACAAGTGAGATTGTTGGAAGATGTGTGCTCATGAGATCTACTCTCTAAGATTTCATGCAGTATCATTCAAGGGAGAGCTTCTAACCTTAGGAGAGGTATCATCCCCAATAATGCAGGATTGAAGCAGTTCCTGTTCATGGTTAAATGTCTGTTTCTAGGACTGTAGCTTGGCCGCAATTCTTCTGGATTTCTTATGCCTTCCTGCAACTTACTGGCCATGACTTTCATATAGAATATATGGGAATTTTTTTATATATGGATGCCACTATTTGTAGGAGCTTACGTTCATGAGAAAAAAAAACTATTATAAGATTGTTCTAAATTCCTAGTTTTTAGATTAGGTTTAATCGGAAATTGATGATTATCTACAATCAAATTGGGTTTATCTAGAGTCAACAACATCTACTAATCTAGGAATGAGGAGCCTATAATCATTAATTTAATAACTTCATCTGAAAAAAATTCCTCTACTGCTACTAAAAGTTTGATGTCTGATTAGTTCGAAGATGATAAAAGTCTATCTATCTATTTTTGAGGGAAGTCACCCCAAATAATTGTGTGAGGCCTGATTTTCTTATTTTGGAACAGTCACTCCTTGTTCTTATTTCATTTGCATAATTAATGTTGTCTTGATTGCTCTTGAATTTATTCAAATTTGATACATAAAAAATTCAATTTATGAAAATTAAATTCCGATTGCTCACTGATTTTATGCAGCTCTAAATCCTCACCAAATTGCTTGTATTTTCAAATATTGCATGTGTAAATTATTGAATACATTAGTGGCTTTTCACTTGTGAATCCTCAATTTTTTTGCATAAATTCATTGTATGCATCATTTAAGATGTATTAAAAACATTAAGCATAGTCATCCTAAATCAAATTGATGTGAGAGCTTTTGATTGTATCAACATGTCACTTACAAGTGGGGCTAATATCAGGGTAATTTAGCAAATCATGAAAGCAATAGAATTTTAATAACATTATAAAATCAATTGGTTGATTTGTTGAACAAGCTAAATCAATTGCATGACGACATTAACATGATTAACGAATGAATAGACATACTGAAAATTAATCAAGTTCAGACAGATGAACCTGAAGTAAATTTCAACCATAATAAATTAATTCTGGTAGAAGGCAAGAAATGCTCAAGATAGACAATTTTGGATATTTAATGACAACGCATATGAAAATTATAGGCCTTTGAACTTTAGCGTAGATGATCATATAATATAACAAGGAATGTTAAAGTTGATTTGTCATTTTATGACGGTAAAATTGATCCTAATTTTTTCTTGATTGAGTGCTAGATTCAGATAACTTTTGGAATGGCTAATCATGGCTAATAAATGACAATATTTGCAAAAATGAAATTAACTAAGTAAGCTAGAAGCTATTGGATGAGCATGGAAGGATAAAGGTAAAGGTTGGAAAGGAAAACTGCTAGCACATGGGTTAAAGCGAAAGAACTGCTAGCTTATGAGTCATCAATCACACAACAAGCTTTACGAATCATTTTCTAAGCAGACAAACCCTGCCCCAACAATAGAAAAATAAAAGTAACCGATGATTCCCTAACAACTGATGCAGGTCAAGAGAATATTCATATTTATCCCACATTTACCCTCAACAATATACTACATTTTACATTATTGTAAATCTTCTATTAATCCATAAAATCATTGAATAACACACCTAGAAGATAATATCTTTAACTAAATATTCTATATTTCAAGACCTCACTTAAAGAAGATAATTGGAAAGCTATAAAAAATAATGGGATACATACGTTCTTGAAGATAAAAATCATTTGTCATCTTCCTTCATCTCCACTCTCAATACAAAAATCATTTGAGAATATCATTATAGGCCAAAACATCTTTCTTTCAAAATCTTCTAGTATATGTTTTGATGAGGACATCCGACAGTGGAGGGTTTATCAGAGACGGGGCCAGAAATCGACAGCCATGATAGCATCCCTTTATTTCTTAGTTATTATTTTTATTTTTATTTATTATTGTATTGTTTTCGATTTTACCCTCACTTGAGGGAGTAGGTTCTTGTGACACCTGAGGGGCACTTTTGTCTTTTGAAGCTTACTATTGTACTTGGCTATTTATATCCTTTTTCTCTTCTTGAGAGGGGATGATGATTATTATGAAATTATTTTCTCCACTTATGTCTTGGTGAGTCTTGAGAGCTCTTGAGAGAGTTGAAATTCCTAGGTGAGGGCAACATATCACCCGTCAACCGCAGAAAGCATCTGGGCTCATGGTCCATCTCCTCCTTCCTCCCCAAATCATAGGCCACCCCTCTTTTCCCTCCAAGCCGCCGACCATCTCCCCCCCCCCCCTCCAAACTGCCGGCTACCACCATCCTCCTCACTCCAAACCATCGGCTTTGAGCACCAACACCGCCGGCCCTAGCCCCACCTAGCCCAATCCGCACCATCTCCCATAGTCGCCAGCCTTCCCCTCTAAACCCTAGCCACCAGCCACCCCTATCCCTCCTAGATTTACTACTTTCCTAAAATATTTCATTATTAATTTGAAAGTTTTTTTGAATTAAAATTCAAATAAATTTGAAATTCAAGTTCTTTCCTAAATGATATAACTTATTTTAGGAAAGCCCCCCACTTATTGCAAATCTGAAATTAAATGGGATTTGATTTTAAATCTACATTCAACGTATGTGAACATATTCAATGTATGTGGAAGCATTCAACATATGTGGACACATTCAACGTATGATGACTCCTTCCCTTTTTCCCTCCTTTTGCCTCTCTCTCTCTCTCTAATTGCTTCCTTCACAATTGGTAGCTCCAATTAAGGAGCCAATTGTCCGCCCCCTCCTCTTATTCCCTCTTTCTCTCTTTCATTTTAGGGAAATTAAAATCAAGTTCTCTAATTATCTCCATCATCAAATCTGAATTTAATTTTAGAAATTTGAATTGATCTCTCCTGTTCCACAACCAAAATCTAAACCAAAACAGCCCTATTTACTTAGCCTTGGCTGACCACTCAACTTCCTCCTCCTGGACATTGACTCCTACAGAATTTTGTCAACTTAAAGGTTGTTGTCCCACCTCTCTCGTTCACCCAAATTGCTGTCTAAGAGCAGTTCAAGTTGCTGTCCAAAGATTTCAGCCATTCCTCTTTGCTGTCCTATTGTCCGGGAGATTCCAGATTGCTATCCAGAAGTTTCAGCAAGTCTCCCTCGTTGTCCTGCTGTCCGAAAGATCCCCGTTTGCTATCTAGAAATTCCAGCACTCCGTATTTTGTCGTCCACTCTCTTCAAGTTTCGACGAAGGAGAACTCTCTCCCAAACCTTATTCCTTATCAATCCCTCTCAATTATGGCATCATAAGATTGTGCAAATTTTCTCCGCAAGCCGACTTATTAAGAGTGTGAGTGAGTGGATCCGAATAGTAACTAGTCTAAACGTTAATTTAAGGGTTTCCTTTGAAAATCCTCCATTTTATGCTAAGCTTGATTGAATTGGTTAATGTTGTGATCCTAAACAATTATCGTGCAATTTGGCCTAAGTTACATCACCCCTCTTATTGTATTTAATCTTTATTTAAATCGCTAAAAATTAGAATTATTATTATTATTCTAATCTAAGACGTTTAATTTCAACATTAGATATTTACATATGCATCTAGTTCTACATCATGTTTTCATCTCTTTTTATAAATGTTACTATTGCAGACTTCCATAATGAGACTTGTGACATGACAGAACACCATTCTTTTAATGAAAGTGATTCAAAATCATATACTCATATTATGTTACTTCATACTTGATGACTCTCAAGTATTGCTAATGTTTTTGGAGCTACAAAATCTGTCACTTTTATTAAAGATTGTACTCTAACGATATGAATATATCTTATCAAACAAAAAAATAATATCAACTTTATTCTCCCTACCTTTATTACTATCATAAAAAATCAATTTAAGGCTAACAACAAGATATTTCGCATAGATAATGCTCATGATTATTTTAATCAGACTTTATTTTCTCTTCAATAAACAAAGTATCATTCATTAATGACACCCCCAATAAAATGGGGTAACAAAAAGGAATAATTATCACCTTCTAGAAGTCACTATGACTCTTTTTTCCAAAATTAAATATTAAGAAGAAAAAAAAAACCAGTCATAAGATCTACATACCTATTAATCGAATACATTAAAGAGCAATCAACTTCAAAAGTCCCGTGAACTATCTTATGGAATTCTCTCCTATAAACAACTTCTATCCTCCAAAAAATATTTGAGTACGTTGCTTATATCCACATCCACACATACTAGGATAAACTTGATCCTAGGTGTCTTCACAGGTTAATTCACCACTCAATAAGGGTATAAATTTTATCATCCAACCAACAAAAAATTTACTTCAAAATATATCACATTTAATGAAAAGTATAATTTTTCAAACAACTCATTGTTCATGGGAGAACAACCAAGTTAAAGAAAAGTTTGATGAAAACACTCTCTTCCACCTTGACATCTCAAGTATTCAAACTTCAATCGCTGTATCACTATAGGTTTATGTAAGGAGCCCAACCAAATTCTTCAACAAGTTAGGGACTCAGCAACATCATTAGAAAATAATGATCAACTATCAACATACAGACTCCCCTTAATCCCATTTTCTAATACAAATATCTTAAAAAGAGTTTCTCATACATATAAAGTCTTCCTTCCAAACATTTGTTTCAACTCTACTAAAATATCACAAATCTTATTTAAGGTGCTAGAAAATAAGAATTGAAAAGATGTCATGATAGAAGAATGAATGTCTCAAATCACACTTCGAATATAGTTGAGCTACCAAAATGAAAAAAACAGTAGGATGCAAATGAATATTTTCATTAAAATAAAGAATAGATGAAAACTTGGAGCGATACAAAGCAATATTAGTTACCAAAGGATAACTTCAATACTACAAAATTGACTATCAATAAATATTTTCTCCTATTGCAAAAATGAAAAATTCACATTTTAATTACTCTTGTTGGTAATCTTGAATGGTCCATGAAATAGTATTAAGTGAATAATGCTTTCTTAGATGGGGTTGTTGAAGGAGTGTATATGAATCCTTCACTAGGATTCGACAACTCTTTCACAAAAAATAAGATTTGCAGATTGAGAAAGGAATTTTATGGTCTCAAACAACCTTCAAAAAAATGTTTGGAATATTTATAAAAGCCAAGTGTGAAATGGCGTACACACAAAGTCAAGGAAACCATATCCTTTCCTAAAATACATAATTGATCAAAAAATTTAAAATTTCATTGTATATGTTGATACTATAATTAAAGTAATGAAAAAATCCCTAAGGAAAACACTTACTAAATAAAATGAAATTTTGGAGCTAAGAAAACACAAAGACTTTCTGAATGTAAAAGTTACTAAATCAGAACAAGAAATTGTATACATTGATGATATAATTATTACAAGTGATCATAGTAAGAAAAATGAACCACTTCTAAAAAAAAACTTGCTCAGTAAACACAAATATTTGTTGGGTATAGAAGATACACAATTAAAATAAGAAATCTCTCAACAAAAATATGTTATGAACCATATAAGAAAAAAATTGATTAATTGTAAGCCATGTGAAACTACAACTGAATCGGGTGAGAAACTAGGTAAAGATAGAAGGAATAGAAGTGGAAATTGGACAATATAAAAAATAAGTCAGGAAACTAATCTAATATCACATACAAGCCCTAACATTATCTTTACAATAAGTTTTATAAGATAATTTATGAACAACACAAAGAATCTCATTTTCAAGCTACTTACAAAGTCAGCAGATATCTTCAATCAAGTAGTCCAAGAAAAGAAAGGAAAAAAATAAAAAAATAAAATAAAATTAAAATTAAAATTAAAAAAATAAAAAATAAAATAAAAAAAAAGTAGCCCAAGAAAAGAAATTCTCTACAAAAAATGTGTTACTCTATAACTTAGAAGGTTACAACATGCACAATCACCAGTGGATAGGTGATCAACTATAGAATACTGCCCACTTCTAAGAGGAAATCACAAAATATAGAGAATTAAGAAACAACTTATCATTTCAAGATCAAGCACTAAATTCGAATTCACAACAATTGCTCAAGGTACTTGCGAACTCTTATGGATTAGAATTGTTGCGTCCTGGAATATTCGCGGCGGTAGAGAAATATATGGTTTAACGTCTTAGCATTGTACAAAGATCCAGCACACAAGCGGATGAGAGAGGGGGTGAAACATTCATAAGAGACACCAGAGTTTTTACGTGGAAAACCCCTGAAAAGGGGGAAAAACCACGGGGCCTGGCCCAGTTTGAATGAATCCACTAGTATTTGCAGTCAATTACAAATGAGGCCTTTCCTTTGGAGAAGGCCTTGTATTGATGTAGCAAATATACATCATATAGATTGCATTACATGGTAGGAGTTACATATACATGTTTGTTTGGTCGGAAGGACAGTAGTCGGCAGGAGACCGGGATCAGAAAGACCGTTGTCTGGTGATGGAGGTCGGACGGACCGCAGTAGGCGACAGAGGTCGAAAGGACCGTAGTCGGCAGGAGACCGGGGTCAGAAAGACCGTTGTCTGGTGATGAAGGTCGGACGGACCGCAGTAGGCGACGGAGGTCAAAAGGACCGTAGTCGGCAAGAGACCGGGGTCAGAAAGACCTTTGTTTGTTGATGGAGGTCGGAAGGACCACAGTAGGCGACGGAGGTCGAAAGGACCGTAGTCGGAAGTATTATGGGAGAACTGTGGGCATCAGGTGGTGGCCTGGTGGAGCTCAATGCCTCAAGTAGTGGTCCGGTGGAAGTCTGTGCCTCATGTGATGTTCTGGTGAAGCACACGGCCTTTGATGATGATCTGGCAAAGACAAGGGCCTCTGGCAAAGGTGAGGACCTCTGGCGAAGGTGAAGGCCGCTGGTAAAAGTGAGGGCCTCTGGCAAAGGTTAGGGCCTCTGGCGAAGGTGAGGGTCTCAGATGAAGACATCAGGCCTGAACGTCGGGCCTTGAACAGAACGTTGAGCCTTCAGCAGAACATCGGGCCTTGAGCAGAACGTTAGGCCTTCAGCAGAATGTCGGGCCTTCAGCAGAACGTCGAGCCTGAATGTCGGGCCTTCAGTAGAACGTCGGGCCTTGAGATGGTGGTGCGGCGAAACTCCGGCGGTGGTCCGGCGAGGCTCCGACGGTGGTCCGGCAGTGGTCGAGGAGCTTCTACCTTCTCTTCCTTCTCCTCTTCTTTCTCTTCTCCTCTTCTCTTCTTGCTTGGACCCCCCCTTTGCGAAGAATGAGGGCTCTATTTATACTTTTTCTGGAGTGGCATAGCTCGTAAATAGGCATGAGATCAGGGGCGAATAGGGAGTGGTTGAATGGACGGCCGATATCGAATCCTACGATCGTGCACCGTTTGTTGGACATTTGAAGGTCTTAGAGATGTCGGAATTCGGCGATCTTGGGCTCGTTGGATTCGTCTCGTCGAGCCGTTCGATTCGAGTATAAGCTCATAAAAATCGGAGACAATTTGGTAACTCAAACAGTGTTATAAAACTCCCAACAGCGCTTCGGGTCCTTAATTTGGACTCATTTGGGGTCGGATTGAGTCGAATTTGGTGTCGTTGGATTCGTATTTTCGAGACGCTCAGTTTGACTATAAGTTTTTTTAAATCCGAGTTGAGATGGTCTCCGAATTAATTTTTGAAGTTTCCAACTTGATTTTGCATCGAGATTCGCGCCCGTTTAAGATAATTTTTTGACGACGTATCAGTTGCCCCCCTATTTTTGAACGTCGATGCTCAAGAAGCCCGAAAATATATGTGTCGACATTTCATATTGGCCGAATCGCAAAAAATTGCTTTATAAAAATCATAATTTTGCTCAAACTTTATCATAGAGGCCTCGTTGAGCTCTGAAAGTGTCAAAATTGAGTCTGGAACGTCGAAAAACGTGTCCGGGACCCCAAAAATGTCTGAATCAAACCGTTCGGGCCGAAAATCGAACCCATACGCGTTTGACGACGGAACTGGCCGGCCAGCCGGCCGGCGACGCCGGCGAGTGCGTCGCGCGGACAGGCGCGCCCCTCTAATCGCAAAAAATTGCTTTATAAAAATCATAATTTTGCTCAAACTTTATCATAGAGGCCTCGTTGAGCTCTGAAAGTGTCAAAATTGAGTCTGGAACGTCGAAAAATGTGTCCGGGACCCCAAAAATGTCTGAATCAAACCGTTCGGGCCGAAAATCGAACCCATACGCGTTTGACGACGGAACTGGCCGGCCAGCCGGCCGGCGACGCCGGCGAGTGCGTCGCGCGGACAGGCGCGCCCCTCTGGGCGCGCGGTTGCTGGCCAGTGGTTGGCCGAAATTTGAATTTTGATTTTTTATTTTTTTTAATTCGTGTGGGGCCCTCAAAAATCTGAAAAAAAATCCAAAGAATTCCAAAAAATTCCTAAAAAATTCCAAAAATTTGAAATTACTGGAGAACTCTTGAAACTTCCCCCCTTCTCTCCAAAAAGGAATAAATAGACCCCTAAGGCCTTTAGAAAATTTGTCATTTCTCTTCTTCTCCCTCTATTCTTACAATTGAGGCTTTCCCTTGGTCTTTCAAGGACCCTCTCTTTGCAAGGAAATCCAGAGATTTTCCCTTCTCCCTCTATTCTTACAATTGAGGCTTTTCCTTGGCTCTCCAAGGCCCCTCTCTTTACAATGAAGTCCGGAGACCCTCTTCTCCCTCTATTCTTACAATTGAGGCTTTCCCTTGGTCCTCCAAGGCCCCTCTCTTTGCAAGGAAGTCTGGAGACCCCCTTCTCCCTCTACTTCGAGATATCATGTGGAGTTCCAATGTTTGGTGGTTGACGATGGAGGTCGGATAGACCGTTGTAAGGAGGGAGGTCGAAATGACGGGCAAACATCCGACGTCGGGTAAGAGTCTAACAACGGACAGAAATCCAACGAAAGGTAGAAACTTGGCGTTGAGTAGAATTCTGACGTCGGGCAAAAGTACGATGACGGGTAGAAACTCAACGTCGAGTAGAAGCCCAACGAAAGTCCATCGACGTGCAGAAGTCTGATGACGGGTAGTAGTCCGACGACAGACAGAAGTCCGTAGTCGGGTAGAGGTACAGCGTCGGGTAGAAGACCGACGAAAGTCCGTCGACGGGCAGAAGTTCGACGACGGTTAGTAGTCCGACAGCACGCAGAAGTCTGACGTCGGGTAGAGGTATAACGTCAGGTAGAAGACCGATGAAAGTCCGTCGACGGGCACAAGTCCGACAACGTGTAGTAGTCCGACGACAGGCAGAAGTCCGTAGTCGGGTAGAGGTACTGTGTTGGGTGGACCGACGAAAGTTCGTCGACGAGCAGAAGTCCGACGATGAGTAGAAGTCCGCTGACGAGCAGAAGTCCGACGACAGGGAGAAGTCCGACGTCGGGTAGAAGTACAACGTCGGGTAGAAGACCGACGAAAGTTCGTTGACGAGCAGAAGTCCGACGACGAGTAGAAGTCCGCTGACAAGCAGAAGTCCGACGACAGGGAGAAGTCCAACGTCAGGTAGAAGTACCACGTCGAGTAGAAAATCAACAAATGTCCATCGAGGGGAACAAGTCCAATGATGGGAGGAAGCTCTGCGTCGGGCAGAATCCCAAAGAAAGTCCAACGACGGGAGAAAGCTCTGCGTCGAGCAAAAGTCTGATGAAATTTATGTTGGGTAGAATTCCGGTAACGGGAAGAAGCTTGACGTTGGACAGAAGTCTGACAACGGGCTGAAACCCGATAAAAGTTTGACGACGGACAGGAGTCCGACGTTGGGCAGAAGTATGGCCTTGGGCAGAAGACCGATGAAAGTCCATCGACGGGCAGTAGTCCGTCGACAGGGTCGCGTAGAAGTACTGTCAGATAGAAGACCGACGAAAGTTCGTCGACCGGCAGAAGTATGACGACGGTTAGTAGTCTGACGGCATGCAGAAATCCGACGCCGGGTAGAGGTACAACGTCGGGTAGAAGACCGACGAAAGTCCGTTGACGGGCAGAATTTCGGCGAAAGTCCTACAAGGCAAAAATTCAGCGACGGGAGGAAATTCAACATCGGATAGAAATTTAACTTTGTGGAGAAGTTAAATGGAAGTCTCTTGACGGCATTCTGGCGACGTTAACCAAGGATGTAAGACCTATCCGAGGTTGTATGTTAGAGCCTTTGCTCGATGATGTTATCCTGTATGGAAGAGGTCGAGAGAATCCACCAAGGATGTAAGACCTATCTGAGGTTGTATGTCGGAGCCTCTGCTCGACGACGCTAACCTGTATGGAAGAGGTCGAGAGAATCCACCAAGGATGTAAGACCTATCCGAGGTTTTATGTCGGAGCCTTTGCTCGACGACGTTAACCTATGTGGAAGAGGTCGACAGAATCCACCAAGGATGTGAGACCTATCCGAGGTTGTATGTCGGAGCCTTTACTCGACGACGTTAACCTGTATGGAAAAGGTCGAGAGAATCCACCAAGGATGAAGGACCTATCCGAGGTTGTATGTCGGAGCTTTTGCTCGACGACGTTAACCTGTGTGGAAGAGGTCGAGAGAATCCACCAAGGATGTAGGACCTATCCGAGGTTGTATGTCGGAGCCTTTGCTCGACGACGTTAACTTGTGTGGAAGAGGTCGAATCGGATCCCCCTAGGATCGATTTTGCCTTGATTGGGAGAGGGCGAATGCCGTGTGTATCCCTAATCAAAGGTTAAGAGGGATCTATCTTTAGACCATTACTGCTTTTTTTGAGGTTGAGATCAAGACCTTAACCAAGGAGTAGAAAGTCCAGCAGGGGACTGTATGAAGCTTACTATTGATAGGAAGTATCCTTGCATTTGCTGAGATTTTCCTGAAATATCTTCTTGATATTTGAAATATTGGAGGGAACTTCTTGGCCATAGTCGGAGTTAAGGTTGCTCCCCCAGTCCGCATCTGATTCTTATGAAATTGATGCATCAATGAATGATGTCAAGAAGTTGATAAGGGCGATCTTTTGAGATTGGAGCAATAATTGCCCCCCAGTTGGGAATCACTTTCCCATAGACGGCGTCAAACTGTTGCGTCCTGGAATATTCGCGACGGTAGATAAATATATGGTTTAACGTCTTAGCATTGTACGAAGATCCAGCACACAAGCGGATGAGAGAGGGGGTGAAACATTCATAAGAGACACTAGAGTTTTTACGTGGAAAACCCCTGCAAAGGGAGAAAAACCACGGGGCCTGGCCCAGTTTGAATGAATCCACTAGTATTTGCAGTCGATTACAAATGAGGCCCTTCCTTTGGAGTAGGCCTTGTATTGATGTAGCAAATATACATCATATAGATTGCATTACATTGTAGGAGTTACATATACATGTTTGTTTGGTCAGAAGGACAGTAGTCAGCAGGAGACCGGGGTCAGAAAGACCGTTGTCTGGTGATGGAGGTCGGACGGACAGCAGTAGGCGACGGAGGTCGAAAGGACTGTAGTCGGCAGGAGACAAGGGTCAGAAAGACCGTTGTCTGGTGGAGGTCGGAAGGACCGCAGTAGGCGACGGAGGTCGAAAGGACCGTAGTCGGCAGGAGACCGGTGTCAGAAAGACCGTTGTTTGTTGATGGAGGTCGGAAGGACCACAGTAGGCGACGGAGGTCGAAAGAACCGTAGTCGGCAGTATTCTAGGAGAACTGTGGGCATCAGGTGGTGGCCTGGTGGAGCTCAAGGCCTCAAGTAGTGGTCCGGCGGAAGTCTGTGCCTCATGTGATGTTCTGGTGGAGCACACGGCCTTTGATGATGATCTGGCGAAGACAAGGGCCTCTGTCAAAGGTGAGGGCCTCTGGCGAAGGTGAAGGCCGCTGGTAAAAGTGAGGGCCTCTGGCAAAGGTTAGGGCCTCTGGCGAAGGTGAGGGCGTTTGGAGAAGGTGAGGGCCTCAGATGAAGACATCAGGCCTGAACGTCGGGCCTTGAGCAGAACGTTGGGCCTTGAGCAGAACGTCGGGCCTTGAGCCGAACGTTAGGCCTTCAGCAGAATGTCGGGCCTTCAGCAGAATGTCGGGCCTGAATGTCGGGCCTTCAGTAGAACGTCGGGCCTGAATATCGGGCCTGAACGTCGGGCCTTGAGATGGTGGTGTGGCGAAACTCCGGCGGTGGTCCAGCGAGGCTCCGACGGTGGTCCGGCGAGGCTCCGACAGTGGTCCGGCGAGGCTCCTGCGGTGGTCCGACGAGGTTCCGGCGGTGGTCGAGGAGGAGCTTCTACTTTCTCTTCTCCTCTTCTCTTCTTTCTTGGACCCCCCTTTGTGAAGAATGAGGGCTCTATTTATAGATTTTCTGGAGTAGCATAGCTCGTAAATAGGCATGAGATCATGGGCGAATAGAGAGTGGTTGAATGGACGGCCGATATCGAATCCTACGATCGTGCACCGTTTGTTGGACATTTTAAGGTCTTAGAGATGTCGGAATTCGGCGATCTTGGGCTCGTTGGATTAGTCTCGTTGAGCCGTTTGATTCGAGTAGAAGCTCATAAAAATCGGAGATCGTTTGGTAACTCAAACAGTGTTATGAAGCTCCCAACAGCGCTTCGGGTCCTTAATTTGGACTCATTTGGGGTCGGATTGAGTCGAATTTGGTGTCGTTGGATTCGTACTTCCGAGACACTCAGTTCGACTATAAGTTTTTTGAAATCCGAGTTGATATGGTCTCCGAATTAATTTTTGAAGTTTCCAACTTCATTTTGGATCGAGATTCGCGCCCGTTTAAGATAATTTTTTGACGACGTATCAAGAATCATTCTAGGAGATTTAAAAATTAGATCCTATGAAGATATATTGAAATAATAAATCTGCTATCAATATCACTTACAATCTTACACTGCTGGATCATACCAAAACTGTGAAAGTTAATAGATATTTCATAAAAGAACATTACAAATTGCATTGATTTGCACTCCATATGTCCCAATAGGAATACAACTTGCTCATTTATTCACCAAAGGACATAGCAACCCCATATTCAAGAATATTAGAAGCAAACTTGGAATAGTAGATCTATATCATCCAACTTAAGGGGAAGTGCTGAAGAACCATCGAATCAAGAGGAGCCAGCAAGAGTGGTGCTAGAAAAAGAAATTAGAGGCCTCAGACTCCTTATAATATCTTTCCCATAGATTTGCAAGCATGAAAGGAAAGAAACTACCCATGAATTGATCCCAATATATCAACCGGCAATCCCTAAATGGATCAAATGATGGGGGGCATCTGTTGGGAGGCGAACCTGCAGAATGCAGAAAGCTAAGTGCTATTTATTATTATTATTTTTTATTTTTTCTTGTAATTATTTATTTCCTATTCTCTTCTATGTAGCTTTGAGTATAAACACTTATTAAGAAAATGAACAATCTAAGCTTTCCAAACCACTTTTTCTACAATACGCTTCCTAATGAATTGCCACTAATGAGGGATAAACATCATGCTATTGATTAGTTTCACGATAGCTACTAACTAATTTGCTTCATTTTAGGATGAATACAATAGAAAATACTGAACTTAAGAGACAAGTTGATGACTTACTTAAGGGACGTATTAAGGGAAGTAAAAGATTTTGTGTTGTACTTGCTTTACTTACATTTAAGAAAGATAGTAAAAAAAAAAAATTAAGAAAGATAGTAGTTGTTGAATGTATGTAGACAATTAAGTTATCAATAAAATAGCAATCAAATATATATTTAATATATTGTTTAGTGGACCAATCTAGCCGGCCACTTCTAAGAGGCCGATTCAAGTCTATCATAAGAGGGGACGGCGGCAAGAGGGGGAGAGAGAGAGAAGGGTTGGGGTCCACTTGATTTCAAATTCAAAATCGGAGCCAAAGGAGGGAGCGACACAGGCCTTTAGGTATTTTTGTTTTATTGTTTTAACAGTATGCCTAAGTATGGGAGGGAGATTAAGCTTAGGGTTATGTTTGATTGTTGTGTTCTTGTGAGGGATTTTCTTGGTGTCTTGGGCTCAAGGTTCATCTAGAGATTGGGAGAGACGATCCTCCTCTCGAATTGAGGATCAATCGTATCTTTGTTTCGTTGTTTCAGTTAGTTCTCTCTTTTGTAATCTAATTTCAATTTGGAAAGTTTTTCACCAAATTTTTGTGTTTCTCTAGCTGTTTTTTTCTTTTTCTATTCTTGTTAGGGTTTACTTGAAATATTCATATATTTTCTATCAAATTGGTATCAGAACAAGTCTTGGGACCATAATAAAAAAATTAAAAAAAAAAGTATTGGAACCATTAGGGGCTGATTTCTTGAAATTTTAGCGGGGAAAATTCATGGAGGAAGGAACCCTTGCTAATTTTTGGATCAAAATCGAGAAATTTCGATGGCGGCCAAGAAGTTAGATGTGTTGGAAGAGCGTTTGGAGGAAGACATGAGCCAAATAGAAGCCACGATGGAAGATCGAATTTCATCCGTAGAAAACAAGGTTTTATCCGTAGAAGACAATTTCCGACCTTCATTTGATGGTGAAGAGGTTATTGGAAAGTCAAATCTAAACGGCGACATCGAAGGCGAATGAACCAATGGGAAGAACTACGAATTCTTATTTTCATAGGAGGGAAAACAATTTTGAAATCATTGAGGAGAAAGGGGGAAGGTGGGGAGAGATGTGAAAATAGGGAGCAAGGAGTAAAGGGTGTTGTTTGGGAGAGAAAGGAGGGAAACTACGGTAGGAGGGGTGCTGATATTGGAGAAATGAGGGAACAAAGTGAAGGGGGGTTTGAAGATGAGCATGTAAGGGAGGATCGGGAGACATGGAGAGAGCAAAGCACTTAGGAGAGGGGAAAATATGGAGGAATATGGAGAAACGGGGGAGAGTCAAAGGTGAGAAGCTGAAGATGACAATTTTTGAAGGGGGTGATGCTTATGGATGAATCTACAAGGTTGAGAGGTACTTCGCCATCAATGGGGAAATGGATGAGGAGAAATTGACAGCAGCAAGCCTATGTTTGGAAGGGAAGGCGTTGTCACAGTTCCAGTGGAGGGACCAAAGGAGACCTAAATGGAGCTGGAGAGCATTCGAGAATTGTTTATTAGAACATTTCCAAACCGACGGGAGAGGGGACTTCCATAAGTAATTTTTTTTCACTGGTACAGGACGGGTCAGTGGCAGACTATCGGGAGCGGTTCGAGCACCTAGCCAACCGGGTGGAGCAATTATCAGAAACTGCATTGGAAGGAAACTTCATGAAGGGGCTCAAGGCAGAAATCAGAGCGGCGGTGAAAGCCATGATGCCTCGTGACTTTGGAGAGGCCATGAAGTTGGCACAGCTGGTAGAGAATCAGAAGAATCTAGACAAGGGAGTCAGAAGCAGCAGCTCATGAGGCACTTAAAAGATGACGACCACCCACTTAGCACCCAAGGGGCCTGCAACAGGAGGATTCCGTGAGACCACCAGGGAGAAGACAGTAAGATGGAGCGGGGGAAATTTCAAGAGGCTGATAGAGAAAGAGATACATAAGAAGAGGGAAAAGGGGTTGTATTTCAGGTGTAATAAGAAGTATACCCCAGGGCATAAAATTTAGGGACCGAACTCTTCGGGTTCTCACCTTCTGTGATGACGATAAAACTGAGGGAGGTGAGGAAGAAGTAGAGGAGGAGATAGAGGACAAGAAGCATCTGGATCTGTCAGAGGTTTCCCTGAACTCAGTGGTAGGATTCACCACGAATCATACCATGAAGGTAAAAGGGGATATAGGGGGCAGGGAGGTGGTGGTTCTGATTGACAGTGGGGCTACCCATAATTTCATTTTTACTCAGGTCGTCGACCAACTGGAAGTGAAACTGGTGGACACCAGTTATTATGGGGTGATTATGGGTATAAGAAAGGTGAAGAAAGGCCAGAGGATCTATAGAGGAGTGGTGTTGACAATCCAAGAGATTCAGGTGAGGGAGAATTTCTTCCATTGGAGTTAGGATCCTGGGGATGAAGTGGTTGCAGACCTTGGGGGACACCAAGATAAATTGGGGAGCACTCACGATGGAGCTAAGGGTGGATGGGAGGAAGGTGGTGATCAGGGAAGATGCGGGGCTATCCAAAGCCATGGTGTCACTCAAAACCATGGTGAGAAATATCCAAGAGGTGGAGGAAGGCTATTTTGTGAAGCTGCACAAGTTGGAGGGGGTCGAACGAGGGAGGGAATATACCCCTCTCCATACAGCCGTTGATCAAACAATTCTAGCAGATGTTTCAGCCGTCTCAGGGATTGCCTCTACCAAGGGAGCAGGAGCATGCAATCACCTTGAGGGAAGGAGTATCACCCATCAGCGTCAAACCTTACCGCTATCCTTAATTTTAGAAGGATGAGAATGAAATGTTGATTAGAGAAATGCTCGATGAAGGGATTATCAGGCCCAGTATTAGTCCTTTTTCCTGTTCAGTATAACTAGTTAAGAAAAAAGATGACAATTGGAGATTTTGTGTGGACATAGGGCAGTGAACAAGGAGATTGTGCCAGACTAGTTTCCTATACCAGTGATTGATGACACTTAGATGAGTTCAGTGGGGGCAATGATTTTCACAAAGATAGATCTGAAGTCAGGCTACCATCATATCAGAATGAAGGAGAATGTACCCAAGACTGCTTTCAGAACTCATTAGGGGCTTTATGAGTTTATGATGATGCCTTTTGGTCTAACTAACGCGCCTGCCACATTCCAGTCTCTCATGAACAAGGTCTTTAGACCTTAACTCAGGCAATTTGTCTTGGTGTTCTTTGATGATATCCTAATGTACAGCAGGGCAAAAGAGGAGCTTTGGGAGCACTTAAGGGTGCTAGAGGTGTTGCAGGTGCACCAGCTAAGGGCCAACCTGAAGAAGTGTTGTTTTGATCAGACTAGTGTGGAGTATTTGAGTCATATTATGTCCAAAGAGGAGGTGGAAGTAGATCAGTCAAAAATTGAGGCCATGTTGAGATGGCCATTACCTAAGAATCTAAAGGAGCTGAGAGAATTCTTAGGGCTAACAAGATATACTACAGGAGGTTCATGAAAGGGTACAACACCATCGCATGGCCACTAACAAAACAATTGAAGAAGGATCGATTCCTATGGGGGGAGGCAGCCACAGCAGCTTTTGAGAGTCTAAAAAAGGCTATGACGAATGTACCAGTCTTAGCACTATCGGACCTCACCTAAGTGTTCATAGTAGAGACAGATGCTTCAGGATATGAGTTGGGGGCAGTGCTCATGCAAAATCATCGACCCATTGCCTATTTCAGTCAGGTGTTGACCGCTGGGGCCAGGCTGAAGCCAGTTTATGAGCGGGAGTTGATGGCCATTGTACTAACCATCCAGAAATGGCAGCACTACCTATTAGGTAGGCATTTTGTTGTCAGAACGAAACAGCGAAGCTTGAAATACTTGTTAGAGCAGCGGATGGTGACAAAGGAGCATCAGAAGTGGCTATCCAAGCTGTTGGGCTATAATTTTAAGATCCAATACATGTCAGGAGTGGAGAACAAGACGACAGATGCCTTCTCCACATGTATGAGGGAGTTGCAGGCGACGGCAGTGTTAATTCCATTGATGTTAGATTGGGAAGTCATCAAGGAGGAGAGTGCTCGAGATGAGGAATTAGGGAAGATCAAGGCTAATTTACAGAGGAAGGAGAGTAGCCATCCGGGATATCCTTTGGTATGGGAGAGATTTTTGTACCAGAGGAGGTTTGTGATGCCTCGGACATCGATCCATATTCCACACTTGCCACAAGAGTTTCATGGGAGCGCTGTTGGGGGACATTGAGGGGTGTAGAAGACATACAGGAGACTAGCTTCAGAGTTATACTGGAAGGGGATGCATAAAGATGTGGAGGAGATAGTCGCCAGGTGTGAAGCCTATCAGAGGAACAAGTACATGGTGATGTCTCCATGAGGATTATTACATCCACTTATTTTACCAGGTCGTGTATGCGAGTAAGTGTCTATGGATTTCATAGATTGGCTATCCAGATCAGAGGGCTTCACAATGATAATAGTGGTGGTGGACCGCTTGAGCAAATATGCTCATTTCATTCCCCTACGACATCTATACGCTACAGTGACAATGGCATCAACCTACATCAGAGAGGTGGTCAGACTGCATGAAGTACTAGAGGCTATAGTATCTGACAGGGATAAGGTGTTTCTAAGTCATTTTTGGATGGAGTTATTCAGACTACAGGGGACAGTATTGAAGAGGAGCACCGCCTACCACCCACAAACGAATGACCAAATAGAAGTAGTTAAAAGGAGTTAAGAAACTTGCTTAATATGCTTTCTGTCAGAGACGCCCAAGGTATGGGCCAGATGGCTAGCATGGGCTGAGTATTAGTACAACACCTATTTTCACTTTGCTTTTCAGATGACCTCATTTAAGGTGTTGTACGGAAGGGATCCACCTCACGCAGTGCACTATGGGCATAGCAACACTCTAGATTCTTCAGTGGAGGAGTACTTGGAGGAGAGGGACAAACTATTTGAAGAGTTGAGGCATTTACTGAGCTCAACAGATTATGAAGAAGCAGACAGATGGGCATAAGAAGGATATTCAGTTTGAGGTAGGGGAAAATGGTGTTCTTAAAGCTCCGACCTTACAGGCAAAGATCAGTAGCCAACAGGATGAGAAGCTTGGAGAGGATTGGAGCTGTGGCTTACCGGCTGAAACTACCTCAAGCGGCGATGATACACCCGGTGTTCCATGTATCTCAGTTGGGGAGAGCAATTGGAGATTATGCAGCAAGGTCTCAGTTACCACTAACACTAATTGAGCATTTAGAGGTGATGTTGGAACCCTTTGAGCTGATGGGGGTTCGCTAGGGAGAAGATGGGGCAAAGGAAGTATTGATCAAGTGAAACAACCTCTCGGACTACGATGCCACGTGGGAGCCAATTGAGAAAGTGACACACCAGTTTCCTTGTTTTCACCTTAAGGACAAGGTGATTCTTTAGGAGGGCGGTAGTATTAGACCGGCCCCTAGTGGACCGGTCCAGTCAGCCCCTTATAAGGGGTCGATTCAAGTTTATCATAGGAGGGGCCGATGGTAAGAGGGAGGGAGGGAGGGAGGGAGAGAGAGAGAGAGAAGGGGTGGTGTCCACTTGATTTCAAATTCAAAATCAAAGCCAAAGGAGGGAGTGACAAGAGCCTTTAGGTCTTTTTGTTTTATTGTTTTAATCGTATGTTTTAAGTATGGGAGGGATATTAGGGTTAGGGTATGTTTGATTATTGTGTTCTTGTGATGGATTTCCTTGGTGTCTTGGGATCAAAGTTCATCTAGAGATTGGGAGAGAAGAGCCTCCTCTCGAATCTCGAATCGAGGATCAATTGTATCTTTGTTTCATTGTTTCCGTTATTTCTCTCTTTTGCAATCTAATTTCAAATTGGAGAGTTTTCTATCTGATTTTTGTGTGTTTCTCTTATTGTTTTTCTCTATTCTTGTTAGGGTTTACTTCAAATATTCAAGTATTTCCTATCATATATCTCATTTAATTTTGATATGAAATATGATAAAGAATGTTAAAATATTTTATAAAATTATTTCCAAATATATATCATAAAGTTAGATAAAGGAAAGATTATAAATGAATAGTTATTTTAAAAAAATGATTTTTTTTAAATGAATTATATGAAAGATTGATCAAGCCGTTAAGATTAACCAATGCACCTAACACCTTAAGAGGGAAATGAAGCATGTTTTGCAACCTTTCATTTGAAAATTACTTGGTTCTTTCAATGATATTTTAAAAGGTAATTTCAGTTTGAATGATTATGCATGAGTTTGAGTGATGTATAGAATAATTTTAGTTATGTTAGAATGAATTTATTTATATGTGACTAATCATACCAAAGGGTAGGGTTGTCAAAAGGGGCTTTCGGGTCGGGTTCAAGTCGAACTCTGAATGGACCCGAGTCCAACAGGATGACCCGACTCGATTTTGTAAACGGATCAAAAATTAAAACCCAAACCCGACCCGACCCGCGAACACGGAGTAGAGTCCCGGCACATGCAACTCCGGGTGCCCCGGTGCGGAGTCCAAACGTGAGCGTAGGTCCACCCGCTGGCACTGCATGTGCGGAGAGTGAAGTCAAGAAGCCTGACGCGATCGCGGGTTTGTGGGACAGCGGGAGGGCTCGCAGCTCGTCGGTACTACGTGCATTGCACGGAGAGCGGAGTTTGAGCATGAGCACGGGTCTGCGGGAAGGCGGAGTGCTAGAGTCCAGGTGCACTGGTGCGGTACAGATGGCGAAGACACGGAGTCTGGACGTGGGATCGAGGCATCAAGCAGGAGGGTACGACTCGCGACTCCCGAGCGCGGGATCCGGATCGTGCTGCAAAGGGAGAGTCCGGGTGCATCGAGTCATTTTAGGTTTTCGAGTCAACCCAACTCGACCTGATTTTTTAAATGGGTTGGAATCTCGAACCCGACCTGTATAGCAAATGGGTTGAATTGAACCCAGAATTTTTTAGGTCGGGTCCAAGTCAAGTTTTGAGTCGAGTCAAGTTTTGATATTTGGACATTGGATTATATGTAGATTGATGTTTGAAGACTCTTTCAAAATGCTTCATTCGAAAGTAAACATTAGCCTATCATCTTTACTAATGATTTCTCAAGATATATCAGGATATTCACCATTAGGCATGAGAATAATTTCAAAATTTCTTTCTCAAACAAAAAAAAATTGATAAAAACATAGTCATAAAAGAAAATTAGAAGGCTTATATATGACATAGAGGGAAATATACTCACAGATCAATTCATAAACATTTATCAAAATAAAGGTATAACTATATATTTTATCATACCAGCATAAAAATTAGTATCAAATTTGACTCTCACCGCTATAAAAAATGATTGTTGTATGAATAGTTGTATGTTATACTACAATGATGATTCGACAGAAATTTATTGTCGTAGCTGCAGTGCGCCTCGATTCAAACCCACCTCGAGAAAAATAACGTCGTCAAAAGAAGGATGTTCTATTTTCTCGATTATTTTATTTAACAATTATTCCAAAACTTCAACGCCTCTACACATTAATGAGTTCAGCATGTAATGTAAGAAGGCATAAGGAGAAATTAGCTCACAGTAGTGTTCTTTCTTATCCATCAGATGTTGAAGCATGGAAATACTTTGATCATACATATGCTTCATTCATTGTCGAGCCACATAACATAATATTGTGATTATGTGGTGATGGTTTCACTCCATACAGTCAAGCAGCTTCACCTTACTCTTATCGGCCAGTTAGATATGTGAGATTACTTAGACTAAAAAGTCATAATTGTCACCTTATTATAAAGGTGCTTCTTTCAATTATATTGCGTATGTTCTCATATTACATATCAAATTTGTTGACGAAACATAGCCTTTTTTTCAAAGACCTATGTTTATCTAAACTAAGTGAAGTTGTTTTACGAAGGAGTGAGAAAAACATACCAATCATTTTATGCAAGCTAGAAAAAAATTTCCCTCTGGATTTTTTAATCCTATGAAATATCTTCCAGCACATTTATCTTATAAGGCTAGAGTTGAAGAACCTATGCAATATCGTTGAATGTACCATTTTAAGAGGTAAAACATATTTTTAATATGATGTGCCATTTATATTTCTAATCATAACTAGTTATCATCATGCTTTAACAGATATTATAATTATGCAAATTTTCATATTTGTTACAAATCAATTTTTAATTATGCATATTTATTACAACTCTAGTGTTACTGTAATTTCATGAAATGTAAACTCATTGTTTTTTTTTTTCTCATTTCAGATGGCTTCAAGTAACGAGCATTCTGGTAGATCCATGATATCAAAGTTTGGTCGTAAGGGGAAGTTGACCATCTCTGGACCAACTGGGTCTTGATAGAGTGAGCAGGGTCAGGGGCATACTATGATGCACCGACACTTCTACTCAAAGAAGCGCACAGTGTTCAACACATAACAACATGAGAGGCGTCCAATACTCCTCCGATACGTGTCAGACATGCTAAAAAATGTGTCCTATTAAAAAAATATATTAAATACAAATTGAACACATGATCTTAAATATTTTATGAATTAATTTAACTATAATTTTTGTATTTAATTTTTTTTATTTATTTAAAATATAAAAATTAAATTTCTTATTTTCTATCCACAACGTCAAATCAATCGCTCACACTCAATACCCATTCATCGAATATTTTCATTTTCATTTCTCTTTGGCAAGTTACAACTTTAGTTTAACAACAATGCCCGATGAATCTCAACATCAACATCTGACGTCACTATAACATCAACATTTTAAAATTATCTCCACATCAAAGTCTGACATTGTCTTGACATTGATGCTCGACGCTAGCAATTTCAACACCCACAACTTGACAACTCATCTTTGTCCGATGTCTTTTTAACATTGACGACCAACACCCTCTCAACATCAACGATAGACACCCACTTGACATTGTCGTCTGATATTTACTATATAACATTGATGTCCGACTCTCAATAGCATTATCGTCTCCTCTCTCGATGCCTGATACACTGCATCGAAGCCCAACTCTCGACATCTTAATAATCATTTTCAGCACAAATTCTAGTTCAATGACTTATTATTTTAAAATTATTTTTAATATTATACTTATTCAATTTTTATACACTATTTTTTAAATATTAAAATTATAATACTGTGTCCGTATCCTATATTTTCAATAATTAACATGCATCATGTTTGTGTCGTATTTGTATCGTCATGTCTGTGTCTGTGCATCATAAGGGGCATACAGTTCCACCAGTGACAAGAGTGCTATCACTAGGGACTCAGCATCATTCCCCCACTGAGCAGGGTTATGGACAGATAGTTCCACCGGTAGTTCCACTAATCCTAGATTTATATCTCCATATTTGCATAGTCAACTCCTTTCTATCCATATTACCCACCACCAACATCACAAGCAATTTTGTCAACCTACCCTTATCCTTCTTACCACCATTCGTACTATTACCCACCTCTTGTCCAGCCACAACAGGGTAGATCATCGACAGAAGCAGAGGTTGGGACTAAGGAGCCTACAAAAAAAAGAGGATAACTGTGAGATAGGCCATAGAGCCTAAGAACGATACCTAAGTTCATTTTATTATTAAATTTTATAATTTGATCTGTTATGTAATTGAGAAAATTAGTATTTGCAGGTTAAATCCCATGAGCTAGGCCACCCACAAAATTTGAGATATAATACGGAGCAGATATGATGCTCCTTATCTTGGATGATAATTTCAAAACTAGGGATATATGGTTCAGAGAATTTCATGTATATAATTTCGACATTACTAACATTTGTGATTGTATTTATAATAATATTATTTATTGTGTCAACATTGTAAATAAAGATTTTAAATGATTGTCTGAGCATGGTAAGAAGATCAAAATCAATTTTGAAAAAAAGAGGCTCTATTCATCTTAGGGATATGTTTACGGACATTAGAAAATATAGGGAGCGTCCATTATAGCTTGGAGAGGACGTGTGGGGTGATTTGACTAGAGCTTGGGCAAACCCCTAAGTTCATAAAAATGAGAGAGCAGAACAAGAAGAATAGAGCATCCGACTGTGAGGGTTTACGAAACTCTCTTCACACGAATGGTTTAGAGTCTCATATTGAGCATAGACGATATCTGATAAATGGTTACTTTAATTTCACAAATATATATATATATATATATTGTTTGAACACTCCCATTATCAGGTCCCAAGTTGTGGATGAGAAAAATTAAGGATTGCATTAGGTAGTCGACAACCAGCATAAAATTTGTTGAATAATCATGACATAAAACATTTAATACATTGTGTTAATGCTAACGCATTCCCTGAAAGTGACTTGTATGCATGAATACAACGACAAGTAAGCAAGGGCCGCTACATTGGCCCCCAGGTGCAATGTTATATAGGCAAGGGATCCCATATCATGAACGGACAAAGAAATTAGTCCGTGAAACTAAAATTAGAATAGGAACATGGAATATATGTTCTCTTATATGAAAAATAATGGAATTAATAGATATTATTATCCAAAGAAAGATAAATATTCTTAGCATTTAGTAAACTAAATGGGCTGGAGAAAAGGTTAAGGAGATTGATAGTTTAAGATTTAAGCTATGTTATTCTGATAGGATCCATAATAGAAATGATGTAGATGTGATTACTAATAAGAGTTTGAAGGATAATATTATAAAAATTAAAAATAAAGTAAACTGTTGTTCTAATATTAGATTAGGGCGTTTAAAGAATATTACAAAAATATTTTTGAAAGATTGTATATCTTAAGATTTTGTTTGTGCATGAGGATTCTAATATTATGTGAGAAAAAGTAGCTAGTAATATTAAGAATGTTGCAAATGATGTGCTTGGAGCATTCAAAGGAAAAGCTACTAATAATAAAAATAATTGGGGTGAAATCAAAATATGCAAAAAAAAGATAAAAACATAAGAAAATTTGTTATAAAAATTAGTTTAGCTGTAAAAACTCTGATAATTGGTAAAGAAATAAAGAGGCTCGTGATGAGTCTAAAAAAGAAATTTGCAATGCAAAGATTTTAACTTTTAATGATTTATATAATAGATTATATAAAAAAGATGGCGAAAGATATAAGAATAAGCTAGCTAAATAAAGAGATATGGGTAGTAAGAATTTAGTTCAAATGAAGTGTATTAAGGATGAAAATAAAAAAGTATTTTTATTAGAAGAGAATTTTCAACAAAGATGGATAAGATATTTTGCTAAACTTTTCAATAAAGATTATAAGAATGTGATTGACTTTAGTGACCTAGCATCATAAATGAAAATAATTTTTTTTTTATTAGTGTATAAGTAGAATAGAAATTAAAGAGGCTTTAAAGAAAATGAAGTGTGGAAAAGCTGTTGGACTTCATGATATTCCAATAGAAGTGTAGAAATGCTTAGGAGATGAAAGAATTGCTTGGCTTACTAAACTTTTTAATATTATTTTGAAGACTAAAAATATGACAGATGAATGAAGAATGAGTGTATTGATTCTTATTTTTAAAAATAAAGGTGATGCACAAGATTGTGTGAATTATAGAGACAGTAAGTTAATGGATCATACTTTAAAATTATGGGATAAAATTATGGAGCATAGGTTGCGGCGTGACACTAATATTTCTCAAAATTAATTTGGATTCATGCCAGGTAGGTCTACTATGGAAGCTATACATTTATTGAGAGGTTTAATGGAGAAGTATAGAAAGAATAAGGAGGATCTACATCTGATTTTTATTAATTTAGAGAAAACATATGATAAAGTTCCAGGAAAAGTGCTATAGAGAGTTCTACATAAGAAAGGGATTAATAATGCTTATATTCAAGTCATTAAGGATATGTATGCAGGAGATGTTACTTGTGTTCAAACACAAGGTGGTTTGACTAAGTATTTTCCTATTTCAATTGGATTACATCAAGGATCAGCCTTAAGCCCACATCTTTTTGCTTTAACCATGGATGTTCTCACTAGACATTTGCAAGAGGTTGTACCCTGGTGTATGCTTTTTGCTGATGATATTCTTCTTGTTGATAAGACTAGAGAGAGTTAAAGGTAAACTTGAATTATGGAGGTCAACCTTAGAGTCTAACGGCTTTCATTTGAGTAGATCTAAAATTGAATATATTGAGTGTGATTTTAGTAATAATAGATCTAGTGAGGGAACTGTGACTTTAGGTGATCAAGTCGTTCATAAGAGCACTCGTTTTAGATATCTTGGGACTATTGTTCAGAGTGATGGAGAAATAGATGGGGATATTATTAATAGAATTCAAGTTAGATGGTTAAAGTAGAGGAATACATCGAGCTTGTTGTGTGATAAAAAAATTCTTCTCAAACTTCAAGGAAAAATTCTATAAGATGATAGTGAGACCTGCAATGTTTTATGATGCAGAATATTGGCTATTAAAAGAGAAGCATAATATTAAGTTAAGTGTTGTATAGATGAGGATGCTCAGGTGGATGAGTGGCTTTACGCTTAAAGATAGGATATGAAATGAGCATATACGTGAAAAGGTTGGAGTATCTCCAATAGAAGATAAGATTAGAGAGAGTCTCCATAGATGGTTTGGTCACATAAAACGGCGGCCTTCCAATTACCCAGTAAGGAAAGTAGATGCATTAAATTTGACTTATGTTAAGAAAGGTAGAGGTAGACCTAAAAAGACTTGGTTAAAAAATATTAGAAATGACCTTTCTTTATTAGATTTAGATGAGAATTTAACTTTTTACATGACACAATGGAGAAAAAGGAATCATGTAACCGACCCCACATAGTGAGATAAAGGCTTCTTGTTGTTATAGTTGTATGCTCTCTATTGCAGAAAGAGGTACTTGATCGGGAGCCAACACCACAAGAGCTGCATACACGAACTCGTCAACATCAAGTTGATCATCAGTAGGTTGAAGAGAAGATGAAAAAAGCTCATGTGAGTATCGATTTTTGAGTAGTAATCAAAAATAATATGCAAATAGAAATGATTTTTATGTACTTAATCTCTTGCATGATGATTTTGTATGACTTTGGAAGGGTCAACCATCTACTGCCGAGAGATCATCTTCAGGATCCACAATACTCTGAGTACCACACGTGGTCACAGGCTATTGGAGGGAGACAAAAGGGGAGGATGTATGTATTAGGTTCTCAAGCATATGCATACGAGACTAATACATCCACCTCAACATCTTTTAGTGAATGGAGTTGATGATATCGTCAGTCAGAGGGTTGCTGCTCTCACTAAAGAGATAGAGAAGATGAAATGGATACAAGCTAACAGATTGACACAACAAACTGAGATGGAGGCAAAGTTGTGATCATATTTAAGCCAAAATAGAAAAGAAAAGGTCAGCAGCCTATGCATGAATCAGAGGGGAGCAAGGAGACAGAAGATGAGTAGAGAACTTACTGTTTAAGTTGTTGTAGTAATTTTGAGAACTTATTTTGAAAACTTATTGTGTTGTCTAACTTAATGTAGTAGTATGGAGAACTTATTGTTTCGTTTTGAAAACTTATATGAACAAATTTTTATATTTTGAAGTTGTTTATATTGAACAATTGAGTTATGAAGTTGATAGACTTATGTTTTGATTTGTTTTATTATGTTTTGAGTACCATTAATGTTCTATGATGATATATTTTGTTGTGTATACATCCAAAAACTGCAACAGATTTATAATGTAAATGTTTTTGTGGAACATTAAGGAGCTGCCATACTCTTTTTTTGTAATGCTACAAGTTTTCGGCAGAAATACCACATGAAACCTTCGATATGGGGCAACGGATGAAGTTCGACGGATAAATGCAGCCAACCACCGGTACTTCCGGCGGTTAGACTCCGGAAAGTTCCGGCAGCAATTCTCCCTTCTTCTTCACTCCATCCGCCAATTACAATGAGTAGAATCTACCAAAAATCAGTTGGAAGGCCGTCGGAAATGCTTTCTAGCAAAAAAAATCCGTCGTTATACTGGTGGAAAAAATTCCACAGGAAACATCCAAATCCACAGACAATTAGCAATTTTCGATAATAGACGATTTTCCTGTAGTGTTTCTAATACTTTCTAACCAAGTATGAGAAATATACCATTTACTGATGTGAAACGTAATGCATGGAAACAAGAACTGCTTGGGGATTTTAATATAAGACTGTTAAAGCTTTGCTAGTTATAGAATTAATGCTTACCCAAGTTAGATTTTCAGAATTATCAAGTCGAAATTAAGTAAGGCATGCGGTTACAACTAGATTAACGAGACAAGATCAAATTGACAACATAAAATTAGAGAGTAATGTTATGGGGAGAAACAATAATTCATAATTAACAAAAAGAACTTTTCACTTTGGGTCTCTCACTCACTCTCTTGTTGGTGGCACTTTTAATGGAGGAAGATTGAGAGCAACCGAGCGATGCCACTAGGAGACAAATGGCGCACAAAGTGTAGTCCGTCGGAGTGGTAGCCGGTGGCGGGTAATCCATGGGATGACTAGTGAGCATCCAACGTCTTATCCATTCTTCCTTGATCTTCAAAGACGAAGCCGTGGTCGAAGTCGGGATCGGCCGTCCATGGATGTGGAGAACTCTCTTCTTGAGCCCTTGAGCCGACCACTTGTTGAAGCAAAAGAGGAGAAGATGGGGGGAGTAGGCTATGGTGGGGGCTAAGAGGCAAATGCAAGAAATCTACAATAAAATTCAGATTTTAGTGGTTTAGGAGAGGGATTTAATTTGAATTTCAAATTAATCCAAGGAGGGAGAGGGGTAGAAATGGGGAGAAGAGTTGGGCTGAATTTGTGGAGTTATTAAGGTGATTAGGAGAGAAGCAAGTTTGGGATCTTAATTAATTGGATCCATAATGAGATACCAATTAATGAAGATTGGTGAGGTGGATAAAAGAGACTTAATGGGAGAGAGAGAGGAGAGAGGGGCCGGCCATGTATAGTGGTGGGAGGCTTGAGAATTTAAATGAGTGGGGACCACAAGGAGTTAATTAAGCATAATAAAATCTGACATTTAATTTCAGAATTAATTATATCATAAGTAACTCCCAAATTCAAATGAAAATAAGAGGGAATTTGAATTTGAATTTCAAACATGTGTAACTCCTCTTAATTAATTATCATAAGTAACTCCCAAATTCAAATTAAAGTAAGAGGGAATTTGAATTTGAATTTCAAATATGTGTAACTCCTCTTAATTCATTTTCCAAATTAATATGGCTTAATTAGGAAAGTCATTAAGAGGGGAATTCAAAATTCAAAAGGGGGGAGCTAGAGGGGGCCGGCGGCAAGGGGGTCCAAAGGGTGGCCGGCGGGCTGCTGGCCGGCTGTTGGCCGGCGGCCTGGGCGGCTCAAGGGGAGGCGGCGGCAAGGGGTGAGGGGAAGGGAGGAGGGGAATTTCAAGGGATTTGATTTGCTAAAAATCCACTCACCTCAATTTTCTTCAATCCGGATCTCCACGAAAATAACTTGGCGAAAATTTAGAACTCTCGAAGACAAAATAGTTTGGCGAAAAATCTAGAACTCACAAAGAGATCTATCTTCTCCGACGAACTCACTAAGAGATCGAGGAGGGTTGAACTCACAAAGAGAACATAAGAGGCAAATTTTCATTCATCAAAAAACTAACTATTACATAAGAAAAGGACCATATATAGGCCTCCAAATGACAAAGAAAATAAAAGACTAAAATACCCCTTGGTATACAATAGCGACCAAATACCCATAAGGGAAAAAGCGGAAAAAACTGAAAATAACATAAACTACTACATGAAATGACTCAAAATAAAACTCATGATCGTAGCCGTCGATCTCCGGCGTCTCCTGATGGTACACGTGTCAAAAAATGCTGACGATGTCCTCATCATTTACACTATAAGCTAAAAAAATAATAATAAATTCTACCTCTTAGTATCAAAAAAACTAATCCTATCATTTATACACTGAAATAACCATAATGATTGTGTGCCAATAAAGTCAAAAAAAAAAAAAAGTTAACTTGCAAATCTCATCTATAACACACTTCGTGCCAAAATATGGGGTGGTCAATCGCATCTGTAGATGCAAGTATTTCAATACAACTTCAAAAAAGAATAAAATATCAGGTTTGGTGCATTGACATCAACTACTGTGGATGTCAAATGCAATTTGTAGTGCCTACCTTTAATGGAATGCTGCAAACCATGACTGGAGGTCGTGGACAGCTTGACTCACTTAAATGTTCCATATAACATTTTTCTGTCATGGAAATGCATAGAGCGTAGAAGTAAAGATTTGTGAATTTCTCTAGTATGAATATATTATCTTCTTGTGCTGCATCAAAGGGGATACAAGGTGGAGATAAGAAGAGACTAGGAAGGAGCAGCAAGAGACCATAGCTAATAGAATGTGATATTAGACAAAACGATTAGGCTAAACTTTTATAAAACCAAATGTAACAAGTACAACAAGAACCATTGGAGAAGGAAGTTTCATAGAGCAGCCATTAAATATTAGGGATAAGGCAAATGATCAGAATGATAAATTAATGAGAACAACAACAAATCAAGTAGTTCCCCCATATGGCAGCTTTTTTCTCACGATGTCTTCTCTTTATATCGCTCGTATCTCACATGAAAAACTCTATTCACAAATGCATGATAAAGAGTATAATCATCAATAGATTATACATCAGAGATCATCAATCTCATAGCAAATTATTCCGACCATAAAAGCTAATGTATGCAAAACAACATTTGCAATCTTCACATACCGCAATGCTCATTCTTAGAAACCATCTGAACAAGTACAACTTATTTCTTTGCAGGCCTTAAGAATTTTAAAAATGCAGCCAAATCACACAATTAGAAGATTTAAGATTAAAGTTTGCATATAATCTCAAAGATCTCAACAGGAGAACATAATAATATGCAATACAAAAAAGGAAAGGATGGCTGTCCTTGCAAGACAAGAATAATGGGTAAAAGTAGACATAAAAGAAAACATGCAAGCTGCTAAACAGTTATAGAGAATGATGCATGCAGCCATGAACAAACCTCCAACATAGAATTGATCACATATCTGCCGTAGCGAATAATGATCTCCAGTTCCAGTATCATAGTTGTCCCCAAATATGAGATGCTGAAATCCAAACTTCAGTGCTTGCTTCAGTCTATGCAGTAAAACATAATGATAAAAGTTACAAGGTTTGGATTATCAAGAAAATGTCAATTATAAGAACTTCCTAGCCCTCCACTTAACAAACTCTTAGTGGCCAAATTTTCAAATAACAAGGGTCCACTAAGTAGTCAAAAAAGGCAATGAAAAACCATCCTGAAACTTAACAAATTCAATTTATAAAATTTTAGGCTAATTCACATATTTGGGCACAAGAGCACAACAACATAAAAAATGAAGTTCTTAATTCTTTTTAAAGGAAAATCAAAGGCAATGACTATTGAACACCTTGGACCTCATGCATGTATACCTTTTTAATTGATTCTGGTGATCATCAAAGAAGATAAGCACCTGATTGATATCTGAAACTCCATGCTTCTCCAAAACATTTCTCCAGTTGATTCCGCCAAAATCCAAAAAATCTTTCCCAGCAAAATATGTGCAGTTTCCATCAACATAAGCTGGGCCCTTCATCAGATACTTTTCAGGATGGCGAGGTGAAAGTGAAATGATCGGAGTTTTTGGCATTGCCTGGCGTAGGACCCAAGTGGAATGCCCTTTGAAAGCTCCACTCTCAACCATTAACAGTGGCTTTAGCCACCTTGCCATGAACCAAAGACCAAAGCTGTGATCAAACCCCATTCCATGTGTGTTGTTTTTTATTGGTCGAGTCTCATAGATTGGCACAAACTCTTCCAATCCCTTAATCAAATCCTTGGGACCCCATTCCACTGTTTTACCATCTTTCGATCTACCTTTTGGAAAATAACAAGAATTTTAAAAAAAAGTGAACCCCGTTTAAAAATATCACAAAGAACTGAAATACTATGAACAGAAAAAATGATAGAAACGAAGATTTTAAAATTACGCAGAAACTAAAGTAAAAACCTCTAACCTAGAGAAAAAAGGCATCACATACTTAGATTAAGTAAGCAACAAACCAACTGGAAAAGCAGCAGAAAACAATAATCAAATGCACAAAGATCAAATAGTACTAACCCATAATCTTGTTTAGATGTGATTTTTTCCTGCTTGCTTTGGTTTCCTTTTCCGTTTTATTTTTGTATTTCACATCAAACGAAAACATATTCAAAGGGTTTACAGGTTTCTCTATGCAAAAACAGGAAAAGAAAAACTATGATTGGATGTACAAAACAAGTCTATAGTATCAGGGAAGAAAATTAAGCCGCTAAAAATGATTTAAGACATCATTAGGGTTTTCATAAAACACGGTAAATTTTCAACAACACCGAAAACAGAATATAACTATTAAACCTTAACTTTTTTTTTTACACTTAAACAGCTTCATTCAAAAATTAAAAGTAAAAAAAAAAAAAGAAAAAATTAAAAGAACAAAAACAAATCGAAACATGAAAAACTGAGAAACAAATAAATTCAATCGATCGTAAAAACCCAACCGCGAGACCGGAAGAAGAGAAGAAATCTTACACCAGGGCACGCCAAGGATACCAAAATCGGTGGCTAATCCATCAATGCTCCCTGAAAATATGGCCATGCGGTAGATGGAATCGTCTCGGGCCTCGCATTCGCGGCGGCCAAGGCGATGCCTAATGAAGAGAGCTACAACGAGGATGAGAAGAAGAGCCAGTTGGAAGGAACAAGAACGACGACTTTGCGCTATCCGAAAGGAAAGCAGTCTCGAAAGCCGCGCACCGAGAGGGCCGTGGCTCCTCGTCTTGGACTCGTCGTCATCCTCAATGGCTAATGCGGTCCCTCCACCGCCGCCAGTGGCCTCCTCAACTCTCGGGGTGCGTGGGCTACTCGGTGCCGCCCGCCGAGAGGAAAGCATGCTCTCCGGCAACCGCAGCCTATTGAAGTCGAGCGAGGAAGCTTACTCCGAACACTGGTTTTGTCGCCTCCACAGGCGAAGCTGTTCCGATTAGATTTTTATGAAAATCAAATTAAAATATTTTTAAATTCCATTTTAATAATAATAATAATAATAAATGTATAAAGATAATTTTAATATGAGCACAAACGTGAAGTGAATTTTCATTAAAAAAAACAATTCATTTTTTCACAAAATGTAAATCAAAATTATATTTTTTTCAAAATGTAAATTGTATTTTTTTACATTTTTCTTTTTTTTTTAAACGTTAGATACTTCGCGAGAGGAAAATTTCCGCGTCTACCAACGAGTCGCATGCTCGAGCCCCTTTCTTTTAATTTTAACTGTTCTTTTTTTTATTTTTTTAATTATAACTTATTTTAAAATTAAATTTTTTTATGGAACATTTAAAAAGCTAAAACTATAAGAAAGATTTTATTAGATTTTTGCTAAAATAAAATTTAATTACAATATATAATTATGTATATTTATAAAAAATTAATGTTAATTATTGCTTATTTATTAAACATATATTATTAATTACAGTTTTTATTAAAAATTAAACTAAATATTTTTATTAAAATTAATGAATAAAAAATAATTTAATTAAAATGAAATTATTATGTATTAATTTTTAGTTTAATTTTATTTACTACTTAATTTTTTTTAATTTTGAATAAAATAATAGTTTTTTTATTAATAAGCAAATTTATAGGCAAATTAAATGTCTTGATAAGACCAACCTGACAATAACCAAAGAAGTCCAATTTGAATTCAAATGTGTCCAAATAATGAGCCTAAAGCCTAATTAAAAATTTCGGAACATTATTTGGATGACCAAGTGGTCTCTAAATTTGATATACTTATAATAGATTCAAGCACTTTAACAAGATGAATCCAATAAAACTTTCTACCAGTAGTTCATCATTATCGAACCTCCATCACCTGACCATCTTCATTGAACATTTGCCACCTAATTGCATTCATCATATTTCTATCGCCCAAATGTCATCATCAGACCTTGGCTAATCAACCTCTACCAACAAAATTTATGCCGCTTGACCGCCACCGCTAAACCTCCAATGCACAGCCACCACAGTCAAAACTATTGTTAGCCCCAAATATCTAAAAGGACTCTACCATATTATTTGTCGATTAATAAAATTATTATTTTATTCAAATTAAAAAAAAAATAAGTAGTAAATAAAATTAATACATAATAGGGATGCTAAGCCTAAGGCTAAGAGAGGGGATGAAAATTGGTGTTGAGAAAACATAGGAAAAAGCATAAGAAGAGATAACTAAAGACTAATCAAAGCCCTAGAAGATTAGACATCAAGCTTCACCAATGAGTAAAACAGCCACTAAGTCTTTCCACATCAAATTTTTACAAGCAAAAAATATTTTTTATTCAATGAATCAAAAGTACAAAGCAATATTCTTTCCATAGAATTTTTCCAAATATTGACAACTTTGGAATTTGGAAAGCCTTAAGAGCTAATAAATACTATTACATGAATTGATGACATGTGCTAATACGAAAATAAAGAAATAAAAGAAAATATATATTAAAAGCTTTCAAATACATGAAAATGTTGATTGCCACAAATGGCAAATAAAATCCTTCTTCAAATCAATCAATTTATGAAAAATGTCTTTTTGACTTGTATGGCTCACCTACCCATTAAGGGACCTTAAATTAAACTTTAAAATTTTTAACCCATAATTTTTAAAGTAGTATGAGCCATGAATGGGTTTGCATGATGACTGGCTTAAATTCTAATAATGGGTCTTAAGTTTGTGATGTTATCACTGCCCTTTGTCTTGGTGTTGCATCAATTCTCCTCTTCTTCAAGAGCTGTTCTCCTGAAAAGTTAAAATATATTAATTGGCAAAAATATGAATGTAACTAGATAAAAATAAATAAATAAATTTATGCAAATAAAGAAATAATGTTATATTAGCTTCATAATCACTTCTTTGTTCAATAAAAGAAAAAAATTCTAATCAAATAAACCCTATCAAAATGTGATATTTAGGTCACCAAATCAAAGAAACACATATAATGGGTGGAGTTGAGAAAAAAAAAATCATAATGTTGAAAAAAAGAAATCATAGAAGAAGAAAAGAATACCATAATGTAAGTTTGGGCAAACTTACTAAAGTTATCCCAATAAGATAAATGGATCATCAAATCCATCATCATATGCACATAAAATGTTCGTTTTTGTCCATATCAATAACATAAAGAACAAAAAAAAAAGCCATAATGCAAGTTTGGGCAAACTCGCCAGTGTTTTTTAAACAAGATGATTGGATCACCAAACCCATCATTACATGCACACTATTAAATCTTCTTTGCTCATACCAATATGATGTAGAATGTGGAGCAAAGGAAGGGGAAAACTTATGAATTGTCCAAAGGTAGTAGCTTGGACATGGGAGTAATTATTATTTTATGGAAAACAAGTTACCAAGCTATCCCAAAGGAAAGGTCCACCAAGCCATATCAAAAAGCTAAACCAAACCAACACTAAGGAAAATAACTTAAATTAACTCAACTATTCACTATAAACATATGATATTAATATGATTGGTGATAGGTATTTCTCGAGTTCTTCAATTCTCAAAAAAATCAGATCCCGCCTAAAAAATTTCTAGCTTATGTAGCAAGTGGCGTGAGCCTACAAGCTCCTTGACCTTGACTTCTATAGAGCCCTTAGCTTTTATACCAAAAGATGTAGTTCCAATTGGATAAGTACGGTGAAGATAGCAACTTGATTTGTGTCCTCTTAGGGTGGTGCATGAATTGTTATTTGGGTGGTAGTGAAGCTAAAATTTAGGTTTTTTGACATATTTGGGTCTGAAACTTCTAAGCTCCAAAAAGATGGGTTTTTCTTAGAGAAAAATAATGAGAAACTCTATATCAAAAGTTTGGAATGTAATGACACTAATGGTAGTGTTTTATTGGATTTTGGATCGGTTGTTGAACAGTTATGAAACTCTTAACTTGGTTGCTCACAGTAGAAAATTGTCTCTCTATATTGAAACTTTAGCTATGATATATTAGGGCTCTTTTGGAGTTGAGGCCTTTGAAGGTTATGAAAGATATGTGAAGCTATTTAGGAGAGCTTGGATTTGTTTGGGGGTTAAGTGATGCTATGCTTAAAGCTAATTAGAGGGGATGAAACTTGTGTTGGAAAGAGGAAAAGTGTAAGTAGAGATAAATAAGGACACAACAAAGCCCTGGAGGATCAGCCACCAACCTTCACCAATGAGTAAAACAACCACCAAGCCTTTCTATACTAAATTTTTACAAGAAAAAAATAATAATTTGTATTCAATGAATCAAAAGTACAAAGCAATGTCCTAATACAAAAAAAAAAAGAAATAAAATTAAATTAAAAGCTTCAAAATATATGAAAATTCAGATTTACCATAAATGACAAATAAAGTGGCATTTAAAACAATCAATTTAAGAAGATCTTTATTTATTTATTTTTTTATTTTTTTTTTTACTTGTACGGCCCACCTACCCATCAAGGGGCCTCAAATGAAGCTTTCAAATTATCCTCCCATAATATTAGAAGTAGTATGGGACATTCATGGGCTTAATCAAATATTTTGCATGATGACTAGACCAAATTCTGATGATGGGTCTTAGTTTATGATATTGTCATTAGCCTTAGTCATGGTTTTGCATCAGCTCCTTTCGATTATTTTTTATTAAAATTATACTCCTTTTCAAATTTTTGCCAAATATAAATTATTGTGATATTTATATATAATTAAAAATTATTAAATATTTATTTAAAAACTAATTAGTGTCAAGATTTTAGGTTCATTATAAAAACATTTGATTAGAACATTATGATCCAATCTTTTTCAATTTGATTTATTTATACTTTTTCTTCTAGATATTTACTCTTGAAATATTAGGAAAAAAAATCATTGCAAGTGATTTAGAGACTTATTGGTTGAATGAAAGAGATTGCAGAGTAAAATAGAATACATTATAAAAAATATATGATATATTTGAAATATTTGGAGTTGTTTAGATGAGTGAAAAATAAATGCACATAATATATTTTTTCATATGCTTGAAGTAAAATGAATAGAGTGTAAAGTTCAATGATGAAGATGGTTGGTGATTGCTGAGCAAGGCGAAGGCGACGACCCAGGGTGGTAGAGGCGATAACGACCGACACTTGATGGCAAGCAATGATAGTGGTTGGCATTCTTACAACCTAACTTAATATGACCCACATACGAATATGTCATACCATATTAAATTGCAACAGGTCATCCCAAGATCTAAGTATTAGGAGCTTTTCAATTTTCTTCTATTTAAACATTCAAATAGACAATAGAGCTTCTAATTAATTTTAATGAACAAAAAATGTAATCATCCAAAAATTTCTCATTCATTTTCTTTATCATCAAAATGTATATACAATATTTATACATCACAACAAATTACTACTAACTAAAATAAAATAATTAAATAACTAGTCATGATTGTACAAAAAATCAAAGAATACCTCTATAGACTCAAACATAGATCATGAATAATTAACTACTCAATAGGCATTTCGAAAGATAACAATTGGCTCTAAGATCAATTGAACAAGATTATGGCACACTAAGAGGGGTAGGGAAGTGGAATAGGGTAAATTGGTTCTTAAAATAAAATTCAGATCTTTGAAATTTTTTTTCATAAAAAAAAAAAGTAATACGTGGAAGCAGTAAAGAACTAAAAATAATTCTAAACCAGAGACTAAAATAACAACAAAATATTTTTGTTTTATTTTGATTTTGTAGAAAATAATTTTATAAAAGAACAAATTTGTTGAAGGCAATTAATATTTTTGTTTCCTCCTTTTTTTCAAAATAATAGTCAACAACGATAATTCACCAAAGTGCCTCTTTCTCCAAGATAATCAAATCAACACGAGAATGCAAGAAAGTAGATAAAAAAGTAAATGTATAAAATAAGAAAGCTCAAATCAAATTTTATAATGGTTCCATCAACTTAATCTATGTACACTCCCCAAAGGTCCTTCTTTGAAAATTGCACTAAATAGTGACTCTCCTTCAATATAATGTTAGGCGGAGAAGCCCTTCTCCCTCATCACAAATAAAGAATCACCTTTGCATACTCTTCATAATCGAAGAATCTCCTCATCTCGCCTCCACGGCCAAGCGAAGTTACCATCCCTCCTTTCACCCGCAAGCCTGACGGAGTTGCCGATCCCTCCTCTCGCATCCTCGACCCAATGGAATTGTCGCTTTATCCTTTGGCTCCCATGACTGACAAATTTATTGCCTTCTCCTTTCGCTCTCATGCCCAATAGAGTTATCATACCACTAGCCTCCTAGCTAGCAAGCCTTTGGCACGAAAGGCTTTCATTCACAAAGTTCCTCTCAACAAAAACACCAAACCCAAGGTGTAGGTCAGTCGGAGTAACAATATGAAATCCCTCACACTCCCTTGAAACCCTCAAGGCTTCTCTCTCTCTCTCTCTCTCTCTCTCTCTCTCTCTCTCTCTCTCTCTCTCTCTCTCTCTCTCTCTCTCTCTCTCTCTCTCTCTCTCAACCTCACCTTCTCTCTTTCTTGTATAATGACCTTTTTCTAAGCTCTTTCAGAGAAGAAAATCGTCACTTGACTGCCCAAAGACTCTTGCTAAAGACATGACAAGAGCTTATAAAAAAGGACTTTAAAATATCCTAATTTTTAATTTAGTCACATATGATTGTACAATATGATATGCATATCAGACAAGAATTATTTTAATTTATTTTATATGATTCTAAATCATATAATATCATTATTTTAATAGAATCACTGTTCATCTAGTATGAACCCTAAAACAATTAAAAATCATCCAGAGCATCGCATTGTTGATCATCCAGTATGCTCAAGATCGTACCATATGATCATCAATTATGACTAATTTCTAAAATCTTGTTAGGTATTAGTCCTAGATTTAGGTTTGTTTTTGTATAGCTTAGGTGTAGCTATTTGTATAGCTTGAAGAAGCCTATTTATAGGCTTTAGTTTTGTATTAGGAGGCAGCCAAGGGAATAAAGATTTTGTGCATTTTTGGCTCACGATTCTCTCCTTCTCCCCTCTCCCTCCTCCTCTCTCCCTCTCTAAAGATCTCTCAAGAAGATCTTCCTCCTTTGGTGTTCTACATTTGGTATCAGAGCTAGGTAGATGAAGTTCTTTCGGTCAAGGAAGAGAGGAGGTTTTCCGTGACATTTGCGACCAGAAGAAGAACTGCTGGCTCGGCGAAGGGAGCTGACGGACATGCGAAATCGGGAGGAAGGAGACCGGCTGAAATGCGGAGAGAAGTCGGGTCAGGCACGGATGGTGGCTGTGCTGCTTGGGCTGCTAATCTGCACGCAAGAAATCTCAAGAAGTTGGATGTGAGGGCTTTGCGGTCCTTTAGCCAGTCAAGAAAGCAAAGGCGTCAGGAGCACAGCATTCAAGCACGCGGGAGACCGCGTGGTCAAACGAGCAGCTCTTCTTGGCCAGACGCCGGATCAGCGAGATGGACCAAGCCGGAGTGGCTGGCGTGAGGCTTGGTTTTGACTGGAGAAACTGGAGGTGGTCCGGAGCGTTCCCATGGCTTCTTGATCGGGAGTTTGGATCGGCCGAACAGGCTGGTGAAACCTGCCGCAAGAAGGCCGGATATTTGGCTGAGGTGGACGTCCGCTCGTTTTGGCTTGCGTGAGTAGTTGAACAGACTTTTGCAGGCCGAATTACACATGGGCCTCTTGATTAGCAGGCGTGCAAATGAGTGTGAAGAGACTCTTGGTCTTGGATTTGATCAAGATTATGCAAAAGGTGATGTCATGGTGACATCGACAGTTGTCTGGCAAGTTTGACGAAGGCGAACAAGAGCGGAGGCATGGAAGCCGTCGAGGCCGGATTTTTTGCTTGATCTTGAATCAAGTTTCGATCGGTCTTGACTATCTTGGAAGTAAGACTTGCTCTTGATTTGAATATCGGTTCAGATTTTTAAATAAGAGATTAGATCTTCTTTGTGGTGGAGTTTTGGACTTCAGGTGGAGTCCGGGAGACACTGAGGTAGTGTTGGCTGTTCTGGGAGATGCGAGGTCGTGCGGTGCACGAGGAGGACGCATAGGAGCGCGGGGCATTGGTGACGAGCGGAGCGCAGGTGAAGGCGCAGGGCTCGCTGCACGGGTGGATACGTGCAGGATGTGGTCGGAGAGAGACCACATGAGTGCAAGGCGCGGGCGCGGGCTCGTTTGGACGCCGGCTGGAGGCGCAGGGCACGGGCACTGAGGCGCAGGGTGCTGGTTGATGCACAGGGCGCGGAAGCCGAGCTAAGGGTGCTCGGGGATTGGCTGCATTGGACGCAGTGCGACAGGAGATCTGTCGGGAGGTGGAGCTTGAATGTCGGTAGACGCTTTTTTGAGGAGGAGACCGACATGATCATTCTTTGGCTGTTCTATCAAGAATAGTGGTTATCTTTTGTTTTGTAAAATTTGGACTAAGGGGGTGATTGTTAGGTAATAGTCCTAGATTTAGGTTTGTTTTTGTATAGCTTAGGTGTAGCTATTTGTATAGCTTGTAGAAGCCTATTTATAGGCTTTAGTTTTGTATTAGGAGGCAGCCAAGGGAATAAAGATTTTGTGCATTTTTGGCTTACGATTCTCTCCTTCTCCCCTCTCCCTCCTCCTCTCTCCCTCTCTAAAGATCTCTCAAGAAGATCTTCCTCCTTTGGTGTTCTACAAATCTAACCAAAGTTATCCATGCAAACTTAAATATACCAAGTTTTATATCCTTACCTTTAATATTAAACATAATAAAGTAATATTCATCCTCTACACATGAACCTTCCTTAGGAGTAGTAGATGAATCAATCCTCTAAAGAATTAAAGATCAAACGCAATAAAAAATTGCTTCAAGATGGCTTATTTAACCCTTTAAAATGAATAAAAAAAATTAAGCTACTTAATCACTTTTCGATTCCACAACCAACCATTTATGCAATCTAGGCGAAAGAACCCTCCACATAACTTGAATCATCTATATTCACAACAAAGTAAATGAAATAAATGTGCAAATGGACTTAATAATAATTGAGTTCATATCAGATTATGATGGGGTTTGAACTACACATTATAAGATATTATAAGATTCGAACCTTAAAACTCTAAAATCCTAAATCTTGAACTAAGGCTTCATTTGGAACAGCTTTTTTACTGCTTCTTAAATCAGCTTTTTAGTACAAAAATTTTATTTTTGTACTAAAAAGCTGCTTTAGAAGCAGCAAGAAAGTCATCCCAAACTAAGCCTAAATCTTAGGCTTTGTTTGGGACGGTTTTCTTACTGCTTCTTAAAGTAGCTTTTTAGTAGAAAAATTTAAAAATTTGTACTAAAAAGTCGCTTTAAGAAGCAGTAAGAAAACCGTCCCAAAACAGTTTTTTTATTGTTTTCTAAAGTTGCTTTCTTGTAAAAAAATTTTAGTTAAAAATTAAGTATCTTTATAATTAGAAATCAGCATGAAAATTGTCCCAAAAGAAACTTAAATCTTATTTTGAATGAAGTTCAAACCTTAGGTTTGAAATAGAAGTTTGAACAAGGTTCTAATCCTCATTGATATTATAAAAATATTAACCCAAAATCACATACCAAGGTGGATAAAAAGTCAAATACCCATCATAAATTTTGTATAGAAAGCAGTGTTAACATGATATTTATAAGATATTTTTTAAACCTATTCATAAAACTTTTTCAAATGAGCGGTCAAGTGATTCCCAAGATGCCCTTTCTCGATGGAGCTAGGGATGGTTGACAAACAACAACATCATGTCTTTATTCTACTACGTGGGGTCGGCTACATGAATCTTTTTTCTCCATTGTGTTCTATTAAAAGTCAAATTCTCGTTTAAATCTAATAAAGAAATATCATTTCTAATATTTTCTAATCAAGCCTTTTTAGTTCTACCCCTACCTTTCTTAACATAAGTCAAATCTAATACCTCTACTCTCCTAACCGGATCATCAGAAGGCAGCCGTTTTATGTGACCAAACCATCTACCGTGATGGTTGAAAAAAAAAAAAAAAACTTTAGAATAGACTTCAAAACTTCTTAGATTAGTGATGTAAATGAAAAATTTATATTGCACTGATTTTAATATAAATTTAATCATGTTTAATTATATTGTTCGTAATTATATTAGAATATTCTGATATAATTTTATTAAAAATTTTATGAGCAAAAAAGTGAAGAATTATTGTAGCGGATAAGCAAGAGCAGTGGTAATGAAGACAAACAAGTTGACCTCGGAGAAAAGTGTGATAATTTCTAGGCTAAGCGTGGTGGTGTTAAGATAATTTTTCTTTTGTTTTTTGGAAATACTTGGATTATTATATTTTGATCTAATTTTTTATAAGAATGAATTTCAAATTTATTTGATTTATTTTAAGATTACTGTTATATAAATAGTGAGTTTCAAACCTGATTGATTTCTTTTAAAATAAGTGCAATATAAATTTTATCATTATAACTTGACATGATTAAAAAAAAATTGCAATATAAATTTTGTTTGATTATTAATATTTTTCACTTAGTCCAAAATAAATTTGATAGTTTTGAGGCTTATAATGATTAAATTTTGGCTAAAATATTCTAACATAATTTTTTTTTTGTTTAATGACTTATTAAATGAATGACTTTTTGGTGTTTGAATTTTAAAATGTATTTGCATTTAAAGAGTACTTAAGGCTAAAAAAAGAAAAAATTAAAAAAAAAAAAAAGAGTACTTAAGGCTTGAGCCCAAATAAACTTCCATTTATTATGAGTTTATTCACAAATTTGAACCTAAGTCAAAGCGAGATTTTTCTTCTTTCGAGCATCTTCAACATGCGATGACAATGCTTTATTGAGTTATTTTAAAATATCTTTGTGCAATGTAATGAATAAGTGGTTAGTAATTTTAATTATAAGAAGAGTTCTTCATATATATAGTGCCTTGAGTATGAATTATGCCATTAGAAATTGTAAGAAAAACATATATTGATTAATACAAGACATAACAGATTAGGAGGGCTACATACCATGCATGCATCTATGTGAGGCCGTGAGGGTATGCATCATGAAATCCAACTAGTATAAGTAGTAGGATTCAAAGTTGTTTGTAATCCATATTTTATTTGAGAAATGAGTCATGCCGTAATGTGCAATTGTGCATATGAGAAAGATAGAGAGAGAGGATCGAAGAAAAGCCAGTTCTCAAATAATTTCTTAGAAAATATGTTTATAGAGATCTTAGTCAAACCTCTAAGACTTGTAAGGAGAGTTAAATTGAGAAACACATTTTTTTTGGGGGGGGGAGAGAGAGAGAGAGAGAGAGAGAGAGAGGGAGAGATCATTTTAATGTCTATATTTTTCTCATACCTCTCAGCCCAATTTATAGGCGAAATTTGAGACAACACTACAAAATTGACAAGTTTATTCAATTACATGGAAAGAATGTGATAATCCCATTGAAGTTGATTATGAAAAGAGAAAGCTCACTTGATGAGTTAAATAACATACACAAAGTAGGTAGGTCAGTTTTATGGCAATTTGGAAAGTACTCTATGTAGATACCCATGAAGACTGCTCAATGGGGGTACTTCTTATTGTTATTACTTTAAATAAGTATGCTCAATAGGTCACCAAGTACTTTAGGCAAGCATTCTTAGCAAGTGGATGACTTATTATGTTTGATCAAGTTGAGCAACTTAGTACTTAGAACCAAGTTATTGTTAACTCTTAGGTGTCTTGTTGGTAACAGTACCATCTAAAAAGTTTCAAAATAGGTAAAAAATATAATCCTCCAAAAGCAACATGCAATCTAATGACAACTTGATCATACATCTAGCAAATAGGACAAATGAATCTTATTTCCTAAATTTTCTTGGGAAATCTCATAAGAAATCTTCCAAGGAATACTTCTCAGGAATACAAGTCATACAAGCAATATCTACCATTATAAATTCTCTCAAAAAAAAAATGATTACAATGAAGTCATAATTTTTTTGTTAATTCATTTAAGGGAATAAATTTTAAATAAAAAAAAAACAATTCATAACATGAAAGAATGAAAATCATGATAATTTAGGTTTGCTCTATCATTAAATAGATATTTCATCTTACAAGAATAAGCATTTATATAATAACAACCATTATATTTATCAGAGATGGTGATTTATGAACATACAGCTCATCTCTTATCTACTATATAAAACTATCTAGTGAGACTTTTATACTCACATGTATAGAGCGTTTCTTTTTAGTCTTTAAACATTTATCTTGGATCATCATACATGGATGCAAGTCTCATGATCAAACCACTTAAATATCTTTCACTCTTTTATTTCTTATTGTGAAATATTTCATCTTATTACAATGTCCCCCAAGGTTTAATTCTTCTTCAAAATCATCTTTAAATTACTAAAGCATGTATTCCTTACATCTTAGGAAATAGTGAATTTCCATCATTCATAATAGTTGGTTTTGAAGTTGGTATTCTTGTGCAAAAGTCGCTTGAGAAATAGTACAAACCTATAAGGTATAAACCTTTAAATACAATTTTCATGTGATTCTCACTAAAATTTACGTGTTGAAAAAGATGATGATAAGGCTTATAGTTAACATAGATATTGAAATTTAATTTTGGATGAATATATTGAGACTATCAAGTACATAGTAGTCAAACTCATTGTTTTTAGATAAATGAATGGAAGCTACCTCCACCAATAGATTATGTGAGACTATCAAGTAGAGGTAATGATGAACTTGCCTACTACTATTTACCCTACCAAGCTGCCTATATTAAGTGGCATTTGAGATCTTATGAGAAAATTGAACATTGTAGGATTGAAGTCATCTTGCTAAAGATTTCTTTTAAGAATGCAAAGTTGCTTCTATATTAAATATCATTTTCTATTTTAATATAAGTCACTTACAAAAGATCTGAACTTTGGCCTCATAAATCTCTCTCTCCCTTTCTCTTTCCTCTCTTTCCTTCTCTTCTCCTCTCTTCTTCTCCGCCACAGGCGAATTCAAGGGGGACCAATGGGGGCTCCCCCCTCCTCCCCAACCGCCCCCCGCACCCCCCCCCCCCCCCACACACACACACAAAAAAAAAAAAAAAAAAAGTTTGGAGTAAGCAATCATACACACTTCATGAAAACTACTATGTCGTTATGGCCACCAGTTAGTAAAGCACGCTATGTTGAAGCCAACCTATAGATCTAATAGTCCAATCAACAGTATGATGGTGAACCAAGCAATATCAACGACATAGCATACCAATCTATAATATATATATATATATATATATATATATATATATATATATATATATATAAAGTGCATCAAATCCTAGTAATTAGCAAGTGTGAGCTTATTTCACTTTGTCTATGTTAATTTCAAAGTCAAACCAGTAATGTTATTAGTATCATACATTTCATAAACAACTAAATGTTATAGAACTTGAAAATAAATACATAATATTAGAAAAGCATGAATAACAACTTTATTTTTAAATTTTAATATACCATAATTAATATTTATCTGATTTGCAAATGATTTATAAATTTGGACATCTAAATTATAGCTACTATTTTTTTTTTTTTTCAGAAACGCTATGCTGGTCCAAGCCCGGATGAAAATTTGAGAGAGTTCTTCAAAATAAACTTAGGTCACCGCTAATTTTTTTTTTTTGCTCCGCCACTTTTCTCATACAAGTTGGCTGGGTGAGATGAATAATGGCAACTGGTTTTAAATATTTTTAATATTTAAAAATCACTAATTTGACCTAGCACTATGGAACTCAACTCCAGTGTCAATGTGCTTCCAAATAATCGTCCAAATTATCCAATAATCATTCCATCTAAGAATTGGCATCATGGCGTCGTCCCCTAGCACTGCAACAAAAGCCCAAACATCCCTTCAAACAGAGAGCATGATGCTACAATGCTACCAATCTTGGAGTCATGGTGCTCCTAGAGAAACTTGATAACCTCAAAAATTAACTCACTTCTTCAGTTAACTTTTGAGCTCACCTAAGAATTCATTGATTATCTTAGACTCATAATAATCAATAAAATCATAATTAAACAAAAATTAGCGTTAACTACCTAGGGTTTTGAGCAATGAGTATTACAAGAAACCTTGTTATTCATTTAAGGAATACAATAAAAAAAAATAAAGGTGTGAAAATGAGAGAAAAGCATTTCTTAATTTTTCAGAGTGTCAGAGTGAGAAAGCTTCCTACCATAGTGTGAGAGTGAAAATGAGAGAAAATCATTTCTTAATTTTTCTATTTTTCTTAAAATAGTAAAATTATTTTCTCTAATTTTTTGAATGAATTTATACATTTGTAAGGTTTTACAAGTTTTTAAAAAAGCCTAAATTGAGCTAAACATTTTGAAATTATTTATAACAATATAGTTATATTTATGGGTAGTTTAATATATGCAAAGCCATTAAGAATTTTAAAACGCCTTTTTTCCCTTAGTTATAAATACACAAGAGTCCATAATATTTTTTTGACCCTTACCTTGGCCTACAGTTCTACCCTGTGGGCTAAGCGTGACAAAATAGGTTTTCGGGTTGGGTTCAGGTCAAACTCGAAACTTCCGACCTTCAACTGATTCGACCCGATTAAACAAATGGGTCAGAATTTTGGACCCGGACCCAACCCACAGGGATACCAGGTTGGCTTGACCTAACACAAAAATGGTAGGTGCGAGAATGCAGCATGCGAGTGAAACATAGGCCACATGCGGGACTGCGCCTATGAAATTAATTTTTGGAATTGTATTGAACATTAGCTTAATAGATTTAGTTCAATTTCAGATGAATAAAAACCAAAATATTTTTTGTTAATTAAATGGTCACATTCAGTTAGTTGGAATCATATAAAAAATTTTATATGCGGAGATTTATGTCAATGCTACATAACATAGGTTTATTTCATGACAAAATAATTTGAAACCTCTGAAAAAATAAGCAGTTTCAGTTTGATGGAATATTTATCTCGCTAAGGTTTTGTTTGATACAACTTTTAATCGTAATTTTTTTACTGCTTTCAAGAAATCTTTACACTAAAAAATTGTTATAGGAAATAATAAGAAATTTGTCTCAAATGAAGCTTAGGGCATCTCCAACCGAGAACTCCATTTTTCATGCCAAAATATCGCCAAATGAAAAAATGGCGTTGTGCTGCTCCAATCGAACGCCATTTTTTTGCTTATGCATGAAGGTAGCGATCCTTCTCCTTTGGTGCGTTTTTCCGGTTAAGAGAGGAAAATAGCGTGGGTGAACAGTGTTGCATTGTTCACCCGCAAGCACATGGCGGACGTTTTGGCGTTCGGCTGGAGCGACCAAACGACACTAAACACTCGTTTGGCGTTCGGTTGGAGATGGTCTTAAGTTTACTATAATTTATGTAAAGGCTTCATTTAAATTGCAAATCTCAAAGTACCAACAAATGTTAAGAGTTTGTTTTGGATAAAATGGGAATGCTATTTTTACTCATGAATGTCAATATCTAATAGTTAAAGAAATTTTTGAAGGCTTGATAGTTTTTTTGCTGCTTTCTAAAACAGTTTTATAGTATCAAAATTTTTATACTAAAAAGTTGTTTTAGAAAGCAGTAAAAAGTTTTATCAAAACAAAACCTAAGAAAAATATTGATCTGCAACTTCTTTCAATGATATTTAAGGTCATTGCTTCTCTCATACTCTTATAGTTATGAACTATAGATGTGGACTGTTAGCCTGTTAAATTATTGGAGAGTTTTTTTGTGTGTATATTTAGGGTTTTTTGTATAGAATTTCCAATAGTTTTGGCCTAAATTACAATAATTTGAAATCATTATACTGAATAAATAAAAAAAAATGAACTATTTTGAAAATAAGGATGACTACCAGTAAGCTTATGTAAAACTTTCAAAAAACCCTTAAAATGGTATTATCTGTAATGAAATTCTAGTATTACTACTAGCATTTGTTATAATATTCTGATATGGTTTATTTCAGGTTTCATGACAAATAATGGCAAATGTTGCAAGGATTTTAAGAGAAATCTTAGTTAGTATCAAATTTCAAGAAATACTAGAAAATATTTAGCTTAAATTTGTATCTTTATTTGAAATTTTTTGAAATTATAATCATTTTTTGCTTATAAAAAAACTAACTATAAAGGGATATCATATCTTTATCATGAATTTGTTATTCTCAAACAACACATGAAAATTAGGAGTGTCAATATTTGACACTATACAAAAGCCCGATTCGAACTCGAGCCGACCTGATTTTCAAACGGGTCAGGTTCGGGTTCCTAGATTCAACCCGTTTGAAAAAATTGGTCAGGTTCGGATTGACCTGGCAACCCGGAATTGACCCGGAAAATATGGCGTGTTAGTTCTCATGTCACGTCAATTGGCCTCGTCATGTCAACTGGTCGCGTCGTGTGAACTAGCCTCGTCGCATCAACTGGCCTCGTCATTGGCATCTCGTGGCGTCCCACCGCCGTCCGCCCTCCGCCATCTGTAGTCCACCCTCCACCGTCCATCGTATGCCCTCCTCGGTCCATCGTTCGCCTTCCTCTGCATCTCGTCACGTCCCTTCGCCATCTGCATACCGTCCGACCGACTGGGCCATTTGCTAGCCGCCCTCCGCCATTGTTGCCGCTGACCCTGGTTTGCGAGTCATGTTGGTGGGTTGACTCAGGTCAAAAGTGGGTCGGGTTCAGGGCCGAAATTGTGACCCATTTGCAAAAATAGGTCGGGTTCATGTAAACTCGTTTGAACCTGGGTCAGTTCCAAATTCGACCCGAACTCAATCCGAAACTCGATCAAAATTAACACCCCTAATGACAACTAACCACCCTGCTTTTTGATAAAAGTGGAAAGAAACAAAAGATGGTGGCATTAAAAATTCTCATAGAGGTCCATATGTATGGATAACATCTTCTTTTTTACGTTATTGAGAGAGTGATCCATCAATAAAAAATCCACTTTATCCAACAAAAATCTCGATTCATATTAGAATAAGAAATATTTGGATTCAAAATCAGGATCATCTAAACACTAATTTAGCATATTTAGGCTTCGTTTGGGACAATTTTTTTGCTGCTTTCTAAAATCGCTTTCTAGCACAAAAAAGTTCTTAAATTAGATTTTTTGTACTAAAAAGTCGTTTTAGAAAGCAATAAGAAAGATATCTCAAACGAAGCTTTATTGTCAAATTGAACTTTTTGACAAGACAAACTCACTGATACTAAAAGTAATCCAATCCGACCCCAAATGAACCTAAGTAGAGCACTTGAATTATAATTAGAAATTTTGGGAAATTAAATGTTTGACCAAATCTCCAAATCTTGCATGTTTATATCGCTTGATTTGATATTGTTATGGCTTCGTTTGGGTCAACTTTGTTATTGCTTCTTAAAGTTACTTTTTAGTTCAAAAATTTAATTAAAAAACTATTTTAAAAGCAACAAGAAAGCCACCCAAAATAAAGCCTTAGACGTCTAAATACTAAAAGAATATGATCAATCTGAGCTGTCTGATTGAGTGGTTTTGATTCTAGCTATATTCACAAAGACTGATACTCCAAAAAAATTATAAATAGATCTCCGCTCTTTATATGGAGTCTATCAAAATATTAGTGAAAAATAGAATAATAAAGTGTTTGAGAAAAAATTTAAAACTTTTATTATTAGATTTATAGGAAGTATTATACTCTAAACAACTGCACCAGTGATTTGTAATAACCATATTGAATTTAAAAGGTAGTATGAGGAATATCATCACTATTGTTCTTTGACTAATAGTGATCAAATAGAAGATTAATCTAAATAAAAAGCATAAGCAGCCAATAATTAGTCAAACAGATCATCTTTATTGAGTGGTGTTTAAGTTTTCATAGTCACATTATTCAGCTCTTTCTAGTTGTTGCATAACATCATTCTTTCAACTTTCATCCTCATGATAAGATGTAGAGCATGCAATGTGAATAATAAATGTGACATAATTTAGATTGTATAATTAATACATCAATGAAAAATTCATTTGAGCAAGCATGAATCTTGATGCATATTAGGTTTGGAAGCTTTCAAAATTAAAATCAAGATTACTCAACTCTAATTTAAGTAAATTTATTGTTGAACTCAACATTTCAATAAGAAGAACTCATTGATGTCAAAAGCGATCCAATTTGATTTTAAATAAATCCAAATCATGCATTTCGAATGTGGTTAGAAACTTTGGGATATTTAGTAGAGAACCAAATGATTTCAAAATCTAGCATGCTTACATTTGAATTGAGTATCTTAATGAGCTAAATCCAATGAGCACAAGTGTAAAGATCATTTTTGCTCCAGGTTCGTCCGGGACGAAGTTGGATCGTCCCGGGACGATCTGTACAGGTTGTGTTGGAATTGTAGAAACTCTGCAGTTCGTTTGGACGAAATTTGGATCGTCTGGACGAAAATTCTCCCGAGGACAAGTCGCCGGGGACGTTAATTAAATCTCGTCTGGACAAAATTTCTCCAGAGCTAGATCGTCCCGGGACGATCGTCGTGATCGTCCAGGACGATCAGTCTGGATATATATAGAAATGAGATATTTTGAAGAGAGAGAAAAGCCCAGGAGAGAGAAAAACGAAGGAAAAAGAAGGAAAAGAAATTTTTGGGCGACTCCGGTCCGTTTTCGTTCGTTACTGTAGTTAAAGAAGTTGACCGACTCGAGGTAAGACACATTCCGCCTTTTTCAATTTTCTGAAACGAAGATTTTGACGAGTTTTCTGTTCGAATATTTGTTTCCGTTAGCGAATTTCGAGTATTATTTTCTTTTGACAAGGTTTTACCGCGTAACTTTTGGTATGTCTTTGAGATGATGATTATGCACGTTTTGAGTATTTTCTGGAAGATTTTTACCTGATACTTTGGGTTGTACTGTGTTTTAGGCAAACTGTAAATTATTAAGATGTTGAAAAATGTTTTGTCAGTTCAATGAAAGTCTTACAATGTTGTTGTGAATGTTCTGTGGTAATTTGGTGAATTTCTGAATCTGTGAGTTTTGTGTAAATTCCGTATACTGCCGTTATGCCGCTGAATTTTCGTACGATTTCTGAAATTTCTGAAACAAGATGATTTAAATATTTGATGTGTATGTGCTATGAAAAAGGAAGTTATAAGGGGTCAGAATCCGTCAAGATTTTGTAAGTATCAGGGAAAGGAGCTATAAGGGGTCAGAATCTGTTGAGATTCTGTAAGTGACAGTGCAATGGAGAGATAAGGGGTCAGAATCCATTGAGATTCTGTAAGTGTCTGGAGAATATGAAATCTGATATGTGATATTCTATCTGAAATATGACGGTTGATATCTGAAATCTGTTCTGTGACTTATTTGATCTGTTTTACGAAGCATCTGATATATGTACGATTCTGATTATTCCGTACGATTCTGTTTGTTCTGTGATTTGAAAGCTTCTGTTTTGAACGCTGATTCGACATGACTTAAGTTTCTATATTTGTTGTGGCTTTACGATTGAATAAGCATTTGTTCTATGATTTTCGTACGAAAATTTTAATGTGAGTTTCTAACGATTTTGATTGGTGATTGATGTCTTGCTGAGCTGTTAGCTCATCCTTGTTTTCTACGTGGTTTTCAGGTTCTGGAAAATGGAAGGAAGTCGTGGATTAACGGTCCAGAGTCTGATTTGTGATTAGGTATTTTGTACTTTTGATTTTTTTTGTACAGTCATGGCTTATCTGTTCTGTTCTGTTCTGTTCTTTCCATCTTTAAGCCATGTATTGTATCTGTATATGATTATTTTGGAAAACAAAAGAGAAAAGATAGATGAATTGCGCTATATTTGGATGTTTATAGTAGCTCTGTATTTGTTTTTCTGTCTGTGTTATATTTGGATGAAAGTTCTGAAATAAATTCCAAAGCTAGATCCTAGATTTATTGGCTCCGTCGCGAACCGATGCGAGCGGGATCCATCCCGGTCGGGATGGGTCGGGACAAGCCTTTTTAGTGGTATCAGAGCAATAGTTTTGAAATTTGGATTGTAAGACAGAGCTATAGGAAGTGATCTGTGAGTCTGTCTGGGGTAGGTCTGGTTTGTTTGGATTTTTATTCTGTTGTTTTGTGCTTAGTTTTCTGTATGATCATGGATCTGCCAGACCCAGATATGACAGATGGTCAGAGTGCCAGTCATGCAGCACTAGTGGGTAGTACAGCCCCAGTGGTTGGTGCAGATACACTTTCCCAGTTTGCTACACTGATTGCTTAGATGATGAGCGAGACTCAGAGTAGAGCCTCTACTGTCCAATCTGAAGATATAGATAAACATTTGCAGTTGTTTTTGAGATTGAAACCTCCAAGATTTGAGGGCACTATTGAGCCCAGAGCAGCTTAAGAATGGTTGAGGAGGTTGGAGAAGACTTTTGACGGTATACAGTGTCCGTCGGACAGGAAGGTACCGTTGGCTGTTTTTCTGCTGGATGGGGAAGCAGAGCACTGGTGGATATGCCAGCAAGAGACGAAATTCCAAGGGAAGCTAAATTCTTTGATTACTTGGGAATAATTCTCTGAGGAATTTCGTTCGTGGTTTGTACCTCCTTCTGCACGACAGCAGATGTAGGAGACTTTTCTTAGACTTATTTAGAGAAGCAGGACTGTGATGCAGTATGAGGCAGAGTTTACTGCTTTAGCCCATTATTCTCCCCAGTTGGTGAGTACTTCTGCTGAAAGGTGCTACAGATTTCTGAGGGGACTACGAGATAGTTTGAGGCAGCCCTTGGTGCTATTTCATATTTTTGATTTCTCTGAGCTTGTGGAGAGAGCTCGTCTGATAGAGAATGATTTGATGGCTACTCAGCAGCGGTGGACTGCGAGTAGGAATAGATTTGGGGGTGAGACTTTTAGCGGTGGCTCCTCTGGCAAGAGGATATTTGTTCCTGGAGACTCCAGGAAGAGTGGACAGTCGGGATCCACTACAGTTTCTGGTACTGTCGCTATCGGTACGACCAGTTCGGGATCAGTCAGTGGGACCCCTGTATGCCAAACTTGTGGACAACGATATTTTGGCTAGTGCTTCAGGACGACTGGTTAGTGCTTTAAATGTGGACAGACGAGACATCGGATTGCAGAGTGTCCACAGGTTGGATTTGATAGACGATCTGAGGTTCGATCTGATAGTAGACATGTTGGTTCAGCAGGTAGACCGAGAACTGTTCCTCCACGTACTGTAACTGAAGGATCCTCTGGTGGTAGAGGTGGTGGATCTAGTTCTGTGGCACAGAGACCACCTACTGTTAGTCAGCGGGAGTCTAGTGGCTCAGTAGCTCCAGCTCCAGTTCAGCCTCGTGTGTACAATTTGAGTCAGCAGGAGGCTCGAGACGCTCCAGATGTGGTGACAGGTACGGTTTACATTTCTGATCAACCCTGTCGTGTTTTATTTGATTCTGGAGCTAGTCACTTATTTTTGTCCGAGCGTTATTTTGATGCTTTGCATCTGGATTCTGTTTTGCTACCGGTTTCTCTTTCTGTTATTTTGCCAGCTGGAAATAATTTGATTGCTCGGAAGTTTTGTTTTTGTGAGATTGATATTGCTGGCAAGAAGTGAAAATCGAGTTTGATTTTATTACCGATTTATTCTTACGATGTGATTTTGGGCATGGATTAGCTGATTCTATATGAGGCTCAGATTGATTGTTTAAAGAAGCAAATGAGTTTGTTTATGGATAGAGAAAGGTGTGTATTCCAAGGCTTACGAGGTGTTCTCTCTTGTCTGATTTCTGTATTGGAAGTGAGAAGAATGTGGAAGAAGGGTTGTCCGGTATTTTTGGCTTATATACGGGATATGAACCTTGATGTGGGTTCTGTTTTTGCTATATCGGTTGTACGAGAGTTTGCAGATGTATTTCCTGAGGAGTTGGTTGGTTTACCTCCGGATAGAGATGTTGAGTTCTCTATCGATATTTTCCCGGGTACAGCTTTGATATCGAAAGCACCGTACAAGATGGCACCGAAAGAACTTTCTGAGTTGAAAGTTTAGCTCCAAGAGTTGGTGGACAGATGATTTGTTCGTCCTAGTATTTCTCCTTGGGGAGCACCCATATTGTTTATGAAGAAGAAGGACGGAACGCTCCGTATGTGTGTTGATTACAGAGATTTGAATAAAGTCACGATCAAGAATAAGTATCCATTACCACGGATTGATGACTTGTTTGATCAGCTTTCCGGCTCTTCTATATTTTCAAAGATTTATTTGAGATCTGGATATTATCAGGTGAAGGTGAAGGAAGCTGATGTGTTGAAGACAGCTTTCAGTACTCGGTATGGGCACTACGAGTTTTTTGTTATGCCTTTTGGGGTAACCAATGCACCAGCTATTTTCATGGATTTAATGAACAGAGTATTCAAGGAGTATTTGGATTAGTTTGTGATCGTCTTCATCGACGATATTTTGGTGTATTCTGCTTCTGAAGATGATCATGCTAGACACTTGAGTATTGTGTTGGAGACTTTGAGGCAGCATCAGCTATATGCTAAGTTTTCCAAGTGTGAATTTTGGCTGAAGAGCATTTCTTTTCTGGGACATGTGGTGAGCGGTGAAGGTATCTCTGTCGATCCCCAGAAGATTCAAGCTGTTGCTGATTGGTCAAGGCCTACTACGGTATTTGAGGTACGTAGTTTCTTAGGCATGGATGGATATTATAGAAAATTTGTGAAGGGATTTTCTCAAATTTCTACGCCTATGATGAGACTGACTCAGAAGTCAGTAGCTTTTGTTTGGACATTGGAGTGTGAGACTAGTTTTCAGAAGTTGAAGGATTGTCTGACTTCAGCTCCAGTGTTAGCACTTCCGTCAGGTACGGAAGGATTTCAAGTATTTAGTGATGCTTCACTGAAAGGTTTGGGCTGTGTTCTGATGCAGCATGGTAGGTTAATTGCTTATGCTTCGAGATAGTTGAAACCACATGAAAAGAATTACCCGACGCATGATTTGGATTTGGCCGCAGTTGTGTTTGCTTTGAAAATTTGGCGTCACTACTTGTATGGCGTCAGATGTGAGATCTTTACAGACCATAATAGCTTGAAATATATATTTACTCAGAAGGACTTGAATTTGAGGCAAAGAAGGTGGCTTGAGTTGATCAAGGACTATGATCTAACGATTAAGTATCAGCCTGGCAAGGCTAATGTGGTAGCAGACGCTTTGAGCAGGAAGTCCTCTTGCATATCAGGTATTTAGCTCACTTCTGATGAGTATTTGATATGAGACATGGAGAGATTACAGTTAGAGGTTATTTCCTCTACTGGTCCGGATTCTGGTATTTTGACTCAGATGAATATCCAATCTTCTTTGGAAGAAAGGATTCAGGAAGCTCAGAAGTCGGATTCTTACTATTTGAAGTTGATTACTCAGATTGAATCTGGTAAGAAACCTGAACTCTTAAGTTTTTTATTTTGGTGTTATTTTCTGCAAGAACAGGTTGTGGGTTCCTGTATTTGGAGATTTGAGGAAAGAGATTTTGTACGAATCTCACCATTCTGGTTATACGATACATCCGGGAAGTGGTAAGATGTACAGAGATATGAAGAGTTTGTTCTGGTGGCCTGGAATGAAAAAGGATGTCGTAGACTTTGTTGCGAAATGCGAAGCCTATCAGTTAGTGAAGGCAGAGCATCAACGACCAGGAGGTCTTTTGCAGTCGTTGCATATCCCTGAGTGGAAGTGGGAGGAGGTAACTATGGACTTTGCCATGAGTTTTCCTCGATCAAGGCAAGGGCACGATGTCATATGGGTGATAGTGGATCGATTGACGAAGTCTGCACATTTTCTTTCGATCAGGCAGACGGATCTGGTAGAGAAGTTGGCACAGACTTTGAAAGAGTATTCAGCAAGGATTGGGTACAAGGTTGCATTTCAGTACGGCATTTCATCCGCAGACTGACAGACAGTCTGAGAGGACTATTCAAGTACTGGAAGATCTTCTGAGATTATGTGTTTTGGATTTTGGAGGAAGCTGGAAAGATCACATTCCTTTGATCGAATTTGCTTATAATAACTGTTTTCAGTTAAGTATTGGTATGGCACCTTATGAAGCTTTGTATGGACGAAAGTGTAGAACTCCTTTGACTCTGACTGAGGCTGGAGATAGACAAGAAATGAGTGCTACATTTGTGGATGAAACTGTTATGAAAATTAGCTTGATTAAAGAAAGATTGAAAGCTGCACAAGATAGACAACAGAAATATTACAATCAGAAGCACAGATTTATAGAATTTCAAGTTGGTGACTTTGTGCGTGTCAAAGTCAGTCCGATGAAGGGTGTGAGCAGATTTGGCAGAGTGAGTAAGCTCAGTCCAAGGTATGTTGGACCTTTTGAAATCCTTGAAAGGATTGGTAAATCTGCTTATCGGCTGTTGTTATCTGATCAGATGTTTGATGTTCATAATGTTTTTCACGTATCCTCTTTGAGAAAATGGATATCCCGGGACGATCGTCGCGATTGTCCAGGACGATCAATCTGGATATATATAGAAATGAGATATTTTGAATAGAGAGAAAAGCCAATGAGAGAGAAAAACGAAGGAAAAAGTGATTTTTGGGCGACTCCGGTCCATTTTCGTCCGTTACTGTAGTTAAAGAAGTTGACCGACTCGAGGTAAGGCACATTCCGCCTTTCTCAATTTTCTGAAACAAAGATTTTGACGAGTTTTCTGTTCGAATATTTGTTTCCGTTAGCGAATTTCGGGTATTATTTTCTTTTGACAAAGGTTTTACCGTGTAACTTTTGGTATGTCTTTGAGATGATGATTATGCACATTTTGAGTATTTTCTGGAAGATTTTTACCGGATACTTTGGGTTATACGGTGTTTTAAGCGAACTGTAAATTATTAAGATGTTGAAAAATGTTTTATCAGTTCAATGAAAGTCTTACAATGTTGTTGTGAATGTTCTGTGGTAATTTGGTGAATTTCTGAATCTGTGAGTTTTGTGTAAATTCCGTATACTGCCGTTATGCCGCTGAATTTTCGTACGATTTCTGAAATTTCTGAAACAAGATGATTTGAATATTTGATGTGTATGTGTATTGAAAAAGGGAGTTATAAGGGGTCAGAATCCGTCGAGATTCTTTAAGTGTCAGGGAAAGGAGCTATAAGGGGTCAGAATCTGTTGAGATTCTGTAAGTGTCAGGGGAATGGAGAGATAAGGGGCCAGAATCCGTTGAGATTCTGTAAGTGTCTGGAGAATATGAAATCTGATATGTGATATGCTATCTGAAATATGACGGTTGATATCTAAAATCTGTTCTGTGACTTATTTGATCTGTTTTATGAAACATTTGATATATGTACGATTCTGATTATTCCGTACGATTCTGTTTGTTCTGTGATTTGAAAGCTTCTGTTCTGAACGCTGATTCGACATGACTTCAGTTTCTATATTTGTTGTGGATTTACGATTGAATAAGCATTTATTCTATGATTTTCGTACGGAAATTTTGATGTGAGTTTCTGACGATTTTGATTGGTTATTGATGTCTTGCTGAGCTGTTAGCTCATCCTTGTTTTCTACGTGGTTTTCAGGTTATGGGAAAGGGAAGGAAGTCGTGGATTAGCGGTCCAGAGTCTGATCTGTGATTAGGTATTTTGTACTTTTGATTTTTTTTGTACAATCATGGCTTATCTGTTCTGTTTTGTTTTGTTCTTTCCGTCTGTAAGCCATGTACTGTATCTGTATATGATTATTTTGGAAAACAAAAGAGAAAAGATAGATGAACTGCGCTATATTTGGATGTTTATAGTAGCTCTTTGTTTGTTTTTCTGTCTGTGTTATATTTGGAAGAAAGTTCTGAAACAAATTCCAAAGCTAGATCCTGGATTTGTTGGCTCCGTCGCGACCCGATGAGAGCGGGATCCGTCCCGGTCGGGTTGGTTCGTGACAACAAGAATGCTTGATTTGAACATAAATAAGGCACTTAAAATATTGAAAAAATAATCTATGATCAATAGAATTAATACATGCAATATGATGAAGTTTCTATGGATTTTGGCAAGACTTATAAGAATAAATTTCTAACAAATAAAATCTATAAATAAATCCTTATTCTTTGTACGACGGGGGAGGGCTATGGTTGAAACTTGGACCCCGATTTGAAATTGGAGAGGGCTCCTTTATTGGAGCACCATTTTCTAACTATTATCATCACATGCCACTATTACCGTCATCCAATCACCACCAATCAATCACTCCCATTAGATCAACGTCCAAACACCTTCATTGAACCACTGACATTCAACAATTATCATAGGGTAGCCATTGTTTGACTGCCTCCATCAAACCACCACTGTCCATATATGTTGGACTACTATAGATTGACCACCTTTATCATATTGCAAAACCAATCGCCTTTGTCATCCAATAATCATCATCAAACTATCACTCTGACCACCACCATCAAGAATCCATTGTCAAACCACCAACATAAGACTGCCACTGCTTTATCATTACTACCTAAGTAGAGCCCTCTAACCACCATTCCCCTACTAGGATTCTATAATCACCATCATATGCATATGGTACTCTGATCACCATCTTCAAACTATAGTCCACTACCCACCATCTCCTAAGTATGATCTTTCCAATCATTGTTGCTTTACTATGTTCCATCGATCACCATTGCTCTATCATGGTCCTTAAAATTGCCTTCCAATCACTTTTTTCTTGACTAGATCCTATGACCATTGTCGATTATGGTATCTCTACTGCTGTCGCCCAATTACGGTCCTTCAAATACCATCGTCCAACCATGCCACTCTAACCACCATAACTTGATTATGATCCTCCAACTATTATTTCCTTACTGAAGTCCTTGATCATCTCTTATCACCCTACTACAGTCCTCTAACCACTATTGTTTGACTACTATTCTTTATCCACTATCATTAGATTACGATCTTACAACCACCATCTAAGGAGTACAGTTCTCCAACCATTATAGCCTAATTATGATCCTATGGCCACTACTGTTGAACTACAATTATATGACTACCATCGCTTGATCATGATCCTTCAAATAGTGTTGCTCAGGTATAACCTTCTAATCATTGTCACCATAATGTGGTCTCTCAACCATCATTGATAGACTATGATGTCTCACTTATTATCACCCGATTATGGTCCTTTGACCACAATATCTCGACTACAGTCCTTCGATCATCATCAACCAATTATAATCTTTTTAACCACTCCCACTAATTAATCACACTCATTTGACCATCATCAATTGACTATGATCACTTAATCATTCTCACATAATTAAGATTCTTTGGCCAGTCGTCTATTTTATGTCCCTTAAATTTGCATCATCGCTCAACTATAGTCCTTTGATCAACATCACTCGACTATGGTCCTCCATTCACCATCACTCGAGTATCTTATTTTGATTGTCATCATGCGACTATTGTCTTCTAACCACCATCATGTGACTGCAATCCTTTGATTTTTTTTTTTTGTCTACCTATGGTCCTTTGACCACTATCACATTACTAATAGTCCTTAGAACACTATCGTCCAACTATGATCTCTCGACTACCATCGTCCAACATTGATCTCCAAACCAACATTAAATTTCTACGATCTCTCGACCCCCATAGCTTAACTAAAATATCTTTGCCATTATTTCTCGATTATGATACCTCACCTATCACCACTAAACTACATTCTCTTAACCGCCTTCACTGTATTTCATTCATCCAACCACCATCACCTGATTTTGATTTGCTAACCACCATCACTCGACTACAATCTTCGAACCACCATCTCTTGACTACAATTTTTTTTTACCACCGTCGAATGACTATGTTCTCCCAACTATTGTCACCCCAATATAATCTTCTGACCACTATTGCCCGACAACACCAATATCCTCTTATTTCATTGCCTATTATCGCCAACAACGTTGATGCGCATCATCTATAATTAGTACCTATTACATTATGTCAACTCCTTTCCCAATTTTCAAGGAATGGTGTCATTTGTATTCAATGATATGCACCAGTTAAATCATTTCAAATAGGTTAAACCCAATGATTTATCCATTTCCAGGCTATCCACGTAAACACTAAAGTGTTTCTTATAAATCTTATTTTATTTATATCCATGCAGGCTTTTCGCAAATGTTAAACACTCTCTCTCTCTCTACTACCACAAATTCAAAGGAAAAAAGAAAACAATTCATTCCCCTTTTTCTCTGCTTCCCTTTGTCATCAGCCATCATATTTGACAATGTAACAAAGCTTCCATTTCTTTAAGTACCTACAGAAATAATTACCTAAGATCATAAATACATTATACTACTAATTTAACTATTAAACAAACAATTAGAAGACTCAAATCCTTTCATAAACATCAACGTCTAATCTGTCATCAAACTCATCAGCCTTACCGATCTTTCTATTTTATTAACTTTATGAATACCTTTCCATTCATTCTTATCAAAAGCGGCCATTTGCAGACTTTTCTGCTCAGTTCATTCAATTTCAACAACAGCTACTCAAACAATCATCATCAAAATCATTGTCATTACCTGCTGTTTGATATCAGCTTCTTTATCAGCACAGTTGTTTCACTGTAATATTTCCTTCCGTACAGCACCACTTAGCAAAAAAAAGCTAGCATTGACGCTTCCATACTGGATTGCAGTAATATTTAGAGTTCGTTTGAGATGATTTTCTTACCGCTTCTTAAAGTAATTTTTTAGTTCAAAATTAAAATTTTTATACTAAAAAAACTGCTTTAAAAAGTAGTAAGAAAGCCATCCAGATGAAGCCTTAGGCTTTGGGACGGCTTTCTTACTGCTTCTTAAAACAGCATTTTACTACACAAATTCTATAAAGCTACTTTAAGAAGCAGTATGAAAGCCGTCCCAAACGAAACCTAAGAATAACTTTTTTTCTGCTTCTTAAAGTAGCTTTCTAATACAAAAATTTCTAATTCAAAATTTTTTTGTGCTAGAAAATTGTTTTAGAAAGCAATAAAAACCCTATCCCGAGCGAAGACTTATAGAAAAGGCCTTTGTTAGATCGAGAGATTATTCTGTGCGGCGTCTGAATGCGTCACAAGGTCAATCCGGATGCACCATTTCATCTAATGTACAGTGCATTGAGTGACGCGACACGTCACACCTAATATTTTTTTTATTAGATCAGCACTGTACTTACAGTTAACCTCATAGGATTTTTTTATTATGCCAAGATGTCATTACACTGTTCAGTAAAAAAAAAGCAATAAAGAGTTATTTTCTTCCCTTTCTCCAATCAGAAACTGTGTGCATAAATATTTCAGAACAATGATGCATGTCTACATCAATTGTAAAGGTTGAGATGTTAACCGGAGGTTCACCATCAACGTAAGGTGGCAGTTAGTGATTTTTTTGTTTTGTATTTTTATTTTATTTTATTTATATTTTGATATGAAATAAAATATATTTAATATATAAAAAATATATTTATTTTGATTTTAATTGAATATTTAATATATTGATTTAAATAGTAGCAATAGCACTGCATCACTCTCGTTGTCCTTGTCTTCCTTGCCAACATCATATCATCATGGTCGTCGTCATCATCATCATCAACCTTTTCTAAAATATGCAAAACCGATTTTAAGAAATAATGTTCTTACGTAGCTCATTTTGATTGGAGATTTAACTTAGATTCGACTCGATCTTATGTATGTGATGTTTATATGAGTTTGTCTTACTTGATCTAAATGTCGAAAAAAAAAAACTATTGCTCGGCATAAAAAAAACTATTGACAAGTTGAAGTTTTTATTGGAATATTTTGATTATATTTTTGGTGAAAATGAATTTTAAAATTAATAATTATATTTTAAATTGAGTGTAATATAATTAAAATTATTTTGCATGTATTTATTATAAAATAAATATAATAACCTTAAGATTTAAATTGATGAATACTTCACTGAGGGAATTTTATTTTTTATTTTTTCATTTGTTTGCCCATCGTTTTAAGCTGAAAAATGTTTTAATCTATTTTGAAAGATATTTTTTATTGCAAAAAAATAACTATTTATGACCATTTTGCTTATTATTTTATTACTTACAAAGGCTTGTCAAACAATTACATTCTATTTTGTAGTCAATAAGTGTCTTATGTCTTGCCTTTAAATTTAATGAAGGCACACATTCATCACAATTTATGCAATAGATGGGAATTATTAATTATTATAGATGATTAAATTATCATATATAAGTTACTGAACAAATTCAAAATTAGAATAAAAAAAGAAAATTTAAAATTAAAGTTTTCGGGTTTTGCACTCTCCACTTAAATCTAAGGAGAGATTATTATGTGTGGACGTCGAATGCGTCCGGAGGCAAATGAGGAGACACCACGTCATGCAATGCTTTGTCTTCGGATGCATTTGGCATCTGTGGGTTATATTTTGTTGGGTTGTTACATTTTATAAGGCTAATTTTGTAAATTTTGATCAACCAAAGTTGACCATGGTCAAAGGGGCAAACCATGGAACCAAATTAACTCTAAATGACTCAAATATGGGTTTGAATTAGTTAGAGCTCAAGGCAAGGTCTTCACATTAGGTTTAGTTCACTAGGGCAACCTAGATGCATTTTTTGTAACTTTGAACTTTTCATGTAAAAAAAAGTTAACCAAGAATAGTGAATGGTTCAAAATATTAGGGTAATTTGAAATCAATCATAGGGTTTTGTTTGGAATTTTTGTCTAAGGAGTTCATCTAGGACATCTTAGATGCAATTTGGTAATTTTATCATTATTGGTCAGAGAGTTTAAACTAAGGATTGGAGTAGGCCTAAATGAATCTTAAATAAATTATTAGTCAGTTAAAACCAATTCCAATAGCAAATCACTAGGTTTAGGTATTTAGGTCAATCTTAGGATTTCCTAGGGTTGCTAAGATTTAGATCTGGGGTTTAGGTTTTGATAAGCTTACTACCCTCTTAAGGCCACCAATGAGTTTCCGAAAAAATTGACAGGCCTTCCATGGCTAGCCAGTGCTATATCCTTAGGTATCCTCTTAGGAAGAATCATAGAGGTAATTTCTATACTAAGGTAGGAAAGTCTAAATTCTTGAGTAACCTAACGAGCAGAAAAATCGATGTAACAAAAAAAATGAGATCAACAAGAATTAGACCGAATAAAAGAATTATTTTGGCTATGTGAAAACCTCAAGGAAGCTAAGTGTTCCATCAAACCAAGAAACTTTAGTCAGTTGCTTATTTATCTTCTAGCATTCTCTTTACTTTCTTCACATTTGATGGTTTCTACTCAAACATTAACCAATATTCCACCTACAACTTCTTTTAAAACCTAAGAGAACTCTAAGACTCCAAAATATCATACAACATGCTAATCTCTATCAAATTCTACATCACATTAGCTCTCAATTTTGTCTCTTCTCCTAAAACCTATATCCTTCCTAAGTTTTCCACTTGCTTGCTTACTTCACCATACACATTGTCAAACACTAGATTGCACTTCCACATCCTCAGCCAACAATCAAAATAAGCCATACCCATGCTTTTCTCACAAATGAACCCTTCATTATAAAAGTTCTCACCTACCACCTACAATTTCAAAAAACCTAACCCATCTAGTCACCAACCACTTGCTCCAAGGCTTTTTCTCTCATCATTATCAACCATGTCAAGATAATTTGCCTTATAAATCCAATATCCTTCAATGCTATCCATCATTTTAACAGTGTCAATATTTGACACGACACGAAAACCCGACCCGAACCCGACCTGAAATCTTCGGGTTGGACCCGACCCGTTTGAAAATAGGGTCGGGTTCAGGTTCATGAATTCGACCCGTTTAAAAAAAGGGTCGGGTTCGGGTTGACCCGGCCGGTTGCCGGGTCAACCCGCCAACCCGTTTGAACAGACCTGCCCGCGACCCTGCCCTGCTGCCCGCGACCCTGCCCCGGCTGCCCGCTGTCTGCGCGCGTAACGAGGCCGCCCGAGCGCCTGCCTAGGCCGCACACGCACTTGCCTGCGCACGCAACCGCGGCCACTCCCGCTCTCGCTCGACCGCGCGCACGCGCCCGCTAGCCGCCGCACACCCGCAGTCCGTGTCGGGTCGGGTCAACCCGGCAACTCGCCGGGTCGGGTTCGGGTTCGGATTTCCGACCCGTTTTTTCTACCCGTGTCGGGTTAGGGTCGACCCGTTTGAACCCGGGTCAATTCCAGGTTCGACCCGAACCCGACTCATGACCCAAAATTGACACCCCTAAGATTAATCACTAAGAAGGTTATGATCTTAGTCATTTATAGAATATTAACATTTCATTTGGGACGGTTTTCTTAATGTTTCTTAAAACATAATTTTAATACAAAAAATTTATTTTTTTTTACTAAAACTCTATTTTAAGAAGCAATAAAAAAGTCGTCACAAACAAAGCCTATGACTTCACTAAAGCTACTTTAAGAAGCAGTAAGGAAGCTGTCCCAAACAAAGCCTAAGGCTCATTTGGGATAGCTTCTTATTGCTTCTAAAGCAATTTTTTTGTACAAAAAATTTAATTTTTGTACTAAAAAGCTACTTTAAGAGGCAGTAAGAAAGTTGTATCAAACGAAACCTAAGTAGAGCGTTGGGTATTATTTCCAGAATGTGGTATTCTTGTGATTAATGATAGTAATATTGCCAAATAAAGAGTTATTAGAAATTTATGATTGTGAATTAGTTTTAAATTACATTTGATTTATGCACACAATTATGATTTTGATTATTTCTGATGAACAAGCATAAGTAATTATAATTAATATTGTGACCTTGTGTGAATCAAATGTGCCATTGATTTGTAAGGAATTGTAATCATTTTCATTTATTTATTTATGAGAGAAATATATAGATATTACATTTGACTATCTAAAATGCAACTTTTACAAATATTTTGCAATCAATCGTGGTCGCAAAATAAGACTTAGAATAAGGCCTTCAAGTTTTGTGATTAATATTACGTAGTAAATTGGTAAACAATGACTCTTCTCATACCCATTGAATCTGCGCTAATAACATTGTCAATTAACTAGGGGTGTCAAAATTGGTATTCGAGTTGAGTAAGGTCAAACCCATAATTGACCCGTGTCCAATTCCGCTAATTTGAACCCGACCCATGTGGTTGATAGGATAACCCGACCAGCGAGCGTCAAGTGCGAGCGTGTGTGGGACAGTGAGCAAGGGCAAACTGTACAAGTGTCAAGCGTGGACTGTGTGCTGGAGCGTCGTGCTCGATTGGCAAGGGTGAGGCCACGAGTGCGTGCTTGCATGTCGCATACGTGACTAGCAAGCGCGAGTCGCATATTGGTTGTTGTACGCGAGAGCATGCCGCATGTGTGTGCGCCTAGAGCCAACATGGGGCCGAGTCGGACGGGGAGTTGTGTGAGGGTGCTTGCCGATAGGGGTGTCAAAATATGACTCGACCTGAAAAAAATATCGGGTTCAAGTCAACCTATTTTTCATACGGGTTGGATTTAGGTTAACCAGGTAACCCAAAATCAACCGAAGTTGACCTGGATCACCACCTTCGTAGCGAGTAAGCTCATGTCATTGTTGTTAGATCTGATCGTCCAAGAGAGGAAAAATATGTTGGATTTACGGGATTTCGCCAAATAAGTGCGCGAGCTGGAGAACTGAAGCAGAATAGCTACCTTTGCAGCGACTGCGAGCAATCTCCCATTATCATCGACCGTCATTACGCTCCAAAGAGGAAAGATTCGACATATTTATGGGATTTGGCTCAATAAGTGAAAGAAAGATAACCTTCGCATCGAGCAAGCTCCCATCTCTGTCGTTACGTCCGAAACTCGAAAGATCCAAAGAATTTACGAGATTTGGCCAAATAAGTGCGTGAATTGAAGAAAGATAGCTACCTTTGTAGCGATCGTTCAAACAGGTGAACAGCTCGGGTACGAGTTAGCAGGTTAATTCAAGTTCGGGTTCAAATTCCCAACCCTTTTCCATAACCATGTCGGGTTCATCGGGTTCGGGTTCCCGACCCATTTTCATAACCGGGTCGAGTTTGGGTCAGGACAGTTGACAATGGGTCAAGTTCGGGTTGGACCCGAACCCAACCCAAATGCTCGTTTTGACACCCCCTACTTGTCAAGTGTGTGTACAGCACGAGTGGAGGTGAAGTCGGCCGACTGTCAAGGTTGGCGATGGGGTCAAATTCGGGTTGATCTAAACCCGACCCAACTTTTTAAACGGGTCAAAAATTGAAATCCGAATCCTACCGATTTGTTAAATGGGCCAATCTAAATCCGAATTTTTTGAATCAGGTTAAAATCGTGTGAATAATTAATACCCCTACAATCAACTATGTTTTAGATTATAATGATAAAAATAAAAATTATTTAAGATGTGTATATATGTGTCACATCAATAAGATGTAGATCCATGTTGATCAATTATAGTACATTAAAATATTATTCCCTAAAAGTAAGAATAAAATCAAAAGTATAATGCTACTCTTTTCTCAGATTCCACTCTTGACACTTTCAGCTCACAGTTCGTACTATAAAATAATAGGCAAATGGGATCATACACATCTCACAAAAATAAACAAATGCACGTTTGCACTTTATAAATGCGAGCATCATATCTTCTTTGGGAATTGCAACTGTTCCCTAAAGGCATCTAATAATAATTAGGGCAAATTATTACTTCCGGTGTTCAGATTCGTCCGGACATTAATTCGGTGTCGCCACGTCACCAAAATACACCGGAACCTAGTGTATTTGGGTGATGTGGCGTACCGGATTGGATGTCCGGACATCCGGTGACCGGACGCAATAATTCGCCTAATAATTAGAGCTCTCCACGGTTGAGGAAGTAATTTGTTTTATTGCTGAAAATATTCTTTGAAGGATTGTGTTCAAAATTAATTTGATCCAAATCTAATCTATTTAATAAAAGGATAAAAAAATTAACTCGAATATAACCTGCTAGCAATTAAAATGGCCCAAATCAAACCCGATGATCCATTTTTATTAAAATAATAATAATTTGTTAACAATAAATTTAAGAATATTCAATCAAAGATTTGAAGATTATTCCCATATATAAAAAGATTTAAGGGAAAAAGGATATTAACGGATGACTTTCTGATAAAAAAAATATTCGCAGGTCAGTCCGAACCCAATACGTTCTACGCATTTATTAAATTGATCAATACGAACCCAAATTTTTGGGTCAAATTTGAGTCAGGTTGACGGGACGAATTATTTATTGACAATTCTATTCGTTAGATGCTTCATATGGAGCTTTTTCCAACGCATCAAAATCTTCAAGCCCATAGTTAGGGTATCTCCAACCAAAACTCTCATTTTTCACTGCAAAATGCAGTAAAATCAAAAAGTATCGTGATTCATCTCTAGTAGAACGTCATTTTGCCCCAAAATCATCGTCGTTTCTTTTGCGCCTTTCTCTGAGGGAGTTCGGTAGAGAGAAAGAAATGGCGAAAGTGAACAGTGCGACGTCAATATTGGCGTCGCACTGTTCATCAGCGACTGAATGCCGGCAAAAATGGAATTTGGTTGGCACATCTAAGGCTCTCTGTTTGCCGAACGGCTGGAGGAGGCCTTAGCAAATTATTTGATCCCTACTTACTTTTTAATGATCTGCCTAGGCTTTAAGCCAAGGGGAAGATCTTCTCTTTCAAATATTTTAAAGAGGAAAGTGTTAATTAATTCAAGTAGATAAGAACTTCAATCTTCATTGATAACAGTGTACAATCATTTTTAAATGTCTAATAATGTATAAAAGGCAGTGGAAAAGAGGAAAGTGGTAGCATTGTTTATAGATAGGATCGATGGGTTGAATTAAATTAAGAAGGTGATTTACAGGGGTTTAGTGGGCCTAACGAAAAAACTTAAATTTTTTTTAAGGTTTTATTTAATTAGTTGCTGTAAGTAAATATCAATTTTGCCCTTTGGATTATGATGTCCAAAATTATTATTGTTGGAAACATATAAGAATATGTGAGATACATCCCTTGCAAGTGGAGTGAAATTATTACATGCGGTCACAGGATGCTGTCCTTAGATGAACTAGGACGCGTCATGTCATTTTTGTGTTGTGTACCGGATGAAGTAATGCTTCATGATTCGCCTTCAGACAGTCTGGTGACAGCACGTAATAATTTCTCCCAAGTGGAAGGATATCTTGCATAATAATAAAAGGCATGAATATGAAGTAGCGTGCGGACTTGTTATATTCATTTGTACAAATCCGAAGTCTGATATTTCCTGCCTCTTCTACAAATTCAGGATAATTTCAATCGAAATACTTCCATGATTTACCATTAGAGGAGTGTCAGATTACAAATGATTTTCGCATGTGATATTGTCATCTCATATATTTAGAGGAAGTAGGTGAAACATATAGTCTTTAAGTCTTAGTATCAATGTAAAATAATCCATCTTTTTTTTTTTTTTTTTTTTTAACCTCTTTAGCATTTCTCTTACTTTTTGTTTTATTTTGTTACAATCAGAACCACATAATTTATAGGCCCTTAGTCTATCATCCTCTTTGTAATTGTTGCTAGAAGTTAAAATCACAAATGTATAATCTTTTACAAAATTTATCACACACATAACAACAACAACAACAACAACAACATCAAGCCTTTATCCAACTACGTGGGGTCGGCTACATGAATCCTTTTTCTCCATTGGGTTCTATTAAAAGTCAAATTCTTGTGTAGATCTAATAAAGAAATGTCATTTCTAATATTTTCTAACCAAGTCTTTTTAGGTCTACCCCTACCTTTCTTAACATAAGTCAAATCTAATACATCTATTCTCCTAACCGGGTCATCGGAAGGTCGCCATTTTATGTGACCAAACCATCTAAGGAGACTCTCTCTAATCTTATCTTCTACTGGAGCTACTCCAACCTTTTCACGTATATGTTCATTTCGTATCCTATCTCTAAGGGTAAAGCCACTCATCCACCTGAGCATCATCATCTCTGCCACACTTAACTTAGTATTATGCTTCTCTTTTAATGGCCAACATTCAACGCCATAAAGCATTGCAGGCCTCACTACCATCTTATAGAATTTTCCCTTAAGTTTGAGGGGTACATTTCTATCACACACATTAAAAAAAAAAAATCTACTCAAGAGTTTTTCATATTGCACCTTATCTTTGGCCCTCGAATTTTCTGAGCTCTCTCTTACTCTAAGATCTAGTAATTTTTCCATTTCTTTTTTGACAAGCATCTTGTACCACATCAAAATTCTAAGTCTTATCATGTTCATGCACATTAGATTTTAGTAGAGATTCATATCCTAGTGATATTATAAGTTTGAAACATAGATCTATGAGAGTAATGTCTTTTATCAAGATGTATAAGTCTTCACTCTATATTATTATTTAATTTAAAGTAATCATTGTTGTGAAATAGAATATATCATTTTCTAATTATTTGATCAACTTTAATATAAAATCAATAAGATTATCACTTTAATATATATATATATATATATATATATATATATATATATATATATATATATATATATATATATATAGGAATAAACTTTTTAAGCATACAGAGTATCTCAGGGTTATATAGGGGTGCTAATGAGTTGTAGCAAATTTGAGTAACTCAAGCTCAACTCATCCCTCAAAAGAGTAGCTCGAACTCAAGCTCGAGCCAGTCAAGCCCATGGAATTAGCTCAAGCTCAACTCGTCCATTTTTACTCGAGAGTGTCAATTCGGGTCAACCCGTCGGGTTCGGGTCGAACCCGACCCGACCCGTATATAAACGGGTCAACCCGAACCCGACCCGTTTTTATAAACGGGTCGAACATTCCAACCCGGACCCGACCCGAGCGGGTCACGGGTTGACCCGACACGACCCGTGACCCGGTTTTTTCACTCGCGGCTGCGAGGCAACGGCGGCAGCGCGGTAGCGGCGACGTCGCGGGCGCGGCAGCGGCGGCAGCGGCGGCAGCGGCGGCGTGCGGCAGCGGCAGCGAGGCGCGCGGCACGCGGCAGCGGCGGCAAAGCGGCACGCGGCAGCGGCAGCGAGGCGCGGGCACGCGGGGCAGCCGGGCACGCGGGGCAGCTGGGATGTAATATCAGTTTTTGCTCTAGGTTCGTCCGGACGAAGTCGGATCGTCCGGGACGATCGGTACAGGTTGTGCAGAGAAAATCATGTTTGGCTGTATGGTTCGTCTGGACGAAAGCAGGATCGTCTGGACGAAAATAAGTCAGTGAACCCTTCGCCAGGGACGATGTTCAATTTTCGTCTGGACGAAATAATTCTCTTCATGGATCGTCCGGTACGAAGCTCGATCGTCCAGTACGATCAGTCTGGATATATATAGAAATGAGATATTTTGAAGAGAGAGAAAAGGTTGAGGAGAGAGAAAAACGAAGGAAAAAGTGGAAAAGTGGATTTTCGGGCGACGCCGAGCTGTTTTCGTCCGAAGAGACTGTTGAGGAAATTGCTGTACGCAAGGTAAGGCACAATCCGACTTTCTCAATTTTCAGAACCGTCGAGTTTGGCGGTATTATCTGTCCGGAATTAAGTTTTGTTCGCGATTTTCGTCCGTAATTTCCGACTGGTTTAGTTTCTACCGCGTAACTTTCTGTATTTTGTTGAAGTGCCGAGTGTGCACATTTTGGTTATTTTTGTAAGATTTTTGTCCGGATATTTTTGATTCGACTGTGTTTTTAGTCGACCGGATTTTTCTGTGAACTTGGAAATTATCTGTGCAATAGAATAAATGTTCTAAAATGTTGATATCTATATTCTGTGCGAATTTGGTGAATTTTGATTTTCAGGAAAATTGTGTAAATTCTGTATACTGCCGTTGTGCTGCCCGATTTTTGAGAAATTTCTGTTTTGTCCGGAAATCTTCTGAATTGATATGCTATCTGTATATGCTATATAAAGGGAGTTATAAGGGGCCTGGATCCTATGAGATTCAGTTAGTGTCTGGGAATTCTGAAATGAGCTCAATATGAAATCTGATATCTGTTCTGTTCCGGATCCGAGGAAATAATCTGTTTAGGTGCTATATGCACTATATATGTATTCTGGTGCTATAAGCACATCTGATCTGATCTGTTTTGGTGCCGTGAGCACAAAGGGAGGCATAAGTGGCCTGGATTCTATGAGATTCAGTCAGTGTCAGGGAATTTAGCTATTAATTAAATATCTGATATCTGCTATATGATTCTGATATGATTTGTTCTGTTCCGATATGATCTGTACGATTCTGATTCTGTTGATCTGATGTGTCTGATCTGTTATGTTTCTGATTTGATGCAACTTCCGTTTCCGTACAGTTTTGTTGATTTGATATCTGTTCGAATCTGTTTCGATTCTATACGGATTTGTCTGCTGTGTTGGTTTTGAGATTCTGAGGATTTTGATTGGAGGTTTGTTGCTTTGCTGAGCTGTTGAGCTCACCCTTACTTTCTGGTGGTTTTCAGGTTCTGGGAAAGGCAAGGAAGTCCAGGATTAGTTCTGAGTCTGATCAGTATAGGTACTTTTGTACTTTTGATTTTTGTACAGTCATGGCTTTTCTGTTTTGTATTTCTTTCTGTCGAAAGCCATGTACTGTTCTGTAGATGATTGTTTTGAGGAAATGAAATTGGATAGATGTTTTGTTCCGCTGCATTTGATGATACATAGTAGCTCTGTGTTTGTTAGTCTGTGTGAATTAATTATTTGGAAGATTCAGTTCCGAACCAAATTCCAAAACTAGTTCCTGGTTAGTGCAGCTCCGTCGCGATCCAGCGCGGGCGGGATCCGTCTCGTCTCGGGTTGGGTCGTGACAAGCTTTTTTGGTATCAGAGCAATGGTTTTGGAATTTGAGAATCTTGTGAAACAGAGCTATAGGAAGTGATCAGTATGTCTGTCTGGGGAGGGTAATTTTGATTTGTTTGGCTTTTTATTTTGTTGTTTTTGTGATAGTTTTCCGGATTTTCTGGATTTTTCTGTATGGATCAGCCAGACCCAGACATGACAGATGGTCGGAGTGCCGATCAGGCAGCACCAGTGGGGAGTACAGCCCCAGTGGTCGGTGCTGATACGCTTTCTCAGTTTGCTTCGCTGGTTGCTCAGATGATGAGCGAGACTCAGAGTAGAGCTTCTACTGTCAGATCTGATGACCTGGATAGACATTTGCAGTTGTTTTTGAGGTTGAAACCTCCGAGGTTTGAGGGCGCTGTTGAGCCCAGAGCTGCTGAAGAGTGGCTGAGGAGAGTGGAGAAGACCTTTGACGGGATGCAGTGTCCGTCAGACAGGAAGGTACCGTTAGCAGTTTTTCTGTTAGACGGAGAGGCTGAGCACTGGTGGGATGGCCAGCAGGCAGCCAGATTTCAGGGCAGATTGAACTCTTTGATTACTTGGGAAGAGTTCACTGAGGTATTCCGAGATTGGTTTGTTCCCCCTTCTACACGACAGCAGATGCAGGAGAACTTTCTGAGGCTTGTTCAGGGGAGCAAGACGGTGATGCAGTACGAGGCTGAGTTTACTGCATTAGCCAGGTACGCTCCGCAGCTGGTTAGCACTTCTACTGAGAGATGTTACAGAATTCTGAGGGGATTGCGAGATACCTTGAGGCAGCCCCTGATACCATTCCGGATTACTGATTTCTCCGAGCTTGTGGAGCGAGCTCGATTGATAGAGAACGACTTGTTGGCTACTCAGCAGCGGTGGACTGCGAGTAGGAAGAGATTTGGAGGCGAGGCATCTGGCAGTGGTTCCTCCGGAAAGAGGAGATTTGTTTCCGGTTCTGGATCTGGAGATTCCAGAAGGAGCGGAGGATCGTCTGGTACTGTTACCAGTACGACGAGTTCGGGATCAGTCAGTTCGGCACCTGTGTGCCAGAACTGTGGACGGCGACACTTCGGCCAATGTTATAGGATGGCTGGTCTGTGCTTCCGATGTGGTCAGTCAGGACATCGGATTGCAGAATGTCCGCAGATGGGATTTGATCAGCGATCTGAGGGCTTTGTCAGACCTGCCGGTTCAGCAGGAAGACCGAGGACTGTTCCTCCTCGCCCTGAGGGATTTGCTGGAAGAGGTGGTGGTTCTAGTTCTGCACCACGGAGACCACCTACTGTTCAGAGGGAGCAGAGTAGTTCTGTTGCTTCAGCTCCTGTTCCAGTTCAGCCACGAGTTTACAGTTTGAGTCAGCAGGAGGCTCGAGATGCTCCCGATGTTGTGACAGGTACGATTTATATTTCTGATCAGCCCTGTCGTGTTTTGTTTGACTCTGGAGCGAGTCATTCTTTTCTGTCCGAGCACTGTTTTGAGGCTTTACGTTTGGATTCTCTTTTACTTCCGGTTTCTTTGTCTGTGATTTTACCGGCTGGGAATCCTTTGATTGCTCGACAATTTTGTTTGTGTGAGATCGAGATTGCTGGCAAGAAGTGGAAATCAAGTTTGATTCGGTTGCCGATTTCATCGTATGATGTAATTCTGGGCATGGATTGGTTGAGTCAGTATGAAGCCCAGATAGACTGTCTGAAGAAGCAAGTGAGTTTGCTTATGGCTGGAGAAAGAGTTGTATTTCAGGGATTACGAGGTGTTCTCTCAAGTCTGATTTCTGTATTGGAAGTGAACAGGATGTAGAGGAAGGGATGCCCAGTGTTTTTGGCTTCGGTGCGGGATTTGAACCTAGAGGTTGGTTCTGTTTCTGAGATCCCTGTGGTACGGGAGTTTGCTGATATTTTTCCTGAGGAGCTGGTTGGTTTACCTCCGGATAGAGATGTGGAGTTCTCTATCGATATTTTTCCGGGTACCGCTCCGATATCGAAAGCTCCGTACAGGATGGCACCGAAAGAACTTTCTGAGTTGAAAGTTCAGCTTCAGGAGTTGGTTGATAGAGGTTTTGTGCGCCCTAGTGTTTCGCCCTGGGGAGCACCTGTTCTGTTTGTGAAGAAGAAGGACGGTACACTCCGTATGTGTATCGATTACAGAGATTTGAACAAGGTCACGATCAAGAACAAGTATCCTTTGCCTCGGATTGACGACTTGTTTGATCAGCTTTCCGGATCTTCAGTATTTTCGAAGATTGATTTGCGATCCGGATATTATCAGGTGAAGGTGAAGGAAGCTGATGTGGTGAAGACAGCTTTTAGTACTCGGTACGGGCACTATGAGTTTTTGGTTATGCCTTTTGGGGTAACCAACGCGCCTGCTATTTTCATGGATCTGATGAACCGAGTATTCAGGGAGTATCTGGATCAGTTTGTGATCGTCTTCATTGACGATATTCTGGTATATTCTGCATCTGAGGATGATCATGCCAGACATTTGAGGATTGTGTTAGAGACTTTGAGGCGGCATCAGCTGTATGCCAAGTTCTCCAAGTGTGAATTCTGGCTAAAGAGCATTTCTTTTCTGGGGCATGTGATTAGCGGAGAAGGCATTTCTGTAGATCCCCAGAAGATTCAGGCAGTTGCTGATTGGCCAAGGCCGACTACGGTATTTGAGGTACGTAGTTTCTTGGGCATGGCTGGATATTACAGGAAATTTGTGAAGGATTTTCACAGATTTCGACGCCTCTGACGAGACTGACTCAGAAGTCAGTACCTTTTGTTTGGACACCGGAGTGTGAGGCGAGTTTTCAGCGATTGAAGGATTGTTTGACTTCAGCTCCAGTGTTAGCACTTCCGTCAGGTACGGAAGATTTTCAGGTGTTCAGTGATGCTTCACTGAAAGGACTGGGATGTGTCCTGATGCAGCATGGTCAGGTAATTTCTTATGCTTCTAGACAGTTAAAGCCACATGAGAAGAATTACCCGACGCATGATCTGGAGTTAGCTGCAGTTGTGTTTGCTTTGAAGATTTGGCGTCATTACCTGTATGGCGTCAGATGTGAGATTTTCACTGATCATAAGAGCCTGAAGTATATTTTTACTCAGAAGGATCTGAATCTGAGACAAAGAAGGTGGCTCGAGTTGATCAAAGATTATGATTTGACTATTCAGTATCAGCCTGGTAAGGCTAATGTGGTAGCAGATGCCTTGAGCAGGAAGTCTTCTGGATTATCAGGTATTCAGCTTACTTGTGATGACTTTCTGATTCGTGATATGGAGCGTTTGCAATTGGAAGTGATTTCCTCCAGTGGTTTGGAGTTGGCTCAGATGAGTATTCGGTCTACTTTAGAAACAAGGATTCAAGAAGCCCAGAAGTCAGATTCTGATTATTCGAAGTTGATTGCTCAGATTGGATCTGGTAAGACTCCTGAACTTCGAATTTCTGATTCGGGTGCTATTTTCTGTAAGAACAGGTTGTGGGTACCTGTGTTTGGAGACTTGAGGCAGGAGATTCTGTATGAATCTCATCATTCAGGCTACACTGTACATCCAGGCAGTGATAAGATGTACGCTGATATGAAGCTTTTGTTCTGGTGGCCTGGGATGAAGAAAGATGTAGCAGAGTTTGTGTCGAGATGCGAAGCCTATCAGTTGGTAAAGGCAGAGCATCAGCGACCAGGCGGATTGTTGCAGTCGTTGCCTATCCCTGAGTGGAAATGGGAGGAGGTAACGATGGATTTTGCGATGGGTTTCCCTCGATCTAGACAAGGGCACGACGCTATTTGGGTGGTTGTAGATTGATTGACGAAGTCAGCCCATTTTCTTCCGATCAGACAGACGGATTCAGTTGATCGCTTGGCACAGATATATGTGAAAGAGATAGTCAGATTGCACGGTGTGCCTCATGTGATCGTATCTGATCGAGATGGACGTTTTACTTCCAGACTTTGGAAAGGCATTCAGCAAGGCTTGGGTACAAAACTACACTTTAGTACAGCCTTCCATCCTCAGACCGATGGACAGTCTGAGAGGACCATTCAGGTACTGGAAGATCTGTTAAGACTTTGTGTTCTGGACTTTAGCGGAAGCTGGGAAGATCATATTCCGCTGATTGAGTTTGCCTATAACAACAGTTTTCAGTCCAGTATCGGTATGGCACCGTACGAAGCTTTGTATGGCAGGAAGTGCCGTACTCCTTTGACTCTGACGGAGGTCGGAGATAGGCAGGCTTTGGGAGCTACTTTTGCTGATGAAACTGCTCAGAAGATCAATTTGATAAGAGAAAGAATGAAAGCTGCTCAAGATCGACAACAGAAGTATTACAATCAGAAGCACAGATTTGTAGAGTTTCAGGTTGGTGACTTTGTGTATGTCAAAGTCAGCCCGATGAAGGGTGTGAGCAGATTTGGTCAGGTGAGCAAGCTTAGTCCGAGGTATGTTGGACCTTTTGAAATTCTGGAAAGGATTGGAAAAGCTGCTTACAAATTGATGCTTTCTGATTCGATGCCTGATGTGCATAATGTGTTTCACGTATCCACTCTGAGGAAGTGGGTATCCGACTCTGGGAAGAAAGTATCTGCTGATGAGGTTGAGATTCAGGAGAATCTGACGTACAAGGAAGAGCCAGAGTTGATTTTGGCATACGACGTACGAAAGCTAAGAAGTAAACAGATTCCAATGATTAAAGTCTAGTGGAAGCACCGTACTGCACGAGAAGCCACTTGGGAGAAGGAGTCTGACATGAGACGGTTGTACCCATACTTGTTTTGACTGAGTTTGGACTGGATAATGTCGAGGACGACATTTTTTTTAGTTGGGGAGATTGTAATATCAGTTTTTGCTCCAGGTTCGTCCGGACGAAGTCGGATCGTCCGGGACGATCGGTACAGGTTGTGCAGAGAAAATCATGTTTGGCTGTATGGTTTGTCTGGACGAAAGCAGGATCGTCTGGACGAAAATAAGTCAGTGAACCCTTCGCCAGGGACGATGTTCAATTTTTGTCTGGACGAAATAATTCTCTTCATGGATCGTCCGGTATGAAGCTCGATCGTCCAGTACGATCAGTCTGGATATATATAGAAATGAGATATTTTGAAGAGAGAGAAAAGGTTGAGGAGAGAGAAAAACGAAGGAAAAAGTGGAAAAGTGGATTTTCGGGCGACGCCGAGCTGTTTTCGTCCGAAGAGACTGTTGAGGAAATTGCTGTACGCAAGGTAAGGCACAATCCGACTTTCTCAATTTTCAGAACCGTCGAGTTTGGCGGTATTATCTGTCCGGAATTAAGTTTTGTTCGCGATTTTCGTCCGTAATTTCCGACTGGTTTAGTTTCTACTACCGCGTAACTTTCTGTATTTTGTTGAAGTGCCGAGTGTGCACATTTTGGTTATTTTTGTAAGATTTTTGTCCGGATATTTTTGATTCGACTGTGTTTTTTAGTCGACTGGATTTTTCTGTGAACTTGGAAATTATCTGTGCAATAGAATAAATGTTCTAAAATGTTGATATCTATATTCTGTGCGAATTTGGTGAATTTTGATTTTCAGGAAAATTGTGTAAATTCTGTATACTGCCGTTGTGCTGCCCGATTTTTGAGAAATTTCTGTTTTGTCCGGAAATCTTCTGAATTGATATGCTATCTGTATATGCTATATAAAGGGAGTTATAAGGGGCCTGGATCCTATGAGATTCAGTTAGTGTCTGGGAATTCTGAAATGAGCTCAATATGAAATCTGATATCTGTTCTGTTCCGGATCCGAGGAAACAATCTGTTTAGGTGCTATATGCACTATATATGTATTCTGGTGCTATAAGCACATCTGATCTGATCTGTTTTGGTGCCGTGAGCACAAAGGGAGGCATAAGTGGCCTGGATCCTATGAGATTCAGTCAGTGTCAGGGAATTTAGCTATTAATTAAATATCTGATATCTGCTATATGATTCTGATATGATTTGTTATGTTCCGATATGATCTGTACGATTCTGATTCTGTTGATCTGATGTGTCTGATCTGTTATGTTTCTGATTTGATGCAACTTCCGTTTCCGTACAGTTTTGTTGATTTGATATCTGTCCGAATCTGTTTCGATTCTGTACGGATTTGTCTGTTGTGTTGGTTTTGAGATTCTGAGGATTTTGATTGGAGGTTTGTTGCTTTGCTGAGCTGTTGAGCTCACCCTTGCTTTCTGGTGATTTTCAGGTTCTGGGAAAGGCAAGGAAGTCCAGGATTAGTTCTGAGTCTGATCAGTATAGGTACTTTTGTACTTTTGATTTTTGTACAGTCATGGCTTTTCTGTTCTGTATTTCTTTCTGTCGAAAGCCATGTACTGTTCTGTAGATGATTGTTTTGAGGAAATGAAATTGGATAGATGTTTTGTTCCGCTGCATTTGATGATACATAGTAGCTCTGTGTTTGTTAGTCTGTGTGAATTAATTATTTGGAAGATTCAGTTCCGAACCAAATTCCAAAACTAGTTCCTGGTTAGTGCAGCTCCGTCGCGATCCAGCGCGGGCGGGATCCGTCTCGTCTCGGGTTGGGTCGTGACATGGGAAGCGCAGGGCACGCGGGCAGGCGGGCAGGCGGGCAGCGGGCAGCGCGGCAGGGGCAGCGGGCAGCAGCGGGATTGAGCGGGAAATTCATTTTTTTAAATTAAATGGGTTTTCGGGTTGACCCGGCAACCCGCCGGGTCAACCCGACCCGACCCGTTTTATTAAACGGGTTGAATCTGCAAACCCGGACCCGACCCGTTTATCAAACGGGTCGGGTCCAACCCGGATTTTTCGGGTCGGGTCCGGGTCGGGTTGTCGTGTCGTGTCAAATATTGGCACCCCTAGCTCAAGATGAAATCGAGAAAACTCTACTTAGTCGTTGTCGAGCATGAGCAAAGTTCAGCGAAGGAAGATGGAGTCCGGAGGTCTTGGTCATTGCCGACAAAGAGCAAGGTCCCTTGTGCTTGATGGTTGACACCCATCTCAAAGAAGGAAGAGAAATGATGGAGGAGAAATGAATGTTCCGTGCAATGGCAGAAGAAATGACAGAGGAGCTCTATTTTTTCACTTTTATATTAATTATTCATATTTTTTATAATCACGCATCATTTAATGTTTCTTTAAAGTTTACGATTGCATTTACTATTCTTTTGCAAATTGTACAGCCATTTTTTTTTAAACTACCTTTTAATTAGATCTTAATGTTTAAATTAATTTTTCGAACCGGCTCTCAAGCCAACGAGCTAAGCTTTGTCGAGATAGAACTCGAGCTGCTCATTTAATATTGGAGCTCGAGTTTAAGCTCGAGCTCATGTCTTAATAAGCTCAACTCGTGAGTTCATTAGCGAGTCGAATTCGAACCGGTTCGACTCATTTAAACACCTAGTTCATCATCTCACACCATGATTAATTGCTAGTTGAACTATGATTGCTTAGAATGTTATCTTTCAAGAGGTTTCCAAATAGTGTTTCATTACTATTGATCTACAAATTAACTAAACGTTAATTTAGGAATTTCCAATATCAATGCTTTTCTAAGTTCTTCACCTGAATATTCTTCAGGATATTAATGGGAGCGGTGGAGTAACATAAAGAATAATGGAAATGATTTAGGGCTCTATCAATCGATAAATAATGTTTAGGCTTTCTTTGATATAAAAATTATAAAAATCTCACTTAATGTATGAAAGTATTCATGCCGAATCAAGTAATAGTTATAGAGTATAGTATCGATCCTACGATGAAAAATATTTACATGTAAATATTAGTACTATATACTTCAACCACAATAATTTTTATACTAAAAAAATAAGTTTGGTGGATATTCAATTTAATTTAAAATAAAAAATAATTAAAGAAATACTATTTTGATAAAATATTTTGAATTGATTGAATGTAAATACAAAATGTTTCCTAATGATTCTTTTTTATATTGATATTATTCATGAGAGAATATGCATTACCGACCGCTCAATCAAACATGAAGAGATAAATGACAGATTAAACATTCCAACCTCAATACCACTCTAAGCTCTCATAGTCTGCCACCCTATGAGAATCTTAGAAGAGTAAGTAAATCATATAACGTTAAAAACCCCTTATGACAATTCATCTCTATAAATTTGATATATGACAATCAATATAACCATGCTTGCATCATACCAATCCAACATACATGATTGTGCCTACTTTCCTATTCTTATGCTCCACATTACACATATGGTCACTATATGTATTAAATGAAGACATTGTATATTAAAAATATCATGAAATTATTGATGAAGAGAATTCATTTGTGATACACATTCCATTTACATCATCAATTCAAAACTAGATAATTTAGCTTGACATAAAGATTAAGTGAAGTAAATTCATTTTTATTAATTGTACAAAAGAAAGAAAGAATAATAGAAGAAAAGATATCACTTGATGGGTTCAAATGATATCCTCTATACTCCTCTTTAACCTTACATAATTACTTCCACAAACACAAACCTAGCACTCTAATGGAATGTATCCAGCAGTTCTTCGAATCCCCTTAGTTTTCACTTATAAGAAAAAATCAGAGAAGCACTATTAAAATTGAAATTAAATAAGTGATTGATCTCTCTACTACCATTACAAACAGACTATTTATAGAAAAACACAAAAAAAATTAATTCTAGCGTCACGGCGCTCGAGACACTTGCACCGTAGCACCCATAAAATGAACTATGGGGAAGGGTTTCCTTCGTTGCGGCTCTTGCTGACATGGACTAGCTATTTAATGAATCGACGCACCCTTCGCTAGTAAATCATAACATGAACTGTTATAACGTACTGTAGCACCGCAGCACTGCTGACAGTTGATCATTTGGGTGTCTAGTGGCACTCCCCTTGGCTTGGTGGCACTGAAATTTGACATTGCGGTGTTGTGTAGATAGAGATTGGACTTTACGGTGCTGACTCCTCTGACGCTACGATGCTATCAACCAGAGTCTTGGCACCAACATATCTATATTTGTGCACTCCAACGATGTCAATGATGGCACAACGACAATATTATGTTTGACACCTCGTCGTTGTACCATACTTAGAAATTTTAATCATTTTCTGTATTTTCTTGTACAAACGCAACAAAAATTACATGTTTTCACTGACAAATTGACACATAAAATATAATATTATTTACACTTATCAAATATTCAAGTTCATTTAGTGGCTAATCATAGTGTTCACAATATGTTTATAATGCTTTCTTTAATTTCCCAAGATAGTGAGCTCACTGCTCCATCTTATTCTATTCATGAATAGATCATTATTATCGTTGGTATAAAAGGTTACCAGGGTAATCAAGCTTATGGTGGTCACAATTATGGAGTTGATTGTGGTTGAAATTCCTTTCCACCTTGTAAGCACTTTCAAAGTACTAATCAGTCTATCCTCATTCTAGAAAGAAGAACAAGTTATCCTCTAGTATCTTAGTATGTCACCACCACTACCCCCAATTAATTCTATTGATCTTTATTTTGGAATGATTTATCTCACTTGAGAATAATGTCATTAATTGCTTATTATACCACTCCTAGGTAGCTACATCTATCTTTAAAGTAATTTTCTCCTTGTATTCAATTGCAATTTCTCACTTTAGTACATCTTCAGTCTTAGATTTCGGCGCTTCTTTCAACATGGTAGATAATCAAAATACTTTTCGTCTCTTATCAAGTAATATCTCTCTCATATCATCATCACTTATGAATCTCCCTTTTTATTTCTAAAAAGGACCTATATTTCTACTTTCATTGTTAATTTTATATAATATTCCATATGATATTTCCTTTTCTATAAATTTGTGACCTATTAATTACCATATCAACTTCCACTACTGCAAACCTTTTGTATCCTTCTCACTATGTTTTTTCTTGATCTCAATACGAAGAAGATAATTGTGATCACAATGTTGAAGTTCAAAAAATTTTCTTATAAAAAATGTGCAATCAAAAAATGTTACCCTTTTCTTCTATTAGAATTTTTTGGTGATTTAAGGGTTCCAACAATGTCATATGAAACATTAAACATATTTATATAAATATCATTAAATTACTAATATTTATAACAATATCATATAAATTTTAAAGAACATAATAAAATCATTAACTTTTAATCACAATAATTTATTTAATCATTATTGATTTGATTGCACATACTTAAATTTGTTTATTCAATTTTCTCACATGGTAGCCTAAGGGTTCGTTTGGGACGGCATTCTTACTGCTTCTTAAAACAACTTTTTAGTACAGAAATTTTAATTTTTCTACTAAAAAGCGGATTTAAAAAGCAGTAGCAAAGCCATCCCAAACAAAGTCTAAGTGTAGCATCGAACCAGGAGACCAAGATTTTCAGTGCTGATTTGAAGTAGATTCCAATTGCGAAAAGTGGAACCACACAAAAGGATTTAAAGGCGAAAAGTAGGACTATAAACAAATAAGTGCACTTAATTAATGTATAATAATTATGTTATATTGTATAAATTATTACCATCAAATATGTAGGCTTCATTTGGGACAGTTTTCTTAATGCTTTCTAAAATAATTTTTAGTTGAAATTTTTCTTAAATTAATAATTTTTACACTAAAAATTTATTTTAGAAAGCAATAAGTTGTACCAAATGAAGCTACAATAAGTTAGCCTCAAGTAAATCTTAACTTTTGCTTGAAAAAGATAAGAAATTAATAAAGAACTCAATAAAAAAATAAATGAACAAACTTGAATAATATGTGAAAGAATCAATGCCTACTATTTGAAACAAAAAAAAAAAACATTAAAATCATAAATTTTAATTAAATATTTTATAATTTATTACACAATATTAAAAAAAAAACTGATGAATCTTCCAACACGTGTGACATCCACTTGTCCGCACGTACATTATTTTTTTTTGGGAAAAATTTGGGGCTTAGCCCTTTCATTAATAAAAAAGTTACAAGTAAAGTAAGAACCAAAGCTATAACTCCCTAACTAAAAAAATATAGTTAAGGAGTTCTAAAAGGAAAATTACATAACAGTAAAAATAACAAAATTGGCTTGAAGCCATAAAGGACTCAGGCTGTCCTGCCAATAACGTAATTGAACGGCTTTGAGAAGGGACTGGGCAGGACAAAAACCCCTGGTTGCCAGAGTGACCGTCCAAGGGGTAGCTGAAGAATCAGCATTCATCATCGTCCTTTCAAAAATTAATCTTCCCAGGCTACCTGTGTAAAGAGCAAAATACAGGCACCTCCAAAAGGTAGAAGCAAACACCAGCAGCAGAATCGTCAACTTAGTGGGGCCAAAGGGGAAAGAACCCTCAAAACAGCCATGTAACCCAATAGTGACACTAAGTAGCAGGCTCCCCAGAAAAAATGTATAGTTAACGGGTGCAGCAGAAATATCAGTCCACGGGCAACAACATAACCAAAACATCCATATACTGTAATGAATCAACTCAACCACACATAATTTGTAGAATATCACCCTCCAGAACATCATCCAGATGATGAGAGGTAAAGAGAAACCGACCCAACCAGAATACGGTAAGCAGATATTATACGAGAATAGCAAAACGTCTGTTAAGATCATCAAATCGCTTCCAGAATTTAACCTTGGTAAGAATAGCATGACGAATAGTGTGAATAAGATAAGATGGACTTTTCCAAACATTCTCAAACCTTCTCGAATTTCTTTCTCGCCATAGGAAGTAAATGGTGCTGCAAATAGTGAAAAAGCAAAAGTTTTTCTCCCAAATACAGAAATCCAGAGAATCATCAAAGAGTTGAAATGTCTGCATCAAATTTGGCCTCAGGAGAAAGGCCCCCAGCGATGGTAAAAGAGAGGAGATGACAGTGAATGAGAAGTCACAAGTGAAAAATAAATGAGAATGACAATCTCTACCATTAGAACAAAAGGAGCAAGCAGCATTAACATCAATCCCTCTCGCAATAAGATGGTCAGCAGTTTTTAATTTACCAAGCATAGCCATCCAGGCATAAGACGAAAATCAGAGAGATTTATTCTTATGCCAAACAAATTTATGCCAAAGAACTTCCTCTAATAAACCAAAATAATTGTTGTAAAAGGTAGAGAAGGAAGGATTAAGAGAGCCATCCCAGGAAATCTTCAAATGCTCGCTAAAGTTAAATTCTAAGAGCTCCGATAGCAGCAAGTTAGGAGTGGAAGGAGGTAGCATCCAGCCATTGCAGTTAGTGTAGCAGTTCACAAAACCTTTCTCAAATTTAAAGTGAGGCATAATATCTTTAAGAGCTTTACCATTGCACCAATGATCCCATTCCATAGATAAATTGCAATCTTTAGAAGTAGAAAAAGAAAGTTTTGTTTTAGTCAAAATTGCAGTTTCATGAATCTTTTTCCAGAATTTCGATGCAGAAGGAGTAATAGGCTTCCAAGGGGATATATATTTGTTCCTAAACCAAGCCATAACCATGTTATCCTTAGTAAAGAATCTCCATAAAAACGAGCAGTGATTGGCATGGATTTGGGCATCAATTGACGGAATACCAATACCTCCCAATCTAGTAGGCAAAGCAGTAGAACTCCAAGAGATCAAATGGATCTTTTTCTCATTGATCTTTCCATGATAAAGGAACCTCGAGCAAAGTCTAGAGATGACTTTACAACAAGCTTTGGGTATTATGGAACCCCTAATCCAATAGGCAATAGAATTTGCAATGGTGAATTTAATGAATTGGACCCTACCTGCAAAAGAAAGAAATTTGACTTTCCAGCCATCCAGTAGAGTAAAAATTTTACTCGCGAGTGGCTGGAAGTGAGTATAATTGAGGCGGCAAGTAGAAATAGGAATCCCCAGGTAATTAAGGTAAGAGCTCTGATTGGAGATTCCCAAGCAATCACAAATGGAGGCAGTGTTGGAGACATCCTTGGAGAAAATGATAGAGCTTTTAGCATGATTGATAAAAAGCCCTGAAGCGTTAGAGAAGTCAGAAATGGCTTTTGCAAGAGAAGCATCATTTGAAGTAGAAGCTTTGCCAAAAATGAGAACATCATCAGCATAAAGAAGATGCGTAATGGAAAAACCTTTCATTGTTGTGCCCAGAAATTTTGGATTTCCATTCTCTAAGGTACAGGAGAAGCCATCCATAGCAATGCAAAACAGTAAAGGAGATAACGGACACCCTTGCCGTAAACCTGAGGAAGAGCAGAAGAAACCATTCAAAGCTCCATTAAAGCAAATGGAAAAAAAGACATTTGTAATGCAACCTTTAACCCATTTAATGAATAACTCTGGGAAACCTTTTTGTCTAAGTCTTTTGAAAAGAAAATCGTGTGAAACAGTATCAAAGGCTTTGAGGATGTCCAACTTTGCACAAAAAGAGTTGTTAAAGCCTTTTAAAATTTCCGATGCTAATAGAATATTGTCTGTAGAGCAACGATCTTTGATGAACCCCGTTTGACTTTCATGGGTGATGGTAGGTAAAACCACCTTTAATCTATTAGCCACCAACTTGGCTATGATTTTATACAGCACATTGCACAAAGAGATAGGACGGAAGTCGGTTATGGAAGAAACATGTGCCCCTTTCGGAATTAACGCCAAAGCCGTAGCTTTAACACTTCTAGGTAAGTAACCAGTGTTGTAGAATTCCATGACAGCCTTACAAATGACAGGGCCAGTGATATGCCATGTTCTTTTATAGAAAGCAAAGGAGTAACCATCCGGACCAGGTGCAGAGGAATCACACCCACTAAAAACAGCCAGTTTTATCTCCTCAAAGGAAAAAGGGGCAATCAAAGGATTTACCATGTCTTGAGGAATGCAGATACCCAGATTAATGTCAAAATCCTCAGCATTTGAAGGTTTTGGGGAGTTGAAGAGGGTTTTAAAGTGGCGGATGAAAGCAGAAGCAATTCCCTGAGTAGTATTATAAGTGCCATGTTCATCGGAAATTTCATAAAGATTGTTGTGGTTTCTCCTGGCCCGAATTTTAGCATATAAGAAACCTAAGTCATCCACATCTTGAGACATCCATTTTGCTTTAGCACGTTGAGAAATCCAAGAAGCCCAAGAGGCTTGAAGACTAGTGAGAGTGCTGTTAATTTGTTTCAATGAGGAGTTCAAGGTAAGATCCAAAGGCGAGTTCTGAATTTGCTGTAAGCACAAAACCTGTTTATTCTTAAGGTCCAGAATTTGATTAGATAAGTAATTGGAAGAAGCCCACTCCCTTTTCCTTAAAGCATTTTTGAGAGATTGTAGGCAGTGGTGGAGATGACATATGGGTCCCTTTTGTGTAGGTTGAGAAAAAGTTGTAAGGACCTCATCCCAAAAGCCGTCCATAAATGTCCAGTAATTTTTAAATAAAAACTGGTTGGGCAACCTGCTATTAGAGGACAAGGAAGTAATAAGGGGAGAGTGGTCTGAACCAATAGGAGGGGCAACCTTGTAGTGAGCCAAAGGGAAAAATTTAATTTGACTTGATGCAATACTATAATTTATGTAGTAGTTATAAATGGCCTTTTCGAGCTTTAACACGCTCATGATTTTATTCACACGAAGGACTGGGAAGGGCCACGTGAAAATGCACTGATACTCTGGTAGTTTATTACTTTATTTGGCTGATAATTGTTTAGGTCTTCTTCTTCTTTTTTTTTTCTTAGGTCTTAATTTAATTTTTTTTAGCAAACATATTGAGAAAAGTGATAAACTAATATTTTTATGCTTCTCATATTGATTTGTTAGTTGGGAGATTTTGCTTTCAACTAAGATTTTGTCTATGATAGTTTTTTTTATTGTTTTCTAAAGCAGTTTCTAGTACAAAAATTTCTTGAACGAGAAATTTTTGTACTATAAAGCTGTTTTAAAAAATATTAAGAAAGCCATCCCGAACAAAGCCCAAGGGATCTTCTATTTGAATTTTGTATATGTGATGTATGTGTGAGTTTGACTTTATTGACTCAGAAGTCCAAAAAAACTAACATTTTTAGATTTGGCTTTATAAAAATTTGATGCTTATGTATAATGTTTATTTTTGTTATTATGTTTAAAAGTTGTTGGATTTAAATTTATATGTAGGTTATGTTTGACCTTACTAATAGGTTCTTGGCGGATTAAAGCTAGAGAATTAAGAGAAAAATTAGCGAGTATTGAAAGTTAGTGAAGAGCTATAATGTCTATAAATACTCGATCTCAATGGCATGAAATCGATATAAAGTCTAAGATATGTCTCTATACTTTTTTCTTAATAAGTTTTAGGGGCCTACAGAAAATGTTACATAATATGACCAATACAGACTGAAACACATATTTATGGATAAGTTGGATGATGTGCAAGTTAACACATATATAATTTGGCCCCTTCTCTCCTGCTAATGCCTTTGTAAAGTCTTTGAGGGTGAGTTGCTTGGGAGAGTACTCTTTGGAATCTAACATGTAGGACAAGTCTATGAAGACAAATCTCTAAGAATACAACGTTAGTCGCTGAAATTTTATGCAATACCTGGGTGGAAGTGGTTATGAACTAGGGATAAGTCCAATCAATGAAATCATGGTCATGAGCTTCTAAGGTGTGTGTTCCATCGAGCTTGATCAAGAACGTCTGCGATAGGGGCGTAGTGTTGATTATATACAACTGTTGCAAGTGACTAGGTTCTATTCAAGTGAGAGATCCTCCTGTTGTAAACTTGTTTGGGTGAGTCCAGGACAATTGCACCGATGGTCTAATACTCTAATCTCCCTTGGTAAGTCTACATGTTGTGTTCTTTGCATAGGAGAGTGATCATTTGCCCATAGGCCAGGTTATTGTTTCCTACTGCTTTATAGGGCTACAACTGCCACTTTGATCTAGCAAACCTCCTAGTTAAACTCGTACGTATTAGATACCTACTAGCTACCTTCATAAACATGTGTGAGTATGCACTTATCAAATATTTGAGCTATTTGTTGAGGGTTGGCTTCTAGCCTCCCTAATCTTTTTTCATTTGCTTCTTGTAAATATGTAGGATCATTGGCTCATTAGGCTTTATTTTGGATGTGGACATACTTTTTTGGCTGTAGAGAGCATGTGATCCCTTAAAGATTTGTAAATAATTTTTTTAATTAACACATAGGCCCTTCTTAAAGTTTTAACAAAAAAAATAAAAAAAAGAGTATTTATCAATTAAATAAAAATATTAAATTTAAGCTCATTTATATTATTCACATTTACACTATGTATCGTCATTGTGTACCCCTATGTATTGGATGATGTTGCACATCCTAATTGACCTTCAGACGACGTCCGGTGACCGCTCATAATAATTTTCGCCCTATCATGTGACCGAACAGGATTGTCAGGCCTTGACTTTTTAGTAAAAAAAAATAAGATTTTTATAGTATAAAGCTGCTTTAAGAAGAAGAAGTAAGAAAATCATGGATTGATTATTCAGTGTGAACGCTGGATGACATCAAAAAATAAACCAGAATGTATCATTTCACCCTTGTGCTTGTTACCGCGGCTTGATTTTACTCAGTAACGCTCGGTAACATTGACGTGGCGTAATTTGGTTGGTCTCCAGACTCTGGTCTTCGCAGAGAATAATTTCTTCCTAATTGAAACCTTTATCTTATGAAAAATAAAAATAAAAAATAAATTGTATTTTATATTGAACAAAAAAAGGTAGTGTCTTTTCATATAAATGCCTTTCTGTTTTCACAAAAATGGCATGTTTCTTTAATTCCCTCTGTTGGTAAACGCAGGAGTCTTCTTTGTACGGCGATCTAAATGGAGTGAAAACTTTCTGGAGACCTGGTGGAACTTAACATCTTTTGTGCAGTTTGGATCGACCAAGAGCGGCGATAACGATGCCTTGAAGTATCAGATTAGGAATCTATCATCTCATGAACTGAGAAGCCATGTACGAATATCGCCGATGCAGTGCCTTTTCAACTCCTATCCTTGGTACCCCTCGTGGAAATCTGTTCATCAACTCATCTTCTCATCAGGAGCTGTATGGAGAGGTTCATTCCATTCCCTCATAGACTGATGATCTGTTTGGAATAATTTTTTCACTACTTTGCTTTTTTACATCACTACCACACTATGTTGCACTAATACAGATATGACACGATACGGATACGGAACACGTCAATTCTTAAAAATACAGGATATAGGTACGGCGCGAACACGGCATTATAATTTATAAAAGAGCATATGTAAACCAAGGGAAATTAAAGTAGTCCCCACCTGTGATATATCATATCTTAAAGAAAGTTCTTCAAATATTATTGGTATCTGATTATATGTACAGAATTTAAACACCCAGGCACTGTACATTAAAATAACTAATATCTCTTTCAAATAAACTGTAATCATGCAAGCATCCAGCAAGGCAATAATTTCTTTAAGGGGCAGCCCTTTAAACCTGTCGTGGTTATCTATCAATTTCACTTGCAAGCTTGTCCCCCACCTCTCTCTCTCTCTCTCTCTCTCTCTCTCTCTCTCTCTCTCTCTCTCTCTCTCCCTCCCTCTCTCTCTCTCTCCCTCCCTCCTTCCATGGCCATAGTGTAATAGTTACTTCCAAGTTTGATAGAGCTAGTGATCAAGAGATGGAGAGTAATCAACATGGAGACTTTGGTCTAGGAAGTGGAAGATCACCTAGCTCTTCTTCAAAGAAAAAGAAGAAGAATAGCGTAGAAAAGGCGCTGAGGCAACCTCAAAGAGGACTTGGAGTGGCTCAACTTGAAAAGATTAGAATTCAGAGTCAGATGATGGCCAGTTATAATCTCCAATTGCTTCATCGTCCCTTTCATAGTAATCTAACCATGGTTTGTATAAATCTCTTATCTTATCTCTGTTCATGATGGATCTTTAATGATCTGCACCATATATGTATATATATACGTTTGATATCTAGTAGTTTTATATATCTCCATCATGTTCTTTAACAGGAGGAGGACATGAAAATACCTTTAACCTTTCCATTGTCTTCTTCCTCTTCATCCCCGTTTAATGGTGCATCATCAAGTTCAGTTTTAAGCGTTCATCCGAATTTCATGGTACGTGAGAAGGAAGACTGGAGCATGAAGCATCACTGTTATATATTGATCTTATCTTACATAAAATAGTTTATAAGAGCGTATTATGAAGGAAGATAACTTTTTTTTGCTTTTATTTTATTTTATTTTCTAATGTTCTAATGATGAAGTTTCAGATGGGATGTGGAGACAATCTAGTCAGTGTAGATAAGAGATTTGGAGACATAGAGTATACTCAAGCTAGGTAAATTTTTAGATTAAGATTAAGATTTTGTTTGGAATAGCTTGAGACCACAACTTTTTTTTGCTTTCAATAGATTTTTTACTAAAAGCAGCTTTATAAAGCAATAAGAAAGCTTATCAAACGAAGCCTAAATATATACATGCTTGTATTTGTTTACCAAACTTTGATAAACTATCTCATGCTTTGTTTATTTGCTAGGTTTTCAGCACAAGATCATGAGATCACTAGTAGAATCCCACAGATAGATAATCATCTTCAGGCTGTAACTCACCCAGCACTCATGGAGGTAAGAATAGAATTAACTAGCTTGTATATATCAACTAATGCTTAGAATTTCATGAAGTAATTGCAATCAAATTCGTCCATAATTTGCGAAGGTAAATTAAAGAAGTCCTATGTAGTTTTTTTAAGGAGATGTGATGGTACATCTACAGTGGTCTAAACATATGGAGACCTTTTGCAAAAGAAAACCATAGAAAAAATTGGATAAGTGGCTTAAATTAATCAAGTCTTCGTATTTTTATAACCTACTCTACTAAAGGCTTTAGGGGTGGTTAATTTGTCTTCAATTTTGACATTGAAGAGGGGATCGAGTTTTCTTCTCTAATACTTTTGGGTTGTGAACTAACTCGTGCTCAACTAGTTTCTATAAAAACATTTATTTGACAAGTTAGACAAGGCATCTTTCGGTCATATTCGACTTGAGCATAGATTGTTTTAGTTGATCAACACTTGATCTCGTTCCACTTATTTACACCCCTTACAAGCATTAATAAAGGTATTGTTGAGTGATTTATCGATATTCTCTAAATAAATAGTTGTGATTGTCATAGGCTTCATTTGGGACGGCTTTCTTATTACTTCTCAAAGCAACTTTTTAGTACAAAAATTTTCCATTGTACTAGAAAGCTGCTTTAAGAACCAACAAAAAAGTTATCCCAAATGAAACCGTAATAATATTGATCATTTATGCTTCTCTCATCAGAGACTCTATTCTTATATGCATATTGGAGTCAGATTGCTAGCATTAAGGCCAAAAAGATCTCATGCATTAGGCTAAGGAATCTTATCTTATTCCTTCAAGAAGGGGTAAAGCTTGAAACATTATTCATTGGTTGAATGCTCATGCAAAATTAGGGCAATGTGAGCAAAAGGCAAGAATCTTGCCAATTTCCACTTTTAAAACTAGCCATTATTTTTCAAAACCAACCTAATCTTCATTATTTCTCTCACATGAAATGTCCATGGCAACAAGCACCATATATAGCATTATAAGTGCCTTAATCAATTTTTAAAGGTTACCTAAAAATTATTGCAATAGAGAACAGAGTATTGTGGTTCATAAAATACACTCTCAAAAGTCACTCAAACAATCTTTGTGAGCATTCTGCAATAATCTTAGTAATGCTGATATAATTAAGCTTCATTTGGGATGACTCTCTTACTGTTTTTTAAAATATCTTTATAGTAAAAAATAAAAAATTTAATTTTTTAATTAAAAAACTATTTTATGAAGCAGTAAAAAAGTCATCCCAAATAAAATCTTAACCATCACAGAAGAGCTTTGTTCTATGATCATTTTCATAATTTGCATTATTGGGATCCATATTATGTGTAAACTTTTTTTTTAATAATGAGTTAAAATACCTATTAATCATATTACTATAATAATTATGGTTTAAAGTTTGTATCATTTCATCAAAAGTCATACTTATTTTTAAAACTATTTATCACTGCATAATACAAAATATAATTAAAACAAATATTCGCTTATTAAAAAAAAAAAAGCCTAAAATTTAATATTATACCACAATTTCAATAAATAAATTGAGTGCAGCTCAAATTAAAAGGTTTTGCTGATGGAACTATTTTTCTTTTCCATATGAAGGTTTCTGTATATATATGATTTCTTTGGCAGGATTCAGTGCTGCAGCGAAGAATTCATCAGCAGCACAGCTATTTGCAGGCAGGATCATTAAGCCAAGTCTCAGATTATGACGAGTCGCAAGAACTAGATTTGGAGCTCAGATTATGAAGGAACATGCAAGAAACATATATGCTCTTTAATTTGGAAACAATTAATGATTAGTTTGCTCCTAATTACTTTTACAGATAGTTTATTTTTTCCCTTCAATAAAATGATTAAATGTATAATAGTAAGATCTTTTTTTTTTCTTAATACATCAATACATAGTTTACACAAATCATAAGCATTTTGCATGATTTCTTCTTATTTAAGCAAAAGACTAAGGGTCTGTTTGGGGAAGCTGCCATGTTTTGTAAAGCTGATTATGAAGTTGTTGTGGGGAAAGTAATTTTTTTTAAAGTTGATCGATGTGAATATTATAAATATATTCTTTTTCAAGAAAATCCAACAACTGTTTACTTAAAGTTTTCACGCATTAGCGACTCCGGTTGTAAAAAGTGGCTTCTCATCACAGAAAATTCTTAAAAATAACGAGAAAGCAGCAAGAAAATAACCATATATGAAAAGTAGAGCATTGAGAAAGCTGTCCCAAATAGACTCTAAATGATTATGAATTCAATAAACTGAGAGCGTATAATTCAAAAGATCTTTCACGTTAAATACGTTTGCCTTAGTATTTGCTTGTATTTGAATTTATCTAAAGAGTAAACTATATTTACTTCACAGCTTCCATAGTCCCTCTATCCTTCAATGTGGCTAAAGCGTGCTTTTAGTTGCAAAGCTTCAGCCACGTTCATCATAGAAATCATAGCTAGTCTTTAGTTATAAGTGCAACAATTATGCTTTTATTAAAAATGTGATGTCTGATGAAGAGTTAAAACTCAAAAGTTTGCCTAATTTGCTACTTTAAATAATAAATATTGAAAATTATAATTAAAATTTTATATTTAGTCACATTTTTTAAATATTCTATGACTATATATTGTATTTTAATCATAATTTTCGACATTTAATCACCCTTTTAAGCAAAATATCTGCATTTAGTTCATTTTTAGGCATTAGATGTTTATTATCCACTAGTTATTAAACTTCATAGATGTAAACTCAACTAAGGGCCTACTTGGGGAGAGATTATTCTGTGAGGACACACGGGAAGAACTGCCCGGTTATGTCTCTGTGAACAGTAAAAGCGCATTGAGTTATGTTTTTACTGTTCACAAAGCTAAATTAACCGGACAGTTCTCCCCTCCGGTGTCCGCACAGAATAATTCATCCTACTTGGGACGACTACAGTGAATTATAAAGTTTGTTGTGAAATTGTTGTGAGAAAAATAACTTAAATATTCTATTTGCAAAAAATAACTTCTCATCACAAAAATTCATTGAAAGTAACCAAAAAAGCAATAGTCAAACAAAATTATGATTCTTGTCTAAAAAAATAGCGAAAAAGCTACTCGAAACATATCCTAAATAGAGCAAACGAAGGAAACCAAGAACAAGAAAAAAAAAAAAGCTTCTTATTACACTTACGTTGGACAAAACTTCTAAGCCTGAATGCTATTAGGATGGATTGGCCACCCTTTAGCCCCTGCTTCCATTGTTGGCCATAGCAATAAACTCATGAACAATGCATGGCTTCTTTTATATTCTTATGAAGCCATGCACGTACAACTATACGTTTGTACGTTAACCAAGCTTTTCAAATACTCTTTAATTATTTATTTGTCTATCTTATCTCTTTATTTGTAGAGAATTAATTAGACAATAATTATGAAGTAATTAAGAATTGTATTAGTAATTATTCTTTTTTAATTTATAATCAAACTTTTTTTAAAAATAGGAAATTAATGATGTGATTAATTAAGAATATTTGTTACTAAAGAGATAATTATTTCGTCTTATTATTTTTTAAAAGTCATGCCATATTTTAGTCAATAAACACATTTTTTCAAAACTAAAAAATAAATAAAATATTTTAATCAATATTAAAAGAAAAATTCTAATGAAAATTTAAGAGTTAGTTATATTTTTAATAATATATAATAATAGTTCAAATTTATGTGCTCTAATTATTCAAATGGTGGGAAATAATTAGTTTCTCTGCAACCACAAAATAAAATATTTGCTAATTTTAAAATATTGTAAATGGTACCGTGAAAAATCTCTTATTTTAATCCTCAATTGGCTTTCTTCATTTTTTTATTATTAATTAACCACTTTTTGCTCCTTAAACAACTAAGTAAGTTCAGTGTGGCCATGTGAATGAATGTACTTAGCATCTCTTTGTTTATAATTAAACATTAATAATTAGTGTGAAGCTGTTGGTTAGTGCGAGGGTTGCACAAATGTCTAAGTGTAGGTGAGATATCAAGAGAGGGATAGAAGGAGATAGGCCTTGGAATTGTTATGGGGACACCTTCTCTCTTTCTTGCTTGAGACAGAATAAGTATTTTAACTATTTTGACTTTTTTTAGTAAATATATTTGCTTAATAATTTAAGAATTTTAATGTCGTTGCTGGCGTGTCAGACGCGTGTTGAGTCGGATCAATACATGTCAGACGCGTGTTGAGTCTGATACGTGTCGGATGCATGTCAAGTCCGATGCATGTCAGACATACATTATATACATTTTTAAGGAGAAATGTCGGTGCATCATAACATTATATATCATGATCAATATCATCAAATGAAGTTGTGGTTTTGTCTTAACTATTTGACGTTAGATTTATGAGTTTCAGTTCGTAGAAATTGTTGATTAAACTTGCTTTATAAAAATATTTTTGTATTATTTTGAATCTATTGTATGCTTAATTCTTAAATATTAATTTTATATACTCATCTTATAAGTTATGTGAATTCAACTCTTCGTTCAATATGATCAAATCACGAAAGATTATTTTTTAATTGTTTTTTATTTTATATTAAAAAATTATATTTCACTCACCTGACTAATATAATAATTTCTCAATTCACCTTTTTTAATTATGTTTATTGATTTTAATATTGTTATTTTAATGGCACCTAGGGGTGTCAATTTCGGGTCACGGGTCAGGTTCGGGTCGAACCCGGAACTGACCGGGGTCAAACGGGTCGACCCTAACCCGACCCGGGTAGACAAACGGTCAGAAATCCAAACCCGGACCCGACACGGCTGGTTGCCGGGCTGACCCGACAGGCCAAACCCGATTTTGGGTTCTGTCGGCGCCGGAACAACGGAGGGCGGACGCGAGCGGGGCAGCAGAGTGGGCGGGGGCGTGGGACGCGCGCTGGGAAGCGCAGCAGCGGGCACGGGCGCGCTGGGGCCTGGGCAGCGGGCGTGCGGGCAGCGGGGCGCGCGGGCAGCGGGGGCGTGGGGGGGGGCAGCGCGGGGAAGTGGGGGCGGGGGCAGCGCGGGCAGGCAGCGGCGGGATTCAAAATTTTTTGAATTAAACTGGTTCGCGGGTTGACCCAGAAACCCGTCGGGTCAACCCGAACCGGACCCGTTTTTCAAACGGGTCAATTTCTGGAACCCGAACCCGACCCGTTTTGAAATAGCTAGGGTTGAGTCCAACCCTGATTTTCCAGGTCAGGTCCGGGTCGGATTTTCGTGTTGTGTCAAATATTGACACCCCTAATGGCAACCTACTTATCTATCATTCTTATGAAATACTTCATAAATGTTTTGTTTCAGTAGCAAGAAATTAACTATAAGTTTGCAACAGTAATGAAGAACAAATTGAGGTTTCTCCGTCATGGATATGATTTCTCCCTTTGTTTTTGGCGAATCTTTTATCTCTTTGGGCAACCGTAGCTTTTTATAAAGTTAATTGTGAAGTTTATGTGGAGAAAATAATTTAAGTACTCTATGATGCGGTGCATCTATACTACAGTGATCCTGAGGAGCATTTTATCTCATTTTCTCTTATTTCGTTAGTCGTTTAGCACATGACCACTATCTTAGTTACTTTAGTTAGTTAAACCGTATTGTTTTGCCTTTTTACTTTTTGTCCCGTTTGGGGAACGCCTGGAGAGGAAGGAGAGGGGTATATGAGTGATGAGTATAGCTGGGTATAGCTGTTTTCTTGATTTTCTAATACAGAATTCCTATTTTAGCTCTTGTGTTCTGTAATCCTTTCATTGCAGGTTTTGATCTTCATCATATTGGTATAAGAGCTCAGCATGGGGGATGCAAACAACCGGGTGGCTGCCAGAGAGAATCATGGCCTGGAAGCTTTGTGGACGGAGCACCGTCAGTTGGCGAGAAGAACGGAGGACATCGCCAATAATATAGATCGCTTGTTTGGAGAAATGCACCGAGAATTGAGGTTGATTAACACTCGTCTTGATCGGAATGTTCATGCTCGAACGATAACTCCGGTGGTGATGCCGGCAGTGAGACGGGAGCCCGTGACGGACAGAGAGCGGCAACAAGATATTCAGCGGCCAATAAAATCGTATTCGGATGCGGAACTGAGGCAATTTAATTCGGGGGAGCTTACTGATTCTGAAGAGGAGCCGGTTTTGATTCGAAGACATCGCCGGAACGCCAGAGACCGCTATCCAGGTGAATTTCGAGTTAAATTAGATATACCCTTTTTTGAAGGAAAACCCCACATAGAAGACTTCTTGGATTGGGAGAGGGCCGTTGAAACCTTCTTCGAATACATGGAGATTGAGCCGGAGAAACAGGTGAAGTACGTGGCTTGCATATTGAAGGGTGGCGCTAGCGCGTGGTGGCAACAAATTATTCAATCCAGGAGGCGAGAAGGGAAGGGTAACGTGCGAAGCTGGCACCGTATGAAACAATTGTTGAGAGGCCATTTCCTCCCAACAGATTTTGAGCAAATGTTATATATGCAATATCAACATTGTGTGCAAGGTTCTAGATTGGTAAATGATTATACGGAAGAATTCTATCGCTTGAGCGCGAGAAACAATCTCAACGAATCCGATAATCAATTGGTTGCAAGATACATTGGAGGGCTGAAGGAGTCAATTCAGGATCGTCTTGAGCTAAACTCGGTTTGGTCATTATCACAAGCCGTGAACTATGCCCTCAAAGTAGAGACACAATTGCAGAGACAGATGCATCATAGGCCACTCAGGAGAAATTCTGAATTTCAGCACTCGGCCGAGGCAAGTAAAGTGGGTTCTCAGAACACACCGAGTGGTAACAGATCAATGCAAGCTACAGCGGCCAACAATTCATTTTCTGGTAATGGCAAGAAAAGTGTGGAAGCCAAGGAAATTCAAAAAGGGAAGGGTCCTGTACGAGAGGACCCATATGCTAAACCTGCAGGTATTAAGTGCTTTCAATGTTTTCAAGTGGGTCACAAGTCCAACAAATGTCCGACCCGGGCACAAATTCAATTGATGGATGGTGAGGAAGAAGAAACTTTCGAAGACAACGAGGTGACCGATGATGCCGATGCAGAAGATGTGGCAGGAGATGAAGGCGATCCTCTGGTTTGTGTTTTACAAAAGCTGCTCATAGCTCCTCGGAAACCCAGCAAGACACAACGTAATGCTTTATTTAAAACTAAATGCACTATCAAGGGTAAAGTCTGTGATTTACTCATCGACAGCGGCTGTACAGAGAATGTTATTTCTCGAGCGGTTGTTCAAGCATTACAGCTTAAAACCTCCCCCAAACCAAATCCGTATAAGATAAGCTGGATACGAAAGGGGATCAAAATTACAGTCTCGGACATGTGTAAAGTTTCGATTTCCATTGGCCACCACTATGTGAGTGAAATTCTGTGCGATGTTGTAGATATGGATGTATGCCATCTGATTCTTGGAAGACCGTCGCAATTTGATATGGGAGCCATTTATGACTGTCGGGCGAATACTTACAGCTTTGAGTGGAAGGGCAAGAAGTTATGTTTGCTACCGCATTCACCAGAGCAAGAAAGCAGCTCTTCACATAGCAAAACGGCCTTGTTTGCTGTTACCCGAAAGGCTTTTCTCAACGCTTGGAGGGAGTCCGATTGCATCCTGGCATTGGTCATTTCAGAACAGAACACCTCTACAGAACCTTGTGCAGTCCCAAAGTGTATTAGCCAGTTATTGCATCGTTTTATGGACATTGCTCCTCCTGAATTACCGTCCGAGCTACCTCCGGTTAGAACAATTCAACATCAAATTGAATTAACTCCTGGATCAACGTTGCCCAATTTTCCACATTACCGCATGAGCCCGAATGAACACAAGGTTTTACAACAAATTGTTGATGAATTACTTGAGAAACAATTAATCCAACACAGTCTCAGCCCATGTGTTGTGCCGGCTCTGTTAGTGCCCAAGAAGGATGTTAGTTGGTGTATTTCGACGACATTCTTGTTTTCAGCACAACTCTGGAAGATCATATGAAACATTTGACATCAGTTTTCGAAGCTCTGCGACACCACAAATTATATTTGAATATCATAAAATGTGAGTTTGCAACTCCTCAAGTGGCTTTTCTTGGCTTCATAATTTCGGCTGCTGGAATACAAGTTGATCCAAGGAAGATTAGTGCCATCCGAGATTGGCCAACACCATGTACTTTTTTTGATATCCGTAGTTTCCATGGATTGGCGAATTTTTATAGGCGGTTTATCAAGGGATTCAGCTTGATCATGGCTCCAATCACTGACATCCTCAAACAACCGCAATTTTCATGGGCAGCAGAACAGAAACAGAGTTTTGAATTGATCAAAACCGCCTTGACTAACGCCCCTGTTCTAGTTTTACCAGATTTTGATAAGCCATTCACTGTCGATACTGATGCTTCAATGGTGGGGATCGGTGCTTTGCTATCCCAAGATAATAGACCGGTTGAATTCTTCAGCGAAAAATTAAGCCCGTCTCGACAAAAATGGACGGTATACGAACAGGAGCTGTATGCTGTCATCCGAGCGCTTAAACAGGGAACACTACTTACTACATCAAGACTTTGTTCTTTGTAGTGATCATAAGGCTCTTCAATATATTAACACTCAAAATAACATCAACCGGATGCGGATGCATGCTCGCTGGATTATAATTTTACAAAAATTCACCTTTGTGTTAAGACACAAGAGTGGAACACAAAATCGGGTAGCTGATGCTTTAAGCCGGAGAGTTGTTCTTTTAACTCAGCTACAGACGGACTTCTCAAGATTAGAAGGTATCAAAGATTTATACGTTGATGATATTTTTTTTAAAGAAATTTTGTCCAAGTGCAGGAACAGTGAACCAGTGGCAGACTATTGCTTAAAGGATGGATTCTTATTTAAGGCTGACTTGCTGTGTATACCGAGTTCGTCCTGGAGGCAACGTATAATCCACGAAGCTCACGCAGAAGCTTTGGCGGCTCATATGGGGCGTGATAACACCATCATTCAGTTGCAAACACGATTCTTCTGGCCACACCTCCGGCGTGATGTGAATAAATTTGTGCAACGGTGCGCGGTCTGTCAAAGCTACAAGGGAGGGGGACAAAATACCTGCTTGTATCAACCTTTACCGATCCCAAACTCGATCTGGGAAGATCTAAGCTTAGATTTCGTGTTGGGTCTTCCACAAACAAAGCGCGGTAACGATTCCATTATGGTTGTAGTGGACAGATTCTCCAAGATGGCGCATTTCATTGCGTGTAAGAAGACGTTTGACGCCCTCAACATTGCCAAACTTTTTTTAAAAGAAGTGGTACGTCTTCACAGCATTCCCCGCAGTCTTACTTCAGACAGAGATGTTAAATTTATTAGCCATTTATGGCGGGAGTTGTGGAAGCACATGAGTACACAGATACAACTGAGTTCAGCCTATCATCCACAAACAGATGGGCAAACAGAAGTGGTTATCCGGACTCTCGGCAATCTCCTCCGATGCATTGTTCAAGAACATCCTAAATTGTGGGATTACATTCTCTGTCAAGCCGAGTTCGCCTTTAATTCCATGACTAATCGGTCCACGGGTATGTGTCTGTTTAGTATTGTTTATACCAAATTACCTAACACGGTACTTGACGTTGCAGTTCTTCCCAAAACTCAAAGTAAAGCCACTTCTACATTCGCGGATCAATTTGTCAAATTGATTGCTGACGTTCGCTGCAAGCTACAGGAATCTTCCCAAAATTATAAAACACCCGCAGATGTACACCGCCGGGAACACACCTTCCAACCAGGAGATTTGGTATACGTATGTATACGCAAGGAGCGGCTTCCACCAGGTCCTCAGTCAAAGTTAAGCAGGTGAAAATGGGGACCGTTCGCTATCAGCAAAAAGATCAATGACAATGCATATGTTGTCGATCTTCCGGCCGAATTTACTACGTCACATACATTCAATGTTACTGATATATTTGCTTATGTGCCACCAGATGACAGCCCAATGAATATCGAATCAGCACAATCCGATTCTTCTCACGGCGGGGACGAATGATGTGGTGCATCTATAATACAGTGATCCTGAGGAGCATTTTTTATCTCATTTTTCTCTTATTTCGTTAGCCGTTTAGCACATGACCACTATCTTAGTTACTTTAGTTAGTTAAACCGTACTGTTTTGCCTTTTTACTTTTTGTCCCGTTTGGGGAACGCCTGGAGAGGAAGGAGAGGGTTATATGAGTGATGAGTATAGCTGGGTATAGCAGTTTTCTTGAATTTCTAATACAGAATTCCTGTTTTAGCACTTGTGTTCTGTAATCCTTTCATTGCAGGTTTTGATCTTCATCACTCTAATTGTAAAAAGTTGCTTTCAACCACATAAAATTTCAAAAAGTGATGAGAAAGCAGTAAGAAAGTAGCAGCCAAACAAAATTGTGATTGCTATGTAATAAATAAATAACAAGAAAGTCATCCCAAACAAACTGTTTGTTTGAGAGGCATGTTTCCAGGCAGAACTTACAATACGCGCATATTGCTTGATATATACTCCCTCTACAATTTGAAAATTAAATATTGTGAACGCTAAGACATGCTAAATAACAAATAAAATTTACAACAAGCTCGAAATTTTGCTAGAGCTTGACATACGAGCTCGATAAGTTTGACACACGAGCTCGTTCACAAGTCGAATCAAAGTCGTCTCGTGAATCAACTTTATTCAGTTGCAGCAGGCCTTAAAACAATAATAAAAACAAAAAACACCTACATAAAACCAATTTTGAGTATTTTCCTAAAACTATCTTTATTTCAAAAAAAAAATTAAAAAACATAAACTAAACATATTTTTTAAAAACAAAAAAGAGAAAGTGATCCCACAAGGCACCTAAGGCTTTTGTGAAGAAATTATCAGTCGGTTGCATGTTGCTTGGTACCATGCCAATAACAATTGTCCAGTAGAAATATTTTTTCTCATTTATGTTTCGTTTGACATAGCTTTTGTCCATTAATTTTTTGCTACTTTAAAAAAAAAATTATACTGATTAAGAAGTTACTTTTAAAAAAATTATCTCAAACGAAATCTAAATTACAATCCAATTTAACATGTAATGCTCCTTAATAGTCAAGATAAAAAGTTAGGTACTGATTGATTATGATATACTGTTAATTAAGATTGTAGCTGTTGAGAATCTGTTGTTGTACTAATGAGAGAACGTTGTTAATGTTACAGAAACCTGTAACTTGAGAGTAAAACATAGAAGACTAATTTTAATTGAGAACAGTCAAAAACTGTTTTGTATTTATATATATGGGTATATAAAGAGGTAGAGAGGATAGCTGCTGTGTTTGGTCAAAAGAAGTGGTTCTCCTTTTCAAGTGTAAGATAGAGATTTATTTTGTTTGTTTTAGGGCATCTCTAACCGAAAAACTTATTTTCCACTTCAAAATGCAGTAAGCGACATATCAAACAGTAATTCATTTCTAACTGAAGTTCTTTTCTAACTTCCAAAAGAAATATTATGTGTATATTCTTTCTCTACTTGTTGTTTCAAAAAAAAAAAAAAAAAAAAAAACGATGGTGAATAGTGCGACACCAATATTTGTATCACACTATTCAAAACACGAAAATATCATTTTGAATGTCACTCAGATGGACGCTCGCGTGAATTGAAAACGCCCGAATGACACTTGGCTGGAGATGCCCTTTATCAGACTGTTACGCTTTGAGGTAGTAGTGGCTGCTCCATTTGCTTGGTAGTAGTGGCAGTCGCTATTATTCTCTCACAAGTTGACGAGTCTAGTTATGGATCATCAATTTGTGGCAAAGTTGTTGAGATCTGTGTGGATATTGATTTGGTGAAAAAGTCTGATGTCTAATCCTGAGACGTGACATTGAATTCGACAAACATGAATGCATTCTTAAAGGAAATGGTAGTCAATTTTGATGTGTTTTGTATGAGCATATATGAAAGACTGGGTTGTTAGCAAGATAAATAGCTAATACACAATGAAGATCTGTAATTTGATGTATTCAAATATTGAATTCAAGAAATGGGCGTTAAAGCCATATTCAATTTCGATAAAAGACTTAATGAAAGTGCATTGCCTGGTGGTGATCATGGGGTGACCTAGAGGGGATGACAGATGAAGAGGTGAATGACTAAAGGTAGAATATTTCTGATTGACGGATGGATGTGGGGAATTAGAAAACTTTGGGAATTAATCTGGTGTGTTTAGGAAATGGGGCTGGGGTGCTAAGGTTGGAGGGAATTGGTGGTTTCAATTGAAATTGGAGAAGTAGTTTAACTACAGGAAAAAAGTTAAAAAAAGCGGTTTTTTCCGGCGGCATATATGGTAAAACCGGCGGCTTATCGGCGGTTCTCAAGCCGCTGGTAAAAATGGCGTAGGAAACATTTACCGGCGGCTTATCCGAGGTTCTCAAGCCGCTGGTAAAAATGGCATAGGAAATATTTACCAGCGGTTTATTTCCGGCGATTTTATTAGGCAGCGGCTTTCCGGCGGCTAACACCGCCGGTGACTACCAGATTTTGTACCGGCGGTATTCCGGCCGTTAAACCGCCGGTTATTTTACCGACGGCTAACCGGCAATCACTGTACCGACGGCATGCCAGCGGTTACAGCGATCATCATGCGTTCGAATAACCGCTGGCAAACACCGGTACACCGCTGGTAACATTGCCTGCGGTTACCCGGCGGTCATGGCCGACGGTATTACTGGTGGTATGCATCACCGGGCTTTCTCCGGATAATCACCGGTGGCCTTCGGTAACCACCGATATATTACCAACGGTGTAAGGAAATTACCGGCGGTGTCAATTAGCCGTCCGGTATCATCGTTTCTGACGGCCCGTCAATTGGCCGCCGGAAACCTGTAGCACATGAAAAAAAAAATTGACAACATTCCCTCTATTTAAGGGAGGTTCACCCTAAATTCTAAACCTGCAAAAATAACAATACATAATAAGATGTTTTGGGCAACACGCCGCTATATTCATCACAACTATATACATAACCACAAATTAAACAAACAAGTTTACAATCAAACATTAAAAAGTTATAAATAAGTTCATCAAATATAAAACAAGTTCACTAAGTTCTAAATTCAATAAGGTTACAATCACAAGTTCATAAGTTCTAAATACAATCATCAAACATAAAAAAGATCTAATCCTCAGCTATATCCTCACTGTCTAGAGATGGCTGCTCCTCTTGCTCCTTATTCCTTTGATTTTCAACTCTGTAGGATTGCAGCTCTGCTTGCATTTCATTTTGAACATTTCTCATTTCTTCAATCTCTCTAGATTGAACCCTTCTCATCTCTGCAATCTCTCTAGTCAGTGCTGCAACCCTCTCGCTTACAGATTCTTTAGCTCCACTTGGATCATGAAATGCAAAGGTGTATAAACTGCCCTCAATAGTATAAGCTTGTGAACTCATGCCATATACCCTCCCCCTCTGTCTTCCACCAACAACATCTAACCATGTATGATACTAAAAAATGTGGGCCGATCCTGAAGATGATCCCTTACCAGTGGCCTGCCGACTTTCAATATATTGATATTATAATTAGTTTTATTAAAATAAATTTTTATTCTAAAATTCCAAAAAATTTTACTCACATGGGCCTTCTTAGCCTTCTCATCAACTCACTGATGGTCAGCTTGATGTTGATGAGTTCTTGTATGCAACTCCAATGGTGATGGCTCCCGACCAAGATACTCTTTCTAAAAATTTGATGCTTAGTTATAATAACATAAATATATTTAATAAACTAATTCAAAATACTTATCAGTCACCGCCTATATTCCGTATGAGATACAAATCCACCAGTATGAAGAGCGCATCCTAAACCACCATAGTTAGAAGCTCTATTCTGTTTATTCTGTTCTCTCATTTTTATAAACTCAGGGGTCGCTCAAGCACTACTCAAATCAGCCCAAACGCTCTCTCCAATCCAATTAGGACGCTGCCCCGAACTTTCTAATGTCCGTGAATATGTCCCTGAGACGGGTCGCTCCTCTCCTCTCAAAATTTGTTCTGATCCTCGTGATGTGCTCAGGCAACCACCTAAATTTTTTATGTAAAAATTTGAACAATAAGAAAAATATTAATACAAATTAAATCACATATTTGAAATCATACCAAAAAAATATACATGAAATTCTTCAAACCACATATCTCTAACCGGCTTTGGGATCTTCTTACAGGATAAGTAAGGAGCATCATATTTATTCTTTATAATATCTCGGATCATATGTATAGGTGGCCTTGAAGGATTGAAGCTGCAGGTTACTTTTTTATCAATAACATGTAATATATCAAAATACAAATAACTTAATAACATAAACTGACTTATTTACCACCCACAGACTCAATGTATTGACATTTATCTATTACAGCTGCATGATCGTTAGCACCAACCTCTGGTGGTCTAGATGGTCCACCCTGTTCATGCTGCACCGGATAGCGGTAGTAATATGGGTAAGGATAATGAGGGTGAGGATCAGTGGATGGACCAGCTGCCTGTGATGATGGTAGGGGTAATATAGATAGAATGGAGAAGCATGTGTCTGATCTGGAGAGGGGAAGTGAGGACTCATCGAGGGAGGAGGGAAGTGGCCAGGAAAGTATGGAGGTACAACAGCAGGTGGATCTGAAGGTCCCTGACCCTGCTCACTCGGGAACTACTGCTGGCCCCTAGGTGGTAATGGTGGTGTAGGTACATCAGCAGGTGGAACTGAAGGTCCCTCACCTTCATCAAGCTGTGTGGCTCTACTAACAGTAAACTTCTTCCGCCGGAACTTTGAGGCAAATGATTTACGAAGAGGATCGTCACCTGAAGCCATCTGCATTAAAAGAAACAATTAGTAAACCATTATAATATATAAAAAATACAAATAAAAGAAGCAATTAATAAAAAAAATATAATTCTATAATTCTAAATATAATAGAATACAAATACAAGAAGCAATTAATAAAGCAGTTAATGAATTACAAAAATAAAAAATGCTAGAATACAAGTTAGAGATTAACATTTTCATTTCTTAGATTTTAAAAAGTACTTTTTAAAATATTACAAAAAAAGTAAAATTTTACAATACTAAATTACAAAAATTACTTAGAATCATCAAAACTATTTTCATTGCTCTCAAGGGTATCTTTACTTTCATCTTCATTCTCATCTTCGCCTGAGCTAGTTGAACTATTCACATCTTCTAACTCCATTTCGATACTAGAGATTGTAGTTGGCATCTCCTCAATTTCAACAAACCTACAACTTGACATCTCATCCTCTTGATGTGCAGTTGCTACAATGTATTGTTGATCAATTATTCCCCATGCTTTTATTTTTATGACAGCTAGCCAATCTTGTTTGTCTCTACGACCACTGGGATATTTGCTGAAATAAACTTAAATAGCTTGACTTGCTAACACAAATGAATCAAACTTCCCGTATCTTCTACTATATTTTACATCTACTAAACCATACGATGATGAATCCTTGTGCCTCTATTATGTATTGGATCATACCATTGACAGTTAAACAAGTATATAAAGTTCTCATCTTCACCTGGGTACTCCAGGTCAAGAACTTCATTCAAAATACCATAATAATCACACTCATCTTCTTCATGAGTGTTCCCTCTGACATATACTCCACAATTTCAACTAGCTCATGATAGTGCTTGCAAACTTTTATCAAAATATTTATTATCAGGGTTTTATAACTAGAAACATTTTCAAATATTAGTATTGTTTATAATAAATAAGGTTTAAATTTTTAAAATTGATGTGCTCATATATGATCTGAATCAAGTTGAAAATTTATTTGCAACTGCTAGCTCAATATCCAACGAATATGTCAAAGGTAAATTGCTTATGAAATACCTGGTGATAAATAATACTTTAGTATTTTAAATTAATAAACATTATTCATTATTAATATTATGCAAGAACTTACTCTAAGATTGACTCAACTTCTTCACAGTTCAGTAGCATATATAAATTCGCTGTATTTATTTCAAAATCATTAAGAAGCCTTTCAATACATTTGCCACTGGGCTTTTCTGGCCTTCTAAATACTGATAGTGCAGCATGTGATTGTTCTTCTACATCAAAATTTATGTTACGACCAATATTTGTTCTTATACTATTTACATGGGGCTCGAAATAGTATGAGCAAAAGTGAGTTGTTTCTTGAGACAAGTAGGCTTCACATATTGATCCTTCTAGTCGTGCTTTATTCTTAACATATTTCTTCAACTTGTTCAAATATCTATTAAACAATTATAATCATCAAGTTAATAAAATTATGTTATCTCAATTTATTCAAAAATATTTGAGACTTATAAAAATCTGAACCCATTTACCTTTCAAAAGGATACATCCAACGATATTGTACAGGTCCATCAACTCTAGCTTCATAAGGTAGATGAATTAGAAGATATTCCATAGAATCAAAAAAATCAGGGGGAAATATCTTTTCTAACTTGCAGAGGATGATTGGTACATTATTCTCGTACCTCCGTAAAGTATCTTTGCTTAGTTTAGATGAACATAGGTCTTTGAAAAAAATGTTAAGCTCAATCAACAGATTTGATATGTACTCGGGTAACATACACACTATGCTTGGAAGAAGAACCTCCATAATTATGTGACAATCATGACTTTTGAGTCCAAATAACCTTGCAGATTTCATGTCAACACATCGGCTTATATTTGATCCATTGCCATCAAGCATTTTTAAACCTTTAAACCACTGACATATCGGTCTTTTTTGCTCTAACCTAAAAGAGTATGAAGCTTTTGGCTTCATTATTTTACCGTCGATTGTTGTTACTAAATTCCAGATTTTTTCTCCGACAATATTCTTTAATGTCTATCATTGCTTTGACATTATCTTTAATCTTACTTTTAACATCCATAATTATATTAAAAATATTGTCCAGAAAGTTCTTCTCAATGTGCATAATATCTAAATTATGCTTTATCAAATTAGTTCTCCAATATGATAATGTCCAGGAAATATTTTTAACAAATGCTTCCTTATTTCTTCGAAACTGATGATTAGCAGGTAGAAACATATAATGATAATCAAATTAAGTATTTTTTCCTCCATATTTTAGTGCGAAAGCTTTGATATTCTCCATATAATAAGGACATGCTAATCTTCCTGCTGTGCTTCAACCAGACAACATACCATAGGCTGGAAAATCACCAATGGTCCACAACAATGCAGCTCAAAGGAGAAAATTTTATTTTATTTATATGTCATATGTGAGCACTCCTTCTTCCCATAATAACTTGAGGTCAACAATTAATGGTTGCAAAAAAACATCAATTTTTGCTTTCGGATTATGTGGTCCAGGTATTATAAGAGTTAAGAACATATACGAAGTAGTCATACACATCTCTGGTAGAAGGTTGTATGGTATTAATATAACTGGCTAATAAGAGTACAATGTAGCTGTTTGACTATAGAGTGTAAAACCATCAGCACATAATTCCAATCTTATGTTGTAGGGCTCAGCAGTAAATGAAGCATGCACTTGATCAAAATGTTTCCACGCTTCAGCATCTGATGCATGGAAAAGAACACAACTTTTTGTTATTTTCTCCTTATGCCATCTCATATAACCTGCTGAACTCATTAATGCATAGAATCGCTGAAGTCTTGGAATGATTGATAAATAAAATAAATGAGAATATGACACATCTTTCTTTAGACGATGTTGTTTTTCCGAGTTTGACTTAAATCGAGGAGCATTGCAGGTGCGACAAATAACTTCTGCTGTATCATCCTTGTAGTATAACATACAATGATTGATATAACAATCAATTTTTGTAGCAGTGAGATCCAGCTTGGATACTAATTTCTTTGTTAGATACAAATCTGAGGGAATTAAATTGCCCGCTGGATTAGTTTCTTTCATAAGACCAATAAAGTCATTAAAATAATCACGGGGAATATTATACTCAGTTTTAATACTTAGCATCCTCACTACAATGGATAATTCTGAATGTGTACTGCAACCATCCCAAATTGGCTTTTGAGCTAAATGTAATAACTCAAAGAATTTTTATATTTTTGCATTTGGTGGCTCTTCCACAGTAGACCTTAAATTATGACCTGCTACATCAAAAATAAGATCTTCATAGGGTCTACTCATTTGATCTTCATCAAATATTTTATAAGTTGTAGATGAACCGGCATGAGCATCTTTGTGTGGCTCGTACTCGCCATGTGATGTCCAAATCCAGTAGTTTGGAACAAATCCCCTACGATATAAATCAAGCTTCACATCATCGGGCTTCAAGAATGCTAGATTTTTATGCTTCGAATATGGACATCTAAACATTTTATCAAACTGAAAGGAAGGCAGTTGAGATGCAACTTGAATTAAAGTTTTAACTCCCTGTATAAATTCAATTGTCAATCCTTTTCAACCCGGCAACAATCTGTTATACATCCAATATCTCTATTCTTGGATAGTCATTTGGACGTTGAAGCAAACGTCCCCCCTACATAGTTATGAAAATATTTATTAGAACACATGTGCAAACATGTTTATACTTTAGGTGGATGAGTGGATTTACACATAGTATAATTTTTTCAATTAAATTGATCTCTAGAGCAAAGGGCATTAACCCAAAAAATTGGCTATATAATAGCTTGTGACTACAACTTCATATGAGGATGAAAATTAAAGATGTTATATAAGCTTGGAACTTGTGGTCTTAAAAAAAATTCACACCATGACCTCTGCTGAGAGACTTCTAATGTGTGTTCTATATGTATGATATTCTTAAGCTTTTCTTGATGTATGATTCTTAAGCTTTATTCATGCATCTATCTTAACATTCTTATTTTTGTCACATTCAAATTAATTATCAATGAATTGTTTACAACCTAACAGGATAATCAAACCCAAATATTTGGCTACAGGATAATCATCAACACAAACTAATCATCTACACCAACTATCACTAACAACAACATCAATTCTTTATCCCTCTACGTGGGGTTAGTTACATGAATTCTTTTTCTTCATTGTGTACTGTTAAGAGTAAGATTCTCGTTTGCATCAAAAGAAAAATTCATTTTTAATACTTTATAATCAAGTATTTTTATTGATGCCTATAACTTTCTTAACATGGTATCAAATCTAACATATATGTTATTCTAACTGAGACATCATAAAGGTTGATGTTTTATGCGACCAAATCATCTAAGGCAACTCTCTCTAATCTTATGTAACACAGGAGCTACTCCAAACTTTTCACATATATTCTCATTTCGCATTCTATTCCTATGAGTGAACTCACTCATCCACCTGAGCATCCTCATCTCTACAACGCTTGCTCTCTTTCTCTCTCTATATCTATATCCCTCTTTCTAACTCTCTCTTGCTCTCTCTATCTATCTCTCTTTTTTTTGCTCTCTCCCTCTCTCTTTTTCCTATCTCTTCCTTTTCGCTCTCTCTCTTTTCTCCCTCTCTCTAACACTTGTTTGCTCTCTTTCTCTCTCTATATCTCTCTCCCTCTTTCTAGCTCTCGCTCTTGCTCTCTCTATCTATCTCTCTTGTTCTCTCTCTCTTCATCTCTCTCTCTCTTTTCTCTCCCTCTCTTTTCTCTCTCCCTCTCCCTCTCTTGTTATCTTTCTCTAACCCAAAGTCACAATCAACCCATTAGATTTATCATTACTAAATTTATACTTAATAAATGGAAATTTAGATCTACTCAAACGATTAGAAGATTACCTCTTGCATATGTCTAGATTACTATCAAAATCATACAATAAATTACAATTTCTTGCAAATGTCTAGTAAGAACAAATAATCACAAAAAAACATTAAAGATTACCTTCAAATTCTGATTTTCCTTCAACTCACACGAAAACTAGGGCAGCCGGTGTGAGATCGACGGCGGCAAGATAGCAGAGCTTGATCGCGTGATAGGCGGCCGGTGTGGGGTCGGCTGTCGGAGAGAGTTCGTCGGCGGTCAAAGAGAGGTCGTCGGCGGCAAGACAGTGCGCTCGATCGAGCGAGAGGCAGGCGGAGGCGACGGTAGAGCTCGTCCGAAGAGAGAGAATGAAAGAATAGAAATGAAATGCGAGGCTCAGACCTGTTAATTTTAGGGCATTTACTAGCGGTCTTCCAGCGGTCACGACCGCCGGTATTGGCATCACTTATCAATGGCGGTCTCCGCCGCTGGTAATATTGACATCTGGCGGCTTAGCCAGTGGTTACAGGACCGTCGTTATTGCCGGCGGCTTAACGTTACAAAATCCCCGGTTAGGCCGCCGGTAAACCGCCGGCGGCCACACCGCCGGAAAACCACCGGTAATTGACGTTTTTCCAGTAGTGTTTGTGTTTGTGATGTTTGGGTGAGTAACTATGGGTTGAAATGCAAAGCATTTGAAGGCATTAGAGAAGTTTGTTGTTGATATGGAAATGGGGATTCATACAATTGGACATGGTGATATATAATGAGATGACCTATTTGAGGATTGAGGTATTTGTAGAATTTGTGACTATTGAGTATCTAAGAAAGGCACATAGGTAGTAGCCATGGGAAGCAAGCACACCCGAATATGCAAAGATTGATTATTATTATTAGAATAGCACCTTTATTATTATCAAAAATAGGAATCTTAGGCACAACTTGAAAGATAGGCTTATCTTTTTCCTATTTTTTTTTTCAACTACTTATTTCAATACTTATTACTAGTATCATCTTCATATAGCTCTTCATTTAATTAACAAGATGATCTTTCTAGTAAAATTTCCTCAAGTTTTCGTTCTCATTCATCGTCAAAATTTTAGACTTATTTTGAATATAACATCATAGCTCGTATGACTTTGTTGTCTTTTTTTTTTTTTTAAAGATCATACTCAATACTCCTCTCCACTACTATAAGTTTGAGCTATAGTTTAATAATTTTTAAAATGTCAAGAAATTTAAATTTGAGTCACTTTTTTAAAATAAAATGTAGGTAAAAAGTAATAGATTTATCCACGTTTCTTTTTTTATAATCATCATTTTGAGTAAGAATAATTATTAATGATGTAACTAAAAAATGTTAATCATAAATTTTGTTAAAAACTTGGATGATATGCATCTTTTATCACAAGGACTTAACAAACAATCACTAGCTATATTCTTGAAAAAAATGTTTATAAACTCTTTATTTATTTTATTTTGCCTCATTCTTGACTATCAATTTTCCCTTTGTTTATTTTATTAAACCGGTCTAAATTGTGATAAGAATATCAAGCTTAAAATAACCATGATCATGAATCTCCCAACCATAGTGCTAAGCTCGTTGAGGTGTCAATGAAGTATGTAATGGAAAGAAATATATATTTTCACGGGTTTCTTCTCTTAAAGGTTCATTTGAGACTAATAAGATTGACATTTTAGTAATATAATCAATATAAAAATGCACATTCAAATCTATATAGGTTAAATTGATCAACACATTATGTAAGTCTAAGATGGGGTAAATTACAAGCTAAGAGCATATTCAACGTTTGTCAAACTCAAAGTTGAACAATATATCAAACCACCCAAAGTGCCTCTCGACTGGTAATTTGCAAATGATCATCAATATAGTTTAGATTATTCTAAAAAAATATTATTGATAGTCATTATATATTGGCCAAAGTTAACTCAAATTAAATCTAGGGTGATTCAACTTTTGTTAATTGGGCTAAATTGTGCTAAGACAAACAAGTTTAAAATATCCATGATTCTGAATCTCTTAACCATTGTGTTAAGGCTTGTAGAGGTGTCAACGAAGTATGTAATGGAAATAAATACACATCTTCATGGGATTCTTCTCTTAAAGGTTCATTTGAGACTAATAAGATTATCATTCCGGTAATATAATCTATATCAAATGCACATTAAAATTTATATAGGTTAAATTGATCAAGTCATTATGTAAGCCTAAGCTAAGGTAAGTTACAAGCTAAGAGGTTATTCAACATTTGTCAAACTCAATGTTGAACAACATATCAATCCATTCAAAGTTGTCTTTCGACTGGTAATTTGTTTCTAATTTATGGCCTTAAATTAGGGTGGTGCCCAATATGGCTGGGACTAATTTGACGTCACCATTTTTCATTAGGAATCTATTTGCCTGAAATTGTTTCAACATTTGGTCTTTTTATCTCAAATTTCTCTTAGAAAATTTAAATTCTGACTCTAAATCATGATTAAGTTTTTGTAACCTAGACATATTTTGGGAAATTTGATTTTTTATTTAAGTAAATACTTAAGGATAATTTTTTGTAACTCATACTTTATTGGGTGCAAATGATCAACATAGTTTGGAATATTGAATAAAAACATGAATATTCTATAAAAACATGCACATGATCAGCATATGTCTTATAACCTTCTTATATATACAAGCTAGCTTGCAGGAGGCAAATTTTATAAGCTAACTTGAATTCCTAATTTTGTATGCTCTATATATTCAACAATATTTTGGTTATTTTGAATGTTAGGACTTTTCACTTATATTTTAAAGTAGGCCAATGTGATTTTTGAGTCTTATGTCTACCAATTAAGCAAGGTGACTTGTTTGAACATTAATTGTGGCTGTTTACCTTTATTTTTAATTAATTTAAAATGAACTATTATGCTTGATGAACTACTTAATACTCATTTATTTAATTTTTTTAGATTGTTGAACAAGCTTGAAAATTTTTTGAGGAGAATTTGGTAAGAAACTCTAGAAAGATGCGAGCTTCTTGGAGAGTGCTTACATGAGCTCAGTGGTAACTAAGTGTAGGAGCATCTCAATGAGTTCATGAGGCTATGATTGACTTCAGAGCTTGGTGAATTTTTTTAAAGTATTATGGGATTGAATTTGATTGGCTTTAGTTTGGATTTGATAATTATACATGGATTACATTAGTTGTAGACACGTAATTTAACTTTTATTTTTTTCTTTAAAGTTTAGTAATTTAATTTTCTTTTTTTTTTTTAACTTTTGGTCTATTATATGAGAAAAATATAAATGAAAGTGTTGAATATAAGGAAGAGCGTTAGCTTGATAAAAAGCACTCGAGGTTAAAATGTCCATGTTAAATACTAATGCTATATTTTGTTCTTGTTGGAGCAATTTTAGTCAAATATTTATGCATAATCTTATGGTGTCCCACTTTAGGCTTATGCTCCCCCTCTAATTAGTGGTGCTTCAACCCCATCCATTCATATATATAGGGCTAAGTTTAGAGGAAGAGAATACCAAATTATATCTTTATATTTTAGCGCAAGAGGAATCCCCATTTTCTCTATCCTTAAACCACGAGCTAGCATTACAAAGAAGGTGATGAAGAGCCACTTGGATGAGGAAAAGCTCAAAAAACACTTTAGATTATATGCATAGGGATGCTTTTGATGATGTAAGATTTTTTTTTCTTTCTTTTTTTTATTTATTTATTTTTTTTAGGATCAAATTTGAGTATTAATAATTTTGTGTCAATTAATTTTTTACGTTTAATAACAAAAAATATTAAATATTAAAAAAAACTTAAGGCTTTCAAATAAACACCAAAAAAAAGAGACCAAGATGTTATAAATCCCTTGAAATTTATAAATAATAAAAGAACTTTTACCTTTAAAATTTCTCAACAAACTCTCTATTTTGTTGGGCTATCATATCCAAGTGCAAATAAAGGCAAAAAATTGTTGAGCCATTGCCTCTTAATGGACCTATATGTTTCAATTCCAATAAAACGGGATGTGGCTAAGAATATGATCAACTTGAACTCATGATTGAATAAGAATGAACCCTAAGTATTGCTATTGCTATTGCTATTGGATCAATAAGAATGAACCCTAAGTAGAGAATTGCTAAGGAAGCTTTATTATTTGGTCTCACACTATCGCAACCAAATTGTTGGGAAGAAGTGGCGGGTTGCAAAGAAAATCATTTAGGAGATAAATTGTAGGTTCTCATACTATATTATGAGGAAAAATTATATATATATATATATATATATATATATATATATATATATATATATATATATATATATATATATATATATATATATATATATATATATAAAGTTGCGAGCTAGAATATACGCTGCGATAAAGTTAGAAAATTTCTGTCTCAGCACTGTACGGATATCCAGCACACAAACATAAGAAAAATAGAAACAGCATGATTTTTACGTGGAAACCCTGGAAAGGGAAAAACCATGGGGCCATGCCAAGTTTCTAAAGTTCCACTAGTGTTTGCTTGAGATACAAGAGGCTGACTCATCCGCAAAAGTTAGGACAATCAGATTACAATGAATCACTTCTGGATTGAAATTCAGTTACAATGTCGGACAGAGTTCCGGCGTCACTTGAAGATCGAGCAGAATTGCGGCATCCTTCGGAAGAAGGGCAGAATTCCGGCATCGTTCAGAAGTCGAGCAGAATTCCGATGTCGGTGGTCGAGGAGTTTCTTCCCTCATAATCTTCTTCTCTTCTCTTCTCCTTATTCTCCTCTTCTTCTTGCTTGGGTCCCCTCTCAAGAGAAATGAGGGGATATTTATAGTTTTTTTAGGACGGCATGATCCGTAAATAGGAGGAGGATCAAGGGCAAAGGTGGAGCGGTTCGGATGGACGGTCGCGGATGGACGGTCGATATTGAATCCCTTGATCGTGTACAGTTCGTCAGACATTTGAAGGTCTTAATGATGTCGGAATTTGACGATCTTAGGCTCGTTAGATTCAACTCGTCAAGCCACTCGATTCGACTATAAGTACGCCATATTTGAAAATCGTTTGGTAACTCAAATTGTGGTTCAAACTTTCCATTAGAGCTTCAAGTGCTTGATTTGGACTCATTTGGGCTCGGATTGAGTCGAATTTGGTGTCGTTGAGTTTGTATTTCCGATACGCTCAGTTTGACCATAAGTTCGCTAAAATCGGAGTTCATGTGATCCTTGATTTAATTTTTTAAGTTTCCAGCTTGATTTTGCATAATTTATTGACTATATATATATATATATATATATATATATATATATATAAAAGACATGTTCGATATTATATTATAGTAATTAATATTCATATAAATATTTTTTCGAGTAGATAAAAATTCTCTCAAAAGAATTTAACTTTTATAGAAAAAAATGATGAGGGCCCTAAAATTCAATATCTTTTTTTAAGAGGGTTTATTTCTATCTCATTATTATTTATTATTATGTTAGAAATATATAGATAGTCTCAATTTTAGGTTTTTTCAGTCCATTTCTTTATTTATATAGATATAGTATAACATCATTATTCACATTAAATATCTTTATGATTTTTTTCTCTTTTAATGATTTAAAATAAAAAGAGCATTATTTATTTTAATTTAAAAATAAAATATTAATTCTCTTAATCAAATAATGATGTGACAAATTTTTATAAGGCTTTTAAAAATCAAAATAGTCTCATATAGGTTATGGCTATATTGGTTGATGAATAGTGTGATAACAGGGATCAACAGTGCATTCTGAACTAGTTGTCGACCCTTTTTTTTTTCTTTAACCTGAAAGGATTAGTTGTGACAAATTTAATTTAATTACATGTTAAGTACAAGTTACTTATTAATTTTAATTTTAATTATAGTAAATAAATTATAATGATAAATAATTTAATTAGAAATTAGCTTGACTATTAAATTATTTAATTACTAATTATTGTATTATTTATATAATTACTTGTTTATGTGTTAATTTAATAAGTATTTGATATCTAATTATATTAATATAGTTTTTTTAAATAACTAATTATTTAACTAATGATCCTACTAATGATTTAATTAAATTTAAATTATTATTTAATTAGTACTAATTATTCATTATATTCTTAATTATTTCATTATTCATTTAAATATATTAAAACTAATTAATTATTTGATTATTATTTATAATATTATATGGTAAGTATATATACTATTTGAAATTATATTTAATCCTATTGGTTATTTTGAAACAACTAATTATTTAGGACATCTTCAACCGAATTGCATAATCTCATTTGCCGTCCAACATTCGCTCCACCCGAACGCCAAGTCGCACGCTGCATTCACAAGGTGAACAACGTGACGCCAATATTGACATCCCACTGCTGACGTCGTACTGTTCACCGACGTCAAATCGTACGTTTATGATTCGAGAGAACGAGCAGCAACAACGGCAATATGAGAAAAAATATGCACAAAATTTTTGTTTTTGTGTAAGGAAATGAAATTTAGTTGGAGTTGAGTTACTGCACATTTTAGAGTATTACTATATTTTGGAGTAGAAAATGAGATTTTCAGTTAGAGATGGTCTAAATTAATAATTTAATTAGTTATTTTTAATTATAAATTAAATTATTAATTATCTCATTAATCACTTAAGAATTTTACTACTCATTAATTATTTAATTATTATTTACACTATAAATTGTACATTTAATAATTTCTATTTTAAATTATACTAATTAAACTAATTATATTTTTATTACTAATTATACTATTTAAATATTTAATTAAACTAAATTAAAAACTTTAATTATACTGCTAATTATTTAATTAATTTTACTTTATTATTAATATTTTAAATTATATTAATTAAGTTAATCAAAAATAGCTTAGAGACATGGTTTGCTTTTCATCTTCTCTTTTTCGCAATGCTTTAAAATCCGGATCAAACCGATCAACTCAATCAGTTGAAGCATGAACCAGTCCGTCGGCTGGTTCGAAATTTTATAAAAACCATTTTAGCCATAAACCGGATTGAACCGTCAATTCAAGAAGTTAACCGATTCCAGTTTTCAAAAACTAGTTCAACTAATATTTTATAAAATGAAATATTAATAAATTTATTATTAAATATTTTACTTGATTAATAAATTTAAATTTTATATATTTTAATTAAATAATCATTAAAAATGCTTTATCACGTGGCAATGCCCCAACATATCAGATGACTTCTTTATAAAAGGAAGTCAAAAAATTTATACAAACAAAAACAATGCTAACATATAATTTCTAGGTGATGTGGGATTAAAATCCAAAAAAAAGTTCTCATTTTTTAAGTTCACTATATATAAAATAATAATAATAATAATAATAATAATAATAATAATAACTGATATATCATAAAAAAAAATATCTTGAAAGTTCACGAATCTCAAGACAAAATCAAGCCGAAAACTTTCAAAAATTAAATTTGGGATCACCTAAACTTTGATTTTAGCAAACTTATAGTCAAACTGAGCGTCTCGGAAATACGTACGTAACAACACCAAATTCAACTCGATATGAACCCAAATGAGTCTGAATCGAAGACCCAAAGCACTGTTGGAAGGTTCAAAGTTCAAACCACAATTTGGAATACCAATCGGTTTTCAAACATGACATGCTTATAGTAGAATCGAGCGGCTCGACAAGACAAATCCAACGAGCCCAAGATCGCCGGATTCCGATGTTGTTAAGAACTTCAAATGTTTGACAAACGTTATACGATCAAGGGATTCAATACCGGCCGTCCATCTGAACCACTCCACCCATCCTTGATTCTCCTCCTATTTATGGGTCATGACATCCTCAAAAAACTATAAATAACCTCTCATTTCTCTTGAGAGGGGACCCAACAAGAAGAAGAAGAGACGAAAAAGGAGATAAGAGGAGAGAAGAAGCTCCTCCTTGAACATCTCGGAATTCTGCCCGACGCCCAAGTGACGTCGAAATTCTGCCTAAGTGACGCCAGAATTTTGCCTGACGTTCAAGTGACGTCGGAATTCTGCCCGACTTTCTAGTGATGCTGGAATTCTACCCGACGCCCAAGTGACGCCGGAATTCTGCTCGACGCCCAAGTGACGCCGAAATTCTGCCTAAGTGACGCCGGAATTCTACCCGTGCCCAAGTGACACAGGAATTCTGCTCGACGCCCAAGTGACGCCAAAATTCTGCCCAAGTGACGTCAGAATTTCGCCCGACTTTCCAGGACGCCAGAACTCTGCCCGATTTCTAAGTGACGCCGGAATTTTAAGTGACTCTGAATTCATCTCTAATACACAACTTGTTTGTAACTGGATTTCAATCCGGAAGTGAATCATTGTAACATCATCGTCCTAAATTTTAAGGATGAGTCAGCCTCTTGTATCTTAAGCAAACACTAGTTGAATTATTTCAATTGGGGCGTGACCCCGTGGTTTTTTCCCATTCCAGGGTTTTCCACGTAAAAATTCTGGTGTTTTTATTTCTCTCATGTTTGTGTGCTGGATATCCGTACAACGCTGAGACGGAAACTTTCTAAGTCTATCGTCGCGTATATTCTAATCCGCAACAACAATAATAATAATAATAATAACAACAATAATAATAAATAAAATTATAATTTAATAATCCAAATAATATTTAATTTTTATCTTTTATATTTTTCATTTTATTTAATTATCTAATATATTATTTTAAAAATTTTATCTATATTTTAATATTAAATAATATACACATGAATTTATTGATATAATTTTCTAATGTAAATTTTGAATACTTTTCTTAGGTATAAATTATATCTACATAAAAAAGTATAAATTATATCTAAATATATAAAATAAATTAGAAATTATTTAGATTAAATTTAAAAATATATATGTGATACATTGACAAAAATTATCTTGATCGGGCACTAATCACAAAGCAAAATCAAGTTGGAAACTTTTGAAATAAAAATCAGGAGCATCTGAACTCCGATTTCAGCAAACTTATAGTCGAATTGAGCATCTCAAAAATACGAACCTAACGACACCAAATTCGACCCAATCCAAGCCCAAATTGATCCAAATCAAGGACCCAAAGCGTTGTTGGAAGGTTCAAACCACAATTCGGATTACCAAACGGTTTCCAAACATAACAAGCTTATACTCGAATCGAGCGGCTCAACGAGACGAATCCAACGAGCCCAAGATCGCTAAATTCCAACATCATTAAGGTCTTCAAATATCTAAAGAACGATGCATGATCAAGGGATTCAACATCGGTTGTTCATCCGACCACTCCCCATTTACCCTTGATCTCTCACCTATTTACGGGTCATGCAACTCCAGAAATCTATAAATAGAGCTCCCTCTCCTCTTGAAAAGGGCACCCGAAGCCTAAGGAAAAAAGAGAGAGATCGGAAATCGCTCTTGCTTCCTTGCCTCTTCGACCACCGCTGAAATTTCGCCAGACCACCGTCGGAATTTTGCCGGACCACCACCGGAATTTCGCCGGACCACCGCCGGACCACCACATGAGGCCTTCACCTCCGCCGGACCACCGCCTGGCACCATTGTTCCGCCGGACCACCACCTGGGGCCCTCACCTCCGCCGGACCACCGCCTGACGCCATGTGCTCCGTCGGACCACCACTTGAGGCCCTCACCTTCGCCGGACCACCACCTGACGCCGTTGCTCCGCCGGACCACCACCTGAGGCTCAGACTTCTTCTGGACCACCACTTAAGACCCTGCGCTCCACCAGGCAACCACCTAAGGCCCGTACTTCCATTGGACAACCACTTGAGGCCCGGACTCCACCTGACCACCACTTGAGGCCCAGACTTCCTCCGGACCACCACTCAAGGCCCTGAGCTCCACTAGGCCACCACCTGACACCCGAACTTCTATAGAAGTATCTCCCTCCTACAACGGTCTTTCAGACCCCGATCTCCTACCGACTATGGTCCTCCCGACCTCCGTCGTCTACTATGGTCACTCTGACCTCCATCACCAGACAACGGTCTTTTAGACCCCAATCTCTTGTCAACAACGGTCTTTCAGACCCTGGTCTCCTACCGACTACTGTCCTCCCAACCTCCGTCGCCTACTACGGTCACTTCGACCTCCATTATCAGACAACGAACTTTTAGACCCCATTCTCCTGCCAACAACGGTCTTTCATACCCTGGTCTCCTGCCGACTACGGTCCTTCCGACCTCCGTCGCTTACTACGGTCACTCCGACCTCCTTCATCAGACAACGGTCTTTTAGACCCCGATCTCCTACCAAAAACGGTCTTTCAGACCTTGGTCTCCTGCTGACTACGGTCCTCCCGACCTCCGTCGCCTACTATGGTCACTCCGACCTCCATCACCAGACAACGGTCTTTCAGACCCCGGTCTCCTACCGACTACGGTCCTCCTGACCTCCGTCGCCTACTATGGTCACTCCGACCTCCATCACCAGACAACGGTCTTTCATACCTCGGTCTCCTACCGACTACGGTCCTCCCGACCTCCGTCGCCTACTATGATCACTCCGACCTCCATCATCAAACAACGGTCTTTCAGACCCCGATCTCCTTCCTACAACGGTCTTTCAGACCTTGGTCTCCTGCTGACTACGGTCCTCCCGACCTCCGTCACCTACTATGGTCACTCTGACCTCCATCACCAGACAACAGTCTTTCAGACCCCGGTCTCCTACCGACTACGGTCCTCCCGACCTCCGTCGCCTACTATGATCATTCCGACCTCCATCACCAGACAACAGTCTTTCAGACCCCGATCTCATGCCAACAACGGTCTTTCAGACTCTTATCTCCTGCCGACTACAGTCCTTCAGACCTTCGTCGCCTACTACGGTTCTTCTGACCTCCATCACTAGACAACAGTCTTTCTGACTCTGGTCTCTTGCCGACTACGACCCTTCCGACCAAACAAACATGTATATGTAACTCCCACCATATAATGCACTTTATATGATGTACATTTGTTACATCAATCCAAGGTCTTCTTCCAAGGAAGGGCCTCATTTGTAATCGACTGCAAATACTAGTGAATTCATTCAAACTGGGCCAGATCCCGTGGTTTTTCCCCCTTTTAGGGGTTTCCATGTAAAAACTCTGGTGTCTCTTATGAACGCTAAACTCTCTCTCTTATCTGATTGTGTGCTGGATCTTCGTGCAATGTTAAGACGTTAAACTATATATTTCTCTACCGCTGCGAATATTCCATGACGCAACAATATGTAAACTAATTTGATATTAAATATGAATTATATTGTTTATAAAATCTTCAACTCATTTTTAATTTGGATATTTGATATATATATAATAGGATGAATTTTAAGATTAGATTATCATATTATTATATTAATTTAATTAGTTTTTATTAATATTATTATTTATTATATTATATAGTTCGACCCGGTTGAATCGGTCGAACCATAAACCCCCTTCTTCGGCTTCATTGTAAGTCCGTCTTCGTTGCTTCCCAGGAGGTGTAGAGATTGCACGAGTCTCTTCTTGGATTCCTGCTGTTCGACTTCGCTCCTTCGACGACGTTCCTTTCCTGTCGGATCGGGAGCTTGCTCGCTGTGAAGGTAACATTCTCCCTTTCGCGCGCTTCCTCGGCCAAATCCCGTAAATCCGCCGAACTACAGGATGTAGTAAATCTCGCTTAGGCAAAAAGAGCCAAAACGGAGGCTTTATTTGGCCGTGAGATTTTAGCATAAACCCTGCTCAAATCTTGCATCCCCTTTGGCTGCGTTCCAGGTTCTGTCCCGTCTCGTCATTCGTGAAGCCCACACAAGGAGGCTTACCGTCGGCGCCGTTTGCCGTTGAAGACGTAGCAGATGATTGCTTGCATTCCTTTCTCTCGGTGAGATACCTGTAAGGCCTTATTTCCTGGTTATATTCCTCGTCTCTTAAATGCTAGGGTTTCTATGCTCGTCCCACCAGAAGTTATTTTTTTTACAGAGTCCAGCAAGTTGCTTAGTCAAAGTAACATAGTTTTACCCCTTTAAGAATTTTTGCAGATTGAGCCGTCTATCAAGCAGTGTGGCAAATGCTTTCTGCATTCGGTTGTACCCTTTCCAGGTGCTGATATCATATTTTATCTTTTATAGTATCATTTCTCTCTTTGCTTATGTATTCTATAAATTTTTCCAGAAAGCGTGGTCATCTTTTTTCATCTATGCTTCCTCTCATTATAGTATATGGATGCATAAACAAAAATGTAAAATCACCATTGATAGTCTGAAGCTTGGATGAAGAAAGTTGTCTTTTTTATTTTTGAATGACTGCCAATTGTAAAGCCAACTCATAAAGAAAAGAAAACCCAAAATTGAGTTTTGATGGTACTAAGGCATTCTTCCAATGCGACACACCATGACCTAAATTAATTATGATGAGAACTATACCAGAGTAATCTTGGCCAACACTCGTAAGTGAAGCACCCTAACCTCCTTTATTATGGTGATAAGTAGGCAAGAATTGGCTAGGATGTCGCCATCCCATCTTAACTCGATTGTTTTGAAAACTGAGCAATATTTGACTAGGTCTTAAGATTTGATTTGATAGAAAAAGTTTTATATTTTGAATTGAAATATGAGAATTAAAGAACAAAATGAATATAAGAAGAATTAATCTCTTGTTTTCAAGAGACTAAATGGAAAACGTGTGTAATTTACTGCTATTGGAGGGGGTTAGAAACTATATTGTATGTTTGGAGGGCTAATAATAACAATGAGGTAGGGATTTTGGTAGCCAGAGAGTTAGAAGATTGAATTGTTAGCTATGTGCACCGATACGAATACGACGACATAGATACGACACGATACAGATACAAGACACGTCAATTCTTAAAAATATAGGATACGGATACGACGCAGATACGACATTACAACAACAACATCAAGCCTTTATCCCACTACGTGGGGTCGGCTACATGAATCCTTTTTCTCCATTGTGTCCTATTAAAAGTCAAATTCTCGTTTAAATCTAATAAAGAAAGGTCATTCTTAATATTTTCTAACCAAGTCTTTTTAGGTCTACCCCTACCTTTCTTAACATAAGTCAAATCTAATACCTCTACTCTCCTAACCGGGTCATCGGAAGGCCGCCGTTTTATGTGACCAAACCATCTAAGGCGACTCTCTCTAATCTTATCTTCTACTGGAGCTACTCCAACCTTTTCACGTACATGCTCATTTCGTATCCTATCTCTAAGGGTAAAGCCACTCATCCACCTGAGCATCCTCATCTCTGCCACACTTAACTTAGTAATATGCTTCTCTTTTAATGGCCAACATTCGGCACCATAAAGCATTGCAGGCCTCACTACCATCTTATAGAACTTTCCCTTAAGTTTGAGGGGTACATTTCTATCACATAACAAGCCCGATGCATTCCTCCACTTCAACCATCCAACTTGAATTCTGCTGATAATATCCCCATCTATTTCACCATCACTCTGAACAATAGATCCAAGATATAAAAACAAAGGGTGCAACACGAGGACTTCCCAGGAGGTCACCCATCCCAGTACTACTCTCGCCCAAGCACGCTTAACTGCGGAGTTCTGATGGGATCCGGTGCACTAGTGCTGGTATGGTCGCACCCAAAGGTAGGGGTAAAAGTGGAGGGTTGCGTTAGGTAGTCGACAGCCAGCGTAAAACTTGTCGAACAAAAATGACTTGAATCCTTTAAGACGCAGATACGACATTATAAAATATAAATCATACATAAAAAATAACATATTAATCAAAGCATAATATTTGAAATGATAAAAAAATTGAAAGCAACATCATTTGTATCTTATAATATCAAAATAAAAGTAAGCATTAAATATTTAAATGTCTAGTACAACAACAAAAACAAAAATATAAATTGTCCAGCAAATGAAGTTTCAACTATTCAATAGAAGGAATGATAGGATTAGATTCTTTAGTGGTTTGTCTTTGAATTTCTATATCATCTTCAATGAATATCATAGCTTCCAATTCAGGCTCATCAAGTGAAAGATAAGCAATTTCTAATATTCCCATATCTTCAAGAGATTCAAATCCATCTCCAAAAACATCCCACATCTTGTTGTCTCCTTCCATATAAGTTGAAGTTTTCCTTGAGAGAAGCCGAAGTTTTGTATGCACATAAACTAAATATTCAGCCCGTTTTGGAGTAATTTTATTTCTCTTCATTGATTGGATGAACGAGTACGTGCTCCAATTTCTTTCACAACAAGATGAGGATGAAACTTGGCCAAGCAATTTTATGGCGATTGTTTGAAGTAGAGGTGCTGAAGCTCTATGTATAATCCACCATATTTTTTGGATCAATTCTCCACCTATGATGCAATGACTCTTGGTCACCAAAGTCTTCCAAATAACAAAAAAATTTAGCAAGTTCAATATTGACACTTTTTCTCTCCTCATTTGAAAAATAACGATTCAAACATGTATTCCTCATATTTGAATTTTCTAAATCTTTCTGTGGAGAAACTCTTTGAGGATCCTCTTTAAGTCATTCTTTAGTTGAATATCTTCAAAGAATATTAAATGCAAATAATAAAAAAATGTTGAAATTACTAAACAACAAATTATAAATTAATAATGTAAAAATGTTGAAATTTATCTGAGATTTAGTGAGTGAGCCAAGCAATATAAATGTGTATTACTTTTGCTCCACATATCTTTTAGAATAGCATAAATAACATCCCAAAAGCTTTAGTCTTCATGAAGTGCTTTCCTCTCATGTTTATATATAGTTTATTTTACTTTGTCTAGCATTGAATCTCACATCTCATAAATGAGATGTAAACAAGACTTATCCGTATCCGTTACTCTCAACATCTCATAAATTGGATCTGTGAAATTTATGATGTATTCAATCTCATCCCACCATAAATCATCTAAAAGTTTCTCTTTTACATACTTTGCCTTTTCAACATCATCTTTCCTATAACAGGATCATTTGTCACTGATCACCATAGCTTGAAGAGCATTTTTTTTTGAATATTCTCAACATCACTATAATTGAGGGCCTGAGGCAAATCGAGTTTCAGCAACTGCAAGCATCTTTAAATTAGAAAAATCATTGAACATAAAGAGTCTCATAGAGTGATTCATAATAAAATTACTAATTACAATTGCATCTTCAACAATCACTGTGATTCAATGACATTCATTATATGTGATTTCGTTTGCTTCGATATTCTTAGCTTCATAAATGTTCTTCAAGGCAAGATTAAGCGTATGCACAACACATGGTGTCCATAAAATATGAGGATAGACTTGCTCTACAAGTAGACCCGTAGCTTTACAAACAGGTGCACCGCTCAGCATCGAGCGATACTGAGCAGTACCGAGCGGTACCGAGCAGTACTAAGCGGTACCGAGTACTGAACGGTATTGAGTATCAAGCGGTACCGAGTTCTGGTATCGAGCCTACGATTAAGAAAACGAAGAACAAAGAAAATGAACCTTAAATGCTCACTTCGCCTTCACTGTTCGTGTTGTCGAGCCGCTCCGTCAATGAAGGATTCTGTCGGCTTTAATGCTCGCGTCATCGAGCCTCTTTCCTCTTTGTCGATGAAGGATGATCTTCTCCGCTTCTATGCTCGCGTCGTCGAGCAGCTCCTTCGACTATAACGAAGAAGACGACAGTGCGAAAACGAATAACCTAGCTCGCCGAAATGTTTAAGCCATGTAAATGAATAGGGATATCAGAAATGAATAGGGCAAATTGCGACTCTGTTTTTTTTAATAGGACACGTGTATCCGATAACCGTGTCCGATCAAATTTAAATAATATTTTACGTGTGTCCGATCAAATTTAAATAATATTTTAATTGGACACGACAAAGTCATATCCGACACGTATCCGTGCCGTATCGGAGGCGTATCCATATCCGACCCATGTCCGATACAACATGCCTCGTAAATAGGTGTATCCGTGCAACATAGATTGTTAGGCGAATAACATTAATAATATGATACTTGTTATTTGGTTAATTGTCTTTGAGGATTTATAATATGTTTAGTGCATATGCTCATTAAGTTTCATTGATTTGAAAAATTAATTTTGGGAAGGGATGAATGAACTACTATTTATATCTAACGAAGAGATGATAATTATTTAGATTAACTTCAATAAATATTATGGTTTCATTAGGATGAGCTACAGAAGTTTCATGATGGATCAATGTTGAAATAATCTCAAATTGGAGTCCATATTTCCATCTGTATCTATTAATGAATGATAACTTGTCATTTACAACAATCCAACCATCCGTGGGCAATAACTTTCCTTCTATAACAATCCAACAATCTATCAATAATATTCTAGTTCTATTGTGTAGTTTATTTGGGATTAGAGAATTAAAAACTAGTTTTTAAATTTTTTTCTTTGCTAGATAATTATTTCTCCACCTATTTATATATAGATTTTTATTTTCTTAAACGGAATGAGGAAATAAAATTCAATTATAAAATCTCATTCTCTATTTTCTTCTCTTTTCATTCTAATTTTTAAGATGGCATTAGAAACATTAAAGTTCTACAACCTATGAGGCTGATGAGTCCTTCAACATGGGGTACTCCTCTAAGTTGATGGCTCTACATCGACATTAAAAGCCGGTCTTCATCTCGATAGAGTGGCGTAAAGATATGTGAGGGATCCTACTTAAAAAAACATAGCGGCATTTGCCACGAAGAAGCTTATGATAAATAAGCTGGCAATAATGCTGAAAATTAACCATAAAATGGAAAAATTAGTTCCAAATAGGGGTGTCAATTTTTGACACGACACGAAAACCCGACTCGAACTTGTCCCAAAAATTTCGAGTTTGACTCGACCCGATTTCAAAACGGGTTGGGTTCGGGTTCCATAATTCGATCTGTTTTTCAAACGGGTCGAGTTCGGGTTGACCCAACGGGTTGCCGGGTCAACCTACGAACCCGTTTAAAATTAGCTGCCCGCACTGCACCGCTTGCATGTGCAGCCCTCATTGCCCCGCCTGCCCGCGACCTGCCCGCACAGTGCGACAGTGCCTGCCAGCCCGTAGCACGCGCACCCGCCAAGGCCTCCCGCGCCTGCTAGAGCCCTCTCTCGCGCACGCGCCAGAGAGTTCCCCGTGCAAGCTTGCGCTCACCCGCCCGAACCCGCGCGCACCTGCCTGTGCGAGCCCGCCCGCGCCCTCCTACGTTGGCGCGTTTCGCCGACCCGTGTTGGGTCGGGTTAACCCGGCAACCCGACGGGTCGGGTCAGGGCCCGCATTTCTAACCCGTTTACGTACTCGGGTCGGGTTAGGGTTGATTCATTTGAACCTGGGTCAGTCTCGGGTTCGACCCAAACCCGATCCGTGACCCGAAATTGACACCCCTAGTTCCAAATATTTAAAATCCATGATGAAACTTTGGACAAGAAAAACCTAAAGAGAACGAGTAATAGAGATAAATCACAATAGATCTCTCATTCCTATTTCAACCATCTCAACATCAAATTGAAAACAACCATTTAGTCTTCTTGCATAAGCTTATCCTATTGGTGAACAAGGATACTTATTCAATGCCCTTTATCAACTGACATTATTTTAAGAAGTATTATAATTGGTGTTCTTCTAGAATGCCCCTTACTAGTAACTTTATTGTTCTTGTTCTTTGAGTTGTTGTAATCCTTGTAATGATGTTTGTTGATTTACTATATTTGTATGTATGCATTTCTAGTTTCATGTTACAATCTATGTTAGTACAAATTCTCTTAATCTGCCATCCTTGTAGCATTGTAACAGTTTCAGTATTACTCAAATATTTAGTTGACTGAGTTACAATGTGGTGTGTTATGATATTGGTTTGATATACCTTGTGCTTGTAACATTTCTAGTTTCCATCAAATATTAAAAGTTTCTTTTATAGATTTATGCCTTGAATGTATCTATGAAACAAGCTATGCTTATCTATTAAATTGAAGGTTCAATCTATTTGTAGGAGTCTAAATCATTCAAAGTTAAAAAATAATGATCAATCATTCATGACAATTGAGCTAAAATTTTGAAGCTTCTTAAGAAGATTTTCTCCTAGCAAAGTCATTGAGGATCTAATTTTGTTTACTCCAACAAAATATAGATTTATGTTCTCTTGTGGTTTTTTAAATATTCTCTCAAAAATTTTTGAGAAGCTAATTTTTTCTCCTCTTTCTATCAATACCTTTTGATTGTTACATATTTCTTTTTCTGGAGATTTTTGATAAATTAATTCCATCATTTCAATAAAATAAGTCTTCAATTTGAAATCTAATATCCCCAATGGATATAGTGCTTGTGTTGAGATAATCACCAGTTGACAATAGAGATCAAGTCCATTTGTAACTTGATAATCTTTTGCTTATCCATTTTGAGAAAAATCTTTGGTTTAGCCTTTGGATTGGGTCTAGCTTTCGAAAGCCTACCAATATCAATCTTAATCCAGTTCAAATAAGTTTTTGTAGTGCCTCTCATTGTGAGAAACTTTATTAGCTCACGCTTGAGTTGATTCTCTTACACGAGCTCTTTTTTTTGTAGTCTGATCATTCCTCGTAGTCCTATGTACGATCTTCTACACAAGTTTAGAAAATCTTGCAATTTTCTTATCCCGTATAGTAAGATATACACTTTTAGTTTTATTTATACAACATAGAATTGAGAGACATGTAATTAATTTGATATTTGAAAATTCCAATTTAATTCCTAGACTCTTTAAATAGGGACAACGCTGCCATTGTCAAGTCACAAGCTCTGGATGAGAAAAGTGGAGGTTTGCGTTAGGTAGTCGCCAACTAACGTAAAACTTATTGAAGACGTGAATCAATTAATACAGTGTTCAAGGGTCGTTGCACTGACGCCCGGGTGCGGTGTTAAATAAGTAAGGGTGCCCATATCATGGATGAATGTGGGCAAAGAAGCTAGTCCATAAAGCTAGAATTATGATAGAAACTTGTAATATAGGTTCTCCTACATACTAATTAATGGAATTAATAGACATTATGATTCATAGAAACATAAATATTCTATGCATTCAAGAAATTATATGGTTGGAAAGAAGTCTAAGGAGTTCGATTGTTTAGGATTTAAATTTTGATATTCAGGCATAAGTCATACAAAAAATGATGTAGATGTGATTATTGGATAAGAGTTTGAAGGATAATGATATAGAAATTAATAGAATTGAAAATGAAATTATAACTTTAAAGATTATTGTTCATGCTAAGATTATTAGTTTTATAAATGCTTCTCTCATCAAATAGGTTTGGATATGTGTTCAAAATTAAAACTTTGGAATAACTTAGAAAATTACTATTAAAGATAACTCTTGAAGAAAGAATTTTTATTGGATGAGATTTGAATGGACATATTGGTAGAGAGGTAGAAGGTGTTAAGAGCATGCATAGTGGATATGGGTTTGGAGTGACTAATGGATGTGATAAGACCAAATTTTTCTCCAGCTTATGATTTTGTAATTGCTAACACCTTATTTAAGAAAAAGGGAGGAACATCTCATCACTTATAAGAATTAATATAGTAAATTCAGATTGATTATTTTCTTATTAGAAAAATAGATCGTTTAGATTGTAATTATTATAAAATTAGTTCGAGTGAAAGTTTATGTACTTAACACTGTTTATTAATTTTGGACTTTAAGATCAAGGGCATAGTATGAAAAATAAAGTAAAATGTTGTCCTAGGATTAGATGGGGGCATTTAAAGAAAACTAAAAAAAATATTTTTTGAGAGTAATATTCAAGTTCTTAAGATTTTAACTGTACATGAGCCAGCTAATATTATGCAGGAAAAATAACTAGTGTTATTAAAATATTGTAAGGGATTTGCTTAGAGTATCAAAATAAAAAGCTCCAAATAATAAAAATAGTTGGTGGTGGCAATGTTTAAAATTGTGTAAATAAATCTCGAGGCATTTTTTGTCCGTGAGGCAAGTCGTAAGCGTCGAGGCGTAAGCCTCACGGATGAAGAATTGCATAAATGTGAATTTAAGTATTCTAGTAGGTGAATAACAACAAGAGTCTATGATACAATAAAAACATCTAAATGAGAAATGAACTTAGTGGAAAACAATAAAATAGATGCAATATATGCATCTCATAGCATAATTCAAAGTACAAAACCAAAAATTGAAGTCTATCAGAACCCCCAAAGTACAAATAAGAAAGAACATCTAAAATCCAATAATGTTCCATTACTAAATGGGTCTTCAAGGGAGGCATCTTCATTTCCAATTGTATCTATGAATGCCAAATCTTCATCATCTTCAATGTTACCCACTTTTCTCTTCACTGTTCAATACGAATGATTAATGTGCTATTAATTGCATATATTTTAAATGTAATAACACATAAGAAATTGTGAGATACTTTTGTTTGCTTGTTTTGTTGCAGTACTAGTGGATATGTGTGGTGTGGTACTAGTGGATGTGCCCGCTTGATCTGCTTCGCCCCTCAAGACATCCATACTTAGATCCTCTAGCTGCAGGTCTGATAATGACAAATCTATCTCATCATCTATGAAGCAGTCATTATCAGATGCTGCATCATCACACACCAAAGGGTACTCATCATCCTTCAATCTCTTATTCCTAAACCTCTTATCTCTCAACTTCTTGTTGTGCATAATATACACAAGGGAGTTCATTTTGAGTGTTGAAAGTCAATTTTTTCTCTTCATTTGCACTTGACTATATGTGCTCTAGTTTCGTTCACACCCAGAAGAAGAACAAGTGAGGACCAAAACTTTAACTGCAAAACTCTGTAATTTAGGGGTGGAATTATCAAATTGGATCCATCATTCAACTATTTTCAAGAAGACAAACGATAATCAGAACATATTAAAGTGTTATGCATGTACGATTACTTTGCATAAATAAGCTTACCTGGAGAGTGTTTGGCAATTGTAGATCTTGTTGCTTGCAGACCAAAAAATCCCTCCCTATTCCGAAATAGAACAAGTTCTAAATCTGCAAGATCCCTAACGGACTGGCCCGGTATCAGCCGCTCCATGCAATGGTACAAGCCCAACTTCACCTCTGGATTTGAGGATTTCATCTATGAATACTAATATTGAGGATTGAGATAATATGCCGCTGCATGTAGATGACGATGTAACTGGACCTCCTACCAAGCATCGATGATATCCCAAATCTCTTTATAAATGGCCTTTTCTCCTCCCAAGTTATGTGCATTCAACTCTTTTGCCTCATCCATTGCATTATATATAAAACCCATGGCTGGTTTCTTCTCGGCATCCACTAATCATAGCACTTGTGCTAAGGGTCTTGTGCTCAATATGACATAGGTCACATTGGCCCAAATTTTATCCTTCAGAATCAGCCTTCGCATTTCCTTCCCCTCAGGTTTCTTGCCCCACGCACAATTAAGCCATTATGTCGATGTAAACATGACTTCAAGAGGTTGCCTAACATCCAACATGCTCTGCATTGTCAAATAAGATGCGACAAACCTGTAGGATAAGCCGATAATCTTGCATTAGAAATTGAAAATGCGCTGCAGTGCACTAATATAATGACTTACCTAGTGGTAGCAGGGCAAATGATATACCCGTGCCATAGGGATTGTTGACAAGGATATTAACCATGCTCCTGCTCTTCATGTCAGACCATTCATTTGACATAATGGTAACACCTGTCTCACTCAATGTCCTTTTAATCTCACCAATATTCCGCTCTGTGTTCTATAGCTCCTTCAAAATCCATGTCCGCAACTCGTACATGGAGGTGTCTTCAACCGTCCTACAGATCACAATATATTGAAGTAGGCCGGCGATGTCGCTACATTAAATGGAATGACATTCTCAAAAAAGAATTTGCCAATATCCATGCACACCTGTCGTCGACCCTCTCTGTTACCAGCCGCATGCATCATCTGTGCTACCTCTATCCTCTCCTGGATTAATCATATACTGGTCCATAAGATCCTGGGCACCTCTACTGTGTATAGTGGAAGAAGAGTCCTTTTGACTCTCGCTCATGTAGTACGCACCATGTTCAATCCTGTCATTAAATTGCGCATGTTGTAAATGTTTGGTCGTGGTACTCTTCTTCATGTAAGCAATAATTTTCTCATTCATCTTATCTGGCACATTCGCATAGGGTACTATATTTTTATGTGAGCCGGATAAGTGTTCCTTCATGCAGATAACTCCTCCCTTCACCACTTTATTACAAAAATTGCATTTCAAATACACGTATGTCTTCTTGTCGCCGCCTATGTCAACCTGTATACTGTACTTCCAAGAATGGTCCCTCCGCAATGACATATTTGACTTTTTCTTTCCCATAACCATGTTTCCTAATGCACAAATGCAAAATCAAACAAAAAATCTCAAAAAATTTTAAACCCTAGATTTTCTATAAGTTGAAAAATCAAACCTTGATTAAAAAAAAAAAACCTAAAATTGGTAGTAGAGGTACAACTGCTCACTGACGTGAGGCGGCGCCGGCGGGAGAGGCGGCGGGAAGGTCGGCCGAGGGATAGGGCGGGGTTGTGCGGAGCTCTCCTCCTTCGTGCGGTTCGGGTTGGCCGATGGAAGGGAGGAATGAAGGGGGGTATTTGATTAGGCACTAAAGTGAGTGGGACCTGTTTGCTTGAGGCGTACGCCTCACCCGTTATTGTGCAATTACGCCTCTGAGGCGCGCCTTAAGCTCCATGAGGCGTACGCCTCTGCTGGTCCCATAATTGCTTAAGCAATAAGTCGCCTGGGGGTGAAATTGCGCAGAGGCGCGCCTCTAATTGTGCAATTTTAAACTATGGGTGGTGGAATTAAAATATACAACCAAAGAATAAAAATAAGAAGCTTTGTTATAAAATTTGACTTTTTCTTGCCCATAACCATGTTTCCTAATGCACAAATGCAAAATCAAATAAAAAATCTCAAAAAATTTTAAACCCTAGATTTTCTATAAGTTGAAAAATCAAACCTTGATTAAAAAAAAAAAAACCTAAAACTCGTAGTAGAGGTACAACTGCTCACTGGCGTGAGGCGGCACCGGCGGGAAGGTCGGCCGAGGGATAGAGCGGGGTTGTGCGGAGCTCTCCTCCTTCATGCTGTTCGGGTCAGCCGATGGAAGGGAGGACTGAAGGGGGGTATTTGAGTAGGCACTAAAGTGAGTGGGACTTGTTTGATTGAGGCGTACGCCTCACCCGTTATTGCGTAATTGCGCCTCTAAGGCGCGTCTTAAGCTCCATGAGGCGTATGCCTCTCATGGTCCTAGAATTGCTTAAGCAATAAGGCGCCTGGGGGTGAAATTGCGCAGAGGCGCGCCTCTAATTGTGCAATTTTAAACTATGGGTGGTGGAATTAAAATATACAACCAAAGAATAAAAATAAGAAGCTTTGTTATAAAATTTATTTAGATATAAACACTTAGATATTTTGAAAAGATATAAAGAAGCTCGCAATGAGTCTAAGAAAGAAGATGCAATGTACAAAATTTTGCTTTTAATAATTTATATAATAGATTATAAACTAAGGAGGGCAAAAGATATATGTATAAGTTACCCAAGCAAAGAGATAAGAGAATTAAAAATTTATTTCAAGTGAAGTGCATCAAGGATATAGATAAAAAAGTGCTTTTATTAAAAGAGGATACTCAACAAAGATGGATGAGGTATTTTGATAAGCTTTTCAATGAAGATTGTGAGAATATGATTGACTTTAGTGACCATAACATCCTAAATGAAAATAAAGATTTTTTTTTTCGGCGTATTGGTAAAACCGAAGTTAGAGAGGCTTTAAAGAAAATGAAGTATGCAACTACTGTTGGACCTAATGATATTCCAATAGAAATGTGGAAATGCCTAGGAGATGAAGAAATTTCTTAGCTTATGAATCTTTTTAATGTTATTTTGAAGACTAAAAAGATGTTAGATGAGTGAAAGAGTGTGTTGATTCTTATTTTTAAGAATAAATGTGATGCACAAGAGTGTGTTAAGTATAACAAAATTAATTTAATGTGTCATACTTTAAAACTATGGGAGAGAGTTATTGAGCATAGATTATGATGTGATACCAATGCTTCTCAAAATCAATTTGGATTTATACTGGCTAGGTCTATTATGGACGCTATCAATTTATTGAGTAGTTTGATGGAGAAGTATAGAGGGAATAAGGAGGATCTTCATATGATATTTATTTATTTAGAGAAAGCATATGCTAAAAGTTCCAAGAGAAGTGCTCTAGAGAGTTCTACAAAAGAAAGGGTTTAGTGATGCTTATAATCAAGTCATTAATGATATGTATGCAAGAGCTGTTACTTGTGTTCAACGTTTAGCTTTACGCTCATATTTTTTTGCTTTAGTCATGGATGATCTTACTAGAGATTTGCAAGATGATTTATCCTAGTGTATGCTTTTTGCTGATGTTATCCTTCTTGTTGATAAGACTAGAGAGGGAGTTGAAGGTAAAACTTGAATTATGGAGGTCAAACTTAGAGTCTAAAAGTTTTCGTTTGAGTAGATCTAAAGCATAATACATGGAGTGTAATTTTAGTAGTAATAGCTCTAGTGAGGGGATTGTGACTTTGGGCGATCAAGTCATTAATAAGAGTACACGTTTTAGATATCTCGAGTCTATTGTTCAAAGTGATGGTGAAATAGATTGAGATATTTTTAATAGAATTCAAGTTGGATGGTTGAAGTGGAGGAATGCATCGGGCCAGTTGTGTGATAGAAAAGTACCCCTCTAATTTGTGAAAATTCTATAAAATAGTGGTGAGACCTGTAATGCTTTATGACACAAAATTTTGGTTTGTAAAAGAGAAGTGGAAGATTAAGTGTTGCAAAGATGAGGATGCTTAGGTGGATGCGTGGCTTTACTCTTAGAGATAGAATATGGAACAAGCATATCTGTGAAAAGTTTGGAGTAACTCCACTGGCAGATATAATCAATCATGTTATGCTTTTGTGATATAATCAATCATGTTATGCTCTATGTCACCTATGGCAATGCTTTGCGCCTTGAATCAATATCAATATGAATCGATCATACTAAGTTGGTCATGCCTAACATTTCTAAATCGTGTTCAACCATACTCAATGCTCTCAAGCCTTTTCGATTCAAGACAAATCCTAGAACCTCATCATGGGAGGACGTTTCGTTTGAGATACTACTACCTTGGTTTGATTGGGATACTTGGTAGAAGCAACCCATAGCTGTTAATTAGGCTCTTTGGAAAATGTGTCTCTTAGCCTTGCAACTTTGATAGACTAGGTCCACTAACTTGACCTAGGACGACCAAGTTGGCCCTTAATTGAGTGTTTTTTTAACGATTGAGGATGTAATTACTAGAGAGGCATGCTCTTACTACATAAGATTTCAATTTCCTAGAATTAAAATAAATTCTTGTTGACTAGCTAGGAAATCTTTGTGGACTTCAACTCAAATTATCTCCCAAAATCCCCTAGTGTTCTTCCCAAAACTCCAAAAGAACATAAGCAATATCCCAATGAGTGCATCAGTCTTTTAGAGTTCACAATAATATGAATATATGAGAATCCAATGACCGAGACATAACTAAGTTTAAAACTAGGCTTGATGGCCACCATGGTGATGGTAGATGCATTATATTATGTTCAATTTTGTTTTGATAAAATCATCAATTTTCCAGGATTACCTTTGTGGTAGAAGTTTACCCTGCGTTTCTATAATTGGGGGGATGAAGGGCGGTCAAAGTTCATTGGACAAGCGCAAGAAACAGCAAGTTTCTACAGTTTGGAGACCAATCTCCACGGAGTCAGGTTTTTGTTATATTCTTGCTCTCAGTTTTACAGTTGGTTTTGACCGTTTTTTATTTTGATGTACTGGTGGTTAACAACTGTGAGGTTTTTATTTTTTGTTTGGTTTAATACTAATTTGTAATTTACGTAAACAACTGTTGTCATGAGTTTTTTTTAACTTCACATTATTCATAATAGTTCTTTCAAAACATGAGTGGATTGATAAGTTTCCTGACTTTAGCTTGGGCTGGGTTAGATATATTTATGTATCTCATTTTTCTTATTTAATATGTATTGTACTTACGTGCACAGTGATTTCCTTAAGTTTTTTTCTATTCAATTCGTTAAGTTTCTTTAGCATATATTGAAGCATTAATGAATTTAGCACTAATTTGTTTTGATTCTTTCATCCTTCATATTTGCTTGTCATGTTTTGATCATTGGTAGTAATCCATCATCATTATTCGACTTGGGGTCCAATGTGCATATTTAAATACTTTTTGGGGCTAGAACTATATTAAAAAATCCTTTTTTCAGATGAAGTGATATTCAGTGAGTTCACAATGTGAACTAATTTTCTTTTTCGAAGAATCCAGGTGAACTGATAAAGTTGGGATATTCATATTTAATGGGCATAGTGGGTGACATTCATGAAATCTTTTCTATAAATAAAACTTTATCAGTGGAAGAAATTTTGATTGATCCATTCTATTTTAATTAATTCTGCTACCAACTATGCTCTCATGCCAAGATTCATCTCTTAATAGTTACAAATTTTGACTCCCATTCTAACTTAAATCATATTTTGAAATACCAATTATGCTCTAAGTTGCAATCCTTGCATGAGAAAAGAAACTTAAAAGATCAGTTGAAGGGTCTGTGATGCGATGGTGATGGGGAGTTCTTTGCTGTATGAAAAACACAATAAAAGTATTTTGGTATGATTGCGGCATCATGCAACGGGATATGCACATAGAATATAGTGCCTTCAATATGACAACTAGATTTGCTGTAGTATATAATGTAGATAATTTATTATATTAAACACAGGGATAAACTAATAGTATGATATACAAATTAAAACTACTTGTGATACAAATAATAAATAATTTATTCAGTAAGACTTGAGCTTCATTTGAGATAGCTTTCTTACTATTTTATAAGTAGCTTTTTAGCACAAAAATTTTAGTTCAAGGAATATTTGTACTAAAAGCTACTTTATAAAGCGGTAAAAAAAGTTGTCTCAAATGAGACCTTAATTATATTAAATATAATTAGTGTGAAGTAAACTAATAAATCAATTTATTATACTTATTTTATTATAAATTATTAAAAATAGGACTGTTAAATTATTATTTCAGGGCATTTGTTTTGTTTTTTTTAAGAAATACTCTATGATCATTTGAACTATTTATCATTTTAACATATCATGTCTATAGAATAAGGTTATTTACCCTTGGTTGTATATTGTATTAATGATTTTATCTTTATGTTTGCTACTTTAATTTTGCGTGTAGTTAATATTATAATATTTTAAAATAGTTCGTTAAATAAATTATGTGATAATTAGAGAGGGAGGGAGAGAGAGTGTGCATGAATGAGTGAAATTCTTTCCAATTTTGCCCCATCATATAGCTAAAAAATTATGATATAACTTTAGCTGTTTTGATTTTATCCATTTAAAGTGTATCAGGGGTACAGTTAGTTCCATCTTATTCATATTTATTAAAATAAAATTATAGGAGGGTTGAATTCTCTTATTCTACCTGAAAATGTTGGACGACATTGCCTTTGCCAGTCCCAAAAAAAAAAAAATAATTGTAGGAAATGTCAATATCCCCCTTGAGTAACATTTTGATATCAAGGGCAAGCTTTGAGGACAACTACAAGTTCTTCTAAGGGTGGTTGCTTCATGAATTTTTCTAGCTACCAACAACCATTAAACCAACCGCCTTGACTATGGCTTCTTTTGGTTGTTCTAAACCAAGTTTGGGTGTATTATTCTGAGATAATTAATCTAGATAGTGCTAAGGGCAGCATAATAAAACTTTAAAAGAAATTTAAGTTTTGAAAAAACTATGTAATACTGATGTGTCGTATATTCTTTCTCTAATCTCTAATCAAAGACCTACACGATACCATCATGTGTCTAATTATACAAAATGGATAAAATTTTTTATCTCTAGTAATTCTCATCGTGAATGTCTTGATCAATTTGGTATCAAAGTAATCTTATTCCATCAATTGGTATCCAGGCTATCTTATTACATCATTTCATATTATAGCAAACTGATAACATCATTTGGTGTTAGAACAATCTTGTAATGTCATTTGGTATCAGAGCGATCTTTTTACATCAATATCGTCCAACATTGTATTTTCTACAAATAAGCTGGAACTTTTTTACGTTTAAGGTATTAAACTGTTGCTCAGTGAGTTATATCTGGTTAAGGATGCTCTTGCTTGATTTTTTTGAATATCTGTCACCAATGTGGGAAATGTAACTTCTTTGTCGTATTTGTATGTAATATTTGTACTTATATTTGTATTGCAGTACACATATCAAAAGTTATGAAAAGTGGTTCCACTGATCCCCTTATGAATACTTTCAATAGTGAAGATTCTGCTCCAGATGATTCAACTAGTGGTTTGGTTGTGAGATTGACTTCTGAAACTATGGATAACAAGAAAGTGACTGAGCCTCCAGAAGGAAATGAGACCATACCTGTTTACTGCAAAACAGAAAATTGCTCAGAAAACCATGACAACACAACTATTACTGATTCTAATACAGTCATACAGCAGGTCGAAGATATTAGAGAAACTCTAACTGTCTTGAAGCCAAACAAAGATTCTGAGATAGTCGATAAGGATATTAAACACTCAATTTCTATTCAGGTATGCTTAGAAAATACTCATTTTCTGTTTATGTATTCTTAGTAATTTCTTAAATATTTCTTACTAAAAAATGCAAAGTTTATTGAACTTCATAAACTTTTTTGTTCCATATTCAAGCCAGTAATTGGTCCATGGGATTTTTTAGTCTTGATTAACTGTTACATAAACTTCTATGGTTGATTCTACATTTGACGGATGGTAACACTTTATACTCAGTGATTGGTGGTGGATGTTTGAAAAGTTCATTTGGAAGATGCCATCTTCAGCTGCAACAATATGTAAAAGTAGCTGTAAAACTGTTATGAAAAAAAATAGATTTTTTGAAAGCTTTTGTGGGGTTTAGAGACTTCACTTTTTAAAAATCCAGAAACAACTTGCTTATATCTACCACATTAATAGATCTAAATGTAAAAACCTTCTTTCTATTATATAAATTTTTAAAAAACAGCAAGAGAGTTATAGCCAAACATAATTGTGTCAATTGTTTGGATAGCAAAGCTACGAAATAGATGTCCCAAATGGAGCCAAGGATGTAATCCACCTTATTCTCTAGGCAGACTTATTTGATGATGTTGTAGATGAGTTTCAGTCTTTAAGACCTGTTTGATACGGTACTTGCTGTCACTTAGTAGATAGAATAACAGAGGGTTTAAAATTCATTGTGTAATGAGAAGTAATGTTTCACCAACTCCCTGTTCTGATAATAAGTCATTTGATTTTGATTATTAGCTCTATATAATGTTTAGGTACCACCATTCACCATAATGGATATTTTGCTTTCAGTTCTTCAAACACTTACTGTAAGCACCTTCTTACAACTAAAAGCGCAATCATAACCCTCTTTGTAACGGCCTTGCTTAACAAACTTAGAACATACATCATTACACTATTTATTTCCTTCCTGTGTTTGACCTTCGTAAGCTTCTATATTAGATAAAGAGAACCCTTAAGTTCCCTATAACGATAGTTGACCTACCTTTTCTCCTCTTATCAGAGAAGAATATTCACAACCTTGTACCAGCTTGACATGGTGGCATATCTGTAATATCTAACCATGAACTTATTTCGAAGTTTAAGTAAAGAAGCATCAGAATGATAAATCTGTAGTAGAGCAGAAGTAGCAAGTTTTTTAATAAGTGGTGAAATTTTGTAAGAATTTAACAGTTTTGTTTGTGCCGATGCTCTTTTATATGAGTTGGGTTATGTATGAAGTGCTCAAAGTGTATCTGTAATATCTAACCATGAACTTATTTCAAAGTTTGACTGTGATTAAGCAGGAGTATTGCATGGAAGATTAAGCAAAGAAGAATTAGAATGATAAATCTGTAGTAAAGCAGAATTAGTAAGTTTTGTAATAGTGGTGAAATTTTGTAAGAATTTAACAGTTTTGTTTGTGCCAATGATCTTTTATATTAGTCTGTTGGGTTATGTATGAAGTGCTCAGAGTGTGTGCATCATCGCTCTTTAATTTAGTTCACTTAAGCCTAGAGCTTCTAATTAGAGCATATCACACTTGAGAACTTGGCCCTAGGGAAATTTCTTATTCATCTTCATTTAATGACTAATGGAATATCTTCCGTAATATTTTCATCCAAAATAGCTCTTTGTATTTTTTGGCTGATGTTTGATTTGCGATGCTATTCGGAAATACTAGCTGCAAGAATTATATTAGAATAGCATATGTGATTATCTATGCATACCTTTATGTAAAATGCCCTTTTCTTTGCTATTTGAAAATCATTTGGCTTTATTTATTTATACATTTTTTCTCATGTGTTCTCAGTCCATAGCTTTTTTTTTTTGGTGGAAAATGAATTAATCATAAACATCGTTCAGAATTTCAAGTATGCAAACGTTATGATGTTGGAAAATTATGAGTGTTGAATGTACTCCATTGCATTACAAATTCTGCCAACTTTTGAAGCATGCCAGGAGCTGTCATTTGTAGTCGTAAGAAAAAAAAAGAAAGGAAATGTTTATTTTGCATGGTCAAATTGGTTGGTTTAGTTTACAAAAAAATGAGTTTTAGAATTATTAAGAAAATGACGTTTTATTTTTATGATTAGGTAAAAAAGAAAATGCATATTTACTTAACTTCCATGACTTTTACCTAATTTCTTTGCTTATATTTAAAAAGCGAGATAAAAAAATTGCCTTTCAACTCTTCTAGTTGTCACATTTGAAACTACCTTTTGCCTCTCCAGTTTAGCCACATATATCATTTTAATAGACTTGCTACAAATTCTTGCAACATCAAATTTGCTTAATGTTATACCCTTTTATGCAGGTTGATGTTCCTTTGATTCGTTTTATAAAAGGAAAATGGTAAAGCATATAACGAGCTCTTTTCTTTGGTCTCTCATATTCAACCTTCAAACTTTGAATATGAAACTTAACTTTTCTATATTGCATTCTGAATCACCTTCCTAAACTTTTTTTGGTATGGCTGTGGTAAATAGAAACACTGCCACAGTTTGCACCCACTTGTGCAGTTGGTAATGACATTTACTTTGTACATGCAGGCAGCGGGAAAGCTGCCTGCCACTGCAGTACCAACTGCTACGCTATGTGCACACAGTGTTACCAAACCTGGTCTAGATTGCTTTTCCAGAATTTGCATGCAGTGGTTATTTTTAACTTTCTGCTTATAGGGGATTAACACAAAAGCAAATTGAGGAAGAGACGGGTGTGAAAATTATACTTCCATCAGCTAAGGGTGATGGTTCTGTTGGTAAGATGTAAAGCACACCATTTGCGCCACTATGTAATAAGTTTTTTAAAATTGTCCCTCTTATATCAAGGGACAGTGAACATGATCTCTCAGTCAAGATGGTATTTTCCTAGGTTTCCATTCTTTTAATTCATCAAGCTAATTTAGTGCACCTTATGAATGTAGATATTGCTTCTCTTACTGATTTTTTTCATCCTTCTGTTATTATCAAGATTGCTTAAATAGCTTTAAGAGATCTAAAATTTGGACTATTTTTAAAACTAGAGAATTGTAATTTTAGCTGTGAAATTGATGAGGACATCGACAGACACTACCGACATGTTTATCGCCGGCGAAACCGCAGATCGATGGCCACGATTCAGCGCCTCTACTTTTGATTTAGATGTCATGATGTATTTTATTATTGTCTTGTTTTATTTTTACTATTTTCCCATTTTACCCCTGTGGGGAGTTATTTTATCATTGTAGCCCAGAGGGCAATTTAGTATTTTCACTTTGTTTGAGTTGAGACCTATATATAGTGGTCTCTAGTATCATTTTGAGCTTAATGAATGTTTAAATGAAAATTTGCTACTTGTCTTTTCTTCTTCTTGCATGAGGGCTAGGGAAGGGAGATAGCTCAGGAGGAGCAAACCGCAAGACCCACCAATCGTTGGAAGAGTCCTCGATTCGTGGCTAATTATTCTATCATTGCGATCGTATTTCATCCACTTTCTTCCTCTACCACCCCAAATCTTTCTCCCAAGCCTCTGTGCCGCCACCTCTAGAGGAGCCCGCCGCCGGCCAACTCCAAAGGCCACGCCGGTCACTTGTTGGCGAAGCCTCCCACCCATCCAATCCCTCCTTCCACTAGTTTCAACTTTGAAATTTGACTTTTCAAATTTCAAATTCTTTCATAATTTGGATTTCCAATTTAGGAAAGTTGTCATGACGAATTCCAAATTCAAATTAAATTAAATTGGAATCGTTATAATTTTATTTCCACGTCATCGCTCTAATATTGGAAACCAATTCACTTTGTTTTTCCCCTCTCTCCCCTTAGCATGGCCGCCGGCCTCACCATTGGAGGAGCCACATTGATGCCTCCATTAAGGCATTAATGACACCTCAATTTGAAACCAATTTCAAACCCTTTTCCCTCCTAATTTCCTCCAAAACTGAAATCAATTTCAGTTTTTCTTTTGTTTAAAATCTCCCTCCCCTCTCTATAAGCCGCCGGCCACTTTCTATTGATGGGCTCCATTAAGGGCTCATTAATTCCCCTTACTTGCATTTGAATTTTGAAATCCTCTTCAAATTATTCTCTCCAAATACACTTAGATCTGAAATTTATTTTAGATTTAGGGAGGATTTGAATAGGATTAATTTCCCCTAGCCCTAGCCCCTCATTGTTGGAACCCGCCGACCCTTCCCCTTGGAGATCCCGCCGGCCTCTCATACCTCATCCTTCCCTCTTTTGGCGCAAGGCTCCTCCTTCATCATCACTCAAATCTCGTCTCTTTGAAAGATTTGCCTACATCAAGCATGCATGGCGGACCCGGAGCTTGAGTGGGGTCTTGTGTTCAACGCCGACGGGAGCATCAACATCCTACGATCTCCGTGCTTCGACGTAGGATTTGAAGACGAAACCACCGTGGAAGAGTACTTGGAGAGAGTCGTCCCGATCCTTGCAAGCATCTATGACCAACAATTTTTAAAGTACACTTGGAGCCTCGACGGCCACTTACGACATCCCTCCCCACCGGCTACTTTTCCTCCGACGAAGTTCTTCGGCGCCCTCTCTCTAGTGGTAACATCCTTCATCGCTTGGATCTTCTATCTCCGCCAAAAGTCTACCAATCTTTGAGTGAGACGGCCACGAGGTGAAGTTCTCGTTGTTAAACGTTGGGTTTTTGTTACTTGTACTTTGCATTTAATTCTCCGTGGATTTTGAATGAACTGTTTTGGTTAATCTCAATTTCATCTCTTTGGCCTAATCAAGTTAATATTTTCGAATTCCTAACTCAAATTTTATGTGCTAGTTTTAAATTTGTAACAAGCAACACTTTAATCGTTTCTCTTTAATTTCTAAAATAACTCATAGTAGTTTCACATCAGAAATCATATGTTGAAGGGAGTAGGACAACGACATGCAGTAAGAGCTTTTAAGTAATTGATGAATGCACTGATGGATTGATGGGATTTCATTTGTTGTCTATCTTTTACGTTTGTGGGTTTAGTATTTCGTTATTAGATTGCTGTTTTATCTTTTTCTGATTCTTTTTCACAGTTATTGAAGCTGCATCCGTGGAAAATGTCAATAGAGCATCTGAAAAAATTACAAACGTACTTGAACAGGTCGGATGCCCTCCTAACTTTATGCTTAGCATAATAAAACAGTTTAATTAATTTAACCATTTTTTGTGGTAATTATGCATGTAGCATTTTCATGCTTTTGCTTTCCATGACTTAATGATTTGAATTAGTTTTTTAAGCTCAGTTATCTTTTGTTCTCTATGTTGCATCGGTGATCATTTTTTCACACTTTTGGTTCATAATCTCCTTGCGTGAACCTGCAATTGTCAAGCTTTTCTTATAGTTTTCATTTGGGTATTGTTTTTCATCGTATATGTTTTGATGATGTTAGGCAATAAATTAGCAGTTTTACCTATTACATTGTTGGGTGGCAGCCCAAAGTTTTACTTTCCATCTTATTAAGTTCAGATAGTCTGGAATTTCAGGATAAAGCTTGTGGTTATGAGGATATTACCCTTCTAAAGTGACTGGCCAGCACTGGCATTTTCAATCTGTAATGCTGAGTGATCTTTATCCGTGACTGCTGCTAAACTTTCCAAAAAAAAAACTGCTCTCCTAATGTTCTCAAAGCCAACAACTACTGACCTTTGGGATTCGTAGCTTTATTTCCATATTTTAAAATGCGCCTCGTGTCTTTAGGAGATTTTGGTTGGAGATATTTGGGAAGTCATGAATTTATTCATTGATTGAAGAAATAAAAAATTAGAAATACAAATGACTTGTTCATTTATAATGACCAAAATTTGGTTGCTTCTATTTTCGTAGATTCCATTTGGTTGGAAATCAATGTGGGTTTCAAACTCCACCATGACCTCTAATGATGGCTTCTTTTCACATGCAAGAACGCAAGAAGAGTGAAAAAAAAAATCTTCTCTTTCGAAAACATGTTCTATGTACAAGATGATCAAATGGGTCCTAATATGAAAATATCCCATTTAGTAATTAAAATGCAATATCAATAATTTTCTTTTTATTAAATCATTCCACTAACTCTGCTGAATATGTGGTGTAAAATATCATGCCTTTGCGGGGGTATGCATATGACAATTATTGGTTATTTGTGGCATATTTTCTTACTTCTATCATAATTTCCTGCTATATTTTTTATGTGCTCTTCTTTTTAACGCTACTGCTTATTTGGCTTTTTTTTAACTTGTCTCAAACTTCAGGCAGTGAAAAGCCCAAACCTTGATTACTCCCATTTTGTATCTCTCCCGCTCGCTATCCACCAAGAACTGGTAGAGAAGCTAGAAGGATTTCAGAAATCTGTACTGGAAGAAGTTAATATGATACCTGGTGACATGGATGGTAGTTCATGTGATGATTCTTCTGATGAAAAAGATGATTATTCCAAACATTTGAAAGGTCCAAATACCACAGTTAAGCTCAAAGCTCAAAACAATAATGAAAATGTGGGATTAAATATGGATGCTGATGGCACAAAGTTGTTAAAGTCATCTACCTCGTCAGGTGCTGCATTATGATCTGCTTTAGTAAATTATTTCCATTCGGCTTGGTTGTCTCACTTTCAATTCCATCTATGCGTTATTTGGCAATCTTGTCATGACCTAACTTAATAGAAAAGCAACAATTCTTAATTTTGTCAAGTTGTGTTGCTAGAAAGTACAGCATTTGGTTACAAACCTTCTTCTCCTTCCTCTTCTCCCTACGTATGGTCTTCCACTAATACAAAAAATGGAAAAGTTCCTAGGAAAACTAATATCCCTTCATCCCTCACAACATTGTCCCTATGTGTGCCGCAGCTATGCCAACATCTGCATCTATTCAGTATCTTTGTGCTATGTTTTTTGGTGCTGAATTTGCTTTAGCGAACTTATACATCTTAAATTGTCCACCAATTTTGTTGTACAATTAAAACATTTTCTTTCTTTGTGTTAAAATGTTAAGGAGCATTCCTTTTAGCAATGATTTGATTAATCTTATAGCATGTAAAGATTATGCTTATATCATCAATGTTGACATTCTTCTAGAATTTTTTTTTCCTTTAAACTTGTTTTTTTTTTTAGTAGAAACTGATCATATTATTTACAGCAATGGGTATTGATAGGTCCATATTTATTAAACCTCAAACATTTCACTTGACTGTGCTTATGCTGAAGTTATGGAATAAGGATCGTGTTGCTTTGGCTACTAAGATTCTAAAGGTATCCTTTCTTTTATTGAATAGATGATTAATATTAGGTGGTTTGTCCCTTTTTTTTTTCTTTCAAATGTATCCTTTACTCTAAGCAGGACATTTCTTTGAAAGTATTGGATGCTTTAGAAAATCGACCTGTTTCTATAAGGCTAATAGGACTGGTATGATTCTTTGTTTCCAGTAATTTGCTCTGCTCTTTCAAGATGTTCATACGCTTAAGCTTATGAATTTATATTGTTTTCTTCAACGCTGATTTGTGTTCGTGCTTCTGTGAAGATCATGTTACTTCTGAGCTTATTTTTGTGAGAGCATATAGTTTTCTTGATCAACAGTATGTTGCTCTTTATTTGTCATCTATATTTTACTGGAAGCATGCTTTCTTTGCAATTAAAGAACTACCATTTGGAGTTTCTAGATCTGTGCTATGTTCCATTTCATGTTGCTAGTTAAGAAAATCAGCAAAAGTTTCTATAATTTTTATCATTTTTAATGAACCTGGTATGGTCTTTGGATGTGCTTAGGAGCTTGGGTGATCCCATTACCGGCTCTTATTGGAGTTTAAAAAAAAGATGCAAAACAATATGAGGTTTTTAAAGGCATGTTATCTAATTTTTCTAAAAATTTCTCCTAGAGAGAAAATTTGCTATATAGGGTTTACTTTGGATGTGTGGGACTAAGATTTTTTATTGACGTAAGCCGCTATGATTAAATAAATCTTGGTCTAATACAACAACAACAACAACATCAAGCCTTTATCCCACTACGTGGGGTCGGCTACATGAATCCTCTTCTCCCTTGGTGCCTCCCTCTGGAATGACACGTCTAGGTCCTTGGTGCCAGTGAAGTCGAGGCACTCCTGTAGGAACCTCCTGTGACTCCACTCCTACGGTCCTCTCCATCTATCTTCGATCCTCCACCATTTGGTCTAGTTCCTTCGTCTTCCTCAACCCCCTCAACCTCAACATTCAGAGGTTACATTATATGTCGGGCTTTAGGCCCTTCATTAAATTTTCCTCCAACGTCGCTTCTGAAATCCCCCTCAACTGTCTCGACAACAACTCAAATCTTTCCTTGTACTCCATGATGATCCCCACTTGAGTCAAGACAAAAAATTGCTCGTATAGGTCTCCTTGAATAGCTCAAAAATGCTCCTACAAGCAATTCTTAAACTTGTAACAATTCAAAAATATAAAAGTAAATATTTGAAATTAAAAAGGGTAAGATATGGAATTGTATATTTTGAAGTTATTTGCATATCGTTGGAAGTCTTTTAACATTTGAAAATGGTTGTGTGCTTTAGAATGAGTCTCAAGGATCTGGAGCAAATTTTGACAAAATTTGAAAATATTGCTGTTTGAGCGTCTCAGCGTTGAGTGTCTGAGCACCTCGCCGCTGCTATAGTACCTGACACCAAATAGTGACATTTTAGCTCTCCATTCTGAGTATTTTGGAAAAATGAACTAGCTTCGCAGTGCTAGATGATAGCGCCATAGCGCTAGGCCATTATCTTTATTTAATATATTTTAATATCACTATTCTCACTCATTCAACGCATGTAGACAATCGAAGTAGAGGGAGGTTTTTTAAGAGAGAGAAACTTCGATTTGAGCTGCTTTAGATTTTTTTAACCTGTCAGGCTAGTTAGGAAAATTATTCGGATCAAGATAGGTCACATTATGCCTATCTCAGTTTTAAAAATTCAAAGTTTTTTTTTTTTTTTTTAAATTTTCTTATTAAAGTTCTATATCCGTTACTGAAAAATGTGGATAATTTTGCACTGGTTAAACTTTTACCGTGTAAATTTTTATATGTTAGGGAGATTGTGATTTTAAATGTTTTGAGTATTTTTTGAAAAATTTATACTGAGTTTTTTGAAATTTCTATGATTTTAATTGAATAGAAAATAATCTGAACTTTGAAAATTAATGTCATTATACGATTTAAGTTTTGAAATGGTATTTTACACAATCCATGATAATTAGGTTATGTTTTGACATTGTGCATTTTACTTGGTAGATATTTTATTTAAGCATGTTATACAAGCTTTGAGAATAGAAATGAAAATATGATTGGGTAATAGCTAGCCGCTATTGCTTTTATTGGAATGTGTGTGAAAGACAAGTAAAGACCATTTGAACCGCTGGTTGAAGATTGATTGACCTATAAAGGTTGGTGGGCCAACAAGCTTTCATTTAAATATTATGGCTTGGTGTTATCCGATACAACTATGCAATGATTTTAGAGCAATGTTTGGGAGTTATTAGGAGGTATTATTGTGCCACAGATAAAGAGTGTTGACTCTATTTACTAAGCCAATCGTTTATTGATATTTATACGATACTTAAAAAACTATGATAGCCAGGTCTTCTTACATGTTGAGTGTGACTATTAAAATTCTTCTTACAGATTCATTGTTACTGTACAATTTTACTAATACTGTCTTGATTTACTATCACTGTACGAGTTACTATTATAGCATTGATTTGTTATTATTGCCACTTGATTTACTAATACAATTATGGACATTGATACTTTACTGAAATATACTGATTACTAATAATGAGCATGTGACATACTGAGCACGTGATATACTGAGTATGTGATTAAGATACCAATATGATATGGATATAGACTGATTGGATAGTATATATACATTGTTATTAGATTTTATTGCATTGATTTTTTATTTGAATTCGACAGTTCTTTACCGATGCTTTAGTTTTTACCACTTTATATGATTGCTTTACTAATTGGTAGTATTGATATGACGATTGTTTTATTTTTTTTCCTATACTGATTTATTGATGCATCTTGGAAGTAAAAATAATGAAGTAATAGAAGAAAAATGCAGGAATACAAATATGGGGGTTGATTTTTATTACTTTTTTTAATAATAACAAAAGATACAGTTGATCTACTATTTGAGAGGTAGATTGACTCTCCTAGAAATCCTAGAAAATAAACTTAGCACATATCTTCCTAACCCTAGAAAAATTCGCCCTTAAGTAGCCCTTACACACAATAATAGAATTGGAACCTTAACAACATAAACATAATTAGGAAATATTCCTAAACAATTAAAATCCTCCGAAACAGCATAAACAAAATTAGGAAACCTTTTTGAACAGCTCCCCCTTGATTCCTCCTCCTTAATGACTAATAGCTCCCCTGAGCCCCACAAAGGGGGCTGAAATCTCCCCCTCTACGGCCCCTGATTCAGACTAGCCAAAGGGCTGATTCTGCGAGGGCTGGGCTGGTTTGGGCCAGCTAGTTGGCCCCGCGGGCATATTAGAGTGTCTAAGTATATTAAGAGATACTAGCCTATTTATAACCCATTACCTTAAAGAGAAAGCAATTTTTTGTTTGAGTTATTTTAATTTATCGTGAGGGATGCTAGCAAATCATTTCTTCACTCTTTAACTAGTGTTAATGTAAGTCACTGTTTCTTCATGCATATCTTCAATAACTTAGTATTATCTTTGATCACCTAACCAATTCGATTTTACAAAATCAATATGAAAATTCTGATAGGAAATACTTGAGTTCGCAAGTAACCCTAAGGTAATACTTGAGTTCTTAAGCAACCCTAACCCAAATCGGTGATCAAACAGCGAGAATACTGCTGTCCACAGCAGGAAAACAGCAGAAATCTGCTGTTTACAGCAGGAAAACAGCACAATCCAGGGAAATCTGAGAGTAAAACTCAAGTAGAGACTTGTATTCCACTAGAAGATGAAGTAAAATAGCAAATATACAATTGTTCTTCAATTTGAGAGGAAGAACAACTCTCCAAATCTCCGGCAACGCCAAGAGCCCAAAGCACAAGAATCCTAGATCTCAAATCTCATTCCAATTCAAGATAATCCTAATTCCCCTCCTATTCCCCTAATTAACATCAAAGGAGAATTACAACTTACCTAATCAGCCCTTACATTCAAATCTTTTCCCCAAAAAATTGCATTAAGTCCATCATGGGGCCCACATGAGTTCCGCCCCCCTCTCCCTATTTTTCTTCCGCCGAGTATAGACCTGGAGCGGTCCAGGCTGGATCGGTCCAGCCGGCCCCTCCTGGTGGGCCGGCGTGGGAGCAAGCGTAACATTACTCCCCTCCCAAAAACTCACATTGTCCTCAAGGTGAAAGGAGGGAAATTACTCTTTCACTCTTTCAAATGATTCCCAAGTAGCGTTGAAATCAGGGAGATCCTTCCATCGAATAAGCACTTCCTTATTGCCCTATTTATCTGATCTTACCCCTATAAGCTCCAGGGGTTCTAAAGTCACTTCCAACTCCTCCGTCATTAATGCTGGTAACTCTGCACTAACTGCATGCTCTCCTAGAGCTCTCCTCAGCTGTGACACATGGAACACCGGGTGTATAGTAGTGGAGGCGGGTAACTTTAGATGATACACCACAGCGCCAATCTTCCCCAAGATCTCATACGGACCAAAATACCTCGGAGCAGTTTCTCGTTCCGCCTGTTAGCCACTGATTTATGTTTGTAGGGCCTTAGCTTCAAGAACATCTCCCCCACTTCAAACTGCATGTCCCTCCTGTGTGAGTTCGCCTGGTTCTTCATGATTTGTTGCGCCCTCAGCAGATGTTTCTTTAACTCCTCTAGCACCTTGTCCCTTTTTTCCAGATAATGCTCCACTGAAGAAACTGGTGTACTTCCTCTTCTATAGTGTATTAGGTGTGGGGGGTCCCTTCCATATAGTACTCTAAATGGAGTCATCTGAGAGCCAGAATGGTACGATGTATTGTACCAATACTCGGTCCACGATAACCACTTTTCCCACAACTGCGGTGTTTCAAAAGCAAAACACCTCAAATAGGTCTCCAAACTTCTGTTTATCACATCCATTTGCCCGCCTGTCTGTGGATGGTAGGCGGTGCTTCTTTTTAGGACAGTGTCCTGCATCCTGAACAGCTCCCTTTAAAATTGGTTGAGGAACACTTTGTCTCGATCAGACACAATCGATTCAGGAATCCTATGCAGTCTCACGACATCACTAGTGAATGCTGCTGCTACTCACACTGCGGTGTAAGGATGTCGTAAGAGGATGAAGTGTGCATATTTGCTAAGTCTGTCAATCACCACCATGATGACCGTGAATCCTTCTAATCTTGTTAAGCCGTCGATGAAATTTCTGGACACTTCCTCCCAGACTCTGTTTGGAAGTGTCAATGGTTGTAGTAATCCTCCTGGAGTCATGATCATGTATTTGTTTCTCTAGCACACTTCACACCTCGCCACCATCTCCTCAACATCTTTATGCATTCCTTTCCAGTAGAGCTCAGCTGCTAGCCTCCTGTATGTCTTCTGAACTCTTGAATGGCCTCTAACTGCGCTGCCATGGAACTCCTGCAACAAGTTGGGAATATGTATGGAGGTTCGTGGCATCACAAACCTCTCTTGATACAATAGTCTCTTCCCCTTAATATAGTAACCAGGATGGCTACTCTTGTCTTTCCTCAGATCTTTCATGATCTTTTTCATTTCTTCATTCAACATGTTTTCTTCTTTGATGACCCCCCAGTCGACCATCAAGGGAACAGACACGGCCAATTCATGGAGTTCCCCCACATATCTGGATAAGGCGTCGGCCACCTTATTTTCCACCCCTGGTTGATACTGGATCTCAAAGTCATAGCCCAAAAGTTTTGATAGCCACCTTTGATGTTCCTTGGTCACCATTCGTTGTTCCAACAAGTATTTCAAACTCCTTTGGTCCGTACGAACAATGAAGTGCCTTCCCAAAAGATAAGGACGCCATTTCTGAATGACTAAGACGATGGACATAAGCTCTCTCTCATATATTGACATCAAGCGAGCCCTGGTCGATAGCACCTGGTTGAAATAGGCTACAGGCCTGTGATCTTGCATCAACACTGCTCTCAAGCCATACCCTGATGCATCAGTCTCCACTATAAAGGTCTGGTTGAAATCTGAAAGAGCTAACACTGGAACTGTCGTCACGACCTTTTTCAATCTCTCAAAAGCCTGTGTTGCCGCCTCTCCCCACAAAAAATGTCATTCTTCAGTTGTTCAGTCAAAAGCTACGCGATGGTACTATATCCCTTCACAATCCTTCTGTAGTAACCAGTCAGACCTAGGAAACCCCTCAACTCCCTCATGTTCCTAGGCCTTGGCCATTTCTGCATTGCCTCAATCTTGGACTAGTCGGCTGCCACTCCTTCAGGAGACACCACATGCCCCAAATATTCCACCCTGGACTGGGCGAAATTGCACTTCTTTAGGTTAGCTTTTAGCTGATGTTCCTGTAGGATCTTAAGAACCTCCTTCAAATGCTCCAAGTGCTCCTCCTCAGTTTGGTTGTACACCAAAATGTCATAAAAAAAGACCAGTACAAACTTCTTAAGATGCTGCCGGAACACTCTGTTCATCAAGGACTGAAAAGTAGCAGGGGCGTTAGTGAGCCCAAATGACATCACCAAGAACTCGTAATGCCCTTCGTGCCTCCTGAAGGCCGTCTTCTGAATATCCTCTTGTTTCATTCTGATTTGGTGGTAGCCTGACTTCATGTCCATTTTAGAAAACACTACTGCTCCGTGCAACTCATCTAGTAACTCATCAATCACCGGAATAAGGAACTTATCCGGTACTGTCTCCTTGTTCAAAGCCCTGCAATCCACACAAAACCTCCAACTCTCATCCTTCTTTTTGACTAGTAGGACGAGGCTAGAGAAAGGACTCACGCTGGGTCTGACTATCCCTTCCTCCAACATCTCCCTTGATCAGCTTCTCGATTTCATCTTTTTAAATCTGGGGGTAGCAGTAAGGTCGGACACTAATTGGTGCACCCCATCTTTCAGAAGGATTGCATGCTCCTGCTCTCTGGGTGGTGGTAAGCCTTGAGGTGGCTGGAACACTTCCCTGAACTGTTGTATGAGGATTGCACCACTAGTGGAATGTCTCCCTCATCCCCCACACTCACCCTCTCCAAGCGCTGCAGCTCCACCAAATATCCACCTCCCACCTCCTGTATGGATCTGATCATAGATTTGATAGATACCTCAGCCTTGGTCAGCCCAGCATCACCCTGAATCGTCCTCCTTCCTCCCATCAGCAGTTCCATCCTCAATGTCCCCCAATTGATCTTGGTCTCCCCCAATGTTTGCATCCACTTCATCCCTAGGATGACGTCAGTACTCCCCAATTCCAAGGGAAGGAAGTCCTCCCTCACCTGAATCCCCTGAATCTTCAGCACTACCCCTCTACAAACTCCTCTACCCATTTCCACCTTTCCCGTGCCCATCATCACCCCATAGCCTCCTATATCCACTAACTCCATCCCCAACAGCTCAACGATCTGGTTGAAAATGAAATTGTGGGTTGCTCCATTGTCAATCAACACCACTACCTCATGGTCAGCTATCTCTCATTTCATTTTCATAGTGTGACTCAGAGTGAATCCCACTACATAGTTCAGAGAGGCTTCTGCCATATCCAGGTGCAGCTGCTCCTCCTCCTCTTCAGATCTGCTCCCACCTCCCTCATCGTCTTCACAGACAAGGAGAACTTGAAGAGTTCGGTCCTTGCACTTATGCCCCGGCATGCACTTCTCACACATCTGAAGCACAACTTTTTTTCCCTCTTATCTTGCATCTCCTTCTCTGTTAGCTTTTGAATTGTCCCCCATTTCCCCGTCCAGTTTTCTCCTTTAGCGCTTCCTTCAGACTCCCTGGTGCTGCCCCTTTTGATGGTAAGAAGGTGGTAGTCATCTTGTATGATCCTCCTAAATAGTTCCATCGAGCTCTTTTTTCTGATTTCTTCTAATCTTCCACCAACTGCGCTAGCTCCATAGCCTTCCCTAGGTTCCTCGGCTCTAGCACCCTGACTGCTGTTCATATCTCAGGTTTAAGCCCCTTCATGAAGTTCCCTTCTAGGGCTGACTCTGAAATATGATCCAATCTGCTAGCCAAGTGCTCAAACCTGTCCAGGTAATCTGCCATAGTCCCCTCCTGAGTTAAGGCAAAGAATTGCTCATAGAAGTCTCCTCCCCCATCGGCTCGGAAACGCTGTAATAAGCAATCTTTGAACTTTCTTCAGCTCTGAATAGGCTCACTCCTGTCACGCCACTGATACCATGCCAAGGCTTTTTCTTCCAAACACAATCCTGCCGCCGTCAGCTTCTCTTCCTCTGTCAACTCGTTGACAGCAAATTAATGCTCAACCTTGTAGATCCAGAATGGCCGTCTTCATCCTCAAAGACGGGCATCTTCAGCTTCCTCACCCGTGGGTCTCCCCCGTGTCCTCTAAATCCTCCATAACCTCCCGTACCTTGAAAAGGAGGTGCTCCCCAACTGTCACGATCTTCCCTCCGGTGATTATACCCGAACCCTTCATTGTATTCCCTTCAAAATCAGCACCATGGTGATGAAATTCTTCCCTTCTCCCGACGAAATCAGCACACCTCCAGTCATTTCCCAAACTCATCTCCTCTCTAGAGAGTGGCTCTAGAGGTGGCATGTCATCCTCACCCTCAATGATCTCCACTTCCGGATTTCTCCTCCCCCTAAATGGTTTCGAATTCCTCCTACCCATGGCCTTCGGTGGTCTCTCTTGCTTCCGACATCGCAGGATTGATCTTCAACTCCAGCAATTTCTTCAACATCTCTTCCATCACTGTGAATTTCTCTTCTATCCTTTCATTATTGGAGGTGATTTGGTTTTGAAAATCAAAATTTTTTTCCTCCAAATCTGATTTTAGTTGACCAATCTTGCCTTCCAGTACTTCTACCTTCTTCTCGGCCATCTATCTTCCCAAGAATCACGAAGATCTTCCGGTAAACAAAATTTCCGCTGAAATTTTAGGATTTCAGCCGTCGACGGTCCCAAATCGATGCTCTGATACCAATTTGATAGGAAATACTTGAGTTCACAAGTAACCCTAAGGTAATACTTGAGTTCGCAAGCAACCCTAACCCAAATCGGTGATCAAACAGCGAGAATACTGCTGTCCACAGCAGGAAAACAGCAGAAATCTGCTGTTTACAGCAGAAAAACAGCACAATCCAGGGAAATCTGAGAAAAAAACTCAATTAGAGACTTGTATTCCACTAGAAGATGAAGTAAAATTGCAAAGATATAATTGTTCTTCAATTCGAGAGGAAGAACAACTCTCCAAATCTCCTGCAACGCCAAGAGCCCAAAGCACAAGAACCCTATATCTCAAATCTCATTCCAATTCAAGATAATTCTAATTCCCTCCTATTCCCCTAATAACATCAAAGGAGAATTACAACTTACCTAATCATCCCTTACATTCAAATCTTTCTCCCAAAAATTGCATTAAGCCCATCATGGGGCCCACAGGAGTTCCGCCCCCCTCTCCCTGTTTTTCTTCCGCCGAGTATAGACCTGAACCGGTCCAGCCGACCCCTCTTGGCCCGGCGTGGGAGCAAGCGTAACAAATTCCTCCACATACCTTTGTGTTATTTGCATTGGTAAAAAAATCATCTCCATAGTTTAAATGTCTGTTATTAAACGAAATTAATATTTAGATGCTGCCATAAAACTTTTCTAAGCTTATGTTGATTTAGCGGTGGACGAATTTATCCTACAACTTTTGCAAGTTTAGTTCTCATATAATTTCTACAATCCTAACCATCTTAAATGTCGTTACAATTTGGCATTAAAATGATTATTTTTTAATCATTTAACATCTTTTAGTCTTTTATGATTTTACGAAATCCAAAACTCTCAGAAAGAAAGTTTTATTACTTAAACCTCACAATTTCTAGGCTGATGCTCTAATGCCTTCAAAAATTTACATATCTAACTTACAAATTCATTCCCTTATAATTCTTTCCTTCTAGATAGGATATTGAATCATAACCTTAGAAAATTTTAGTATTGCATTTCAGTTATCAATGCAAAATTGAACTGGAACCTTGTGTACATGTGGACTACTAGTCCACTGCATAACCAGGTGTCTAGGCCTGTTAGTTGTTTTTAAATCTGAAAACCATTCTTCAAGAAATATGCGTCAACACTGATTCCATATAAATCCAAAATGAAGTTCTAAACCAAGTAAAAGTTGATCACTCAAGCTAATAGAAAATTATAAACATTTTTTGCTTCTTTTGCAAAATCAATTTCTTTTTCTTCCTTTTGTTGTATACTTTGAGATTTGGATCTGTTCTGACTTATGGTTTCATGCATTAGAGTTATAATGGGTTTGTTTCCCTGCAAGGAATCATACTTTGAGGGTAATCGATATTGTAGCTAATAATCTTTGAAAAAACTGAAAAAGATAATATAAAAGAGAGAAACATAGTTGTTTTTTTATTGCAAATCGTTTCTGCAAGAAGTGGCTGTTTTTATAGGCTATTCCATAGGTTTTATTAAAAGAAAATAATCAAAGCGAATTACAGGAAATAAAATAATAAAAAAACAAATGACTCCCTGCATTGGTGACCTCGCTGAAATCCATTGGGCAAAGGTTGGGCGAATCTGTATGCTTCAAGCAGCTGGAGCTGCTTTGCTGCAAGGGATCTGTCGATTTGGGAAACCGTAGGTCTCCAAGCAAGTACTACTGGCGAAGTAGGAGGTCATATCTACACACCAATGGCAATTTTTTTGCTTGAAAAAGTATTTAACTTTATATGCTTTGTTTAGTCATGTTGAATAGGATTATGCGTTTTAAAGATTGCAACTTTAGTATCACAATAGATTTTTATAAGCGTTATAATAGACACATTTAATTCTTCTTGTATCCGTAATATCTCTCAGAAGCCATGTGCAACAGATCGACACTTGGCATTTTCTATCTAGCAAACTATTCACATTGATATTTTAATCATTTTAAGATTTTTGCTAAACTATAGGAAATACCAAAAAAACCATATTTAATACAATTTATCCAGAAATTAATGTAAATTAAGCCGACCCATGAATTTTAACTTCTTACTTTCAAAATGATCATAATAAAATATTTTTTACATATTAAAAGTTACATGATGAAAAGCTTGTAACACTCATTTTAATCGCAATTTGTCTCGTATATTTTTATAAAAAACTTCGGAATTGAAATTAGAGATATAGTATTGAAAGCCTACCTTGAGCAGAGCAATTCCCTGAACAACGCTCACAGACAAATCCCTTACCTCAACCTCCGAAACCTCTCTCTTCCTTTCTCTTTTTTTTTTTTCCTCTTCTTCTCCTCTACTCTCTTCTTCCTTCTCCAGCTAGCTCGGGGGTGAGGGGTTTTGTGCAAATGGATTCAGATTTATATATATATATATATAAACATATTTCAGTGGATACTGCCGTAGCGCTTTGACATGCAGCGCTACAGTGCCAGGCCGGAATATTGTGGATTCTCCTAGATTCCTCTAAGCCAAGAACTCAATGCCACGAGGGCGACCTCTAGTGCCACAACACTCCTAGAACTCTCTCAAACAAAGAGCTTAGCACTGCAGTGCTCCTTACAATGCCGCTGTGCTCTTACTGTTCCCTTGACTCTTAACATGTTTTTGAAACTCTAGATTTTAACCGTCATTTAAATTTACAAAATTTCTAATTAAAAGATTGACACAAGAAGGTTAGGGGATTCGTACCAGTTCTGTAACGATGGATGTTACAGGGGTCAGGATTTGCTCGCTATGTGCCAATTAGCTCATCCTGACCTGTTTGTTTGCTTCTTCAATTAGGTAAAATGGTTTAGTTGGCGACCCCATGTGGTGGGACAAAGACTTGACATTGTTGTTTGATGTACATTCAAATCGATTGAAACCAACGAAGTAAATTGTCTTCATTCAACTGGATGGTGGTGATTTGAATGGATTGACTTTCATTTTGTCTCTCAATCGAAGGATATTTGAATGGAGGTGGAGTTGACGTAACTTCAGATCACTTTCCCTCTCCGATTTCATAAAAATTGAAAAAGAGAATAGAAAAAAAGAGAAAAGCTTTTGTAGTTTTTTATTGTAAATTGTTTGTACAAGGACCAATTTTATAGTCTATTCCATAGATCATGTAAAAGGAAAATAATTATAGCAATTTACAAGAAGAAATGGAAAAAACGACAGCTGTAGGAACCCACAGATAAGTGACATGGTGAGATCCCTGGTCCTAAGGGCGGGCAGATCCTTGTGTTTTAATCAGCTGGAGCTGATTGGCTGCGAGGGATCTATAGATTTGGGAAGGAGCTACAGGGTTCACCGCAGCAGCATAAGATCTCCTAGTAGGTGCAGCGTTGGCTAGGAGGTGAGACATGTACTTGGCAGGCTCCAGGCGAATGAACCATTCAACACTTAGTTGTTCTAGAGTTGTTAGCTGACTAGTTTCCGTAAGGGTGAAATTTAGTTTTTGTTCTACAGGTTGTCAAGCTGGTTTGGATTCCTGAATAACATAATTTGTTGAGGAAAATATTTACCTTCTTGAACGAGTCAAGGCTGGACAAACCTAAGCCCACGTCCCCTGCACCCAGACCAACGTTATTGGAAGTATCATTGAATTATGGTGTGTTAGGTACAAAGGAAGATTTCTGCTTAAAATCATGACGTGAAGTGACATATTTGGCATATTTGAAGTGAAGCACATCTGTTTATAATTTTATGCATAGTTCACTTGATGTGTAATTATCAAGCAAAACATTTGCAATACTGGTACTCTATACTCACAAATTTATGCTACATATATGCCAATCAAATAAAATATTGTCAAACATATAAGGAGAATGAATGTAAAACAATACCAAAAAGACTTAAAATAGCTATAAAACTGGAACGTCTAAATCAAGCAACATGCTTATAAGAAAAGGCCAAGAAAAAGAAAAGGAATCGATTGTTTAAATCCACATGCTCCATAACGCATAGCAAAACCAAGGTAAGAAAGCGATGAATTTCATCAAATAAATCCTCGCCTCTAGTTAAGGTATATATATATATTTTTTTTTTTCCGCTCAGTTTTGATTTCATTTTTTGTAAATATTTTTTTCACCACCTTCTAGTTTGTTGCATTTATGTAATTTAATTTGTTAATTGCGGAATAGACTGAAAGCACTATGATGATAATTTGCAGGCATGCATGAAGGGTTCACCAGCTAATGCCCATGTCATATATGCTCCAATAGAGGAAGTAAGTGGAGATGGACGCTTGTTACGTGCTTGCCGTATCCAAAAGCAGTTTCACCTTACTTTATGTGAATTTATAGTTTTTTTTTTAATTTCAAGAGAAGAATGGTCTATAGGAAGTGGAGATGTTGGAATTGCAGATGAGTTATGCCTTGACTTTTGCTATGAAGAGGTTATCATTGATGCTTATGTGGAAGCAGGTCTTGTTCTTGAAAAGGATGCTCTTCATTCTTTAAAGGTGGGCTTTTTAATGTGATTTTCTACTCCATTCTTTTTTTATGTAGACGTTCAGCTACCAATTTTGAGCATTAATTTAGATTTTAATGCTGTAGAACATCCCTTGTCACTGTATGAAAAACGGATATGCTTTAAATTTGAAAATTGTGTGAAATGTGTAATATTAATAAATGTAGAAGTTTGGTTAAAGACGTACTTCTTGTGGTTGACATCTTGAATCATTGCAGTATTTATGCGGAAACCCACTAGTGTTCATGTCTCATTAGCTAAGTCGGTTTCTGTTTTCACATCAGCTATAGTTATAACACATGTAATTCGTAGCATTAGAACATGTCTGTGTCCTATATTTTTAATAATTGATGTTTCCCATATCAGTGTAGTGTCCTATTCAAGTCATCGTGTTCGTGTCTGTGCTTCATAGATTTGTGCATAAAGTTTAGGGTAGCAGCACATGCATTGCATCGTTTGGTGTCCTCATGAGCGGAAAGTTTTCCCATTTCCTTCAGAAAAGCCACATAAAGTAGCATTTATGGCAGGAGACTCATCTATTCCCGCCGCCCTAAATAAAGGCTTTGTTTTTAGTGCAAAGCTATCCAAAAAGTTAGAAAAGGAAAAATTTTCATGCATATTTACTATTTCCATTATGCCTTATTATGTTAATACTGCACATCTGATAGGCTGAAGTAATAGCAATTGAGTAGCCTAACTTGACTTTAATTAACTCAGTACATGTTCAAAAAATAACATGATCAAGCCTTCTTAATGTAATTAATGAAAAAAATGCTTCCTGATAGCCATGGACTCTGTTGTGCAATGTCAATCATATTCAGCGTTTTGTCAAATGTTACATCAAGTTTTGTGCATGGTCAGTTATAATTAAACTTTATTTGGAATTTTTTTACTGGTTTGCTTTTGAAATGCTTGGCTAATATTTGAATTAATCTAAAATGTTTTCCACAATGCATGACCGATTATACTTGCTATAATGATGCATTTGCTGTTTGGATTTGTTTTCGTGCTATCAATTTGTCTTCTGTCTTGAGAATAAAACAGAGCGTAGTCCGTGATATTCTATATGCCATTGGGGCAATTAATGTAACCAGGAAGTATTTGTATGCTGATGTTGCATGACTTGTAGTTCAGTAAGAACAGATATCATAAAAACAACATAATGAACCTTTTTTTATGTTAATAATGACTGTTTTTTTATTGAATTGTAGCTCCATGCCACTTTGATGAATGCAAGACATAGAAAAAGGTTCTCTTTTGCGGCGTGATTTTCTTTACTAATTATTTTATGCTGCATCTTTTGTGAATGGTTATGACTAATTTTTATGGCTTATTTTTAGAAAGTTGCGGACTAGAAGAAATGATTCATTTGATGCGCGAGATATATTTAAGAGATATGGTTCAGAAGATTGGGGTGAATATGCCATTCGGGAGGCACATCTTTCTCAGAGATTTGTTTTTGATGAAGCCGGATACTACCATTGCTGTGGCTCAATACCCTTTCCTCGGAGCATCTAAATTGAGTAATTTTTAACTATGTAGTCCAGGTGAGACTTTTTTTTTTTTCATATTAGTTTCTTGTCATTGATTCTTGTTTCCTAATGGGAACATTTTACATTATACTAAAAAAAAAGGTAAATCTAAGGATTTGAGATGAGACTTTACCTGCTACCCACGAAGTTGATCATAACCAAACACAAGGTTTTTGGATGAATATTATAAGTAGGCAATCTAGTTTTAATCAGCATTGCAATTCTGGAAGCTTGATATAGTAAATCATGTTACAGACCAATTAAGCTCTGTAATTATTCCTCCAACCTATTACAATGCAAAGTTCCATTTTTATTTTGATAATGTAACATCATTCAATGGTGATGCATTTATAGTTTCACTAACCATTGGATTATGGAAACCCTGTAAATTAGCTTACTTTCTGTATTTGGCAATAATTTACCTCAATTCTTTAAGAGGTTCTCACATAGCAGGTACCATGGACGTATTTTCCATTTTATTTGCCTAGGGCTTATTTAAGCAGGTCATTCTTAATCCAATTTAACCTGTTTGATGGGAAATTAATATTAAGATAAAACTTCATCTCCATTGTTCCATTGTTTATTGAAGGTAGCTCAAATTCGTGACCCTCAAAGTCAGCTGGTTGGAAGCAACTTTGCCTTCTTTCTACCCCTCTGCTTTGTAATGTCAGTGAAACAGTAGAATTAATTAGGATTGGCCAAATGGCTATTTAGACGTTAGAAGATGAACAACATATGTTAGATTGGTGGTCATTGACTAGGCACAATGGATTTGTGTCAAGTACTAACTGGCATCGTTAGAACATGGTTCCACAATCTGGCCAGATAACCAATTTTAGTAAGAAACCAACTTCATTTTATCAGCATTAAGCAGATCTAACTGATGGTCAGTTTTTGATGGTATACCGACAGACTAAGGCTTTGTTTGGGACGGTTTTTTACTGCTGCTTAAAGCAACTTTTTAGTATAAAAATTTTATTTGTTGTACTAGAAAGCTGCTTTAAGAAGCAGTAAGAGGCTTTGTTTGGGATAAATTTTTTACTGCTTTTTAAAGCAATAAAAAAGCTGTCCCAAATGAAGTCTAACATGGAAGAATTGAGGATGACTATTGATGGTGATGTCTGAACATTTATCGTGTAGTATTGATGGTAAGAGACTATTCATTATCTGTATTGAATAGAAGGTTGTAGTCTGAAATTGGATCTATACTTGATTTCATTGTATATATGACATAGCAATAAGAAGAAAAAAACTGATTTTTCCTAAATGAGAAAAGCACATTGACACTTCAGAAGGAAAGCTAGGAAGTTGCAGATAGCTTATTTTGCAAAAATGGAAAGAAAAGCTTGGTCACATTAAACGGAGGCATTCCGATGACCCGGTTAGAAAAGTTGAGGTATTAGATTTAATTTATGTTAAGAAAGGTAGATGTAGACCTAAAAAATTTGGTTAGAAAATATTAGAAATGATCTTTCTTTATTAACTTTAAATGAGAATTTGATTTTTAATAGGACACAATGATGAAAAAGGATTCTTGTAGCCGACCCCACGTAGTGGGACAAAGGCTTGATGTTGTTGTTGTGGAAGGAAAAGCTTGTATTCAAATTATAATCTGATTGGAGGATAAATTTTAATCACACAATATAGAGTGTTAGTTATGGATAAATATTTTTTGATGTATAAGGTGTTGAAATTTGAATAGGAAAATATATTTGGCAGCAAATTAATTTATTAGCATGATTATGCATTTCTTTTATTTCTAATTTGTTTCTTCTCATATAAAGAATTTAATTAAGGGTTGATATGATGTATAATAAGAAAAGCATAAAGAATGTAATTAATGTTTGGTTTGATGTATTGCAAAAGGGATAACTTCCTTTCCTCTAGTTATTTCCCTATTGGCTGCTTGAAAGGGTAGAATATAAATCTCCAAATATGTGCATTTGGTCAGTTTGGATGTTTTGGTTTATGAATTAGTTAAAAACTAGTTGGTTTTAATAGAAAAAGAGAAGTTGTTAGAAACTTGAATTGTTTATTCATCCCATGGGTATTTATACACAAATGATACCTATAATATCATAAGTGTGCAAGATCTTAAAGTGGATCTCTTATTTAGTGGTGATCTCATATAGTCAGCATTAGTAGAACCTTCAATTTATAAAATTTCATATTTTTTGTAGTGTCCATTTTCTAAGATTTGATTTAAGATATTCAAGAACTCTCTAAACGTCATGAAGGTGAGATTTCATTTGTTTGTGTACAAATTGATTTATGAAACTTAGGCTTTATTTGGGACGGCATCCTTACTGTTTCTTAAAGTGGCTTCTTTGTACAAAAAAATTTAACTTTTGTACTAAAAAGCCGCTTTAAGAAGCAAGAAGAACGCCGTCCCAAAAGACGCCTTAGTGTAATGCAGATGTCAGGATAGTTTGGGATATAGAGATTAACTTCTTAACTAATCTTTTATGTTATCAAGTGTTAACTTTTATTTCCTCTTCATCTTTATCCAATTTCTATCTATTTTAGGTCATATTCCTTATAATAAATCATTTTTATCTCTCTCAAAGGATCCATAACATATTTTTATTAAGAGATTTTTTTCCTCTAATTGAGCAACTTTGGTACCCATGAAGTATTTGAGTATGCTGAGTTTTTTTATTTCAAATTTTGTTGTGAAAATTTTTCCCAGTAATTTCTTCCATTCATTGACATCACTTGTGACAACTATATTATCAAAATACACAATAATAATTAAAAAATTTGCTGTCCATAGAATATTTTATGAGTGTATGATCTCCTTGACTTTTACCCTTTTTTTTTTTCATTCTACAAATATCAATTTTGGTGAAGAAGTTTTTGAATCCTAATGGAGGATTCATATAAACTTTACTTTCAACATACCTATATAAAACTATTTTTCACATCATATTATTTATTGCATGGATCATCCAAGGTTAGCAACCAAATAAATTAGGATGGGAATTGTATTCATTTTAGCAATAGAAAGAAAGATTTTTTGGTAGTCCACTCTATAGGATTTAGTATATCCTTTTGATAGTAATCTTATTTTATATAATTCCATGCTATTGTCTGCTTTACTTTATAATGAAAGAGCCCATTTTCAAGAAAATTTTTAAAATCAATCTCTTGAGGTTATTTTATTAATTAGATATATTGGGGTTAAGACAGCTTCTCTCTAATATGCTCTAGGAATTTGATTTTGAAAGAGAAGAGTTCAAGTGATTTTTTAGGATGTGGTGATTTTTTCTTTCAGGATTAAGAAATAATCTTCTTTATTGAGGAAAGAAGATAAAATTTTATTGAAATAATCTTAAGCATTACCATTCTTTATTTTTTAATGCTCACAACAAATTGATTTTTTATCATATCAATAAATATTGGAAAAATATGACTAACATCATATTTTTGTTTAATAAGATATATTCATATATAAATGTTGAAGGTTTTTGAAGATCTCAAAGTGAATGAATTATCATGAAAAGAGTAGAGGATTAGATTTCACTTCCATGAAAGAAAACTTTATGATGTTTGGCAATTTCATATTTCTCAATGAAAATTTTAATTTTTACATTTATAAAAAGAGGAGACATCTAATGTAAGAATCTAAAAGAGGAATTGCCTAGTATATAATGATGGGTATTTTATTTGAGCAGTGTGGTTCATTTCATTGAATGCATAAACAAAATCAAATTGTTTAGCTCATTGTTACAGTATTTTTAAAATTTCATTCGACTAATTAGGTTGAATGCACCATTTGGTGCATTCTAAATCATTTAGTGCATTCTTTAGAATGCACTATTTTGTTTGGCTAGTTTGCTTCTTTTAAATTTTTTTTAGACTCATGATCCTATTGCTAATTTAAATTATACATTATGCTTCTATTTATAATATTCGGTAATGATGGTCCCAAATAGTATCATTATTTAGGGTGGATATGTGGGAGCAAGATAGATGGTTATTGTCTTCAAATTGGTGTAACTCATCATTTTCTCTAATTTGTTCAGTCATTTTCCATGTAGTGAGGTCTTGAAACACAAAATGATTAGTGAAACATGCTATTTTGCAGTTGTGATCTTTGGTGAGTTTATGGATAGACAGAAGATTTACTATTATCTTAGGAACTTTTAGCACATTATTGAGAGTGAATATATGTGAAATAGAATATTCTTTTAACCGACAACAATGGTTAGGGAGTCATTAGCTATTTTTATCTATTGATGGGGGCACAATTTGTATACTTGAAAAAAGTTGGCAAAGTTTGTTGCAAAGTTTGTTGTATGATCAGTGGCTCCTTAATCTATTATTCGGGTCTTAGGGGAATTACTTGCTAGAGAGTTCGAAAATATTTTTGTGGGAATTGAAAATTTCCTTACCTTATCATTTTTTTTTACTTTGAGTCTGTTTGGTTCAACGAAATAAGTATGCCCATTGATTGGTCTTCTTTGTTTCCACCAAAGCTTTGGAGCTTTTTGTTATGTTTATAAAATTTTTCTTTAATATGCCTATTTTTTTATAGTAATTAAACCACATGTTTCTTTGGGAAAATATTTTTGTTCTCTTCAGAAGGTTTAGTGAAAACAAGCCTCTTAGGTTTTTTGTGAATTATATGGATACAACAACAACAACAACATCAAGCCTTTATCCCACTACGTGGGGTCGGCTACGTGAATCCTTTTTCTCCATTTTGTCTTATTAAAAGTCAAATTCTCATTTAAATCTAATAAAGAAAGGTCATTCCTAATATTTTCTAACCAAGTCTTTTTAGGTCTGCCCCTACCTTTCTTAACATAAGTCAAATCTAATACCTCTACTCTCCTAACCGGGTCATCGGAAGGCCGTCGTTTTATGTGACCAAACCATCTAAGGCGACTCTCTCTAATCTTATCTTCTACTACAGCTACTCCAACCTTTTCACGTATATGCTCATTTCGCATCCTATCTCTAAGGGTAAAGCCACTCATCCACCTGAACATCCTCATCTCTGCCACACTTAACTTAGTATTATGCTTCTCCTTTAATGGCCAACATTCGGCACCATAAAGCATTGCAGGCCTCACTACCATCTTATAGAATTTTCCCTTAAGTTTGAGGGGTACATTTCTATCACATAACAAGCCCGATGCATTCCTCCACTTCTACCATCCAACTTGAATTCTGCTGATAATATCTCCATCTATTTCACCATCACTCTGAACAACAGATCCAAGATATCTAAAACGTGTACTCTTATTAATGACTTGATCGCCCAAAGTCACAATCCCCTCACTAGGTCTATTACTAGTAAAATTACACTCCATATATTCTGTTTTAGATCTACTCAAGCGAAAACCTTTAGACTCTAAGGTTGACCTCCATAATTCAAGTTTACCTCAACTCCCTCTCTAGTCTTATCAACAAGAAGAATATCATCAGCAAAAAGCATACACCAAGGTACATCCTCTTGCAAATGTCTAGTGAGAACATCCATGACTAAAGCAAAAAGATATGGGCTTAAGGCTGATCCTTGATGTAATCCAACCGAAATAGGAAAATACTTGGTCAATCCACCTTGTGTTTGAACACAAGTAATAGCTCGTGCATACATATCTTTAATGATTTGAATATAAACATTATTGACTCATTTCTTTTCAAGAACTCTCCATAGCACTTATCTTGGAACTTTATCATATGCTTTTTTTAAATCAATAAATATCATATGTAGATCCTCCTTATTTTCTCTATATTTCTCCATCAAACCTCTTAATAAATGTATGGCTTCCATATTCGACCTACCCGGCATGAATCCAAATTGATTTTGAGAAACATCAGTTTCACGCCGCAGCCTATGCTCCATAACTCGCTCCCATAGTTTTAAAGTATGACACATTAACTTAATACCTCTATAATTCGCACAATCTTATGCATCACCTTTATTCTTAAAAATAGGAATTAACACACTCATTCTCCACTCATCTGGCATCTTTTTAGTATTCAAAATAGTATTAAAAAGGTGAATTATATGGATGATAATTTAAAATTGAGATGGTCAAACACTACATTCATCTTCTTTCTTAATTAGTATGAGTGAGAAGATCTCATTTAGATATGGTAGGATTTCTCTAATCAAGATAATCAAGATTTGAATGAAAATATGATCGAATTCATTATTGAGTCAAACGCGAAATTCAAGTACTCATATTTCTACTAATTGTTTAAGAATCATAGCATCATGACTAAACTTTATCTGAGACCTTAGTAGTAATCGAGCTCCAACCAACATACTTTCATTGCATTGAAATATTCAATGATAGAGAGTGTCTACCTTGCTTATTGAGAACTTCATCTTAATCTCATTGATGAGACGACTTCTTTAAATTTGTTTTATAGCTTTCCTAATGCCTTTTGCAATTATTAGGTGTTTCATAAGTATGACTTGATCATGGAATTAGCTTCATCCCAAAGAGCAAACGTTAGGTATTTTGCATCTAGACGAAGATGAATGATTTAGATAAGTCTGATCGTCTAGAGTGGTATTTATGTAATATTAAAGTTTTAGATGTTAAATATGTAAATAGAATGTTATAAAGTGGTATGTATGTAAATTTCCCTATATGATGAATTTTTTTTCTCTTCATACAATCAGACTTATCTAAATCATTTCATTGAGTAAAATACATTAAGACAATCTATCTTTTAATAAAGCTCTTATTTCAATAAAATTATATAACATAGTTTTCATACATGAGTTCTTTTGCCCCCATCTTCTTACATAAGATGCTGGACAACGTTCGGAGACCAACAAGAACAAGACAACACTTTTTTTTTTCTCGATACCGCTAGGCACCGGGCGACATGACACATTCTGGTTGGTCTCCGTACAGTCCGGTGTTCGCACAGAATAATTTCTGCTTACATAAAAATTTTAAAGATGTTTCACATGATTAGATTAATTCAAATATAGCGTGACTTCTCAATACAAAATCTAACGGTCTTCAATCTTCAAATCAAATTAAACATCCTCCTAATAAAAACAGAGGTGCATCTAATAATTTACAAATCTCAACCTTCCCCTACATAAGTACAAAATTTAAGAAAAGTATGCTGCACACTACTTCTCTCAATCAAGCTCATCAACCCCCCTTCTCCTTCTTCCCTAAATTCCCTCATTGTAAGAATGGCCAATATCAGGCGGGCTTATCGCAATCCACAACAAGGAGATGGTAATGGCAATCAACCCCGACCACACATAAATAATGGTCGGAGTCTTCCCTCTTCTTCCCATCAGCCCCTTACAGAAAGGATACATATGAGCCAAAACCCAGAAGCTAAAGAACAATCCGCCAATCAATTTGCTCCATTGCGGAATAATGCTGTAGAGCGTCCTCGATACGCCGATGAAGATAGCAATGATGTTGACAGCGAGGATTGTGAGCGGTGGGACGAAGAGAGCGGTCCACTTGACTATATAGAGGTCGGCGAAGAGATCTTCGTCGTCCTCGTTAGCAGATTTAGAGGTGAGGGTGAAAGAGATGTCGATGCCGGCAATGACTTTGAGAAGGCCTTGGAGGACTGCGGCGAGGTGGGCGGAGGTGCCTCCGATGACCCAGAATTGTTCGTTTCGCCAGTATTCTTCGAGGGAGATGCCGGACCATTTGACTTCGAGGATGGAGAGGAGGGAGAGGGTGAGGGTGATGAGGAGGAGGTAGATGAGGAAGGTGGTGTTGAGGGATTGGACGACGAATTCGCCGGTGAAGAGGGAGACAGCGGGAAGAAAGCAGTAGATCACGAGGAAGATGGAAGTGAAGGGGTAGATTCCGACGTTGATGTAGGCGACGCGTTGGAGGAATTTCAGGCGGGAGCTCGCGAGCAGAGCATTGTTCTTGGAGAAAGAAGATCTCCACGGACCCTGTAGCCCACCGGAGCACCTGATGCAGGCGGTCTGTCAAGTTAATTGGTGCCGTCCCTCTAAACGCGTCGCGCTTAGGAATGCAATACACTGACCTCCATCCCCGATTATGCATTCTGTATCCCGTCACCACGTCCTCCGTCACTGACCCGTAGATCCACCCGATCCTATCCCCCCATTCCGTCTTATCCTCATACCTGCAAAATAAAAAATTCTTACTTTCAAACTTCTGCTTCATCTCCCAAGAAAAAAATTTGTATTATGTTAACAAACATACCAGCAAGAAATGACAGATACAGCCTCTGCGACTGTCAAAGCATCCAACGGCGGCCGAGGAGCAAGCAACGCACCAGGCGGCCTTCCATTCTTCACAGACGGATGGTCTGCCAATGGCCGCCCTTGAAACTCCGCAAATGCAATCGAATCCAAAAAAATACCGGAGTTGCCAAATCTTTCTGGCATGTCAAGATCTGGATGCTCGTTTAGCGGCTGAGACTCATCATCTCCCTCCCCTCTCTTTCGCACAACCTCTGCTTTCCTCTTGTGTTGCCCGTAAAGCCCCAAATACTCGTTCGCACGCGGTGGACAGAAACCGTAGAGCGCGTATCGCCGGAATAAGCATCCAGTTCCGACATACATTGGACCCTGTAATCCATCCAATGCGCGCATGTTCCCGTCGAAGAAAACTGTGTTGTGGTTCGCATAACGGTCGGACGGATCGATTCCCTCGAATCGTTGGGGATATTGAATGTAGCAAATTCGGTCGCCGCCTCGATCCATCATGTAACACATACCTTCGCGAATGGCGAGCGAATTGTATATGTAATGATCACAGTCGAAGTTGAGGATGAAAGGGCCGTTGGAGAGGATGGCAGATGCGCGCACAAGAGCGTTCATTGCGCCGGCTTTTTTTATTATGGTCGTAGCCTTGGCGTTTCTCTCGGGAGACGTAGACGAGCATTGGAACCCGAATGTCGACGGAGGTGAATTCGATGAACGGATGGTCCCCTGTGTTGCCGTAGACAGGGCTGTGGTCAGGTGCTTTGATCATGATTTGAAGAATGCCCGCATGGTCTTTATTGGAGTGGTCAGGGGAAGGGGATTTCCAGGTACCGGGCCAGTGGGTACCGTCGGCCATCCATGTCGCTATTGGAATGTTGGATTTCGCTGCGGCGGGATCTTCTCCATTTTCTTTCGCGAGGTTTACGGCTTTCTTCTGTTCTTTGGAGTTTAGGGTTTTGGAGCGCTTTCGGATGGATTCAGGAAGGCCGTTGATCCGGACCTTGAATTCGTCGTATTCGCGCTTGATCCAGCGCCTATCCTTCACGAAATCTGGTTGCTTTTTGTTTTTGGTTGGATCCAGTTTGAGGTTGAAATAGGCCTCAGGGTTGCGAGGCTCGACACAGTGTTTGCGGCAGAAGGGCACCCAGATTTCGGCGAAGGAGGCGGCTTCCGCCATGGCTTCAAAGGTGAGGAGGGCGGCGCCGTCGTCGGAGACATAGATGGCGAGTTTATCAACAGGGTACTCTGTGGCGAGGACGGAGAGGATGGTGTTGGCAGTGACGAGAGGGGGCTCTTTCTCCGGATCGGCGGTGGAGATGAACACATCGATTCCAGGGAGGTCGGAGAGGCCCATTGGGTTCGACGGCGAGGGAGACTCGAATTTCTCCTGGAGTGCGGCGAGGTCGGCTGCGCGGTTGATGGGGTTGATCTTTGTGAGGATGTCGAGGAGCCAGGAGAAAGCGAACCAGATCTCGCAGGCGGTGGATAAGCCCCATAGCCATAAAGCATCTGTGTTTGCATTCGTTATTCTCCAGATTAGGAAGCCGATTAGACAAACCAGACGGCCCAACACCAACAACCTGTTTGAATTTTGTTACCGTTAGACCTTACATGAAAAAAATTTATACAGAGAGATGAGTTGAACTTAAATATTTTTAAATTTAGCATAAATTTAATCATTTAAACCTTCTTCGACTTTAAATACCTGTATGGGCTTAGAATTACGGCTGGTACTCGGACTTTTCTTGTGAGGGGCTTCCATGGCTTATCCATGAAATCCGACATATTCATGCCGCCGGCGGCATCATCATAGCCGCCGTCCGGCGACCAAAAGGCGTTGCCAATGCCGTACGTTCCCTTTGATTCAAAAAGCCACCTGTTGTGATCAAAGTCGCCGGTTTGGCTCCGGAGAAGCATCGACTTATTCTGACTCTTCAATAAAGATAAACGTCGATCCATCTTGGCAGAGGAATCTCCTCCGCTCCCACCGTCGTCACGCTTTCTCGCACCACCGCCACGCTGATTCGTTCGCTTGGCTGCATTGGTAGGCGGTGGAGGAGGGAGGTCTTCAGACTTGGTGCTGGAGCTGCCGACGGCGGTGTAGGGCTGGTTGTCAGGGGTGGGGGGCATGAGTACGGTGTAGCTCATGAAGTCATTGGGCCCGCCGGAGGACGTGGAGGTGAGCTCCGGACCGCCGGATTCGATGTCGCTGCGGGAGGAGCTCAACATGCGGCCACTGGAGGTCCGGCGAGTGGATTTTACCCCCGATTTCTTTGGTGATGATGACGACATGTCGATTTCTTTTGATTTTTTTTTTCTCGGACCGTATTTATGTTCTGAAGCTTTTCACCTTTGGTTGTTTGGACGCCATTTATAGCTTAAAAGGTGGTTTTGAATGGTTTGCAGAGCATTTGAGAGCCGACGGTGCGGAGGGAATTAGGAGAGAAAATGAGAGGTGCAGAGCAATTTGCGGCGTAGAGAAACACACCCAACAATTTCCATATATAGAAGCTTATTAAACTTAATATATTAGTTTAATAATATTTTATGCTATTTTTAATTTTTAATGGTTTATTTTAATTAATTAGTAATTTAATATGTTATTTAATTAATTATTTATCTAAAAATTTATTTTAATTAATCTTTGATTTAATAATTTTTTAATTTAATTATTAATTTCAATATTTTAGTTTATTTTAAATTTTAATTTCCTTAATATTATAGTTTAAATAGAAAGGAGTGAAAGTTATAAGAGCTTTTCATTTAGAGCAAAGTGGTAGGATGTTTGAAATGTTTTCAGCCTGTGTTCGATTCCCATGGGGTCCGGGCAGGATGTCTTTGGTTGTGGTGGGCGGGGATCGTATTTCTGACGTTTTTTATATATTTTATAACTTTTTTAATTTAATTATTAATTTCAATTTTATATTTTATCATATTTCCATCGGTTTTTTTTTTCGACGGAAAATCTTTCCGATGCGTCGAATAAAATTCCGCCGGAAACGTCCAAATCCACCGGAAAATATCCCGATTTCCGCCGGCAATATGAGATATTACTGTAGTTTATTGATGTGAAATTACTAACAAGGATTAGCATAACAGCGTGCTAATTCTCACTTATAAAAATACATTGTTTATTGCTTTCTGTTCTACTTGCAAGAAATGGCATTATATTTGGGGATATCATATGTTTCTGACCTACATTTCCTTCAAAAAAATTTCGTTATATATTCCTTTTCCTTTCGAATACCTTCCCACTCAATATAATAATTAAGCGGTGATTAATCAATATTAATGACATAATGCAGCCTTAATGAAATAATTAAGAACCAACGGAATTGATGAGTTGTAGAGAAAGGAGACAAAACAAACCAAATAGAACTCTTCATCATCTGTCTTGCTTGGGATCTTCCATGCATGCCAGCATCATATCAAAAGTGAGATCTAATTGAGGGATCTTTTACTTGCAAGGTAAAATGAGAGCTTCAATATTTATATTATTATATTAATGAAGTCGTTTGCAGCGATAACAAATAAAGGAGGATTACAGCGGTTCTGAAACCACTGCAAATTAAATTATAGGTGCTAAAATCGCTGCTGTAGGATAGAAAAAGTGTTGCGAAAGCCTATTTTTTTAGTAGTATATGTTCTATAATTATTCGCCTTAGTTACATATTCGTGTATTATCTTACAATAAATATAATAAAAAAATGGATGGCTTGCTAGCTGCGTATTATAGCATTGTTGAGATCTATCAACCAAAAAAAAAAAAGATCAAGAATTTTACCTTCTGCTCGAAATAGGGGTCTTCAGCCCAAATAAAGATGCACTTCATATTTCAATTCATAACATTTCAAGCCTTTATCATAACAATGATCACCATAAATAAAGTACTATTCTTGTCTCTAATATTATGTAAATATAAGCTCTTCATATCTCTCTCTTAAAATTTGGTTGACTATATCGTTCTAAATGTAAACTTGGCTGAAGTAACATTATATAAATTTTGATGTCTAAAACTATATGTTTCATATGTTTTGGAGTTAATTTATCTTATTTTGATGTAAAATATATATATATATATATATATATATATATATATATATATATATATATATATATATATATATATATATATATATATATATATATATATATATATATATAATATATATATATATATATATTTGAGTTTACAAGAAATGAATTCATGCAAAAAAAAAAAAAAAAAAAAAAAAAACCCTAAAATCTGAAAACTTAGCTTTCAAAAATCAATTCCAACTACTTCTAAACAATTAGGTTGAAACAAAATAATCTAAAATACTCAAGAAAAAGATGTAATGGAATGTCTTACCTGTTGAAATGCCACAACTAAGAACATAGAATCTTGATTCACCATCAATAATTATAAAAAAAGTTAATATTTTGGCTTATCTATTTATATAATTTAATTGCAAATACTTGACAATGCAACACATGGTTGATGGAATCACTCATATGAAATGAAAAAAGAAAATCATGAGGGAAATAAATTGATATTAGTTCTAGTACAAAAACTATGCGAAGAAATATAAGTTAAAACATGAATAAGCTCAATCTTTTTAATTGAATATATCATCATTGAAGAAATATAAGTTAAAACATGAAATGAAACCTTATAGCACATGATATTAACATACTATGATTGTATTAGCATGGACTTGATATTTTAAAAATAAAAATTATGTTGACTTTCTTATAATGATAAAACTACAAAAAATCATATTCTTTATTAATTACTTATTTATATTATAATTATAAAAGTTATTTATAGTCCCCCCCCCCCCCCCCCCCCCCCAACATGAGTTCATAGTCTTTTATTTTAATTAATCTAAACTTAATTGAGAATGAGTAGAAGATGTAAAGCATTATAAATTTCAAGATTGCAATTAATATTACTTTTCCTTTTAATTTCTAATCAATCAAACAAGTTGTTGACCTCATTTTTGTATGAGGTCACTAAGGACCCATCCAGACTCCAGATCAATCTAAAACCTAGGATTCTCCAAGATCAAGACCTTAGGATCCATTCTAGATCCTAGGACCCTTCTGGACTCCAGACCCTAGGATCTACTCTAGACCCTAGGATTCTTCTAGACCAATCCAAATATTAGGATCTATTCTAGACCCTAAGACTCTCCTGGATTCAAACCCTATGATCTTCTTAGACCCTAGGAGCTGCCTAGACCTTAATTCAATTCAAACTTCAATCAAATCCAGACTTTAAACCCATTCAGATCTTAATCTCCAGTTCAATCTTAGATCTTATCTTTGATCTAGCTTTAAACATATCTAATCATTTATAATTCCCTAAATGATTATAAATGATTTGGATAATTCAAACTTAACCTATCAAACTCAAAATCCAGATCAAATCCAAAATCCAAACCCAAATCCAATGCTAAAAGGGCAAGTCCTAAGAGCCTTTTTCAGCAAATTTTCAAACACTTCAAAAACCAATCAAATGACCTCCGATTCAGAGTCTGTCAGTTGCATATTGATGGGACATGTCTCTGGAGGTAACCCTCCAAATTTGAGCCCATTCTGAGGTCTCTAACCTCAGAATCTAAATCTAAATCCAAAGGCTGTAAAACCTTCAAATATTTACGGCCTATGCCACTGGACCTGCCATCCAGTGGATTTTGACCTTAGAGCTTTCTCCAAAGCCTCTAATTACTTCCAGACCCTTAATTATAACTCACTGAACATTAAACTGCATTTTGGTTAACCCACTTTGACCCCTAGTTGACCAGGGGTCAAAATGACCAAAATACCCCTATGGGGCTTAAATAGTGATTTCAAACCAAATGAACTCTGAATTGAAGGCAACTACTTCCAGTAAGTTTCAAATGTCATTTCAAATCTGTCGGACCCATTCCCAACCCTTGGGTCAACCTGGTTGACCAAGTCAACAGATTTGACCCAAAGTCACTTTAAGGGTCCAAAGAGATGTTTTGAACCAATTGATCTCCCCAGACCCTGGAACCACACCCAATATATTCAAAATGTCATTTCAAATTGATTGAACCCATTTCCAGACCCTTGACCTACCTGATTGATCAAATCACCCATAATTGATTCAAGGCCCATTAAAGGCCCAATAGGCATATTTGATCCAAATGGCCTATTCAATCCCTGAAACCACCTTTACCAGACTTCAAATATCATTTCAAACCTGCCCAGTCTATACCCACCCTTTGGGTCAATCTAGTTGACCCAGTCAACTTAGGTTGACTCAAAATTCCCTTAAGGCTTTAATGGGTTATTTTAACTCATTCAATCCATTGAATCCTCTTCAAGCTTCAAATCAACTCCTAATTATAGCCTAACCATGCTTTGGATGTTGGCCAATCAAATCCAATTAGAGTTGACCAAGTCAACTCTAAGCTTGGGTTAAGTCTATTGCAAAACCCAAAATCAAATTCTGGTCTCTATCCCTCCACTTGGCCTTGGCTTTGGTTCATTCTGATCAACCCTTGAGATCCCTTTACTGCCACATCAGCAGTCAACATGGTCAGTTGACCAGTCAACAAATCTCTAAATGTCCAAGTGGCTTGACCCAAGCTAGCCCAATCTTTTCCAAACCCTTCAAATAATTTTCTAAGGCCTCTTCATTGCCACATCAGCAGTCCAAGTGGCTTTGAACTGGTCAAAGTGTCAAATTAAGCAAATTGAGTGGTTAAACTTGATTAAATTAATCTTTGAGCTTAATCCACTCCACCTCTAACCCATCCAGCTATTTAATCAGGCTCTAGAAGCTTCCTAGGGTTTATTCCAGCCCTTTGATCTTGATCTAACAGCCCCCATTACTCCATGTGTCCAAATAAAAGACAAAAAGCCCTTTCCATGTAGGATGTCCTTGATCCGTCCTTGGCTTCTGCTCCCACCAACTCCCAGCGACACATGGCAGCATCTGGAGGTCCAGCCATTTGATCCTAGCCATTGATTCAACCTGGGAACGTTTGAATAGGGAGAAATGCCCTAATTAAGCCCCATTCGAATCCCTACACTCTCTCACTCACCTAGAGCTCCTCCAGCCGAACTCTTTGTTCGTTTGAGCTCTACTTGACTTCCTCAACACTTCCCCACCCAAATCCCGCCGGTCAAAGCTGCCTCCGGCGATCTTCCGACGAGCCTAATACTCAATCCGTCCAAGGCTTATACCAGGCGATTCGTGGCGTATCGGAGCATGGATTCAACTGGGAACTTAATCGTGGACAGTCTACAAGCTCAGAGAATCCAAAAACGGTTCAAACCGTCCATTTAATCGCTATAAATCTCTAAACCTAGCTTAGAACACATAGAGTTAATTAGCATTTTATTAAACGCATATTTAATATTTTGAGTGTACCCCCACGATTTCTGTTCGTATTTTCAATCTAAGTCTAAAATTTCATCGTATTTAATCAACCATATCGAACGAACGAGCCATAAAACGCTCTCTAGGGCGTTTTCTCGGTTTGGCTCAGACGAACAGCTCCTGAACCATTGATCGATGACCATTCATCGCTCGATCAACGGTTTAGATCGAGCCGTTCCGTGAACTGCTGAGCCACGCATCCCGTTTGGTTGATCAAACTCCCGTTCAGCTCGATCATGGCCTTTGGTTTTGGACCGCGGGATCCATCGTCCGCCGTTTGATTTCTCTTGGCTGAGATCAAACCGTGGAATTGATCTCTACAGTTGGATGAGCCCCGCGCGGATCCGACGGCCGATACAGTTTGCTGAGCTGGTTAAGTGGCTTGCGCGTGGACCCCAGCCGCTGCCATGCAATGAATGCCAATCATTGGCCGCATTTTGGTCCCGCCAACCAGCGAACGCCACGTGTCTCCCGCCGCCAGGTAATTAAGAATGATTTAATCTAGTTTTAAATCATTTTTAATTATAGATTTCTTTTAAATTAACTTAAAATTATTTTAAAATTATAAAAAAATATTTATTTTATATAAGATATTATCAGAAAACTAAAAAATATTAATTTAAAATTAATTTTAAGATATAATACGAAAATATTTTGAAATATTTTAAATATAACTTATTTCAAGTTAATTTTTAATTAGAATAATCTTAAATATTTAATAGAATTTAAAATTTTATTTTTAAAACATACTTTAATAAAAAAATATATGTATGAATATTTGAAATATTTATATATATATACATGTTCAATTTAACTTAAAATTTAATCTAATATATATATATATATATATATATATATATATATATCTTAAATTGTTGTAAAATATTTTAAACATTTAAGTATTTAATTAGACTTAAATTCAAAAAAAAAAAAAATTTATTCCAGAAATATTTAAGACTTAATTTAATCTAATTTATTAATTATTTTGATTACTATTTAGTTTTAAATTAATTTAAATTCCTTAATTAATCTAAAAATTTAAAAATGTAGAATTAATTCATTTTAAATTATAAAAATATAAATAATATATCAAAATTTCCAAAAAATTAAAAATTTTAATTTAAAACTATTTTCAAAATTTAAAACTCAAATTATTTTCATTAATTTCAATTATTTGGTTATATTTAATATTTAATTATTATTTAATTAAATATTATATTAAATATTTTGAAAAATTAAAATTTATTTTAAAATAACCCTATAACCAGTGGACCTCTCAAATCCTTAAAAATTATTTTAATAATATTTTTAAATTATTATATTTTTAAATTTATGTCTTTATGTATAAGCCTATACATATAAATACATATATTTTAAAAAATATTGTAAAAATATATATTTAAATATCTAATTTTGAGAGGTCCATTGAAATTTTAAACATAGGTTAAGCTTATGTGAACAGAAATTATGGGGGAGGATTAATGGATAATTATTTTTAATTATCCACTAATCTATTTAATGTTTATGTTAATTATCCCTAACTTTTGCATGCTTAGGTTGTGCACACACCACCTAGTCTAAGATCTCCTAGTTTTAAGGACTTGATTGTGCTTTTGTGTATGTGCATATTAATGTTAGTCAAGGGTTAGTTAAAACAATTGATTTGAACCCACTAAACCTAGCGTTATTAAGGACAAAAATTAAGGACATATATTTAGAAAATTTAGAATATTTCCAACAATTAGGATTCACTTCCCCTTGAGTTGAAACTTCAAACAATTGAACTTAGTGACATGTACAGCCACTAGGAAAATTTTCACTGGTTTTGGAAATCATTAAGACCCTTAATTAAATTTCCTAAGTTTAAACCCTTAATTAAGCTCTAAATCTTCCAGAAAATATAATAAATCCAAAAAATATGTATAACCCCTCTAACTGACCAGTTTTGAATCCTCAACCAATGAAAATTAAAAGCTCTTTAAATTGACAGCAAATTAAACCTTTATTGAATTTTAAGTGAAATTGAATATTTTAATTTAAATAATTAATTAATAATAATTACAAATTCCAAAAATTTCCCAAACACTTGGGAATCTCTCCTTAGGTCATTCCTGACCTTTGGAGTTGATTTCAAGGAGTTAGGAGTTCATTTGGAACAAAATCCCAAAAGGGGCCTCTAATTAAACAATTTAAAAAAATCCATTAAGTAGTCAAAACTTTAAAAATCCATAACTAATTCAAGAAAAATCCAAACCAGTCAAACTCACTTGCATTCAAATCATAATAATGTCTAATATTTATTAAAAATATTAAATTCGAGAAATCTATAATATGTCAAAAAGTCAACAAATTGGTCAAACCGTAGTTAAAATCTAGTTCGAAACTTCAAACCTTCGTAATAAAATGTAAAAAAATTTGATTTCAACGTACTTACTGTCTAACTGATTGTAGTGAGGTCTAATATTTTAATAAAATATAAACATTCCAGAAAATACCCTTAATCAAAAATTCAACTTTTGACCCTTTAATTAGATGATTAAAATATTCCAGAAATTCATAAAAACTCAAAATTGCTTTAAAACTCCAGAAAATATTGGCTTAATGTTTAAAACATTCAACAAACCTTTTAAAACACAACAACCATCCTAAAGATGAAGTTTATTGGCTGGACTACTCCGGGCTGCGGTGCTAAGTGTCCTAAGGAGGCTGGTTCCTCGAGCCTGGTGGCACAACGCCACGAATGAATTTTAAGGGATGTTAAACCTTAAAATAGATTAATCATTAATTATTTAACCTTTTAAAATCTTTAATTCAATTACATTAATTTAGTTTATCGGCTGGACTACTCCGGGCTGCGGGGCTAAGTGTCCTAAGGAGGCTGGTTCCTCGAGCCTGGTGGCACAACGCCACGAATCAATTAATGGAAAACTTAAATTAATCAAATCTTTAAAAATCAGCAATCAAACACTCTTTTTTTAATAAAATACATTAACTTTCCAACCCTTAAAATTAATAATCAAACCTTAAGCAATTTCAATCAAATATCACATTTAGGACATATCAAAATCGCACGACCTACCTCACACACTTTAGATGGTTTGCTAGGATCATCGACTCTAGTTTTAGGATAGGCCGGTGTTTTACTTTATGCAGTTGTGTGCTGGGATTTTCGAGCTTTTTCTGCATGCTGTTTGCTAGTGTAGAATTGATGTGTTTACTTACTTACTTCCTGCACTCTGTGGTTTGTTTGTGCGCTAGATATACCCCTAGGTTAGGGACGAATTATACTTGTTCAGTCTTATGTAGGTGGCCATGCTCATACAAGGAACTGAAATTAAAGGGGGCAATTAATAAAATAATATATATATATATATATATATATATATATATATATATATATATATATATATATACTATTTGCACAGGTGCTTCAGAAGACTCTTAAGACCCCCTTTAAATAATAAGAGCATGGCCAAGTGTGGCAAAAAAGTGTATTTCAATTTTCATATTATAACTGCTTGGGAGTATATACAACTGTTGATTATTAGGATAACCTTGCAGGATCGAGTCTAGATTTTTCAATTTTTATTATTGTAAATTTGATTTGATATGGTTGTAAGTATTTAAAATGATTTGAGATTGAGATATAAATATCCAATTTGAATTCCAAAGATGTGAAGACATCCCTAAAGGGGAGAGTCTTCTTCCATTTGGAAGTCAAATTAGGATACTTTGCAAATATCCAAAGAGGAAAGATAACACCCCGATCAAGGGGGAGTTTCTTTTCATTTGGATATCCGGAACCGACGAATCAAGATGTTCGTGAGAAGACGAAGAAATGGACAACGAGAATAATCCCAAATCTCAAAGTCATTTGATTTAGGATTAGAAATCCGGGTTGTAGTCAGTGGTGCCCGGCCATTTTACTTTCTTGCAATTCTGTGATGTAATAATAAGGGCAATTGCATTATTTAGACATCAAATATCCAACATAAGTCTAAGGGGTCAATTAAGGATCTGCTCTAGATGTCGACACCGTTTCTTTATACTTTTCTAATTAATGTCTCTACCACTCTTCGAAAAGACTGGACTCATATTTTAAAATCGTTTAGGTGGTTTAGCTGGCTCCCCAATCCAGGCCGGGGTAAGACCAGATTCGCATTGCACTAGCTAGGTTCGGGGTACTAATTTTAAGTGCCCAATTTAGACTTAGGTTCTGAGGCTGGCTCGGACCATAAGACCTCAACTTTTGGGAATTGAATCCCAAATTTCTAATAAAATTGACCACTCAAACTAAAAAATCTCTTTCAATCAAATTCAAGCCCAACACTTAGGATAGGCTGAGGTGTTTCTAAAGTGATTCAGAATCTCAAAACACCTCCTACCCTTCTTCCTTTGACATTTGAAATAAGTGTTCAATCTTGAGCCAATCCCCCTTGAAATTCAAACCCTTACCTCCTTTGATATCGTCCTTTGAAATTCTTAAATAAAATTTACATCTCTATTTTAATCAAGTGTTTTCGTAGGAAATTCCGATTTCCTACGATGTAATTGACTACAAGGGCTTGCGCTCGTAGGAGATTTAGAAACCCAGATCTAATTTTCAAAATCAATTTTTCAAAAACCTTCAATTAATTATCTTTGGGAATTCAAACAAAAAAATGATGATCGTTATCGTCATATTAAAATAATCGATAATAGGTAATATCATCTTTTTTCGGGAAGATATATTATTTTATTATCATTATTTTGCTTATGAAATTAACGATCTCTTATCCGAATTATTATAGTTAAATAATTGATTGAACGTCTTCTTGATCTTTCGAGATCATATGTCGTTCCTCCTTGAGTTTGACTACGATAACTTGGATGAATTTATAATTCTGAAATTTGAACCCGTTGGGGAACGATACATTCGTTTTTCGAGGCGATATATTGTTCATAACGACGTGTTCTATTTCAAAATTTAAAATTAAATATTCCCAAAGAAAATTAAATATTTTTCAAAACTATATATATTTAAATATTTTTTTAATCAAAACACAAGTGAGCAAAAAACTATTTTTATTCAAATGCATTACAATTTAAATTTTCATATCAATTTTATTTCATCACTTCTAACCTCTACAATCAGGAGCTTTAGCAACAATCTTATTTCATTTCTTATCGGTTTCTGATAGTGATTATTATGGTTATTATATACAATTTGACATTCTAATCTACTATTTACGTACTATTTTAGTTAATGTTTTGTTTTGTTTCTTTCATGTTTTGTAGGTGCTTTGGCTTTTGATTTTGATTGAATGGCTCATCAGTTTTTACAGAACGCTTGTGCTTATTATTATTATTTTTTTATCTTTCTTTTTTGGGTGATGGCTACTGGCCATCCTAGATTGTTATTAGGTTACTATGTAATTTTTATTAGTGTGGACTTTTGGCTCTTTGATTTTATTTTTTACTTTATTTGTAGCTCTTTGGGCATTAGCGAGTTGAAGGTCCCCCTTAAGAATCTTGTAATCCCTTTTTTAATTAACGTGTAGGCTCTGCCATGAGTTTTACCTAAAAAAAAAAAGTGAAAAATGTCATATGTTTGTTTTATCAATATATATTCTTCAACACACTTATTTTTTGTCAAATATCCAATTAATGATATCCTAAAACATGGCACATATAACAAATAATTCAAAGCTATATATGATCATATAGATTCATTATTCGAGACAAAAAGTTGAAGCATAAATTTGACTATGAACACTTACCAAATGTAATGATTAGAAAGCCTAATTATTTTGTATGTAATGGAAGATGATGCTCATGTAACCTCTCATTTTCATAAAAACAAATCATGACATGCAATTCATTTTAAATCGTAAAGTTTTAGATTGATGAACTGTTCAAAAAGAAGAAGAAAATTCTTTTATTATTATTTTTTTGTTTTATATCGTCTTTCTGCCTTAATTGGGTAGTTAGATTATCAAGCTTTATTTATATATATAAAGAAATTATTTTTAACCAAAAAAAAAAAAAGATTGTGATTTATAAAATAATTACTATAAAACCCTGTTTGAAATAAATTTATTTATATTTTGACAAAATGTATAACATTTCAACAATGAACATATTCTATATGTCACATGATAATTTTAGTTATATATATATTTTTTCTCTTTCTATGAATTTATGTTTGACGCATCATCAAAAATTATCTTGATCAAGCACAAATCTCAAAAAGTTGCAAAATTAAATTTGGGACCATTCAAACTCTGATCTCAGCACCCTTATAGTCAAACTGAATGTCTCTACAAGGCGAACCCAATGACACTAAAATTAGTCCAATTTGAGCCCAAATAGGCTTGAACCAAGGGACTGAAGTATATTTGAAAGCTTCAAAGCATTCATTGTGTAACCAAATAATATCCAAATATGACATGTTTATAGTCGAATTGAGCGTCTCGACGAGATGAATCCAACGAGCCCATGCTTATTTAATGTTGACATGATCATTAATGCACTTCATATTTGAAATTAATCGAAGGATCCAAAATCTTCAGAATTTTCAAGTTATCATGTATCTTTCAAGAAAGTTTAATTTGAATTATTAATGAAATTTTATATAAATAAAACTGCATATAATAAGAATTCCATGAAGGTATGCCCATGAGGTAGCATCGAATGAAACTAGTAGTGGACAAACTTCTCACTAAAAAGACCTTATGAGAGCAATTGGTAGACAAGGTGTCTACTCATAACCCAGGAAGACATGCCTATGAGGCAGCCTCAAAGGGAAGTTAGTAGTAAACAATGTCTTTATTAAAAAGACTCCATGAGAGCAAGTGGTAGACAATGTCTCTCTTATTCAAAAATCTCAGAAGGTTTAGAGTTATTCAAAAAGTATTTTAAAGATAAAAGCCTTAGAAGGAGCATGTGTACATAAAATCACAGACATCAAAAGCCTCAAAAGGTAGATGTACACCTAAAATTTTAGAAAGCATAACTATGAGACCTTCATATTTAGAGTTCTATTCAAACTAGTTTTACCCAACTTGACAAGTAACCTGCTAAATTTTTGCATTTGAACTCTTTTGCTCATGTTTGAGAGTGTTTCATATGCATGTGTTATGTGCAATCATGGGCGGATCCACCCTAGTCTTAGGGTGGGCAAATGCCCACCCTCAATTTTTTTTTTAATATTTATAGGAGATTTTTTGGAATATTTTGAGTATTTTAGGCATTTTGCCCCCCCTCAAAAATTTTTTTGGTCCTAATTTTATCAATTCTAGGCATTTTTGTCCATCCCCACAAAAAAAATTTTTTTTTTGCCCACCCTGAAAAAAGAAGCTGGATCCGCCCCTGTGTGCAATATGCTTTGTATTTAGATTAAGGTGCCATGGGCACATTATAAATTTTGTTATGTGCTATTTACACTATATTATGTATTCAAATATTGATGTGAAGGAGGATTTAGATATATTAGAAGGGATGTAATTTTTGTTGTATATTCTAGAAATTTGAGCTTGAGGGCTATTATGATATTTTGTTATAAGACATTTGTTTATCCTTTATGTACAATTTCAACCATTATTTAAATGCATTCGACATCAATATATATTTCAATTTTGTAAGGTACTTCAGTTATTATTACAACATAGTATTTTCATGAGTTCTTTTTATTTAAGCTATTAAATTTCATTTTAGGCTACGATAGTCTACTGAGCCGTGTTAACTCACTCATACATTTGCTTCAATTTTCGGGTCAGGAAAAGAGTAAGGAGAGAGATGAGTAGTTTAATAACAATCTCAGTCTCAGATGTTTAAATTTTTTAAATTAAAATGTATATTCATAAAATTAACATCTAATACTAAATTTTTTTACTTCATAATAAATTACTTAATACAAATCTTACTAATTTCTAAATAAAATATAAAAATGTATTCATCCTTAATATTAATCTGCATAACAAAATTAATAATAACTTTAATTTAAATATCTTATTATGAAAGTCATTTTCAAATAAAAAAATTTTTAATTTAATCAAAAATTATTTTTTTAATAATATAATTATAAAAAGTTATATTAACATATAATTAAATAATCAAGTCAATTTTTTTACAGCATCAAGTTATTAATTTCATTTATATATTGAACGTACGGATGAAAATTAAAATAAGCTAAATCGAGAATGGTAATTCCGATTTATAAGAGCCCATGAAATAGTTCTCTGATTTCGAAGAAATCGGAATTCCCTCCTCCGGTTTCATTACCGGAATTACCTACTCTTACTTCAGCAGAAACCGGAATTCTTCTCTCTCCAAAATTTATTTAGAACATGATCAACTCACTTGAGTGACCGAGTAGTTGAACAGTATTGGAGTACTTAAAATCCACACAAGCGTTAAGCATATGCCACTCTTCTTCTTGTAGTACATCTAGATTGATGTTGTACTATGACAAAGACTTGTAAATTATTGCCGAATTCATACATAATTATGTTGATGGTAGAAATCGTCCACTCATCTTAGAAGACAGCATACCGTTAGCTCAATTAAAACTATAAATTATGCGTGCATTAAGATTTATTTCATCAACACATACTGTTAATCTTATATGTCGTCTTTGTGATAATGGTGGCTGTACTGCCATGTATGTCATCGATGATAAGATTTATGATTTTATGTTGATGGAGGCTAAGACCCTAATATCGCAGTCTATGTGGAGGTTTAAGAAATACAACCAATAGATGTGGCGAGTCTATCCACTTAAGTGTATAGTTTAGTTCAAATTATCAATTTGAGGATGCCTTTTTGTGTCTAAAATATAGTTTCTTCCTAAATATTTTTTCTTTATCGTAGACCTATAAACAAAGATAGTCCTCCAACGCTTCGAACATGAAGCCCAAAGATATCACGAGGCAGTTATGATAAATAGCCAAGAATTCGAAGTTGTGGACATGTTACAACGTGCCCATAAAGTTGAAATATTAGGTCTATATGCTTCAATGTGTACATGCAGTAAGCCGCAGCTTTATGACATAACATGCGTACATGTTATTACTGCAACGGTGGCAAGGCAATGAGATTACAGTGCATTCATGTCGGCCTACTTCGTTCTACACTTCTATATGGATACATTTTCCGGATTACTCCATGTTATCTCAGGCAAAGAGTTTTGACCTCCCTTCAATAAAGAGTATAGATTAATCCCTTGACTAGCAACCGCATTCAGACGTAGTGTTGGTCACCCATGATGAAATAGATTTTGAAATACGATGGATGATGCGTCTTCTTTAATGATCAGAGCATGTAGCTATTGTCAAAACTTAAGTCATAATAGAGCTACTTGCTCACATAATCTTAGCTCTTCCAGACAATAAACTAGTTGTTCAGTTTCTAAAATTTTTCATATATCGTGCATTCACATTAATGAGTAGGAAAGGGAAGATGATGATAGCCAAATGCATGGAAGAACTCGCAATGCACATACTAAATATAAACATGGATCTCGGGCCACTCCTCATAGAAAAAAAAAAAAGAAAATATAGGTTGTCATTTTCTTGATAAATGTGTCGAACGGGTTGTAGCATTGAATTTTATTTCATCAGTTGGAATTTGCTTTGTATTTTATTTCATTAGCTCATATGTACCAATATATTATGGATAAGTATTTCATTTTGTTTATTCTTTACATATTGTAGTTTTTTTGGACACATTTAATGTAATGTAGAAAGTTGAAATGACAAAAAAAATCCATTAAGTGCTCATAAGACACAACAACATACTATATTAAAATACATTAACTCACTACATGTTAATGTTAATAAGCACGACGAAGAAAAAAAAACAATTTTATTTTTCATAATTATTTTTTAATGTAATTTATCATATCTATTATTTTTCATTGTACATTCCACCATTTCAATTTTAAAATATACCATTAATCATAATAAATAAATTAGTTAGTTATTTATAAAGCTATACTATTGTTATGTTTAAGATTAAAATTCTATTTTATAAATATTCACAAAATTGAAAATTTAACTTATTAAAATAAATTGGAACAAGTTTCATTAAATTAAAGATAGAAATTTTCTTGCAAAAAAAAAAAAAAAAAAAAAAAAAAAAAAAAAAAAACACATCAAAATAGCCAAAATATTTAAATTCGATATCTACATACTATATAACCACTGTTCAAAATAACATATGAAATTTTATCTTTGAGTAAAATTTAAATTCATATAAATATTTAAATTCAATACTTAAAATGATATAATCATTGTTTCGAATTTTTGAAAAAATTAAAATTTATTGTTAATTGGAATATGAGTTTCATAATAAAATATTTACATTAAAGTTATTCATTATTTAAATATATAATCACTTTAAATTAAATATTTTATTTTAAAAGACATTTTCCAAATAATAATAATTTTTAATTTAGGAAAAAAAAAATAATTTCAAATTACGTTAGCATATAATCAATTAAATTAAGTACTATATTTTGACCTATATTAAAATCGATGTTTATATTTTGACCTCCGTACGCTCATATTCATAATAAAATGAATTAGCTGCTCATTTATAAAAATATTCCAATAATTAAGTACACCACTATTTAATAATTAATTAAAAGTAAAAATAAAAAATAAAAATGCACAAAATTTAATAATATAACGGGTTTTAACAGTTATTAAAAATAATCACAAGCCATTTTTATAATATCGTATTATTTAAGAATGTATTTAATAATCTCAAAAATAGTAAAATACTATTTCAATACATTTATAAAGTACTTCCAATAAAAAATATCTTTTAATGGACATAATTGTTGCGGGTTAGAATATACGCGGCGATAATAATGTCAGAATTCTACGATCTTGTACTTATTGGACTTGTCTCATCGAGCCGCTCAATTCGACTATAAGCATGTCACGTTTGGTAATCACTTGGTAACCCAAATTGTGATTTGAACCTTTCAACAGTGCTTCATATATGTGATTCAGACCTATTTGGGCTCGGATTGAGTCGAATTTGGTGTCGTTGGCCGGTTCATATTTCTAAGATGTTCATTTTGATTGTAAGTTTGCTGAAATCAAAACTCGAATGGTCCAAATTTTAATTTTGAAAGTTTCCAACTTGATTTTGCATCGGGATTCATGCCCGATCAAGATAATTTTTTGATGATGTATAAGTTGCCCCTTATTTTTGGATGTCAAAGCTTGAGAAGTCAGAAAATATGCGTCGTGGCTCATGGGGTATTTCTTGGGTGATCTTAAATTCAGAAATATTTTAATCAAGGGTGTAGAAGTCCTGCACAATCTTGAAAATGTAAAAATTGAGTCTGAAACGTCGAAAAGTGCTTCCGAAGACCCAAAAAATGTCCAATTTAGTCTTTTCGGGCCCAAATTTGTGCCCAAAAACATCCTAAATGTTATAGTTTAAATAAAAAAATAGAGTTAGCTATATCACTTAATCCTTGGTGGATGACTGGATAAATTTTTGGGTTTCTTGTCCGAGGTCTTGGGTTTGAATCCTATTGAAGGTGAGGGTTTTTTTTTGTGGTGCTGATTCAGCACTGGCATGTAGGACGAATAGATGATGTGGAAGTAATACGTAGGACTGGAGGATGATGTGTCAGTGACATATAGGACGGGTCGATGATGTGTCAGGGACACACAAAAGAACCCTCACCCCTTCAATAAGATTTGAACCCAGGACCTTGGAAAATAAGCCCAAAAATTTATCCACTCATCCACCAACGAATAAGTGATATAACTAACTCTATTTTTTTATTTAAATATCAGTATGCATCACAAATGAAGGAGATGTATGAAAGTTTTGTTACCATGAATATTTTCAAAAGAAAGTGTGGTCCATGAAGAATAAATGTTACATCCATTAACTTAGTCACTGCCACCACGTCGCCTATTTGTATTGTACAAATTATCAAATTTTAGACCATAAGATATTCATATGATTGCAACTTAATATAGTACAATTATCAAATTTTAGACCATAAGATATTCATATGATTGCAACTTAATATTATCAATTTGGAACCAATCATACATAATTTATATATATATATATATATATATATATATATATATATATATATATATATATATATATATATATATATATATATATATATATATATATATATATGCCTGAATGAGATGGCTTGTCGTATTAAAAATTGAAGAACTGTAGTGGTGGTGATGAGGAGAGATTATTGCGTGCGGCGTCCGAATCGTCTGGAGGCTAATCCGGATACACCATATCACCTGGATGCACCGATCCTCGGGTGACATGGCGCATCTAGATTCGTCTCTGGACGAATCCAGACACCGCACACAATATTTTTTGGTGATGAGAGATATCAATCACAATGTGTTTTTTTAATGAGTAATTGAACATGTGATATTTGTCACGACCCAACCCGACCGGGACGGATACCGCTCGCATCGAGTCGTGGCCAAACTCAAACAGACTGAACTGATTCCAGGATCTGGCTTTGGAATTTGTTTCAGAACTTTCTTCCAAGTATTACACACAGAAACAGACACACAGAGCCACTATAAATATCAAAATACAGCGGAACCAATCATCTATCTTGTTCATGTACAAATACAGCTCATGACTTTCAGATAGAAAGAAAAATAGAACAGAAAAGTCATGACTGTACAAAAATCAAAAGTACAAAATACCTATAACAGATCAGACTCTAAACTCCTAGTCCAAGACTTCCTTCCCTTTCCCAGAACCTGAAAACCACGCAGAAAACAAGGATGAGCTACAACAACTCAGCAAGACATCAAACCTCCAATCAAAATCCTCAGAGTCCACATCAAACATATCAGACAGAAATCCGTACAGAAATCAGATCAACAGAATCGTATATTAGATCAGAATAGAACAGAAATCACAGAAATCATAATTCCAGAAATTGAATCAGAACAGAATCATACAGATCAGATCAAAGCATAACAGAACAGAATCGTATCAGAATAGTATCAGAATCATAATCAGAATCATAATCATATCAGAATTGTACGGAAATCAGAAATCATAACAATTCAGAACATATCAAAAGTCAGAACAGATTCCCTGACTCTTACAGAATCTCAACGGATTCTGGCCCCTTATGCCTCCCTTCCCAGACACTGACAGAATCTCTCGGATTCTGGCCCCTTATGCCTCCCTTTGTGCTCATGACACCAGAACAGATGTGCTTATAGCACCAGAACAGAACTTATCATCGGATCCGGAACAGAACTTGTTTTCAGATTTCAGAGCTCATTTCAGATTTTCCCTGACACAGACAGGATCTCACAGGACCTTGACCCCTTATAACTCCCTTTTCATAGCACACAATCATATCATGTCATTTCAGAACAAATCCGGACAATTTCAGAAATCGTACGAAAATTCGGCAGGATAACGGCAGTATACGAAATTTACACAAAATTGACAGATTCAGAATTTTACCAAATTACCACAGAACATTCACAATAATAATATAAGACTTTTATTCTACTGCCCAAACAATTTTAGACATCATCAGAAATTACAGTCAAAAGAAAATACCGCCGAATCAAAACTACCAGGTCAAAATTCTTCAGAAAATAATCAAAATGTGAGCACTCAGCACCTCAGAAACATACCAAAAGTTACGCGGTAAAAACTGAACCAATCGAAAAATACAGACAAAATTCGCTAACAAAAATGAAATCCGGACAGAAAAGTCGTTCAAACTTCACCGTTCTAAAAATTGAGAAAGGCAGAATGTGCCTTACCTTGCGTACACCAATTTCTTGAACTGTCTCGACGGACGAAAATGGCCCGGCGTCGCCCAAAAATCAACTTTTCCTCTTTCTTCCTCGACTTTCTCTCTCCTAAAAATATTTTAGATATTTTATTTGATTTTCTCTCTTTTCAAAATGAGCCGATTTCAGCTAAATAAGCTTCTGATCGGCCCGGCCGATCGCACGATCGTCCTGGACGACCTGAACAAAATCCAATCGTCCTGGGATGATTTCTCATGACGATAATTAATTTTCTTGGACGATAAAAACCCCTACTCTCTCACTTGTGCCATGCTCTGATCGTCCCAGGACGATCCCAGATCGGCCCGGACGATGCCTACAGGAAAACTTTCCTGTAACTTTTGTACAAATTCTGGAACAATTTTTGAACTAATAGTCCCAGGACGATCCATGATCGGCCCGGACGATCCTGGAGCAAAAACTGATATTACAATATTCCTGAAAAATAAAATGATAAAAATTCATTAGAGAAATATAAAGAAAAGATAAATGAGAATAAAATCAAATGATTATTCAACAATAATTGGGTGAATATCTTGAAAATTATAGAATCAAATAGAGAGAAATGTAGAAAAAGTTTAGAAAAAGCAGAAGAAATTTAAAAAAAAAAATTCTTAGTTTATATAAATAACCTCTTATCTTTATAAAAAAATAATTAAAAATTAAACTATGAAGCTTATGTTTTAAACTTAAAATGGAGATATAATTCATGAAGGAAGATGATATTAAGAAATAAATATTGAATTTCATATTTATTTAGTAAATATTTGAGCTTTTTTGAAATACAAAGTACATGATTGTAAAATTTAACATATATAAATAAAAAAATTCTTCTTAATTTTTTTGGGGCAAATTTTTCACAACACAATAGCAAAACATTTATCATAGGTAGGAGGTGTTGGGCATGTTAGCACACCTGTTACCAAACTCCACTCCCGTGAGGACCACCTGCTACAGCCGCCTGTCCACTTCGCTTATTCTTTGCAAAAGCAGTCTTGTGTACAACGGCTTTGGCATATTTTGTTCCCTTAGCACACTCCTATATATGTATTCCTTTTTGGGTTATAATAAATTGAGATTAAGCTTGCTACAATGAAAAATTGTTTTCTCTTCTTCTTCCTCTACGCCTTTTTCACTCTTTTGTACAGTAGTTCATCAACTACCAAGTTTCTTCTCATGATATCAGAGCTTTGAGCTTCATCGCTTGCATTAACCAAGACAGACCAAGACTCTTCTTCAGCTGCTCCTCCCACCTCGTTACTATACTCATCAATGGCAGAGTTCACAATCCCGGCTCCTCTGAAGTTCCTAATGTATAACCTTAAATCCATAGTCAGTTTACAACTCTCAAACGAGAACTACGCAATATGGAGCTTGCAGGTACACAAACTTTTCACTGCGAATGGATTCGATGGCTATCTCACAGGATGGCAAGTCTGCCTTAGCGGACCTTCAACCGATCTTGAATACAAACTATGGCATCTTATTGATCAAAAACTGGTATCCGCCCTGTTCTCAACCATTTCTCCCTCTGTTCTTCCATATGTGTTTCATCTCTCCACAAGCATGAAATATGAGTCACTCTAGCAAATAGACTTTAGCCGACCAATAGGTCTTGAGTGATACAACTCAAAAATGAGTTGCACAACATTCAATGAGGGACTCTACAATGACTCAATACCTTGCTCAAGTTAAGACACTCGTCGATAATATTAACGTTGTAGGATCTCGTGTCGACTCCAAAGTTATCGTGAAGTACATTCTCAACGGTTTACCAGCCCCTTACAATCCTTTCAAAAGCTTGATCCACAAATCTCAGCCTCCCATTAGTTTGGACACTCTCTATTCACTCCTATGTAGTGAAGAGATAAACATTCAAAATGAACTTTGGCGAGATACTCCTCCTGCTTCTGAGAAGACAGCTCTCTACTCCAGCCATGGGTGATTCACCAGAGGCAAAAACAATTCTTCAAATTCATGAGGCAGAGGATCCACCCAAAGACAACAATATACAGGTGTTCGTCCTTAGAACGCAAACCCCAGCAATCACCCCACCTGTCAAATTTGTGCTAAGAATGGACACACTACAATCATCTGCTGGTATCGCTACTCATCTCCTCCATTAGAGCAACTCGTGCCCTACTCTCTCAGCCTCAAAATAACTTTACAGCAGAATGGATACTTGATTTTGAAGCTAAAATCCACCTTACGGTAGATCCTTACAATCTTTAACAATCAACAGTTTGTATGGGCTCTAACGCAGTCTCCATAGCAAACGGGAGCTCACTACCCATATAACACCAAGGCCAAGGACTTCTACCCCTCCCGAACACTCCCTGTAAACTCTATGTTCAAAATATTCTTCATGTCAAGTCTTTATCACACAACCTTATATATATATTTATAAACTAACCTCAGACAATAATGGTTTGATTTCATTCAATGCACATGGATTCACCATTCAGGATCTAGTGGACAATCAAATCCTCCTCCGTGGTCAAACTCGTGAAGGTCTCTACTATATATCAACTTCCACCAACAACAACTCTCCCATCGCTCTTCACTCCTCTACGAACATATGACACTCACCTTGGCACACTCATCTCGGTCATCCTCATCATCGTGTTATGCAGACCTTAGCTAAATTAGTTCCATCTATATGTATCTCTTCTAGCCCTTCTCTATGTCGTTCTTGTAATGTGGGCAAAATCCACAAGTTCCCCTTTTCTTTAAGCACTACAAATTTTACAACTCCTTTTTTTGTAGTTCACACAGACGTTTGGGGATCCTCCCCCATCTCTTATATCAATGGATATCACTATTATGTTACCTTTATAGATGGCTATTCTCGTTTTTGCTGGATCTACCTAATGCATTCAAAGCATGAAACTCTCTCTAAATTTACTCACTACAATGAATTAATCAACAATCTTTTCAACACTAAAATCAAAATCATTCGCTCCGATGGAGGAGGTGAGTTTACAAGTCATAACTTCACTAATTATCTCTCATCCAATGGAATCACTCATCAACGCAGCTGTCTTTACAAACCAGAGAAAAATGGCTTAGACGAGCGAAAGCAACGCCACCTTTTGGACACCACCAAGACTCTACTTCATGCTGTTAACCTTCCAAATCCATTTTGGGCTGAAGCCCTGCTCACTGCCAATTACCTAATAAATCGCCTTCCCACCAAAGCCCACAACCTCCACATTCTCTATCAACTTCTTCATGGAGACTTACTAAACTATGCCCATCTAAGAACATTCGGCTGTCTGTGTAATTCATGGCTTCAAACTCTTACAACCAATAAGCTTCAACCTTGCTCCCAATATCATCTCTTTCTCGGCTACTCTCCCTCTTCTAAGGGTTATCGCTTCTACACTCTACAAACTCAGAAAATCCACATCTCTCGACATGTCGTCTTTCACGAAAACCACTTTCCATACCACACCACATCTTCAGCCTGACACCCACCAAACCTCCTATCCATTCACTTCCTCTCATGCTCATACCAACCTAAAAAATTCAACCTACCACCACTTTTCCTGTCTCGACATCCATTGAACACTCTCCTACACCATAATCCTCTCCCAGCCACCCCCAAATCCCCCCACCTTGCCATCCAACTCTCCCATCGTTCCAAAAAATTCAACCTACACCACCACAACCTCCCCTCCATCAAATGAAAACAAGATCAACAACATAACATCTCAAACCCAAAGTAATCTTCAATCTATCTGCCACCACAACCCAAATATTAACCCCCACAACATACAATCAAGCCATCAAATTCCCATAGTGGCACACAACCATGTCTCAGGAACTCCTGGCTCTACAAAAACAAGCCACTTAGTCCTTAACCCCACTACCACCCAACACTCCCGTCTTAAGCTGTAGGTGGAATTTCAAGACTATGTTCCATCCCGATGGCCAAGTCTCTAACTACAAAGCTCACTTGGTGGCTCAGGGCTTCACATAAGAACATGGAATAAATTATAAAGAGACCTTCAGTCCAATCGCTAAGATGCCTACTATCCACACTTTTTCTTCTCATCACCATCAACCGCGGCTGGCCAGTTCTGCAGTTCGACATTTCAAATGCCTTCCTCCATGGGGACCTACCGGACACTCTCTATATGAAGCAACCACAAGGCTTTATTGACGAACAATTTCCTCACTATGTCTGCAAATACATAAGTCATTATACGGACTCAAACAGGCACTGCGTTAGTGGTTCAACAAACTTACCGCCTCTCTCACTACCTTTGGTTTTAACTTCAGCAAATCAGACCCCTCACTAATAATCTACACTCAAGCTAACATCTCTTTGTATCTCCTCATCTATGTCGATGATTTGCTTCTTAAAGGAAATGACTCAACAACCATACAACAACTCCTAGTCAAGCTATGATCTGAATTTTCACTAAAAGATCTTGGCTTTGTCTCAACATTTCTCGGTATTCAAGTTCAAAAGACCAAGAGCAAACTATTTCTTCACCAATCACAATATGCTCGAAATCTCCTCCATACCTCTGGCTTCACGAACTTCAAGTCCGCCTCCACATCCATGGCGCTGAAGTCCTCGTGCATTTATGATGCAAATTAGTCCTATCCAATTCCCACTTTTTATTGCAAATTGGTCGGATCTCTCATGTATCTAACCATTACCAGGCTTGACAATGTTGCGTCTAGTAATTAAGTTGTTAAGCCTAAGTTAATGTCCCAAGGCTACCAAGAGGGGGGTGAATTGATAGTTTAAAAATTTTAAGCCCTCTTTTTAAAATTATGTTGAACCGAAATAAAAATTGTTTCTTTTAAGTTTTGTAGAAATTGTTTTTCAACCACAGAGTTTTTAAGACATAAATTAAAATGCGGAAACGTAAAAACAGTAAAGTAAATGACACCAGATTTATAGTGGTTCGGTCTAAAACTAGACCTACATCCACTCCCCAGAGGCACCCTCTGAGTATTACACTAATACCAATAGTGACTCTCCTTTTGCACCCACAACAAGGCGGAGAAGCCTTTACAACACACTCTTTTCACCACTCCCCGGTGCGGCAGAGAATCGTTGTCTTTTTACACAATCCCCATTGTTGGCAGAGAACCGTCTGTTCTTTCACACAATCCCCAGTGTTGGCAGAGAACCGTCGTCCTTTCACACTCTCCTAGTGTGGGCAAAGAACCCTTCGGCTGTTCACACTCTCTTAGTGTGGGCAGAGAACCCTTCGGCTGTTCACACTCTCGTAGTGTGGGCAGAGAACCCTTCGTCTGTTCACACTCTCCAAGTGTCGGCAGAGAATCGGATCTGTATGCTCTCTTCCACTCTCTCCTTGGATGCTCTCTTCCACTCTCTCCTTGGTTATTCTCTCAAGAGACACGAAGATCAAATGACAAAAAGATTAGGTGACAGTCTAATTTGGACTATTTATACAAAAGACAAGAAAAACCACCCAAAAACTGCAAGTATTCAATTCTGTAAGCAGTGGATCGTCCCGTACGATCGTGGATCATCCTGGACGATTTTACTTAAACGATTTGAAACGACCCTATTTGTATATGTGTACGAAATGTCTTCGTACTGCTGATCGTCCCGTACGAACTAGGTTCGTCCGGTACAAATGGTTATTACAAAGGTCGATTCTAGAAACTGCTAAAAACCGTTCTAAGTCGGTTAATCGTTTGGATGAAAATTTGTTTGTCTGAACGAAAATTTTCTAGAGACCAGATCGTCCTGGACGATTATAAAATTCGTCTGGACGAAAATTTTCCAGAGGACCAATCGCCATGAACGATAATTTAATTTCGTTTGGATGAAAATTTTCCAGAGACCAGATCGTCCTAAACGATTTTTAATTTCGTTTGGACGAAAATTTTTCAGAGGACCAATCGCCATGAATGATAATTTAATTTCGTCTGGACAAAAATTTTCCAGAGACCAGATTGTCCTGGACGATTATAAAATTCGTCCCGGACGAATAGGACTTAGAAAATTTTTCAAGCAAGTTCCTATTCGTTCCATGTGCTCAATAGGAGATAACTGTCTGATCGTCCAGTACGAACTGATTTCGTCCCGTACGATCAGTATAAATTTTATATGTTCTCCTTATGTGTGTGTATATTTTTATTCACTCAAATTACAATCACTCCCTTTCAATTTAATTTCAATGAAAAGTGTAAGCTTCAAATTTCACAAAGTATCTTATGATGAATTTGATTTGAAGTCCTCGTAGTCTGGAGTTTGATTTTCCTGAAATGTTCGTACACACAAGAGCAAATACAATTCTTCCAAAATTGTTAGGAGATAACTATACATTTGAACAATAATATTTGGAATGATCAAAACTATACAAGTTACAAAAATGTAAAGTATGCAAATAGCAACTATCTTAACAATCTCCCCCTTTTTGATAATGGCAAAATAATTATTGTTTGTATGATTTCAAATTAAACAAATCTCCTAAACTCCCCCTGAATTGATGAATACATGAAAAATATGGAGGCATTTTTAACTATGGTACCAATTTTTTGTTTTAAAAAATTTTAACAACAAAACAAAAAAATAAAAAAAAAATTAAAAAATTTACAAGACCATAAGTAAAACATACAAACACAAAATAATTTCTCCCCCTTTTTGACAATAATAAAAAGTGAAGAAGAAATAGACAAGAAATATAAGTAATTATATGAAGGTCATTTGAAAATTTAATCTAAAAGTGATTGACATAAGGTATGCAATCTAAAACTAATAATATTAGGTCAATCATAGAAATTCATAGAATTTAAGAAGTGATATAACATTATAGGTAAGAAGAATTTTTTAAAAACATGATTCAATTTAGACATTTGAATATAGAAAATCATTACAATAGAGATGAATAAAAATTCTATATTTCAAAATTCAATAGAATATAAATGAACATTAGATCAATTTGAATAAAGAGATTGAAAGAATTTGGAAAGAAGAGAATTACCACATGTGGCGCTTTGAGCATCTTTTTCAAATTTTTGGGCACATTTTTGTGCATCTTTTGATATTGGGCTAATTTTGTACTTCTTTTTCATATTTGCAAACCTTTGCGCATTCCTTTTGATTTTTGTACTTTTTGTATAATTTTCAAGAGTAATTTAAACCAATTCTTTCCAAGATCAATAATCTAATATTTCAAATTTTTCTAAGTGCATAAATATCACTTGAGCAAATAAATACAAAATAAGAAAATATATAAATTACAATAATAATATTAATTTTTATGTAATCTAAATGAATAGACATGAATTAAAAAGTTCTAATTATAATAAGTTATAAACAACTTTAAATTTAGAAAGATTAGATTTTCTAATGTAATTAATCTCAAATTATAATTTAATTTAAGCACAATTAAGATTAAATAATACTAATGAAATTCATAAAAATTAACCACATTCCAAAAATAATTTAAAATAAAATCAACTACAACATATATTGATATTTATGAAAAGGATTACACGATCATTTCATAATATCAAAATAACAAAGAAAAATACCCTGAACTTTTAATAAAGACGAACTAAAACAAAAACTAAAAAATAAATACTAACACAACAAACAACATAATAAACACAAGTACAACAAACACTAAGAAAATCATCTCTCATTCTCTATTCTTCTGGAGGAGGAGGATGAATGCCACCAAAAAAGTTGAAGTAGGAGGTCATTAACATAACATTGGTATTGATTTCATGTACTTCATTTCTGATGCTACCAATGTCATGTTGTTGCTGCATAAGTTGAGCATCAATTTGATCAAATCTTTGATCAACATGAGTCTTAAGTCTATCAAATTTCTCAATCAGATTCTGATAATCTGATTGAGGTGCAGAAGTTTGCTCTCCTTCTTCTTCTTCTTCTTCTTCTGAATCACTGGCATGTGCTTTTCCTTTTTCCTCCTTAAAAATTGCTCTGAAGGAAGCATCATTATAGTATACTGGCTCTTCGTACTCATCATCAGGATACACTAAGTTGTATTTCTTTTCCAAAATGTATGTAACTAAGTGTCCTAATTAGATGTTCTTTTTTCTCTTCTGTTCTGCATGCCCTATTTTTGAAAGCTCATAGAGATGGTCTATGATAAGTTGGGCTTCGTCGATAGGCTTACAATCCATAATAAAAAAGGTTAGAACAGAAAGGAGGGGGGTAATATTGATCATATCACCAGCTTTAGGAATGATTGAAGATCGAAGGATATGCTGGATGATTCGGGCATTTTTTATCATACCGGAGACTCTAGCAACATGATAGGTAAGGCCACTTTGTCTAATCACCCTATTAACATCATACCATTTGAAAGTGTTTTCACTCATTAGGGTGTGGGCTCTATATCCTTCAATTCTTAAGTTCAAAAAGGCACCAATGTCATGTTTGGTGATTTCAACTTTTTGTTTGAAAACATAAGAACTTATGCAGGAGTGGTCGGAATTAAAACTCATGTTGGCTAAAAAATAGTGAAAGGTTTGTTTGTTGTAAAAGTGGACGAGAGACATAATGAATTGAAACTGGGTGGAGGCAAAAAGGTGCATTACCTTAAAGTGTATCTCGCTTTGAATTAAAATGCGAGATGGAGTTATTTTGGCAGATGCAAAACGAGGAAAGGATTCCTCATTCGCCTTTGATAGGAAGTTTTCAGATGGATTCTTGTGGGATTTCTTCACCAACACCTTTTGTCTCTTACTTGAGGATGCCATTGATGATTTGAAGTAGAAAGGGATTGAAAGTGAAGTTTGGAGATGTGATTATTGAGTTAGAAAGCCTTCATATTTAAAGAAAATGATACGTTCGTCATGGCTAGAAAATAGTGAAAGGTTTGTTTGTTGTAAAAGTGGACGAGAGACATAATGAATTGAAACTGGGTGGAGGCAAAAAGGTGCATTACCTTAAAGTGTATCTCGCTTTGAATTAAAATGCGAGATGGAGTTATTTTGGCAGATGCAAAACGAGGAAAGGATTCCTCATTCGCCTTTGATAGAAAGTTTTCAGATGGATTCTTGTGGGGTTTCTTCACCAACACCTTTTGTCTCTTACTTGAGGATGCCATTGATGATTTGAAGTAGAAAGGGATTGAAAGTGAAGTTTGGAGATGTGATTATTGAGTTAGAAAGCCTTCATATTTAAAGACAATGATACGTTCGTCCTGGACGAAAAATCATTGTTCGTCTGGACGAAAATATTTCGTACAGACGATCAAATTCGTCCAAAATGTAACGGCTTTTCGTAATCAACATAATTTACGATGCGTCCCTTTATACAGGCTTTTTGACTTGACCAATCGTACAAACGATCAAAAAGTTAATTCGTTTTAATGTCTATTGAAAATTGTCCCCTACAATGAAACGACATCTGTTCGTTTGGACGAACAAAAAGTTCGTACGGACGAACTTCACAATTATAACTGTCTTATCCACTCAACCGCTGCATTCAATCGTCTAGACGTTTGAGAAAAAAAAATTTCGTCCTGGACGATCATCAGATCGTACAGACGAACTAATTAAAATTGTTCTCAAAACGGTTAGAATTCTCGCAAACTGAATTTTGCACACATCGTCCAGTACGAAAAATTTCGTCCCGGACAATTTTTACACAATTTGGAATTTTTGAATTTTTTATTAACTTAAAACAAACTAAATATTCAAAACACAGAAAACAAAGACAAAAACACATTTTCTAAAATAAACTCATTCAAAACACACAAAAATCACAAAATTCAAAATAAAAACAAATAAATTATGGAAACATAAATATCAATGTTGTAAATACATTTTTATTTAAGCATTCAAATCAATAACACCAAGCCTTATTCTTAATGTACTGAAGGTATCAAAGGCTAAAGGTTTTGTAAAAATATCTGTAAGTTGATTTTCAGTTGAAACATGTGCGAGTTCAATTTCTCCCTTGGATACATGATCCCTTATAAAATGATGCATTATGTCAATATGTTTGGTTCTAGAATGTTGAATAGGATTTTTGGAAATGTAAATAGCACTAGTATTATCACAATAAATTGGAATAGTGCCTATAGTTAATCCTAAATCAATCAACTGTTATTTTAACCAAAGTACTTGTGCCACACAACTTCTTAATGCAATGTATTCTGCTTCTGTAGTAGATAGGGCTACTGAATTTTGTTTTCTACTAGACCAAGAAACTAATGAATTTCCAATGAATTGATATATTTCAGAAGTGCTTTTCCTATCCACTCTACAGCCTGCAAAGTCATAATCTGGATAACCAACAATTTCAAATGAAGAGCTAAACTTAGGATACCAAATTCCTAAGTTTTGAGTTCCTAGTAAGTATCATAAAATCCTTTTCACTGCTGTCAAATATGATTCTTTTGAATCTGATTGAAATCTAGCACATAAGCAAACACTGAACATAATATATGGTCGGCTAGCAGTCAAGTAAAGCAAAGATCCAATAATCCCTCTATATTTCTTTTGATCAACAGATTTTCTCTTAAGATCCTTATCCAACTGAACTGAGGAACTCATTGGTGTACTAACAGGTTTAGCATTGTCCATTTCATATTTCTTGAGGATGTCCTTAATATATTTAGTTTGGCTAAGAAATGTTCCTTCCTCAAGTTGCTTAATGCTAAAACCTAGAAAGTAATTTAAATCTCCCATTAGACTCATTTCAAATTTACTACTCATTGTTTTAGAAAAATCATCACAAAGATTTTTATTTGAAGATCCAAAGATGATATTATCCACATAAATTTGAACAATGAGTATTTTATTTCCAATTTTTTTTTAGAAAGAGAGTTGTATCCAAACTTCCTTTTTCAAAAGATCTTTCAAGTATGAAGGTGCTCAACCTTTCATACCAAGCCCTAGGTGCCTGTTTCAATCCATATAACGCCTTCTTTAACTTAAAAACATGATTTTGATATTTTGAATTTTTAAACCCTGGAGGTTGTTCTACAAAAACATCTTCTTCAATAACCTCATTCAAAAAGACACTTTTGACATCCATTTGAAATAATTTAAAACCTTCAAAACAGGTAAAGACAAGTAAAACTTTAATTGCTTCAAGTCTTGCTACAGGGGCAAAGGTCTCCTCAAAATAAATTCCTTCAATTTGATTATATCCCTTAGCAACTAATCTAGCCTTATTTCTAATGACTACTCCTGAGTCATTCATTTTATTTTTGAATACCCACTTAGTTTCAACAACACTTTGATCTTTTGGCCTTGATGTTAATTTCCAAACTTTATTTCTTACAAATTAATTTAACTCTTATTGCATGGCCAATATCCAAAATTCATCAGAAAGTGCTTGATCTATATTAGTGGGTTCTATTGTTGAAATAAAGGCTGAATGATTGACTTCTTTGTTTAATCAACGCCTAGTTCTAACACCCTTATTAGGTTCATCTATAATCAATTCTCTTGGGTGGTTTTTAGAAAATCTCAAATCTCTAGGCAAAGGGTTTTCTCTTTCCAAATTTTCTTCCAAATTTAATCTATCAATCTTTTGGGATTTTTCCTCAATCTATTCTTCAACAACATTTGGCTCTTCCAAATTTCCAGATTCATCAAATACAACATGTGTGGTTTCTTCAATTACTAAAGTTCTTTAGTTGAATACTCTATAAGATTTTCCAACACTTGAATATCCAACAAAAATTCCTTCATCTGATTTTGGATCAAATTTTTCTAAGTCAGATTTTCCATTGTTATGTATGAACACTTAGCAACCAAAAACATGCAAATATGACAAGTTAGGTGTTCTACCTTTTAGCAACTCATAGGGTGTTTTATTTAAATTTGATCTCACATTCACCCTATTCAGAACATAACATACAGTGCTAACCGCCTCAGTCCAAAAATATCTAGGAAGTGAGTATTCTGCCAACATTGCTCGGGCGGCTTCTATTAATGTTCTATTTTCCTTTCAACTACCCTATTTTGTTGAGTGGTTCTAGGTGCAGAAAAATTGTGATCAATCCCTTTTTCTTTACAAAAATTTTCAAATATTATATTTTCAAATTCTCCTCCATGATCACTTTGTAAAGAAATTATTTCACACCCTAGTTTTCTTTGAATCCAAGTTGAAAAATTTCTGAATTTCTCAAATGATTCACTTTTATGAAAAAGAAATCTAACCCAAGTGAATCTTGAGAAATCATCCACTATAACAAATCCGTATACCTTTCCTCCTTGACTTACAGTTCCTACTGGTCCAAAAAGAACCATGTGAAGAATTTCCAAAGGTTTACTGGTCCTAAGATCCTTATTGGACTTAAAAAAGGACTTCACTTATTTTTCTAATTGACATGCATCACAAATGTGGTCCTTAGTAAAGTCTAGTTTTGGTATACCTCTCATTAAGTTCTTTGGGTAATTCTTCTAAGATTTTTCATACTAGAATGAAAAAGTCTTCTATGCCAAAGCCATGATTCATCAGAAACAGTTTTTAACAAAAAATAGTAGGAGATTGAATAGAATTCAAATCTAGCATGTAAACGTTGTTTACCCTTTTTCCATTAAAAATTTCTTTTCCATTTAGGCTTAATATGCAGCTAGTAGGTAAAAATTTCACATTATAGCCCTTATCATATAGCTGACTTATACTTAACAGGTTATGTTTTAAGCCTTCAACTAATAATATATTGTCTATAAAAAAGTTTTTAAAATTTCCAATCATACCTGATCCAACCACTTTCTTTGTGGTATTATCTCCAAGTGTAACCTTGCCTCCATTCCTGACTTCCAGCGTTATGAATTGAGCAGTATCTCTAGTCATATGCTTTGAACATCCGCTGTCCAGGTACCATATGCTCCCACGAGATCTTGTGTGAGAGCACTCCTGCAAAACTCTCAAATGTTAGACCTAGGAACCCAAACTAGTTTGGGTTCACCTTTAAGAAATTTATAATCAGATGCATGTATGATATGTCTAGGTTTATGCATCTTAGGTCTCCACATCAAATTAGATTTCATCTTCAAAGTACAGGTGTGAGCTATATGTCCCAAAAATCCATAATTATTACATTTAATATTAGAAAAAATATTCTTCAGTTTTCTTCCATATGATAGTCTTCTAAGGGATTTCATAAATTTAGGATAATATTTAGGATTTATAAAATCTTTAAGTTTAGGGGATTTCCTATTATCCTCGAGAGCTCTTATTGTGAGTTTGTAAAATGAATTCATATCTTCCAAGATTCGATTTGTATAATTGATTCTATATGTCTTGCTCTCAGATTTATCCTTAAACTTCTTAAATTCTTTTTCAAGTTCAGCATATGATGTTTTTAATTTTTCAAAATTTTTATTCAAATCATCATATTCATCAAGTAGTTTCATGTGGTTGTCATCTATTTAAGCATGATCTTTCCTAAGGATTTCGTGTTCCTTCTTGAGCTCTTCCAGTTCTAAGCTTACATAGCATGCATCTTTTTCATTTTTCTATATGCATCATGCATGTATTCAGAAACTTCAAATAATTCATCATAGGTTAAGTCACATACCTCTTCTTGTTCTGAATGATTTTCATTGTCTGCCATTAAGCAAAAATTGGTGACTTCTTTTTCTTTTTCAGTCTCAGATGAGTCTGAAGCTGAGTCCGCCCAAAAAACTCTTTGAAACTTCTTCTTGCCCTTCTTTACTTTTGGTTTCTCCTCTACATTCTCCTTGCTAGGAGTGGCTTTGAGTTTTGGGTATTTAGTTTTGTTATGACTTGGTTTCCTGCATTCATAACAAATTACTTCATTAGAAACCTTGCCATTTCTGTTAAACTTATATTTGTTCCATTGCTGGCGTCTCTTCTGTTTCCTCTTTAAAAAGCTTCTGAATTATCTAGTCATCAGTGTAATATCATCTTCATCCTCAGGTTGTGAGTGTTCACTTTTTGACTCTTCCACTTTTAGTGCAATATTCTTCTCCTTTCGTGGTTCACCTGCATCAATCTTTCTTTGACTTACTCCTTGCTCATAAGCAATGAGTGAACCAAGAAGATTGTCAATAGAATATATGTTTAGATCTTTAGACTCTGTAATTGCAGTAATTTTAGCATCATAAGCAGTAGGTAAACATTGAAGAATTTTATTGACCATTTCAGCATTTGTTAATTCCCTACCAAGTGCATGCAAAGAAGTGACAATTTATGTGAATCTTGTGTACATGTCAGAAATAGATTCATTAGGTTTCATGCGAAATAATTCATAGTCATGTAACAAGATATTGAGTCTTGATTGCTTAACTTCATTTGTCCCTTCATAAGTTATACAAAGTCTAACTCATATGTCCTTTCCGCTTTTGCAAGTGGAAACCCGCATGTAGTCTTCAGATTTTAAAGCACAAAAGAAACTATTTAAATATTTGGAATTTAATTGTGCTAAGTCACGTTCTTCTATAGTCCATTCTGCAAAATGTGTTTCTACCCTAACTCCATCAACTAATTTAGTTGGTTTTGTGTATCCTTCATGGACTAGCATCCACATGCGATAATCAAGTGACTGTAAGAAAGTAGACATGCGTGTTTTCTAAAAATCAAAAGGAATATTGTCAAACAGTGGAGGTCTAGTGATAGAGTAACCCTCAGGTGTGTTTCGGTTTCCGAATGTAGCCATCTACGTTAATAAAAAAGTAGTTCAAACTTATGATTTTGAAATGAAGCTCTGATACCACTTGTTGCGTCTAGTAATTAGGTTGTTAAGCCTAAGTTAATGTCCCAAGGCTACCAAGAGAGGGGTGAATTGGTAGTTTAAAATTTTTAAGCCCTCTTTTTAAAATTATGTTGAACCGAAATAAAAATTGTTTCTTTTAAGTTTTGTAGAAATTGTTTTTCAACCACAGAGTTTTTAAGATAGAAATTAAAATGCGGAAACATAAAAACAGTAAAGTAAATGACACCAAATTTATAGTGGTTCGGTTTAAAACCAGACCTACATCCACTCCCTAGAGGCACCCTCTGAGTATTGCACTAATACCAATAGTGACTCTCCTTTTGCACCCATAACAAGGCGGAGAAGCCTTTACATCACACTCTTTTCACCACTCCCCGGTGCGGCAGAGAATCGATGTCCTTTTACACAATCTCCATTGTTGGCAGAGAACCGTCCGTCCTTTCACACAATCCCCAGTGTTGGCAGAGAACCGCCATCCTTTCACACTCTTAAAAGAAACAATTTTGTACAGCTGATCGTCCCGTACGAACTAGGTTCGTATGGTACGAACAGTTATTACAAAGGTCGGTTCTAGAAACTGCTGAAAACCGTTCTAAGTCGGTTAATCGTTTGGACAAAAATTTGTTCGTCTGGACGATTAAAAATTCATTTGGACGAAAATTTTCCAGAGGACCAATCGCCATGAACGATAATTTAATTTCGTCTGGACGAAAATTTTCCAGAGACCAGATCGTCCTGGATGATTTTTAATTTCGTATGGACGAAAATTTTCCAGAGGACCAATCATTATAAACGATAATTTAATTTCGTTTGGACGAAAATTTTCCAGAGACCAGATCGTCCTGGACTATTATAAAATTCGTCCCGGACGAATAGGACTTAGAAAATTTTTCAAGCAAGTTCCTATTCATTCCATGTGCTCAATAGGAGATAACTGTCTGATCGTCCAGTATAAACTGGTATCGTCCCGTACGATCAGTATAAATTTTATATGATCTCCTTATGTGTGTGTATGTTTTTATTCACTCAAATTACAATCACTCCCTTTTAATTTAATTTCAAAGAAAAGTGTAAGCTTCAAATTTTACAAAGTATCTTATGCTGAATTTGATTTGAAGTCTTCCTAGTCTGGAGTTTGATTTTCCTGAAATGTTAGTACACACGAGCAAATACAATTCATCCAAAATTGTTAGGAGATAACTATACATTTGAACAATAATGTTTGGAATCATCAAAACTATACAAGTTGCAAAAATGTAAAGTATGCAAATAGCAACTATCTTAACAACATCGCCTTTGCTACAAATCACACATGCCAATCCATGCATAACCCAACCGATCAAAACTTTCTGTCTCTCAAGCGGCTTCTCTGCTACATACAAGAAACATTAAACTTTGGTCTTCCATTTCAGCCAGGTGATGTGCAGCCTCGTATATATGTCGGTGCTGATTGGGCTGTCGTCATATCAGATCGCAAATCTGTCACAAGTTTTTGCTCGTACATTGGTCCCAATCTCATCTCCTAGAAAGTTAAGAAACAAGTCACAGTTGATAAATCTTCGACTAAAGTAGAGTATCAGGCTCTATCCACGACCACTTCTGACATTCTATGGCTTCGTCGTCTTCTCCACGAATTTCACGCACCTCGATCTGATTTGACCCTAATTTACAACACTTCCGCACATGCTAGCTCACAATCCAGTTTTTCATGTCCGAACGAAACACATTAAGTTGGACTACCACTTTATCAGTGAGCACATCCGCTCAGATATAGTTATTGTTCTTCACATTAGCTCCATGGATTAGTCGGCTGACATTCTAACAAAACCACTTCTTGCACCTCGCTTCCATCTGCTGCGAACCAAATCGACCATCCGAGACTCGGATACTCAACTTGCGGGGGGTTGTTAGCACACCTGTTACCGAACTCCACTCTCGTGAAGAACACTAGCTACTGGCGCCTGTCCATTTCGCTTATTCTTTGCAAAAGCAACATGGCGTACAATAGCTTTGGCATATTTTGTCCCCTTAGCACACTCATCATATATATATATATATATATATATATATATATATATATATATATATATATATATATATATATATGTATTCCGTTCTGGGTTATATATATTGAGATTAAGCTTGCTACAATGAAAAATTATTTTCTTCTTCTTCCTCTCTACCTTTTTCACTCTTATGTACAACATTTCATAAACTGCCATGTTTCTTCTCATGGCATGGGTTTTCACTTCATTTATTAAGGCTTCGTTTGTGACAGCTTTCTTCTTACTTTCTAAATCAATTTTTTAGTTCAAAAATTTATCGAATTTGAAATTTTTGTACTAAAAACCCGTTTTAAAAAACAGTACGAAAGCTGCCCCAAACGAAGCTTAAGAATATATATATATAAGATTGTTTTTTTGATAGTAGTTTAAAAAAAAAATTTATAATTTCAGTTATAATTTCTACCGTCTCATGTCATTTAATTATGAGTAAATGCGTATAAGAGAAGAGCCAAATTCTAAGAAGCGGAGGTGTTTCAGTCTGTAATTGTTGTATAATTGCCATGCACCCTTTCAAAATCCAACTGTACGGACTCCGATGTAATAATTTATTGTACTTGAGGCGAAAAGGGTATGAGACTATATAATTAAATTAAATTATAATTAATTATGAATAAAGGGATTTACATACATACCATTTTATACCATTTTTTTTACATATCTAACGTTCTAAATTTTAATATTATGTACATACCACCTTATATTATTTTAATATCAAATATGTCACTTATATTTCAATGATATCACTCATATATTTTATTTTTATGATTCATATCCGATATAAATGTGAGCTAGAGTTGATATGTATGTAATATTAAATTTTATTTATTAGATGTTACGGCTGTCAATTCGGGTCAACCCGTCGGGTTCGGGTCGAACTCGACCCGACCCAAATTTAAACGGGTCAACCCGAACCTGACCCGTTATTACAAACGGGTCAGACCTTCCAACCCTGACCCGACCCGAGCGGGTTACGGGTTGACCCGACACGGCCCGCTGACCCGAATAATTACCAGTTTTTCTGTCTTTCGCAGGTTGCCGGGTTAACCCGACCCGGCAACCCGATAATTATTTTTTTATGTTTTTTTTGCTATTAAAAAAGAAAAATGCAATAACGCATACATAATTTTACTAAAAGTCTTAAATACTTACAATAAAAATATAAAATACAAGATTACAAGTTACGGATTGAGTGATTGACAAATTTAACTAAAAATCTTAAATACATAAATTGTTACAATAAAATTCAAGATTACAAGTCTCAAGGCTCAAGATGGTGGCTGGTGGCTGCCGCATGGCGAGTGGCGAGCTCCTTTTTGTCTTTCACCCTTTAACAGTTTAACCTGCAAGGCTGCAAAAAAATAAACAAATAAAAGCAACAATTTGTTGACTACTAGCACCCTAGAACTCTAGAAGGCTAGCGATGAAAGGTGAATGGCGAAAGCTGTAGGGCCGTAGGCTCAGGATGAACCTAGCAAAGAAACATCATCTGCAACAAGAACAAAAAATATGCCATCCAAAGTTACAAATTGGTAATGTTCTATTCAATTAAATAGTATCTGCTCAAACCAAACCAATTTATTACTCAGTTGCATCTTATTGTTTGTCACAACTAATGCATAACTTCACCAAGTTCTTCATCATCGCCTTATAATTTTAAAATATAAATATCACCCATTCAGCACTTCAGCACTTCAGCAGTTCAGCAGCTGCAAGCTGCAGCTTAGTTCTCAGATTCCAATTTCCAAGCAAAAATTCAACTATCCAACACAGCTCAGTACTCAGATTTTGCAAGCTGCAGCTCAAAATCTCACACAGCCCAAAACATTCAAATAACATCAACAATATGCTTATACTCCAACAGTACAAGGTTAACAATTAAATTTCAACTGTCCAGATCCGAAAACATTCAATTGCAGATGTCAATAACAGCAAAATAGTCGGTTTAACCCAGAAACACTCCAACAATACAACAACAATTAAATTCCAACTGTCCAACACAGCAAAACAAATTACTATACCGGCTCAAGTTATAGCTATACACTTATACCATCAGTTAAACCGGCATTCAATTAAACACCAGCACCGGCTAGTAGAAATTTAACATAAAGCAGAGAAGAAGAAATTAATCAAAGCAATGAGTCAATGATAAAATACACCGTGAATACAGATAAAGCCAGTTAGCCACCAGCTAGTCTAGATTGTTTTAATATAAAACAGTGAAGATAAAAAACCAGATAGTCCAGATTGTTTTAACATAAAACATAAAGCAGTGAAGGATAAGATCATAAGAGTTAAATGCTAAATTTGCTGAGTTTGTAGGGTTGATCGTTTGACTTCCGTCGAAATTAAAACCCATTATATCATCTATCACCGCATCAAGCTCTGGATCTGTTGTATCTACTACAAAAGCAGTATATGAATTTGTTACCTTTTAAAGTTCTAGTTATGCACTTACATACTAAATTCAATAAAGTAATAATTGTTACCTTGATCACCAAACAACCAATCTTTTGTGCATACCAACGCTTCCACAATATCATGTTTCAATGCACTTCGATATTGGTCGAGAACTCGACCACTATTGCTAAAAGTACTTTCGGATGCCACAGTGGAAATCAGTATGCACAAAACATTACGAGCCATTCTTGAGACATAAGGAAACCTGAACTGGTTCAATTTCCAATAATGTAAAATATCTAACTCAGAATTCCTATCCAACTTGGCATCATCCAAGTAACTTTCAAGCTCTGACTTTTTAGGCATTGTTACTTCTACTTGAAAAGAATCATAATCCTGTGCAAAATAGCAAGAAAATAAATTCTCCCTTCTCTCTAGAAACGTGAAGAATTAAATGGAAAAGTAAAACAATATAACCTGAAGGAATTGTGATTTGAGAATTGTTGATGAATTAGAAATTGAAGAAGTCCTTTGTGTTAATGATTGGGATGTTTGTGATTCAGGGGTTGAGATTTCTTCATTGGTTGTTGCGTAGCAAGAGAATAAATTCTCCAAGTTATCCTTCACCTTTTCAAGCTCGGCCATGTAATCCCCCACATACAATTTCTTGTAACACCACTCGACAAAGTTAAATTTATATATTGGGTCTAGAATTACAACAATTGCTAAAATTATACTGAAGTCTGACCAATATTTCTCAAATTTGGCAATCATGCCAAATGTCATTTTTTTTATATAATCCGGCCCACAAGACATTTCATACTTCAATATGGCATATGCAGTAGAGATACATGGAAAATACATATTAGTAGTAGTGTACTTAGATCCAGAAATTGAAATTGTGATTTCATAGAACGGTGCCAAAAACTTGCAAATGTTTATCATTTTTTCCCACTCATCATTTGTAGGGCAACACTTGTAGTTGGAGTCACCCAACTCTAAATGCATAAACGCACGTCTGAAGTAAACTGCACTATCCAACATAATAAAAGTTGAATTCCATCTAGTTGGCACGTCTTGCCTTAGCCCTTTGTTATCTGCAAGATAACTTTGACTCACACATTCAAGGAACTTTTGTTTTCTTGATTGAGAACCCTTAACATATTTAATGCTCTCACGCACCTTCATAACAGATGAATCAATTTCTTTCAAACCTTCCTGCACAATAAGATTTATAATATGTGCACAACACCTGATATGAAAAAACTGACCATTGCATAGAAGACTATTTTTCAAATTCAAATGATTTCATAGAAAATCAACAGAAACAGTATTTGCAGAAGCATTGTCTAAAGTGATGCTAAAAAGCTTGCTATCAAGTTTCCATTCAACCAAAAATTGATGAAGTTTCTCGAATAATGCAAGTCCATCATGTGGAGGTGGCATGAAACCAAAATTTAGCACTTTCTTCTGCAACCTCCAGTTATTATTAACAAAATGTGCAGTCAAGCAAATAAAACCATCTGTGTTGATGGAAGTCCATAGATTAGAAGTTAAAGATACTCTACCCTTACAACTACGTAGAAGGGCTTCGATTTGAATTTTTTCCTTATTAAACATCTTCTTGCAATCATTTCTTGCCGTATTTCTAGAAATAAAGTGTAAATCAGGCCGTAAGTAATGAAGTAATGTTCTTAAACCTTCCAACTCCACACACTGAAATGGTAAATCATGCTTGACTATACATGCAGTAAATAAGCAACGAAATTCTTCATAATCAAATTTATTTGCAATCAGTGACATAGAAGTGCTTGAGTTACTTTGAAGTATAAGTTGACTAATATCTTGAGACTTTTTCTTACAGTTTTGCAAGTGGCGTCTTAAATTTTCTGTACCATGTTTACTATCACATAAGTATGTTGCACCACATTTCTTACATTTGCAACGATGTTTGCCATCATCTGCAAGTGGCAACATTTCAAAATGACCCCATACCGTAGAAGTCAACTTCCTCTTCTTTCTATGAACACTTCCCTCAGTTGGAATGGGATTGTTCAACTCATCGCTATCACATTCCACTTCATTATCAACAGGAGCATGCACATGTTCATTTAATTCATTATATTGAACTTCCTCAATTGTATTAGAATCCTGCATCTAAACATAAAAATATAAAATTGTACTCATAACATCAACATGCTTACACCAACATTCCAATAAAACGTGCAACAAATCAGCATCACATGCTTACAGCAACAGCATCACATTTATACAGCAAGAAAATTCCAATACTCCATAATATGATAATAACATGAATACAATTAATCAGTTATAGTGTTATACAGCATCACAGGCTTACAGCAACTCAGCAAGACAGCAACCCGACAACTCCAAGAGGCCCAAGCAACCAACTACCAAGCCGTAATCTCAACAGCAAAGCAAGCCGTAATCTCAACAGCAAGAAAATTGGAAAACTGTATTAGTAAATCACTAAACGACACTCTAACTAACAGTATAACAGATGGAAGAGGAAATTTTTAGCAAGAAAATGTGCAGCATACTCCAGAAAACTAGAAAAGTCGGCCATGTCACATACAGTTATTCACTTATAGTCTTATACTCATAACTCATAGGAACTAAAGGAAGAAGAACTTAAACATAAACATAAAACCCATCAGGCCATCACAGATTCACAGTTTCGCTTTCGCACAACTAATGATTCACGCCGACCACCAAATTAGGTCAAATAGAAATCGAAACAACCGACCACCATCAAAGTATCAAACCAACACTTCAAATAATAAAGATTTAAGAGTTATTCAAGATATTACCAACCGTTGCAAGTCGCAACTGAGAAATGGAGAAAGGAAGAGGATTCAAGGAAGAATTCCGAAGGACCGAAGCCAGATGTTTCAGAACTCAGAAGATCAGAAGAAGATATCAAGAAACCTCTATCAGCTCCTCCACGATTCGTCGATTCCACGGCTCCACCCCAAAGCCAGAGCGTGAGAGCGAGGAGAACCGAGAAATGAAACCCTAGAACCCTCTCGACTCTCGTCTCTCGAAGTCTCGCGCGGAATGACGGAATCACAGCTTTTTAGTTTTTATTAAAACGAGAGTCGCTTAGCGGGTTAATCGTGTTGACCCGTGAGTTGACGGGTTGACCCGAACCCGACACGAATATATAAACGGGTCAAATCCTTCAAACCGGACCCGACCCGTTTCTTTCACAGGTTGACATGAACCCGGATTTTCCGGGTCAGGTTCGGGTTGGGTTAGCGGGTCGTGTCAGGAATTGACAGCCCTATTAGAAGTGTAAATAAAATAATATAGAATGGTATCTATGTAAATCCCTAAAAATAAAATGTCAATTTAAACCACTGTTTGGCGGAGAGGGAAGTCGTAAGCGAAGAGGCGGCGAGGGAAGAAGCGGGCAGTTAATTCAATCCTAAGCCGATCAGATATTTTTAACAATGAGCAGATCAACCGTAGCACAGGATCAGAACTTCAAACACGTCTCTTCATTAGTGAAGCCCACAAAGGAGGCTTTCCGTCGGCGCCGTTCGCCGTTCGCCGTTCGCCGTTCGCCGTTGAAGACTTAGCAGATGATAGCTTGTATTCCTTACTCTCGGTGAGATCTCTGTAAGGCCTTATTTCCTGGTTCTATTTCTTCTCCCTTTAATGTTAGGGTTTTTTTTTGCTAGCTCGTACCATATGAAGTTATTGTTTTGCAGATTCCAGCAAGTTGATTAGTCAATTTAAAATAGTTTTATGCTTTTAAAGAATTCTTGCAGATTAAGCCGTCTATCAAGGAGTGTGGAAAATACTCTGTGCATTCGGTTGTACCCTTTCCAGGTGTTTATACCATTTTTTGTCTTTTATTGTATTATTAATCTCTTTGCTTTATGTATGCTATACTTGTTTTCAGGAAGCGTGGTCATATTTTTTCATCTATTCTTCCTCTCATTTTGGTATAGGGATACATAAGCAAAAATCTAAAACCCCCATTGATAGTCTGAAGCTTGGATGAGAAAAATTGTCTTTTTTTATGTTTGATTGCTTGCAATTGCAAAGCCAACTCATAAAGAAAAGCCAAATTTGAGTTTTGATGGTGCTAAGGCATTCTTCAAACGTGACACTCCATGACCTAAATTGATTATGATGAGAACTATATAAGAGTTTTCTTGGCCAGCACTCGTAAGTGAAGCACCCTAACTTGCTTGATTATGGTGAAGTAGGCAAGAATTGGCTAGGATGTTGTCATCACATCTTGACTCAATTATTTTGAAAATTGAGCAGGGGTTGAATAGGTCTTAAGATTAGATTTGATAGATAAAGGTTTAGATTTTGAATTGAAAAACAAGAGAATTAATGAACAAAATGAACATAAGAAGAATTAATCTCTTGTTTTCAAGAAACTTAATGGAAAAGGTGTGGAATTTAGTGTTATTGGAGGGGGTTACAAACTATATTGTATGTTAGGAGGGATTAGAGAATTTTATTTCTATTGTTTAGTTAGTTTGGGATTAGAGAATTAAAAACTAGTTTTTAGTTTTTTTTTTTCTTTTCTATATAATTACTTCTCCACTTATTTATATATAAATTTTTATTTTATTTTTAAATGGAATGAAAAAATAAAATTCAGTTATAAAATATAATTCTTTACTCTCCTCTCTTTTCATTCCAATTTTCAAGATGGCATCAGAAACATTAAGGTTCTGCAACCTATGAGGCTAATGAGTCCTTCAACATGGTCTTCCTCTAAGTTGATGGCTCCTTCACTGACTCTTAAAGCCAGTCTTTATTTCGAAAGAGTGGCGAAAAGATATGTGAAGGATTCAATTTAAAAAAAAAAGATAGCAGCCTTTGCCATGAAGAAGCTTATGGTCAATAAGCTGGCAATAATACTGAAAATCAAGCTCAAAATGGAAAATTTTGATCCAAATGTGGAAAATCCATGATGGAACTTTGGACAAGTAAATCCCAAAGAGAGCGAATAATAGAGATAAATCACAATAAATCTCTCATTTCTATTTCAACCTTCTTAACATCAAACTGAAGATAACCATTTAGTCTCCTTGCGTAAGCTTATCCTTAGGGCTCAAACGAACCGAGCCGAGCCGAGTATGTGAGTGTTCATGTTTGTGTTCATTTAATATCAGGTTGTTCAAGTTTGGTTCATGTTTGTTCGAGCTTTATTGTTTGTGTTAATGTTTGGTTCATTTAAAATGATGAGTGTTCATGTTCGGTTCATGTTCAGTTCATGTTCATTCGTTTAGTACTTATCGAGCTTTAAACAAACAAATATGAACAAGTTATAAACGAGCTATATTTTTAAATGTTCATTAACTTAGCAAACGAGCTTTATCGAGCTTCCTGGCAAACGATTACATCGAGCATCTTCACGAACATATCTAACATTTTTTTTTAATTATCAAACAAACGTTCATGAATATATCTATAAACAAACACATTTATAATAAAAGAAATTGTCTATGTAACAAAGGCAATGATTTATAAGCAAATCCCATCTTCTTAGAATTTTTCTAATACCAGCATTAATAAAGGCAATGATTTATAAATAAATAGCCATATAAAGCTATAATTACTTAGACAATAAGTTAAGTAATATTTGATACCTGCAACAATCATTGATCCAATAACAACTAGTGGCAACAAAAGGATTGCTCTTGCATCTTGAGAGGTTTTTTTTCGTGCTTTCTTAGTAAAAGGATTTTCTTGTTGGACAATGTTCTGTTATAACTGTTGGACTTGAAGATGACCCAACACTAATTTGGACATCATGAACTATCAATCCTAACTGCTTTGGTGAATTTTCAGATATACCTTTAAAAGAGAAGTCAACGATTATGTTAAACGTGAATCATATTTGCTAGTGCATATATTCAAGTTCAAAATCGAACACGAATCGAGCTTCTTATCGAGCTTAATGTCGAGCTTGTTCACGAACTTCAAATGATGTTGTTCACGAACATAAATGAGCCGAATGCATTAGTGTTCAAGCTTGTTTATTTAAGAATCGAGTATTTAAAATATTGTTCAAGTTTGTTTGTTTAGTTAATTAAACGATCACGAACGAGCTTTAAACGAACTAAACAACGAGTAGCTCGTCTAATGTTTGGTTCGCGTGTAGCCCTACTTATCCTATTGGTCGACAAATATCAACTGTAATTATTTTAGGAAGCATTTTAATTAGTGTTGTTTTAGAATGCCCCTTATTAGTGATTTTATAGTTCTAGTTCTTTGAGTTGTAGTAATTGGATTGATGCTTGTTGATTTACTATATTTGTATGTATGCATTTCTAGTTTCTAGTTTCAATCTGTGTTAGCACAAATTCTCTTAATGTGCTATTTTTGTATAATTGTAACATTTTAAATATTACTAAAATATTTAGTTGATCGAGTTATAATGTGGTGTGCTATGATATTGGCTTGATATACTTTGTGCTTGTAACATTTCTAGTTTCCATCAAATGTCAAAAGTTTCTTTTATTGATTTATGCCTTGAATATATCTGCGAAAGAAGTTATGCTAATCTATTAAATTGAAGGTTCAACTTATTTCTAGGAGTCCAAATCATTCAAAATTAAAAAATAACGATCAATCATTCATGACAATTGAACTAAAATTTTGAAGCTTCTTAAGAAGATTTTCTCCTAGTAAAGTCATTGAGGATCTAGTTATGTTTGCTCCAATAAAATATAGAGACCCGTTCTCTTATAAACTTTTTTAGGCTACTCTTGTTATTCCTTGTGGAGATAACCTCTCCTTAGAAATGACTGTATATATATCCGGTCTGTTCAGTAATACATCATGATGTTTTTAAGAAACTAATTTCATTATTTCCTAGGTAGAGATAGTTTTTGTTTAATGTTGCTGTAGATAACTTGTTTTATCCAGTTGCATGTCTTTAAAGTGTTTTTCAATAGATCTTCGAGAAGCTAATTCCATTTGCTTTCTCTCAACAAATCCTTCTTTAATATGAATCCACTCTTTAGTAAATATTTTGAAAATGCTATACTCATTATACCCAGTAGAAATAGCCTCTGATTAAATTCGATTGTTGATAGACTTAGTCTATCCATTTAAAGATTTTGAAGCTTTTAGTATATTTTCATCCTCAGAAATCTTTTAAAAGCTATCTCACCATCCCCAGCAGAGATAGCCTCTAATTGATATGTTTGTGTATCAAGTCAGTTTATCCGATAATAAACCTTGGGTTTTTTAAATATTCTCTCACTTAAAAATTTTTGTGAAGATAATTTTGTCTACTCTTTCATTTGATTCCTTTTAATTAATACCATACTTTTGTGAAGTAATCAATCATGTTTTGTTCTACATTGATATGGAAATGCTTTGCGCCTGAAGTCAATTTAGAATCGATCATTCTAAGTTCCTGAACTATATTGTTGGTAATGCCTAGCATTTTTGGATCATGTTCAACCATACTTAGTGCTCTCAAGCCTTTTTGATTCAAAACAAATCCTAGAACCTCATCATGGGAGGATGTTTCTTTTGATATACTACTACCTTGATTTAATTGCGATATTTGGTAGAAGCAACTCATGGCTATTAATTAGGCTACTTGGAAGACGTGGCTCTTAGCCTTACAACTTTGATAGATTACATCCACCAAGTTGACCTAGGATGGCAATACCAAAAGATTTAGGTTGAGTTGACCACCCATTCCCCACTTCAATCTAAAAACTTCTTGTAGTTGATTTCTTTAATGGAGTGTTTTAATTACTATCATGCTTTTACATAAGATTTTGATTTCCTAGAATTAAAATAAATTCTTGTGGACTAGCTAAGAAAATCTTTGGGGACTTCTACTCAAATCACCCACTAAAACTTGCTAGTTTTCTTCCCAAAAATCCAAGATAACATAAATATTATCCCAATGGGTGCATTTTAGAGTTCACAATAATATGAATAAATATGAATATATGAGAATCCAATGGTTGAGACATAATTAAGTTTTAAAATTAGGGGTTGTTTGGCAACAAGTAGGATTTAACTTTAGTGGGATTTAGTAAATCCTATAAATTTGGATTTGGTAAATCCTGAGGGTGTTAATTGTTAAATGCTGAAAAATATTTGGTATGACATATTTTCAATCCTGATAAATCTTGAGAAATTTTTTGGCAACGTAATCCATGATTTAAGGCAGTTGGTTCATTTATAAATTAAATTTAATGTATTTTGAATTTAATTTGCTAGTTTAGTATAAGTTACTTATTAACTTTAATTTAATTATTTTTAATAAGTTAAAATGATAAATAATATAATTAGAGCTAATTTAATTATTGTTAATTATGAAATTAGTTATTTATGTGTTAATTATCAAATTACTTATTATATTATGAATTATCTAATTATATTTTTAAACACAGATTAATTTGTTAATTATTTTTTGAAAATAGAAATTCTTTAATTGATACTCATATTAATGATTTAATTAATTATTTAAGTATTATTTAATTAGTTATAATTATTAATTATCTCATTGATCACTTAAATACTCATAACACTACTATTGCTAAGGCTCAAGTATTGGATGAGAAAAGTGGAGGGCTGCATTAGGTAGTCGACAGCCAGTGTTCAACTTATCGAATAATCATGACATGAATCTTTTAATATTCTAGAAAAAAAGATTCATACAGCCGATCCCATATAGTGGGATAAAGGCTTGATGTTGTTGTTGTTGATCACTTAAATATTCAACTACTAATTAATTATTTAATTATTATTTACAATATTAAGTATGTAATTAACTATTTTTATTTTAAATTATATTAATTAAACTAATTTTTAATTACCAATTATACTAATCAATTAATTAAGTTAAATTAGATTACTTAATTACACTACTAATTATTTAATTAATCTAATTAATTATTAATATTTAAATTAAATTAATAATGCTAACTTAGATTAATTTTTAATTTAGGAGGCTATATAGGGTTTTCTTTTCATCTTTTTCCTATGCTTTGTTGCTGTCACTTTTCGTCTTCATCATTTCTTCGTGGTTGCTTCGGTTTCGCGGTAAATTGTTTGTGATAGAGTCGCTAAAACATCTTCTTCACCTCGTTTGAAGGTGTTGGATCGGAAGTCACAACGGGAGCTCGCTTGCTACGTATGTAACCATCTTCACCTCCTTTAAGACGGGAGCTTGCTTGCCGCTGCGGAAGAACTTCCCGAATCCATAAATTCTGTTAAATCCGCCGAACAACGGGATTTAGTAAATCCCGAATTTATGCCGTAAATCCACAAATTCAGGATTTACACGGGACTCGGATTTACTGCTCGATCAAAAACTGTTTGGCAATATTTACCGTAAATCCGTTGTAAATCTGGCTTAAAACTCGATACCAAACAGCCCCTTAGGCTTGATGGGACACCATGGTGATGGTAGATGCATTATATTACTTTCATTTTTGTTTTGATACAATCATCAAATTTCTAGGATTGCCTTTGTAGTAGAAGTTTACACAGTCTCTATAATTGGCAGGATGAAGGGCGGTCAAAGTTCATCGGACAAGCACAAGAAACAGCAAGCTGCGACAGTACGGAGACCAATCTTCAGGGAGCCAGGTTCCTATTTCATCAAATAATCTCTTTTTATATTCTTGCTCAGTTTTGACTGTCTTTGATCTTGATGTATTGGTGGTTAACAACTGTGAGGTTTTTATTTTTATTTTTACTTTTATTTATTTGTTTGGTTTAATACTAATTTGTAATTTAACTAACTTCTGTTATTATCAAGATTGCTTAAATAGCTTTAAGAGATCTAAAATTTGGACTAGTTTTAAAACTAGAGAATTGTAATTTTAGCTGTGAAATCATATGTTGAAGGGAGTAGGACAACGACCTGCAGTTAGAGCTTTTAAGTAATTGATGAATGCCCTGATGGATTGATGGGATTTCATTTGCCGTCTATCTTTTACGTTTGTGGGTTTACTATTTCGTTATTAGATTGCTGTTGTATCTTTTCTGGTTCTTTTTCACAGTTATTGAAGCTGCATCCGTGAAAAATGTGAATAGAGCATCTGAAAAAATTACAAACGTACCTGAACAGGTTGGATGCCCTCCTAACTTTATGCTAACATGATAAAACGGTTGTAATTAATTTAAACTTTTTTGTGGTAATTATGGATGTAGCATTTTCATGCTTATGCTTTCCATGTCTTAATGATTTCAATTAGTTTTTAAGCTCAGTTATCTATTCTCTATGTTGCATCAGTGATAATTTTTTTCACACTTTTGGTTCATCATCTCCTTGCGTGAACTTGGTGTTGACATTCTTTTCGTTGGTCATCAGCCAAAATAACCTCCTTGAACTCATCCCACACCTTAGATGTCTTCTTCCTTTTCTTTCTTTCTGTTACATCTTCAAGCTTGTTTTCCTCATCAACTTTATCGTCATCATTTTTTTTTATTTTCATTAGTCCATCTTTCAACTTCTTCATCAATGTCATTGTTATCATTAGTTATTTCATTCTCATTCACAGGTTCACCTACACTAGGTTGCTCATCAAGTCTTTCAACTTCGACATTTACGAGCTCAATGTTATCTGCTTCTACGTTTACAAGTGTTGACATTCTACAGAAATATTTCAAATAGAAGGAGAAAAAAGATAAACCTCAACTTCACTTAAACATTACAGAACACCATAAATAGGACAAGTGTAGCAGCTGTCTACAAACAACATTTCACATGAATCCTCATGGTAATGGGCCAAATGGCTGCTGTGGTTGCCTGTAAAACTTCAGACCATCCAAACATGTTACAACATTACCATAGGAATAATATGATAAAGAGAAATATATGTGTGCATGCTATAATTTTTTCTGGTGAAAATAGCATTTATCAACTACAACTACAATAAAGATGTAAATATAGGTAACACTATTTACTGTATGCTTAATTCATTCAAACAGAGCAAAGAAAAAAGGAAGACATTCGTAAAAGGAGATATTAGGTATAACATAACCGAAGGATCAAAAGACAGTGGAGACTGGAGTCTGTCAAGTAACAAACTACATTGCACATTGTGCAGAACAAAGAACCCCAAAAACTACAAAAATATAAAATGAAACAAGTGTAGTAGCTGTCTACAAATAGCATTTTACATGAATCCTTTTCCTAATGGCTGTTGTGGTTGCCTGAGAAGTTTCAAACCATCCAAAGAAAAATATAGATATTACATAGAAAAATCATCTTCATGTAATTTCAAAAAATTTCAAATGTCAGAAAGTTTTAACAGCTATAAGCTTTGTAAATGATTTCGAAGTGAAGAGTCAACCCACAAATAAATAGAGAACATCTGCCCTTCAGAAGAATCAACCCATAAGAAAAAAATAGAAAGAAGGAAATTAGACGAAATCACAAATTGAATAATCTCTCGCCTCAGAATCTTCAGACACCTCAAAAACCAGCAAACAAACATATAAACGATTTTATTCACAAGGAAATAACATCAATATGTAAGAGGACTAAAGAAGAAAATTTGTAGAACATGGAACACTAAAAACTCCTCAGTTCACCAAATATGAACCTCCAAATGTGTTGAAGATCGAAGAAGAAGATTAAAAACTAAGTGCTAACTGCGACTTGTCCTCAAAACTACCGCATCATGCACTCGCTAGGTCACACGAGATGGCGAGAAGAAGATGGATGCATGGTTTAAAATTGCGCAATATGAGGCTCGCCTTGAGGTCAGCCTTTGTGCAATTCTAGTAAAAAACGCCTCGATGCTTATGCCTCGAGTTTTTTTTATGAGGCTTGCGCCTCAACTTGGTTGAGGCCCGCCTCGCCTCATTGGCATAAGGCTTACGCCTCACACTATATATATTAAAACTTATATAAATCTTGAAGTAAATGCCCGACATTGGACACTATAGGAGAGGAGGAAGGGGAGAGAGCAGTTCATCATAATGATGATTCAAATGAAGAACCCCTTAGTGATGACAGTGTTGATGACTTATGAGTTTTTATGTGATATGTCATTATTATTTATTTTTGGAAATTGAAATTATATGTTAATGAAAAGAATACTGCGATATGGGAAAGATAGACATTTGAGTTGAACTATATTTCATGTTATTTTATTATTGGGATATTTTGATTTCACTTCATATCATATGCTTTTTTATGTTTTATATTATTCACTCATTAGTATATCAAAAATTTATCATTTTATGTTTACGCAATCTTTTGATTTTGAGGTTTACGCCTCAAAACGCCTTGAGGCTTATGCCTCACCTCACGAATAAAAAAACGCCTCAATACCCGAATACGCAATTTTAAACATTGGATGGATGTTCGTTACTTCGCTTGAACTCCCAGCCATCTCGAAGGTGTGAATGGAATGAGGGTTGGACTTTATTTTATATTATTTTTTATCGAGCAGGCTCAACGAGCTCTCGTGTCGTGTCCGGTTGTCCTCGAACTCGAGCTTGTATATTACACGACCTTGCTATAAGCTCGAACTCGAAGCTTGACTCACGAGCTCGTTAACAAGTCGAGTTCGAGTCGACTCATGAGCCGACACGGCTCAGCTACACCCCTATCTTAAAATATCAATTATGAATTGCAGTGCCAACATAAAGTCGAAAGATTTTATAGCATGTAATAGAATACCAGCTTCAACTGATTGTTGATCATGTATCTCATCTTTCTTAACAATTTCAAGCATTTTGAGTATAGAAGCATACATTTTTGTTAGATTGATGAATGTTTGAAAATGTGAACTCTAACAATTGTCACTAGCACACTGCAAATTAGTTTCTTGGTTCAAATCCGGACCAATGATTAAGTCCTCAGTGCTTAGATGACAAATTATTTTATCGCGTTGATGCTTTCAGAGTATCATTTCTCTTGCATGAAGCTTCAATACTATTTAGAATTCTTGAAGTAATCTCAAATAAAGGCTTCACTTGTCAATGATTCTTTACTACAATCACTAATGATAATTGGAGTTAATGAACAAAACAATGAATGTAGAATGTCTAAGGATTATCTTTTAGTATAAGTGCTTTCAAACCATTAAACTTCTCTTGCATATTAGATACTCCATCGTAACCTTGATCACGTATTCTATGTATGCTTAATGAATATTTTGCAAAAAGAGTTTCTAGTGATGCCTTCAGTGCTACTGCATTTGTTGAAATAACATGATTAATACCTATAAACATCTCAATTACTTGGGTTAACTTGTCAACATATCTAACCACAATAGCTAATTGTTCTTTTATGGACATATAACGAGACTCATCAACAAGAATAGTGAAGTAGGAATCACCAATATCATTCATAATTGCAGCTAAAGTCTCAGTAGCCATAGAACTACAAATCTCATTTTGTACTTTTGTTGCAATCAATTTTAACTTAGCACCTGCATTTTCAAATATTACTTTGTCTTTTTCGTTATGATTTGTAAGAAATTGAAACAGTTCTATATAATTTTTTTGATTATCTGAGATAGGTGATTTATCATACCTACGGAATGATTGTCCTTGGCGGATAAGCAATCAAACACAGTCAACATTTGCAGTCAACATGATACGATATTCTTTTTTATTCATCTAATTCTTGCTTAACCATAAAGTAGGAATACTCTGCTCTTGATGCTTCATTAAAATCTCACATTTCTATCTTTCCTTGTCGTGTGCACTGGTATGTTCTCCTACATGGCCCAAAAGTTTTTCTTTTATCTTCTAGTTTTTAATTTTTTCACCAACGAATGAGTCTCCACCACCTTGGCATGTGATAATTTGCTCTTGGGGCTTAAATAATTAGCACTAAAGATAAAATACAACATCTTTTTGTACACTGTATTCTAACTAGTCAGAATATTCTTCAATTATTTGAGTTAAATCTACATGCAACATATTTAATCATTGTTTGAGGGAAATGATGATTTTTTGGGTTGATGAGTTCCCTTCAACAAATAAGTTCTCCGAACTTTATCCCTCTCATTTACATCGTAATTTCAAATTAATGGTTGAAGCCCAAGGTCACTAAGGAGATTGTTAATATCAATCTATACACTTTCTTTCCTTTTAAAAAATTTATCCATTTATAAAATGCTTGACGGTATCTTATATGTTCGGTAAACTAACATGGAAAAAAAAAAATCCACTATAAGAAGAGATTAGTATCAGAATAACTCCTTGTATTAAATAAAATAAGATTTCACTCTGTCCAAATAAAATAAGAGGAGATTATTGTAAGAATAATTCTCTATATTAAATAAAATAAGATTCCACTATGTTAAAAAAATTAAATTAACATTAAGCTGAGTGGATGAATGTAACTTGACTTTCTTTATGATTTTAAAATAGGGCTCCAAACGAGCCGAGTCTAGTCAAGTATGTGTGTGTTCATGTTTGTGTTCATTTATTATCAGCTTGTTCAAGTTCGGTTCGAGTTTGAAATGAGCTTTTGTGTTTGTGCTCAATCTTAGTTCGTTTAAATTAATTGGTGTTCATGTTTGATTTATTTCATGCTTATCGAGTAAGGCCTTCTAACAAAGAATTTCATCAAACATATTCGTGATTATATTTAGCAAAGTTTTTTAAACTATTAAACAAGCACGAACATATCTAATGAGTATTCTTGAGCTACCTAATGAGCTTATTCACAAACAAATGATCTATTAGTCATCTTATATTTGTTCAGAGTGCGGGTTGTTCGTAATTTTAGGTGTATGTGAGAAATAAAAATAAATTAGTAAACAATTTTAGACAGGATTAGTAAAAATAAATTATATATATATATATATAACTCTAATATAGTTTTAATCGAGTTCTTAGTCGAGCTCTAATTGAACTTCTTAACGAGTTTGTTCACGAGCATTAAACGATACTATTTATGAACATGAATGAACCGAACACCAAGTTGTTCAAACTCGTTTATTTAGCTATCGAGTATTTATCAAAAGTGTTCAAGCTCGTTCGTTTACCTTATCAAACAAATATGAACGAGTTCTTATCGAGTTGAGTCACGAGTAGGTCTTCGAACGCTCGATTGAGCCACAAGTAGGTAGTCTAACGCTCGGTTCATTTGCAGCCCTATTTTAAAATAATAAAAATTATTGAAATTTTGATGCAACCCTATTAAAAATGGAGCTATCTTCCTAGCTTGAAGCTTTTGAGACATTTCTGTTTCATTGTAGCTTAGTGACATGCATAAGGGCAAAAGGCAAATTTGATCCATGTTCACTCTGGTGATAACTTTGATATCAAATTAATACTCTGTTAAATATTTTAAAAAATGATGAGAAATCCAAGATTTTCTCACTTAATATTAGATCAGAAGATAAATTATTATTAATTAATGAAATCAGAATTATTTTAGAAATTTTCACATATTTGTTCACAACAAAATATAAAAAATATACTCAATATATATATACAATAACATCAAGTCTTTATCCCACTATGTGGGGTCGCCTATATGAATCATTTTTCTCCATTCTGTCATGTTAAGCATCAAATTATCATTTAATTCTAATAAAGAAAGGTCATTTCTAATATTTTCTAACCATATCTTTTTAGGTCTACCTCTACCTTTATTATATATATATATATATATATATATATATATATATATATATATATATATATATATATATATATATATAAACAACACAATTGCTGTAAAAAACTATATCAAATATATAATCAAAATTGTATCTGTAAAACGTTTGTTTTATTTCTACGGTTTCTAACCTAGAGTTCTATGCAAAAATAGATAACAACATTATATATAATCATGATGAATCTTGCTTCGAGGCCTCACACTAGGGGGAGTCGGAGAGGTGAAACAAGCGGTGTGAAGGAAAAAAAATCAGAACTTATTTGAGATGATGGCATGCTGATGATAAGGCTGAAGAAGGCGACGCTGGCCTGCTGATTTTTCACTTTCATGGCTTTGATCTTTAAGAGCGGTTGTAGATGAAGAAGAGGGAGGTTGCAGGGGAGAGCTGGGAATCGAGAGCGAAGAGCTGAGAGTGATTTAGGAAATCACCGTAAACAATCACCTTGGGCAAAAGGGTAAAATATGAGGTGTAGGGGGGCAAAATACCAAATTACCCTCATCATATTTGTTTTTTTTTAGGATGGGCAATGCATGGGTCCACCTATGATATTAGTTAATAAATTAGCAGTTCTACCGATTACATTGTTGGGTGGACAGCCCAAAGTTTAACTTTCCATCTTATTAAGTTTAGATAGTCTGGCATTTCGGGATAAAGCTTGTGGTTATGAGGATATTACCCTTTGGAAATGACTGGTCAGCACTGACATTTTCAATCTGTAATTCTTAGTGATCTTAATCCGTGACTATTGCTAAACTTTCCAAAAAAACTGCTCTCCTAATGTTCTCAAAGCCAACAACTACTGCGCTTTGGGACCCGTAGCTTTATTTCCATATCGTTAAACTGTGTCCCGTGGCTTTTTAGGAGATTTTGGTTGGAGATATTTGGGAAGTCACGAATTTATTCATTGATTGAAGAAATACAAAATAAGAATTAGAACTGACTTGTTCATGCATATTGACCAAAATTTGGTTTGTTCTATTTTGCTAGATTCCATTTTGTTGGAAATCAATGTGGGTTTCAAACTCCATCAAGACCTCAAATGAGTAGCTTCTTCTCACATGCAAAAAGAGTGAAAACAAAATCTTCTCTTTCTAAAACATGTTTTATGTACAAGAGATCAAATAGGTCCTAATATGAAAATATCTCATTTAGTAATTAAAATGCAATATCAATAATTTTCTTTTTACGTAGTGTTAAAATACCATGCCTTTGTGGGGTATGCATGTGACAATTATTGGTTATTTGTGGCATATTTTCTTACTTCAATCATAATTTCATGCTATATTTTTTATGTGCTCTTCTTTTTAACGCTACTGCTAATTTGGCTTATTCACTCGTCTCAAACCACAGGCAGTGAAAAGCCCAAACCTTGATTTCACCCATTTTGTATCTCTCCCCCTCGCTATCCACCGTGAACTGGTAGAGAAGCTAGAAGGATTTCAGAAATCTGTACTGGAAGAAGTTAATATGATACCTGGTGAATTTGCTTTAGCAAACTTATACATCTTAAATTGTCCACCAATTTAGTTGTACAATTAAAGAATTTTCTTTCTTTATGTTAAAATGTTAAGGAGCATTCCTTTTAGCAATGATTTGATTAATCTCATAGCATGTAAAGATTATGTTTATATCATCAATGTTGGCGTTCTTCTAGAAGTTTTTTTCCTTAATACTTTTTTTTTTGGAGTAGAAACTGATCATTTAAAATGCAGCAATGGGTATTGAAAGGTCCATATTTATTAATCCTCAAACATTTCACTTGACTGTGCTTATGCTGAAGTTATGGAATAAGGATCGTGTTGCTATGGCTACTAAGATTCTAAAGGTATTCTTTCTTTTATTGAAGATATGATTAATATTAGGTGATTTGTCCTTTTTATTTTTCCAAATGTATCCTTTACTCTAAGCAGGAAATTTCTTTGAAAGTAATGGATGCTTTAGAAAATCGACCTGTTTATATAAGGCTAAGAGGAGTGGTATGATTCTTTGTTTCCAATAATTCGCTCAGCTCTTTCAAGATGTTCATACGCTCAAGTTTATGAGTTTATATTTTTTTATTCAACACTAATTTGTGTTTGTACTATTGTGAAGATCATGTTACTTCTGAGCTTATTTTTGTGAGAGCATATAGTTTTCTTGATCAACAGCATGTTACTCTTTATTTGTCATCTGTATTGTACTAGAAGCATGCTTTCTTTGTGATTAAAGAACTACCATTTGGACTTTCTAGATCTATGCTATGTTTCATTTCATGTTGCTAGTTAAGAAAATTAGCTTAAGTTTTCTATAATTTTTATCATTTTTAATGAACCTGGTATGGTCTTTGGATGTGCTTAGAAGCTTGGGTGATCCTGATTCGCCTTGAAAACGAAATCAAAAAGAAAAGATAGTAAAAACAATAGAAATTGAGAAACAACAGCTGATTTTTGTATTAATGTTTTAACACCAAAGAAAGTTACAATGATCTACTATTAGAGAGGTAGATCGTCTCTCTCATTTGACCTTGATGCCGCTAGGAAGCCCTCAAGAGAAACTTCAGAAAATTTATAGCAAAACTCGCAAACAAAACATGAAAAAACAAACCTTAGAATAAGCCATAATTAAATTCCCTAATTACCCCCAAATCAGCCGCCTTAATTAATTTCTCTCCCTTTCTCTATTTCAAAATTAGAATTCTTTTCTTTATCATTTCCCTCATTATTTATTCTTCTAGTGTATTTAATCAAAGCTCTGCTGGGCCCCACAAGGGGCCGACCTGTTGTCTCCGCCCATGGGTTGTTCGTCCGGTTTTGCTGGACTGGCCCTTGCTGGGCTGGCTGTTTCCCTCCCCTATATTCGTCACCCTCGTAACAATACTCCCATCAAAAATTTTCTTGTCCTCAAGGTGGAAGGTAGGGAACTTTCTTCTGATTGTCTCGTATGGCTTCCATATGGCATCATGCTTTGACACATCCTTCAACTTGATTAGTACTTCATGTGTCCTGATCTCTCTTTTGCGTACATCCGCTACTTCCAGAGGTTTCAAAACGGCCTCCATGTCTTCTGTCAAAATCGGAAGCACTGATGATAATATATGCTCTCCTATTGCCTTCCTCAACTGTGAGACATAAAAGACTGGGTGCAAAGTTGATGAGGGTGATAGACTTAAGCGATATACTATTGCTCCAATGCGCTCCAAGATCTCCTAAGGCCCAAAGTACCGTGGGGATAACTTCTTATTAATATAAAAGAATATATTTATGTGATATGCTCCTAAAATAAATAAGATATTAAAAATTACAAATCTACAAAAATAATATAAAAGAATATATTTATTTAAAATTATATTTATTTTATCAATACTCATTTAAATTTCTGTTAAGTGAAAGATTTAATGATTATTCATGATAATTTATATGAATATTATTTTATTTATTATTATATTATAAAAATGTAATTTACCACTGAATTTGATAATGAAAATTGAATCCATTAAATTAAATGTTTCAGATAAAGCTTCTATTAAGTAAATGACTATCATAGATGATTTTGTATAGTGAAGAGGATCTAATAAAAGTAGGTATAAATTGAATTATAAATGTTCAAACTTATAATTGATAATTTGTGGCTCTTTTCAAAAAAAAAAAAAAGATTTTATTTATTGCTCGTTTTAGTTTTTTTTTTTAAACAAATAAGTTATTGTCTGACTGTTGATCTCGACTTGATATTCCAAGTACTTGGGCTTGAGTCCTGACATATACATACTAGATGTTATGCCAATAAATGAATTGAATCAATAATAGAACTGTAATTGCTATAAAATAAAAGTATAATAACTACCTTGTTTTCTTTTCGAATGTCAAATCTTTTTTTTTTAATGTACCTCAAATTCTTATTCGTCCTTTCTTAATTCACAACCCAAATATTATGTGCATTATTTAGTCAATTTATTTATCTAATTTAGATATATATATTTATGTTAAAACTTTTTAACTTTTACCTTATTTGTCAGGAGCATATTATTTGCCTTGAATGTGTGTCTTGACTACTCTAAGTTCTTTCACTACCCAAAATAATATTAAAGATGCCAAACATCATAAAATATAATATCAGAGATGTCTGAATGTTGTCAAGGGTAGCGTTGAAAGTATCGAATGCCATCAAAGACAACATTGAACTTATTGAATTTCATCAAAGATAATGTTGACCGCTTCAAACATTGCAAGTTATAATGCTAAATGCGTCAAACATAGTCAAAGACCACGTCAAAGGTGAACAAAATATTAAATCAGATTTCTAATAACATTTTATATTCAGTTTTATAATTAAAGTATAAAATGACATTTAAATTGGGATCACATAGTTCGGTTAGTTTTTTTCTTCTTCCTTGTTGAACAAAATTGCACAGATTAATTCAAACGAATTGTAATAATAAGTTCTTTCTTTTCTGCTCAAACAAAAATTTTACTTGTTGTATGTCTCTTCCTCTCTATCTTTGACACCAGAGCCACTATAAATATACAAGAGTAATTGTGTAATGTACATATTAACTTTTATCCAGAAATTTTCATTCAAAAAATAAGCATCCAAAATATAATCTTTTCAGTACACATTAGAATTTCACATATATGAAAAAAAAGAAACTAAATCTTCAGAAAAGTACCTTAATAGAATTACCCCTTCATGATCTGATCCTTATCAACTCTACTAGCCGGACTCTTTTCTTTTTTCCTGAAATTTCATGAAGACCATAGAACAAGCATTCATATACTCAGTAGGATAGTCCAATCTCTATCGCAGAAATCAATTCATATTTATAATATTTATGCATGTGTAATATTCAACTATTAGTTATGACTTTACAGTAAATGAGTTAAATTTTCATATATATATATATAGCTTTAGAAATAATATGTGAAATTTCAGAACTTCTTTATCTTAGACTTAAATTAATATTAGAAATATGAACGTGCACGGTTGTTAAAATACTATTTGAATTTGTTTGTCACCATGTCAGAAGCAAAATCATTTTGACAGTATCAGAACCAGAATTATTTTAACAGAAGATTTAACATGTGAATCTAAGTTATTTATCTATATTTGTTTATATAGCATGCAATATGCAATGCATATATATTGATGCCTGTTTATATCACTACTTTCACTTATGCATTCTTTTTGACCTCCCACATCAGTACTTGACATATGAGGCTAGAAAAAGAATCAACCTCCCGCATCAGTACTTGACAGATAGGGCTAGAACCCTCCCACATCGATATATGGAAGATGGGGCCAGAAATAGAATCAGAACATAAAAGGAAGTCGAGCTCATATAATAGAATATATAGTGCACTTCACTTTTCATCACATCAGAACTCTTCTAATGACATGAGATGCATATGCAAATAATGATAGAACTAATGTTCTTACATAACAATGAATATGAACATGAATTTCTTTACATATGAAAGAGTAGGATTTTACATATGTAATTTACCTTCCCCCTTGACATTTTCGATTTAACAAACCATTCACAGAGTTACTTTAAAACATCATGTTAAGATTTTTATTGAACTATAGGAAATACCAAAATATCATATTTAATACAATTTACCCAGAAATTTACATAGATTAAGTCGACCTGTGAAATTTTAACTTTTTATTGTTAAAATGAACATAATAAAATATTCTATAACATATTAAAAACTACACGGTGAAAAGTTGGTAAAACTCATTTTAATCACAATTTATTTCATAACTTTTTATAAAAAACATCGGAATTGAAATCTGAATTAAAGTATTGGAAGCTTATCTCAAGCAGAACAATTCCTTGAACAACGTCGACAAACAAATCCCACACCTCAGCCTTCGAATCTCCTCTCTTAATTTCTCTTTCTTCTTTTTCCTCTTCTTCTCGTCTCCTTCTCTCTTCTTCCTTCTTCAACAAGCTGAGGGATGAGGGGTTTTGTGCAAATGGACTTAGATTTATATATATAAACATGTTTCAATGTACAATGTCGTGGTGCTCCGACACGCAGCTCTACAGTGCCAAGCTAGAATATTCTGGATTCTCCCATATTCCTCCAAGCCAAGAACACAATATTGCAGCGGTGACCTCCAGCACTGCAGCGCTCCCTACAACGCTGCTATGCTCTCACTGTCCCCTTGAAACTTAACATGTTTTGGTCGAGCTCATTTAAATTTACAAAATTTCTAATTAAAAAATTGACACAAGAAGATTAGGGGATTTGTGCCTATTCTGGAGCAACGGATATTACATTGGTCGGGTGTACTCGCTATGTGCTAACTCATTCATCTCAACCTGCTTGTCTGCTTCTTCAATTAGGTAAAATGGATTGGTCGAGCTGGTTCCGTTGAACCGATTTAGTCGGCTATTATAGATTTAGCCAATTTTGCCTCTATGTTTGATGTACATTCAAATTGATTGAAACCAACGAAGTAAATTGTCTTCATTTAACTGGACGGTGTTTTGAATGGGATGACTTTGATTTTGTCTCTAAATCGATGGATGTTTGAATGGAGGTGGAGTTGACGTAACTTCAGATCACTTTCCCTCTCTGATTTCATAAAAATTGAAAAAGAGAAGAGAAAAAAAGAGAAAAGCTGTTGTAGTTTTTTATTGCAAATTGTTTGTGCAAGAATTGACCATTTATATAGGCAATTCCATATATCATATAAAAGGAAAATAATTAAAGCAATTTACAGGAAATAAAGAGATGGAAAAAAACTGACAGCTGTAGGAACCCACAAATAGGTGACTTGGCGAGATCAGTCATCTTGAGCACAGGCGAATCCTTGTGCTTTAATCAACTGGAGATGATTGGCTGCAAGGGATCTGCCGATTTGGGAAGGAGCTACAGGGTTCACAACAGCAGCTGGAGGTCTCCAAGTAGGTGCTGCGTTGGGATAGGAGGTGGAACATGTGCTTGGAAGGCTCCAGGCGAATGAACCATTCAACGCTTTGTAATGCTAGAGTCGTTAGCTAACTAGTTTCCATAAGGGTGAAGTTTAGTTTTTGTCCTGCTGGTTTGCAGGCTGGTTTGGATCCTTAAATGACACGATTTGTTGAGGAAACATATATATACCTTCCCGAACAAGTCAAGACTGGACAAGCCAAAGCCCACGTCCCCTGCACCCAGACCAATTGGAAGTACCATTGAGTTATAGTTTGTTAGGCACAAAGGAAGATTTCTGTTTAAAATCATCACGCGAAGTGGCATAGTTTAAGTGAAGCACATCCGTTTATAATTTTATACATAGTTTCCTTGATGTGTAATTATCAAGTAAAACATTCTCAATACTAGCCCTCTATATCACAAATTTAAGCTACATTAATATGCCAATCAAATAAAATATTGTTAAATATCTAAGGAGAATGAATATAAAACAATATATAAAATACTTGAAAGAACAATAGAACTGGAACGTCTAAATCAAGCAACGTGCTTATAAGACAAAGGCCAAGAAAAAGAAAAGGAACCGATTGTTTAAATGCACATGCTCCATAACGCAAAGCATAACCAAGGTAAGAATGTGATGAACCTCATCAAATAAATCCTCGGTTTTGATTTTATTTTTTGTAAATATTTTTTTCACCACCTTCTAATTTGTTGCATTTATGTAATATAATTTGTTAATTGCGGAATATACTGAAAGCACTATGATGCAGGCATGCATGAGGGGTTCACCAGCTAATGCCCATGTTGTATATGCTCCAATAGAGGAAGTAAGTGGAGATGGACGCTTGTTACGTGCTTGCCGTATCCAAAAGCAGTTTCTCCTTATTTTGGCTTTGTTTGGGACGACTTTTTTAATGCTTTTTAAAGCAGCTTTTCAGTACAAAAAAATTAATTTTTGTGCTAAAAAGCTGCTATAAGAAGCAATAAGAAAGCCGTCCCAAACGAAGCCTTTATGTGAATTTATAGCTTTTTACTTTCAAGAGAAGAATGGTCTAGTAAGTGGAGATTTTGGAATAATGTAGATTAGTTATGCCTTGACTTTTGCTATAAAGAGGTTATCATTGATGCTTATGTGGAAGCAGGTCTTGTTCTTCAAAAGGATGCTCGTCATTCTTTAAAGGTGGGCTTTTTAATGTGACTTTCTACCCCATTCTTTTTTTATCTAGATATCCAGCTACCAATTTTGACGATCATGGGACACATTTACTGAGCTATTCATTCATCTCGGTGAGAACGGCAACAATTTTATTACATACAATACAACATAACAATATCAGATGACGCCTAAAATGTTTTCCACATTGTATGAAGGATTACACTTATTATGTTGATGCATTGCTATTTGGATTTGTTTTCGTGCTATCAATTAGTCTTCTGTCTTGAGAATAAAACAGAGCGTAGTCTGTGATATTAATGTAACCAGGAAGTATTTGTATTCTAATGTTGCATGACTTGTAGTTCAGTAAGAACATATATCATAAAAACAAAATAATGAACCTTTTTTTATGTTGATAATGATTGTTTTTTAATTGAATTGTAGCTCCATGCCACTTTGATGAATTCCAGACATAGAAAAAGGTTCTCTTTTGTGGCGTGATCTTCTTCTTTACTCCTATTTTAGGCCGCATCTTTTGTGAATGGTTATGACTAATCTTTATGATTTGTTTTTAGAAAGATGCATACTATAAGAAATGATTCATTTGATGCACGAGATATATTTAAGAGATATGGTTCAGAAGATTGGGGTGAATATGTCATTCGGGAGGCACATCTTTCTCAGAGATTTGTTTATGATAAAAGCGGATACTACCGTTGCTGTGGCTCAATACCCTTTCCTAAGTCTGGTAAGTCTGTAGTCCAGGTGCCACATTTCTTTCTTCTTTTTTTTCTATATTAGTTTCTTGGCATTGATTCTTGTTAATATTCTTCTTGTCTCCTAGTGGAACCTCCATTAGTGTAAAACAAACTCCATTTTACATTATACGGTGAATCTAAGGATTTGAGATAGAGAATTTACCTGCTACCCACGAAGTTGATCATAACCAATTAACACAAGGTTTTTCGATGAATATTAAAAGTAGGCAGTCTAGTTTTAATCCGCATTGCAATTCTAGAAGCTTGATAGTAAATCATGTTATAGACCAATTCAGTTCTGTAATTATTCCTCCAACCTATTACAATGCAAAGTTCCATTTTTATTTTGATAATGTAACATCATTCAATGATGATGCAATTATTTTATAGTTTCATGAACCATTAAATAGGTGTAACTGATGGTTGTTGATGGCATACCGACAGACTAACATGGAGGAATTGAGGATGACTATTGATGGTGATGTATGAACAGTTATCTTGTAGTATTTATGGTTATATACTATTCATAATCTGTATTGAATAGAAGGTTGAAGTCTGAAATTGGATCTATTGAGTAGTAATTATGGATAAATATTTTTGAAGTATAAGGTGTTGAAATTTGACTATGGAGATCATATTTGGCACATGATGTCTATAATATCGGGAGTGTGCAATATATTAAAGTGGATCTCTTATTTAGTGGTGATCTCACATTGTCATCATCAGTATGACCTTCAATTTATAAAATTTCATATTTTTTTGTGGAGTATCCATTTTCCAAGATTTGATTTTAGATATCCAAGAATTCTCTAAGCAGCTTGAAGGTGAGATTTCATTTGTTCGTGGATAAATTGATTTATGAGACTCAGTGCAATGTAGATTTTAGGATAGTTTGGGATATATATAAATTAACTTCTCAACTAATCTTTTATGTTGTGAAATGTTAAAATTTATGTCCTCTTCATTTGTATCCAATTTCTAACTATATGGTAGGTAATATCCTTATAATCAATCATTTTATATCTTTCAAAAGATCCAAAACATATTTTTGTCAAGAGATAATTTTTTTCCTCTAATTGAGCAACTTTGGTACCCATAAACTTATCCCACTATGTGGGGTCAGCTAAATGAATGTTTTTTTTCATTGTATCATTTTAAGTGTCAATTCTTCTTCAAATCTAATAAAGAAAAGTCATTTCTAATATTCTCCTTCAAATCTAATAAAGAAAGGTCATTTCTAATATTTTCTAACGAAGTCTTTTTAGGTCTACTTATTCATACGTAGAATATTTTATGTAGAGTGTATGATCTCCTTGACTTTATTTACGTCCCATTCCATGTTTAAGATTATATCGTTTCTTTTTTTAATCTAAACAAGTCATTTTTGGTAGAAGATAAGATTAGAGAAAGTCGCCTTAGATGGTTTGGTCACATAAAACGGCGGCCTTGCGATGACCCGGTTAGGAGAGTAGAGGTATTAGATTTGACTTATGTTAAGAAAGGTAGGGGTAGACCTAAAAAGACTTGGTTAGAAAATATTAGGAATGGCCTTTCTTTATTAGATTTAAACGAGAATTTGACTTTTAATAGGACACAATGGAGAAAAAGGATTCATGTAGCCGACCCCACGTAGTGGGATAAAGGCTTGATGTTGTTGTTGTTGTTGTTGTGGTAGTTCAACTCTTAGGTGTGATTTTTTTTCCACGAGATTCATTTCTTATCTCATGGCATCCTTCCCATTTGTATTTTTAAATGCCTCAAATAGGATTTGTGGAATTTTAGTAGTGTTGAAGCTAATGTTTGTAAGAAAGGCTTTATATTTAAGAAAATTTTGAAAAGGATGTGATTGGTTTATGGGATAAAGAGGATAATGCATGGTAATGAGTTGATCATTATTATAAGAATTATTTGACAATGGTTATGGAGTCTTAAGCTTGTTGGAGACTCTAGATGGCCTTTGTCCTCCTTATAAAGGCATCAAGAAGTTTAGTGATTGGAGTAATGCATTGTTGCGTTTGTGTAGTTGAGATTTTAACAGAGAAGATATTAAATTCATAAAAAAAAATCGATTTAGTTGTTTTATCCTTGAAAACAAATTTGAGTGAAATTTTTTTTATTTTTCATGAAATTGATGTCTTTTGGAAGTCTTTTTTTTTTTGTGGTTGGATGATAATACTTATACCCTTTTTAAATTTATGAATATCTTAAAAAAGTACATTTAAGTGTTATAGGATCATGTTTACCCATGTATTGTTTGTGAATATGAACATATGCCAACCAAATTTTTGGTGGATGTTTTTAGAAAACAATATTTGCAGTAAAAAAATTTGCACTTAAAACTTTTTAAAATCACTCTTGAGGCTATTTTATTAATTAGATATATTGGAGTTAAGACTGTTTCTCCCTAATATTCTCTAGGAATTTGACTTTGAAAGACGGATTTCTTTAATCAAGATTTGAATGAAAATGTTAACCTCTGTATAAACCAAACAAAAGAGGAAAGAAATCAAGGATCCCGCGTATATACCTCATGTTCATCGAGACGCCCAAATCTCCGTGAATCCAGCAAGAAATCCCGTTTGAAATCCTCGTATCTGTCGAAGACGTCCGCGAAACCCGCTGATTCGGCGCCGCTCACGTCAAAACCTTCGCAAAAGCTGCGACCCGCCTCGATCGAACGACCACAAGCGTCGTTAAATAGAAGCCGAAGCCTTCTATTCGGCTGCTCGACACACGACTCTCCTCCCGTAACTCCACCTCACTTCCACCCGATCCAACTCCCGCTCTCGGCTCTCTCCCATTCGCAAATCCACGACGCTCCCTCCGATCATCCTGCCGACCTCATTTCCCCAACCCGTCGCCCCCTCTGCCTGTGCCGACTCCAACCCAAGAGAGAGAGAGAGAGAGAGAGAGAGAGATCTTCTCCATACCTCTTCCGACCGAACCCGTCGAGCTCCCCCGTCTCTGTCTATCTCCTCCCTATAGCCGTCCGACTCCATTCAACCGAGCTCTAACAGAGCTTGTCTCTTCCCGTCGGATCCGGCTCCGATCCCTTCCCCGAACTCCAAGCCGACCTACCTCCCCCTCCGGCGTCGTTCCTCTCTGTGGGATCGGAAACCACGACATTTTTGATCGGACACGGCAACAGGAGCTCTTGCCGTGAAGGTAACTCCTCCTCCCTGCCCGTGCCCTTCTTCGGCCAAATCCTGTGAGCACGCCGAGCCAAGAGGGGAGAGGGGATTTTAGTATAATAATTATAATTAATTTAATTTAATTATAATTAATTATCTTAATATTAATTAATTATTATTAATTATATTTAAATATAATTAATTATTTATATTTAATTACTTTAATTATAATTAATTAATTAATAATTATAATCATTTATAATTAATTTAATTTAATTATGAATGATTATTTTATTTTATTAATTAGTTAATAATTATTTACAATTAAATATAATTAGATTAATTATATATTAAATATTTTTAATTATAATTAAGTAATAACAGTTATAATTAATTATGATTTGAAATTTAATTATAATTAATATTTTTTTTAATTAATTTTCAAAAAAAAAAAAAAAAAAATGCTTCTCCCTTCCCTCAATCTTTGAGCCGACACCGACGACCGCGCAGGTATAACTCCTAAACCCTAAAACTCCGAGAACTCGTTTCAACGCATTTGTCGGGACAAAACGACCACCTATACACGCTTTTCTTAGCGTGGTGGGAGGACGTGCGTCCCGACGCTTGCGACGAAGCGGGTAATCACCCAAATTCCTTCTTCGAAGTTCGTATCGCCTTGGAAACCCCGCCTATACACGTTTTTTTTAGCGTGGTGGGAAGGGATCCCGGTGCGATGCGCACGACGAAGCAGGGATACCCATAAGTACCCGCTTGCGGGGAAATAACTGCTATACTTATAAAATATTTACAAAAATATTTTCTTACAAAATGTTTTCGAAAAATAAACCCATACACGCTTTTCTTAGCGTGGTGGGGGATCAAAAATTACACGGCCGCGGTGTCCTCGAAAGAGGGCATCTACCATACACGCTTTTCTTAGCGTGGTGGGATAGGCCCAGTTTTCCGTAGTTTTCCCCTAAACGGGGGAGACGCCGGAAGGCTGCCGAAATTTCGGGTGAACGCAATGCTGCATTTGAACTCAAGAGAACAGTTTGGGACCTGGACTTGATTGCACTCAAATACATGCAAGAAAGATGAAGGACTTATACTTGGACCTTTGAACAATATCTAAGTGATTTAATAAACAATTGAACCAAAATAAAAAATATGTGCTAGAGGCCTAATCAAACTTGAATCAAGCTCGGACCACAGCGGACTCTTGAATTTGAACAAGGATTTGAATCAAGCTGACAACATTTTGGACTTGAATTCAAATGATAAAGAACATTGACTTGATATTGTAGTTTTGAACAACTACAAAAGAACTTGCACTCGGACCTGATTTGAACATCAAAGAACGAGAATTTGAATTCAAACAAAGATGAATTGTGGACTTGTGAACTTGAAAATTAAGCATAACTCAAGTGAGTAATGATAAAGGCTGCAATTTAATAAAATTGACATATATGCCTAAGCAAACAGCTCAAACTTGATAAGGGACTTGAACTCGAATTGAAGTATAACTTGATTTGAACTGGGCTTGAGAAAACTCATACTTGAGTTTGATTTGAACCACAGGGGACTCGTACAATACTTGAATTTAAATGAATCAAGTAGAATAAGAACTTAAAATTGGACCTCTACTCAGGCCAATACAAGAGTTCCAACTCAAGCTAAAATTCCAAGTACAACTCGTTGATGATCAAGATGCAAGAACCATCAAGTGGCATGACCACAAGAAGTAACAGTTCAATGTCAAGTAAATGCAAGGGACTTTTGTAAATCATAATAATCAAATATGCAACATGAAAAGTTCACAAGTAGAGGCGGACGACACATAGTATGTGCATATGCCGACGGACATTTGTATAAGATCCACTGTATACACAACATGTAGTTTGCAAGGAGAATACAAAGAGTCTACCACAAGTGTTAGGATGTTTATATATCCTATCACAAGACAATGGAAAAATAAATGCATCTGCACCTATAAGCAGATGAAAATATACAACAAATGCCAGCACCCACAAATTCTCATAGGAAGGATATTGCAAACACCCTCAAGATACAAACAAGCACACTACGAGACCTCAATGCATGCAAGTAAATAATATAGTGAACTCTTACAATAATCTCTACGAGATCAGGAGTATCGTATATGCAAGAACATTGAATGATTGCAGAATGCATGGGTATCCTTCCTGTATGCACTATTGGAATCTCCAATTAAATAAAAATGCCTGTTGATTGAGATGGCAATATTGGAGACCAGCAATCAAAGACCCATCCTCTACAAAAGAGTACAATCAGTGGACCACCCGAGATTGGTGAAAGGGTGGATTCAATACAGAAATAATGGATGCAAGCATCTACACCAAGGCAGGAGACTCGTTAGTGCACTATGACCCGCCTACGAAAATCAACAAGTAGTGCACGACAGTCTACCTGTACGAAGCAGCGAACAACTCAATCCCTGAGCTGCTACGCCACGCCACCGGATCTGCAACATTCGTATAAGCAGACAGAAGGCATCTATTCCAAGAGTACCCCTGCACGTGCACTATAAATTGTATACACATAGGTACACTAAAAGGGAAAAATACAATCCAAACCCGCATGGGCCCCGGCGAGCGTGTTATTGGTACACACGTGACGTCTAGGGATGCTGCGCGGGTTGACAAGTGAATTCAGGTTCGAAACTGATCCTTCTATACGGGTCAATAGAAGTCGACAGGGTTCGAACCATTAAGCAAATATAAAGTTGTGACGACCGATATATTTGCTTTAAAACTTTCATATTAGGTCTTCAAGGCCTACAACAATATGAATTCACTATCAAAGGGCACGAAGCCTACAAAACCCGATCCTCTGTCGACAGCCCGACAGAGTTGACAAGGTTCAATCCATAAAAAGAAATGACCCCCGAACACCCCGATGATGGCCGTGTTGAATGCAGATCTCAACCGGAGGGGTTCCCAAATATTTTCAATTGTCTCCCAAAAGTCCATTCCAAATATCTTCCAAGCTCCACCCAAAATCCCAGAAAAATCCAAAAAAAACTCCAGAAAATCCTAAAAATATTTAAATTTGAAATTCAACCCATTAACCACTTAAAGCAAAATCCGTCCACCCTCCGCAACAGTTTGTCGGGGCGAACAAATTAAAGTTTACTTCAGCTCACAAAGAGCCAAATGCCTAGTCGAAAATATCACTAGGATCCATTCTCAAACAATATATTTCCAGTAAGGACGTGGTACGAGTCCTCTAACCGGCAGTTTCGCCGCCAAATGGCACTGCAGGTAAACGGTTATGACCCGGGGCCCTCTGAACCGAGTGGTTTTGCCGCCAAATGGCACCACAGATAGCGGTTATGGCCAGAGCCAATACGCTCCTTAATGGCGTTAAATCCTTGAGATATGAATCAATAGGATATGATCGATAGGGCACAAAGCCCTCTGTCAGCTAAGGTGGATTCAAATTTGTCCCCTTAGACAAACATTCAACCCCGGTCTACAAGGTCCCCTTGGACGAAGCAACCCATGGCTGCCGACAAGGATCCTTCTGTCAGGTTGGGTCGACTACCTCCTCTGACTAAGTAGACCAGGGACCACGATGGCCCGGGACGACGGAACCATGGGATCTTGATCGGGTCCATCATCCATTCCCCCACCATCCGCTTTAAGTGAAAGATGGTGAAATTTCAAATTTTAAATATCAAACCATTCCAAACCTTTCAAATTCCAAACTTCCAATCCTCAATTCTATACCCATTGCTGCTACTATATGCCAGATACACGTATTTCTATACGTATTTGATTGACGACTAGCCTTAATCGAAAGTTCTCTCTCGTGATCGGGAGGGGTAATTAACTATAGGGGCTTGCGCCTATAGGAAACCAGAACTCAGATCATAAAGTCCTCACAAAATGAGGGCGAAATCTCTGGGTAGTGTCTTATCTACAAACCCATCTGCCTTCCAAAATTTACCTCGGAACTTAGTTCGTTAAAACTCCCTCGCCGAAGAAGGAAGAGCGAGCGGAGGCCGGGGCCGAATTTTCGGAGCCCACAGAAAATATGATCGAATTCATTATTAAGTCATACAAGAAATTCAAATACTCCTATTTCTACTAATTGTTTAAGAATCATGGCATCATCACTAAACTTTACCTTGGACCTTAGTAGTAGTTGAGCTCTAACTGATAGACTTTCATTGCATTGAAATATTCAATGGTAGAGAGGGTACCTTAGTTATTGAGAATTCCATCTTAATCTTGTAGATGAGACAACATATTTAAGTTTGTTTTATAGCTTTCCTAGTGCCTTTTGCGGTTATTAAGAATATGTATGGCCCATTGATTTCAGGCATCATGATGTTCCATAAGTACGACTTGATCATTAAATCTACTTCATCCCAAAGGGCAAATGTTAGATCTTTTATATTCCTATGAGTATAAAAAATATAATGATTTTTTTTTTCTCTTTCATTTCAAAAATATCTTCACAATCTAAAACCACATCACATAGTTTATTCCTTGAAATTCTCCTTTACTTTAATTTTCATCATTCATGATGGTCAACTCTTTGAAAAGTAAGTCGAAAAAATTAGGTATTCCGGAATGAGAGTAAAAATAAAAATTGTAAACAGGTCTTTAATATTGCTTTTCTAGCACATAGAAAGGTGGTAGTTAGAAAGCTTGGATTGTGTATACATCCCATGAGTATCTATACACAAATGATACCTAAACAACTAAGAAATTACGCAACTGTTAAGGAGAGAAATGATTACATTGAATTGCAATTTTACAAAATCAAATAAATCAAGCTGATAACTAAAATCAAAGAGAACTAAAATTACAATTAATAATTGAACCATACTATAACAATCAAATAAAATTGGTTGAATTCCAATTTTTGATATTAAACAAATAATTCATAACCCAAGAAATATCTTATCCAATTTTTTTTTAGTATTAGAGTATTAGGCTTCTAGTGGCTGGCCTTTGTCCACTTTACATCATGATTAATTGTTCTACTTTATTGGCTTGATGTGATTCATCTTTGTCACCGCTTCATTGCATCTCATCTTCTATGCCTTTAGTGATTGCTTGACAAAGCTAAGTAACATTGAAAACATATCCACACATCTGCAGTGCTCTTACAACTGCTTCAAGCTATCATCCTGAGTCATTTATATAACTTGGGCATTTTGATTACTGATGGTATGATAAGCAACACCAAGAACTTAGTCGCAACTAAGCAACTTAGGATATTTTTTAAAGGGGTTGTGTATACCTATATTTACAGATAATTGTGCGGATTTTTTCAACATTTCTTGAAAATAGTAAGCCAATATTTAATATGTACCATAGGAGATTGTGTTTTAGCGTAGAAGAATATCAGTTTACTGGGAGTGATCCGCAATAGATATGGGTGTGCTATGATGATCATTGGTGGAGGCACGCAAACTATCCATCACTTGTGAAATTATTCTGTGCGAATACGGACGCTGTCCGGAGACGAATCAGAATGCGCCATATCACTCGTTTGCTGTGTATCGCGGCTGTGTACCGGGTGACGTGGCGTGTTATGATTCGCCTCTGGATGATCCAGTGTCTGCACAGAATAATTTCTCCTATCCCGCACAACTGGGACCAAGTATCTAGTTTGTCATCAAGCTTGTGCAGTATATACTTGTTTGTTTTGGTTTGCAGAAGACTAGCCTTTTACAGCTTAACGCTATTTCATTTTCTGGAGGAAGTTCTTGCACTGAGAGGATTCACTCTCCAACACACTACTGCATTATGCGTTGCTTATATTTCTTTCAAAATTCATCTATTTTTCTGTTTGAATCACTACACTCATTCTCAGTTATATTTTCATAATGGTCAAATTTTTCCTCAGATTCTGATTTCTTATCAGAAATTCATTTTTTTTCTTTTCACTTTGGGTTATACAGCTTGTTAAACCGCTACATCTTCCACATCCACAGCAGTCTATTTCTTTTATTTTTAAATATATATTTGTTTCATAATTTGTTGTTCCAATGCCCTGCAACCAATGGTTGTATGGCCGAAGATCTGAACTCAAATCCTTAAAATAATAATAGTAATAAAAGGATGACTGACATCAAATTTATATTGTTTTTTCAGGTCGTCTGTCTGTGGATTCCGGAAGTAACTCTCAAAAAAGCAAGCAACCCGCTGCTGGCCGTGACCATCGTCACCCACCGTCGGCAGTTGGCCACCACCACCTGCCGCAGGCCACTGGACAGCATCGCGGCCCCCCGCTGCCTCCGAAAACCACCGTCGCCACCTCGTCGTCCACCACCACCCGCTGCCATCGGCCTCCACGCGCCAGTTGCCATCTTCTTTAAATTTTATGCCGAACAAAAAAAAAAAATCACCTGAATTTATTTCACTCATAATAACATCTCAAAAATATTCCTTTTACGTTGTATTTTTTTTTAGTCAACGAAATTGCCCATGAGGGGCTTTTATGTGTTTATTACCTATTTATTTACCTATCTAATAATCTAAAATTTAATGTTTATTTATATAATATTTTAAAATCTCAAAGCATATGTAAAAATTTAATTTAGAAGGGTTTTGATTGAATATTTTTTTTTTTCATTTGGTCTTCTTAAGTTTATATTTATTTATTGTCTCATGAATAGTAAATAAAAATTTTTAAGTTTTAATTGATATTGAAATCAATCCAATAATAAGTGGCATTGTCCGTAGTCAAGGAACTATTCTCATGAGACATGATTTGCATTCACTTCTAACGTGGCTTTTTTTTTATTTTTGTATTTTTTTAAGAAACTGCAAAAAGCATTTTATTAAGATTTTGTTTTTTTTATTTTAAGAAACTGCAAAAAGCATTTTATTAAGATTAAACTATGAACAACTAAATTTCTCCTTTAACAAAGTTAAAAAGGGAGGTATTTTATTACAATTGAGATTATGCAAAAAAAAAAAAAAAAAAAAAAAGAGATAGAGCTAATCTTGCACGCCTGTTGGCAAGCTTATTACATTCTCTCCTAACAAAATGAAATAAAACTTGGTTAAAATCACTAAGAAAGATTAAATCCTTTGGATTTAAAATTTCCATCTCAATATCCTCTTTATTCATAAATTTTTGAAAGAATCTGATAAAATTAAAGTTATTACCTTCAATGATAATATCAACACTTTCATGCATCCAATTTTGAATAAATCTTCTAAGTGAGATAACATAGAGAATATCAACTTGAGAACAGTCCCAATGCAAAGAGAAATTATTGTGTACGCAGTCCGAACGCAGTGATAGGTTCGGATGCTGCGTATTTACTGCTTATTTGTTGCGTATTTTTTATGTATTTAATTTTTTCTACGTATTTTTTGCGTATTTATTGTGTATTTAGTAACTATTTAGTGAGTATTATTTATTTGTTATTTTTTGGTACAAAAAAATTTTGTATAAAAAAATACGCAACAAATAAGCAGTAAATACGCAGCATCCGAACGCGTTCGGATTACGTACACAATAATTTCTCCAATTGCAAAAGGCTTACCCCAAAAGCACGTAAAAATTTTCCTTTACAATATCTGAAAACTCCACCAATGCCTGTCTTATTAGAAGTTGATAAAGATGCATTTAAGTTAAGTTTGATCCATCCAGTAGGAGGAGGACACTAAGAATTTTGAAATAGCTCTCCAAGCTGCTTGGTATCCCATATCTCCCAAACACGATCTGATTGAAAAGATGCAGATGCATTACTTACAGCATTAGCAGCAATGTGAGAAACACGAACAATTATTACGTCCTCTGACCGGACGTAGAGGAACGTCCGGTCGGAGGCCAAATCTCGCCAAAAAAATGAGAAATACCGAGCAATACCAAACAATAACGAGGAATACCATCACGTGAAGACCCAATACCGAGTTATACCGAGCTATACCTAACAATACCGAGTTATACAAAAGTTCTATGAAAACTCGGTACAACTCGGTATTGCTCGGTATAGCTCAGTAAAACTCGGTATTGGTCTTCACAGAGCGGTATTCCTCATTATTATTAAATAATACCTAGCAATACCGAGCAAATACCGAGTTTTTTGGTGGGATTTTGCCTCCGACCGGACGTTCCTCTACGTCCTTACACCGGACCTAATAAAAATTCGAGAAACACCATCCTCCAAACCACAGTGAACTACTTTGTTCCTGCTATTTCAACATAGAAATACAACTAAACAATATAGGTTTTCATAAAAAGGAGTATACAAAGTACTTTGCTGAAGAAAAATTAAACATTCCTCAAAAGCATTAAACTCTGGAAAATGAAATCCCCATTTCGCAAGAGTTTTTAACACCTGAATAAGCTTTCCACATTGAACTGCTACGTGAAGCATATCTTCCTTAACGGCACAACCCCTCGGACAGCCATCAAATTCAGCCAACCTCCTATAACAAAGAAAAGCATTAGAGGGAATAGCATCTCTCTTCAAACAACAACAATAACAACAACATCAAGCCTTTATCCCACTACATGGGGTCGGCTACATGAATCCTTTTTCTCCATTGTGTCCTAGCATCTCTCTTCAAACGCCACCAAAAAAACTCAACTCGAGGTCTTAATTTAAGTTTCTTCAACCAACTCCAGTAATCATCTTCAGCTGCATATGCATATAATCCCTCTGATGCTAGCGCTGTAATAAATTTGCTAGAACACTTAAACATCAATTCCAATTGATCTTTCAGTAAGTAAGCATTTATAGGTATCTCAAGAATAATCTCCACCAATAGATTACCAAACCTCTGTTTCAATTTTTCAATATTCCATTCACCATTTGTAATGAAAACCAAAAGAAAATCTTCTTCTGGAAGTAAATTATCCACAAATGCCGGCCACTTTTCTATACTAATATCCAGGATCCATGTCTTTAACTGAGCTTATCTTCACACCTGAAGCTATCTTCCACTTTACCAAGGGATGTAAAAACTTTGCTCCATGTAAGATGATTTTCCATGTAGAAGATGGGCAGCTCTTTTTATCAACATTCCAAAGTTGTTCTCCATATTTAGCAATAAGTCGATTCGGTTTAGAAATGAAGTTCCAAGCAAACTTTGCTCTCAAGGGACCTATTTTATCAACAACTGACTGCAGTTCTCAACCTTCTTTTGTCTTAGGCATGAACACAATATTCCAAGCAACATAATGAATGCCAAATTTATCATCATTTTTATGCCACAAATAATTCTTACACGTTTTATCAAAATCATTCAAAATTCCCTTTGGGATTGATGAATGAGCTGACAAAAACAAAGGCACTGTAAGAAAAGCTTATTTAAGCAAAATTAACTTCCCAGCTAGAGAGATAAATTTATTACCCCAAATATTCAATCTATTCGAAATTTTTTGTATCTGATTTTGAAAATATGAGTAAACTTTTCTTCTTAACACAATTTTCACCCCTAGATACTCCATCTCACTTACCATTCTGAAGAGCATTTTCTTCGATAATTTTCTGCGCATTCTCCTCTTTATTGATTTGCCAAACATGATAGAAGTTCACTTGCAATAATCATTGATAATTTTTGTAACTTTCTTCAAACTCTTACATCTAGCATGTCTTAAACAGTAGGCATCACTCCAAATAAATGGTTTATTAGATTAAAGATGGGGGAGGGAAGGAAGCATGACACCAACAAAATTTATTTTAACTAAGGCTTCGGTTGCGACGGTTTTTTTACTTCTTCTTAATGTAGTTTTTTAGTATAAAAATTATAACAAAAAATTATTTTAAGTAGTAAGAAAGCCATCTTAAATGAAACCAAAGGTTTCGTTTGGGACAGCTTCCTTTTTTGCTTTATAAAGTAATTTTTTAGTATAAAAATTTTATATTCAAAAAAAATTTATACTGAAAAATTGCTTTATAAAACAGCAAAAAAGTTATCTATAATGAAACCTAGATCATCAAGATGAGTTTTAGTTTAACAAAACAAATACACTTGATCCAACACCTCAAGAGTTCAACTAACGACCTCACTAATGAGTTGAACTTGACCCAGAGCATGAGACAACTTGGCTTACTTATATATATATATATATATATATATATATATATTCTTATTATTTCTTAAATTAATTTTTTAATATAAAAATTTTTAAATTTAATACTAAAAAAATGCTTTAAGAAACAGTGAGAAAACAGCTCCAAATGAAGCATTACTCATGCATCAAAGATTGGAACACCATCAGTTGGGTTAATAATGGATAATAATTCTTTCTTATAAGAAAAAAAATATCTTAATCAAAAGACTAATCATATAAATTTATGTTAATGTTAGTAATATTAAAATAGGCAAAATTTTAAAATAGATATGGTTAAAAAAAGAAATTAATGAATTAATTATCTAAAAAGAAAATTTAAAAATAGTTAAAGTCGTACGTGTAATGTGCGGCTTGTTAATGATTTAGTATATCAATTGTCATTCTAGTTAGCAATAATTGTAGTAAGTCTCCGTTAATAAAACATTTTGAAATAAATTATTTCATAAATATAAAATTTTCTATTTAATTTTATAATTTTAAAATTAAGATAAAATGCAATCTGTAAAGGTTAAATAACCTCTTGCTTTTTTTATTAAGTCCAATTAAATAAAAAACCTAGCAACTTTTGTCATTTTTCCAAATTTATTTTTAATCCATGAGCAATTAGAATAATTTACAGCTATCAGTATTGATACGTCATCACAAAATTATTTTGATTGAGCACGAATCTCGAAGTAAAATCAGTTCGGAAACTTCAAAAATTAATTTCGGGAGCATATGAATTTCGATTTCAGCGAGCTTACAGTCAAACTGAGCGTCTTGGAAATACGAACCCAACGACACCAAGATCAACCCAATCCGAGCCCAAATGAATCCGAATCAAGGGCTCAAAGCGCTAATAGAAGTTTCAAACCGCAATTTGAGTTACCAAACGGTCTCCGATTTTGACGAGCTTATACTCGAATCGAATGGCTCGACGAGACAAATCCAACGAGCCCAAGATCGACGAATTCCGACATCATTAAGGCCTTCAAATGCCGAACGAACAGTGCATGATCAAAGGATTCGATATCGGTCGTCCATTCAAAACACTCTCAATTCGCCCATGATCTCACGCCTATTTACGGGCTATGCCACTCCATAAAAACTATAAATAGAGCCCTCATTCTACACCAAAGAGACTCAAGTGAAGAGAGAGAAGAAGAAGAGAAGAAGAGGAGAAAGGGGAAAAGGAGAATCCTCTCCTCCTCGACCACCGTCGGAGCTCTTCCTGCCACCCGAACACGCCGGGATTCTGTCGGATATTTGGGAGAACGCTAGAATTCTTCCCAACTTTCACGGGATGTGAAAATTCTTCTCAATTAACGACTGAGTTCCCTCCTGACGCCGAAACTCCGCCCAAGTGAGGCCGGAGTTCTCCTTTGCCATCAATAGACGTCGGACTTCTACCCGACGTCAAACCTTCACTCTTCGCTAAGTTTCTACCCGACACCGGACTTCTACCGGTTATCGGACTTCGCTGGACGTCTACGCGAAGATGGATTTCTTTCCATTGTTGGACTTCTACCTGACGCTGTCCTTCTGATCTTCGTCGTCAGACTACAGTCTTTCCGACCTCCATCGCCCGCCGACTACGGTCCTCCTGATTTACGTCACCCGCCGACTACAGTCCTTCCGACCTCCGTCGCCAACCGACTATGGTCCTCCTGACTTATGTCGCCCGCCGACTACAATATTTCCGACCTCTGTCGCCCGCCGACTACGGTCCTCCTGACTTACGTCGCCCGCCGACTACAGTCCTTCCGACCTCCGTCGCCAGCCAACTACAGTCCTCCTGACTTACGTCGCCCACCGACTACAAGCCTTCCGACCTCTGTCGCCCGCTAACTACGATCCTTCCGACCAAACGAACATGCCAATAGTGATTCTTTGTATTCACATCATGTAATGTACTCTATAAAATGTACATCAAGCTAAGGCCTTCTCCCAAGGAAGGGCCTCATTTGTAATCGACTGCAATACTAGTGGATTCATTCAAACTGGGCTAGGCCCCGTGGTTTTTCCCCCTTTTCAGGGGTTTTCCACGTAAAAATCTTGGTGTCTCATAAATGCTATGCCCTCTCTACTTATCTGATTGCGTGCCGGATTTTCGTACAACGCTAAGACGATAAACTTTATATTTCTCGACCGCCGCGAATACTCCTGGACGCAAAAAGTATATTTGATTCTCAAAAGTCAAAACAAATTTAAAATCATAGAAATTTTTTAAATTATCTTAAAATCAATAGACAAGCTGACTGAAATAATTCATTAAAAAAAATATATTTTAGTGTAGCAAGTTGTTCGTTTAATGAATGGCTTATTATTTTCACAACACTAAATCATCAATTAAAAGGGTGATTTTAACTATTTTTTATTTTTTTAATAATTGATTAATTTATTTACTTTTTAATCTTATATATTTTAAAAATGTGCCCTATTAATCTTGAATATATATATATATATATATATATATATATGCACATAGTATGACATTTGTAGGAAGTCTAGAAAATTGTTATAATAGAATAATAGAAAAAAATTATGAAATTTATGAAATTTTTTTAAGTAGATTTTTTTTAAGATGTAAAAAAAAAAATCATAATTATTCAAAATTTATAATTGTTGTATTCAAATTTATGTCTTGATAGCGGGAGCTAGAGGCCCTAATCATGAGGACACATAGGCTTACACTTCTAATTAAATTAGGAAACATCTAAATTTATTTAAAAAGTTTAATTAGTGATCATCAAGCCATCAAGGGGCTCAAAATTTTTAAATTTTTTTAATATATTTCCTATCTTAATGTGTATGCTCTTATATCACTAAACGAGAATCATAACCAAGTATTCTTTGTTTTCTTTCAATGAGATGTTAAAACTCGACAACCTGATATGAATTTGACTCAAAAAATTTAAATTCGGGTTGATTCAATTCATTTTTAGGTCAAGTTCAGTTAAAAAATTTTGACAAATTTTTGGATCGGATTTAGATTAAATAGGCTGAGTTCAAGTTAAATGGGTTGTATTTTAGTTAATGGACCGTATTGATTTAAGAAATTACATGACTATTGATAAATGTGTCACATTCGGGTCAAATATTTTGACTTGTATGATATACATGTTGGGCTTTGGCAAAAAAATATTCTACTTGGGTCGATTACACGTCACATCCGAACCTGCCCCATAAATCTGAAATAACACCTCTAATAAAATATGAAATCTTTCTTCAAGCAACCAGACTTATCTAAATTATTTCAGTGAGTCAAACATATCAAGGCAATCCATCTTTTAACAAGGCACTTCTTTCAATAAATTTATGTAACTTAATTTTCCTACAAGAAATATTTGCCCCCATTTTCTTACATAAAATTTTAATCATGCTTCAAATGATTAGACTAATTCAAATATGACTTGTCTTCTCCTGAATTACAAAATCTAACGGTCTTCAATCATTAAATCAAATTAAACATCCTCTTTGGATTTTCTCGTCAAGCTGCTCTATCCGACAATAACTATGTTTAATTTGGAGATCATTTTGTCATCCATTTTAAAAGCTTTCAATTTCATTCCGGTCCATTGATTTTGGCTCATGTGGACTCGTATATAACCATTTTTTATTGACTTTTAATTCAACTATAAGTTTGTCAAAATTAGAGTTTGGATTAATTTTAATATAATTATGGAAGGTTCTAATTTAAATATGCTTTGAAATCCGTGTTAGATCAAGATGATTTTTTTATGACCTATAAATGTGAGTTCACCATCAATCTATTTTACATTAAGAAATATTACTAGATATTTTTCTTAAATTAGGGCTCCACCTACTCCCACTCTAGAAGCATCACAAGTGGCTCTTACACTTAAAAAATAAAAATAAAATAACTTTAAGAACAATAAAGTAGTTAGAAAACCTACTTCTTTATATGAGTGCATTTATGTATATATTGACAAAGAATTTATTTTAAACAATTGAAAATTCAAAATTATTAGTTTAGAGGGTATTTTTTTGTCTATAATCTAACTTGAATTTTATGTTAATGAATAATATTGTCTGGTTCAAATTTAGATGGATCAAATTAATTAATTATTGAATTTCGCTCAGCTAAATATTGAATCGAATGAATACGAGCACATACAACAACAACAACAACATCAAGCCTTTATCCCACTATGTGGGGTCGGCTACATGAATCCTTTTTCTCCATTGTGTCCTATTAAAAGTCAAATTCTCGTTTAAATCTAATAAAGAAAGGTCATTCATAATATTTTCTAACCAAGTCTTTTTAGGTCTACCCCTACCTTTCTTAACACAAGTCATATCTAATGCCTCTACTTTCCTAACCGGGTCATCGGAAGGCCGCCTTTTTATATGACCAAACCATCTAAGGCGACTCTTTCTAATCTTATCTTCTACTGGAGCTACTCAAACCTTTTCACGTATATGCTCATTTCGTAATGAATACGAGCACATCTTAGATTAAAAAACCTACCTTTTTCCAAGTAGGTGCAAGCTTTAACTTTGCACCAAAGGGAAAGCAATTTCACTATTTTTCTTGTGTGTTCATCAAGGAGTGGAGCCATTTCCATCAAGGCCCTCCACCTTCAACAGTTACCTCCAAAGAAAAAAAAGGTGATTTATGTGGTATCAACCTGTGTAGGCACCAAGATCAAAGAAATCTATAGGCTAAGATCTTGTTTGGGATGACTTTCATATTGCTTCTTAAAACAACTTTCTAGTGTACTAGAAAATTGTTTTAAGAAGCAGCAAGAAAGTAGCCCCAAATGAAGCCTAAGGGGTTGTTTAGGAACTTCAATTTATTTTTATTAATATTTTCACTTGAAATAAAATTAATATATTTGATATACTAAAAATATATTTGGGCCACTGATAGTGGTGGAGATAGCCGGCGATGGTGGCTAGAGATGATGGTGGTGGACGACAACAATGATGAATGCGACAATGGTGATAATTATTATTAAAAACATATATAAAAGTATTTTGGAAAATTTTAAAAATAACTTAATTTGTTTTAAAAAATAAAAAATACATATTTAATGATCATATTAAAAATAATAATAATAATAAAAAGTAATGCCCTTATAACTCCTCATCTATTGTTTCTTCAAAGTGTTGCATAGTTCTCTGATTTTTCTTTTTAATTTCTATCTATTGGATATTAACCACCACTTTGATTCAGTTTTGAATTTGTGCTCCAATGCACTTATTTCCTTTTTCCATGGTGGCCTTTAATTGCTTTGGAAAATACTACCCACTCTCTAATTGGGATATTCTTATGATTTGGCTCAATTCCACTACCCCCACTTGGTGGAATATGCTTCCAAATTTATTTAGTTCAATAAAATTTTAATTAATTAATTATTTGCATTAAAATTTTGACCAAAAGATTTTGATTTATTATTATTTTTTTCTTTTCTAATGATCATGCTAATTGTTGGCCTCATTTTCGTCCTCTATCCTTCTCGGGCTCATTCTTGCGCTCTGTAGGTAGTCCTTTGTTGATTATGGTCGTCGATGGCCTTGAGGGCATTAATCAAGCCTGATTTGCCTATTTATTCGTTTGGCTTTGGGTGGCTATAATTTGAGTCACTTGGAGTCGCCGTCATGCTCGAAATTGATTTTGCGCCGTATTTGCCACCATGTTTTTGGGATGCATGTGAAGAGCACGAAGACGCTTCATCGAGGTTTCCATGAAGTCTCGTTCGTATAAGATTTTCACCTACATGAAAATTTTTCATCAAGGCCTCGTCTCGTAAGACGTACTATAAAATCACATCCGGATCATCGAGACCATTCTCTAATGTGGATGAGTCATTCCTCCATTAGTAAAGCTAAAAAATAGTTTTTTAATGAACAAAGAAGTTTCTTGAAAAGGTTGGTTTTTGTTATTATATACTTGGACATTCAACTCTGAGTGGAGCATTAGCTGCTTAATTATAGTTTACTCTAGTAGAGTAAAGTGTCACTTGGGTTTGCTACATTAAATAGGATAGTGCACTATAAAAGTGCATATTTATTTATATTGCATTATTTTTGTGGTGTATCGACTATAGAATGCTATAATTATAATTCATGAAATGCTTTAAGTGCTTACAATTAGTACTTTAAGGTATTTTTTTTTTTTTTTTTTGTATGAAGAGGAGAAAGAGTAAGGATGCTTACATAACATATTGTGGCTTCTTTGAAGGCTTTACATTTTTGCACAAATTGTTTCAGGAGTCTAATTGTTAATTATTTTCTTTGAAATAGAACTAGCGATTGAGAAAATCTCATGACTTTGATCATTTTTATGGAACGATAGAGTAGTAGTCATCAGTGGTAGCAGTAGTAGTTGTGGTGTCAAAACGAGTTAACAAATAAGGTTATACCCACGTCTAATCAACCCGAATCCGCACCGTTTATAAATGGGTAAAAAAGGGTGGATATGAACTCGACCCGTTTGTAAACGGGTTAATCAGGTGGACCTGACCTCAATTTGATAACCCAGTTTGATTATTTTTTTATTATTTATCAGCTATAGAGTTTAGGTTAATAAATAAAAAATAAGATCATATTAAAAAAAATGAAGTAAAAAAAATATTCAATTGGTCTTTTTTAGTTTAAAATGAGATTTTCAATCAAACTGAATCTGATCCATTTAATAAACAGGTCGGAATTTCAGACCCAAGTTCGATCCGTTTACTAAATGAGTCAAACCAAATATGAATTTTTTGGGTCCAGCATGGGTCAAGTTGACAAATTGGGTCATTTATTGGCACCTCTATAGTGGCGATGACCATCGGCGTGATAAGCATAATTGACTTGGTGGGAGCAATGGTGTGGTGATCCTCCATTAGTAGAAATGATGGCTATGGTTGGTAACTAGCTAATCGTTTGGTTTTAATTAAAAAAAAAAGTACCTAAAAACACTAAAATTTTGCTTTAAGCATTTTACAAAAAAACTAAATAGTTTTTTTTGGGGAATTTTTGGGGCAGCAGCCCATATATTGATGTAAAAGAAAAGCTGTTACAAGTAAAAGAAAAACTATAGTCTAGATTCTCAACAACAAAAAGAGAATCTAAGACTCAAAAAGAAAAGAAAAACAAACATCCAAAGATCAAAAAACAGCAAAAGAACTTAGCCAAAGCTAAGTCGGACTCAGGTGTTCTTGTGCATAATGAAAGGAAATTCTCGGTATGGTCAGCACAAGAGCAATGCCCCTGGTTGCCAGGGTAGACCATACGAGGGGCTGCTGAAAAAAACAGCAATCATCATCGTCCATTGAAACCCGCCCACCAGCAATTCAATTGACATCTTTCCATCTCAAAATTTTCTTGTCAACAGCATACTTGATTTTTGCAATAACTGTAGCAGAACAGTCATAAATTCCCCCCAAAAAAAATACGTTCATTACGAGCCCTCCAAATGAAATAAATAGTAGCACACGCAGATAACAGTTTGAGATTAATACGATTTTTTTTCAAAAACCCTGCTCAAAAACACTGTCAAATGCCTGATAAAGATTGGGTTTCATTAACCAGCTACTAAGCCAAGGAAAAAAATACTGGATTATCTTGAAAGTGAAACTGCACTCAAAGAAGAGGTGCCCAGTGCTATCTTGCTCAGACTGGCAAAAACAACAAGAATTAGCAACCATAATGCCACGAATATTCAAATTCTCAGCAGTCTTAAGCCCATTTTTAAAAGCCAACCACGCATAAGCCGAGAACTTCAAAGAGCATTTTTTGTGCCAGATCAGCTTATGCCATTGAACGGTGGGATAATTAGCAAAAAGTTTCAGTTTGTATGTCTTGGCTGTGGGGAAAGAATTAACCCAGCCAAGTATGACAATCATTCTCATTAATCTCAACAGCAAAAATCTTAGCAGCAATATCATTCCCAAAAACAACAGGAACAGCCCAAATACCATCCTCGATAATTTTATGCACCGCCCAGTTGGAGTAATTGCTCAGCCAAGTAATATCCAGATTATTGCTATCAAACCAGTTAGCAATAGAGTAGCCATTGATCCAGGGGTCCCAAAGAAGAGAAAGAAAGCTATTGTAGCCCACATTCAAAGAAATACAATGCTTAACTCTAAGAGCCGTTTCATGTAAAAATTTCCAATAGGGAGAAGTGGGACCAGTTAAAGGTTTCCAGAGAGAGAGATAATTCGCCCTCCACCAGGAGAAAAGGGGGCTGTTAGAGTGAAGAAACCTCCAAATGATAGCACATCCAAAAGAATGATACAAAGTATTAATGGATTGAATTCCCAAACCACCGTTCTGTAAAGGAATACAAGTATCCTTCCAAGCAATGATGTGAAGCTTCCTTAATTCAGTGTTTCCAAAATACAAAAACCTGGAACATAAACGGTTGATAATCTTACAACAGCCTTTAGGTATTATCGAACCCCAGATCCAATAAGCTATGGTATTGCTAATAGTGAATTTAAGTAGTTGAATTCTCCCAGCAAAGGATAAGGTTTTAGCAGTCCACCCATTTAACTGAGTAGTGATTTTCTGGATAAGAGGATTGAAATCCCTGTTTCTAAGCTTTCTGTGAAAGATGGGAAGGCCAAGGTAAATGATAGGGGAGTTGGATTGTTTAATGTTGAGGATGTCACAAATGGTTGGGGCTTGCGGGCAATTATTGGAGAACATGATTATGCTTTTAAGAGGGTTAATACATAGCCCCGAGTAGTCACCAAATTTCTTAAAAACTTTGTTTAGAGTTGTAGCATTCTTAGCAGTAGCCAAACCAAACACCAACAAATCGTCCGCAAACAACAGATGAGAAAACCATACAGTTACCAGAGGAAACAGCAGTAAAGGTTGAGTTAGAGATAACCTCTTCAATGGAGTTGGATAGAGCATCCATCACAATACTGAACAAGTAAGGAGACAGTGGACAGTCCTGTCTGAGGCCAGACATGGACTGAAAATAACCCTCAAGAGAACCATTAATACTAACGGAAAAATAAACCTCAGAGGTGCAAGCTTTGATCCATTCCACAAAAAATGTCAGGAAATCCCTTCTCAGACAGCCTCTTATATAGAAATTCTCTTGACACCGTGTCGAAAGCCTTGGTGATATCAAATTTAGCACAGAAGAGCTTTTCATTGTGTTTATGATTGAACTTGCCCAAAATCTCAGAAGCAAGGATAATATTATCAGAAATCATCCTCTTTTGAATAAAACCACTTTGACTATGATGGATGATAAAGGGCATAACAGGCTTCATCCTATTAGCAATAATTTTAGCGATAATTTTGTAAATAACATTGCAAAGAGAAATGGGCCTAAAATCCTTGACAGTGTTAACATGCGGCTGTTTTGGAATAAGCGCAATGGCAGTGGATTTGATTTGCTTAGGCATATGACAAGAGGTAAAGAAATGGCAAACAGCCTTACAAACTTGATACTTAATGGTGGCCCAGGTTGCTCTGTAAAATTCAAACGTAAACCCGTCAGATCCAGGGGCCGAATTCTTCTTCCCAGTGAAAATGATGTTTCTAATCTCTTCTTCAGTAACAGGAGATGTGAGGGAAGAGATAAGGTGATTAGGAATGACATTCCCAATGGGGGCGTGGTATATGTGTGAAATGGTTCTGGCGGGGTTGAAGAGCTGAGAGAAATGATTAATAAATTCAAGAGAAATGTCCTGATGTTCAGTGAGGATTCCACGATTAGTAGAGAGCTCTTTAATATGTGCATGGTTCTTGTTGGCGTTGATCTTAGAGTATAAAAACTTAAGATCATCCTCATCTTGAGTAAGCCAGTTAACCTTTGCTCTTTGAGTCATCCAATCAGAGAGAGTGGTCTGATAAAAAAGGAGATTAGAGTTGATATTTTTCAGTTTGTCATTAAGAGACAAATCAAGAGGGCTGTTCTGAATTTGCGCAACAGTAGTGTTTTGGAGCTCAGAAAGAGCTTCAATATCTCTTTGAATGTTATTTGCATTGGACCAGCATTTATGCTTGAGCTTGTTCTTGAGGGATTTCAACTTGAAAAGTAAAATCACTGAGCGGACTACTAACATTGGGCTGAGAGAAGGTGTCTAAGAGACAGTTCCAGAATTCAGGGATGCGGGTACAATAGTTTTTGAACATAAATCTATGCCCCCTAGAAGCAATCACAGAATTCAAAAGCAACAGTGGTGAGTGATCAGAACAGCCGGGATATCCAACCAAATAATAAGAACTAGGAAAGGTAGAAAGCCACATGTCATTGACAAGCACCCTATCCAGCTTGATATGGATTGGGTTGTTACTTTGCTGATTAAACCAAGTGTAGAAGTGCCCCACAGACGAGAGGTCAAACAGGCCCGCATTGAAAATCATATTATTGATATCACTCAAACAGCTGTTCGAAAGGGGAACACCCCCAGCTTTTTCATTGGTAAACCGGCAACAATTAAAATCCCCTATAACAGCACAAGGGGTATTTATGGTGTTAGCAATGGTCATAAGATCCTTCCAAAGTATTTGTCTTTCTAGCTGAGAATTGCTGGCGTAGACAGCGGTTATGGCAACACGGCAGGTTGAATTAATCTCAATAAAACCATGGACAAGTTGACTGGAATTGATATGGGGGGTGAAATTGATGTTATTAGCATTCCATTTAACCCAAATGCGACCCGGGTTGGAGTGCTGAAAGTTATCACAGGAATTTTCAAAGGGAAAAATTCTATGCTGTCTTTGGTACCAAGGGTTAAGAAGGTTGGGAAGAGTGGTTTTGGCCTCAAGGATAAAAAGGAGATCAATACTATGGCTTTGGACAAAGTTTTTTACAGCTTAGAACCTTAGCTGGGTTATTAAACCCACGGATGTTCCAAGCCGCAAGATTAGGAGGTTTTACTGACATTTGGGGTTGGTTGGTTTTTTTGGCATTTTTGCCCCGGGTCTGTTTATGATTTTGTTGGGTAGATTGCTGGGTTTTTGTGGAGTTGGAGCTAGAAGAAGGCTGGTCCAAATTGGTTGGAATTGGAGGTTGGTGATTTCTGGGGGAGGTGTGAGGTGGGCTGTTGATGTTTTGGTTAGCTAGGATAACTTGAGCTGGTAGCAATTGTGTTTGGTTTTGGGCTGCTTGGCCCGGGTCATCATCCGCAAGAACAATAAATTTGTTCTTAGAAGTAGAGATGGGAGGATTTTCAAATCTGGTGATATTTTGCCCAGGGACAGCAACAGGATCATTGGATGGTGAGTTTAAATTTGGAATTGTGGGCTCTGAAGGAATATTGTGTAGTAGAGAGTAGGTAGATGGGTTTGCTGTTGGATGTCCGGTTTAGCCATAGCAGGTGGTTTTGGTATAAGGAGCCGTGGAGGTGGAGTGAGTCTGGGCTTTCGACTGCTGCTTCTACCCCTAGGTTTGGTAGTTGCAAGCGGTTTTATAATCGGGTCTTTTGGGCAGAGTGTTGGTGGATGCATAATGGATCCACATTGGGAGCAACTTTCAGGTTTCCAGTCATATTGCACACGCAGTGGGAAGGTTTTGTCATCAACAGAATAGTAAATTTCCTCAGGCAACGGAGATGAACTGGTGACTTGAACGCAAATTCTGGCAAAAGTAAGTCGGGTTTTGGCTGTAGTAAGGGCATCTACAGCTAGGGGTATACCGACACAGCTCGCAAGTTTGGAAATCCCTTCGGGAGTCCAGAGTGAAAGGGGCAAATTCCATATTTTGATCCACAACGGTATTGACGGAAACTCTTCACGTTTCGGGACAAAATCAGGCGTCCATTTTTGAAGGATGAACGGTTTTCCGAAGAAAAACCACGGACCCCCGTTCCAAGCGAGCTCGTAATCCTCTAAAACAGAAAACTTTAGAAGAAAAAAGCCATCGTCCATGGTGAGTAAGGAGAACTCACCTTTTAGCTTCCAGGTTTTTTTGATCGTGGACAAGAGAGCTTCATAGAAAGGACGCTTGCCGATGGAGTAACCCACCAACGACAAAGACCATTCCGCAGCACCAGCAACAAATTGCTCCGAGGAGAACTTGGCAGTGAGATTTTTAGCTGGAACAAAGGATAGAGAATGGGAGAAGGTCGTGGAGACTTGTGGTGTAGTGGCTAGGAGGTTTTTCCAATCCAATGGAGAAGAAGAGGGAAGGGGGAGGGAGCATGTGGAGGAGGCGAGTGGCGGGAAGCCGGCCATGGGGGAAGGCCCCCAGCGACGGCGGGAAGAGCACAAACCAGGGCGCCAAAGAAACCCTAGCAGAGCTCAGAACAACTTCGCCAGTTAAAAACTAAATAGTTAGCAGATAAACATTAAACATATTTTAAAAAATAAAAAGGTTGAAAATTCTTAGCATTCAATTTTTGAGTTTAGATTTTGATTTAATCATTGGATATATCTCCAATAAATTAGGTGTGAAAATGTGTAAAGGGGCTGATCAATATATATTAGTATGGCACTATTAGTATATATATATTTACTTTCGAAAAGCAATATTTTTTCTAGAGGTTTAAATTGTTGTGAAATGTTACAAATGGTATTGAACTGCTACAAAGACATAACAGAGATTTTAATTGTTCTACTATTAAAAAAATAAAATATTGCAATTCCTGTTATTAAAGTTAATAATATGTTGATATAATAGTGCCTATATATTGACAAGAAAAGCGAGAAACTAAGAAAAATACAATAAATAAAAATATTCTTAGTAATGATCATATATCATAATTGTTGAATTCAAAATTGTCTGTGGATGAAATTCAACTTTACTAATTAGCAAACTAGATGAATAGACAAATAGAAACTATGTGAATGAAGAGTACAAAGTAGAGTTGGAGAGAGAGAGAGAGAGTATAAAAATTGCTTAGAAAGAATTATAGCTCTAAAACTGACAGAGTTTCTGCTGTATAATCCAAAAGTAAAAGGTCTCCCATATTGCTCCTCATCACTCCCTATTTATAGGGTTCTTAGAGCAACAAAAAAATCTATACAAATAAAAAGTAAAAAAATGTAATGCTACATAGATCACATATATAACAGTATGCAACACCCTAAACATGCCACCCCCTAATTGACTGAAGGAGTGTGGTTGATGATCTGTCTTTATATGAGATTGGTTTGCACTGAGTGTGTACTGGTGAGTTCAGAAGGGGTGAGGTCTTTGTACCATGTGAGTATAACGTTGTGCATGGGTAACTTGGTAAGTTGATGTTGGTCAAAAGTCGAGGGTGATCTATGTTGCGCATTGAGTCATCGTGAGGGAACTGGTGAGTGAGATAAGACAGTTGAGAGAATTGGTTATGGTTGATACTGATAGGGCAAGCTGAAGGGGTATGAGTAGGCATGCTACACATATCACATATACAATACTACACACACCACCCTAAATATATCACCCCCTAATTGATTGGAGTGTGGTTGATGGTTTATCTTTATGTGAGTTTCGTTATGCTGAGTGTGTACTGGGCAAGTTCAATGGGTTAAGTTCTTTGTACCAGGTGAGTTTATAAGCTAACGTTGTGCATGGGTAGCATGGTAAGTTGATGTTGGTCAAAAGTCGAGGGTGATCTATGTTGAGCCTCAAGTTGCCATGAGGAACTGCGAGTGAGCTAAGATAGTCGAGAGAATTGTTTATGGTTAATATCGATAGGGCAAGTTGTGGGGTCTAAGTAGGCTCTTTCTTATAGTTGAGTTTGGATGGAATTTGGTTGCTTAGGGAGAGAGGGAGAGACTGATAGTGGAGTTTTAAGTATGTGGTGGGTGCATCACCGTTGACTTGACAAGGAACCTACTGGTCGCCCCATACATGACAATTTCTTTGATAGCCTCAAGCAAGTGATGCCTATTGATTTCGTTGGGGCAAGTCTCCCTTTAACTTCTTGGTGTGTATTGCTTGATCCCCTTATATTGCTCAGCTGTGTTTATCTAGTGGTCTTCCTTGAAGGTTAAGTTTCTCTATCATGATTCCTTAGCCACCTGCTAAATAACTGAAAAGACATATGGTAGTATACAACAATAAAAATATTATAGATTCATATTATAAATATTTGACACATGATAATTTTGATTTGACAATTTAATAATTCCAATAATTCTAACACTTATCAAATAATAAATTTATTTTAGATTTTTTCTTGTATTTTATTCTTGTAGAGATTAACATGCTGGGATCTTGTAGTTTGAGGCTTAGTATTTTATATTATTACTATTATTATTATTTTGCATTTAATTGTTGCTTTAGATTTTATTCTTACCTCTTCTAATTAATTTATCATTATTGATTGTGTTTATGCACTTTATATCCAATATTTTTTTATTATAGATTTTTCTCTTGAGCCTAAAGAATGAAAGTTGATCATAGTTTACTTTAACATTATTGATTATGTGTGTGACAACCCGGCCTAGAAGCTCAAATCAACCAAGTGGGAACAAACAATCAGACAGTTAATACACTTTCTACACTTACACATAACAATAAAATCTAATATTCCTCAAATACAGAAGATCTGCTAACACTACTTGTACATTTGAACATACCTTTGAATATAACACATTTTATCTTCTTTCATTCGATCGCCATATGATCTTCTATAGACCTATTCATCTCTTTCACTCATTTTTACTTATCAGGAGACTTGCCTGAAAATTTAGATCAACAATTTGAGTTTACATGATAAACTCAATGGATAATCATCATTTCATATGCATAGTTAAGCATACGTACAAAATACAACATTCAGGTTCATTTACCTCTCTTTCATAGTTAATATATGCATAATCTTTTATATACAATTACATAACTTATTTATTATTCTGTTTCATTTATCCATTTCCATTTAACATTTATTCCTTTTTCAATTCAATTAGTATATGAGCACCCACTAAATGTAACAATAAATATACAACCATTTCTATTTTCATTCCATTTCAATTTAACGTGCACGAGTACGTTGCTTCCCCAATCAGAACCATATAGGAGTAAACTCTTGTAATTTGTATTCATATATCTTTTTCATTTCATTTTTACATTTGTTTCATTTGTCTTTATATGTTTATCATTATATGACTTTGAAGAATATGTATACATTTTAAAATTTGCTTTTTTCATATATTTTCAATCTACATACACATATTTCATATATATATATATATATAACCTTGTCACTTTAATAACTAATTTTTGTCATTCATCATTATGAATATAATAACTTTCAAACATTTATAATTGAATCAATAGTCACATGAGTGTATGTAATAAAATATAATTATGTAATATCTATAAAATAAAAATAATTACCCACTTTGATACTTCATACTTCAATTCATTTCAAATCCTCAACCCTTGAAATAATTTTCCTTATTACAATCTAAAGTCATACATATAATCACATAAACTATTATTATCTTTAACTTTCATTATTTTCACATAAATATTTCTTTACTGAATTCTTACCACAAATCTCTTTGGAGATCCTTTATCGGCTTCAACAATTCGCCTTTGTACACTAGATTAATCCAATCCTCTACTATTTCAATTTATTTTAATTCACATTAAATATTACTAACCAACTTTCAAGGAATCCTCAAAGCTCAAAATAATAATAATAAATGTCAAATTCTAACTTGTATCTTTTACTTCAAATTTATTTCTTCTTGCAGAATCGAACTTCCACCAACTTGATTTCTTCCTTTTTAAAATTATACACTATTGTTTGCAATAAAGAAAAAAAATTTATATGTTTCATTCTCTAAATTTGAACAGAAATAGGAATGCAAAATCACTTACAAAGAAGAAATTTCCTCTCAATTTTTCTTTCTTTATCTTTAAAAAAGACATGGGACTTTTCTTATGTTTAAATCATGAATGAATTGCATAGAAAATGAAAAGAATTGAAAAAAAAACATACCTTCCTTCAACTTCGTCTTCCTCTTAGTCAGCTTCTCTCGGCCACTGCTTTCACTTTTGTTTGATTCCAAAGGAGCGAGTGAAAAGGACATATCTTTCACGAGGAGTCGTTACTTTTCAGTCCCTTATGTGAATATTCGCTCAGAACCTGAATTGACCTCGTTTGCAAGCCTATGCACGCATGCGGGCCGCGTGCGGTCCATCTGGATCTGTTGCTCGCGGGACCATTCGTCCGCTGAAGGAATAGGCCAATTCATATGAACCGGCCAAGTCCGGTTCTCACAATGTGTATGCAATTTATGATTAGATTTTATTGATTATGTTTTAGATTACACATTCTTCTCTTAAGCTTAAAAAGGAAAATTGATGTTTCTGATTATAAATTTAAATAAATGCTTTAGTAGCTTAAATAATCTTCAAAGTTGGGGCCAAATTGTTTGTTTTAAAATATTAAATTTGTACAAAGGATTATGATTTACTAGGGCACACAGTTGATGGAGAAGCATAGAGATCATTTGATTTTCGATATCCTCACATTTCTTTAGACACAAAAGATTTGTCTTTTTTAATGACATTATCTATGTATTTCAGCGGTAGAAGTATTCTTTTATGATATAGAGGAAGCCAAATATACTCATATGAGATTTAATAAAAGTCGCTTAAATAGAAAATTTATAGTTTCTACTTCACAAGACAATAAATTTGGGATAAAAATAAGAAAAAAGTGGACACAAAGTATGATTGTTGAACAACCAATTAAGTACCTCTTGCTAATCTTTGATAACTTAGATCTCAATTTTGGTTCTCAAACCTTAAACCCATAATCTACCTCATAATTTCAATTCGTGATCATGTGAGCCCTGGCTTTTGAGATTGAAGCTCCTCACTTCTAGAGGAAGCTATATTTTTTTAAATAAAATATGTAAGTTTTGCACTTGGACACTTGAGCCTATTTCTTTTTTTTTTTCTCTTGAGGATGTCCTCCTTTTGATGCCAAAGTATGATTGTTGAACAACCAATATTGGAATAAGTTCTCTTTCCACACCCTTTGTTGAACTTGAGCATGGACCCTCTAAATGGGTCTTAATCAAGTTTGGGTTGAGTGGAGTTGAAATTAGTTAAAATGGTCTACTCCTTGTTAATAGCAACCAATGAAATTGCTAAAGGATAATAACTTGTAAAGTTTTTTTTTAGCATAAGATTTCTTAAAAACAGAAAAAAAAAGTGGTGTAAAGCTGTCCCAAACGAACCCACAATTTATTAACTTATTAATGAAGACTAGCTAACCTATCACACACCTGCTAACCTACCAGTGACAGTTGACTATATTAATTACATCGTTATAATTATCATTTTTCTTTTATTTGAAGAAAGACCTCTAGTAAATCAATATCAACCTAAAGCTAAGAATGTAAATGACTTTAAAGTCCTTTATAATTATGTACATTATGACAAAGAAAGATGTTTAAAAATTTGATAAGAGGGTACATTATAACCATCTTAATAATTTCCTTAGGTCCATTTAGTTGCTTGATTTTACTTTTTGAAAAATAATAAATTATTGGTTTCTATTATTTAGTTGAATGTACTTATAACATAATATTTCAAAATTCCTCAAATTATATGATTTCCTTTTTCACATAACTTATGTGCCAAAAAAATATATATATATTTCAAACAGTCAAATGTGCCCTTTGGGAAGCAACAAACTGCCATGAATTTGTTATAGAGTTAAATTTATATCCCTCTTAAAATTGCAAAAAAGAAGCATAAATCATTCAAATGTTTCATATTTTATCTTCCAAATTAAACTTCAAAATAAACTACATACTATCTAAAATAAAATTGAAAGGTTAATATACGCATTGTAAGGATATGTTAAATAATAAATTCAAGATTTATTACATTAAAGAGTGAATAATAATATGATCATATGTTATTATAGGTATTAAAATAAAATACTTGGAGCTTAAGGAGTGAATAATAAGATAGAAATTTTAAACTTAAGGTGGGTATTTATATTTCTTATTTATAGTAATAAACATGATACATCAATTATAATTGATACTTATTTTACTTATTATTGCAAACTCATTTATGATTTATCTCTATTATAGAAAAATTGGCCATGTTGAAATGGATGTTATGGAATACTATGGATAATACATATTAAATGATTTATATGAAAATGTGTGCTTGTGCAAATTGACTAATGGAGTATACCCTCTTATGATACTAACTAAGAATGCAATATTGTTGTAAGCATAAATTAGAAAAGGAATTGTCTTAAATGATATAATTTAGGCGGTGACCCCTATGATGCTTGCATTATATAATAAATGAGAAAAATAAAATTTGATATGATATTATTATTTGAAAAGCAAAATTTTAAAACTATTGCATGATTTTAATTTAATCTCCAAATGATTATGATGATTTATTTTAGATAACATGCATGTTGATTTCTGAATTTTTGCTGCTTAATTGTAATTTAGAAATATGATTATGCATTGAGTGGTGATAGCATATCAGTGTTGTTACTATATAATATCTTAAGGAGAGAACATCATGAGTGAATGAGAATACTTTCATCGTTGATGTGGTACTACAAGAAAAAGGCATTTATCTTACAATTGTTATATTTTTGTTCTAAACATTTTTTTTATAAATTAGTGACTCTTTCAATATAATAAAATTGTACTATCAAATATTTTAATACTAGTTGATGATAGTAGATGAAAACTTAAATATTCTTTTGTCTATTCTTGTCTTAATGTTAATTTAAGCCTTTGAGGTGGGTCATGCATCATTTCCTGTGATTTTTTTCAAGTTTTTCCCATAAAAATGTTGGTCTCTTTGCATCTCTTTTTTTATTTACTCGTGTACTAGATCTTCGTTCAAAGCTAAGATAATAAATTTTTGTTTTCTATTGCCGCAGATGTTTTTGTACGCAACTAGCTCACTTCTCAACTTTTTGAAATTTGAGTTTCAAATATGAGGACTGAATTACATGTTGTTTCAATCAAAGAACTTAGTCCCACGGATCCTTTGTCCCAGGCCATCCTGGTCCCGTCTACGTAGTTAAAGGAGGTCGTCTACCCAACTTGAAAGAGGGATTCTTGTCTGCAGCCATGGGTTTCTTTGTCTAAAGGTACCATGTAGACCAGTCGTGAATATTTATTTAAGAGGGCATTTAATTCCATTATAGCTAACAGAGGAATTTGTGCCATATCTATCATATCCTATTGGTTCATTGCTCAATGATTCAAATCGTATCAACTCCTATCTGTTCATGTAGGAGGATCGAGTTCAAACTTAGGATTATTTCTTGACCCATGTTGCATCCTCAGACATCATGTATGTGCATAATACATGCTCGACGGGGCCCGTGTGAGTACTTATATTTCAATACATGAGGAAGCATTTTGGAATAACCAATTATGCAAATGTCCCATGTTAACAGACATGCAAGATTTTATTTTAGAATTGGTAGACACCTTTTGTCCATTTTTATGCATATTGCAGGTCCTGTGGTGTGGCGATGCATTGCACATCATTTGGTACTTTATACGAGTAGATTGTCGTGTACTAACGAGTCTCCTTTAGGTTTTCATAGATAATTGTGTTTGTTGTAATTCCTCTACATTTACTATAATTCTTATGCATTTTTGCTTGTGGATAGCATGTTGGGTGTATAACGAGTCTTTTACGACTACTGGTAGGCACATACATTTTGCTTCTTATCGTCTCCTTCTACTTGCAATGAATCAATGTATCACAGCCATTGACTGATTATTGAATGTAAAGATGTCTTAGCATCTATTACCTATTGTTGATTATTGCCGTTGTGTATGTGACCAATCTTCTATTATTGTTAGTAGGCATTTGCATTTACCATGATATTCTATCTCATGCCAACTCTCTGCTATCATATGTAAATGATATGTGTTGAATGCCAATTTTCTAATGTTGCTTGTAAGATACCGATGTACTCACCACATGAACATCCTGACATTTATCACACACTGCATTTGTATGATTCCAGTAGACTTTGCTGTTTGCAGGCAAATTGACATATTCATTTACGTGTTGTTATCTGTTGCCGGTCAAATTATATTCGCCTCCAATCTCTTCGTACACATTGGCCAGCGAGTTGCTATGTTCACTGCACATTGGTTTTCCAATTTTCGTAGGAGGCAGATATATTTGCCCGCATGCTACTATTAGCTGTTGGTTGAGCTGCATCTAATTTATCCTTCTATGTTGACTGACAAGTTGTTCAATTCACCGCTTATCTGCATCATCATTCATAGGGAATGATCATATTCGTCTTCAAGTTGACTCTTTGATCAAAATAATGCTCTCCGTTCAACGATCGGAGGTCGTTTAACCCTTCAAGCAATGCGTTGAGTGTCAATTTAGCCTCATTTTGTGTGCTTTTGTGCATGGGGGGTCAACAAGCATATTTATATATTTTTGGAGGGATCATTTTGATTATTTAAATGATAAATAAGGATACTCCATTGGTCAATTGAAGATGACTTCCATGACTATGCAATGCTTTTTAGATTTCTTATTTGCAAAGAGATACCAGAACTAAGAGATCTTAGTTTGTCTAATTGATACACATTTTGATTATAAGTTTGCAAAATTCAAACAAAGTTAGTCCCCTAAGTAATCTTGTGAGTTTTTATTTATACTTTAAGACGTAATTTAGTTTAATTTGGACTCAAATTAGTACGTTATTTATATCATTTTTTTATCGTTTCATTTGATTCATTTCATTGAGATATTTATTTTAACTGTAAATTTGATGAAAAGAAAACTCAGATAATCCAACAATAATTTGATTTTTTTTATTAGAATACTAGCATGAATTGAGATCTAGAAATGATATATACAATCAAATGAAATTTATATTAAAATAATAATCCCAAAACAAATTAGCCATAAAGTTGCCGGAATTAGAGAAAAAAAATTGGCATAAAAACATTAAAACTTAAAATCTATTAATCTATTATTTCTAACTCAAAATCTACCAAATCAATTTATATATTTCTGTCCACACGAGGAAGTCTTCAATACTGTTAATGAGGTCAACTTTAGATTATTAGATCCTAATCTTCAAGTCTCATCAGATAAAAAAAAATCTGCAATAATAGTTATTTTTAAATTATATATTACACTGTAGATTTTTAAATTATTTTTTCATAAAATTATGCGCAGTTTTGGATGTTCTAAAACCGTGCAAACCGCACTTTTGAACTAAAAAATTATTAATTTAATAAAAAAATAGCACTGATGAATAAAAATCAATCAACCCACCATGAAAAGTTCAGGAGGGAAACGAAGGTCAGTTAATTGGAGCAGGAGGAGCTGTGCCATGTGAATCAAGTGTGCGAGTAGCTTTTTCCAATCCCTTCTGTTTCGGTCTGCTGACGATTCTTTGGAGAAATTAAGAGGAAAAGATCAAAGCTTCCACTGGTAGTTGGCAGGTATTGCTTTTCTGATTTTGTCTCTAGGTTATTGTTCAAGTTCTTTCCTTTTTTCACTGAGTTTCAGTATTTGTGTTTAATTTTAATGGATCATTTCTTGGGGTTTCTCGAGGATTTCTTGTTGGTTTTTGGATTTTAGTTGTGGTATTGAAGGCGTCTGCTTTTGATTTGTTCTGTTATGGAACAGAATACTTGTGTTTGTCGGCAAAAGGATTTCAGTTGTGTTTAATTAGGAATCATTATCCGCAATAAAGTTAATTCTGCCATGAGAAGCAGCAATTTGTCCGCAGTGATTAACGCTTAATCTGGAAAATGGTTCTCCCTTGATTTCTTTTATGGAGACATCTGAGATGTTTTGCAAAACAACAACCAAACGTAATTTCAAAATCCTAAGGACTTAAGAAATTATTTAGGTTTCATTCGGGACAGCTTATTTTTTGCTTCATAAAGCAGTTTTCTAGTAAAAAATTTTTAATTTTTGTGCATGAAAGCTGCTTTAAGAAGCAATAAGAAAGTCATCCCCAAACAAAGCCTTAGTGTTGGTTTGCAATCTGCTGCTAAAAATGTTATTTTTTTACTGTGTTCTAACCTAAGAAACCCTTAGTAAATTTTTCTGCCAAAGCTGCTGGAAAGAAATAACTATTATGCTATTTTTTTTTTGTTCGGTTATTTTATTTTATTTCAAAATTTTAGTGGTTTTGATTGAACTAGTTTAGAATATGTGTATATTTCTGCTGAGTGCTAAGGTTTCTTTTAATTGATGATAGGCACAGGTGAACAAAGTGACCTTCCAAGAAAAGCTGATTGCAAACAAAATTTGATCGATATGGATATATATGAAGGAAAATTTTGCATAGGGTGATGTGCAGATCATTTCCATCCATCCATATTGGATGGGAGAATATGATTTGATCTTTTTTGGTAGATATTGCTATTTGGTTGAAAAGTATCTTTGCAAGAAAGACAGTTTCAGCAAGGATACTTATGTTGCATAAGATGTTGAATTCTACTTTGGAAGTATCTCTGCGAAGCACTGCTATCTGAAGGCTTGTACATTTCATGAATGAAGCTTCTTTTGCTGGAAGAGTTACTGGATAAGCTTCTTTAGCTCGAAATTGAAACTCTTTTGTTGCGTTCTTGATCAAATAGTCTGAAGTTTGGTAGTTCTCCTTTGGTATTTCTCCTTTGAACCGTTTCTTGGATTCCAAGTCTTATGCAAACTTAAGAAGCAACTATCACTCAAAAAGATAGTTTACATGGGCAAAACAGAACTTTTCTGGCTTTATTAATGTTCACTTATCTGGGAATACACAATCTTGGGTAAACCTGTTTTGGTCGTGGCCATTCACTGTTTGCCTTTGCTAGCATTTTCTATTGTGGCTGTCTTTGCTCACCATTTGTTCTTTGGGCAATTCTCCTTTGGCATTTATCACCTGCTCACTTGCTATCTGGGGCAAGTCTCCTTTGGCATTTATCACTTCTATATTCTACCATTGTGGCGGTTCTCCTTGTGCTCTTGTTGCGTCCACGTCATTCTCTGGGGCAAATCTCCTTTGGCATTTATCGCTTACAAAACTGCTCTCCGTGGCAAATCTCTTTTTACAGATATTACGTGAGTGAATACTCTCAAGGGCAAATCTCCTTTGGCATTTAGGGCTTGCACAGACTCTCTCTGGGACAAATCTCCTTTGGCATTGATCACTTACACAATATCTCTCAAGGGCAAATCTCCTTTGGCATTGATTACTTACTATTACTTTTCTGGTGCAAAGCCCCTTTGGCATTTATCTCTTTACCATGACCTCTTGTAGGGCAAATCTCCTTTGGCATATGAAACACATATCACTGTTAGATCTATTTTGAAATACTTCATCTGCTAGTCTGTTTCAACTCTCCTACGACAGTTGGTCATCTGTCAATCTTAAATTAAATTCTAGGGGCAGATCTCCTTTGGCAAGAAGTGCTTTATCAATTGTTTCCAAGTTTTTCTCTTTTCTGTGAAGCAATCTCTTGGAACATGTCCCCTGGACTATTTGAGTTTATTGATTGACGAGTTACCTCTGCTCTTTTATCCGGACGGCTATTGTTTGGCATCAAGTTTTTGAAGTATTCTGCTGACCTTATCACTTTGCATCATTGAGGAAGCGAATTAGCGATTTGTGAGCTGCATCCTTTGTCAGGGTTTTGCTCAGTTCAAGATCAACTCTAAGAAATAGTGGACACTTGAGCAAACATATTTATAATCATCGGTAAGCACATAATTTCTATCTCTTGTTCAATCTTGATAATGTGAGTTCTAATTAATATTTAAAATTTTTTATTGCTAACTGCATCTCATTTTCTTCAAATATTTCTTTCAGGAATTTGATGTAAATTATTGCTAGCAGTGAAGGCTAATCAAGTAGAGTTTAGGTGTTGTGCTTCTGCTTTCTTGCAGATTTGAGGTGAGTATATTTACTTCAATTTTCCAATAGCAGAAGGCTTTGTGGTGTCTGAATGTTTTGAGTTGAAATGTTCAGCATTATTTATTGCAGGTTTGGAGTGATGAATATGTTTACTGATTCTGATTCTGAAAGCTACACTGAAAGCACTGACACTGAGGATCATGATGGTATTGAATCAGCATATGGTGGGCAAGCTTGGAGCATTTTATCATGTCTTGATGAGAGCATAGAGAAGATAGATGATTTTCTTGCATTTCAAAGAGGATTTGTACATGGTGATATTGTGTGCTCCGTCAGTGATCCTTCAAAGCAGTTAGGACGTGTGGTGGATGTCAATATGAGTGTGGACCTCGAGACGAGCTTGGGTGAGTTAATCGAAGGTGTGGATAGCAAAAAGCTTGTGAAAGTATGTCCTTTTTCACCAGGGGATTATGTAATACAAGGGAATTGGCTTGGACGAGTGAGCAGAGTTATCGATCGGGTAACGGTTTTGTTGAATGATGGTTCAAAATGTGAGATAATGTTAGGAGATTCAGATGATCTAATACCCTTGTCACCTATCTTATTCGAAGTTGGATCTCGTCCGCTTTATTGTCCAGGTCAGCGTGTCAGCATTAAGCATCACAGTATTTCTGAAAATGGAAGCTGGTTTTATGGTTCATGGAAGGCCGGTCGAACTGAAGGTACTATTTGCAATGTGGAAGTAGGGTTAGTGCATGTTAAATGGGTTACTTCTCTCATGTCTCTTGGATGCATTGCTTCTCCCCCTGATCAAGTTCAAGAGCCAGGGATGCTTATTTTACTTTCCTGCTTCTCATATGCTAATTGGCAAATAGGAGATTGCTGTACTCTTCCATTTGATTATCAAAACTATTCTAAAATGGCTGATAAAGAACCAGTACCTGTAACTGTTGCCCCTCAGTTTACAAAGATGCAACGGTCAGAGGCAAGTGATCAACTCTACAAAGAAATATATTCCATTGCAAAGACCAGAATCAAGGTTGATGTCTTATGGCAGAATGGTCAGGTTTCTTCTGGTGTATATCCAGAAGCTTTACTTCCTGTAAGCAATATCGGAGACCACGATTTCTGGCCAGGACAATTTGTGACGGAGAAGGTCATAAGTGAAGATGTGCATGTGGCAAGCATCCAGAATTTGGGAGTTGTGAAAAGTGTGGAGTCACAGGAACAAATTGTGAAGGTGAAGTGGATAACTGCTGAGCTTAAAGAGACTGTCAATTTCAATAGGGACACGGAGGAAATTGTTAGTGCTTATGAGCTGATCGAGCATCCTGATGCTTCTTATGGCCTTGGTGATATTGTAATACGGCTTTCAAATTGTGACAGTTTTGAGGGAAATATTTCCAATATTCATATTGGAACTGATCAGCTCTTGGAGCACAAAAGCACGCCTGCAAAAAGAGTTCTAGACCCTTCATTATTTCATGCAATTGACTCTAAGAAAAATGTTCAATCGCTTGGTTTCGATAATTGTCCTGCTAGTTATGCATCTCGCATTGGATTTGTAATTGGTTTCATGGATGAAAGTATTGAAGTGAGATGGGCCAGCGGTCTCATTTCCAAGGTATGCATTGTTATCTCCTTTTATCTTGTCTAATTTACTTGTAGAACATGTTGTCTTGGACATGTTAGGTGTCATGACCCAGCCTGAGAATCTGAAAGACGAAGGCGGGTGCAATCAGTCTAACAATTGTTTAATCATTTCCAATTAACATTACAAGTAATCCATAAGAAATAACTTTCAAAGTATAGAGAGGGACTAAACCACAATATTTTGTTAATAGTCAAACCATATAGAAAATAATTCTATTTCAGACATCTCAAGTAACTTAACTGAAATCGTATACATATGATTATTAAATGCTTGTTATCATTCGCTCATCTTCTTCCATACACAAATTATTCTCTATCACCCATTCAATCTAGAGGAGCCTTTTCTGAAACATTAGCATTTAATAACTGTGGGCTCCGAAAATTTGGCCCCGGCCTCCCTGCCACTGCATTTTTCTTCTTCGGGGGAGTTTTAACGGATTAATTTCTGGGGTAAATTTTGGAAGACAGATCGATTTGTAGATAATACACTACCCAGAGATTTCGCCCTCATTTTGCGAGGAATTTATGATCTGAGTTCTGGTTTCCTATAGGCGCAAGCCCCTATGGTTAATTAACACTCCCGATTACTAGAAAGAACTTTTGATTAAGGCTAGTCATCAATCAGATACGTGTTATCTGGCATATAGTAGCAGCATGGGCTTAGGTAAGGTTTGATAATTGATATTTAAAAATGAAAAATTCACCATCTTTCACTTAAAGCGGATGGTAGGGGAATGGATGATGGACCCGATCAAGATCCCATGGTTTCGTCATCCCGGGCCATCATGGTCCCTAGTCTACTTAGTCAGAGAAGGTAGTCGACCTAACCTGACAGAAGGATCCTTATCGGTAGCTATGGGTTATTTCGTCCAAGTGAACCTTGTAGACCTGGGGGAGTGTTTGTCTAAGGGGATAAATTTGAATCCACCTTAGCTAATAGAGGGCTTTGTGCCCTATCAATCATATATTATATTGATTAATATCTTAAGGATTTGATGCCACTATGGAACGTATTGACTCTGGCCATAATCGGTATTTCGTGGTGCCATTTGACTGCAAAATTACTCGGTTCAGAGGGCCCCAGGTCATAACTGTTTATCTTGCGGTGCCATTTGGTGGCAAAACTGCCGGTCAGATGACAAGTACGACTTCCTTATTGGCAGGAGATTATTTCAGAATGAATTCTAGTGATATTTTCAACTAGGCATTAGCCCCATACGAGCTAAAGCTATTTTCAAATTTGTCCACCCGGCAAGCTATTGTAAAAGGTGGATGGATTTTTCTTTAAGTGGTTTATGATTAATTTCACTTTAAATATCTGAACTTTGGGATTTTTGAGGAGTTTTGGACATTTGAGCTTTGGAAACTTTTGGAATTATAAATTTTATGGGCCTCTAAAAGGCATTTTAAAATATTTGAGATCAACACGGCCATCATCGGGGAGTATGGGGGTCATTTTCACATTTGAAAATTAAACATTGTCGACTTTGTTAATTTGTCGACAGAGAATTGGGTTCTTGGCTGGCTTTGTGGCTTTGCTAATGAATTTCGTTTGTTGGAGACCTTGAAGGCCTTATATGAACGTATAAAAATGATATTCTGGTCGACGCCTTGACCATATATCTGTTTGATAATTCGAGCTGCGTCGACCCCTATCTATCCATGTAGAAGGATCGGGATCGAATTATGATTCATTTATTGACCCGCGCAACATCCCTAAACGTCACGTGTATACACATAACACGCTCACTGTGGCCCATACGAATTTTCGTGGGTATTTTATAATTATTTGTTGAACCTTGTCGACTCCTATTCACTTACTTAGGAGGATCGGGTTCAAATTTGGGCTTATTTATTGGCCCGCGCAACATCCCTAGACGTCATGTGTTTACCCATAACACACTCGCCAGGGCCCATGCGGGTGGTGATTGCACTTACCCGTTTTGTGTACCTATGTGTATACAAATTACGGTGTATGTGTGGGGGCATTCTTAAAATATTTGTAAATGCCTTATGTTCGCTTGCATGGATGTTGCAGATCCGATAGTGTGTTGTAGCAGCTTATGGATTGAGTTATTTGCTGTTTTGTATAGTTAGACTGTAATGCACTACTTGTTGCTTTTGCATGTGGATTATAGTGCACTAACGAATCTCCTGCTTTGGGTCATAAGGACTTGCACTTGTTGAATCTCTTCTATATTTGCTTGAGGATAGCACTTTGTGGATATGATAGGTTCCATACAGCAGTTTGTAGGTATTTATATTTGATGCATATCATACATCTTCACTTGCAGGAGGATGATGTATTTGGCTGTCATTGGATGGTTGTTGATTGTGGGGTGTGGTAGCATCCATCACCTATTGCTGGTTACCACTACTATGTTTACGAAGAATCTTCTATCATCGCGAGCAAGTGCTAAAAATTTGTCGTATATTGCATTGTATATGTTTGTAGAGATATCACCATACTTGCAACTTTCTTACTATCATTGCTTGAATGTGACATTTTCATTTGCCATTCATAGATCTATTGTATGCATTATGCGTGACGGATCTTCTATAGTCATTCGTGGATAGTTCGTATTGTCTTCTACCATTTATATTCCTTTGTTCTTATCTGGACCTCACTTAGATCTCGTAGTACCTTTTCTCTTTCATGGTTTTGAATATAGTAGGGATTACTGCATCTCTCTACATGGTTGCCATGAAGACTATAATCAGCTTCAGTTTTCTTATTCAAATGCGTTCATTTGTCATTCACAGGGTACTGCCACCTTTGCTGCACATATTATGTATTCATTTGGGAACATTTTTTTTTATTTTTTATTTTTTTATATTCATTTGGGAACATTGTGTGTATATATGATGGCTTTTACAGTAGCTTATAGGAACTTGCTTTTGCAGTGTATTATCCACATTTGCTTGTAGGAGTGCAATGTGTTTGTTTGAATGAAAGATACATATATAATAATTCCTCATTGTTGTCTCCATTGCGGTTTGCAACATTTGTCTATCTTTAATTATGATCAAACTATACATGCCTATATTGGTCATTGCTTGGAGATGAATTAAATTCAATGCTACTAGTCCGTTATCATGCTACAAAAAGTTCATGCCATGGCTTTGTGACCACATCATATCCTTCACAATCCTTTGTCATTTAGAAGGTAGATTATGCTTACAAGAGGGATTGCAACATATATGTTGAATATGATATCATTGGTCATTAACATTTCCCTTCCATTTAGGGTAATCACTTCTTAACCTTCACAATGATTGTGTTGTTGATCATAAGCACATTATTATATATATTTCACTTAAACCTTATTGACATGTTAATTATGTTTGAATGCCTTCCTCCACGAGTTCCCCTGTGGTCCATCCAAGTTTTTGCTTGAGTTCAACTATTCAAGTGAAGTTTGAGTCAAGTTCTTCTTGGTTGAGTTTGATTTAAGTCCTTTGGTCATTTGAGTTTGAATCCAACTAGTTCAAGTCATATTCACTTAATATACAAATTAAGTCCAAGTTTGAACTCATTAGATTCAAGTATATTTTGTTAATCATTTTGTCCAAATACAAATCTATTTCATTATCCATTTAGGTCACCGATCATTCAAATTGCAAGCTCGAGTCCCCCTCCAAATACAAGTCCATTTCATTATCCATTTGGGTCACCGGTCATTCAAATTTCAAGCTCGAGTCCCCCTGTTGCCTTGTAAAGTTCAAATATGAGTTTAAATTGAGTTATTATTTTGAGTCCAAGTTAAGTCCTTTGGAGTTTAAAAATTTTTTATGCATTCTATTTAAGTCCAAGAAAAGAAATTTATTGATTGTTCGAATTTGAATTAAAGTCCATTTGATGTTCCAATCAACGTCCAAATAAAGTCCCATATTGTTCAAAAGTTTGCAAGTCTTTTATAAATGTCCAAGTCTCATATATCTTCAGTCGAAATTTTGGCAACCTCCCGGCATCTCCTCCATTTAGAGGAAACTACGGGAAACTGGGTCTCCCTCCATGATAGAGAAAAGCGTGCACGGTTGGTGTCCTGGGACACCGCAGCCGTAGTCTTCGTCCCCCATCACGCTAGATAAAGGCGTGCATGGGTCTTCAGGCATCGGTTTTGAAAGCACAATTATTCATTCATCCCTTCCACGCTATATAAAAGCACGCACAGGGCATGCCTGTCTCATTGTAAGCGCCGCACCGAGTTCCCTCCCACTTTGCTAGAGAAAAACGTGCATAGGGGGTCCTCGGCGCACCACAAACACCAAAAACAGGACTTTGGGGGATTACCCTCCTTGTCACAAGTATCACAACGAATTCCCTCCTAGCACACTAGAGAAAAGCATACATAAGTGATTGTTCGTTGCGTTACAAGTGCCGAAACGAGTTTTCCCAAGTTTAGAACTTATACCTTAGCAAAGGGAGTGTCGGTGGAGTTGGCACACGGATTGAGGCAAATAAGTTCTCTCTTCTTTTTTTTTTTAACAATAACATAATTATTATAATTAATAGTTCTTATAATTATAATAAATTTACCACCTAATTATTATAATAACATGATTATTTTAAATAATAATTATTATAATAACTAAATATAATTAACACTAATTAGGGGTTATAAATTACCTTGGGCTAACTCGGGTTCTGAATGGACTAAGAGGGGCTCAGGTTAGCCTTCAGATGGGTTTCGGAGGATGAGGTTCGGGTAAATAGCGGCTAGGGCTTGCGATTAAGTTGGAGATGGGTCGGGTAGAGGAGATGAAGTTGGATGGCTTCGGGTAGCAGCGATGGGAACTCGGTCGTAGAAGTCTAGGGGTCTGGCCGAGAGGAAGAGATGGGCTTGGAGGTCGAAGAGGTATCGGGATTCCCGGAGCTTGGTTTCAGCAAGGTAGGTCGGCTGCAAGCTTTGGTGGAAGGATCGAGTGGAGGTCAGCTTCGGCTTAGAGGAAGAGGCGTATATTTGCGGCTTGGTCTTGGGTTCGGTTAGAGAAGAGTAGAGGCAGCTTCAATGGCTTTGGCTTGAGGAGATAGAGTCGGTAAGGGATGCTCGGGAGGTTTTGTGTGCTGGATTTGAGCGTGGAGAAGTAGAGATAGTCGTGGGTTTCGGTTTGCTTTTAAAGACGTTGGAGAGCAGCGATCAAGGAGCTCCATAAAGGAATCCCGCGAGGAGACGCGAATGACGTCGAGTGCACAGTGGCTCGACAGGATTTTGAGCAGATATCACGGAGGATTCGATGGATTTCAGCAGGTATGCATCTTTTTTTTTGTAGTTCTCATGGCAGATGTCAACAATATCGAGTTGAGTTAACACAACAAACTCAATCACTAATTATAATTCTATCATGTAACAATTTCAAAAATAGAAAATAGAATGCTTGTGAGTCATTATTAGTGTCATTAAACATTTCATTTATAAAGAATTTATATAGATATACTACTCTGTAAAATTGAAGGCAACATTAGTTTGCAGAAGATAAAAGATAACATTTTGTAATGTATTTATCAAATCATATCTTGAAAAATATAACATGTCTCAAGAGAAGCTTTCAAAGTTTCCACCATTTAAGGTACAACTATTTTTATATATTTTTCTAAACCTTTTTCCATTTTGTGTATGGGTATATTACATCTTCAGTTAATATTATAAGGGGATGAACTCTTTTATTTAATAGGCACGTACATTCTCTTTCATTGTATTCCTTTCATTTATGTTATCTTATATTTACATTTAAGTTTGCACATGCATGAGTTTCAATAAGATACTTTCGCATTTAATGTTTATTATAATATGAAGGTAGTTATGAAAGTGAAAGAAAAAAATATTATTTCTTCTATGAAAATTAACATTACTAACATTTTAAAGTATGCATGCAAAATACAATATTAACCAATGCATTAAATCATAAAAAGAACTGCAACTATTATAAGATAGAAATGTAATCATCCCTTGATCTTAAAGAACGTGCTTTTGCCTGTTTCAATCATTAACTTCACCTTCTTTGATGGAATATATATAATCATACAAAAGATATCCTTATTAATTGATTTGTCTCATTTACTTATACTTCTTTGTATTATACCTACCTTAAGCTCCCTATACTTGTTAAGGTAATTATGAGAATTTTAACATGCAATTTTAGATTTTTATTAACTTAAATAAATATGAAAATTTTAATTTAAATGCATACCTCACATATTCACAAGTCACAATATCCCCTCTTTCTTTTTTCATTTTATTCACTTTCTTTACATCAAAACAACTTAAACATTTTTTTATGCTAATTAAGTGTTAATCCTTAGAAAGCATTATTGCTCACATAATAGAATTTTATCCTTCTGATGAAGATTTGTAATTTCAATTTCATTTACATGCCTTATGCCTTTTCTCCAAACTTCCTTCACTAATTTTTGGTCGAATCCGGCCAGGGGGCAGCTTCCCCTTGGACCCCCAACATAACATATATACACTTTTAATTAAAAATTTTCATGTTTCAAATTCATGTGGATTAATTGTGTCGATCCTTCGTAGGATAATGAGCTCTTGTGGTGTAGGAATTGGGTCTACTGATGGTCCATCAGAGACCAATATTGAAGATAACAAACATCTGTGGGGTTATGTGAAAAAAATAGGTAAAACATCAGAAGGGGATGGCAATATTGCATTCAAATGTAATTTTTGTAATGTCACATACAAAGGATCATATTATAAAGTGAAAGCTCATTTGTTGAAGATTAGTAGTCATGGAATTAAAGTATGCCCGAATATAAGCTCATCATAAATGGCTTAATTACAAAGAAAAACCAGGGAAGTTGAGCAAAGGAGTAAAAAAGAGCTTTCAAAACATATTCCACTTCCAAGCACTCATGCTTCATATCCTTCATCATCTTCTTCAATTAGAAGTGATGACAATACTATAAATAAATGGCCTTTCCGGATGGAGGGATTTGAACCAAAAAGAAGAAAACATGTAGAAAGTGCTGTGGAGAAAGCATTTAATTTACAAATTAGAGAACAACTAGATGAGAAAATAGCTAGAATGTTTTACTCAGCTGGATTTCTTTTTAACCTAGCAAGGAATCCACATTACAAGAATGTTTTTACCTATGCATGCAATAATAATCTTACAGGATACGTGTCACCAGGATATAATGTCATTAGAATGAAGTTGTTGCAAAGAGAGGGATAATATTGAGACGTTGCTCGAGCCTACTAGAGGAGTTTGGAAGGAAAAATGAATTACTTTGGTTTGTGATGGTTGGACAGATCAACAAAGAAGACCACTTATCAACTTCATGCCTATAATAAAAAGCTATCCTATGTTTATCAATGCTATAAACTATGAAGGACAGTACAATGATAAGTTCTTCATTTTTAATTTAATTAAAGAAATTATCATAATGGTGAGGCCTTCAAACATCATCCAGGTCATTACTGATAATGCATCTATTTGTAGAGCTGTAGGTCTACTTGTAGAGCAAGTCTATCCTCATATTTTTTAGACACCATGTGTTGTGCATACGCTTAATCTTGCCTTGAAGAACATTTGTGCAGCTAAGAATACCGAGACAAACGAAATCACTTATAATGAATGTCATTGGATCACAGTGATTGCTGGAGATGTAGTTGTAATTAGAAATTTTATTATGAATCACTTCATGAGACTCTCTATGTTCAATGATTTTTTTAATTTGAAGATGCTTGCAATTGCTGAAACTCGGTTTGCCTCAGTTATAGTGATGTTGAGAAGATTCCAAAAAATTAAAAATGCTCTTCAAGCTATGGTGATCAGTGATAATTGGTCATATTATAGGAAAGATAATGTTCGAAAGGCTAGGTATGTAAAGAAGAAGCTTTTAGATGATTTATGGTGGGATGAGATTGAATACATCTTAAACTTCACAGATTCAATTTATGAGATGTTGAGAGTAGTAGATATGGATAAGTCTTATTTACATCTCATTTATGAGATGTGGGATTCAATGTTAGCCAAAGTAAAAAAAATTATATATAGATATAAGAGGAAAATATTTCATGAAGACTTAAGCTTTTGGGATGTTATTTATGTTATTCTATAAGATAGATGGAGCAAAAGTAATACACCTTTACTTTGCTTGGCTCACTCACTAAATCTCAGTTAAATTTCAATATTTTTTCATTATTAATTTATAATTTGTTGTTTAGTAATTTCAACATTTTTTTATTATTTGCTTTTAATATTTTTTTTAAGATATTCAACCAAAGAATGACTTCAAGAGGATCCTTAAAGAGTTTTTTCACAGAAAGATTTATAAATTTCAAATATGAGAAAAACATGTTTGAAGTGTTATTTTCCAAATGAGAAGGAGAGAAGAAGTGTCAATATTGAGCTTGCTAAATTTTTTGGTTATTTAGAAGACTTTGGTGACCAAGAGTCATTGCGTGATAGGTGGAGAATTGATCCAAAAATATAGTGGATTATACATGGAGATTTAGCACCTCTACTTCAAACAATTGCAATAAAATTGCTTGGTCAAATTTCATCCTCATCTTGTTGTGAAAGAAATTGGAGCATATACTCGTTCATCCAATCAATGAAGAAAAATAAAATTACTCCACAACGGGCTAAAGATTTAGTTTATGTGCTACAAACCTTCGGCTTCTCTTAAGGAAAACTTCAACTTATATGGAAGGAGACAATAGGATGTGGGATGTTGCGGGAAATGGATTTGAATCTCTTGAGGATATGGTAATATTAGAAATTGCTAATCTTTCACTTGATGAACATGAATTCATTGAATTGGAAGCTATGATATTCGTTGAAGATGATATAGAAATGCAAAGACAAACCACTGAAGAAGCTAATCCTATCATTCCTTCTATTGAATAATTCAATCTTCATATGTTGGACAATTTATGTTTTTGGTTTTGTTGTTGTACTAGACATTTAAATATTTAATGCTTACTTTTATTTTGATATTATAAGATACAATGCTACAAATGATATTGCTTTCAATTTTTTTGTCATTTCAAATATTATGCTTTGATTAATTTATTATTTTTTATGTATGATTTATATATTATAATGCCGTATTCGCGCCGTATCCGTATCGTATCCATGTCGCCGTATCCGTATCGGTGCAACGTAGTCTGTAATGTAATTAATTTAAGCTCAACTACAGATACTAGTGGGAAGATGAACAAGGAATGCTAGTTTGAATTGTATTTCTGTCCTGAGACATAAAGCACACTATAGACTTTTCAAAAAGTTGATTTAAGCTTCATTAGGGATAGCTTTCTTATTCCTTTTTAAAACAACTTTTTAGTATAAAAATTTCTAATTCAGGAAATTTTTATGCTAGAAAGCTGCTTTAGAAAGTAATAAAAAAGCTGCCCTAAACAAAGCCTAATCATGCAGACAAATTGGAGATTGACTTTAGAAAACTATGTAGAGCATATCCATTATACTAGTTAAATACCCATAAGAGGTGTTTGATATGCAAGGGTAGATCCCTTGTACTGGTTTAAGTCTAGCTTTTGTTCCAAACAACTACACATTTGGTGGCCAATTTAAACAGGACATTAATACTATGAAGAAAACAATTGAAAGTGAAGAAATTAAATGATGTTTGGTCAGAACTGTGTCATGGATTGCATGAGGAATTTTCAACTAATTCCACATTATTAGTTAAGCATGCTTCGGCTGGTAGCCAACAATGTTGAACAGTTGTGTAGTATAATAGTTCATTTATTTTGCCATTCTTTAATATTTTAATTTTTACATCTGAATTATGGCAATTAGAAATTTCAGCCCATGGATAGATGCTTCAGCCACATTTTGTGGTTCTTTATATTCTTGTGGAATGATACATTAACTTTGACTTTGTTTGGGACGACTTTCTTACTGCTTCTTAAAGCAACTTTCTAGTACAAAAGTTTTAATTTTTGTACTTGAAAGCTGCTTTAAGAAGCAGGAAGAAAGCCACCTCAAACGAAGCCTTTGTTGATGCTTGCTTCTTAAATAGTTGTCCTTTGTGCTGACATTGTCATTCTGGCATTTGTGTTTTCATTAGCTTTTTCTTAAACTACATGTGAATTGATGAATCAAAATTATGGGGACATTGCTGCATTTTCTGTTTGGTGACCTTTAATTCGTGATTGAGCAGATTTTCCTCAGTAGGCTGGGAGATAGTAAATTAATTAGGGCAGTTATCTGTTTGTATAATTAGTACATATGTTGAACAATGAACGTCCTTCAGCTGAAAGAACATCGTGTTCTTCTTGTAAAAAGAAAAAAAGTATACCTGGCATAGGCTCTTGTTCATCAGCTGCGAAAGCATTTGTTTTACCTTTTTTTTTGTTAAATATTTATGTGAAGGCTGATGGGTTATATTTTTTTTCTTCTCATTAATGTTTCAGGTGCACCCTTATGAAATTTTTGGCTTGGATAGGCTTGATGAACTTGACTCATCATCAGCCGTTCATCAAGTTGTTGAACATGTCCAAAGCGAGATATCCGAGCATGCCAAATTACAAGAGAATGAGGTCAAATCTTCCCCTATTTCCCTCCCTTTTTATCCTTACATCTTTGAAAACCCATTCCACTAGCAAATTCTAACTCCACAAACAGTTATTTTTTCATAACTTAGGTTTTGTTTGGGACGCTTTTTTAGTGCTTTTTAAAGTAGCTTTTTAATAGAAAAATTTATTAAACTAAATAATTTTGTACTAAAAAGTTGCTTTAAAAAGCAGCAAGAAAGTACACTATTATTATTATCACAATTGTAAAATGTAAGTACTTATCACTTGTTGCTCCACATCATCTTTATGCAAATTTCCCTCTATCACTCATTCAATCCATGATGACGTCCTTCAAAATAGTTATTAAATAATTAATGTGAGTTATAAATATAACTAGTGGGTATATTATAGTTCTAAACTATATCGATGTAACAAAATAAAGACAATAATATATATGCCAGTTATCAATTATCATAAATGAATCTATATAATGTCATAGAATATCTGAGCATTAAAAAAAAAATATTTTATTGATATTAATAGCATAAGTAAAGAAGCATATCTTATCATTTTTTTTATAGTACAACCATCACATGAGCACCATCTAATTATACGATTTAAGATATTTTTGTATTAATATCCTTTTTTTTAAGCCTATCCCAACACCAAAGTGAGGGATAGTATTTAAACCTCTATGTGCTAGTACAAAGCATCCCCTACTAGTATGATGAGAGAGTGAATTCCATTTTTCAACATATAAATGCAATCATGTGCAATCATTCCTATATAAAATATTATTCTTGCATTCTATTCATTATTTTATCAATGACTTTTGCCTTATATTATATGATAAAATCATGGAAATTTGAAACAAGATGTTTTCTAAATAATATCCATGATAATATCAGTATCATGTGCATAGAATCAGAGACAATCATTTGTAGACAATTTGTAATAATGATCTTGTAGTAATCATGCTATTAAATGCATAAAAAGGCATATTAATCAATACATAAAATTTAGAAGAACATGTAATATTATTATAAAATAGAAATAAGATTGCCCACCTTAATCTCAGAATATTTGCTTTGCTCCTTAATCCTTAAATGTCATCTCCTTTTGCTAATGCTTATGATCATATATAGTTATCTAAGTTATTCATGTTAACTAATATATGTCCTAAATTATAACGTGCTCCCATGATTTAATTATGTTTTTTTATTTATATTATTTTCCGTCTTTACATATTTTCACTGCAACTATTGCTTTCCACATTTGCCAGCCTCTCTCTCTCTCTCTCTCTCTCTCTCTCTCTCTCTCTCCTCTTCCTCTCTGTCTATTGGCATCTTAGAGGTGCATCTGCTCGTACGTATATTGCAAGTAAGCTTGACTTTTTTCTGTTTATTATATTTATTTCTTTCTAAAGATTTGAAGCTGGCGTAACTTTTTGAAATAAAGGTTGGACATGGTTCCAATGGAGGTTCCAACAGAGGTTTGTGGGATGCTGCTTTCCTTTTGCTTCCTTCAGTGACGCTTAGATTTCTTACAAATATAGTTGAGCGGCTATTCAGCATTGGTGGTTCTTCCAGTCCATCTTGCGAAAAATTGAGGGATTTCAATCGTCTTGATAAAATATGTGAATGCTCTTTATCATCTCGTTCCTCAAGGACTGGAGATAATCTTCAGCTTGTTAATGGGAATAATTCCCTTGGACTGCATATTTCAGAGATCAACGTGCCATCACTGGGTGGTGATGAACTGCAATTTGAAGGGTGGAAGAAGGTAGTAAAATGTGGAGCAGAACAGATTGGAAGATCAGCACTTATGTTAAGCTGTGAGAAAGCAGAGAGATTTAAACAGTTTGATAGTGTGTTTGGCTATTTGGACCATCATTTTGCACATGTTTTCAGACAGGATGCAGCAGCGTCGCAGGCAAGATTGTTACTTAATACTTGATTTTTTCTCTACTTCTGGCTAGCATGCAAAACTTCTTTTGGGTTGTTTTCAGGTTAAAAATGGTTGGCTGAAGAGGGTGCATCAAGAATGGAGCATTCTTAAGAAAAACCTTCCTGGTCTGTTCAATGTTTTATCGTTTGTTTGTGTGTATTTCTTTTTTTTATTATTGTTTTTATTTTTTTCTGACATTGATACAGTAAGTGATGAGAGATTTTGAAAGTTCAAATTTAGGGCAATTTATATGCTTAATACTTAATTCCCGCATACACCCGCGCTCCGTTTTAGTTTGCTGGCATGCCTGGAAACTTTGTGAGTCTGTTTTGACACTTCAGAAAGGGGTGGGAAGAATATTATAAATTCATTTAATTTCATTCAGATGATGTTATTTGATTATGCATATTTTTAATAATGTTAGCAAATTTTGTTGGTTCCTGATTCTCTTTCTTTTTATAAACTTTCACAGAGAGTATTTATGTTAGAGTTTATGAGGAGCGCGTTGATCTTTTGAGGGCATCAATTGCTGGACAGCCTGGAACACCTTATTATCATGGCCTTTTCTTCTTTGATATTCATTTACCTAGCAATTATCCTCAGGAACCGCCGGTAAGTATATTATTTTCAAATTTATTTTTTTGAGTAACCTGAAAGGTCTGCATATTAATTGCTTGAAGGTTGGTTTATTATATCTGCTCATTGGCTTCACAGTTTCTATTTTATTTTTTACTGTACGTTTTGTAAAATTTATTATGTTAAGAGACTTTATGTCAATCATGCAATCAAATATGACCAAAAGGATTCAGCATGTAATTTGATGGCTAGCAAATATCACCGATGCGATAGATTGGCAAAATGAATAAACATAGAAGGTTGCAATAGTGTCTCTATCATCAACAATAATTCAACGTATAGAAGAAGCATCAATAAAGGAGACTAATACATCGTGAACGTCACAAATTGATGATCAAGATTTGTTGAATAAGTCTCAGACAAATACAATTTGCAAGTGATCAACATCATTTAACTTCAGGCAAATACGTTGACTTGTTTGTAAATAATGAGGCTGTCAGACATCCGACGAATACAATCAAGGAGACTTCGATAAATGCGTTCAAGAAGGATATGATAGATGCACTAACATAATTTGCAAGCAACAACATAAAATTTCCAACGAATATTAAAAGACTATCATTGTTGGTTTAAGTGTAAGCATCAATATTACACAAGGGCAGGGAAATCTAATCAACTTGAAGTATTTGAATGATCACAAAAATGAGCAATTGCAAACAATGACTTATGATGACTGAAGTTTCTGCACATTACTCATAAGCAATAGTGTAAGGAATACAACAAGTCCAAACACACCTACAGGCTGTCGTAGCAGTTGTAGGAGGCCCATTACATATTCAACATATTGACTATGGGCAAATATGAAAGCACTGCAACAAATGCAATCATCTACAATCAAAAGCAGGAGATTTGTTAGTGCACTAAAATCCACATGCAGAAAGCGATACGTTGTGCAAAACTATCTACTTGTAGAAAAGGATAAGCTGTTCACGATAGTCTATCTGTATGAAACATTCAGATAACTAGTACAATGCCACTCTACCGAATTTGTAACACTTGTACAAGCAGACAGAAGACGTCTACAGGCTTCTACATAGAGCATTGGGCACACTCGGATGCTGATCATTTGCACAGTTGATCAACGCTAAATGTTCCTGAAAATGCCCCTACACATGCACTACAAATGTGTACACATAAACACAAAGAAGTGCATATGCAATCAAATACCTGCATGGACCCCGATGAGCGTGTTATGAGAACACACGCGACATTTAGGGATGTTGTGAAGGTCAAACAATAAATCTTAAGTTCGAGCCCGATCATTCTATGCAGGTAGATATGAGTCAAAATGGCTCAAATTATCAAATAAATATATAATCAATGTATCGTCTAAGATATTTATTTATACATTCATGTTAGGCCTTCAAGGCCTATGAACAAGGAAAATTCATAAATAAAGGCATAAAATCGGTAAGTAGACATAGTCAATAAAGTTTAATTAATAAAATGAAAGTGACCTCATAAAAACCCTGATGATGGTTATGTTGAATGAAGATCTCAATCGGAGGTGTTAATTCCAAACATTTAAAAAAATGCATCCAAATGTTCAAAACTCCAAAAATTTTAGAAATCCCAAATATTTAAAATTGAAATTAATCATCAATCACTTAAAGCATAAAATTCATCCACACTCCGCAATAGTTTATTGAGGTGGACAAATCTGAAAATAACTTCAGCTCACATAGAGCTAATGTCTAGTCGATAATATCCATTAGAATTCATTCTCAAACCATTTCCTGTCAGTAAGGGCGTGGCATGTGTCCTCTAACCGACTGTTTTTTCACGAAATGCATCGCAAGTAAACAGTTATGACCTGGGCTCTCTGAATCGGGTGGTTTTCCGCCAAATGACACCACTACATTACGGTTATGGCCAGAGCCCGTATGCTCTCCAATGGCATCAAATCCTTGAGAGATGAATCAATATGATATAATCGATAAGGCACAAAACCCTCTGTTAGCTAAGATGGATTCAAATTTATCTCCTTAAACAAACACTTCCCCCAGGTCTACAAAGTACCCTTGGACGAAGCAACCCATGGCTGCCGATAAGAATCCTTCTATCAGGTTGGGTCGACTACCTCCTCTGACTAAGAAGACCCGAGACCACGATGGCCCGGAGCAAATGAACCATAGGATCTTGATCGGGTCCATAATCCTTTCCCCCGCCATCTGCTTTAAGTGCAAGATGGTGAAATTTCTAATTTTAAATATCAACCCTTCAAGTTCCAAACACTTAAACCCATGTTGCTACTATATGCTAAATAACATGTAGTTCTACGAACCTGATTGACTACTAGCCTTAATCGAAAGTTTTGTCTAGTGATCAGGAGGGATAATTAACTATAGGGGCTTACATCTATAGGAAACCAGAACTCATATAATAAAGTCCTCGCAAAATGAGGCGACATCTCTTGGTGTCTTATCTTCAAACCCAATCTGCCTTCCCAAAATTTACCCAGGAACTTAATCTTTTAAAACCCCCCTGAAAAGCAACGGGGGAGGCCGGGGCCGAATTTTCGGAGGCCACAGTGTTCATAATTAAAATCATCAAATCAATTATAGAGCTTCTAATATATCTTCTAAATAAAAATTCATATCCCTATCTTTCATTTATATTATTTTCATACCATATCTGAAATCATAAAGTTGCACATAGTACTATAAAAACAAAGTAGATACCTGATTCATAATCCTTGTATCCTTTTTTTTTTTTGCTAAAATCATAGTGTAGCATCAAATGAGCTACAAACTTAGTAATATAAATAATTCTCACAGATAAAGAAATTGCACAAAAATTCTATAATGATCATATATGCCATGCATATGCATAAGGAGCTCATGTATCTATTCTTAATGTCATATGATTAATGTCATGTCATGCATATAGGTTCAGGCCTCTTTGTAATATTATCCCCTTGATATGAGTTGGCCTGTTCCAACTCACAACAACAAGGCTAAGGAAATCTTGATCAAATTTTATTTTATAAGCAGATTGTTCACTACCACTCGGGCGGGCTGAAATTGAACCCGAACCTGTATGAATCCGGAAAGATCTGTCTCAGCCTTCTGAATACATGGGCTGGTAGTGGCACTGAATTATGGAATCCAGATAGCTCCACCATCCTTCAAGTCTTGCTATCTCTTCAAGCTCTTGTCCTCAATGATAAGCCATACTTCAATGAAGCTGGTTTTGACAAACAGATAGGGAGAGCTGAGGCAGAGAGAAACTCTATAAACTACAACGAAAACGCTTTCCTTCTTACATGCAAATCAATGCTGTACATTATGAGGCAACCACCTAAGGTCAATTTACAATTTACAGATTTCAAATGGCTTCATTAGAATCTTCATAAAAACCTGTTATGTTTTGCTTATGTTCTTCATTTAAATAATTCACAGCATTTTGAGGCACATGTAGAGGAGCATTTTGTCGAACACGCTCTCGACATCCTCGTAGCTTGCAAAGCCTACATGGACGGTGCTCGAGTTGGGTCGTATGGGTCGGGAATGCGATCCGAGGACGGTTGCAGAAACAACTCAGCTGGTTTTAGGATCATGCTTGCAAAGATCTTACCAATGCTTGTATCAAGCTTCGCGGCGAAGGGGATCGATTGCAGCCAGTTTATAAACCAAGATGATCAGTTCCCTGGTTTTAGTAAGGATCTGGACACAATGTAAAGTTCCAGAAACTGAAGAGGAATGTGATTCTGGTGTTTTCTTAAATAATTGTTGTGAGAAGAACTAATATGGTGTGGTGTGCCTTGTGAAAGATATTGTACTAAGGATTGCCAGTTTCTGCTGTAAATAAATGGCTGCTGTGTCTACAAATAATAGCAACAATTTGTATGATAAACTTAGCATGAAAGTGATGCTGCTTCAGCCGTCTACTTTGATTGCAGGGTGTTTAGTTGTGAAGGAAATCAGTTCTTGAGTAGATCAAAGAAAAAAAAATGTTAGTATATTTTGATATTTTAATACTATTAATACAACGACAATCTCAAGCCTTTCATTCTATGTGAAGTCGGCTATCTGAATTTTTTTTTTCTATTGTGTCCTATTAAGAATTAAAATCTCATTTAAATCTAATAAAGAAAAGTTATTTTCAATATTTTTTAATCAGGTCTTCTTAGGTCTATCCACCTTTCTTAACATAAGTCAAATTCAATAAATCTATTTTCTTAACTGGATCATCGAAATGCTACTACTATTAATCATCTTATAGAAATTTTTTTTTAAGTTTGAGGGGGATTTTTCTATTTCACAACAAGCCCGATGCATTCCTCCACTTCAGCCATCCAACCTCAAATTTGCTAAAAATATCCCATGTATTTTACCATCAGTCGGAATAATAGACCCATGATATCTAAAATTAATGTGCACTCTTATTAATGGCTTAATTTCCCAAAGACATAATCCCCCAACTAGATCTTTTAACACAAAAAATTTGCTCCATATATTCGGTTTTAGATCTACTCAAATGAAAACTTTTAGACTCTAAAGTTGATCTTTATAGTTTGAGTTTGCCTTCCACTGCCTCTCTAGTCTTATCAATAAAAAATATATAATCAGCAAAAAGCATACACCAGGGTACAACCTTTTGCAAATGTCAAGAGAAAACATCCATGACTACAACAAAAAAGATATGGGCTTAAAGCTGATCATCGATGTAATCCAACATAAATAGGAAAATATTTGGTCAAACCACCTTGTGTTTTAACACAGGTAACAACTCATGCATACATATCCTTAATGATTTGAATATAAGCATTATTTACTAATTTCTCTTCTAGAACTCTCCATAGCACTTGTCTTGAAACTTTATCATATGCTTTCTCTAAACCAATAAATATCATATGAAGATCCTCCTTATTCTCTCTATATTTCTCCATCAAACCTCTCAATAAATGTATAACTTCCATAGTAGACCTACCTGGCATGAATCCAAATAGATTTTGAGAAACATTAGAATTAGTCATAATCTATGCTCTATAACTCGCTCCCATAGTTTTAAAGCATGACACGTTAACTTAATTCGTCTATAATTCGCTCAATTTTATGCATTACCTTTGTTCTTAAAAATAAGAATCAACACAATCATTCTCCACTCATCTAACATATTTTTAGTCTTCAAAATAATATTAATAAGTTTAGTAAGCCAAAAAATTCCTTCATTTCCTAAGCATTTCCACAGCTCTATTAGTATGTCATCATGTCCAATAGTTTTTCCAAACTTCATTTTCTGTAAAGACTCTCAAATTTCAGTTTTACTAATACACTGATAAAAATAAAAATCTATACTTTCATGTATGATGCTAAGGCAGTAAAATCAATTGTATTCTCACAATCTAGAAAAGTTTAGCAAAATATCTCATCCATCCTTGTTAAATTTCCTCTTCTACTAAAAACACCTTTTGACATTCGACCTTAATGAACTTCACTTGAACTAAATCTTTACCACTTCTATTTCTTTATTTGACTAACTTATATATATATATATATATATATATATATATATAACATTCTTAATATACTAGTTACTTTTTTCTATGTAACATTAGCTTTCTCATGTATAGACAAAATCTTAAGCTTTAGAATCTTACTCTTTATTTATTTATTTATTTTTTGTTAATATTCTTAAAATGCTTTCATCTAATCACAGAATAATATTTTACTTTATTTTGTATTCAGCTTCTTCATCTTAAGTCCAAAATTTATAAGCAATGTTGGGTATATAAACTTTTCCTCGAAATAACTTTATAATCTTTGCAATATAAAAGATCAATTTTTCTTATAAGAAAATAATCAATCTGATTTTTATTATATTCATTCTTATAAGTGATGAGATGCTCACTTTTTTCTTAAATAAGATATTAGCAATTACAAAATTATAAGTTATAGAAAAATTTAATATGATCTTATCACATTCATTACTCGCCCCAAACTAATAGCTATCATGAATGCTTTTAAAATTATCTATCTTCATACCAACACGTCTATTTAAAATTTCTCCAATAAAAACTCTTTCCTCAAGAGATATCTTTTGTATTAATTCTTCTAAGTAATTCTAAAATTTTAATTTTGAACACATATAGAAGCCTACTTGAAGATCATATGCATTATAATATTAATGATTTTAGTATTACCAATAATATTTAAAGTTATAATTTTACCTCTAATTCTATTAATTTTTATAATATTATCCTTCAAATTCTTATCTATAATCACATATATCATTTATAGTACGACCCTACCAGAATACCATAGTTTAAATCATAAACTATCAATCTCCTTAGACTTCTCTCAAACCCATATAGTTTTCTGAATGCATAGAATGTTTATCTTCCAATGAATTATAATATCCATTAATTCCATTAATTTGCTTGTAAGAGAACATATAATCTAAGTTCCTATCCTAATTTTAATTTCATGGACTAGTTTCTTTGTGCACGTCCGTTCATTATGTGGGAGTCTTTGCCTATTTAACACTACACCTAGTCGTTGAGGCAACGGGTCTTGCACACTTTTTGTTGTATTCAGGCCATACAACATGTTGCTTCCAGGAAATGTCCTAGCATTAATACAATGTATTAAAGGATTCATGTCATGATTATTTAATAAGTTTTATGCTGATGTCAGCTACCTAATGTAACCCACCACTTTTCTCATCAAGTATTTGGGACCTAGCAATCATAATGTTAGTATTAATGCCATCATAAATTTGATCTAGCCCAAGCTCATAATGGGTTTCCAATGAAATTAAATGAGCTTAAATGGGATGGATTAGCCCATTTGGTACTTGTTGACCTCTGTACAATATCCAAAAGAAACAAAAAATGAAATCATACCTTAACCGTTGGATCCATAATTTCTGCTGAAATCCCGATTGGAATCCTCGTATCTGTCGAAGACGTCCGCTTATCCCGCTGATTCGGCGCCGTTCAGTCTCTGTCCCGCGAAATCCTGCGCGAAATCTGCGATCTTACCTCGAACAAGCGCCCAAGTCGCCTTCAAATACCGACCCAAAGCCTCCTCATTCGGGGCTCTCGTCTCTGTTTCCCGAATCTCTCCACGACTCCTCTCCAAGCTTCCGATCCCACACAGCCACTCCTCCCTCCTCCGACCTTGAAGCCGCTGCCCTTTCTCCGATCGTTGGCTCTCGCGATCCTGCTCCCTCTCTTTCTTCCTTCGGCTCTTCAAGGCTGTTCGACCGCACTCCTTTGATGACTTCTCCTTCCAGTCGGACCGGAAGGTGCGACATTTTGATCGGAAGCAAGACAGGAGCTCGAGGGCTGTGAGAGTAACTTTCTCCCTATCGCGTGCGGTTCCCCCCTCCTTCCTCCGACGTTGCTCCTTCCTGTGCGATCGGAAGTCACGACATTTTGAGCGAGATCAACAACGAGAGCTCGTCGTTTCTCCAGCTCCTTCAGGGTTGTTCGGCTTGGCTCCTTCTCCGGCTTTCCCTACCTGTTGGACCGAAAGTTACTACATTTTGATCGGGAGCAAGCAAGGGAGCTCGCTAGCGGGAAGGTAACTTTCTCCCTATCACCCGCTTCTTTGGCCGAATCCCGTGAACAGAGAAGAAGGGGGAGGGATTTAATTAATATTTATTAATATTAATTATATTTAATTATTATTTAATTATAATTATAATTAATTAATAATTAGTAATTAATTATCATTTATAATTATTTAGTTAATTATAATTAATTTCGATTAATTATAATTAGTTACTAAATAATTATAATTATAATTAATTTGATAATTATGAATAATTATAATTAATAATTAATTGTAAATTATAATTAATTAATTATTATTATAATTGATATTTTATAAAAAAAATGCTTACTTGCCGAGCCTCCACCGCCAGTCCGTCGCCGACGACCGCTGGCCGCCGGCCCCGAAGGTATAACCCCTGAACTCAGGCTTCCGTCCTCGATGTGTACGACGGACCGGAAAACCACCTATATACGCCTTTATTGCGCGTGGTGGGATGGGACCCCGATCCGACGCCTACGACGAGGCGGACAGTCGCCTCCCCTCTCGCTTTCTTACCTCGTCATGCGTGGCTAGTTAGTGGTCTACCTATACACGCTTTTCTTAGCGTGGTAGGAAGGGCAACTAGCGCGACACCTACGATAAGGTGAGCAAGCAACCTCCGCTCTTTTATCTCGACTAACGTGTCGGGCCGGCGGTCTACCTATGCACGCCTTTATTGAGCGTGGTAGGAGGGGCAACCGGTACGACACCTGTGTTGAGCTAAACGAGCAACCTTCGCCCTCTTATCTCGACTAACGTGTCGGGCCGGCGGTCTACCTATGCACGCCTTTATTGAGCATGGTAGGAGGGGCAACCGGCACGACACCTGTGTTGAGGTAAGCGAGCGACCCACGCCATCCTGTCTCGACATGCGTGTCGGACCGGCAAACCACCTAAGCACGCCTTTAGTGGCCGTGGTAGGAGGGAAACCGGTTCGACGCACATGGCGAGGCCAGGCGAGCCTGGTGTACCCTTTTCTTTGCGCGGCCGGAATGATTCATAAGTACCCCCGGGCGGGGGGAAAGAAATTGCTCTTTTCTTGTAACAGGTATCGTCAAAGACCCCATACACGCCTTTATTGCGCGTGGTGGGAAGAAAAATCACGGCCGCGGTGTCCTCGAAAGAGGGCACCTACCATACACGCCTTTATTGCGCGTGGTGGGAAGGCCCAGTTTTCTCGTAGTTTTCCCCTAAACGGGGGAGACGCCGGGAGGCTGCCGAAATTTCGGGTGAAATACTACTACATTTGGACCTGTTTTGAACTCAAAAGAACCAAATGTTTGGACCAAACAAGAAAGGGCAGTGAACTTTTGAACAAGAACAATGGCTTGTGGACTCGGACTTGAACAAAATTCAAATGACTTCTAAAGATCAAAATCCAAATAAAATGAAATCAAAATTAAACTCAAATGCAAGTCATTTTAAATATACAATTGAACTCAAAAGATTCCAGAAGACTCCGAACAATCATTTGAACATACATTCAGACTCAAATTCAAAGGACTTAAGTGTGAAGGGCACTAAAATTGAACAAGACTCAGACTACAAAGAACACAGAACTGAACTTTCACATTAAACTCATGAACCTGATTTAAATTGATCCTGAAAGGGCTTTAACTTGAGCCTGGTTTGAGCATCGTCGCCCTCTCACATTCAACGCCAGTCAAAGCCACCACCTGAGATGGGTGAAAGGTGGAAATGGAAAAATTGACAACGACTCCCCTACGAGTACTCCCAAGAGCTCGTAGTGGCTGCAACGGGTCCCTCCAATTAAGCACGAGCCGCTTGTGGATAACAACAGTGAGAACCTCATAGGCACAACGAATCACTGTGGACACAAGTACAAATATCTCCTCTGACGATCCTGACGATCGCCTGTTGATTGAGATGGCGATACGGGAGACCAATGATGGAGGAGCGGCCTTCATATAAACAAGTACAATCAACTATCATCCACCTGAGATTGATGAAGGGTGGTTTCAATGCAAAAGCAAGGGCTCTCCTACGAAAATTATCAGGAGATCGTAGTGGATACAACGGTCCCCTACAGATGACTACAAATAATTTGTGGATAACAACAGTGGACATATCGTAGGCACGATGAATCACTGTGGGCACAAGTATGAATATCACCTACAACAACAGTGATCAAGATCTTCAAGTATTTCGGGTACAATAGCAACCCGATGTACGAAAAACTCTACTACACTAAAGATCTTGAAAGGAGATCTTCTCAAAGCAAAACGATGATCAGTGGATCTCAAGGTCCAAAAGAATTCCTTCCCCGGTGATTGAGAAAGGGGGAGTCAACATCAAAATTTGACGCCACCGGATCTGCAACACGTATACAAGTAGACAGAAGGCATCTACGATCTACAATTCATCGCCACCGGATCTACAACATTCGTACAAGCAGACAGAAGGCGTCTATTTAAAGAATACCTCTGCACGTGCACTATAAATTGTATACACATAGGTACACTAAAGGGGAAAGTACAATCTCAACCCGCATGGGCCTCGGCGAGCGTGTTATTGGTACACACGTGACGTCTAGGGATGCTGCGCGGGTTGACAAGTGAATTCTAGTTCGAACCCGATCCTCCTATACGGGTCAATAGGAGTCGACAAGGTTCGAACTCTCAAACAAATATATGATTGCTACGACCGATATATTTGTCTTAATACATTCATATTAGGCTTTTAAGGCCTACGATAATGAGAATTCACTATCAAAGAGTACAAAGCCTACGAAACCCGATCCTCTGTCGACAGCCCGACAGAGTTGACAAGGTTCAGTCCATAAAGTGAAAATGACCCCACAACACCCCGATGATGGCCGCATTGATTGGTTATCTCAACCGGAGGGGTTCACAAATATTCTTAAATTCCACCCAAATATCCAAAACTCCACAAAATTCCAAAAATCTCAAAATCCCAAAATCCCAAAAATATTTAAATTTGAAATTCAACCTATTAATCACTTAAAGCAAAATCCATCCACCCTCCGCAACAGTTTGTCAGGGCGGATAAATTAAAATTTACTTCAGCTCACAAAGAGCCAAATGCCTAGTCGAAAATATCACTAGGATCAATTCTCAAATAATCTTTTGCTAGTAAGGACGTGGTATGTGTCCTCTAACCGGCAATTTCATCGCCAAATGGCACTGCAGGTAAACGGTTATGACCCGGGGCCCTCTGAACCGAGTGGTTTTGCCGCCAAATGGCACCACAGATAGCGGTTATGGCCAGAGCTAATACGCTCCTTAATGGCATTAAATCCTTGAGATGTGAATCAATAGGATATGATCGATAGGGCACGAAGCCCTCTATAAGCTAAGGTGGATTTAAATTTGTCCCCTTAGACAGACATTCAACCCCGGTCTATAAGGTCCCCTTGGACGAAGCAACCCATGGCTGCCGACAAGGATCCTTCTGTCAGGTTGGGTCGACTACCTCCTCTGACTAAGTAGACCAGGGACCACGATGGCCCGGGATGACGGAACCATGGGATCTTGATCGGGTCCATCATCAATTCCCCCACCATCCGCTTTAAGTACAAGATGGTGTAATTTCTATTTTAAATATCAAATCTCCAAATTTTCCAATCCCCAAAATTTCCAAACTTTCCAAATACCCAAATTCAGACACAATTTCCGAATCCAAATCCATGCTGCTACTATATGCCAGATACACGTATATTCTACGTATCTGATTGACGACTAGCCTTAATCGAAAGTTCTCTCTCATGATTGAGAGGGGTAATTAACTATAGGGGCTTGCGCCTATAGGAAACCAGAACTCAGATCATAAAGTCCTCATAAAATGAGGGCGAAATCTCTGGGTAGTGTCTTATCTACAAACCCATCTGCCTTCCAAAATTTACCTCGGAACTTAGTTCGTTAAAACTCTCTCGCCGAATAAGAAAAGCGAGTGGAGGATGAGGCCGAATTTTTGGAGCCCACAGTACTACTATTTGGTGAGGGGTGGATTTTTCATGTAGAAAAAATATTGGTTATTTTGTAAGAGCACTTGTGGGGTTAAAAAGAGCTCTTGTTATGTGATAGAAAAGACCCCCCCTCTCAATTTTAAGGAAAAATTCTATAAGATGTTGGTGAGACCTTCAATGCTTTATGGTGCAGAATGTTGGCCATTAAAAGAGAAGTACAATATTAAGTTAATTGTTATAGAGATGAGGATGCTCAGGTGGATGAGTGGATTTACCATTAAAGATAGTATACAAAATGAGCATATATGTGAAAAAGTTGGTGTAGCTCTATCTAGATAGAGTCTCCTTAGATGGTTTAGTCACATAAAATGACAGTCTTCTGATGTCCTGGTTAGGAAAATAAAGGTATTAGATTTGACTTATATTAAGAAAGGTAAATATAGACCTGAAAAGATTTGGATAGAAAATATTAGAAATGATATTTCTTTAATATATTTAAACGAGAATTTGCCCCACGTAGTGGGACAAAGGCTTAATGTTGTTGTTATTATCATTGTTGTCTTGTGGGGATAAAAATTTCTCGATCAATCAAAGAACAAATCTTAATGCAAATTATCAAATCTCAAAGCACTTTGAATTGATGACATGATAATAGTAGATATTTTGACATGTCATCTTATTATTTTATATATTTTATAATTTAGTTCATTTAGGATAGAGAGAATATGGTTAATGTGTCTTAAATGAGTTTAATAAATATATTAATTTTTAATGGAGATATATTATTAATTTAAATAATAAATTTTAAATTAATTAATAAATTAAATAATATATTATTAAATTAAATATTAAAATTTTAATGGAGATATATTATTAAATTAATTAATTATTAAATTAAATGATATATTATTAAATTAAATAATAATTTTTTAATGGAGATATAATTATTAAAATAATTAGAGTATTTAGATGGGGATATTATTAGTAGAATTTAAGTTGGATGGTTGAAGTTAAGGAAGGCATTAAGTTTGTCGTGTGATAGAAAAGTCCCCCTCAAACTTAAGGGAAAATTCTATAAGATGGTGGTAAGACCTGCAATGCTTTATGATGTAGAATGTTATCCATTAAAAGTGAAGAATAATATTAAGTTAATTATTACAGAGATGAGGATTCTCAAGTGGATGAGTGGCTTTACTCTTATAGATAGGATACAAAATAAGCACATACATGAAAAGGTCAGAGTAGCTCCAATGGAAGGTAAGATTAAAGAGAGTCACCTTAGATGGTTTGGTCACATAAAATGGTAGCCCTCGGATGACCCGATTAGGAAAATAGGTGTATTAGTCTTGAATTATGTTAAGAAAGGTAGATGTTGACCTAAAAAGACTTGGTTAGAAATATTAGAAATAACCTTTCTTTATTAGACTTAAATGAGAATTTAACTTTTAATAGGACACAATGGAGAAAAAAGATTCATATAGCCAACCCCACATAGTGGGATAAAGGCTTGATGTTGTTGTTATAGTAAGTTTATAGTCAAACTCCATGTTTTGATGAGACAAAAATAATGACACTAAAATTAACTTGATCTGATTGCAAATAGACCCAAATTAAGCATTTAAAGCATAGTTCAAATTTTATAACATTAACTGAAGGTTCATAAGATCTCTAAATCTCATATACTTACAATAAAAATTAGCATTTTGATTTAAGGAATTTAATGAACCCAAAAGCATTTGAATCTAAACTTGAGGCACTTAGATGTTAAATGTATTATATATAATTAAGAGAATTAACATAGCATCTAACAAAATATTTTGAATTTTTGCTAAAATGACTAAGATATTGCTTCAGAAAACTATTAAGAGGCTACTTAGGATCCATACAATCATACCACAACTATTCTATCATGAGTACAAAAAAATAACTAAAATAAAAAAAACATAAACTTAAAGGAATTCTGATCAGTCTGACACTTACTTCCTTGCCCTGGTCTAAAATCAATTAACCATATATAATGAGCTACAAAGCCCAACATATTACCAAAACCTATATCTAAATTCAAAGCATAATAAATAAACAATAAGCATATCAAAGATCAAATCATAGCAGTGTCATTCATATAATCATTGAATCAATGCAAAAATAATAAAACTTACATGTAGTATAAGTAAACTTATAAATAATAAAATGGTACAATATGAAAGCTAATAAATCAGTAAGGATGTTAAATCTATAGATCAATCTTCATATCACTACTATTAATTAGTAGAGATATCGTATAAAGTAGTAAAATCAAATCAGTAATAAAGACTGTCAAAATCATATCAAGGTAGTAAAATTATATAGGACTATACACATACCCTACAACTGAATTCAAAGCATATTAAAGAAGTAATATGCATGTCAGGGATCAAATCATAGCAGTAGTATTCATATGATTATTGAATCAATGCAAAAAATAATAAAACTCATATATAGTAGTAAAATTTATAAACGATAAAATTGTATAATATAAAAGCCAATAAATCAGTACATGTGTGAAATCTATAAAATAATTTTCGTATCACTACTATCAATCAATAGAGAGATCGTATAAAGTAATAAAACCAAATCATAGAGAAAGATTATCAAAATTATATCAAGGTAGTAAAATCATATAGTAGTGTACACATACTATCCAATTATTCTAATATGTCACGTAGTAGTAATAATAACAGCCCAATGGCAGGAGCAAGAAAATAACATAGTAATAATAAATTTGTGCTGTAATAGAAAAAATACCTCAATAACATGCATGCATTTTATTAGTCATACTAAACAAGTAAGAAGTCATAGCTATAACGATATTTTTTAGTATTGTATCAATATTAGTAAACATTTGGCTTAATAAATAGAGTCCTTACTCTTTGCCTATTGGCATAGTAACCATCTCCTTATAACTCCCAATCAGTGTATCACATAAATTAGTAGACGATAGCACTGAACTACAGTATTTAAAAGAAAGCTCATCAGCCCATCATCATGTACAGGTTAATCAGTCTCTAATCAACAGGCCAATTAATATTTACTTGTCTTTTATATAGATTATTATCATAACACTGTAACAATAATATTAATCACATATACACATTCATTTTTAATGTATTGCATTAAATAAAGCATAATTGAGCTTAATTCAAAATGTGCAAATGTCATAATAGTTGGCAATAAAAAATTCTACTAAACAAAAATTCACATTTTCAAAATTTACCAACTTAGCAGAGAATATGTAAAATATCATTCTAAAGCTTTAATTAAGCTAATGCACTACTTTTAGATGTCAAAATATATATGTCAAAATAAGTTTATATGTAGGAAAAAGTTGTTGCTTTTAAAAAATAACCTAGCAAAAAAATCTCAAATAAATACTCAAAATATTTATAATCTCAAGCTTTATAACAAATTAATAGTTACACAGTGAAAGTTTTATTAATACAAAATAATTCTCATTTTTGGATAACGAAAACCCAAATTTGACGGAAACAAGATCAAAAATACAAAATTTTTGAAATCAGAAATTGGGTAACGGTTCTTTATTACAACGATACGAGTAAATTTTCTAGCATGCGTAACTGACAAAAATCGCTATGTGACAAAATATAATTTTTCTATTTCTCTCTCCTCTCTTTCTCTCTTAAATTCTCTATTACACCTCTCTGTTAACGGATTTAGAGAAAATGAGAAGAAAAATAAAGTAATGAACAAGATATTTTAATATAATAATATAATTTAATTAATTTTTAGTATAAAATTTTTATAAATTATTTGGGACTTCAAAAATTATAAAAAAATATCCAAAAAATAAATTTGTATATTTAGAAAATTCTGATGAAATTGATTTACAAAACAGACACTTTACAGTCCCAAAATTTCACTTACACTAAAGGATGTCAATTTCTTAAGAATTCTTATCAGTACCCAAAAATTATGAAAAAATAATGTAATTAAAACACTATAATATCAATGATGTGGTGAAGACGATTTGTAATTTTGACTTATACTAACTCATGAAAAAAAATTATTTGGTAGAGGCAAAATATATGCTTTTATAACAACGGTGCCAGAAAATGACATTGCTGCGATTGAGTCTCTATTCTATACTAATTTTAGTTTAGACATGCAGCGTTACGGTGCTAAGTCTGAGCATTGCAGTGCTAGGTGACTAATAATATTTTTTATATCTTTTTTTTATTATGAAACTAAACATTAAAGTATTCCAATGTCGACACCTTCATTTCGGCTATGACTTGCTTTGGAATTAAGGAAATGAAGAACGGAGAGGATGAGGAGAGAGTAAGTCAAATTTTTATCATTTTCATCAATCACTTCTACTATAAAAAGTGTTCTGATTGTTGTAAGTAAATATCATCTTACTTATGTTTTTGATTATTTTTAATTTTATAGATGTATATCTTTTAAATCTGTCAAAAATGCATTATCTCCTAATTTCATTAAACTTTCACCATATAACTCTTAATATATTATAGATTTGATTATTCTAAATCATATGATATAATTTATTATATTTTCACCATTTAAACATCTAAGATATATTTTTGGATAAAATGAGTAGGCAAAAAGGCAAACTAGAAATGGATTAAAAAGTATTATACTATGATTTGACATGATAAGATTGTAAGAAAATATGTATTGAAATGATTAGTATGATTGACTTATGCAAGAATGTAATATTGTTACTAGTCTGAATCTAATATGATGTACGAATATGATATACTAATATATGATATGATAACCTCATATTAGAGTTGTCAACATTTAACACGACCCAAAAACTCGACCTGAACCTGAACCAAAAATTATGGGTTAAGATCAACCCGTTTGTCATACGAGTTAGGTTCAGCTTCAACAAAACCAACCCTTTTCAAAAATCGGGTCAAGTTCAGTTGACCTGAAAACCCAAAAATGGCCCACTTGCTACCCGGATCCGCCCTCCCAATGCACGGTCTCGACCTTATCCCACTCCACACTCACGATCTGGATGGCCCAGATTCATCTCCGCGCTTGCAATCTATACCCTAGGTGATTAGGTTGTAACTCGCTAGCTCCCTCGCTCGGCCGCGACAACAACGAACCTTCACCCGCCCTCGCATCCTCACACTATATCTGATCTAGCGCCAGCGCCTGGCCCATTTGTGTGATGTGCTCACAACCGCACCCTTCATGCTATCGAGTGGCGTCCGTGCCCGATATTCTAGATTCTCGAGTCGGGTGGGGTCGGGTCAACCTAGTAACCCAGTGGGTCAGGTCCGGGTCTAAATTTCTGACCCTTCTACAAAATTGATTTGACACCCCTACCTTGTGTGATATCCTCGAGATCTACATGGTCCACTGGTGTGAGTTAGTGGATGAGAATCATAAGGAGTTGGAGATTTATTAAGAGTTATAAGAGGTGTGGATGACTATCATGTGATTCAATAGGAGTTATAAGGTGTTCATTGATTGGGAGTCATAAGTGTATGATTAAGATCGATATACCCTCTTTTGAATATCTGAATATTGTATTGATACTGATTATTATTATTGATTACTCCTTACTATTACTAATATTGAAGCTTACACTATACTGATATTGACTTTTATTACTCATTAGTGACTATTGTTATTGTGATTGATATTGTTATTGATACTATAACTAACACTATACTATTTACTGATATTGAGACTAATAATATAATAGATTAAGATATGATGTGTTATAAACTAAGTAATTGGTATAGATAACCAATATAGATATTGATGCATAGATTTTTTTTATATATAATTTACAGCATATTCTTTTTTTCTTCTTATTGCATTGATTTCAATTGTAATATTTGAGTTATTTGTTAAGCTTTATGCTCATTACGTGATTTTATATGATTTTACGCAAAGATAAGAAGCCTATGTATTGAAGCTTAATTGTAATGATGTTTTATTTTTTTTTTTCAGTTCTTCTAGTTTATGTATATTCTTTTGTAGCATATAAAAGTTATTGTATATATTATTTTGACCACTAGTGACAAAATATAAATATGGACAAGTATAGTAATGTGAATTATGTTTTCCGCAGTTGTTGGTTTTCTTTAATACATTTAATCAGCTCTGGATTTTGAATAAAATGAGATAATATTGACTTTTAATGAAAATTGAAAAGATGAAAACAAAAGTGAAATAAATTCTTTTAATTTAGATCACGAAGCGTGACAACTAAGTTCTCCTACAGCTACTAACTATCATTGCTTATCATTATTAACAATGTCAATACACACCATCTCCCAAAAGGGTGATGCATGCCATTAACACAAGCCTTGATACATACAACTTCATTGCCCATCATCACCTATATGGCTAATGCATGCCATCGACATAGTACCTGGCATCTACAAACTGTCACCTATTACCATCAATAACATCAATGCATATCATCTCTTATACATCCAATGAATGTCATCAATAATAATGCTAACATCTTTTAACCCAAAAGTAAAAAATCATAATTTTTTATCCATTTTTAATAACTTTAGATGGGAAAAAATGTGTCAGAATATCATGATTGAAATTATATCAGAATGAGTATAAAAATCATTTCATGTATTTTGATATTTGTGCAATACAAAATCTATACATATAACAAGATTTAATGAATATTTATACCATAGTGTTTCTTCAAAAATAAGTAGATAATTTATTTTATTCTAAAATACCCCATTTTAAATTTATGCTTATCTTAATAAAAATTATTAAATCAAAATTCTAAAAGAAAAACTTTCAATTAACTCTATGATATGAAAGTAATTTTGAATTTCCTTTATTTTTTTTCCTTTCCAAGCCAAGCTCCTCAACCAATCAAAGCCATAGAGACCCAACCATCACAAAATCTCAACAAGTCCTTAAAATATAGGCATATTGCCATCTCATCGATCTAATACTAATTGTGAAAAATATAAATTCAATAGGAAAACGACTAGAAAGTAGAAAAATCCAAATAACACATAATAACAATCAAGTGATCACAAAGAAGGATGTGCTTTGTTTTGTTAAATTAAAAAAAAAATGAATATAAAAACCTTATTTAATTAGTTTGATTCAATTGTTAAAATATAAGATAGTTTGATTCAATTATTAAAATTTAAGATTGATTATGAGTTATAATCTTAACTTCTATTGATTTTTTACTATTTGTTCAATTTTTTGCTTTATAAAATTGATCAAATTAAAATCAAATTATATTAATTTATTTAAATATTAAAAATAATAATAATATGTAAATAAATAACATAATGATCAAAACCAACATAATTTATTTCACATGTCAAATTTATAAATTTTAATAAAGATTATTTAATATTCTTTTTAATATATATTATTCAAAATAAAAGATAATTAAATTCATTATTAAAATTAATTATATTTTGATTTATCCCAAGAATCAAATAAAAAGAGCAAAAAAAAAGGGACAAAAAGAAAGTTAAAATAAAAATTTAACTCCACAAAAGTTTCTCAAGAAAAGCTACCTTATCACAAACACAGGCTTGTCATGAAAAATTTAGTATTACAATTACTTTATTATTCGTTCCACAATGATTCAAACACAAAGAAAAGTTAAAAGAATCAGCACTCACCACATGCAAAAGCTTCAGAACTGGAAGTTCCTCCCCACTCAATCGAGTTTCTTTCAGCTACTGTTGAATCAAAAGAGCATCAATATTACGCTTTCCGTCAGGGCCTTTGCTATACCAAGATGAGACATAGTCACCGTATAGAACCTCACGGTACTTGAGTGGCGACTGCTCTGTGACGAGCTGAAGAGCAGGAGAGATCTTTTGAGTCTTTGCAGGATCGTAGAAGGTCGCAACGGAGATCCGAGCTTGATCAGCATTGACAATGGCGCGATGCAATGCGCTTCTATATATGCCATTCGTTAGAATCTGCAGACGATACAATAAAGTAGGAGTTTTTATGAGAGTAAAGCTTTCAGATCCCAAATTATATATTACACCTTTAGAAAGAAGATTAAGGTTATCAAACTGCCTAACTCAAGCAGTATATGATCACAAATTTGAGAAAGATAGCCAACCATCTTTAAATTTGATGCGGCTTTCTTACTGCTTCTTAAAGCAGTTTTTTAGCACAAAAATTAACTTTTTAGTATAAAAATAAAAATTTTTGTACTAAAAAGTCGATTTAAGAAACAGTAAGAAAGCCGTCACAAACGAAGCCAGTTTTTTTATTGCTTTCTAAAGCAGCTTTCTAACACATTTTTTTTTCAAAAAATTTTTGTACTAAAAAATTATTTTGTAAAGCAGTACGAAAGCCGTCTCAAATGAAGTCTAGGACAACTTTCATGCTGCTTTCTAAAATGGTTTTCTAATACAAAAAAATTCAAATTCAAAAAAATTTTGTACTTAAAAATTGTTTTAAAAAGCAAGAAAAAACCCGTTTCAAACGAAACCTAAGTTGTTTTAACTATATACCTCATGCTTTATAGCATCTTGCAGCTGTACACTACCTAACATCCCTTACGAACCATCTTAAAAATGACAATCTTTGCTAGCAAATATATCCAAAACATCACTCTGTTACTACATGAACCTTCATTTTATATATTTCCATGAATCAATATCGGTTATACATCTTATTTTCTCAATGAATGCAAATGGCATAAACTGAAGCCATCCGAACGTTATTAAAAGAAACTAAGGCTACGTTTGGACGACTTTCTTACTATTTTTTAAAATAGTTTCAGTAAAAAAATTATTATTTTTTACTATAAAGTTGCTATAAGAAGCAGTAAAAAAGTCATCCTAAATGAAGCCTAAATTTGAACCAAAGTGTCCCGAACCCACCTCAGTATGTTCACGTTGAGAACAAGTTGACTATGCCCTCAGCAAACATGCTAAGTTGAGGTAGCCGTTAAACAAACGATAAAGGAAAGTAGGCAACTAGCTAAACACCAAGCTCTATCGTCTACACTTCTGTCAACTTCGATGAAAAGAAGTGGAGCAAAATTAGAAGGAACTAAGATACTATGTGGAAGCGAATAAAATAAAATACCTCGGTTTGATCAGCCAAAATCACAATAATGGCATCAGATAAAGGTTTTGCTAGTACCCACTCTCCATCCTTCAATACCTCAAGACCTCCAACATCGTCTTGTATAAGAAGAGTTATGGCACCCATATCAGAATGGGATTGCAAACCAAGAGCAAGCTCTGGTTGTGGGCAGGGAGAATAATAGCTGATGGTTATATTCTGGTAAACTTCTCCAATTGCATCTTGAATATAAGAATGTGGCAGATTTAGGCTTTCAGAAATCATGCTTAGAAGTCTTTGAGCAAGAACTTTCATGCTGTCACTATATTCAAGGACAAGATCCCTGCGAACGGACAATCAGTTACATTATTATTATTATTGTTGTTGACAATAACCATCTAAATACTTGCTTTCCACAAAAATAAGCAAGAGTTCTAATCTCGTAGTCACTATAATTTTAATGTAAGAAATAAAGAGGAGATAAAAGCCAAAACATTTAAAGCTAACTACCTGTTTACTTAAAGTATCGTTTGGGACAGCTTTTTTATCGCTTCTTAAAGCAGCTTTTTAATTAAAAAAGCTATTTTAAGAAGCGGTAAGAAAGTCAACCCAAACGATGCCTAAAGCTACAGGTTCTGAATGTAAAGAAAGAGCAATTCAAGAAATAAGAAAAATACCTAAACATAATTTCTGAAGGGACTCTAGCTCAGGACTATATCAAGCGAATTAGGATTTACTATTACTAGGATTATGCAATATTGGAAGAGTTAAGAAGTATTTCATTAATATATGTTTCGTATCGAGAAACCAAATTTTGAGTATAGCTTTCAGTATGTATGGTATGAAGGAAATTAATCTGGCTCAAGGTTTCAATTTATAAAGACAACTAAAAGCCAAAAAGAATTTTGATGTAGGCATATATTTGTTGTCTTAAGAAGGATTAATTATTCTGTGAGGACGCCGAACGCCGTCCGGAGACCAACTAGAATGCGCCACGTTTTCCCTTTGCTCAGTACCACGGCTCGGCACCGCTGACGTAGTGCATTCTGGTTGGTCTCCGGATGGCATTTTACGTCCAGCCACTGCACAGAATAATTTCTTCTTCAGAAGACGAAAATATGCAGATACAAGTAAATTACCTTAGAATCTTAACTATTGGAAAGGATGTGGAGTTTTTGCCGTTTAGGTTAAGGTTTGCTGAAACTAGATGTTATCCGGCGAGGAAATGATTAACATCTATCATAAGCCAAATTACTTATTAGAAAATATAAAATTCAGCTTTCATCACCATGGGATCAATAGAAATCAGGTTTAAATTTTCATTCTAAAAAAACAACATTATTTCATAAACAAGTATTATCTAGTTCATTAGGATAAGTAGAAACACTTCAGGAAGGTAAGTTCTAGAATGTTTTTAGATTTGAAAACAATAGTAAGGACATCCACACAGTTTTAAAAGTAGGAAAAATAATAAAATAAGAGAAAGTGTTAAGAGGAAGAAAATTGAGAAAGTGATACAACCAGGAAATATGATATTTGACAAAATCTTCACACGTTTTGGACATATCCATGATTGGTACCAAATTTGGAGAAAGCTTTCCTTTTAGCATTTAAAGAACCAACCTACACACATATCCATTAAAGCCTTGAAATAGTAGCACGGCATTATTGACCATGAACAGTATTAGCGAGGGCAATTACTTTTTATGTTGTTGAATGGCTTCGCTGGATACAATAAAATACTCAAACATTCCCATCATAAATAAGTTGACTAGTAGATAATTATAACTAGTTTACAAATAATTATAGTTAATTACTAACTATAGCTGATTATTTATGAAATATGATGATAGATCAATTAATTTTAGTTAATTAGTAATTACATGTGATTTTGATGTATTGCTTTGATCAAATGGATCAATCTAATTAGGAGCCAATCAGATACATGAAGTATACAATTGAAAGGAATGAGAACTTAATCCATAGGGTAAACATTATTTAGGTTCTAAAGGTTTAGGGGTTACTTCATCCCGAGTTTTTTTCATTTTAAAATAATTATTTTTAACTTCCACCACTTATACATGTCATCGCAAGATCTCAGCCCTTGAATATGTCATTGCAAGATTTCAGCATGGCCACTCACACAAGTTCAACGTTCATATAGGTTCTTGAAGACTAATGCTGTTAAAAGTATACTGTTATGTCATGAACAAGAATTCAGGGTGGGGGGGGGGGGGGGGGGGGGAGAGAGAGAGTAATTTTATTATCATCATTTTACACCACTCATCCACAATTTTGATTAGTTAAAACCTCAAGTTGCTCGTTATCCTTTATCAATCCCCAATGTATAACATACACACGTATAACTTATCCACATATTTGAAAAAAAAAATCTCATGAATTGTTTCCTATGATCCTCGACAATCCTATTAGATAATTCAAAGAAGAGGGACAATCTTATTAGATAATTCAAAGAAGAGGGACACAGGGATTTGAATTTTTATCTATGGGTATGCTTGATTCTTCAATCTTAGTTTTGATACTAAGGATCTTTGTGAAAGACAATTATACAAGAGACCAGGTGAACCATTTTTTTTTTTTAAATATGAATCTACGAGTAATGATCGATATACCTCAAGGATCTAAGTGCACCCTTCCACAATCCATATGTCATTTTAAATTTGATTAGAAGGAAATAAATAGAAACTTTTAATCATATAGGAGGAATCTGACGTCACATTTTTAATACATCTAAGAATTGAAAATTATTATCATCATAAATGAAAATAGAGATTTCTATTTTTATCATTGTATTAGTAAAATTGATTATGAGATTTTGGTAGTTTCTTTCCTAATTCTATACTATTTATATTCCTTCTGACTTGTATCACAACTATTGTTATTTGAATGTACTAGTTATTTGCATTTTATTAATAAATTAGCTTTTCAATTCATTTCAATTATTTACTGCAGTGTATATATCTCAAATTTTATCACCCGTATATGCTTGTTCCTATTTATAAATACAAAGCAGGTATTTCTATTCTTTCATCGTGGTGTACCGACTTCTGGACCCGAGGTGCGATAGCTATTATGCAACTAGACTAGTGTGGACTGTTCATTTACAAAGTCTGTTGGAACTGTATGGATTTAAAACTTTATAGTTTAATATGAATGGCATCTAGCAAACTTGCGTCTGCACTTTTCTTGTCTTTATCATTTTCTTAAGGACAAAGAAAACGATGCTCCACTATTTTGCAACCTCTTTGATCTCAACTAGGTTCATTATTTGACAAATTTCTTTAGAGAATAAGATCAATAATTAACTTTTAGATAAAGATATGTGCACAAGAGCAATAGCAGGAATAATATCTATTGCGTCCTGGAATATTCGCGGCAGTAGAGAAATATGAAGTTTAATGTCTTAGCATTGTACGAAGATCCAACACACAAGCAGATTAGATAGAGGGTGTAACATTCATAAGAGACACCAGAGTTTTTATGTGGAAAACCCCTGAAAAGGAAGAGGAAGAAGCTCCTCCTCGACCACCGCTGGAGTTTCCTTGGACCACAACCGAAGTTTCGCCGGACCACAACCGAAGTTTCGCCGGACCACCGCCGGAGATTCGCGTGGACCACCACCTGAGGCCCTCACCTTCGCCGGACCACCACTTGAGGCTCTCACCTCCGCCGGACCACCGCCTGACGTCGTTGCTCTGTCAGACCACCACTTGAGGCCCGGACTTCTGCCGGACCACCACCTGAAGTCCAGACTTCTGCTGAATCATCACCTGAGGTCCGAACTTCTGTCAAGCCACCACATGATCCCTAGAGTTCTCCCAGAATATCGCCCTACTACTATGGTCCTTCCGACCACCATCAATCAACAGATAATGGTTTTTCTGACTCCGGTCTCCTGCCGACTACGATCCTTTCGACTTCCATCGTCTATTATGGTCCTTCCAACCTCCATAAATAGATAATGGTCTTTCTGACCCCGGTCTCCTGCCAATTACGGTCTTTCGGACATCTGTCTCCTGCCGACTACGGTCCTTCCGACCTCCATCGCCTACTATGGTCCTTCCGACCTCCATCGCCTACTATGGTCCTTCCGACCTCCATCAACAGACAATGATCTTTTTGACCCCGGTCTCTTGCCAGCTACGGTCTTTCGGACATCTATCTCCTACCGACTACAGTCCTTCCGACCTCCGTCGCCTACTATGGTCCTTCCGACCTCCATCAACAGATAATGATCTTTCTGACCCCGATCTATTCCGACTACGATCCTTTCGACTTCCATCGCCTATTATGGTCCTTCCGACCTCCATCAACAAACAATGGTCTTTCTGACCCCGGTCTCCTGCCAACTATGGCCTTTCGGATCTTTGTCTCCTGCCGACTACGGTCCTTCCAACCTCCATCGCCTACTATGGTCCTTCCATCCTCCATCAACAGACTATGGTCTTTTTGACCCCGGTCTCCTGCCAACTACGGTCTTTCGGACCTCTGTCTCCTGCCGACTACGGTCCTTCATACCTCTGTCGCCTACTATGGTCCTTCCGACTTCCATCATCAGACAACGGTCTTTCTAGCCTCCATCCTATCAACTATGCACGGTATAGCGCCTTTCTTCCCAAAGCACGTCATGCCGACCAAACAAACATGTCTATATTGTAACTCCCACCATGTAATGCGCTCTATATGATGTACATTTGTAACATCAAGTTAAGGCCTTCTCCCTAAGAAGGGCCTCATTTGTAATCTACTGCAAATACTAGTGGATTCATTCAAACTGGGCCAAGCCCCGTGTTTTTTCCCCCTTTTCAGGGGTTTTCCACGTAAAAACTCTTGTGCCTCTTATGAATCCTCTATCTAATCTGCTTGTGTGATGGATCTTCGTACAATGCTGAAATATTAAAGTTCATATTTCTCTACCGCCGCGAATATTCCAGGATGCAACAATATCAAGGCTTCTGCTAAAGAAGATCTTCTAAGCAATTACTAGACAATTTTTCATAAAATAATATGAGTTAATGTTCCGAAATGAATGACCAGGTTAGGAAACTTCCTTAAGCTTGTTTTCCTTCATACCACTAACAAAGTTTTTCAGCCAAACCCTTAAATATATTATTTACATTATCTCAGCCACTGTTATTTATCCATAGAAAGCTATTGTAATTTTTTTTCTTTTTTTGCCACAGCCTGAAAGAGATTATTCAGAGGATAATCTCCCACTATTCTTCATCCGTTGAAACTTCTGCTACTAAAAAGGCTATGGATATACATCCAAACCATTTTCTACAGGACAATATCCGAACTGAAAATGTTTTCAGCTCCTAAACTCCTTTGTTATTCACATGAACTCAATTAAATTTTTGCCTACCTAAGATCATCTCCAACCAAACGCCAAACGAGTGTTTGGGGTCGTTCCATCGCTCCAGCTGAACGCCAAAACGTCCGCCATTTGCATGCCCCACGCTATTTTCCTCTCTCAACGGGAAAAACGTGCCAAAGGAGAAGGATCGTTACCTTCGCGCAGAAGCAAAAAAATGGGTTTCGATTGGAGCAGCACCACGCCATTTTTTGCGTATTTTGGCGTGAAAAATGAAGTTCTCAGTTGGACATGCCCTAAACCTACTTCAGGGTATTTAGTTAACAGTGCAACACGTTTATTCTTATTATTTTGACCGTTCTAAATGAAAATAATCACGCAATTCAATCATACATGAGTTGAAATTAGATTTTACTTGAACGATACTACTTCAAAGTTCGAAATAGAAATTCATAAACATAACTAAGTCTCTGGATTAAGGAAGGTGGAGCATAAACAAACTTTAATGATTGCAGAAGAAAAATAACAAAAAAATATGTCCTAGTGTACAGGAAATCAAGATTGATTCAATGAGCATGAAGGATTGAGTTTCTTTTCATAGCATCCACAATGTAGCGTGCTAAAAGAGTGAATATTGAATAACCCCTTCTAAGAAGAAAGTGCCAAATTACACAAACCTGTAATTTTCTGGAAAATCCGGCCACCTGCTAGGGTCCCTCCGAGACTCCGGCAAGGTATGATGATCGAAATAGTCCCTCCAGTCTAGCACCCCTTCCTCCTTGGACAGCATCCGGCTTCCGTACCCCTCCGTTGCTGCGGATCCGGGATCGCACGCGTATCGCAGCTTGGCCTCCGTGGGCGAGCGAAAGAAGCCAAGTCCGGCCTCCTTTATTTTCTCCAGTACACGCGACGGCACGCCATGGTTCACCACATGGAAGGCTCCCCATTCACTGCAGAGGCGACGGAGGTGAGGTATAGGATTCAGAGAGGTATCAAGGTCGAGAACAGGGATGCTACCGGATTCCGCATCCGCGCGGCAATGGCGATCCGGTCGGAGCTCCGGAGGCTGGATGTATTGGGAGGGCACAAAGGAGAGGCCTGCCTCTGCCAGTTCCTGTACACGCTGTACCACCATCGAACAAACGAGAGCGACAAGTTGTTTCTCGCTTCTCCGATCACCGCCGAGGGCGACGAAAAGAACCCGCAAAGGTCAACTCTGAACAGAAACTCTGAAGGAGCGAACACTGAGAGCAGTGGAAACTTGCGCCTGCACTGTTGCCGCTGTATAAGAATATTATTTTATATTTCTTATTTAATTTTTTTAAAAAAATTACATACAGACCATTTTATTTCATGTTATTTATATATCTAATATTTAAAATATTAATATTACATGTCTACCACTGTTAATAGGAGATGTTTCACAAAACCAACTGTGTATTGCTGATATATGCCACTATTATATACATCTGATGTGTATTGCTTTACAATTTAGATAATATAATATTGTATTATTAAATAAAGTACACTGTGTACCACTATGTACTAATCATATTGATCTAGATGTAAGAAATAAGATAACAAATACATAATTATTTAATATTACTTGTTGAAGAATTGTTCATTTTGATGATGTGTACGGTTGTGTATCGTTGTTGTGTACCACTAGTGGGATGTTGAAGGCTTGCATTAGTATCTTCATATTTTATGGCAACTTTGAGGATATTTGATAAGTTAACAATTAGAATGCTTGTTTAAATTCATAGATTAAAAAGGTGATTACATGTTTTTTTTTTCTTATGAAGAATAACAAGAAAAAAAACTTATGAAAAATACAATTAAGCTAAAAGATTTCTTAAATTAGAAACCTCACAATCGTGATGACCACTAATTATGGTCATACTTATTTTTGGTTAATGCTTAATTCTACCAAGCAATATACATAGCATTACACAGGTGTACAAAGCAATACACAACAGTGGTACACAATGGTACACAGCGGTACACTGCAATATACGTCATCAAAATGAAAAAAAAAAATCACATAAACAAAAGAGAAAATGTCATAATAATTACATCTGATTGAATAAATTAACGTACACAATGACACACAACAGTACATCGCAACGATATACATCAACAATACACAACAAATACACATTAAAAAAACCCTTTTATCACATAGTTTTTGTAATGCATATCTACGAAAAAGTTGAAAAAACTTTAAAATGAACAATAATATCATTGAAAATTTTATGTAGTTGATTTACAGAAGCAAGTGTTCTATTGCACTTTTACAATAGCAAATTATGGAGTATAAATGACTTAAAAAACTTTAAAAACAAGCATAACTTTAAAATTACTCTTACAATAAAAATTTGTTCTGGTGGCGCTGCCCCTTGACCCTGCGACCTAATCGAGCAAGTCGAACCCTGCCAAGGGGCGCTGCCCACTTGGACACTCAGCATATTCCCTAAATGTACAGAAAAAAAAAACTATCATTCATCGTTTATTCGAAACCAGTCTTCATCTTCATCAACTTTTCCACCTCCAGACCATTCTTCATCTTCATCTTCACTGACTTCTTCTCGTTTCTTCTTTCTCAGATGCTATGAAAAATTTATTGAGCTAAAATCCTAAAAAATATTAAACTTTCATTGTATTTTATTTGAAAAACGAGCTCCAATCTTAAACCCTAATATTTGAGCTAACAATTTATGGGTCGACTCAGTCGGGCTGGCAAGAAGAAAAAAAAAATGAAATAGAAATAAATATCCACGTATATACTATAGATGACGCAATTTTATTGGTGTTCGGACATAGAATAATTTCTCCTTGAATGGGGGTTCAGCCAATCCAGTTCCAGTAACTCAAATTAGGCTCGTTTAATAATTTAATGAGTAACAAATATGGAACATGAATTTAATCGACTAGCAACTCAAATTTAAATGATCTAAATTTGACCCAATAACTCGTATTGATTTTTAAAAAAAAAATAAACTTTTAAACAATAAGGAAAAATAATTTAAATCGATCATTTTAGGTTATAATCGGGTTGACGGGTTAACCCAAACCAATTCATTTAATAAACAAGTCAGAATTATGGTCCTGAATCCGACCCATTTATTACAAGGGTCAACTCGAATCTAGATGTTTTCTTGTCGGGTTTGAGTCGGGTCATTCTTTTACACCCCAAGCCTTGAAGATGTTTTAGATTTTTTAAAGGGGGATTTACATACATCCCACTTTATATCATACTCAGCGGTGGAACCCCTTTGTGGCTAAGGGTGGAAATTGCCCCCAAAGACTTTTTTTGGGATAGCTAATATGTAATTTGCACCAATAACATAGGCTTTTTTTCAATTAAATAAATTCAAAACTGTCATAATAATATACTCATAGAATATACTACTAATCACAATCTTGAATGATTTACTGTAACTCAATAGCTCAACTAAATAATGAAATTTCTAGTACAAAATTTTTAAATTTAAAAAAAATTTATAAAAAAAAATAGCTCTAAAAAGTAATAAGAAAGTTATTCCAAACAAAACCTAAGACTTCATTTGGGACAGTTTTGACCACTGCTTTTTGTTACTTTCAAATTTTTTTTGTACTAAAAAATTACTGTCTAAAGTAATAAAAATATTGTTCCAAATAAAGCCTAGGTTCCATTAGTCTTGGTGCAAACCTAAATACAAATTTAAAATCAAATCAAAATGCTACACACTTTGAATGGGACTAAATGGCTATCATCTATAAATCTTACAATCAATATTTACTTTACACTAGATTTTAATTTCACTTATTACACCATTTAAATAAAACATAATTCTAATAAAATATAATTTTATTTTTATTTAATTAATTGAAAGTGTAACATAATAAAAATAAAGATAAATAAGTATAAAATTCATCAAATCTCGATTCCACATAAAGAAATAATTGATAATTGAATTAAAAAAGATAACATATTATATTCAAACTTAAGACCTCTATTTAGGAATCAAAGAGCATTACATTTGAACTAGAGCTCTTGAGTTGGCTTTGATTTAGTTTTATACTTATTCTTGGCATGCAAACCATTCACATCTATCGTCTATCATAAAAATTATTTAAAAAATATATCATTGTATCTTTTTATCCTTTTATTCTAATTGATTATGAATAAATTTAAAAAATATTTAAATATAAAATACATTTTCAAATCGATAAGAAATATGAAAAAGGGAAATTAATGGCATATTTTTTATAACAAGTCTTGGACAACAACAAATGAAAATAAATTATTTAAAAAATAAATAAATGTGGGCTCTAAAAATTTGCACCATAGCCTCTTTGCATGGGCAAATTATTGCATCCGATCACCAGACGCGGAGATAGGTCCGGATATTAATAAAATATTATTTTAAATTAAACGCAGGTAAAGCGCAACTAAAAGCGCATGTAAAGCACAACTAAAGCGCAAGTCAAAAGCGCAGTCAAATGCGCAGGTGACGCGGCAAATTTTTATTGGATATCTGAACTTATTTTCCACGTCCGGTGACCGGATGCAATAATTTGCCCTTTGCAGGAGAGTTTTAATGGATGTGTCAATCATTTTTTTTATGAGACAAATTAGATTTAAGATAAAGCAGTACTTAGAGATTTCACCCTCATTTCATAAAAAAAATTTATGATATGAGTCCTAGTGTCTCATAGGTGTAAACTTTAATTACATCTCTTGATAATGAGGAAATACTTTTGATTATGTCTAATTATTCTATAGGCAATATGTATTAAATATATCATAGTAGCAAATTTACCCTTCATTTGAGATGGCTCTCTAATTGCTTCTTAAAGGGTCTTTTTAGTGCAAAAATTAAAATTTTTGTACTAAAAAGCTGCTTTAAGAAGTAGCAATAAAGTCATCCCAAATAAAACCTTAGTATTATATTTTAAACACCTTGCAATTAAAGCGTATGGTAGGAAGAATGATGATGAATATAATCAAAATCCTATGATTCTTTCATCTTAGGTTGTTATAGTCCCTAATCTTTTTCCTCAAAAGAGGTATTTGAGTTAATCTACATATCCTTGTTGGGGGGCTAGGAGCTTATTTTGTCTAAGTGCGCCATGTAAATTTAGGATGGATGTTTGTATAAATGGATAAATTTAAGTCGACCATAACTGACAAAGGACTTTGTGCCATATCAAAAATCTCGATAATTCATTACTCAAGAATTTCTGTCTATTAAGGAACTTGCAAGCTATGGATGTGACCGCAATTCAATGAAGTATTTTCAAGACAAGATCATCCAGTAAGAGAACCTCGATTATAATAATTAACTTGTGAAAGCAGGAAGAAAATTATCTCAAAGTAATTTAAATTAATTAAATTTCTTAATAAGTAATTTAATTATAAATAAAATTTTTAGCATAATATTCCCAGAAATTAAATTATGAATATGTTTCTTCAAATTCAAACACTATGAGACAATCAAATTTGGCAAAAGAAAAGTCCTACCTTTACATTTCATCATCCAACAACAGTCACTAACAAATAGAACAAATCAAAAGTGGACTAAAGAACACAAAAGCAGCACAGCCATCCGAATCACTTCCCACTTAAAAGCACCAAACAGAAGATAGCTTTTCTAAAGGAACATCACTCATATTTCTTTTCATAGTTCACATGAAAACGCTTTGTGCAGGCTTTCCATTGGCTTAGCCTACTCTACACACAAAACCAAAAAAAGTCTACTAACACCTTTAGGCTTCGTTTGGGACGGCTATCTTTCTGCTTCTTAAAGTAATTTTTTTAGTATAAAAATTAAAATTTTTGTACTGGAAAGCTGCTTTAAGAAGCAATAAGAAAAACGTCTCAAACGAAGCCTTAAACTATAAAAGCAAAACAATTAAGAACACCCTTCCTCAACAAAAAGAAGAGAGGGATCATGGAGGAAAAGGTAGAGGAGAAAAAGAAAAGCTTTCTATGGAAAACAGTTGGGGCACCAGTGGGCAAATTCCATCAGGTCCCCTCCCAGGTTAGGGCCTCAGCCCAATCACTGAAGTAAAATATTACTCATGGGAATAGACCCCCACCAAAAGAAACAAAAACTTCAATTTGCTACATTATATGGATCAGAAAAGCACCTGGCTTGCCCAAGCCAACAAGGCCAAAAACACCTGTGATTCTCCCCAATTTGGTCATTAATGGCAATCATTCCTTGGCTGCCTTGGCATCAGTTGGCTTTGTAACAACTGCAATGGTTTCAGGTTTGGGCTGTGGAGATCATGAAAGAAAACAGGTTTGATGGAAATTTAATGGGTGATCTTGATTCATACTGTAGAAATATAAGGATTGTGGATTTGAGTTTACCATTACAGTGATTGTAGGTTTGATCTTCTTGTCTTGCATTGCTTTTTGTCTGCTTTCATAGAAGCCGAAGTCGTCCAATATGGAAGTCTCCACACAAAAGTTTTTAAAGATGTTCAGCATCTCTGTGCCTTGGGGAAATTTAACCTGAAACAATGCACTTTCACATGAGAACAGAGGCTTAAGGCCATGAGTTTATAAGGAGTTGGCCATAAGAATACAAAAGCTGCAATCAATACAACAATACCAACAAGTCTTCATCCCAAAATATATGGGATTGGCTACTTGAATCATTTTTCTCCATTGTCTTACTAAGGCTCAAATTTGCATTTAAATATAATAAAAAAAAGTTTATTTTTAATACTTTACGACTAAGATTTCATTTGGGACGACTTCCTTACTACTTCTTAAAACAAATTTTTAGTATAAAAAATAAATTTTTGTACTAAAAATTTATTTTAAAAAACAGTAAAAAAGCCGTCCCAAACGAAGCCTAAATCTCTTTAGATCTACCTCTAACTTTCTTAGAAGAGGCCATCAATAATAAACTTATTTCGAAGTGATTAACTAGAGAATATCAGTTAACATGTTTGTAGTTATCAACACCAAAACAATTTTTGCTGAACAAATGCAGTTTTTCTTTCGAGGAAAAATACTTCCCCGCAAAATTCAGAACTTAATAATGCTATATTTCTATGCCATTCATCCACTAAGAGACGCCATATGTTCAACTTATATCAATATTAATAAGAATGAATTTTGGCCATGCTCCACCAAAAACAGAAATATAACAAGTGCTATAAATAAACCTCAGAATAATTTGAGAAAACTAAATTGTGCTCTGTAAAACGTTCAAAGGAAAATGTATTATGAGCGAACTCAGGTGATGAGTCAATCAAATCCCTAATATTTCGGCCTATAGTTTCTTAACATCACAATAAAAACACAAAAAGAGTTCAATATTGATGACAACATAAAATTTGCACATGAGATAAAACATGATTCCTGTCCCAATGGAACAACAGTTTCAATTATAAGATAAGAAATAGATGAATAACAAATTAAGAGATGAGATAAATGGAGAAAAGGACTTAGGATAACATTCTTGAATTCCAATGGAAAAAGAAGAAATGAAAAATAGTGTCCCAAAGCCAACTCAATGTTAAAAGCCAAAAGTGAAATCAGTTAAGGCTTCGTTTGGGACGGCTTTTTCACTGCTTCTTAAAGCAACTTTTTAGTACAACAATTTTAATTTTTTACTAAAAAAGCTATTTTAAGAAACCGTAAAAAAGATGTCCCAAACGAAGTGTGAATCTTGCAATTCCAGGGCATCAAAATAAAAGCATACCTCCTGTGTATCTCGGCTGTTAGTCACAGGTTTGTTGTCGTTGTTCTCTAGAATTATATGACGGAATTGTGGATTTGGAATGTCTTTGATTATATGCCATTTGACTGGGAAGTAACCGTTCCACTTGTCTTGTTGCCAAAAGTCCATGCTCTTGTTAAAATCAACCTGACCAATCATCTCTGCAACACCACAGAATTGACCACTTGCATTCACCTGACCACAAAGAATCATACTAGTAAACTAACAGTATTTTATACAAGTAAAGTGGATCTTTTAAGTGCAAAAGAAATATTTATGCTAAAACAAATCCGTATTTAGTAAAAAACTAAGTCTAAGGACCAATCAAGTAGTGTAAATAATACTAGTGAACAGCTAAGTATCATATAGCAACATTATAAGGGAAACCAAACTCCAAACCTTAATCACAAATAGTATCACATAAGATAACAAGGTGGAAGATTTTTTTAATCAATGTATAAGTTTAAACAAAGTTCAACTTCAAAATAAAAAAAAAAAATTCTGAGCAATATAAAATTTCTAATTAGCAATTGCAAGCATTCTCAGACAAGAGTACACGTCCACAAGTTTATTGCAGGCAAATCAAAATCAAGCATAAATATGATTTGTTCAAATTTTCTATAAAATTTCATTTGCTTCAACTAGCTACTGGCACTTACAGAAAAGAAGAGCAAGACCGGGCACTTGCATCCTTTCTCTGCCGCTTTCGCCTGGGCAACTTGATATGCATTATCAAGTCTCTTGTTTCCGTTTGGTGTGCTTGCCCAAACATTATACTTAATGCTCTTGTGAATATCATCCTCACTATATGATTTTATAACAAAAAAGAAAGCGTGATCATACTTAGTTGGAAAATCTGGGAGATTGTAGTCTTCCTTCTTTATAGAGACCACCGCGGTGCTGTTGCTGTTACTAACCACAGAACCAGTAGTCGAATCATAATCAGACACCCAAGCTCCTTGGTTACCAATGGTTCTGGGACCACGGTTCTGTTCATTTGGCATATCAAAATAGCCAGCCACCTGAGCCTGGTTTGTTGATATCTGCCTTTCAGCCCCAGTCCATGCTTTACCAGTTGTCTTCGCATTGCCATTCGTGATTAGCAAACCATTTTTGCCTGGGCTAGGATATGAATTAAACTTGCTTGTCTGAATGAAATCTTTAGAGACATCATTATTCACCTAAATCACAATTCAGGAATTATTATCTGGTACGCAGTGGCAGTACTAATGGAAGAAAAACAAATGAGCTGCAATAATATGTATTACCTTTTTTATCGACTTATGAGCCTGGTTCGGCGAAGTAGAATTCTGTGTTGCATCCAATGCAGTAGCTGCTCCTTGCTTGGTTAAAGCAGCTGAGATTGGGGGAACTGAAGCTTTAGGAGTTATTGCATGATTATGAGAAGGATAATTAGGTTTTGGGTAAGTTGTTGTTGGATCTCTAGCAGTTAGTAAAGGTTGAGAATCCCATAAGTATGCTGGGACAAGTTCTGGTCCATAAGCGACTGACTGAGGAATAAAACCTGAAGAAATAAGAGGCTGATGAAATATAGGGCTCGGTTGATAGAGATGTTGAGTGAAATATTGCCCATCAACACCAACCACTGGAGAGACTGGACTATAAGGAGAATATCCAGCCTGATAGCCCGAAAAATAGTATGCCAGTGATTCATTCTCTGATTGAGTGGTCTGAAACAACACATGTAAACTAGTGAGGTCCTTGCAACTTAATCAATATGTACTAGAAGAATTCCCTTATATGCTCACATGAGACATGAGATTGCAAACAAAACTACTACAAATAATAGCACTCATAAGCAAATCATTGGTTATGAATCAGTATAACAATAAAATGCAGGAGGGCACTCGCTAATCTAATAAAAAAAAAGCAAGTTTTAACTTCTGAAAACCTGAATTAAAATCAATTAAGGGTTCATTTGGTCGCTTGAAATTAGAAGTCATGTTTTGAAAAAAGATGAAATTTGTTAATCCATTTGGATGTAATTAGACATTAATATTGATTTCAAAGTCTTCAAACCTTCTCAAAACTTCCTCAAAAGTGGTGATTTCAATTTCACACTCAAAATCTGTTAAATCAAAACCATCATTTTTCTCTAAATCATATTCTCTATATTTACAAACAACCAAATGAGCCATAAGTGGAAATATTAAGAAAAATTGAGTTCCATGCCATATTCCAATGCATCAATAAAAAGAATGTTTTTTTTTTTGTTTTTTTGGGATGTTAGGGGATTTGAGCGCGGGATGAGAGGGGAGGAAGAGCTTCCGTCGACCATCTGGCAGCTTACCCAATCTCAAATGCATGTTTAATTAGATTAGAAACCATAGAGTTTTAGGGTAAAAGAATATAAAGAAATTAAAAAAAAATAATCTTGAAACAACTGGCCCATTAAAACCATTATTTTAAGTGACATACAGTAAGTTGGACATCCAATCCATCAGTTCCAACATAGTACCCGTAATCGCTCCAATCACCCATCGAGCCATCAAAACCTGAGATCAATCAGAAACCACGAGTAAAGAAAGCATATTAAATTCTTCGGAAAATGTCAAACTAATAAAAAACTCCTCTATATAATAACAGAAAAATCATATGTTTACATTAATTGATAGCAAAAGAAAAAGACGCAGCTCCAACAGTCCAACAGACCTGGATAATAGTAGCCATAGACTCCATTCATAGGATAATACATAAATTGCTCTGCCATGAGAGCCTCTTGATCCACCTCACTCCCTCTGATGCTGCTGGTTGCATCCCCAGATGAGATGCTCGACATTGCATCTAATGAGCTCCCATCTTTTGTTCCATACTATAGCAAACACAGGCACAATAATCAAACAGAGATGAAACAAATTTACTATAAATATCCATTTGTTTCGCAATGGCTTAGCATAATCACGCAGCAGCACCAACTCTCTAATGCATGAAAAAGGTGAAGGAACAGGTTCAACTTACCATATTGCCCTCACCCCCTTTAGAAGTCGCTCCTACTTTCAATTCTTTCATAGATTTTTCTAATGCTGCGCCAAAGAAGAAAATGAAAGCAGTCAATAATAGGAGAGGTAGAGAGATGATCACCGTTCATGTGGAAAGTGGAAACCAGGTCCAAATACTAAAATTTATTGAAAAAACTCATCACGAAGTTGTTTCCTTGGATACAAATCAAAAGCAGAAGCAGATCTACAAGGACAAGAAAAAAACCAAGTTCAAAATCCGTGATAGCACCATAATAGAGCAAACCAATCTGGATTCCAAGAGTTCCAGAGTGAAACAACTACACGAAGTTATAAAGACAATAGACAAAACCAGATCACTTAAAATTCGACTGAATCAAAGAAAAGCTGATATTCTTTATGTAGATTAAATCAAGGTAGACAATCCAAAGCTATCAAATAAAATACGGGATTATACATACAGATCTACGGAGTTCGTAGCATGAAGTACGCCAAAGAATACAAATACAAGATAAATAAACCACATCTAAATAAAAAATCTAAATCTTTCTATAAGAACCTCTGAAACAAGGACAAAACTGAGAAGAAGAGGATGATCAAGGGAAATAAAACTAGCGATCAAAAAACATATACTAGCCTGTTTTCAAAATCCATTCAAATTGAAGATTAAGAAAAAACAATAAATATACAAGGCCTCACAATTACAGTAAATCCCATCAGAATCGATAAGCAAATAAACTACTGACAAATAAATCCACTCTACCAACCTTCAAAAGAACGAAAATTCCAAATACCCCAACAAAAATTCGCCGACACACGATTTCTCAAAGTAGAAAACCAGAATATACACCTGCTACCCTACAAAGACACAATCGAATTCAGAAAGCAACCACACACATATTGCTTTCGAACAACAACTTGAGTTCAAAGAGGCAAAAAGAACAAGCAAGAACCAAGCTAATCCCGTTCGGTGATCACAGCCCAGGAAAAGGAACAAAACCATACCCTTCTTCGACTTGCCCTCCGACGCCATGAGTTTGCACCAGAGCTCCCCGCAAAAGAACCCTTAGACCTCTCAGCACTCCAGTTCAGAAGGCCGATACCGATACTGATACGTACACGGTGGGCAAAATCGGATCGACCCCCGCTACCGACGATTGGACCGGGGGTGGCAGAGGATGCTGAAGCAGCGGTGGTGGCGGGTAGAAGCAAAGATAGGCCTCAGCTAAAAGTAGTAGAGATTGGGACGAAGGAACTAAACCAACGGCTGCTACTGCGACACGTCAGAACAGGTCAATCGATCCCACGCGAGCAACTTAGCCCAGCTGCTGTTTGCTGTTCGTCCGATATTCACGAGATTCTGTCGCTGTGGAGGCGAAAAACTGGAACGGCGTTATCCGTGGTCTTAAATAATCAGCAAATAATCAACAAATAATCAAAATTCAAATACTTAAAAAATACCCATTAAAAAATCACAAAATTAACTCAATAAATAATTTCTCACCAGGAGAAATTATTAGATTTATTATATATATATATATATATATATAATATTTTAATATTCAAATAATGTTAGATATGTACATTAAAATATATATTAATATTAATAATAATTTTATAAATAATTAAATTTTTTATTGATTAGATATATAAAAAAATTGTATTTATTAGAATGAGATTTCTCTTGATGTATAACTTCAATTTTGTGTCATGAATTATATTTTAATGTAATTAAATTATTAGATAAATATATATAAGTAATTAAATAATTAAATATTCAGTAATTTATTTATTAAAAAATATTATAAGTATTTAATAATTTAAATGTATTTATCAAATAGTTTAATTATATTATCTAATAATGTCATTTAATATAAAATATGAAATGAAGGAGGCATGTTACAAAAAATAATCTCATTATAATCCAAAATATATGAAGGAGGCATGTTACAATATTGTTATTAACCTATATTTCTAAATAATAAATTTGAGGATTAAATTTCCTATTTTTTTAAATTTAAATTTTAATCTATATTAAATTGTAAAAGGTATTTTAACTTATATGAAAATTAGCCTGAACCTTCTTATTATCACCCATCAACACGACAAATGATTTTATCCAACTTGAAATGAATCCAAATCAAACACTTCGAAGCATTTTTAGCTACTTCTAAATCTTAATTGAACTAAATTATCTTTAAATTTTATATGTTTATAATTAAATTGAGTGACTAGAAAAATGAGCCTAAAATCATTTAGTTCTATATATGATTTAAGGGATCAATTAGGACCGTGCGAAGGTGTGTTTTTGATTTATTACAAATTTATAAAAATCTATTTTGAAAATGATTGTAAATATGGTGTCATATTTTACGTGAGAGGGGTTCGAGAGACGAGAGAGCATAAGAATTCTATTATATTTTTAACTGGTCACGATCGATGACAACCATCAATAATCACTGCCACCCTTCTCATGTTTTCATTATTCGATTATTATCATTTGTTAAGTTCTAAAAATCATATTCATAATTACTTTCTTCCCTATAAATTTTGTTGGTTATAAACAACCATTGAAAAATTGAAAGCAACTGAATATGGATCATCCCTCGTCATGGTTAGGGATGTCAATTCAAGTTTTGTGAGTTGGCTATAATTTTGATTCGAAAATGATCTGATATGAACACCATCCATCGAAACACGATCAATTTATTAAACGGGTTAAAAATCTCAATCAAATAGAACTCGATCAAACCCTAATTAGATCTAGCGTGACATGAAACACATTTAAGTTATAACAGGTTAGTATCACTCCGATTCAAAATGAACATGATTATATGAATTTGATGCAACCAAAAAAATTAATTTTTCTAGTTGAATTTTAGGCTTTTTTTGGACGGTTTTTTTAGTGATTCTTAAAGCAACTTCTAATACAAAAATTTTTGTGTTAAAAAATTGTTTCAAGAAGCAGGAAGAAAGCCGTCCCAAATGAAGCCTTAAACTAATCTGACTTTTTGGAAAAATTATTCTATGCGGATGTCGAACGTCATCTGAAGACCAACCAAAATGAGCCACGCCACGCATGTGCTCAGAATCGCAACTCAGTACTACTCGGTACCACTAATATGACACATTCTGATTAGTTTGTGGATGACGTTCTGCGTCTGATTTCCGTACAAAATAATTTTTAGCCACAAATTAATCTGAATTTGACTTTAATCTTACCTAACGGCGGAGCAACTAAAGAAAGAGTGTTCTTAGGGGTGTCAATATTTGACACGACACGACAACCCGACCCGGACCCGACCCGGAAAATCCGGGTTGGACCCGACCCGTTTGATAAACGGGTCGGGTCCGGGTTTGCAGATTCAACCCGTTTAATAAAACGGGTCGGGTCGGGTTGACCCGGCGGGTTGCCGGGTCAACCCGAAAACCCATTTAATTTAAAAAAATGAATTTCCCGCTCAATCCCGCTGCTGCCCGCTGCCCCTGCCACGCTGCCCGCTGCCCGCCTGCCCGCCTGCACGCGTGCCCTGCGCTGCCCAGCTGCCCCTCGTGCCCGGCTGCCCTGCGTGCCCGCGCCTCGCTGCGCTGCGCGTGCCTCGCGCGCCTCGCTGCCGCTGCCGCGCGCCTCGCTGCCGCTGCCGCGCGCCGCTGCTGCCGCCGCTGCCGCGTGCCGCGCGCCTCGCTGCGCTGCCGCATGCCGCGCTGCCGCGCTGCCGCCGCCTGCCGCGCCCGCGACGTCGCCGCTACCGCGCTGCGCGCCGTTGCCTCGCAGCTGCGAGTGAAAAAACTGGGTCACGGGTCGTGTCGGGTCAACCCGTGACCCGCTCGGGTCGGGTCCGGGTTGGAATGTTCGACCCGTTTATAAAAACGGGTCGGGTTCGGGTTGACCCGTTTATATACGGGTCGGGTCGGGTTCGACCCGAACCCGACGGGTTGACCCGAATTGACACCCCTAAGTGTTCTCGGGATTACTCGAAACGGGAAGGGTTTAATACTTTAATGTATTGTGGGCATGTATGGATGTGAAGCGCAAGCCAAAAAAGAATGGTATACAAATCGGGATCCAGTCACCGACTGCGTCGGCTTACCGAGTGCTGATTCACTTCACGCCTATAGTAGATGATTGGTTCAGATATCTGCCTATCTGGACACCACTTGAAGGTTGGAATCTGTTTAGTTAACGTGGAGCTTTGCTGAGTTACCACGTGTCAGTTGGAGGATGGAGAAGAAATTATCAAAATTGTTCTAGAGTTGAAGTGGTGGTCAAGGAATGAAATGTAATTATAAAAAAATTAGCCTTAATTTTGAGGCTTACAACAATATTAGTAAAGGTTGGAAGAAAACTGAGTGTACTTGTTGGCTTCTCTGAGAACTCGTATTAAGTAGGCGATCAAATTCATGTTAGTGAAAAAATAAAGCTTAATAGTCAGTCCCAATATGTACTATACATAAAAAGTCACAATTGGCGGCTACTCAATGAAGGACTTTCTTTGAAAGATAAACTATTGACCAGCTACTTAGCTCTTTGACTGTCACGTTGATTACTAACAATCAGATCTTCTAATCAGGCTACACAACTAATATATTTTGTCTTATTTTTTGTGCAACTATGTATATAATCATTTGTGTATTGCTCATGCCTCAACCTCAATCTATAAATACGGGGTTGTGAAGTGAGCTAAGTTTATACAAATTTACTCAACTAGTCTATGAAAACTCAATTCTCTATACCAAGCCCATTTTGTTGTAATTTTATAGCTTTTTACTCTACAATTCTTCTTTTTCCCGCTCTCTCTTTACTTTCTTTCTTTACTTTTTTGTTCTTCTTTCACTCATTATTGTTATATAGATAGGTGTGATATACAAATAATTTTGGATTCAACATCCTAAAAGGTACAATGAGTATAAAGAATGCCATTAACTATAAGAGGATTACCATGTTAAATAGAATAAAATTCAAGCGGATGAGAGTAATTTGTCAATATAAAGAATTAGGAGTATGTTACTATTCGTCAACTCGTTGAATTCAAGGAGAGGATGACTCAAATCATTCAAGGAATACTTGAGAAAATTCTGAGAACTGCTCCCAAAGTAGAAATTTCTTAAAGGGTTCTCTAATTATGTTGTGAAGAGAAGAGAATAGATGGAGTCAAAGCCTTGACTTCTACTTTAGTTACTGATGAAATTTTCCATGTAGATAGTGAGGGGTCTTCTTATATTCTTCATCATTAAGAAAGAGAGTTGAGAGAAGAGGAGGTTGCCACTTTTCAGTACCTTTCAAAAGGAGATTGTTGAGGTTAAGACAATATCAAAATTCAAATCTCTCATCTAAATTCATACAAATAATGGATCTTGCCAACCTCATCATTAACTTTGAATCAGTTGCCTCTTTCAAGGATATTAACAATGCATTAAAGTGTAGTTATTCTTCACTAACTTAAGGGAATCACCCATGAGGTGGCCCTCACATCTTGAAATTAGTATTTTTACTTGCTTTGTTCAGTTTAAAAGAATATTCATCATGTAATTAACCAACATATGAAGGTCTTTAATGAACTCTCAAGCCCTAATATGAATAAGGCAAGAACCGAGTGAATCACTGAGGGGTTTCATTACTCATTTTCAAAAGATGATGCTTGATATGAAGGATTAAGAGTTGAATATCACCCGAGTGGCACTTACCCAATGTCTAAAGGACAGACCTTTTTAATATACACTAGGCCTGTAGTCGTCAAGTGCATTTGCTTAATTACTTGAACTCACAAGCAATTATATAAATGTTGAAAAATATAATATAGAGATGAATTCCCTTACTATAACAAGTAAAAAAGGAAAGAAATCATATAGGAGGGAAATTTTGGTAACTTCTAGGGGACTATATATGACACCTCAAAATTTAAATTGAAAGAATTATTTATTTATCTTTTAAATAAACAACAACCCCCAAAGCTACCTAATATCATCTGTCAATAATAAATAGCATGAGCAAATTCAATAATTTAAAATATTAATATATATATTTATATTCAATCCCAAAAATTATATGCACTACTCAGGATCTATACAATCATATCATAACTATTTTTTCATGAGTATAAAAATATAAGTATAATAAAAAGAACCAAAACCTGAAGAATTCTGATCAGCCTCACACTCCTGCTCCCATGCTGCAATGTCCCAAAATCTAAATTTGGGAGAATTATCTTTTAATCTTTTCCTCTAAAATTCCCTTAACAGATCTCTATTGCCAAATTGATAAAGGATAACACTTTAAAATGAGTAAGTGACTTAGGATATTTAATTCAAATAATATTTAATATTATATAATTTATTTAATTAATTTTTTTCAAGTAGAAAATTTAAATAAATCATTTTAGAATTTTTAAAAATTATAGAAAAATATCCATAAATTAAATCATAATATTTTAAAAATATTGATGAAATCAATTTATAAAATTGAACACCTGAAGGCCCCAAAATCCTCACTTGTATCGATAGATAACAATTCCTTCAAGTTTTTCACCGGTGTGTAAAAATTATGAAAAATTTGTGTAAGTAAAATACTACGATCAAAATACTATGATGAAGATGGATTGCGATTTGGAGTTATAATGACTCTAAAAAAGTTGAGAAAGTTAAAATACAATATTATAATCTACCCACCTTAAGAAAATATCGTCCTTAACATTTTTCTTAAGGATTTGAGCACAAAATCGATATACACTAAATAAGTCTAATTAAAACTCAACTCAAATCAAATTAACCTAAAAACTCATAAAAATCATACAATAATGTAGTTCATTCAATCACATGTCATTCAATTATGTATGCAAATTAATGCACTTTAAATTACTTATCCTATTCAACTCTCAATCTAATCTTATAGCTATGATAATAATCAATTCTTTCAATAACTATGATTTGATACCAATTGTAATGTCCCAAAATTTAAATTTGGAAGAATTATTCTTTTAATCTTTTCCTCTCTAATTCTTTTAATAGATCTCTGTTGTTGAATTGATAAGGGATAAAGCTTTAAAATGAGTTACTGACTTAGGATATTTAATTAAAATAATAATTTAATGTTATATAATTTATTTATTTAATTTTTAATAGAAAATTTAAGTAAATTATTTTTGAATTTTAAAAAATTATAAAAAAATATCCATAAATTAAATCATAATATTTAAAAAATATCGATAAAATCAATTTGCAAAATAAACACCTAAAGATCCTGAAATTCTCACTTATACCGATAGGTACCAATTCTTTAAGGATTTTCACCAGTGTCCAAAAATTATGTAAGTAAAATACTACAATCAAAATATTATAGTAAAGATGAATTGCAATTTGAAGTTACAATGATTCTAGAAAAATATTGGCAAAGTCAAAATACAGTCTATTACACCTGCCCTCTCCTAAAATCATTTAACGACATATAATTAGCTTAAAAAGCTCAGCAGGTCATTAAAATCTATAACTAAATTTAAAGCAAGATAAATGAGTAATATGTATGCCAATAGCTAAATCATAATAGTTACATTCATATGATTATTGAATCAGAATAGAAATAATAAAATTCATATTTAGTAGTAGTAAAATTTATAACAAGTAAAATACTACAGTATAAAAGTCAGTAAAGCAGTAGATCAGTATGAGTGTTAAATTTATAAAATAATCATCATATCCATAATATCAATCAGTATAGAAAATCATATAAAGTATAAAATCAAAATATTAATAAAGACTATTAAAATCAAATCAATGTAGTAAACTCATAAAGGAATGTACAAATACTATCAAATTATTCTATATCAATATCAAATTAGGATTTTACATATTTAGTATATCACATACTTATTGTATAGTAAATCAGTAGTGTCAAATAATATCAGTATCTATATCAATAATAGTAATAATTCAATGGTAGGATTAGTTGAATAATATAATAATAGTAAATCCATATAATAATAATAAATCTGTATAATAATAAAAAAAATGTTTCAAAATATGAATTTTAGTAGTTACACTAAACAAGTAAGAAGTCCTGATTATCACAATAATTTTCAGTAATAGTATTAGTGTTAATAAATCATTGCCTCAGGAAATATAGTCGTCACTTTTTGCCATTCGACACAGTAATGATCTCCTTATAACTCTCAATCAGTATATCACGTGAATTATTAGAGGATAACACCAAATAATAGTATTTAAATAAAGCCTATCAGCCCACCATCCTGTACAGGTCAATAAGTCTCCAACTAACGGGTCAACTAATATTTACTTATTTATTTCATACACACATATTATTATCATAATACTATAATAATAATGATGATCAACTATTACTCAAGCACATATCCACATCCATTTTCAATGCATTGTAGTAAAAAATACATAATTAAGCTTAATTAAGAAGATGTCAAAATGTCATAATGGTAAACAACTAAGAATCCTATGGATAAAAATATACATTTTAATAAAATTATCAAAATATCAAGAATTGTATAAAATAATATTTTAAAACTTTTATTGCAATACACTACTATTTTTCGAGATCAAAATAAATTTCTTGGTGGACAAAAATTAGTATATTTATGAAATCACTCGGTGAAAAAATCTTAAAAAAAATACTCAAAATATTTATAATCATGATCTCTATAATATACAATAAGTTATACGATAAAAGTTTTATCAATATAAAGTTATTTGTATTTTTCGGTAACAAAAATACAAATTTAATTAGAAAATTATAAAAAATATAAAATCTTTAAAATCAAAAATAGAGTAGAGGTTCTTTATACCGAGGAGCAATTTTCCCAATAGACTTGGCAAATAAAAATCGCTCAGTAGCGTACAAATCTTAACCTCTTTCTCTCTCTTATTTTTTTTTTCTCTTAAATTCCTCACTATTTTTCTGTCGATGAATGCTTAGGATTAAATAGTTTTTAATAAAAAAATAGAAGTACTTTGAGATATTTTATAATAAAATAATATATAATATTAATATAATATTTAATTTAATCAATTTTAATAGAAAATTCATATAAATCAATTTTCAGATTTTAAAAATTATAAAAAAATATTCATAAACTAAATCATGTTATTTAAAAAATATTGATGAAATCGGTTTGCAAAACGAACACATACCAATCCCATAATCCTTATTTGTACTGATATGTACAATTTTTTAAAAGATTTTCATGGTTGCCCAAAAATTATGAAAAATTTTGTGTAAGTAAAATGATATAATCAAAATAGTATGGCAAAGACGATTTATGATTTGGAGTTAAAATGACTTTAGAAAAAAAAATTATTTACCTTGGTCAAAATACGATTTATTACACTATATGTAACACATACTAAGTTTGTGCGTGGCAGTACTTATTCTAACCCAATTTGGTAAGTGAAATATATGCATTCGTGTCTTTTACATGTGCCTATAAATGTTCTATGAGTATAAGTGTTCTTGAATAAGTTTTTAAAGTAGATCCTACAGACACTACAGGAAAAATGGCCTATACCGGCGGTTTGAACCGGCGGTTTATAGGCCGTCGGTATTACCGACGGCTCCGCCGGCGGTTACGCCGTCGGACTCTAACGACGGCTTAATCGACGGCTTAGCTACGATACACCGTCGGTAATACCGACGGTCTCTAAACCGCCGGTACACCGCCGGATTTCAACATTAACCGGCGATTATCCGGCGGTCTAAACCGCCGGTGATAAGTGAGTTTTTCCGGCGGTTTATACCGCCGGAAAACCGCCGGATATCAACGTGAACCGGCAGTTTCCGGCGGTCTGAATCGCCGGTGATAAGTGATTTTTTCCCGGCGGTCTAGACCGCCGGAAAACCGCCGGTAAAAGCCCTAATACGAGCCCCCTCGCCCCACTCATTTCATTTTCCCTGTTTCCTTCTCTCTCTCTGCCGCTCGCTCTATCGGCTCCTCCGCTCGTTCGATCAACCCCCGACGAAGGAACTCTGACCGCCGACCCCATTCCGACCGCCGCCGACCCCAGTCCGACCGCCGCCGTCCCCAGTCCGACCGCCGCCGACGAGTTTACTCCGACGCCCGACCGCCGACCGATTCCGACCCCAAACAAACCGATTTCTCTTTTAAGGTTATTTTTTATGGTTTTTCTTTGATTATTTGTTGATATTATCTTATTAGTTAATGTTTTATACTTTAAAAATGTGGGAGAGAGTTATGGTGCATAGGTTTAGGTGTGCTTGGATTAATGCTTATATTGTTTCTCAAAATCAATTTGGATTAATGCTTGGTTGTGATGCAATGGAAGTCATACATTTTTTGAGAGGTTTGATGGAGAAATATAATGAGAATAAGGAGGTCCTATTGTGAAAATGTACACATATTTTTGTAGTTTAGATTGTATTTTAGTTTTATTAAAATCATTGTAATCTAGATTATTTTGAATATCGTATATACTCTGTAGATGAGCATTCTTTATGGTTTGAGATGATAGCTTGCTCTGGTGAAATAATAAATTATAAGAGTATTAGCAAGTAAATAAAAAAAGTAGGTTTAAATTTCTCATTTAGATCATGGGGCGTTACAATACACTTGTGTGGCTGATTTATAATCCTCTTTATGTGTAGGATAAATGAGTTGAGTTTTACTTGGTGTTATTGGTCGAATCTCAAATAAATTTGGAGTTCATGTCGCTCACTTAAGAATAACTATTATTTACTATGAGTTAAATATACCCTTCTATCGTAGAGATGTAATTCATATTACCTTTATTAAGTTATTAGATATTTGGTAGGATTTTGAGTCTTCGTTGTTATTCAGCTATTTATTTATGCTGCTTGTATATCTCTTTTATTGATCATAAGAAAATATCACATAGTGTAGGCACTTTTGCCTTGTTATGTTGTATAATTCTTGTGCTTTGGAAAAACCTATTTCCTTGGGCATTATATATATTTAATATAATATTTATTTCTTTCAAAATTCATATTTTATTATGAGAAGAACACTATTAATATAGATTTTAATATGAATGAGAATAAGGAGGACCAAGTCAATCAAGGTTGACCACCTTGCCCCTTTAGGCCCCAAGTCAAATAAATGCAACATATGGATAAGCTTTTGTTCTTTTAGAGCATGATTAAGTCCTTCAAAGCATAAAAATCTATTTCGATGTATAACAGATTGTTTATGCCTCCAACATGTAGGGTACGTTTACTTCAACGTGCAAATGACTATCCAAGAAGAGAGATATTGGATGTATAATAGATTGTTGCCGGGTCGAAAAGGATTGACAGTTGAATTTATACAGGGAGTTGAAACTTTCATTCAAGTTGCATCTCAACTGCCTTCCTTTCAGCTTGATAAAATGTTTAGATGTCCGTGTTCGAAGCATAAAAATCTAGCATTCCTAAAGCCCGATGATGTGAAGCTTGATTTATATCGCAGGGGATTTCTTCCAAACTATTGGATTTGGACATCACATGGCGAGTATGAGCCACATAGAGATGCTCATGCTGGTTCATCTACAACTTATGAAACATTTGATGAAAATCAAATGAGTAGACCCTATGAAGACCTTATTTTTGATGTAGCAGGTCATAATTTAAGGAGTTATATGCCTGTTGAAATTGAGGATATGCCTATGAAGACCCTATGAATCCTATTTGTAACTTGCAGGATGATTTCTTACGAGTTAGAGAAAGTAGGCAGTCCACTGGCGAGGGATCATCTTCTGGATCGGCCCATACTTCTGAGTATCAGACATGGTCAGAAGTTGTTGGTGGAAGACAGAGGGGGAGGGTATATGGCATGGGTTCACAAGCTTTTGCTATTGAGGGCAGTTCATACACCTCTGCATTCCATGATCCAAGTGGAGCTGAAGAATCTGTAAGTGAGAGGGTTGCAGCACTTACTAGAGAGATTGAAGAGATGAAAAGGGTTCAAGCTAGAGAGATTGAAGAAATGAGGAAGGCTCAGAATGAAATGCAAGCAGAGTTGCAATCCTACAGAGCTGGAAAACAAAGGAAGAAGGACCAACAGGAGCAGCCATCTGCAGACAGTGAGGATACCGATGATGATTAGATGTTTATTATGTTTGATGAATGTATTAATTAGAACTTGTGAACTTCTGAACTGGTGATTGTAGCATTATCATGAACTATTTTGTGAATTTGTGATTGTAATGTTGTGATGAATTTTGTATTTTCTGGTTGTGATGAATATAGCGGCGTGTTGCCCAACATATATATGTTTTTTCTGCAGGTTTAGACTTTAGGGTGAACCTCCCTTAAATAGAGGGGATGCTGTCAATTTTTTTTTTCAGGTGCTACAGGTTTCCGGCGGCTAACCGGCGGTTTAGCCGCCGGAAACTACGATACCGGATGGACAAGATAAAGCCGCCGGTTATATTATTAAACCGCCAGTACGTACCGGCGGCTTACCGACGGCCGCCGGCGGTTATACGATGGACGCACGACGGTTCAAACCGTCGGTAATACCGACGGCTATAACCGCCGTCAACCGCCGGTAAGGTACCGGCGGTCTAACGGCGCCGTCCGGTGGTCTAATGAACCAGACGACGCCAGGTTTAACCGCCGGAACACCGCCGGTACTTTAACCGGCGGTTTTCCGGCGGTTACAATACCGGCGGCCGAACCGCCGAAAGACCGACGGTTAAAATTCCGGTGGTCACCGGCGGTACGGGCCGCCGGAAAACCGCCGCAAAAATAAACTGCCGGTAAAAAGCCATCAGAATTGGTTTCCTACGCCGTTTTTACCGGCGGTTACCAAACCGCCGTTAGACCACCGGTAACGTAAAAAACCGCCGGTAATTTTACACTAACCGCCGGAAAAAACCGCCGGTTTTCAGCGTTTTTCCTGTAGTGAGAGTCTATTATATGTGCATGAAAAGTGGGAATTTTTTATTTGGAGTCCTGTGATGTTGGGCTAGCAATGCTGGGCTGACAATGCTGTGGTGTTGAGCTCTCCAACCAATTTCTAGAATATAAACTAACTTTGCAGCACTAGGCTATCTAGGGGAGAGCGTTGCGGTGCTATGCCAATTTTTTATGAAAATATCCAAAATAATTTTCTAAAACCTAAAAATCTATTTAGAGAGATAAAAAGAGTTATTTTAGAGAGATAAAGCTGGATTTTACGAACTTGGGTCCATTTTATATTATTGGCCCATTTTAGAAAATTGTTTAAATTAAGGTAGATTACATTTCATTTATCTTAGTTTTAAAAAATGTGAGAGTTTTGGGATTTTTAAAAAATTAAATTATAATTTTGTAGAACAAAAGTGGGAATAACTTTATATTTGTAAAACTTTCACTATGTAAATTTCTATTTATTATAAATACAGTAGTTCTTGACATTTATGCATTGTTTAAGAAATTTTCAATAAGTAAATAAAAATAATTCATGTCCCACAAATAATTAAGACTATAATATGATAAATGCTTCAAAATAATATTTAGAATAAATTTTGACATTCTGGTTACATTATGAATTTATGCAAATTTCTGCTCAGTAGATAGTTCTGTTACCTATTGTTAGGGCATTTTATGAAATTATGAAGTCTATTTATTTGCATTTCTTTTATTACAATATAATAAATTTTATGGTTATTTTCTTAAAATGTGTGACTCTAAGGAGATCTAAGATAAGTTGGAAGTTCATTTTTGTTCCTTATAAAGTTCATGCAATTTATGATTTATTGAGGCATACTATGGTATCTAAGGTAAGTAGTTTTCTAGGCATAAGTAGTTATTATCAAAAGTTTATGATATTTTTTTTTTTAGATTTCTGCACCTCTGACAAGACTAACTCAGAAGTCAGTAGCTTGTATTTGGATACCTGATTGTGAAGTAAGCTTTCAAGAGTTGGTGAATTGCTTAACATATTCTCTAGTTCTATCTATTCCATCAAGCACTGAAGGATTTTAGGTACTAAGTGATGCTTCACTGAGAGGATTAGGATATATTTTGTTATAACATGGAAAGATTATAGCATATGCTTCCAGAAAGTTGAAGTTGCATGAGAAGAAATATTTGATACATTATTTGAAACTTGATGCTATTATGTTTGCTCTAAAAACCTAGAGATGCTACTTGTACATATTCAAATGTGAAACATTCATCGATTATCAAAGTTTGAAATTTATATTCACTCATAAGAATCTGAATATGAGATGAAGGAGGTAGCTTAAGCTAATCAAATATTTTGATGTGATTATTCAATATCAGCCTGATAAAGCTAATATGGGGGCAAATGCTTTGAGCATGAAGTCATTGGGAAGTCAAGTATTCTACTTGCTTCTGATGAATATCTAATTTTGGATATAGAAAATGTATAATTGGAAGTGACTGCTTTTGTTGATCAGGGTTTTGATTTTTTGGCTCAAATGATTATTCCATCGTTATTTGATTGATCAAATTAAGTCTGGTAAGAAACCTGAACGATGACGATTTAATTTTAGTATTATTTTTTAAAAGAATAGGTTATGAGTACAAAAATTTTAGAGATTTAAGGTGAATAATTTTGTATGAAGCTCACTATTTAAGCTATACTATTTATTCGGGAGGCAGCCAAAAAATATAACAATTTGAAAGATGCATTTTGATGGCCTAGATTAAAGAAAGTTATAACATAATTTGTTGCCAGGTGAGATTCTTATCAGTTAGTAAAAGCTAAGCATCAATGTCTGGGAGGTCTTCTATAACCATTACCAATCTTAGAGGAAAATTGAGAATAAATAATGATAGATTTTGCTATAGGATTTCCACGATCAAGGAAAGGATATGATTTTATCTGGATTGTAGTTGATTATCTGATGAAGTCTACACATTTTATTCTGATATGGCAGTCTGATTCAGTAGATAGATTAATACAGATATATATGTTAGAGACTATCCAACTACATGGAATACTGAAGGTAATAATTTTCTTATAGAGAAGACATTTTACCTCTAGATTATGTAGAAGTATTCAGTAAGATTTGGACACTAAAATGCTTTTTAGTACGACCTTTCATTCGTAAATCGATGGGCAATCTGAAAGACTATTCATGTATTAAAAGATCTTTTGAAACTATTTGTTCTAGATTTTGGTGAAAATATAGAAGATTACATCCCTTTGATTGGATTTGTGTATAATAATAGTTTTCAATTAAGTGTAGGTATGGCTCTTTACGAAACTCAATATGATAAGAAATGCAAAACCCCTCTCTCTTGGACCAAGGTGTGAGAAAAGAGTCTAACTAGAGATATATTGAAAGCTCTACAAGATCAAGAAAAATAATATTATTATATGAAAGAAAAAACTATGAAACTTCAAGTAGGACACTTTTTGAATGTGAAAATTTGGCCAATGAAGGGTATTAATAGATTTGAAAAAGAATAGAAGTTGAGTCTAAGGTACATTAGACCATTTGAAGTGATTGAAATGATTAGAAAGTTAGCTTTTAGGTGTTAAGTGTAAATGTTATAGTATTTTACTATATTAAATATCAATAAAAATGTTAATATTTTAGTTGATATTATGTAAGATCAAAATGCGTAGAAAAAAGGAGAAAAAATTATGAGAATTGAACAAGCGCTACAGAGCTCAACTACCAGCGCCGAAGCATTACGATACCTCAGTGCCAGGTGAAAAAAAATGCAACCACTAAGCCTAAAAAATAATAATAATTAATTCAGCGCACTAACAGAGCCAAGGTAAGCGTCGCAGCGCTTCACAACACATTAATGCTAAAAATCAGCATTATAACAGCTACGTTAGTATCGAGCTTCACAATGTCGCTGTGCTAGATTGCACATTCAAGCACCAAAATGATCAACTTTTGTAACGTCTTGGAAGAATAATTGATGAAAGATAGAGGTGCAGTAACGTAGCTAAGCAACACATTAGTTCAATAATTAGATGTGACGAGTTAGCGTAGTGCCGCAACATACCAAGACCAACAGTTGAGACACTAGTTTATTCTATAACGCCACAATGCCCCCATATCAAGTGTTATGGCACTTGAGTTCATTTATGTGTGTGTGTATGCATGCGTGCGTGTGTGCGTGCCCGTGTGTGAGTGTGTGCGTGCGTACGTGCGCGTGTGTGTGCTTGCGTGTGTGCATGTGTGCGTACGTGCATGTGTGTGTGTGCTTGTGTGCATGTGTGCGTGCGTGCGTGTGTGTGCGTGCTTGTGTGCATGTGTGCGTGTGTGCGTGTATGTGCGTGTGTGTGTGTGCGTGTGTGAGTGTGCGTGTGTGTGTGCGTGCGTGCGTGAGTGCATGCGTGTGTGTGCGTGTGTGTGCGCGTGTGCGTGTCCGTGTGTGGGCGTGCACGTGCGTTTGCGTGTGTGTACGCGTGTGTATGTACGCCCGCGCGCGCGTACATGTGTGTGTGTGCGTGTGTGTGTGCGTGCGTGCGTGTGCTTGCGTGCGTTTGTATATCTATAGTGCCCCCTTAGAGTAAAGTTTAAGGAAGCCTAGAGAAGAGAATAATAGTACATTTGAAAAGTATTAATCTATCTTTTTGTAAGCAATCAAATATTTGGAGGAGAAAGGGGTGTGGAGAGTGCATTTGTATATTAAAGATTGGCACTCACTTAATCACTTTATTGCTTGATCGATATGAACACTTATATATTTAGGGGGTATTGTATATCAAAGAAAACTCAAGCATAACAAATTTCAGCCCATAGCTTAAACTTAGCTCATGCATTGAACACAGTCCATGCAAGCCTGCACGTGCCCCATCAATAGGTTACAGTGATAGAACACACTACTTCATCATCTTTCGTTTCCGACAACGTTATTGCAAGTGAACACCTATATGGCTTATGTATGTTGTTGTCATAAAGGTCAAAATCTCCAACTTTATAACCACAAATGTCGACGCACATGATCACATATAAGTAGTGGTGGAGCCAGAAAATTTTCTAGTAGGGACACAAATTAAATTGTTCAAATATTCCCCTAATTTTTTGTATTAATGCTTGATACCATAATTTATTTCGTTATAAAAGTAAGAGTTAAAAGGGGATGAACAAAATAATAAATGTGATTAACCATAATTTTTTTTAATAAAGTTTTATTAATACTATTAAAAAATGGAAAACAATTATATAGCTTTTCGAAAGGTCGATGTATGCTATTGATATTAACTAAACCTCGTCATCAATACTAAGATCTGTATTAATTTTTTTGACCTCTTGTCTCCTCTTTTCAAAAAAGAATGATCGATAAGATAATAAATGATATATTGAAAAAAAAACCCGCAATTCCCCAATGCTCATTCAACTTTCATAAAAGAATATAGTCTATATAGTTTATGTCTATTATATTTATAAAATTAAAATTAAATAAATTTGAAAATTATTAAATTTATAATATAAATTTAGAAATTGTAACCCTAAAAAATTGGCTTTTTATCTCCACGTAATCTGCACAGCTTATATTGTAATGGTACAAAACACGACACGTGTGAACGGCAGGCTGATCGAAACAACCATGTCAACATCGCATCATGTGTCAGCCATACATAGCTCATACGTATTATATTTTTTTGTGGATGCGTAACTCTTTTGGCCTCATGAAGGAGAATTTCCACTCTATTATAAAAAATAAAATAAAAAATTCAATCATATTAATTTCTTATTTTTTTTAAATGTCAAATCTTTTCATCATCATATGAAAAAAAAAAAAATGTATTAGATTTAGACTATATTAAAAAGAGATAGATACGCCCGGCTTGAGGGGATATAGCTCATGAAGACAGGAACCTACAGAAGCAGGGTTTTATCGTAAATCTAATTGGTTACTTCCAATTATATATGATTATACATGAAAGATCCTTTTTTTTGTCTCTCTCTTTAGCCCTATGTCTCTTATCCCTAGGTAGAGCTTGACAGTAGGAAGAGTCTAAAGTAGATCTAAAAAGGCTTAGGTTTTGTTTGGGACGACTTTCTTACTGTTTTTTAAATCAAATTTTTAATAAAAAATTTTAATTTTTATACTAGAAAAATACTTTAAGAAGTAACAATAAAGCTGTCCCAAACAAAGCCTTAGGTTTCATTTAAGATGGCTTTCTGACTGCTTAATCGATAAGAAAGCCACCCCAAACGAAATTTTGTGTTTAATTTAAAATTATTTTCTTATTACTTTCTAAAAAAAAATAAGTATAAAAGTTTTTTGAAAGCATGAAAAAATAATGGTCAAAAGATGTCCTGAATTTTGTTTTTGATAGTTTTTATTACTTTCTACAATAGCTTCCAAGCACAAAAAATTCTTAAAAGCAGCTTAATATTAGTTGTCAAAAATTATCCCAAATGAAGACTCAGGCTTCGTTTGAGACGTCATTCTTATTGCTTCAAAAAATAGCTTTCTAGTCCAAAAATTAAAATTTTGTACTAGAAAGCCACTTTATGAAGCAATAACAAGCTGTCCTAAACGAAGCCTTAGACTTCGTTTGTGATGACTTACTTGTTGTTTCTTAAAGCAGTTTTTTAGTACAAAAATTATTTTAAGATGCAATTAAAAAACCGTCCCAAACGTAACCTTAAGCTTTGCTTAGGATAACTTTTTTATTGCTTTGTTTTTAAGACTGCTGCACAATTTCTATTTGGCGGTTCATTTTTCATTGCTTCCCAAAAATTTTGCTGCTAGGAAGTTGTTTTATATGGTAGCTTTCAAAATAGTTATTTTCTTTACAACAATTTTACAATAACTTTTACAAAAAAGTTACATCATCCACAAAAGAAGTCTTAGCTAGAAATTATTAAAAATGACTTTTTTATTCAAATTAGATGAAAATTTAATTCTTAGACTTCATTTGTGACAGTTTTCTTAATACTTTTTATAATAATTTTTTAGTAAAAAAAAATTTAGTTCAACAAAATTTTGAATTAAAAGTAGTTTTATAAAACGGTAACAAATTGTCTCGAATGAAACGTTAACATAAACCCACCGCTGTTTGTTCGGGTGATGAAGAGCCGGCTGGGCAAAGCCTAGGTCCCTGGTTCGAATCCCATGGGAAGCAGTGAAAGCCTTAAGTGTTGGCCCATATAAATTAGTATGAGTTGCATGTTAGGTCGACCGGAATTTTTACTGACTTAAGGACAGTGCTTACTAGTCGCGAAAAAAAAAAAAAATGACATAACAATTAAAGCAAATGATTATGTAACCGAATCCACGTAGTTGGATATAGAGTTATTATTGTTCATATTATTTTAATATTTTTAATATTTATTATTAAACCCCCTAAATTCTCTCTTCATCTCTATATTTTATTCATATTGTATGGAAATGATGATGTTTATTTGTTATTAATAATTGCTATATGATCCAATCATATTTTTAACCATTAAATAATGAGAGCAGGAGTTTGCCATTGCTTCCGCTTCTATTAAATTAATTAGAGCGCCGCATCTTTAACAAAATATTTTATAGAATAATATTTGAAGTTTCTTTCATGGTGTTAGAATCACCTCTCACCCATCACCTAACTTTATTTTCAGTAATATTATTAGCTGTTTTTTTATTTATTTATTTTTATTTTCTTAATCTATCACTTTAGATTTTATTTGTTAGTAGATCCTAGCAATTAATAGTGAGTAATAGTTTATTTTTTGAAAAGTATTGGTGAACTTTGTTTCACAATGAGTTAGGTATTATTATTTAGGCTTCATTTAAGATAGCTTTGTTACTATTTTTTAAAGCAGTAAGAAAGTTCTCTCAAACAAAGTTTTAGTTTTAAATATTCAAAAAGGTTTATAAGGGAATAAAATCTTATATATTTTGAAAAAAAAAAAATCAAATATGATAACTCTTAATCAATATTAATACAAATCAAATTGGGTGATGGTTTAAGGCTAATTCGAGTGGTTAGTTTTAATTTTGCAACCTCTTAGTATGCAAAATGATCATAGTAATAGAGTAATGAGCATTCCCCACCTTTTTTTTGCATGTTATTGCTTTTCCTAATATGCCTCCTATTCGATGGTGAATGCTTTAAGCTAGCGCATCATGATTATGTCCTTAGTCGTTCGTCCAACCCATTTTGCACTCCTAACCATCGACTAGAATTTTGGTAAGCCTCATCCTACAAACCTTTCAATCTTAAGCCACTACTTGCGGTGATCGCTTATCACCTATGAAACTAGTGTCTTAGAGTGTTGGCATCGCTCTGGTCATATTTTTAGCTGCTTTTTTTGTAGCCTCCCTAGATGGATATCATAATCTGATGATCTTTTAGAGGCAGTTACTTCTAAAGCAATTGATGCAAAAGTAACTCCTACTCACACTTCTATATCATTGGCCCGACTCAAGAGCCTTTCTATCTCTATTATTTTTTTAGGTTATTGATTTCACCTTGGTCCTAGTTAAATCCTTTATGCAGGTGGTCCAAATCCAAACGTTGCCCTTGAAATTATATCTCCTCACTAAATAGTTTAAGTTTTCCTTAATTGTCCACCCCAATCTTAAGTCTATCAAAAATTTTTTGAATGCTCACTTTCTCGATGAATCTTTTATAGTTTTAATACTTAAGCTAAGATATGTTCTTATTAAACTCTAGACCATATAAGATTATTTTTGTTTTAACCCAAATATCCATCCTTCTAGTGAGTTTTTTTAGGAAGATGCTTAAATGATCATCCAAATTTGACTTAATTAATGAATCTCTTATCTAGCAAATTTAGGTAATGCTTCTCTACCTCATTGTTCATTCCTCTAACAAATCAATCCTATTTTACATAGGCTTGATTTTTTACAAACCTTTGCAAGTGGATGCTCCAATGACACCTTATCATGTCTATTTGTGACTTAGGTGTTAGTGAAAGTTGACATTTTAAGGTCATTGTAAATTAAATATAGATCAATATGGATGAAAATGACTACTGAAATAAGCTTATATTTAATATGTCAGCATTCTTCTACAATCATTATTGTATTCTATGTCACAAAATTCTTATTATAGGAAAATAGCTTCGATCTTAGATTTATAATTATCTTTGAATGTTCAAGTGTAGGTTGATTCTAATGCCCTTTATCTTGATGAGGAGCATCCTCCCTCTTCCCCTGAAGAGAAGAGAGAGGGTAGGGGAATTTGCCGGCCGACACGAGCCATCCTTTATCAATATTGCCACCTCCTACAATCATCTTCAGAAATAGTAAATAGTCTAGTTTTTTACATTGTAATTTTGTCTTCTCCAGTCATCGTAAATGACAAATCTTTATAATCTTGAATAAAAAATAATGCATCAATTCTAACTCATTAGATCCCATAAAACCGATACATTTTGGTATTTCCGTTTCCATGACTTTAACTTAATGAATGAAAAATGTAAATCACATTGCAAAGCTACATTTTATTTAGGGTTTCAAATGCATTTTTTTTGTCAGAATTATAATATAAATATTTTAAGTAGGTGACAAGTTAAAAAAAAAAGTGTATATTAACTACATATTAATTGTTTCCTATTATAAAAAACACTCCCATTTATTATTTATCCTAAGTTCAAATTCGACTGTTCTCTACTAAAAATTTATTTACTTATTTATATATATAATATTTATCTTAAAATTCATTCATAATTATATAAATTATAAAAGTTTTGATCCATTAAATTTAAGAAAATTTATTTTGCCCTTCTTTATTTAAAAATTATATAAATTATAAAAGTTTTGATCCATTAAATTTAAGAAAATTTATTTTGCCCTCCTTTATTTAAAATCTCAATAACAACGGCTATATATTATATGAATGGTTGGCGAGTTATCTTTACATATATTTAATTTAATAATTGACTTTGTTATTATTGCAATCACAATTCTTGTTAGAGCAATTTCCATTGTTTTTTTTTTTTTTTGTGCTTAAAAAAAGAGGCCACAAAATACCTATCTACATAGGATAAGAATAGGCAATGTCAAAGTGTTTGGTGGCCATTGATATTTAATTATTATTATTATCTTTTTTTTCTTAAATTGGTTAAAGTCCGTAAAAAATTAAAGATAATGAAATAATGAGGTCTTGATTGGATTTGTCATCCCCATTGGGACGACTTTTTTATTGCATCTTAAAGCATAGAAAGCTGCTTTAAGAAGCAGTAAGAAAGGCGTTCCAAGGTTTCATTTACAATGACCTTTTTACTATTTTTAAAGAAACTTTTTATTATAAAGTTATTTTAAGCTACAATTTTTTGTACTAAAAAATTGATTCAAAAAGCTGTAAAAAAACTTTTCCAAACGAAGCCTTAATCTCCTCTGAGCCAAAAGAATGGAAAAAATTTATGATGAGCTTTAAAACTCTTGATTGTACATTGAGATGAGTGCAATACACAAATAATTTGCATTACACTATCTTAAAACAAATCCAATATCTTCAAAATTCATCATCATAAAAATTTTGATAATGAATTTTCTCCCAAAAAACAATCAAATATTATAATCTAATTTCTTTTTGAATCAAAAGGAAAGTTACTATGATTTATATAAGAAATCCATTAAGAGTCTCATAAATAATCTTAATCGACTGTTCTCTCTTAATTAAGATTAAATAATTCAGAAGATTGTGCATAAGAGAAAACTTCAAATAATAATAAAAAAAAAGTTTTCTTTGGTTCTTCATTTTTTTGGTATACAGTCTATCAATTTTCATAAACCCTTTCTCTTCATCCTTAGATGGCCAAATTAATTGAACATTAATGTTCCATTTAGGCATTTACTATGGTTTCAAAGCACACATTGTACTAAATTGGACAAAAGAGCCCAATCCAAAACATAATCACTTAATTACTACTAAGAAGTGGGCCTGTTGCGCGCCTATTTTGAGCTTTGACAGTGGGTTCACAATGACGATAAGTAGGGGTGTAAATGAGTCGATTTTAAGTTCGAGTCATCGCTGGCTTGAGCTAGAGTTTGAGCTTGATTAATTAATTGAGTTCGAGCTTTATTCTACGAGTTCAAGCCGACTCGTTTATTATAGAAGAGAGAAAATTATCATGATTTATGCAATTATTATAATGAAATGATAAAAAATGAGAAATTATAAGAATAATAATAAAGATCAATTACTTAATGTAATAAATTAGAATATATATTTTTAAATATTTTTAACAACTTTGTATTTAAAATCCTTCTAACTTATTTTGAGTAAATTTTATATTAATACTTTTTAAATGAGTCGGCTCACGAGCTTACGAGTCGAGTTAGGACTAGCTCAAGTTTGGCTCATTAGTTCATTAAACTCAGCTCATGAACCATTTAGGGTTGCTAGTCAAAGCTCTCAACCAGCAACAGACTAAGATGAGCTACATACAGCTTAAATCATCGCTATAGGAAGTTCTTGGCAGCAGCTTATAAACTTCTGAAAATAAGAACTTGCATGCCTGTTGGTTGCTGCTTGAATATTTTCATCTCTTGCAACATAGTAACATCTTATTAATTTATTTCAGAATATCATCCATCTGTTATTTTTTTCTGCTCCCTTTTAAGTTAAATAGTAATTTGAATTGAGAATAAATGAAAGTCCAAGAATGGAAGAGAGTAAGGATTCGTATGAGACTGTTTTTTTACTGTTTCTTAAAGCAATTTTTTAGTACAAAAGATTTATTTTTTATACTAAGAAACTACTTTAAGAAGCAGTAAGAAAGTCGTCCCAAACGAAGCCTTAGGCTTTATTTGGGATGGTTATTTTATTGCTTCCTAAAACAAATTTTTAGTACAAATATTTTATCAAAAAACTATTTTAAGAAGCAGTAATGAAGCCTAAGAAAAAAAAATTGTGGCTTTAGAGTTTAGTGGATTATTAGGGTAATTTTACAAAGAGGAGATGCCTCGCACTTAAAGGGTATATATATATATATTGGAAATTAATGTGCAAAAGCAATCAAAGAATTGAAATAATCAAATAACTATACGCATGGTTCAACCATTAATGATTCACGATTTAAACTTTAGATTTTAATGTTTCAGTCTACAACGATGAAACCTAAATGGAAATAACGAGAGAATCATTTTATTGTGAAAGTATGTTTTTCTTTTAAATTTTGATAAAACTCATTAAGAGGCCTATGCGTTGATTTAAAAATAATATATAAATCCTTAATAATTCATCAGCTCTCTAAATATATAATATTTAAAGCAAAATTTATGAGCTAATGATTCAATCTATTGCAAGATAAGGAAAACAATAAAAGCAATAAAACAAGCAATCCAGAAGGAATAGAAGAGACATATGCCACCCAAGAGTTGGACCACAAAGGAATGCAAGAGCAACAAAATAGTAGCAATTTGCTCCAGCCAGCAAAGATAGCATAAAGCCTCAGCAACCTGGCAACATCAACCTACACAAGAGGCAGACAAGAAGAAAAAAGATAGCAGAAATAAAAGGGAAACCACAACAATAGCTAACAACCAACACCCCATGCAAAAGATCCACAACAACCAAGAAAGGATCAATCTGGCACCGATCATCCAAACCCCAAAAAGGCCAAGAGATAAAACCAACAAGCCAACAGCCCCACTAGAAAAATTTGACCAACCTAAACCAATCCAAAGAAAAGGGGACCAACAACACATCAAAAAAAGGAAAAAACCAAAAAGGAAAATCTTTCTTTTTTTATTTTTCAACCCAAAACACCTTTGCCGAAACCTAGACTCCCCACATACCTCAACCACAACACATGATCCAGCCACCAACTAAAGCAACACCAACCCAAAACTAGAACCGATAGAGGAGGCCAATGACAACAGACAAAAACAACAAAGATAACAAATTACTTCTTTTAGATTTTCACCTACCCCATTTTCCACCTCCACGAGAAATGGCTTTTTCAACGATGCGACTAGCATTCAAACTATACATCGCATGAAACCCGTCCATCGGGTCATCCAATTGTTCCCTAATACCCCCATAGGGCGAGGAAACAGACCCATCCAACTAATCATAGTGATCCAAACAAGTGTCCTTCATGCTCAATGATAATTGAGCTTTCAAAGGATCATTTGAAATAAGAGAAGTTGGAACATCTATAAAAGGCACTTATTCATTTGGTTTCACAATATTTGGTGACAAAGCTGATTCCGAAGAAGGTAAGAGTGAATCATCATTAGCTCTACTAGAAGATTCATTCAACACCACCGTATTAACATGACAAAAATCCTTCTCAACAACACCAGGTGAATCAAATGGTTGATATTCATCAGTAGGAATTAAAGCCAATTTGTTAGCCATCTCATTAATAATTCCCTCACCAAATCCATCCTTTTGAACTGAACAAGCCAGATTCACTAAAAGAGAAGCACATTGATTACCATAATTTAGCACAACATGATCAATTGAATCTATACCCACCATATTAATTTTAATACTAGGATCCTTCTCCAACGCAGAACTAATAACAAGAAGATTGATAGGATTCTCATAGCCCAAATTAACAGGCTCAAACGAATGCTTTGCATCAACAACAATCAAAGGATGAAGAATAATCTCATTTTTCCAAATGACCCAAAACACCAGCATCCACATTATCATGCAATAATAAGTCAACACAAACATTGCCTTAGACATTATCATGCACATCATTAGAAAGTATATCACCCACATTAATAAGAGGGTTAAGTAAGTGAGAAACCAACATACCACCAGTATTGTTCACATTATCCCTAGGCATAGTAGGTTCTTTAACTAAATGAGGATGAGGGTGAACACATTCTTTTTTAAAATGACTTAAATATTTATAATGATCACAAAAGGATGTAAACTCTTCCATCAAAACACTATGAATATAAAAAAATTTTCATGGCCTTTCCAAACATTATCCGAATATCATTTCATGATACCGAACTCCACCATCACTCTAGCAAAAGACAGACGAGAGCCCACCGCGTTGGTAGTATCGGTATGAAGGGGATAGCCTAAAATGGAACCATGACTGTGTAGGATACAGGGTGCAAAAAAATGTGGGCGAAGGTTCCAGAATGAAACCCAAACTGAAATAATGGGGGTTTCTTCAAAAATATCCACAAATGGTGACCACTTAGTCAACTTCATGAAACAACTACTAACAGAGTATGAGCAGTGAGCAAAAACTTTGTAATAATCCATATCACTACACAATTTTATCACAACATGTCAGGAATCCAAGAAGGTGACGGAGAACTCACAGAACAATTTCAAGTTAAAAAGAACTTCCTAATCGCATCCAGAGAAGGCCTACGATTGGGAAAATAACTAATAAGAGAAAAGGCAAAAGGGTCAGCAAGAGCTAACACTTATTCCTCCGAAATCCAAAGAAAAGGCAACCTAAAAAAGTAGAGGTTTTAAGGTCCGCAAAATGGAACCAACGTCGAAGCCCACAATAGGGCATCAAGAAAATATTGAGAGTTGGCTTTGCCATTCAAAAAATCGGGGTCATCTAACCTTACTTGATTAACCGCCATTCACCGAGGCGAAGGTGGAACGATCAAGAAAAGGAGAACACCAATGCTAAGAAAAATAAAAACCTCTCAAAGAGAGAAGAAAAAAAAAACAACCATAAAGAAATGAGAGAAACTTCCCTGAGCTGGAGAGAAGGATGGCGAGTAGGAAACTAGACCCTCGGCTGGGGAAGGCTGCTAGGGCGAAAACCCTAGCAAAGCTGATTGCTTTCTTCTGTGATATTGTGAAAATATGTAAACGAAGAAGTCATTGGATTTAGGGTTTGTTTGGGATGGGTTGTAGTATTTTATAAAGTTTGTTGTGAAATTATTTTGAAAAAAAACAACTTCGTTATTGTAGTTGCAGAAAGCAAATCTCTACTACATAAAATTTTAAAATAAGTGAGAAAGCAATAAAAAATTAAATAACAACAAAATAAACTTGTGGTTGATGGATGAAAAATAAAGCAACCAAAAACTATCCCAAATAGATAATTTGGCTATGTTTGGGACAATTTTTTACCATTGACTTTTTGTTGCCTTCAAAAAATTTTGTCCTAAAAAGCTGCTTTAGAAAACAATAAGAAAGCTGTTCAAAATGAAATCTCAGCTTTTTTGGGACAATTTAAGGTTTCGTTTTGGACAATTTTCTTACTGCTTCTTAAAGCAACTTTAAGAAGCAATAAAAAAGATGTTACAAACAAAGCCTAAGTTTTTATATTTTTGCTTCTTAAAGGTCTTTTTTATCACAATTTCAAAAATACTTTCCAAAAATAACATTTTAAAGTCATAAGTTTCAAAAAATGATAAAAAAATTTGTTTTCCAAATAATTTTTTTTTCTAATTATATATTTTTCTTACCATCAAAGCAGCAAACAAATTCTTAACTTAAATAAAAAAAATACAAATCTTTAGAAGGGAAAGCAAAAAAAAAAAAAGAAGACGAAAAAGAAGAAGAAGAAGAAGAAAGAAACTTACTTAAAAGAACATCAACAAATGCATATAACTTTTCAAAGAAGCCTAGCCTTTTGTTAAATGGGCGATGTATGCTGTTGAAGTTGCTTGTTCAAAGAAAAACTTGTTATTATTAATATTTTTTAACACAAAATTATTTACGTACCTTAAAAAATAAAATAATCTCGAGATATAAAATATATTTATAATTTACATAAATTGAATTAAAGTAAATGTATTTAAAGCTTTAGGCCTAATATGAAAATTTTTCACAATTTATCTAAACCGTTTAGCTTTATTTGATGTTTAAGCATACTTGAATAATACTTCAACTCTTTTAAATACTTTGAGATCTGTAATTTACATCAAATATCATATTTATGTTTTATTTGGGACAACTTTTTTACAGTTTAATTTGTAAAGTAGCTTTTTAGTATTGTTTGCGTCCAGGAGTATTCGCGGCGGTGGAGAAATATAAAGTTTATCGTCTTAGCATTGTACGAAAATCCGGCACGCAATCAGAAAAGGAGAGAGGGTCTAGCATTTATGAGACACCAAAATTTTTACGTGGAAAACCCCTGTAAAAGGGGGAAAAACCACGGGGCCTAGCCCAGTTTGAATGAATCCGCTAGTATTGCAGTCGATTACAACTGAGGCCCTTCCTTGGTGGAAGGTCTTAGCTTGATGTACAACTTATGGAGTACATTACATGATGTAAATACAAAGGATCACTATTGACATGTTCGCTTTGTTAGAAGGACTGCAGTCGGCGGGCGACGTAGGTCAGGAGGATCGTAGTCAGCTGGCGACGGAGGACTGTAGTCGGCGGGCGACATAAGTCAGGAGGACCGTAGTCAATGGGCGACGGATGTCGGAAAGACTGTAGTCAGCGGGCGACGTAAGTCAGGAGGACCGTAGTCGGACTGGCGACGGAGGTCGGAAGGACTGTAGTCTGACGACGAAGACCAGTAGGACAGCGTCAGGTAGAAGTCCAGCAATGAAAAGAAATGCATCTTCGCATAGATGTCCAACGAAGTCCGATAACCGGTAGAAGTCTGGCATCGGGTAGAGACTTGGCGAAGAGTGAAGGTCCGACGTCGGGTAGAAGTCCGTCGTCTGTTGGTGGCAGAGGAGAAATCCGGCCTCCCTTGGGCAGAGTTTCGGCGTCAGGAGGGAATTCTCTTGTAAATTGGGAAGAATTTCAGCATCACGTGGAAGTTGTACAAATTCTCGGCGTTTTCTGAAAATCCGGCAGAGTTCCGGAGTCTTCAGGCGGCAGGAAGAGCTCCGACGCACTACAGGAAAATCACTTATTACCGGCGGAATTTTCCGGCGGCTTTCCGGCGGTTTTTGACGGCGGTTTTCCGGCGGCTTTCCGGCGGTTTTTTTTTGACGGCTTTCCGACTACAAAAAATTTCCGGCGGCTTTCCGACGGCTTTCCGGCGGCTTTCCGACGGCTAATTTCCCCGCAAAATTTTGCGACGGCTAATTTCCCGAAAAATTATCCCGCAGAATTTTCCGGCGGCTTTCCGGCGGCTTTCCGACGGCTTTCCGGCGACTTTCCGACTGCTTTCCGACGAACCTGTAGTGACGGTGGTCGAGGAGGTGAGGAATCTCCTTTTCCCCTTTCTCCTCTTCTTCTTCTCTCTCTTTACTTGAGTTCCCTTGGTGTAGAATGAGGGCTCTATTTATAGTTTTTTTTTAGTGGCATAGCCCGTAAATAGGCGTGAGATCAGGGGCGAATTGGGAGTGTTTTGAATGGACGGCCGATATCGAATCCTTTGATCATGTACCGTTCGTTGGACATTTGAAGGCCTTACTGATGTCAAAATTTGGCGATCTTGGGCTTGTTGGATTCGTCTCGTCGAGCCGTTCGATTCGAGTATAAGCTCGTCAAACTCGGAGACCGTTTGGTAACTCAAATTGCGGTTTGAACCTTCCAATAGCGCTTTGAGCCTTTGATTCGGACTCATTTGGGCTCGGATTTGGTTGATCTTGGTGTCGTTGGGTTCGTATTTCTGAGATGCTCATTTTGACTATAAGCTCGTTGAAATCGGAGTTCGGGAGCTTTCAATTTAATTTTTGAAGTTTCCAACTAGCTTTTGCCTCAAGATTCGTGCCCGATCAAGATAATTTTGTGATGCCGTATCAAGTATAATATTTTTTTGAATTTAAAATTTTCGTACTAAAAAAAACTTTTAGAAAGCTGTTAGAAAATTGTCCCAAATGAAATTCATAATCCTATCAATTACAAATTACAAGTCTATGGACACCATTTGTGCTTAGATTTATTCATTATATTCTATTTTTTAACGGCTATGATTCACTGTTATATTTAAAATAAATCATTTAAGGTTAAATGTAATAATAAATAATTATTTATAATTTGAGATATAAATGAATTTATGTGAGCTATTATTTGAGATATAAATTAAACCAATTTAAAATTAGAATATTCCGCATTTCTTAGCCGCAAAGATATGTTGCTGGTAAGTTCTAACAACTTCAAAATAATTTGATTTCATTCATTAATCCAATATAAAAAAAATATCATTATAAAGAAGCCAAATTATAAAAAAAAACTAAAATAAAATAAAATAATCAAGAATATCCTTAATAATACTAATAATAAATATTTGATTATAATTATTAATAATATTAATATATATATATATATATATATATATATATATATATATATATATATATATATATATATATATATATATATATATATATATATATATATATATATATATTTGTATGTGATAATATTAATATGATAAAATAACAACTCTAATAATCCTACTACATGTAATGGATTTTGAAAAAGCTATTACTTTAGGCTAAATTTTATATTTGGTCCTTTGTTGATAACATGTTGAAATATTCTATATTTTTATGAATAATAGATGCTCTTCATTGAGCCCTATTCCATAAAAAATTAATTGGTGATAATGTACTTGATAATTAGCTCAATTGAAAGCAATGTTGAAGTCTTTGATTAGTGGACATAATATATCATTTTTTATGCTCTTGATGCCATAAGTTAGGAGTGTCAAAGTATGATCTGATCAGCCAACACAGCTACAAGTTTTGAGTTTGGGTTGACCCGTATAATAAATGAATTGGGCTTTGGTTGACCCGTCAACCCTATTTTGACTTTAAAATGATTGTTCAATATTTTTTCCTTAATTTTTTGTTGTTAATATAATTATCTTATTTTTTATCAATATTTAATCTAAATTTTATAGTTAACAAGATTATAAAATTATTATTTTAATTAAAATGGGTTATCATATTATGTTCGGGTTGCTAGCTGGTTAGATTTATGTCCAACTTTTTAACCCGTTTATTAAATGGAACAGATTCATATAAGCCACAGTGAGGAATAAGCTGCATCTGTAATATTTTTCTTCAGTAATGTTATTATCAAGGAAAAATATCATATTTTATTTTTCAACACAAGAAAGGAAAGCTTCCTTTCCTCCATGTTGAATGATGGATACTTTGTGAGGAAGTGAAAAGATATGTTCAATCATTATGGAGTTTTGGAAGGACATTCAAGCACTTTATGATTTTTGTTTTTGAAGGGGAATTTTTATGATTTTGACATATGAAAAATAAAGTTTAGTTGATATTATAGAGCAAACATACATGTGAAGATCAAAGATTAAAAAGTTGATGTGGCTATCATACATATATAGCTTGTGGAGCAATGTGTTTCTTAGAAGGTTAGCGCTCACCACATAATGAGATTAGTGTATTTCGAGCCTTGTCGTTATGGATGTTAGGAAAGTTGCTATTTGCATGTTTTACATTCTTGCAACTTGTATTATTTTGATGATTCCAAATATTATTGTTTTATGTGTAGTTATCTCCTAACACTTTTTGGAAGATTTATTTTTGCTCTTGTGTGTACTAATATTTCAGGAAAATCAAACTCCAAACTACGAAGATTTCAAATCAAATTCAGCATGAGATACTTTATGAAATTGAAGCTTGTACTTTTTATTTGAATTAAATTTGAGAGGGAGTGATTGTAATTGAGTGAATAAATTTACACAAACTTAAAGGAGATCTTGAAAAAGTTTTTATACTGATCGTACGGGACGAACATTGTTCTTACGGGACGATCCGATCAGTTATCTCCTTGTAAGAGCAATGGAACGGACAAGAACTGAACTGGAAATATTTTCTAAGTCCTAATCGTCCAGACAAAATCATTTTCGTCCCAAGACGAGTTTCTTTCTGCAAAAATTTCGTCCAGACGAAGTCTAGTTCGTCCAGGACGATGGGAACCGACTATGGCAGTTTCTGGCAGTTTCCGGAACCGACTTTTGATATAACTGTTCGTCCAGACGAAATATTTTCGTCCCGGGAAGAACCAATTTAGTCCAAGACGAAATTGGTTCGTACAGATGAACAAAATTTCGTCTGGGACGATCCAGTGCGCAGAAAAACTTGTTTTGGGCAGTTTTTTGGACGGTTTTTCTTCTCCTTTCTATATAAGGAGTCCTAGAAACTATTACAAATGCCTTTGGAGTTGTTTTCTCTTGAGAGGGATCATTGAGAGGGAGAAGATCCTTGGAGGGGATTTCAAGGGAGTGTGGAGGGGATATTCACACGGTTGCTCCGGCGAAGGCTCTCAAGTGAAGTTCAACAACATCGGTCCGGTTCTCTGCCGACACTTGGAGAAGTGTAAAAGGACAACAAAGTGTATCTTTGACAGTCATTGTGTCTTCGTTCTTGTGGAGAAAACTTGAAGAGAGAACTTGAAAGGGAGAGAGGAAAGGGTGGAGTTTGAGAGGGAGAAGATCCTTGAAGGGGATTTTAAGGGAGTGTGAAGGGGATATTCACACAGTTGCTCCGGCGAACTTGCACCTCATTACCATCGGATTCAAGGGTCGTCTTGAGGGAAGTTTTGGCAAGAAGAAGATCTCTTTGGTGTTAAAGAACCCGGCTACTCCGCCGCACCGGGGAAGGTGAAAGTGATTTTGTATAGGCTTCTCCGCCTTGCTGTGGGAGCAAAAGGAGAGTCACTTTGTGGTATTAGTGCAATACTCAGAGGGTGCCTCTGGGGAGTGGATGTAGGTCAAGGTTTGACCGAACCACTATAAATCTGGTGTGTTCTTTCTCTTATTTTTTATTCCGCATTTAATTTCATTGCAAGTTGTTTACTCTGGTTGAAAAGTTTATTTTAAACTTTAATTTTAACTTGCATCAATAATTCAAAAGGTTTTCTAAAATTCCAAGAGTTGAAGTTACATTTTTTAAATTGCCAATTCACCCCCCCTCTTGGTTAGCCTTGGGACATTCACTTAGGCTTAACATCCTAATTACTAGACCCAACAATGGAGAGAGAAAGAACTCTGCCACATGCTTAAGCATGAAATACCTTTTTTTAGGATAATTTTATTTCATCAAAAAGATGATAACAAAGTCCTTAAAATGAAACCACAACACACTAATGCTCAATTAGCTACAATAATAATAAAAAAAAAATAAAAAAAAACTTATAAAGCACATGATTCCAATCTAAATTACAAAATTAATGCAGTAAGTAAAATGGTAAGCATGAAGCCAAAGCCCAAAAAATTCAGAGGAAGCATCCACTGCCAGCAAGCCAATCTACATTAAGGGCAAGAAGAATCACTCATTCTGTAAAAGAGAATCATAATTGCATAACAATTGACATATACCAAAAAACCATATAGGGCCATGAACATTATCACAAGCACTGAAAATACAACAATCTTCCCAAAGAAAGAGTCCTAATAAATGCTTAAATGAAATTGGTAAGCACCAATTATATGCTAAAATGAAAGGCAAATGCAATTCTTTTTCAATATAACTCCTGAGGCGTGACACTTATGAATGAGGATTATAGAAATATTAGCAAAAATCTTAGGCATTGAAGAACCATTGAAAAGGCAGCAATAGTATTGCTTAAATTACCCTTAATAATATGTCAATATTCTTTTATAGAAATAAGTAGTAAAACCATCCGAACCTGCAATAAAATATTTATTCATGTCCATAATAATGTTAAAAAACTTCAGTTGCAGCAGGAACAATATTGAAATTAAGATTTATGCTCATTAGAAATAAGAGAACGAATATACTGAAGGTTAGAAATAATATTTACATTCTTAATTAGTACTCCCAAGCAAAGACTTGAAATGAGAAACAACTGAGCTACAAATATTATCCTGGTCTTAACCCACATTCTTGACTCCAACTTATTTTTCTTGAAGAAAGATTTTCCCTGATTTTTAGAAGCTAAAACATGAAAATATTTTATATTTCTATCGCCTTCAAAAATATGTTTAGAGTTAGCCTTTTGACGTCAAAATTCCTTTTATTTGAGTTGAAGATCTATAAGAAAGTTTTTAGCATAATTTTTTTTTATTTTCCTCACAATGATGAAAAATATAAAAATTCTCCAAATTAATCACATCATGACCAATTGAAAGCCGTTTTTTGGTAGAGGACTCTACTAGTGAAGTCTTTGATTAATACATCATATAATATTTTTTACGCTCTTGATTCCATAAACCAAAATGAATCAAAAAATCAAAATTTTAGGAATCACATTGATGAAAATAATTTTGAAAATGTTTATATTGCAATGAGAAGTGACAAAAATATGGCAATCCAAAATCAAAGAATGTTTGTGAATTAAAGGCATGTGTCTAAATGCCTTTAATTCACAAACATTCTTTAAAGGCCTGTGTCTAAATCAAAACTATTTCAGCGTTCAATCCCGTCTCTCCGTCTGCTAGGGTTTCGCCCTTTTAGGGCTTCTTCCCTTGCACCGCCATCCTTGCCGGCGGTAAGCTTTTAATGGCGAAAAAATTACTTAATCCTGGTTTCCTTTCGGGTAAGCAACCTAAATCCTTTAAGGATGCTCTTTCTGGTTCCGTCGATTCGAATGTTTTTCCGGAATTTCGCATTTCTTCGAATCGGGGAATGCCATCTCTGTGGTTTTCGGAAGAGGAATTTTTGCATCTAGCTAAGCCCTTTGAGTTTGCGTTGGTTGGTAGATTTCCCCTTAAACGTCCTTCTTTAGATTCAATCCGTAGGTTTTTCGTGATTTTAAAGTTATCTGGGGAATTTTTGGTGACTTTGTTGGATCAAGCTAATGTTTTAATCAAGCTTGCCAATGATATGGTTTATGCTAGGGTTTTGCTCACAGGTCTTACTTGGTTTATGGCTATTTTATGAAAGTGATAAAGTGGTCTCCGGTTCTAGATTTGTCGGAAGAATCTCCGATTGTCCCTGTTTGGCTTTCTTTTCCGTGATTACGTCCCCATCTTTTCTCCTCCCGTATTCTTTTTGGGTTGGGTTCGGTCTTTGGAAGGCCGATTCATACTAATTCTGCTACGGCTACTGGTTCCCGTCCATCAGTTGCGCGTGTGCTTGTTGAAATAGATGTATCCAAATCCTTTTCTGATACTGTTTGGTTGGGTCCGGAGAAGTTTGGGTATGCCCAAAAAGTCATTTTTGAGGGCATGCCTAATTTTTGTTCTTTCTGCAAAGCTTTAGGTCATAAAAAATTAGAATGTCCAAAAATTTCGTCCAAAACTACCCCGGTTGGTTTCTCTGCCCCCGTGGATATTCCTCCAGTCCCTGTTTCTAATGAATACCCGATTACTGCTCCTGTTTTTTATAATTCTGCGAATTTATGTAATGTTGTAATCGAGCGAGATGCTTTAGAATGTGAAAATCTTGTTAATTGCCAGTCTGCTGATGTGGAGGGTGTGGTTTTGCCTGATGTTGATTGTCGGGTTGTTTCTCCTGATGCGGGTGTGCTGCCTGATTTGGTTGTGGGCGGTGTTTTTACTATTGCTGATGTTTCAAATTGTGTTGGTGTGGATCTTAATAATGCTAATGTTTTACACCCTTCTTCTGTTGATGCTTTGCGGGAAGGAGTTGTTTATACTGCGAATGTTAGTGGTGTTGGTGAAAGGCTGGAGAAGGATTTTGGTATTAATTCTACCTTATCTCCTAATGCTGTGCCGTTTTTTCTTCCTATATTACCGTCTGATTGTGTTGAGGTATTGCCGGAAAATTCTGTGGTTGAGCCTGTAACTGGGGATCTTCCTCCGGTTAATTGTTCGGGTGTGCCTCAAAAACGCTCTATGGTTTCTAATAATGTCATTGAGGTTCCCGTTAATTTGGTTGATACGCGATTTGTGGGCACTTCTTTAGGCGACTCCTCTGGACTGGATATTAGGAATCATTTGAATTGGTTGGATTCATCCGAGGGTGAACCTGACTCTGAATTCTCTGATGGAGCTGACTTGGCGTCACCGAATTTCTGTGGTGGGTCTGACCCGGGTTGTGATTTCACTCTTGTTAATGTTAGACCCACTTCTTATGTTGGATCTCGGGGTAGATCTCGTGGTAGAGGCAGGGGTCACCGTAGGCGATATTGATTTCTGCTAATCCTCTGTCTTGGTTTTGTTCTTTTTTTTGTCGTATGGTTTTGTTGTTAGGTCGTAGAATGGGCAATGATGGGTTGGTGCTCGCACCATTGTATTTCGCTGGTGGCAACCATTGCTGTGGAAGTTTCGGGTTGCTTCGGGTCGGCTTTTATTCTCCACCTTTTGGACGGTCCTGGTGGGGTGTGGTGGTGCTGGAAGCCTCAACCACTAACTGAGCCCGCGGTTTCTTTGTAATTTTCTTTTTATTTCCGTGCTCTTTCTTATTGTAACCGTTTTTTATTATTATTAATATATGTTTCTTTTCCAAAAAAAAAAAAAAAGGGCATGTGTCTAAATAATGATATACAAGATGATGATACAAGTTTATAAATAAAATGATGAACATTGTATTTAAATGATATACAAAACATCAACTTAAATAATTATTATACTAAAAAAAATCAAAGATGAGGATTATATAATCATTATAATCAAAATTTATTATATATCAATATAGTTCATTACTTGTATGGATTGATACTTATTTCTTCGCTATAAAAAATTAATGTATATAAACTTCTTAAAATTTTATTCATCAAATAATATGATAAATTTAACTATCTCATCATATTAATAAGACTAAATGAACTAATGAAAGTAAACAAAACATATTTTATAATATCACTATCAAAAAATCAGGCTTTCGCAGCACAAATTTTGACTTTTCCTGGCGGTTTTACCCGCCACTAATATTTTTGCAGCGATTTTATGACCGCTGGATGTCCGCCATGATTACAATGCATTGCAAAGACATTCAGTGGCGGTTTCAGGACCGGCAGGGTAGAACGTACGACTGCAGATTTTAGCTCTTCATAACCTAACTTAATTATTTATATTTTTATTTAAGTGAACCACATTCTTATGATCTATATGTATAGGTTTGGTCAAGGCCAAATACTCACATAAGGATAACCATTGACACATTTAAAGCAAGTAACATTGATACCTTAAAATGAGAGGTTCCAGTTGAAGCCTATCCTTTGGAATCATTGATCCCTTTAGAAATTAATAAAGCATAATGCAAGAGAATGTCTAGGTGCTACTTCTAAATAAAGTCAAAAATTTATTATGCAATTGTGATATAAAAGATATTACTTAATATGAACAACAACTCAAAATGCATATATCCTTGAGTTAAGATATCATGGTGAATGTTAGTTCATAAAACAAATAAAAAATTTCAGATCATTATTTTGATCCTCTCTCAAATCACAAAGGCTAATCAAACTAGTGCTAAAGCACTTTTGGTGGCGATTTTTAAACCGCTTCTAACAAGAGTTGCGAAAACATGAACTTTTTGGTAGTGTATATACAATAAATAAATAAATGATACAGCAAATGTCAAGAGAAATATACTAATAAGGATGGCGGCATTTATTCCATAACAAACAAGAATCCCATACTTGTTGTTGGCCACTTGAAGCATAGGCCTAGCATATCAATTAAGGTTCTAAGTTTTGCACTCTAATACTTGGTGTTCCACAAACCCTAGATTTAGAAGAATTTAGAAGAACATAAATTGAATAAATATTTAATAAACCAAAATACTAAATAATTAAAAAATCAATTTAAGCATAATCTTATAATAAATTATTTTTAGAATTTCATCTAATTTATACTTCATAATTGATCCTAATAGATCATGAATTATTTAATAATTTTTTTTTTTTTTATAAAAAAGTTCCACCATAGGCTTTTGAAAATTTTAATACCCCTTTAAAATTCAATTTTTATATAATCATTTTAAATATTAATTACAACATATCATATATTTTTATTAATTTATTTAATGAATGGAATAACTTCTACTAATTCAATCTAACTAATTTTCAACATATACCCTTATCCTATAAAAACCTATGAGTTTCCATAACTACTAAGAAAGAAAACAACATTAGAGGTTTACCTTTTACAAACAAACAAAGAGAGGAAAAATTTAAAGTAAGAATAAAACCCCTTTCTTACGACACATGCTCGAAATAAACTATTTGATAACCCATGCATACTCTAGATCATGCCTTCATGAACATTCACTTGGGCACCCTCCCATGCTCCATAACTTCTCTTGTTACCTTACCCCTCTTGCAAGGTTATCTCTACTCTAGTAAGAACCATCATTCCTCCTAGACATAAAATGGATGTGAGGTAGTGAGAAATCAACAATTGTTAGGCATTTTTTTGTTAAATTAACATAATTTGAAAAGGGTTTACTTATGGGTTATTACATCATGCATTTAAAGATCTTATTAAAGAATAGTATTAGTCATAAATATTTTAGATGTTAATATGAGAGTTGAAGTAGGTTTATCCATTATATAATAATTTAGCCGAGTTCCATTTAAAATTTTGTTTAGATAAATAACCAGGTGTTAATTCATGTCTTCTTTGAAATTAAGATTAAAATGATCAACACAATAGAATTTACCTCTATTAACATCAATTTTATCTTCTTTTGTAGAATAAAGTCTTCCCCCTAAAATTTTCACTAGTGGATTCCCAAGACTTAGCTTTGGCTAGCTTCAAAAAAATCTAAAATTTTACAATATCTTTCCCTTGACACCCTTAGACTAAGTTAACCCTAGTTTTCCTTAGGTAGCATTCGAGACCCTTTGGAAAATTACCCTAGTTTTTCTAAGCCCATTTGGATATAATTTAATAATTGAAAAATATATTTGTAAATTGTTGAAGTAAATATAAGATTAGAAACCCATTAGAAGCTTAGGTGGGCCAACAAAATTGATTAGTACATTCATGATCTAGTTAAACATTGACTAACCTAGAAAACTCATAGAGACTTTAGGATACTCCCTAGTCATTTTGGATAGGTAATGGACCCCAATAGGTCAACCCTATGTTAACCTTAAGTTAAATCCTAAAATATTCAATATTACCCAAATACCCTTAAACCTAAGATCTATCTGAGGTGGCCTATGAGCCTATGATTCATCTTAGAGTTTTAGGTTCACTCTTGAACTTACCCCATGGGTCAAGGAGCCTTGATCAACTCCTTTGACCCCTAGTCAAAAGGGGGGTTGACCAAGGTTAAGCCTAAATCCAAATTATATTTTAATATGTAATCCAAGTCATTTGACTTGGGACTTGAGTTTAAATGGGCTTAAGCAACGTTAAGGATGATTTGACTCAACATTAACTTTCGATTAAACATTTTTTATCATGGTCAGCCCTAGTTTGACTTAAACCTTAAATCAAACCCAAATTACCAAAACTTACAAATTGGCCATAATTTTGAATGCACATGACCCTAAATTATTTTAAGGTCACTTGGGAATTTAGGGTCACTTTAGTTCATGGTTGACTCATGGTCAAACACTTTTAACCATGATCAACCCATGTTGGACATAAGCTTTAATTAAACCCCAATTAAACCTAGGAGTCAAATCTAAATCAAATAGCCATGCCTTTGAGTTCATGTGACCTAACACAATTTAGTATCACTTGGATTCATGGTTGACCTGTGATTAAAGCCCCTTTAACCATGGTCAACTCATGTTTGGCTTAAAACCTAAAACCATAAACCTTATTTTCAAAAATTTTAAAATCGTTAATTTGATTTTAACTTGGCTAAAATGATTCTAACTGATCTTATTGTCACTTGGGGAGATACCTAGCCCATGGTCAAGCCGATTTGATAATGGATGCCCTAATTATTAAAATGCTCCTAAGGTATCTGATTCATCATTAATGACCTTCAGTTAAACGCAATCAAACTAAGTCCAACCTCAACCAAACCTTGTTTGGCCCTTCTGAAGTCCTTGGGCTTATTACCCAGGTCAACCATACCCAACTAGTTGTCTAAGGTGTGAACCCAGGCTAATGTGATCTAAGTTATATGTCTCAGCTCAAAATCAAGCTAAGTACATTCCATCCCACAGCTTGGCCAACTATCCCCAACTACCCTGAGGTGATCTACATCATCATGTGGATCTTAGGATGATTAATAATTGGCAGTTTGATAAACAAACCATGAAATTCTAAGATAAAATTGGTTAAGAACAAATTTAATGCACAACTAGTCAATTCCCTTAGAATACTCTATGACACTTGTCCATACCTTGATGGTTTGTCCCTACCCTAGTTTACCTTGTTTGGCATTAGTAAAGGTAAGAAACTATTGAGATTCACCTATAAATATCTTCACACCCAAGTGACACCAATTGTGTAATCCAATTCTCCTTCATTTTGTAGAGCTCCAACAGTCATTGCCAAGCCTTCCTTAGTTTGAATTTATCCTTTAACCCTATGATTATTCAACATTTGATAGCCTCTTTTATTGTGTTGGTGCATTTGGAGATCCAACCCTCCTTAGTAAGAGAAATTTTCAATAAATATTGACTTCATGATCACACAAATCTATTGTAATCATAAATTAAAGAGCATCAATTGGGTCATGGTGTACATAATTCCCTTGAATTTGAAATGTTGGTTGCACACATTGTAAGGTATATGTTAGAAAGTTCTTATCATTAAAAAAAATAATCTTATCATTAGATTATAAGATATCAGTATTTTAATCCTCCGTAATCTAATGGATCAAGAAAATCTTCCTTGATCATCTCATATCAAAAGAATTTCTACGAATGGCTTCTCTTATAAGCTGAAGGTAGAAGAGGACTCAATAATTGTCCATTTTATTTAAATAGAATGAACAATCATTATTGAGTTGAAACAAACCCTATCCTACCTCCCCTCATTAACACAAGATTAAATAGAGTTGTTTGATCTAATATTAGATGGTTATAATTAATTCCATATGAAGGTGAGATCCACCTATTTAGTAGAAAGTCCAATAATAACTTGCCACATGTAAGTCGCAATGCCATCCAAGTCAATTTAATTACATTGATGTAAATAATTTATTTAATATGATAAATACCTATAATTTTGAAAATTCATAGACGATTCATTTTTAATCCATGGGTGATTAAGCCCTCTATGGATTGAAAAAAAATTGTAGAAAAATATAAAAATAAATTTAAAGGGGTTTAAATGTACCTATATATGATTCAATTTAATGAATGTAGATGGTAAATGAAGAGCTTAATGCACTTAATCACTTCTATTTGACCTCAAATTGGTATGAATGATTATCTGATGAGTCACATGTATCCTTGGCATTTGTCATGGCAATTTGTGGTAAATTCAAACCCTAATTGACTTTTCAAAGTCTAAGGTATTAAAATGACTAACTAATAAAAGAAGCATAATAAATCACCCTTGATTCTAAAAAAAAAACAAAATTAAAACAATCATATCATGTTGATCATATGAAAAAAAATTCTAAATCCTTAGGACCCTCATTTTTACCCATAAGAATTTTTGAAGGTATATATTCTTGAAACATAGAAAAATTCTAAAAATTTCATTTCAAATCCAAATTATCACAAATTTTTAGAGTTTGATATTGAGGTTCATAGCAACCTTTTTTTTTTTCTTTAATTCATGAGAATTTGAGATCATCTGCTTAAAAAATTATAAAACCCTAATCTTAGTATAAGAGAGTGAACCTATAGACATAAGGATTTTGCATTACTCATAAATAGTTAAAAAAAAATGAAATCACTTGCAATAAAAACATAATCAGTCATAAAATCCATAAAAAAATAACCTTAAGTCATGTTTAAGATAAAACAATATGATTTATGAATTTTTTAAATATTAAATTTATTTTAAATTAATAAATCCTTCAAAATCATATTTAACTTTAAATGGTTTGAAATATTCAAGGAATGATTTTGATATCCATAATGACCTATGGCTTAAATTTCATTAGAATTTGAATCCATTTTGATAGGAAATTGTAATTCATGTCTAGAAATTTCTAAAAAAATTATACATGTTCTAGAAAAAAAAAATCAAAAAGTACAATAAGCTTCTAATAAAATATATAAATGGGAAAAGAAGTCTGAGAGAGATTGTTTATCTAATTACAAATTTTAATCAATTAAGAAGTTCAATAAATCATAATAAATTATAAATAGCTTCAAATGGTCTAAAATTTTTAGTTAATATTCTTTGAGTCATCCTTGACAAGTAAGAATACAATTGATTTTAGAGAGATTTGTGATTACAAATAAGTGAAGAGTGTATGCTTTATTCAAAATTACCAAGTTTCATATTATTTATTGGTGTCCTGTCTATTATATTTATAAAAATAACATTCATAATTCTTTTTAGAGGATTTATAACACATAAGAATGGCTTGAAATGATCTGTAACCTCAAGCAAAAACTTGAGGACAAGTTTCTAAGAGCTTTAACAAATGTGTTTCTAAAGAACTTCTACATGATAATAAAAATGGCTTGGCATGAATGGATTTTGAATGTTGAATGTGAAATTTTGATCTAGAGTTAATGGTAGAGTATGGTGGAGTATAAGAAGATGTTGAAGTGTAGGGAATATGACCTAGTGGGCCAAGTTACATTCATGGTTATGTGGAAGTGTTCGAAATGGTTTTAAGATTTTATTTATTGGTTTATTGAATATTAATCTTAGAAATGGAGGAAGAGTTATGGAGAGTTTAGAGCATATATTCAAGAGAAATTGTGAATAATATAAAAGATTAAATAAATAAAGAAAATTACTTAATCTCAACATAGAAAAGGCACGCACTTGAAGGCACCAAGAAAATGAAGAGAATTTCTTCACAAAATTTTTTATTTTCAAATATTGAAAATTATAATGTATATCAACTCATATTTATAGGTATTATAAGACTAACTTTTGGAGGGAAAAGATAGAGGTAAAGAAAGGATTGGTGGATATTAAAGAAGAGTTTCAACCAGCCATGTTTTTATTATCTCATCCATACCAAATCATATCATGGTTGATCATATAATTTTATATGTGAAAAATAAAATATAAATTATATTAAAAATATTTAAAACTATAGCTCTCCATTGGGATCTTATAATTGGGGTTTTTTTAAAAAAAAAAAAATCTATGCATTGGGCCTTAATCTTAACTATTGTAATTGAGCTTTTAACTTAATTTTCTTCATCCATATGAGGCCCTACATCAGTTGAACTTTGACATATTATAGTTGATAAAATTTATTGCTAGCATCAGGAGTAGGATGTTGGTGACTAACATTGGTTGATTGTAGATTTATGAGGAAAATGGTTTTTAGACCTTTGTTGGAACTAGAACACCAAGGTGGTTAATTGATGGTCCTTGGAATAATAAAATCTATAATTCTATATGATGTCCATATCTACCAATTACATAATGTGAAAAAATAAAGTGAATTGTAGTCTATTAATAATTTTTTATGGGATAATCTAGTCATTATTTTAATTTTTTCTCAAATATTTGTCATTCTTATTAATAATAAGTACATCATATTAGGTCCTAAGGTAATCAAATAGTGACAAAAAGATCCCACTTTTGGGCTTGCTTGATTGAGTTTCATTAACCAAAGTCAATCTTGATGCCCCACCAAAGATGGTAGTTTAATGATGATTCAATGATGATGGTCAATAACAAATCCTATGATTACAGAATATATAGTTCCATCTCAAATTTTGACACCAGGAGGATAACAAAGTTGATAGATTGAAATTGAGAGCTTAGGCCTTCTTTTTCCATCATAATTGAAAGATTAAAACAAATAAACATAATCATAGTATGCATTTGTTCATCTTAATTTGAACAAACCAACATCATTGATGGTTCATAAATCAAATGCATTTACTTGCCATAAAACTTTTGAAAAAAAAAAAGTCTAAATCATGTTTGATGGTACTGAAAATGGTGACACAACTTCCATTTTATGGTGTAATATTCTCTTTTGTAAGACGAATCTAATACAATGAATGACTTCCAATTTTGTTTCTTTTAGCAATTGCAATGTGACTGGCTTGTAGGCTGGCCATTTGGTTGGTAAGAGAAAACTGTTGTCAGGCCAAAGAGACATGATATTAGTACCTAATCCATTGTATTTGGAGAAAGAGGGGGATTTGCCTATAAACTAGTCTAGTTCTATTGAACAAAATATGATTTCAATATTTCATTGTCCAAATGTGCTCAAATTCACATAATTTTAATTCTAGTTGATTCATCTGGTTCGAATGCATCATTTCAACTATAAATTTATTGGAATCATAGTCGAGATGGTTTTAAACATAAATTTCAAAATTTGCAAATTCAATTCTGTTTGATTTTCAGATCATAAAATTATGAGAAAATTTGTATTTAACAACCTGATTTTACGAGCCATATCAATTTCAATCTTCAACAGGTTAGATCTAAGGGCCAAAAATATTACAGCACTTCACAAACCTAAACCCTAAATAATATTCAAGCACCAAATATTCTCGATTTTCAGGTCCTATATATATAACTAGAATTAAAGTAGCACAAATTCAATTTCGAGCCGACCAAACAAGCTAACCGAGCCAATTCCAAGCTAATATTTAATTGCTCAAAACTTAATTCAAATTTGCTTGATAGCTCCTTGATATGTACGGATTTGCCGACATGTTTAGGTTTGAAGCGCAACTAACCTATGCCCCAATTTGTCAAAAAACCTAATCCTCAAGCCTTCAAACCATTCATCCCGCCACATGTTTATGTTTGAAGAACATCTAGACTATACTCCAACCTTCACAAACCTAATCTTCCAAATCTTCAAGCCATTGTGAAACTCTCTACCCACCACAAATAATTCTCTAATGAGTCCAAAAGAAAAGAATCCACAAATTGTAAGGTGCACGTTATCATCTTTTAAAAAAAAGGATAAGAAAGGTATAGATCTCACAATCGAAGCTTGTAGATTTCTTGAGGGAAACATTAAAATATTTAAAAAATAATAATAAATTACTTTCAAATATTAAAAAGAAAGAAACTATTTAAATTTATAAGTTTAAATAAATTAGAAATAAAAAAGATAAAAAATTAATGTTGCATATTTATATAATATTATTAAGCCATATTGAGAGAGAGTTTCTTCAAAATTTTCCATCTTGTACATTCTGAGTGTACTTTATAAACAACATGGATAGAAGTAAAAGTGGTCAGCCACTACAACCACTAGTAGTTGGTTGCTACTCCACTGCAGCCCTAAAGATATGCTTCATGTGTTCTTCATGTTTGACTAAATTCTCTAGTTTTAGATTGATGGTAGAAATAACATATGGATTACAAATGAATTCTCTTCATCAACAATTTCATGATATTTTTAATGTACCATGTCGTCATTTAATGCACATAGTGGTCATATGTGCAATTAATATCAAATGTGATGTGGAGCCTAGGAATTGGAAAGCATGTACAACCATGTATGTTGGATTGGTATGAAGCAAGCATAGGCATAGTGCTTGTTATGTATCAAATTTATAGAGATGAATTATCATGAGGTGGTTTTAACAGTACGTGCTTTACTTACTCTTTTAAGATTTTCATAGGGTGACAGACTATGGGAGTTTAGAGTGGTATTGAGACTGGAAGAATTTTAATCTATCCTTTGTCTCTTCACGCTTGGCTGAGCGGTCAGTGATACATATGCTCTTAATAGAATCAATATAAATGAGTATAATTAGAAAACATATTGTATTTACATTCCATCAATCTAAAACAATTTATCCAAATAGTATTTCATTTAATTATTTTTTATTTTAAATTAAGTGATTGAATCTCCACCAAAATTTATTTTAATTGAGTAGAATAATTATTGTATTTGAAGGAGACAACACTAGTATTTGCAAGTAAATGTTCTTCATCGTGGGATCAATACTCTACTCTATCACTATATTAATTGATTCAGCACGTATACTTGTGTATATTAAGTGAGATTTTTATAATGTTTTTATCAAAAAAAAAAAAAAAAAAACCCCAAGCATTATTTAGGAATTGATAGAACCCTTTCACAATTCTCTAGGTTACCCCACCCTCCTCATCAATCCACCACCATCTTTACCGTTACATTGAATTGATTTTACTTCAAGCCAAAAAAATAAATAACCACAAGCAATATTCATTTTACACTCATTCAAATAACTTCAAATATTTTAAATTATTGCATTTCTTTTACCCTATATTTCATTTAACTTCGTATTCCTTTTTCAATAAACCGAACTACCCCGTAGAGTTCAAATTATTCAAAATGTAGAGAATTGACTTCTATTTATGTATTTTGAGTGATTGGTGTGTTTTTGTCTTCATTCATATTATTCCATAATATTCCTTGGTCCTTATTAATAGTATACTTACTCTATGTCACCCTTTAAATACTCCCATGAAAATTTAAAGGGTGGCATAATGTGCTTGCTCCTATGGAGTAAGAAGCCTAAATCTGAGATCACAAGAAATTGAGATGCATGATATACCAACTTTTTGTATTGCAATGTTTTTTACTAAGAACAATCAATGGCCATAAATAGCTCATGAAATAGATATTTGTGGTGGTTATAAGTACTCGACGAAGTCCATCTCTTATCATAAAAACTATAAGAAAATGGACACATAGAGTATAGCTTTGATGGCATCACTAAAAGAAAAATCATGTTTTCTTAAGTATTTTCTAGTGGAAGAAAAACGGCTAAAATTTTTAGCCATACCAGGCCATTTTGGCTCTAAATTTTTTTTTTCCATCAGAATTTCCAATGGATTAACCATAAAAAATTCATCAAAAACATTTTATGATAGAATTTTAGACATTGGAAAACTTTTCCCCTAGTGTTTGAACATCGAGTAATCATCCGACAAAAATTGATAGTTTTGCGGTGAAAAATTCTATCGAAGATAGCAAGTTTTCCCGTATTGCATCACGCATGCTCTTATGACATGAACTTCATGGGAGGAGAGCTTGATGGCCCATAGAAACCAACAATGGTGACTGCAAGTGAGCCACCACAGTCCCTCATTGCATCTAATCTTCTCTCATGTTTTGGACAAGAAGAAATGGGTCTTGGAATGATTAGTTTACATAAATTTGTCTAGTTTGGGTCCTTCTCAAGCTCAAATTTGGATGTTTTACTCATCTAATGATCACAAAAAAAACACACTCATTTTGTCAGTAAACTTATATTATTTGGAGTCCACATGATCCTCCAAATAAATTTCGAAGTAAAACATTGAAGTGAGTTTTTCTCCCCTCTTAAGTTGATTTAAATCCTCTTAGGCTTCGTTTGCGATTGTTTTCTTACTATTTTCTAAAGCAGTTTTCTAGTACAAAAATTTATCGTCCAACAATTTTTTATACTAAAAAGCTTTAAAAGCAGTAAGAAATCTATCTCAAATGAAGCCTTTTTTTTTTTACGAAAAACAGATATTTTATTAGAACAAAAAGGGAACAGTTACAACAGCATAGGACTCAAAATAACAAGAAAAAAGCAGATAACAACCTAAATTGGGCTTAGTGCACGGCCGAGGCTTCCAGCACCCCGAAGCCTCGCACGGACCATCCAATCAGGTGAAGTCAGCTCCCCAACAAATACAGACTCAATGATCAACACCGGAGGTTGCCACCAGCTCGACGACGGTGGTACGAGCCCCGACCACATCATAGCCCTCGAAAAAAACCGACAAAAACTTAGTAACAAGCCAACTCGGAGCAAAAACAAAAAATACAGCAAGTTCAATGTTTTCTACTGCCCCTCCCACGGAAAAGACCACGGGAGGTAGCCGAACAAACTGGCCTATCTCGAATCAAAGCAAATTCATTACCCGGATCAGATCCACCACAGAAATCCGGAGATGTCAAGCCACAATCCAAAAATTCAGACTCAGATTCATACTCAGAAGAAACATGTAGCCAATCTACATGGTTCCTAATATGAAAACCTGAATTGTCACCCAATTGATTGGAAAATGATCGCAAATCGACCAAGTTTACAGGGACATCAATCAGATAATTAGAGCAGGTTGCGGTAACATCCCATTTACCCGTCCCCTCACTCTCAACATGAGTAATCACATTTGCTTGTGGTAGCACAGGAGACTCGGCTATAGGTGTATTGACCACAATCACATTATTAACAGCCAAAATAGAGCCATCAACCACACTTTTACAATTATTAACATTAGGAGAACTTAAAACGGGAACCACATCCATCACAGCCGAAACAGGAGGCACCAACGCATCAGACGAGCTAACCAGACAATCAACAACGGGCAAGACCTCATCCTCCCCAACCACAGAGGGCAAGGCAACAACCATCTGAGCATTAACAGTAATTTCACAATCTAAAATTCCTTGATCCGAAGCTAAAACATCATTCCCCGCAATATTATCACAAATAGGAATATTATTCGGGACAGAGGAAATAACAGGGATACCTGAGTTAACAATGGGATTCGCCTGGGGGACAGAGGTATCAACTGGAGACAATTTAGGAACAAGCTTAAAACAATCCAATTTCTTATGACCCAAAGCTTTGCAAATATGACAAAAATTAGGTATACCCTCAAAAACGACTTTCTGCACATACCCCAACTTCTCCGGACCCAACCAAATAGAATCGGGGTAAGGTTTCGTAACATCAATTTCAACAAGAACAAGAGCAACAGAGGGACGGGATCCACAAGCCATGGCATTATCAGTTTGAATCGGGCGTCCAAAAACCGAACTCAACCTAAAAAGGATCCAAGAAGAGAAGAGGTGAGGACGTAAACCCGGAAATGACAGCCAAACAGGGACGACCGGAGATTCCTCCGACAAATCCAGAATAGGGGACCATTTTATGACTTTCATAAAACATCCAAAAACAAAGTATGAACGGTGAGCAAAAATCCTAGCATAGTCCAGATCATTGGAAAGCTTGATTAACACTTTAGCTTGATCCAACAGAGTAACAGAAAAATCCCCAGACAATTTCTAGTTGAAAAAAAAATCTACGGATAGAATCTAACGCCAGCCGTTTAAGGGGAAATTTCCCCACCAGAGAAAATTCAAATGGCTTAGCAAGATGCAAAAACTCATCTTCAGAAAACCACAGCGTCGACATACCACGAATTGAAGAAATACGAAAATCCGGAAATCCTTTCGACTCATCGGAACCAGATAAAACGTCTTTGAAGGATTTATATTGCTTACCCGCTAGAAAACTAGGATCAAACAATTTTTTCGCCATAGAAAGCGTACCGCCGGAGAAAAGATAGACGAACGGAGGCGGCTAGGGCAAACGCCCAAAAAGGGCGCAAACCCTAGCAGACGAAAGAACGCGACATTTTTAAAATTGACCCAAATGTTAAATATGTTAAAATTGAACGCTCAAACGAAGCCTTAGTTACATTAAATGTTAAATATGATTAGATAAATATTTCTACATATAAAATATTTTCAAAACGATAATACAAAGTAGAATTGACTCAAATTCAAAATCATTCCAGCACCAAATCAAATTGAATCGAGCCAACCCATCTCAAAATCTCAAGTAAACAACCATGCTAAACTAGATCAAATTTAACTAGGATGAGCCCCTTTAATCGACCTTTTTCGAGCTGAACATTCCTCGATTCTATTTTTCATTTGGACTCGCCAAATTATTAAAATTATGTAAATCATTTAAGTCTGTTTGGGATGACTTCTACTTTTTATAAATTTAGTTCTAAAGTTACTATGTAAAAAAAATAATTTTTTTAAAGCTGATTTAGAAATCAACTTTTTAATAATTTTCTTTTTTAAATTGTGATCAAATAAAAATTATGATTACACTCTAGAAATAAAACAGTAAAAAAAATTATTCCAAACAAAGCCGTAAATTATTACTAAATTATCTTAAGCTTAACTCTTACAATTCCTCTCAACTAAGGAAACTATCTAAATTTAGAAGTCCATTAAGAGCTAATTGGACCTTTGGCAAATGAGCTTTTGCTTCCTTTGTCTATTGGGCCGGTGATTATATTCTAACCCTAAATTTCAATTAAAAAAAAATTTTTTTTTGGGACATTTAGGCCATTTAAGGCAAACTCACACACGCAACGCATACACAAAGACTCGAACCTTGGACCTCTTAGTTGGAAGCCTAAGCTCTCAACTAATAGGCCAAGGAGAAAAAAAAAAAAAATTCTCAATTAAAATTTTAAAAGAAATCATTCAGCTTAGCTCTGCGACATGTGATCTGCCATCTCTACTTTCTCACCTGCAACATAAATGCTGAAAGAATAATGAGGAAATGCTCATCCACATAAAGTAATATATCATTATTCCAAAAGACCAACCCTATATTTATATATATATAAGAAACATAATAAATTGAGAAGTATTGATATGCATTACATCATAATAAGAAAATAATATAATTAAATATAAAAAACTAATATTTAAGACTTGAAGTTTTTTTAAAGAGAATAAAAATAATTCTAGTATATCTATATCTAAATTCAAGGGTTTAAAAAAAAGTTAGATTGTATAATTCTAATAAAGAAAATTTTCAAATATAATTTAAGATAAATATATTATATAAATAATTAATTGTACGCTAAATTTGAAAGAAAATTTAAATCTTGAGATTTATTTTTATTTTTTATGAATTTTTGTGTAATTTTTTCTTTTTCCGCATCAACATAAGTTTGAAAGGATTTGAGAGAGATATTTATGCCCAAGGGAGAATTCAACCTTTAGTAGACTACTGGTCGTTAGAATGTAGTGTTAAAGTAGGTCCTCAACAAAAGACAAAGAAAGATGGAATAGTTATAATAGGGACCAAAGTTGTGAAAGAGATACATAGGTATCTCTTATAAAACTCTCATCTAAAGTACTTTTAATGTTGGAAGTCAAGAAAATTGAGAAGCAATTGACCCTCAGAATTGAAGAATTGGAAAAGGACCTTCTAATTTGGGGTGTCAATATTTCACATAATCCGAAAGATCGATCAAAAGTCAACCCAAAAATTTCGGGTCAGGGTCAACCCATTTGATGAAACGGGTCGGGTCCGAGTTCAACAAACAGACCCATTTCAAAAAAACAGATCGGTTTCATTTTTACCCAAAAACCTTGGAATGACTCGGATTGATCGTGTCTGCCCTCGTGACAGTGTCGTGTCTGCCCGCATCGCGTCTGACCGGATTGACCGTGTCTGCCCGCTGCCCACGTCGCTTCTGCCCGAATTGATCATGTTTCCCAGCGTCACGTGTCTCTTCATGTGAATCACATCCCGCTTACGATGATGCCACTTCCGTGACGCTGACGCTGCTAGAGTTGCTCAACGCCTGAGCTAGCCGTTCGGTTCCAATGCCCAGAACGTGTCAACAGGTCGGATCGGGTCAACCTGGTACCCACGCGGGTCGGGTCCAGGTTGAAATTTCTGACCCGATTGCAAAAGCAGGTTCGAGTTGTGTCAATTAGTGTCAAATCAATTTTGTGTTCGACCCAAACCAGACCCATGACCCCAATTTGACAGCCCACTCTTGATTTTAAGTCATGAGGTGTTCTTCATGAAAGTCTTTTTAAACTAGGAGATGTGCGGAGTAGAGTGTGGTTGAAACATCCAGAGGAGGACGTTTGCCAAGTGATAGATGTGAAGTGCTCTTCATATCGGGATGTGGTGTGGTTCTCCAATTCTTTCGATATAGTCATTAGCACATGCTATTGTCTCTTCACAAGTTAGTTCATTTCTTCAAGGATCAAGTTCTTAAATGTGTTTATTAGGCCACTTGGATTTGTCTAAGGCTACTTATCTTTGTGGAGAGTCATCACAAAAGAAAAAAAAATTTAAAACATACATGATGTAATATTAATTTAATAAAATAAAAAATAAATCTTTATATAATCATTTGTTGGTGAGGTAAGTTGCTTATGACTAGGATGATGATGTGGCAGCAAGTCTCTTAGTTACTGGGCGAATTGGTTAGCAAATTAGTCGCCCATTCAATAGGCAACTGGCTATTGCATTGTTTTTATATTTTTAATTAAAATTCTATTAATTAGTATTATTATTATTAGTTAAATAGATTCTTAAGTAATGATGTTGTATTATATTAGTTTAGATTGTTATACATGAAATAAATGAAATATGAAACTTATATAATTTAAGAAATTATGAAATAATTAGTAAAAAAATTATGCCTTCATTTAATAACAAAAATGAATTAAAAATTTAACAAACAAACATAGTTAAAAAATCATTAAATTATGAAATAGTTAGTTAAGTAATAAACATTTATTTAATAATAGCAATTAATATTAAAAAAATATTAGAAGATTTGTATGATTAGAACATGAAGTACATATAGCAAACTTAAATTGTTTAGAAGTTAATTAATTTTTAAAATATTTTTTAATAAAAAAAATATTTAGAAGTTCTTTTTTTTTTTTTTTAGTTTATAAGGATTTATTGTATAGTAACATGTTATGAGTATAAGTGTGTTAAGACTTCCCCAGCAATCGAGTAAGTGTTGAATAAATGAATATCCTTAAGCAGTGGGAGATATTGAAAATGAATCTGTGACCTAGATGTATTTGGGATCCGTAACAAGCATCCAATAATGAACAACACATATGCCCAAACATGTAACCAGAACTCCATATCGTTCAACTCAAGATAGAAGTCCCGTCTACAGGTCCATCACAACCACCTAAGTGGCATACAAGTTTGTGCATGCATCTGACCCATACAAAATCTTGAAGTAACTTGAGCATTCAGCATGTCCCAATATATAGCTTATAGATTTGGATGACCAACTAGAAAATCTACATAGCAATCTTGGCAAGAATTCCACTGTCTTCCAAATCTAATCATCGATGGTCCAACTAATGGAGCTCAATATATTTGTAGTCCCATAATCATACCAACATCCTATAACGTAATACTCATCTCCCCAACTACGAAATAAAATGTATTGGTTAGAGGAGACTGACTCTCAACTAATGTTGTCAAAAGGTTGTGATCGAGCTTAATATACATTAACTGACTAGCATAGTGCAACCCAACTGTCCTAATGGTGACCACGAATCTTGGACAGTCAACAGGCCATTCATGAATCATGAGTATGTGCAAAGCTCTTTCAAGAATAATGCTTTGTAAATTGAAATATTTTAACACAAAACACTTAAATGCATATGAATTGGTATAACCAAAAAAATATTTATAATGTGTCGTACATGGTCAAGGTATGTAGCTTTATGTTGGCCTCGAAGATAAGAAATTCTAGGGAGTAGATCTACTAATGGTGACCCATAGGTGACTTCCTCATCAGATTGCCTCCTAACTCGTTGTCTTCTTCTCTTTGGTGCATCCTCTGTCATTGCCCATCAATCTAAAATATTTTCAAGTGAGCAACATTAAGAAAATTATATTCAATGGTCATATCACTTCTATATGTGTAAAAAGAAACACAAACTAGATTCATAAGAACATTAGAAAAGAATCCCAATAGATTCAATAAAAAAAATAAGATATTTCAATAGGCAAAAGTATTTATAAGATAATGATGCATTTGAAAAATAGTTTTTAAAGCATAGTATCAATTTCCATCATTTCACTTAAGAAGAGCATGCAAAAAAAAATTGTGAGTTTATAGAGTGATGGTAAAAAGAGACTAAACAACTTATCGTAATTTAACACTAACACTTATAACAATGCCCTAAGGACTTCACCTAAAGTCAAAAATGAGATAAAGATAATTTTAGCTAAGATGTCATCCTATCTCATCTAGTGATTGCAAATGTGAATTTGTGTCAATCTAGCATTTTTGAAAAAAATGATACTAAGCTTGCTAAAAGTATTATTTGTGCCCAAATATTAGTTGCATTCTAATCTCTCTCTGTCTCTCTCTCTCTCTCTCTCTTTCACACGCACACACACACACACACAAACAAAGAGAGAAATATATAATCTAGTAAGTGACAGTTAATTGACTGAGTGGTTAATCCATAGTCTGCCATTCATATGCAAAAATAGAAGTAATTCTTCACTACAAAATACATTAATAACTATATCATAAAGAAAAATATTACAATCAAGAGGCTTGTAGACAATTAATTCTATTATGACCCCAAACCACAAATACGATCTGATGATGAACTGCTCTCATAAATAATATTCTTGTAGCATTTTGTTTATGATCTCCCAGGGTGTCTTCTATGGTTGGGTGTTGTTAGAGGAAACAAGTAACATTCCAAACTCTTAACTATCAAGATATTATTCACCTTGGTCTAAGTGTCTCACGGTTTTGTCATATTGGTACAACTTCTAAGGAGGTCACCCATCTTAGAATTTCTCTAGGATGAGCATGCTTAAGTTCAATTTTCTTAATGAAATTCTAACCCTTATACCAAAAGATGTATTGATGTTTCTAAGTTTAACTTATTTTACTTAAGGGGTTTCATAATCTCCCCCACTTAAGTAACTAACATCCTTATCATTATCTTTATCTCAGAATCATCCACCGGGCATATATAATTATAGAGGTGACCCCTATAAGTTCAAGTGGTGATTCCTTCCACATAACACTTTATCTTTTACAGGATTCAAGAGGTAGTTCCCATGGAATAACACTTTGTCTTATATGGAACTTAGTTGCCATCTTTTGACTGGTGTATTACTATGATATCATTTGTAATAGTTCAAACTCTTAACTATTGAGATATTGTCTGCTTTGGCTTAAGGGTCTCACGGTTTTATCCTGTTGGTGTAACTTTCTGAGATATCACCTAAACTAAGATTTCTATGGGATGATCACACTTAACAGCATAGTTTCTTAAATAAAATTCCAACCATTACTCTAAAAGATATATCTTTTTTTAAGAGTTTAGCTTGTTTTTACATAAGGAATTTCACAATGTCCCTCACTTAAGTAACTAACATCTTCATCATTATCTTTATTCCAGAATTATCCACCAAATAGATAATATTCTAGAGGTGGCCCCTACAAGATTAAGTGGTGGCTCCCATCGCATAGCACTTTGTCCCCAACAGGATTCACGAGGTGGATCCCATGACATAGCACTTTATCTTGTATGACACTTATTTTCCATCTTTCAGCTACTTTATTACTTTAATAATATTTATAATAGCCTAAACTTTTAACTATCGAGATATTATATGCTTTAGACTAAGAGCCTCACGATTTTATCCAATTGGTGTAACTTCCTAAGAGGTCACCCATCTATGGATTTCTTCATGATGAGCAAATTTAATTATAGAGTTTCTTAATAAAATTATAATCAATATATCAAAGAAATGTCTCAATGTTTAAGAGCTTAACTTATTTTATTTAAGAGGTTTCATAAAACATACCTCTATTAGGTTTATGACTACCCTAAAACTCACGATCATGTATACTATGAAACCCAGCTTAATATGTGTGTTTGAAGTTAACTTTGGTGTAATACTATGAAACATAAGGCAAATGACTTCGTCTCATTAAAGCAACATAGCTAACAACATGTATGCATGGAAGGTGCTAAATTAAGGGCCCTCTACAACTGCAGATACAGTTAGACTCATCCACTATGTCCACCTGATATGACCTTCCACACATGTCATACACCTAAAACTCTCTAAAATTTATTATTATAGGCTCAGGAATTCTCCTTGCTTCCAACTCAATTCTGCTCAATGATTCTTTAACTCACTGTGAGAAGGGACTATTTCCCTCCAACTGCTTCATTTATAATCTTCATAACCGATGCATGAACATGCTTATTATGATATAGTAGATTGCAGTAATCAAAACTTGAATAGGCAATCCATGAGCTCATTTAAGGACACCATTAAATGATTCAAATGCATTTTTAGTCATGACTCCATACATATGTCTGTTGTCATGTGTAAGTGTCCAACATGCCACATCATAATCTACTAGCCATTGATGTACTTCTTATTATATATTTTTTAAATCAACTATGCTTCTATCGAATACACTGAGATCATAAATGGAACCTACTTGGTATATTTTTTTGACATAAAAAATTAAAATATATAATGCTCATATTGTGCATTTCTTTCTTAAAGTTCTACCTTAGATGTTAGATATAGTGATGATCAACCATATTAGGGAAAATATCTAGACACCCACGATCTATTCATGTATGTCTGTCTATAATAATGCAAATATCAGGTGTCGTTCTAACGATTAGTAAAGTGTTATGCAACCAACTAAGAAACTATAACCAAAACTTGTTACATTTTGACTCAATAATGCCAAAAGCCAAGGGGAATAGACCATTATTCGCAAACATCCTAATTGTGGTAAGAAAGGTACTTCTATATTTACTAAGTAGAAAGGTTCCATTAAGGCTCAAAACTGGCTAAAAATACCTTCAGCCTACAATTAAGGGCTCAAAGCCCAAAAAAATTTCTGAAATTTATATATGCTGCTATAATGTGTCATGTTCACTATTCCTGACATAACTAAGGCAAAAAATTTTAATGAATAAGTTCATTGTTCTATATGAATCCTCCCAACTATCAAATATAACTTTAATGGTCTTTCTCCTAGTATCCCATGCCTTGATGTATGACACATTAATATTGAATTTAGCTTCAATATGACCAATTATCTCCCAGGGCATTAAGTTCATTTATTTTATAATTGCTAGTATAATGAAGGAGTTGATAAATATAGAAGTGCATTGTCTATGACCAATGAATACAATTGGAGTTGTGTACGTGGAATCATTTCTCCAATTCTATATTAGACACTTGCTTGAACATACATGAACTTCTATAAGCATCCTCATGATGTACACATGCTACCATAGTGTACATGATACATTCTATTGATAGCCTTTATAGACACTTGCTTGAACATACATGCAAATGCCATAAACAATATCTATAAGCAGCCTCATGATGGACACATGCTACCATCAAGTTATGCTTATTTGATGATAACATTATAAATTTCACATTGTTCAATATTGACTAACCACATAATACAAACTTTAGGTCTATCTTACCTACGAAGCACATCCCTTCAACTAACTCTTGTGGAATATATAATTCTTCTCTTACATTATTACTCCTACTAGCATCGCCAAAGTTAATCTTCTCATCCCACTCCTAAGTAGTGCAATATATGCTTGTAAAGTCATTAATGAAAACCATCCATTCTTCTACATTTATATAGCTTACAGAGTTTTCTCTAATAAGATTCTACATGTCTCTATGATATACTATATTAGGCTCACCTAAATCAGATGAAGAGACATCTACATTATCATGAGACTCATCACTAGAACCATTACTCATTATCTCATAGCCTTTAGTAACTACTGACATAAGACCCCTTACACCTTCCTCATCATTCATGTTATGATGAGATGACTGTGTTGAGGGTGCTACCATGTTTAGATCAACTTTATATCTCATGTACCTATTACACAGATAATAACTCAGCATCATAATTATGAAATAGAATATGAATGATTGGAAATTAAGTTATTGATACATTTATTGTATATCTTGAGTGACATCTCTCATATGAGTATGATTGGTTGGGCATCCTTTAGGCATATGATCTAAGTTACATGAATCCATTATATGGATGTTTAGGTTTTTAATATTACTCATTTCAATATCCATCGTCTCAACTTCAACTTACAAAATAAACATTTCTCTAGAAGCAAACATTTCATCATCAACAACATTGGTTGCAACAAAATAATTTCTAACGAGCATACGACATACAAATTAAATGAGTTTATTGACAGATCATGTTTAAGCGCTCTAAGGACTCCTAGTTTAAGCTGTTCTAGATTAGTATTAATCGAGACTTATAATGGATAGGTTTGACCTCCAATATATGTAGGTGAGAACTGACTGTTCACATGTAGCAGCCCATTATGCACGAGCAATAAGTAGATGCTTAACATAACTTAGTATATGTGATGCCAAGCATCTACTCATTGCTCTTAGTATATGACTTACACCATTATATAATATATTTATATGTCAGACACAAAACTTCATACTACTGGTTGAACAAAAAGGAAGAGTAAAGAAATATGGATACATCAATAACCCTCATATGCTAGTGGTTGAAAAAGAAGCAAAAACACACCCAAATCATTAATCATTTTCCCTTGAAATTAATCCAATCTAGATAACTTTTCATCTTAAAAGATATACTTTTTAATCACACACACACACACACATAACGCTTGCAGTTAGTTTTAATTATATTAAAATATTAATAAATTTAATCAAATATTTAAAGATAATAAAAAATACTAAATAGATGGAAAGTTATAATCTTGTTCCAAAATAAAGAATATATATATATATATATATATATATATATATATATATATATATATATATATATATATATATATATATATGATACAATGAATTTTCTAATGGATTTTGCAACATCTAATTTTTAAAATAATTTGATTCTAAGATAAATGATAATAATTTTTTTGTAATTTACATTGGAGCATGTAACATACAAATTGCTTCTAAAAAATAAATAAATAAACAAAATATGAATAAACCTAGGATTCCTCAATCATAAAATTATTTTTTGGTTTAATAAAATTATTATATAAATATGTAAATTTAATATCTATCAAATAATATTCAAGATATTGTTGACCTCACTTTTTGTTGGGTTTATTTGAATTTCGAACTCCATTCCTCAAAACTTTTAAACTCATGCCCCTTAATGCCTTTGATGAATCCAAAGCAAGGGTGGATCACTTGGATCATATTGACTTGGTCAACTTAGTCAAAGTGATCAAATTTATTAAAACTTTTTAAAATATTCAAAAAGTTAAAGTCCATCAAACACATTAAATTGCATGCATTCAATCCGAAAAGCTTCTTGGGACTCCCTATAGTTTATCTAGTTATCTTGACCAAGTTTGAGTAGTCAAAGTGGCCAAACTAATTAAAAATTTCTAAAATATCCATAATATCAAATTTGATCAAATGCTTCAAATATCAAATTTGATCCCCCCCCCCCCCCCGCCCTTCATAAAATGCTAAATTTGGCTTTACACATAGGATGTCCTTCCCTAGCCAAAGGATACCCATCTAATCTCATGAGATACTTGACAAGCATCCAAAAGAGAGCTCCAATCCATCCCAACCCTCCATGCAAATGCCTTGGCTTTGAATTGGGCAAAACTCTCCAAACCCTCATAACATCCAAACCACATCTAGAGCTCCCATTACTTCTATTTTGTTGCTAGAGCTTCCTTCTTCCCTTCCCACTCTTTCCCACCATTAAATGCTTGTTGAAAGACAGATACAAGGTGATGTATAGGTAATTTTTCTTCAAGTCATACTAACTTTCAATACAAGCATTTTCAAGGGGGTCCTTCTTAGAAGTTGTTCCTCTATTTCTTACGAATAGAACAAGTCCAAGAATAAGCCATTTCATCCATTGGTTGAAATACCCTAGCTTAAACTTTGAGTTTTAAATAACTTTTAAAATAAGTCATATCAAGCCCTCAAAATTCATGTGTAGGCAGTTTATATATGCATAAATAATCTCTAAAAATGTAATTAAGTTTTGTTCAGTAGATAATCCTTAACAATAAAAAAAAATTCTTTTAAAATATATTCCATGGAAGAAGATGAAATATGGCCATCCTTTTCATTTATATAGCTCAAATTTGGTCGAATGGATCGTCCAATTCAACCAATCCATGTCGTAGGATGTTAAGTTTCTCATCCGTCCAGATCACGACCTTCCATCAAAACCACGCAGAATGGATGGCCATGATCACTGCTGATGTGGATAAGTTATCAATCATGTGGTGTATGTTGACCTGTTTTTTTTGCAAACCAAGGTCAAAGAATTGACCGGGTCAAATTTGACCAGGCTAGATCCCAGAACCCTTCCCAATGGGTTCAGGGAGCCAAGCCAAGTCTGCTGAGCCCACACCTAGGCCCTGGGTCAACCTGGTTGACCAGGTCAACCAGGGTTAACCCAAATTGATCAAAGAGCCCTCTTTTGATTTCAAATCCAATTTAAGCTCCCTTGCACTCAATTCCAACTTCCTTTAGACTCAGTGGGTCAAACCCAATCTACTGGGTCCAGACCCATACCCAATTGGCCTTAATGGGTATAATTTCATTTCAATCCCAAATCAAATCCTATCCTTGGACCCAACTCACCCCTTTGACCCATTCGATTGGGTTGACCAGGTCAACCATTGACTTATTCAACCCAAGTCTTAAATAGGTGAAATTAACCTATTTAAATCAAATCAAGAGCCATTAAATGCATTTAAAAGCCCTCTTAATGATCTCAAATTCAAATCACGGCTAATCTCTCTTATTTCCCTCCTATTTGACTCCCTATTCAATCCTAGCCATTGTTATTAGGTTTAGGGCTTTAAATACATGATTTAGGTTTCTTTGGAAGGAGCGTTTTTAAAATTTCTCTAGCCGCAAGCCTTTTAGACCCAAGAACTTTCGTTTGGAAGCTCTCTGGACCTTCTCACATCTTTCCCAACTCAAACCCGATGGAAATACCTAGCCGGCTGCGAGATCTCCGGTGAGCCTAGGCCAAGAAGCTTCCAAAGCCATTTGTGATCGATCAAGGCATTGAGAGCTCGAGGTTTCTCCTCCAAAAGTTATTCGTGGACAGTCTACAAATTCAGAGAACCCAATATCTACTGAATCCACCATGTGGATTGAGGTATATCTCAAACCCTAGTTCACAACACTTAAATTTAAATAACTTCATGTACGATGCATTTTAGAACGCAATTTTTGTTCCCCATGAATGCACTTTATGTATAGAGCATCCGTTTAAAATTTCATTTAATTTCATCTAGCCGATCGAGAGAAAATTTAGAATAATCGTTTAGGATTTTGGTTATATAGAGGTTCGATCCGTTTGTTTTTGGACCATTGATCTCGCAATAAACAGTGCGGATTGGGCCGTTCAGTGAGCCCGTATGACTGTCCAACTTCGTCCACTGTAATGATCACCATATGGCTCAATCAGCGTCGACCGTTTGATACAGCGAAGGATCGGATGATCCACGCGCTTCTTGACTGTGTTAAGTCAAAAGCGCGTGGGTCCCGCCGCCGACGTAATCATCGGGCAATGATTGGCAACGGCGTAAATCATTGCCATGATTGGCGCACCGCCACCTCAGACCGCGGGCCTAATACCACGCTGTCAAGTGTCATCCCGTGAATTTTCTTTTTTTTTTTATTTAAAATAGTTTTAAAGCTATTTTAACTTATATAAATCATATAAAATTCTTTTTTAATCCTAAAAATACGTATAATATATCAAATTGATCGTATTTTTATTTCATTTAATTTGAAATTAATTTTATTTAAAAGTAATAAATATTATTTAAAAAATAGTAAAAATATAACTATTTTAATTATTTATTATTATTATTTTAAGTCTTTATTAATAAATGTTTATTATTATTATTATTAAATTAATAATATTTAATTTCAAAAACTTATTTCTTATATTTTAATTATTTATCTTATTTATTAAATGATAAATATTTATTAATAATTAAAGTATTTTCCTAATTATTCATATTTAAATATTTAATTATTTTTTAATTAAATTAAATTTAAGTAATTTTGTTTTAAAATTATTTTAAATCACTTTTAAAATTTTAAAACTTTAAATTTTATTTTAATTTCATTTACTTTTTTTAATAATAACTTTTTTTAAAATTATTTTAAAATTACCCTTAATTGTTTTAAATTTCAAATATTTATAACCAATTCATTTTAAATCAGATTTCAGCGCACGATACCTCTTGCTTTTAAAAAAAATGGGTATTTTCACTTAAAAATATTTTTATAAACTAAAACTTATTTTGCTATCAAAAATTTTATATTATTTAATATATTAATTATTTAATTATTATTTAAATAATTAATATAATAATTATTTTTGAAACTAAAAATAATTTTTAAATCTTTTCAAAATCTCGTTCGGGTGACCACTGGATCTCTCTTATATACTTATTTATTATAACTTGATTTATTTTTAATTATATTATATTTCAAATTTTATATATTTATAAGTTTTTTAAATTATTTTAAATTACTTATATTTTAAATCCCTAATTCTTGGAGATCCACTAATTAAAATTTTAAACATATGTTAAATGCATAAATAGCAATCACGGGGAGTGGATTAGTGAGTGATTGAGTTCTAATCATTCACTAATCATATTATTAAGCACGCTTACTTTTCTTTTATCTTACTTTGCATGTGTTAGATGCACGAGTAGCTAGCTTAGGCTCTCTTAGGTCTAAGGATATGGTGTGCTTATATTTTATTGTATTATCCCTGTATCATTACCTTAAAGGTTAGTCCAAAAACTTTATTTTAAATCCCTATAACGTAGTGACACCATAAGGATAAAAATTAAGGACCAATCTAGCAAACTTATAAAATTTTTAGGAGCTAGGATAGATCACTGATTAGCATGAAAATATTTAAACCTAGTGACATCTCAAACCTCCCATAATATTTTAGGAATTTTTAGGACTCTTTAGACCCCTTTATTAGCAAACCCTAACTAACTCGATAATTAGGACCGGATAACTTCAACAAATTCTAATAAATCCATTTAAACTTAAAAAAATACCCATAATACACCAAGCTCTCTAGAATTTAGTTCCCAACCTTAGATAATTAGGGCCCCCTTGACTGGACTTCAATTTAAGTTTTAATTTAATTTTGAATAAAAATTACTATCTTACCCATAATAAATAATTAAAAATTATTAAAAATCCTAAATTTTATTCAAACTCCTGGTAACACCTTCTTAAGTCATTTCTGATATTTGGGAGTGATTCCAATCAGTTTGGAGCTGATATGGATCAAAATTGCCAAAATAGACCTTTAACTAAATAATTTAAATAATTCAATAAATACCAAACTTCAAAAATTCATAACTAATTATAGAAAACTCTAAATTAGGCAAACTAAAAATCATTTAACTCATATTAAATCCTAGTATTTATTAAAAATATTATAATTTAAGAAACTAACTTAAATTTAAAGTTAACTTTTTGATCAACCATAGCCTATAGTCTAGGACCCGAAACTTCTAAAAATCATAACATTGTCTAGAAAACTTTGAATCTTGCAACTATTTGTTTAATTACTCATCTTAAGGTCTAATATTGAATTAAAATTATTAGGAATATCAAACCTAGTCTATTTCCCATAATGACCTTTTGGACCCCCTTAGCTTAGTATGTAGGTGGATCCGAACCTCCTAAAATTCACTAATACAATTTAAACTTCAATTATTTCTACCCTGAGCATTAAAATGAATCAACTAACTTAATTAACTAAAATGGATCCTAATTCACTAATAGTTAAATTTTAAATCAAGTTTCCTTTTCAGACCTCCAACAAACCTGACATTTAGACAACTTTAACTAACTACCCAACTTAAGATCTATCCTAGCCATACAGGACTTTATACACACATAGAACTATTTTCTAGGGCACCACTTCTAGACTTAAGCTAGGCCGGTGTTTACTCTTATTTTGTGTGCTGAAGCTTTTCGAGATTTTACTGCATGTTGTGTATGACATTGTTGTTGTGTTTGCTCACTTTTATTAAACTCTAGGAATTGATGTAATTATGTGTTAGATATACCCCTAGATTAGGATTAATATTTTTATATTAATGTTATTTTTTGCAGGTGATCATGCTCATGTAGCGCTAAATAAAAGGGGGGTCAATTATTATGATTTAAAAATACTAATAATGTCTTGTGCATGCGCTTCAGAATTTGCTCAGCCCCCCCCCCCCCCCCCCCCCCCCCCTAAATAAATGAGGGCTAAGAATTAAAATAATAATTGCTACAGGTGCTCCAGAGAATTGCTTAGCCCTCAAAACTAATTAAGAGCATGGTCAAGTGTGTGGCTATGATGAGTACTTTTACTTTCTATATAAACTGCTTGGAATATTATAACTGCTTGGGAATTTTTATTAGGATAACCTTGTAGGAGAGTCTAGAATTTACTTTTTTCCATTAATATAATTATTTTGTAATATTGGTGAGAGTTATTAAAGTGTCTTTGAGCTGGGATATTCTTATCTAACTCAAATTCCAAAAGAAGAAGACATCCTCAAAGGAAAGAGTCTTCTTCCATTTGGAGATCGAATTTGGATGGCTTTTAGATATCAAAAGAGAAAAGGCAATACCCCCTTTAAGAGAGAATTGTCTATTCGTTGGATATTCAAGCTACAATAAATCCAAGGAGATTGGAGAAGAAAGATCCAGGGAGACCGGAGAAGAGAGATCCAAAGAGTCCAAGGTGGGGAAGTCCTAAAAGGTTGAAGAGCTGAAGATCCAATATTTCACTCAAAGTCATTTACATCATTTATAGGTTTAGAAATCCAGGTTGTCGGAAGTGGTGCCCGACCAATTTACTTTTTGCAGACCCTGATTTGTAATTAAGGGTAGTTGGCCTATGGACATTTATTAATTTATTTGATTATTCTAATGTGTTTTATTTGTAATGATTATTTTTAGGGTTGCCTGCTTTTTCTAGTTTATTGGCGATTTGTATGCCGTTTCTTTTTTGTTTTAGCCTGGATTTCATTAAAATTTTAAGAATTAAATAATATAAAAACCTAACAAATTAGGGAACTAATGGAATTATCGGGGGTCGCATACATATTATTGCATCTTTCTTTCTGCTTGTTATAATACACCTCGACGCCTGCTGGTAGAGTCAGAATAATTTTGCCTATGAGGATGAAATGCTAAATTTAAGGAGGCTCAATCTTTATTAAAAATTATTTTCTATAAGCCTATTTTTAAAATCTTATGCATATATAATTTGGAGACTTTAACCAATATGCATTGCATTAGTAACTAATTAAATTAAAATTTAATTGCATTAATTCTAGGAGCTTTACCCAACATAAGTCCAGTACCAATTAAAAAATTCTCTAGATGTCGGCCCTATTTCTAAAAACTAAATCACCCACCCATCTTTTATAAATGACTGAATAATATAATTTTAAAGCGCTTAGGTGGTTAGCTGGCTCCCCAATCCAGGCTGGGGTAAGTCCAAGTTTTGGCACTTTATCAGTTAGGACATGGGTGCTAGTGTTGTCGTAGAACACTAAACCCAACTTAGATTTAGGATTCGAGACTATTACATTCGGTCTCGTAGTATGCCTAAATGGTAGGTAAGTCTCCTTCCCTTATGGAGCTATAAACCCTACTTATTCGCATCACAGGATGACACAACCTTCATCTTTCTCTCTGGACTGCTTGGAGTGCTTGATTTTTTTTCTTCAATTTCTTCTTACTACCTTAGTCCCTCCGGATGTCAGTATGAACCATGTACATTGACTAAGCCATTTGAATCTTTCTTTCCCTTTGAGTAGGACTTCTTAGTCTAGACCCTATGTGCTAATCCCATTTTAAAAAGGATAATGTCGAATCATTAATCGAGAGTACTCTTAGGCTCCGGACTGAGTTATAATTAACCACAGGGGCTTGCTCTCGTGGGAAACTGAATCCCACATCAAATAAATCCTACTTGAGCTAATGTATCGGGTAGGGGAAACCCATTATTTTGATTAGGTTGTATATATTACTACCCATCGGGGTGTGATGGTAGAGCCTCTATCCGCAATGGTTAGTCGTATGTATGATCTAATTTGCCCTTCCATTGGCCCGTTTGTGAGGAGCGTTAAGGCTTGCGATCATCTCTATCCTTTGGGGTAGTGTGGTCATGTACCATCTACACTCTATTGTCGGCAGTGTTTTTTAAGAGGTCCACATTGTCACGTGTCTGACTTTCGCCATCTAATGATTATGCCACCACATCAATGATTGGCAAGATGGATAATTAAATAGAAAAATAGACTAAAACTCCAAAAAATTATAAAAAAAAATTATTTATAGGCTAAATATAATAATATAGGGCTCTATGAAATTGGGATGATGAGCCGTATATTTAAAAAATTAAAGTGATTTGACAGAAGGAGAATAATTTACAGTTGAACCTCTAGAGTACTTCATAAATTAATCCCCAACCAGGCATCGTCTTGGGCTTAAATTTGTATAGGAAAAACTAGGGGATGTTCCATACATCCCTTAATTTTCTCTGTGCTTAGTGAGACCCCTAAGTTTTGAAATTAGTTTTTTAAAGTTATGGGTCATCATTTGACCCAAGATTTTGGGAAATCATATCCCTTAATGCATGTAGGCCTAAGTCATATTGTTGCATGCATCATTTCACATACTCTTTCACCATTTGCACATTATTTACTTACATGTGTGTTCTTTTTATGTCATTTGCGAAGGACATTATTTTAATGTCTTGGTAGGCATGTTGTAGCTCCTTGAGCCTATAAAGAGGCTCCTTTGTTGTATCGGGGCATACACATATGCTCTGGCTTACTTCTTGGTTAGGTAAATTTTTTACAATTTTTATAAAAACCACTCTTATAGTTTTGAATGATTTGATAACACTCACACACACACTTTTGATTACTACTTTGGCTTTCATCCAAATATGTTTGTATGATGTGTTAGACATTGGCCAAAGCTTGCCCCCTTTTGTGAATCTTAGTGACCTTTATGTGGTGAAGTAGGCCTATAGTGTATGTCACCTTTTTGTACTATGTGCATCAATATTTTTTTGCATGAAGCATATCACCTCGCTAGGATATTTTATTTAATTTTGCTAATAAAATACTTAAGCAACTATAAAAACCACCTCAATATTTTTTTAGTTTCCAAATTTGGTTTCTTTGAACATAAAAAAAATGTTAAAAAAAAAAAAAAGTCAAATATGGGCTCTAATATGTTAGGTTGATCTTTATACTAGCTTGGTGTAGTGTATAATTTTTATAGGCAATAAATTATGCTCTATTGCTTCTATCAAGTCTAGCATCCCAAGTTGGAGTTTCATTTTCCATTTCAAAAATTTCATAATCGAATTCTAATGTGCATATATAAAATAAAAGAAAACTATTTGAAATCTTTTATATTACCTATTCCATCAATAAGGTTTATAGCTTAGAATCCTTAGGCTGCAAGTTTGTGTATCCTAAGGAGGCTGTTCTTCGTACCCTTTGTTATGATGCTATGAACAAATTGATGAAATGTAGACATTAAATTATAAATCTTATAAAAAAATATTTTAAAAGTATTTTCAAATATAACATGTGATGCTGGATAAGCAAATAAACTTTAAGTTAAGCCCTAGTGCCTTAGCCTATGTTAGATGTGTGTTTATTTTTGATGTGAGGTTTATAGGTTGTAATCCTTAGGGTTGTAGTGCTACGTGTTATAAGAAGGTTTTGATCCTCATGCCCTTTATTTCAATGCCACATACTCATAAGTAAAGGAAAAAAGGTCCAAAGATTTACTCAAATTACACTTTTTTAAGTTTTTCATTCTCATAATGTCCTTTTAAAATTGGCCAATCTTAGATAGAGGAAGCTTAGGATTTTTATGATAAGTAATAAGCCCATTATAGTGTGTCACCTATTAGCCTTACCTCAAGCCCTAGGAACTCAAGGAGGGATTAGCCACTCTTGTAGTCGTATAACCACTATAACCTTAGTTTGGTTTAGGATTTAGGATGGGCTTCTTGCCCCTTAATTCTTTATAACTCTACCATATCATATGGCATATATATATATATATATATATATATATATATATATATATATATATATATATATATATATATATATATATATATATATATATATATATATATATATATATATATATATATATATATATATATATATATATATATATATAATGACCAAAAACTATAATTTAAAAATTAAATTATAATTAATTCATCCTAAATGACTATTCACTTAAATAGAAATATCTGGATTAATAAATTAAAAAGTATGAACTCAACCTTACAACTTTAAACCTTCACTTAAATTAGGAGAATCAACAAACACTAACTTTGCACACACTTAGGTGTTGTATATAACACATTTTTAATAGGCATCTTAAGGTAGGGTATAGCTAGGATAATATTTCAATTTCTTTATTTTTCACTTTAAATTTTTGATGCTATGATGTGGTCTTTTATTAATTTTATTTTGCACTATTTATGTTTGCTTTGTTTTTTATTTTATGGATTGATGAGTGGGCACTTGCCCTTAAGTGGTTAGACATTTTCTAGAGATATCTTTTGTAGGTGACTACATTCACAAGGGCTAATTAAATGTTATAATAATTATAAATATGCTCTCTAATATATAATACATGGATTGCTAAGCCTTTTGGATGTTGCCCTAAGGACTTAGTCTGGATGTGAATATGATTGCTTTATTATAACTATGCTAATCTCTATTTTGTAGGGAACATATGTAATTTTCTTTCTATATATAATTTTAGTTATGATAGTCATGTAGACATGTGGGTGTATTTTAGAAGATAGGATGTCAAACATGTGAAGATTGATCGAGACACACATGTCATTCACATATATATAAGTTTTAGGACTAAGTTATAATTATGGTAAAGCTCAATTACCTTTTTTTTTTCTAATGTGTATTATAGTACCCAACTATACTTCTAACTTCTTATTTATTATTTATTCTTTGATGATTGGTATGTTTACTTTGATTGTGCACCAGAGCCCTGCATTAGGTACCCATACCCACACCCACCCACGTACCCACTCATACCCAATGGGCATGGGTGGGTATGGGTACGCTCATGGCATTGTGGGTGGGTACTCAACATCAAAGGACAACCGATTTATATTACTAATTATCATATACATGCAGTATATTACAATAATCCTTACTACGCAATGTGCAACACTGAACCGCTGCACAACCATGATAAATTTTGATATGTGGCTTGAAAGTTTGCAGTCAGAGAAAATGAAAAAAAATCTTAAGGCCATTAATCTATGGCAGACTGCATTCAATAAGCATGGAAAGCGGGTGGGTGTGGGTGGGTATGACATCAGGAAAGTCACCATAGGTGGGTGTGGGTGGGAAAAGCCCGCCAACGCAAAGTGTGGGTACCCAATGGGTACCCAACTAGGACCCCATGTAGGGCTCTGTTGTGCACTAGAATCACATGATTTTATTATATTTTTAATTATTTTTCTTTCGGGTGGCTCAAACAAAGTCTTCAGGTTAGACTCTTAAGATGTTAAGTTTTCTAAGATAAATTTTGTTTAATCAAGATGAAAGAAACATAGGGTAGGGTTTAAAATCAACCAACATGCTTTCAAAACTTAATGCACGACCCCTCTTAAGTTGCTTTTTTCAAAGTATAAATTATATTAAAAACTAAGCCCACTTCATGGTGGCTCCCAATTAGTTTTGATTAGCCTTACCCTCATGTATAGTCAAAGTTAAACATATAGATTTTATTTTATCACATAGAGGGATGGTTCACAATTTCATTAACATAACATTATTCATGGTCAGGCCTATGACCCATTCCTCTTCAATACCTCCCCATCACTCTTTCATTTACATAAGATTGCACTGCATAAATTTAAAAAACATGCTCGGTGTAGTTTTAGCTGGTACCCATTTTCAAGTAGGGTGATAAATTCATGTCTAGGTTGCTTAGATCATTGATGAAATTTGAGTTATAAGTCCCCTCATTGTTTTGCATTAGCCAGGTCGATGGCTTTAATATTGAGAATACAATGCGTCCCATATATATTTTTGATCAATAACAATCATTATGAGTATATCGTTGCATGCCTTTTTGTTTGATGAGATCTCCATTATTGGAAGGCAATAAATCTCTCTTATATATGTCACACTGATGATGTCTCTTTCATCTTTCTCTCTTGCATGTGTTATGTACGATTTATCCTCTCTTGATTTTTTTTCCTTTGAACCGATAGGTCATTGAAAGATCTTTATGTGTGTTGAATAGCTTATTGAGCCTATCTCATTTGGATTATAAGAATCTAGGAATTTCACTATGCGCCAAATCTAGAGAATAAAATAACATCCATAATCAATAATGTTCTCAGGTTGAGGCATAAGATCTAATTAACCACGGAGGATTGGGCCCGTGGGAAATTGACACTCACATAAAATAAATGTCATTCAAGTTAATGTATTGAATGGGAGAAATCTCGTGACTCTTTGATCATATACATCATTATCGATTGAAGCGTGTAGGCTAAAGCCTTTATTTTTCTTGGTCCCACTCGATAGTGCAATCATATTCTTTGCATCTAACCTACACGAGCATTCCCTTTCAGAGGTCCATGGATATCTAAAAATTTTTCTTAGTAAGATAAATGTGATACTAGCATAATAAAAATGTTTTGGCTTAATTTAAAAGTTAAAACAAATTCAAAATTATGAAGATTAACTTTTTTCATTAATAACTTAATTAACCATAATTAGCATATAAAAAACAATTCAAGCATATAATTATGAAACATAAACCAAATTATATTTAAAAAAAATTAGCAATAAATTTATGAAAAATTTATCAACAAATTATTAATTATTAATAAGTGAAAATAGAAATTAATCCTGAAAAAAATATAAACAAAATATAATCAAATTAAAACTAATTTTAGTTCTCTATTTATTAATTTTAAGATATTTGAGGATAAAAGATAACACAATAACATGCTAAAGAAATTAATTAAACATACGAAACTATATGTAGCATGATTTTGACTTTCATCCACAAACCTAGAACTTCATTCTGCTCGAATTAACATTTCTAAAAGATTTCCAGAAAACTATTTTTTGCTTGCAAAAGTCACTACAAATCTACCAAAAAAAAAGTTATCTTCTTTCACCATAAATAATTGTTCTGCTTTCACCAAATTTGATTAAAAAATACATCACATTTCTACGGCAAATTATTGCATTCGGTCACCGGACGCGGTGATAGGTCCAGATATTAATAAAATATTATTTTAAATTAAGCGCGTCAAAAGCATAGGTAAAACACAGGTAAAGCGCATGTAAAGTGCAGGTAAAGCGCGGGTGATGTGGCAAATTTTTATTGGATGTCCGAACCTATTCTCCGCGTCCGGTGACCGGATGCAATAATTTGCCCATTTCTACACAGATAATCTTTCTCAAATGTCACTCTGCCTTGAGAGTGAGATACTGATTTCTATCTAGAAGTTGATGCGATTGATGATCAACAACGATGGGTTCAACATCTAAATCAAAATCAGACAGGAATACCTACTTGATCATCATCGGACTTATATAGGTCTAGATCAGTTGGAGAATCGATTTGCAAGGGATGCCTTTCAGATCGATTCGCCCTAGCAGCTTCTCTAAATCCTCTAAGGATTGTTGGATTTGTTGATATGGTTGTTGGAGTGATTCTGTTGTTTTTCCTGAAGTTGCGAAGCTGCCATCTCATCTCAGTAATGAAGATCGAGCTGAAGGTTTGTCGAGAATTCATCTAAAGTTTCAATCTAAGACGAATTGGGTTTCGTAGAGAGATTTTCAATAAGATCTTCGCTGCTCACCAGAGCTTTAACCCCCCCATGGCCTGTGATATCCGAAGGTTACAGTAAACGAAAGGGCAGAGAAAAAGGCCATGCCGAGAATACTTTGATTAAGATTTCTAATTTTTAATTAGTTTGCTTAAAGCTCATTTTAAGCGTTTAGTCTCTTTCGATATTATGATCTTGCAAATCAAATTTCCCAACAACTTCAAAAAGCCCCCGCTTGAGTAATAAGCTCACGCTACAGAGCTCGGCTAGGGTTCCCAGCTTCCCTCTCCTTGTCCCGACACCAACTTCGCTCTGAGGAACACTCCGTTCAGGATGTCCTCCTCGCATTTTCCTCCCCTCTCCTCCTCTTCAACTTCTAATCCACTAGCATTTGCTCCCCTGGATTGGAAACCACTCTTAGCCTTCCACAAACAAGTCTCTACAGAGTTTTCCTCCACCCTCTTGCATGTTCTCACTACCAACGTCACTGCTCTCTTCACCAAAGCTCAGTTCGAAGCCGGTGCTCCCGAATGGTCGCTATCCCTAGTCGAATACTCTATTGGCCACTGACCATTCTATGAATCTCTGTTAGCTGCCATCAAGCGAACCTGGACCCTTAAGGGAATCACTTTCCTTTCTTACCCTAGACGATGGCTTCTTCCTCCTAAAATTCACCTCGCCGGAGGACTACGACATGGCATGGTCAGAAGGACCTTGGTTCTTCTTTGGCAAGCCATTCATCCTAAATAAATGGTCTCCTGGACTTCGTCCCTATGCGCCAAGAGTTCCCGAGCATTCCGCTATGGATCAAAATTAAAAATCTGCCCCTTTCTTGCTGGACGGCTGAAGGAATCTCCAAAATTGCCTGCTGTGTTGGAGTTCCGCTTGCTGTGGATGAGCTCACGTTGACAAAAACCAGACTTACCTTCGCCAGGGTTTGCATTCAGGTGAACAATTCCTCACCCCTCCCAGATGAAATTTTTATCTTTGTTGACGGGAAAATCACTCCTCTCACCGTTCTATACGACTGGATACCTAATCCATGCACTCACTGTGGCTCTATCAACCATTCTCCCTCCTCTTGCCCCAAAAACACAAATACCACAAGCACTACTGCCCAACATGATAACTGACCAAGTGGCAGAAGTTCCAACCGTAAACCTCGTTTCATACCCCCCCTCGGATTAATGTTCCCAAACCTCCTTTACCTCCAGCCACACAGCCTAACCCCTATCCCAGCCCAGCCCTACTACAACCCACTATCTAGCAGCAATCTACCATCCCTGATCCAACGACGTCCTCCTCCAACCCTTCCACATCCTTGATCCCAAATTTAAAACTATCCCTCTGGATGTAGCCTCCATCACCACATGCTCCCCACCAAAAAACTTCTTCAAAACCTCCATCTCCCTCACATAACCCTCCACCTCTTGCCAATAATAAGTTCTAATCAAGAAATTCTAACCTCCTCACTACATTCCCTTGGAATCTTGGATGCTATTGAACACCTTTTTAACCCTAAAGACCAAATTATTCACTCACCAGCCATCAAACACAATAATCTGCCAAAATCTCAGGGTCAAGGAAACAAAACTATAAGAGGCAAACAAGACAAAAAGGCTACCAACACCCCCTCCAACTCCCAATGACCCTTCCCATTATTGGCGCTTGGAACATGCGTGGGTTTAATAGCCCGGACAAGGTCGTGTGTTGCAGGAAATTTTGTGATAAACATAGGTTGGATATTATGTTTATCCTGGAAGCAAAAGTTTATCTGGCTTCGGTTTCTGACCCTTGGTTTATTTCCTCTCACTCTTTTTTTAACTCAGAGGCCTCTTACAACAATTTCGATTGTTCTAGCCCTGGAAGAATCTGGATCAAATGGAATTCCCTCAAAGTTGACTTTAAACCCTTCTTCTCTTCTTGCAAATTGATACATGTCATGCTCTTCTCGGGTTCTACCCATTCTTGTTATATTTCTGTGGTCTATGCCTCTAATTCTGTGGATGATAGGAAAGTCCTTTGGGACAAAATTATGGATTTGGCTTCTAGCTTCACCACTCCCTGAATAATCTCGGGGGATTTTAATTGCTGCAGATTTCCTAACGAAAAAGCTGGTGGTTCTGCTCTTTCCTATGGAAAGCTAACTGATTTTAACAACATAATTTTCGGTGCTGGTGTGCATGAACTATCTTCGGTAGGGCATTATTATACCTGGTTTAATCACAGGTTAGATAACTCGATTCATATTCGTTTGGATAGGATCATGGTTAATGACGTATGATTACTTAACTATCCTAATTCCTTCTACAATGTTGGGGACCCTCTTATTTCTGACCACTCCCCTATGCTGGTGTTGTCCCAAACTTCTTCCCATTACAAGCATAGATATCTCTACAAAAATTATTGGGAAAAGCTGCCTGAATTTTGGGATTGCCTTTTCAATGCTTTTTCCTCTCACACTCATAAAAGCCCCATTTTCTCATTTTACCACAAGATCAAGACTCTAAAGTAATACATTAAGTCCAATTCCTGGGCATCCTCCAACCATCTGAAACTCCTCATTGAGAAGCTTACCTCTACCCAAAATTACTACCTCACCCATTTGCAAAGCAACGCCACTGATGCTGAACTCAATACCAATCTTAAAGATGTTAATCTCAAGCTTGTGAATTTTAACAAAGCTTGGTCGAACTGGATTGCTCAGAGAGCTAAAGCCAATTGGCTCTCTTGCGAGGAAGATGATTTAAAATTTCTCTACTCTAGAATTAACACCAGGCATAATATCAACCAAATAAAATTTATTTCCACTGATGCTGGTGTTTTGACTGATCCTAAAGATATTTGTGATGCTTCTATTCAACACTTTTGTAGGTTGTTCAACACCTGCACCTTTACTCCCAACGTTTTTAGGCATATCACCACTGGTAACAATATTCCTAATAACCTTATTTCTGCCTTGACTGCTCCTGTTTCTATTGAAGAAATAAAAAATGTTGTTTTTTGTTCCCCTTCCTCCTCTGCTCCTGGTCTGGATGGGTTTACATTTGGTTTTTACAAATCGTTCTGTAATATCATAGGTAAACAACTGTGATGCTGTGCTTTATTTCTTTTCCTCAGCCTCTATGCCTAAGCAAGCAAAAGCCACTGCTATCGCTCTAATTCCTAAAAATCCTCATGCTGCTTCCATAACTGGTTATAGACCTATCTCTCTATGTAACACCTTCTATAAAATTGTGGCTAAGATCATTGCTAATAAGATGAAAGAGATTAGGCCTTTCATCATGCACCCTTGCCAAGCCGGTTTCATTAAAAATAGATCCATCTCGGACAATATCATCTTAGCCGCTGAGCTTCTTGGAGATTTCAACCATAAACACAAGAACAAATTCTTTTGTGCTAAGTTTGATATTCACAAAGCCTTTGACTCGGTTTCTAGAGAATTCATTCTTAATCGGCTGTTACAAAAGGATTTTCCTTATACCTTCATCACTTGGGTCAAAGGTTGTATTACTAATGTCCATTTTTCCATCTCCATTAATGGGGCCTTGGAAGGTTTTTTCAATTCAACATCCGGACTTAGACAAGGGTGCCCACTCTCCCCTTATCTTTTTAGCATTGCAATGGATGGCCTTTCTTCTCTTTTTGAGGAAGCAACTACAGCTAATCACTTTTAAGGGCTTGATCTCAGGAATTTTTCAGTCTCTCACCTTCTCTGCGCAGACGATGTTCTATTTTTTGGGAATGCTACCACGGCTAATGCTCATGCTCTTAAAAATTTGTTACATCTTTTTGGGGATGCCTCCAGCCTACGAGTTAATTATGGTAAAAGCACTATTATTTTCTCTAAGAATACTGCTATGGATTTGGATATTGCCAACATCCTGAATATTCCAATATCCCAGACTTCGGATTAAGTTCCTTGGGCTTCCAATTTTCACTAGGAAGTCGAATTTCTAATTTCCAACCTTTGCTGGAGAAATTGTATCGGCTTTAGATGGTTGGAAGGCTAAGACCCTTTCTTTTGCTGGGAGAATTCAATTCTTGAATTTCTCTATCTCCAATACTCTTGCGTATTGGATTAAAGGAGTAATTATCCCAAAAGCTTGCTGTAAGACTATCAACAAGATATGCTCTAGATTTCTTTATTATGGTGATATTGCTAAAAGGAAACTTCACATGGTTGCATGGAAAGATACTTGTAGGCCAAAGGAATTTGGTGGGTTGGGATCCCAGCTATTGCTAGTCTTTATTATGATTTTAGTGGGTTGTTAATCTGGAGATTTTTTTAACACTGATAGCCCCTTATTCAGCTGGTGGAGAGCAAAGTACACATCATTTTGGTACCCCAATACCCGTGCTTCGCTGTATTGGAAATTCCTTTGTGATGTTGCTACCCAAATATGGCCTTGCTTTAACTTCAAAGTTTTACAAAATTCTTCCCTATCTCTTTTATGGGATCCATGGTGCAATAATAAATCTCTTATTGATATGAGGTCTGAGCTCTCTTCCGAGCTCTTAAATCAGGATTTAATGGTTTCTCTGGGGCAATGCTTAACCTCTAATGGTAGATGGTTTCTCCCTACTAATATCCCTAAGTCTATTGCCATAGAAATTATTTCTATTCCTATTTATGCGGATGGCTGGGTTTGTAACTAGCTCCAACTATCTGAGAAACCGGATTTTAAGAAGTTTACCAGCCACTACTATGCCAACTGCGATAGAGCTAATTTGGATTTTATTTGGCATAAACATTATGCTCTTCGTTTCTCTGCTTTTGCTTGGCTGGCTTTTAGGAACGGTCTAAAAACTGCAGATGCTTTAAACATTAGAGGGATCTCTGTCCATCACAATTGCACTTTCTGTTCTGACTTTATGGAAACACAACCGCACCTATATTTTCAATGTGACTTCACATTTGGCATTGTGAAAAAAATATTTCCACACTTTGCAAATCTGCTTCTCCATTCCAACCTCTATCAAATGTTCTCCTATATCAACGACTTGGACCTAAACAAGCAGATCAAACATTTGCACTTGCTTCTCTGCTGTGCTGCTATTTACTTTATTTGGAGGGCTCGGAATTATAGAATTTTTGGCAACAATTGTGAAAGTTCATCTACGATCATTTGGAAAATCAAAAAGGCTGATCTTCTCAAAACTACGAAATGGAAGAACTCATATCTTTTCATAAATCTTCTTATCTGATGAGTGGGATGGCTATTTGTGGCAGCATAATTATGGCTATTTCTTTCTACTTGTTTTGGTTTCGGCTGCTTTCTCTTCAGAACCTGTCTCTTAGGCATTCAAGGTTCTATGACTCCTCACTGTGGTTTGCTGAAAGGTTTTTTGGATGGACAATGATGAGTGCTGGTTCCATCCAGCCTCTCCTTGGACGGTCATACTTGGCAACCAGGAGATTTTGATGCTTCTTCGCTTGCTGGAGGTCTCGATTTTGTAGAAGCATTCTGAGTCCTCAACGCTCTTGGAGCTGCTTTTACTTTCCTTTTTTATCTTATTGTTTGCTCAGGTTCTCTCTACTTGCAACTACCTCTTTATTTTTGGTTGGTTGCAGGTCTCTTTTGCTTTATACATGTATTTTGGTTCTTTCTTTCATAGTTTATAAAGCTGCATCTCATGCAGTAATGACTAAGGAGCCTACTAGCTGCTATGCGACATTGTATAGTTAGGATTATAAACTTTATGGGATTTATATGGTTTGACCTAAAATAGGGATAAAATATTTTAAATATAGAAATTTTGAATATTGTTTGATTTGAGTAAATAAATGATTAATAAAATTCTGAATAAGTTTTAATTCATCATTTATAAAATTTAAGTGTATTTGAAAATTATTAGATTGGATTGGGTTCCAACAACAATGTAATTTATTTATCATTGCTACTTCTGCTTAACATCTTGGTCGCTCCCAGTGCCACAGTAGCCGCCGCTGCTGGTCACAACCACTTGTGGTAGGTTGCTTCCCACCGTTGCCCCATCACTAGCACATTTGACAGCTTCTGCCACTAGCACATTTCTCAGCGACCACCACTGCAACTGACTGCTGCCACCGTCGCTAACTATTGCACCCACCAACAACTCTCTGTCAGCCACCACCCACAACCATTACTGAACTTTGAACTATTTTCATTTTATTGCAAGGAAAAAAAAGTTCTTTCATTGCTTGCTATTAAAATTTTGTCTTCGACCCCTATATATTAATATTTCAAAAAATGATAAACCTAATCGCATTTATCATTCTGTTTAAGATTAAAAAACATAAATATTGTTTTCAAATGTCACAACTATTCTTTAAATTTCTTCAAAACAATAATTTATTTTCAGACTTAAAAGTAAATCAAAATAAAATTATTGTATAAAATATTCTTTTTAAATAAACAAATGAGCCCTTAAGGAAAAACTAAAGCTTTATGAATATTATTACGATTAAAAAAATATTATGAGCTCAGATTTGAAGGGCTCAGGCGTAGTCATAAGCTGCCAATATCATATCCAGCCGTTAAATCTCCGCCCTTCCTCCCTTATCACACCCCATATCTCACTTCTCTTCTATCCCCCGCAGCTCTATCTCTCCTCCTCCTCCACCGCTCCATTCTCCTGCCTTTCCATTCCTCATTTTCTCTCTTCTCCTCTCTTTCTCTCTGCTCTGCAACCTCGCTTATCTGCATCTCCAGTGTAAGTCCTCTCCCTTTCTCTCTCTCTTTCTCTCTCTCTCTCTACTCTTTCCCCTCTCCAAAAAACCCAATTTTGAAACCCAAATTAGACCGCCCATATATCATCCTTTTGATTGGTTTGTCTCTCCAAAGAGCTTGACTTTGCTTGCTCTGCTTCAGGTTTCTTCCAGTAGCAATAAATTTAAACCCACCGTCCCTCTTTTAAATAATAGGTTAAGAACTAATGGCTGGTGCTCTTACCTTATCCTTTCGGCCTTATTAACCCCACCGAGCTTCTTCTTCTTCTTCTTCTTAACTCTTTCTTCCTACTGATAGATACGCTAAGCAGGCTGAGACGCTTCGACGGAATCAATGGCGCCCAAGGGCGGTCGTGGCAAATCGAAGGCCGAGAAGAAGAAGAAAGAAGAGAAAGGTAACATTTTTATCAGAGCTTCGTCTTAATTGCGAGATGGTAATGCAATAAGCAATAACTCTGCCTGTGTTTGGTTTTGCTCTGTCATTAGTTCTTCCGCTAGCTTTGGACATCACAGTTAAGCTCCCTGACGAGTCTCAGGTTATTCTCAAGGTACTGATTAAGAGATAAGCCCTCTGTTTTTAGCCTTTCTTTTGTTTTGAATCCTCTTTGAAGTGCAATTTAGGCCTTGTTTAGAACACCTCTTTTATTGTCTAAAATAACTTTTTAGCACAAAATTTTTTTGTGCTAAAAATTATTTTTAAGAAACTAAAAAGAAAACTATCGCAAACAAAATCTTGAAGAGAAAGAGTAGTCCACAACTCTCAATTAGATAAATAGTTTAAAAAATAATGAATTTCTAAGATTTTATTCTTTAGATTTTATTTGGGACAATTTATCAGTATTTCTTTTGTCAGTTTTAAAATTTTTTTATACTAAAAAATAGTTTATAAAATAAAAAAAAAATTGTTCCAAATAAAATTTTAATTTGATGAACTTAATTTTAAAATTTTATGAATAAAAAAGTATTTTTAAATATATTTCTGAATAAGATAATTCCATACACTTTAGAGAAAATCTTACTTTATTATATAAGATAATTATTAAAATAATTATTTAATAATTTAATTATAATAATGTATAATAGGTAGAGTAAAAATATGGGAATTAAAATTACTCAAATTTTAAAGGAGTTGTTGGAATATTTTAATAGAATTAAAGAATATAGTTAAATAATTATGGAATTTATAAAAGAAACATAAAATATGTGCTCGAGTTTCATGTGGAGCGGTGATTCCACAAGGTAAGGGTGGAGCCAAAGCCCGGCGGGCATGTTTTCCCCGCGAGGTGGATGGAGTTCGCTCACCGCCTCACCGATACGGTGACTTTAAGCTTCGCTTCGCCTAACACGGCGCAATCGTGTAATTTTGAGAAGGGTTACCCGACTTACTCGTCTTCTTGATTCGTGCAGGGTATTTCGACGGACAGGATTGTGGACGTACGGCGTCTTCTATGCGTGAACACCGTCACCTGCTGCCTCACGAGCTACTCTGTATCGCATGAGGTACGTGGCATGTGGCTGGTCCCTTTTTTTTTTTCTTTCCTCCTACAGAGTTGCACCGCGACAGTTGTGGTAGACGGTCTAGCCTCCTCTATTACTTGTATAAATCATTTGTTCTACCTATATATATAATTAAGATTGACATTTTGGTTAACGTCTTCGACTTCTTTTAAAATAGCTTTCTTAGTTCTTACTACTTTTAAATATATTTTTTTAATATAAATTTTTTAAACTAGAAAATTTTTTATACCGAAAAATTACTTTAATAAGAAAGCCATCCCAAACGAAGTCTAGGATGGCTTTATTTCTGCTTCTTAAAATAATTTTTTTAATATTTTAATTAGAAAGATGCTTTAAGAAGCAGCCAAACAAAGCTTTTAATTTTTTAATTGAAAGCTGCTTTAAGAAGCAGAAAGAAAACGATTTGAAATGTTTGGGATAGCTTTCATATTGCTTTTTAAAACGACTTTTTAATTTTTGAAATTTTTGTACTAGAAAGTCATTTTAAAAAGCAAGAATAAACCGTCTCAAATGAAGCCTTAGGCTTCAGTTTGGGACGACTTTTTTTCTGCTTCTTAAAACAGCTTTTTAGTACAAAATTAAAAAAATTTGTACTAAAAAGCTGCTTTAAGAAGCAAAAAGAAAGCCATCCCAAGCGAACCCTTAGTTTTAACATTTATTTGGGATAACTTTCTTCCCACTTCATAAAATTTCAATAGAAAGCAAATTGTTATTGTAATTTAAAAAAAATAATAATAAACAATCTAAATAGAAATTTGTAATTTTACATTAAAAAATAAAACATTAAGAAAACTGTCCCAATGAAGTCTTAATTTGAATTTATTTGAAATGATAATAGCTTTTTATAAAGATAACTGCAAAATTAAAATTTTAGTATAAAATTTTAATACTATGAGAAAATAATAGTCAAATAGATTTATAATTATAGTGTGAAAACAAAATAATAAGAAAGTGATTTACATGACCTTTAATTTTCTATTTTGTCTAATATAGAAAATGTGAGGCTCCACTTTGAAATTTGGCAATGGCAGCTAGGAGAAATAGGGAATTATTTTAAAGAAAATATTTGCTCAGTATTGTGTTTTTTTTTTTTTAATTCCAATTTGTTTAATAATGAGAGCATCGTTGACGTCCATTTCAGGTTCGAGGGCCGAGATTGAAGGATTCGGTTGACGTGGCCGGGTTGAAGCCCTGCGTGCTCACGCTCGTCGAAGGTAGTAATTAATTTATGTATTTAACCCCCTCGTCTTTTCGAATTTATGAATATGCTTTTTGTATATTTGCGTACGGTACGAAAGTATGGGTTTCGTGTAAATTTCTCAAAGAAGTGGGCCCGGGGAATAAAAGGTACCCGGGGCCCTCGAGGAAAAGCTAACTTTCTCTCTCTCGGTTTCTTGTTTCTCTTTGGTATCGGTCGGACTAAAGGGGAAAGTGACGCTTTGTTAAATGTGGAACAGAGGACTACGACGAGGACGGGGCCATCGCGCACGTGAGGCGTCTGCTGGACGTTGTTGCGTGCGTCTCCTACTTCGGTGCCGCATCTTCGCAGAAGGATGGCGCCGGCGCGGCGCCCAAAGATGGGAAGAAGGAAAGCGCCGGTGGCGGCGACGGAGGAGGTGGTGAAACCGGCGGGAGTAAGCAGAATCCTCCACGGAAGGACGCGACGGCAGAGGTGGAGGCGGAGATTAGCGGAGCGTGCCCGAGGCTCGGTGCATTCTACGAGTTCTTCTCCCTCGCGCATCTCGCACCTCCTCTCCAATGTAAGCGTGGCTTTTCATTTTTCTGCTCTCCTGATTTCATCTTCTAAACTGCAAGAGTGGTTGTTTAGCTCTTGATTGTTTTATTTCTCTCGTAGTTGTAAGGAGGACGACGAGAATACGGCAGGATGATCAGCAGCCTGAGAAGGATCACCTGTTTTTCCTCGAAGTGAGATTTTGTTTTTATAAGCTTTCTTTTCCTTTGATTTGGGTTTCAGTTTGAATTAATTTCTTTAAAATGTGATGGATTGAAGGTAAAGCTTTGCAACGGTAAGCTGGTTTTGGTGGAAGCATGTGCGAGGGGTTTCTACAGCGTTGGGAAACTGCGAATTCTTTGCCATGAACTTGTTGATCTTCTAAGACAGCTTAGTAGGCCTTTCGACAAGGTGACTCTATTGTTCCCTGTAATATTTATCCCTATTGCTTTCATCAGATAACCATGGCGTTGATATCTATTAAACTATGGGTGCTTGGAATTCACTTATATGTCATGCCTTTTTAATATATTTGAACGTGACTACGATTACTTGCAGTATTTAAATTCGCTTTATTTCTTGATGCTTGCAGGCTTATGAAGATCTCATGAACGCATTCTTGGAAAGAAATAAGGTTAGATTTTTTTTTTTTGTAGTTGTATCATTGCTCATTGAATTGTAGGAATTCTTTTATTATTATTATTTTTTTCTTGCATTTTGGAACGAAATACTGGAAGCTTCTTGTATGATGGAATTGCATGAAAATTTCCAACAAAACCTTTATTGCTTATTTCAGTACTTAGAAACACAAGTCAGGATCCATATCAATTTCATTTATGAATCCTGAACGTTAGGATTATTAAGATAACCTTTCTTGGGTATCTCATTAGTAATTATCTTTCACTTCAAGCATGGCTGTAGAGGATGTTGCATTTGTTTATCATTGTTATGCGTTAAAAGTCATGCTCATGCTGGTGGAGTAACGATCAATCTCAGTCTCTTTAGCCCTTTTTGATATCACACATACAAGAGAATAGGGTGGGACGTATTATTTTTTTTTTTTTGACGTAAATAATTTTGGGTTGATAAAAATCAATGGGACAATCTCAGTTGATCAGCATCGATTATTTTTAGGACATTAGTACGTATGTGGTCTACCTCGAAGTAATGGGAGGGACTTCAGATAAGGCAATAATTAAAGGTGATACGAAGGGCACTAAGGTAGGTCCTCCTGCATGCCAATTATAATATTACAAATGTTTGCAACCGCAAGGGCTACATCATAACTAGAGATAGCCATAGTGCAATTCTGGCTAATGTTGACTATGATGTAAGTCTAACTAGGTATTATAGCATAGGTCTCGTTGGAGATGGTTATTGTGCCGGAACACCACTGGTCCAAAGCCGTGGAATAACCGGCGGTATAGGCTGACGGAAATCCGTTGGCTAATTAAGCCGTTGGTAAAAACCGCCGCCAAATAGTTTCCTACGCCATTTTTTCCGGCGGTTTTATACCCGTCGCAAAGCCGCCGGAATCTTCAAATACCGCTGGTTTTTTCACCCAAACCGCCGGAAAAAACCGTCGGTTTTGGGTGATTTTCCTGTAGTGCCATAAGGTGAGACCATTGTGATACAAAGTCTTGAGGAAGAAAGTTGAGAGCATATGAGGTTATAGCGCAAGTCATAATGTGGCTATAGTTAAGACACAAGCAAGATTACAACATTGGTGAGAGAGAGAGAGAGAGAGTAGCAGAACAAGCTCCTAGTCTTAATTGATCCCAATTGTCATGAAAGAAGGCTATAGTCTCCTAAGTCTAAATTTGAGTTTGGATTTACCATATGAAAGTTTCATACTAAAAATGAGATGACATAAGAATTAGTTGATATAATGATTGGAATAAGAATTAAACATTGCTTGTTTGCTATAAACTAAATAGAACGGGGTGAAATATAGGGATATCAGAAAACATTATTAATTAATTTATGTTGTAGAGTCAACTATAAGAATGGGTAGAGACAATAAAAGATACAAAGTTCAAAGATAAAATTATTGATTGATGTGCTATTAATGAAAGGGTTATTGGTTTTAAGTTATTTATTGATGCTGGCTTTTTTAATGTTGTTGTTGCATATGCTCTCCAAATTGGATTAGTGCATTGTTTAAAAAATCAATTTTGAGAAGAGATGGATAAACTATGACAACCTAGCCTCAGGGAGGATTATTATTAGAGGTAACTTTCTATTAGGATAGGCTATTCATGGATATGAAATAAGAGATAAAAATGTGATGGAATAAGTTATACATTATTCATGTTAGCATATTATATTATATTGACAAGCATATAATTTTAGAACTAAATGAGTACTTAATTACTTTTAAAAGTGCAGGAACCAAATAGAACATAGTTCTCTTTTTAATTAGGTGTTGTTTGTTGATGTTTTTAAAATACATGTATTTTATAATTTAAGAAAGTAGCTAAAACCCAGAAATAAAGCAGTATTAGCTAAGATAGGAAGAGAGCAATTTACGAATGATTGTGTTCTATACACAAGGAAGTTCTCATGTGCCAGTTAGCTTTTTAGTGTTTCCAAGGTTGGGTTCTACCAAAATGTCCACAAAAAAATACAATATATCGTCAATAATGAGAACGCTTCAGTTATAACCACATCATATGCTGTGGTTTTGGTTCATGAAAGATTGTCGTGCTGTTTTCATTATGATTTATATTTCTTCAGTTAGCCTAGCCCTCTTCCTTCTTAAATTATAAATTGTTTCTTCATGACGCAGTTTGGTAATCTTCCTTATGGATATCGTGCTAATACATGGCTTGTTCCACCATTTTCTGCACAATCACCCACAACATTTCCTCCCCTCCCCACAGAGGATGAAACATGGGGAGGTAATGGTGGCGGATGGGCAAGAGATGGCAAAAGTGATTTAATTCCTTGGGCTAGTAAGTTTCGGTTTATTACAGCTATGCCTTGCAAAACTACAGAGGAAAGACAGATCAGGGATAGGAATGCTTTCCTGCTTCATAGTGTGTTTGTAGATGTTGCCATCTTTAGAGCAATTGCAGCAATCAAGCATGTTATTGAAGTGAACCGTGTGATACCATCACTTGAGGAAAAAGAAATTCTACACCTTGAGATAGTTGGAGATTTTAGCGTCACTGTTTTCAAGGATGCTTCAGATGCAAGCCAAAAGGTAGATACAAAGATTGATGGGACCAGAACAACAGGAATGGACTGTAAACATCTGGCAGAGAGAAACTTATTAAAAGGAATCACTGCAGATGAAAATACAGCAGCCCATGTAAGGACAATAATTAGCTATGTTCTAGTTTATTATTTAATTCTGAAGCTTGAAAGCCATAATGGTTATTGCTACAATTCATTTTTTCAAAGAACAATCTGTGATTTTGCAGGATGTTTGCACTTTAGGTGTTGTCAACATAAGATACTGTGGTTATGTTGCAGTTGTTAAAGTTAACTACGAAGAAAGATTGGAAGCAGATCGCCCATTAGAAACTCTTGATATAGAGGACCAGCCTGAAGGATCAAATGCTTTGAACATTAACAGGTTACTTTGATTGTTAAGTAGCCATTTAACTTTATTCTTAGTCATTTCAGTTGAGTTCAATGCTTCTAATGTCTTTGATGTTCTCTAAAGTTTGAGGATGCTTCTTCACAAAGGCCCTGCATCTGAATACAAGCGAACATCAAATCCTTCAAAGACTTCCAGACCTGAAGAACAATCTGCTGCTCAAGATTTCATAGAGAAAGTGCTCATTCAGAGTCTAGCAAAGCTTGAAGAAGAAGAAATTGATAAAAGTATCTTCTTTAGATGGGAACTTGGGGCCTGTTGGGTACAGCATTTGCAGGACCAAAAAAATGCTGAGAAAGATAAGAAACAAGCTGGTGATAAGGACAGGAAACATGCTGTTGAAAAAGGAAGAAATGAAACCAAGGTTGAAGGCCTCGGAAAACCTCTTAAGATTCTTAGGAATTCCAAGAAGAAACAAGATGTGAATGAGGAAAACGGTAAAGCCATTGATAGAAAATCTTCAGACATAGAAGTTGCGGGTGAGGTCCAAATTTTCAAGAGCATTGATACTCTAAAAGAGTCAAAATCAACTGAGAGTCAATGCACACTCAAAGACCTGTTACCTGATTCAGCATTTATGAGATTGAAAGATTCTGAAACAGGACTTCATCTTAAGGTACTCATTTAGCATGGTACTTCTCTTTTCTCTATATCATTGTTTGTATAGGTGAAAATGTATCTTACAGGTATAATGTGTCACTTGATGTTTCTACCATATTACATTTCAATACTTACAACAACAACAACAACAACAACAACATCAAGCCTTTATCCCACTACGTGGGGTCGGCTACATGAATACTTTTTCTCCATTGTGTCCTATTAAAAGTCAAATTCTCGTTTAAATCTAACAAAGAAAGGTCATTCCTAATATTTTCTAACCAAGTCTTTTTAGGTCTACCCCTACCTTTCTTAACACAAGTCAAATCTAATACCTCTACTCTCCTAACCGGGTCATCGGAAGGCCACCTTTTTATGTGACCAAACCATCTAAGGCGACTCTCTCTAATCTTATCTTCTACTGGAGCTACTCCAACCTTTTCACGTATATGCTCATTTCGTATCCTATCTCTAAGGGTAAAGCCACTCATCCATCTAAGCATCCTCATCTTTGTCACACTTAACTTAGTATTATGCTTCTCTTTTAATGGCCAACATTCGGCACCATAAAGCATTGCAGGCCTCACTACCATCTTATAGAATTTTCCCTTAAGTTTGAGGGGTACATTTCTATCACATAATAAGCCCGATGCATTCCGCCACTTCAACCATCCAACTTGAATTCTGCTGATAATATCCCCATCTATTTCACCATCACTCTGAACAATAGATCCAAGATATCTAAAACGTGTACTCTTATTAATGACTTGATCGCCCAAAGTCACAATCCCCTCACTAGGACTATTACTACTAAAATTACACTCCATATATTCCGTTTTAGATCTACTCAAGCGAAAACCTTTAGACTCTAAGGTTGACCTCCATAATTCAAGTTTACCTTCAACTCCCTTTCTAGTCTTATCAACAAGAAGAATATCATCAGCAAAAAGCATACACCAAGGTACATCATCTTGCAAAATGTCTAGTGAGATGCTTAGCTGCACTAGAAAGACTTTTTATTAATTTTAGCTTAGATGCTAATCAACAGCTATTTTAGAGTGAGGGAGTATTTGTTGTTGCTTTTACAGTGATTTCACTCTACAGGAAAAACTATGATTTTTAACGGCCAATTCTATAGGATAGGGGTCCACTATGTGATCACATTCGATACTGTATCAACATTTTTTTCTCTCATTGTTTTCTTTTTAATGATCTATATATTTATATATTGATTAAACTTATAAGATGTTCCTCTTAAGTTTAGCTTAATAAAATTGTTTCATAGCATGTAGCTAGTAATCGCATATATATAGACATATGTATAAATATACATAGGCTCCAGCTTACAAAAATAGAGGTAATTTATGCTCTGTTAAACTTTCGCAAGGGAGGGCTAGGTAGAAAGCGGAACTTATGAAATCTCTTAATAAATAGGATAGGAATCAAGCGTTTGGATCTACAAAAATAATGGCAAAAGAACTTGTTGATGAATCATTTTTTTAAAATCTAAATATTAAATATATTCCAAATATGCACAAAATGTGCTTCTCTATTTGAGTGTCATAAATTGTACTGTACAAATAAATATTACATTGTAGCATCTAGGCTATTTACTATTAATTTTTTAGCATAGTTGATTCAAAGGTTTTAGTTTTATAAATGATGAATCAATAAATCATATTCAGCCACAATAAGGACTAGTGGACTACTCATTAATATACACATCTAAAAGCATGATGTTAAAATTTTAAAACTATCACAATTATTTAGTAATGTATCAAGCATTTGAAGATAGTTGCCAAGTTATACATATATGAGATAAATAATTTATGAATTTATATTGCAGAAACATTCAAATCAAAAGAAACTTTATGAGTTTGTATCTTCTAACACGAAGCCAATTTTAGTAGCTTTTATCTAAAAATTCGGTTCAGGTCCAATTTTTGTAAAGGGTGTTCTATACGCTCAATTATTATGTTAAAATTTTTATTTATCATATAAAGTGATCAATTTAATTATTATTATTTTTTTATGATATTATTTGTCAACATCTATAATGTTGATGTTATATTCAATATATGATGACTCTATGAGTTCTCAGTTTGCATTTATTCTTCATCCTTGTGTGGTTGTACATGAGGTATTAATTTGCTCGATTTTTATAATAAAAATATTTCTCAATCCACTCTTTTAGTTTTATCATACTTAATTATTTGTGATAGTTTGTCACGAACATTCATATGATCTTTGTAAGTTTTAATCATAGTATATATATATTTTCTTGTATGGTACTATTGAAGTACTTTTCCATTCAACTAACAAGTGATAGCTTTGGAAGTTACATCTTTATTTATTTCATCATTTTTTTAATTTGATATATTGAAGATATTCAAAACTATCGAAGTAGATATCACTTGATCTTTTAAATATACCGATTGACCGTTATGAGTTTCACTCCTAAAATTGCATATCATATACATGTCTTGATCTATGACTTTTGTCTATTATTCTTCCATTATTATAACTTGTCGTTGCCAGGTTCCAAGTCCTGGATGAGAAAAGTGGATGGTTGCATTAGATGGTAGATAATCAGTGTAAAATTTGTCGAATAATCATGACATGAATTCTTTACCCTATAAATTTTATGGTGCAAAATGTTGGTGATTAAAAGAGAAGCATAATATTAAGTTAACTATTGCAGAGATGAGGATGCTCAGGTGGATGAGTGGCTTTACTCTTAGAGACAGGATACGAAATGAGCATATACATGAAAAGGTTGGAGTAGCTCCAGCGGAAGTTAAGATTAGAGAGTACTGCCTTAGATCAATGTTTAAAATTGCGTATTCGGGTATTGAGGCGTTTTTCATTCGTGAGGCGAGGCGTAAGCCTCAAGGCATTTTGAGGCGTAAGCCTCAAAATCAAAAGATTGCGTAAACATAAAATGATAAATTTGTTATATATTAATGAGTGAATAATATAAAACATAAAAAAGCATAAGATATGAAGTGAAATCAAAATATCTCAATAATAAGACAACATGAAATATAGTTCAACTCAAAATTCTATCTTTCCGAAATCCCAATATTCTTTTCATTAACATATAATTCCGATTTCCAAAAATAAATAGCAATGACATATCACATAAGAACTCATAAGTCATTAGCACTGTCATCACTAAGGGGTTTTTCATTTGAATCATCATTATGGTGAACTGCTCTCTCCCCTTCCTCCTCTCCTATAGAGTCCAATGTCGAACATTTACTTCAAGATTTATGTAAGTTTTAATATATATAGCATGAGGCGTAAGCCTCATGCCAGTGAGGTGAGGCGGGCCTCAACCAAGTTGAGGCGCAAGCCTCATAAAAAAAACTCGAGGCGTAAGCATCGAGACGTTTTTTACTGGAATTGCGCAAAGGCGGGCCTCAAGGCGAGCCTCATATTGCGCAATTTTAAACCATGCCTTAGATGTTTTGGTCACATAAAACGACGGCCTTTTGATGACCCAGTTAAGAAAGTAAATATATTAGATTTGGCTTATATTAAGAAAAGTAAAGGTAGACCTAAAAAGACTTGGTTAGAAAATATTAGAAATGACCTGACCTTTTTTTATTAGATTTAAATGAGAATTTGACTTTTTAACATGACATAATGGAGAAAAAGGATTCATGTTATTGACCCCACGTAGTAAGATAAAGGTTTGATGATGTTGTTGTTTATAACTTGCCAATTATTTTAGGAAAGGCCTCACCTATTTGAAATTATTTCATTTTGCAAATGGAAAAAAAAAATGTTATTTTATTTTGAATATCATTTGTAAGTGTCTCCATAATCAATATATAAAGATGCATACTTATTAGTTATCATAATGTAATTTTATGATAATTGGGAATTCGTTAGTCATGCTATAACTACTTTTAGTCAATGTTTCATCATATATATATTTTAACTAATTTCAAAATACTTTTGATGCATACATTTTTATTTTGAATGTATGCTAAACCAATTTTTATGGTATTTGATCCTATGCTAAACTATATATACATTTTGTATATCATTTGAATATCCTTGTTCTCTTATTTGCCTGTCGAATGATTAAATTATATTGAAAAATGTTGAAAATCAATGTATAAGTAATATGCAAAAGAGGATTCTTACATATTTTATGTGAGTTTTTCAATTGGCCTAAACTTAGATACATGTATGATTGATGATTTTTACATGATATTATATGATTTTTGATGCTATATCTTTGAGTGGGCTTCTATATATAGATATAACGGGCTTCTATATATATTTTGATACTCCTTTTTTCACTTGCTTGATGAATGTTAAATTATATTGAAAAATGTTGAAACTCAATCCATATGTAAATTTTAGAAAAATCCTAAAGTAGTACCCGACTCTTCGTGTATGGTCAGTCCCAAAGTATCACCTTGCCCTAATTTAGTCCCTGAACTATACAAAATTGATCCAAAATAGTCCATATTGCAATCGTGATATAAAATTAATTATAATTTAGTCCATCAACTATACAAATTGATCTCAATTTAGTCCCAAAGCGATCATTTTCGATCAATTTTGTATAGTATGGGTATCAAATTAAAGAATCATTATATTCTGGGACTAAAATGGTCATATACGAATGGCTGGGGGATTATTTTGAAATTTGACCCTGTAATTTTTATACCATAGTTGGAAATCATGATGTAAGATTTATATAAGGTTTAGACACAAAAATAAATTAAAAAGAAAAAAAAATCCATCTCACTTTGTTATACGTCACACTTGGCTTTTGTATTTCTTGAGCTTCAATCTAGTTTATGAGATAGATTGGACCCTTGGCTTTTGTGTAAGTTGTCTTTTTGTTTGGTTAGGGGGGGCTTCACTTGATATTCCTGCTTTTATTATCTCACCCTATTTCTAGAGGTATTGTTAATTTAATAATCAATTTTTTAAATTGTTCCTTTTTAATGGCCAAAATGTGCCGAATGTTGGCCATTAAAAAAGAAGCATAATACTAAGTTAAGTGTGGCAGAGATGAGGATGCTCAGGTGGATGAGTGGCTTTACCCTTAGAGATAGGATACGAAATGAGCATATACGTGAAAAAGTTGGAGTAGCTCCAGTAGAAGATAAGATTAGAGAGAGTTGCCTTAGATGGTTTGGTCACATAAAACAACGGCCTTCCGATGACCCGGTTAGGAAAGTAGATGTATTAGATTTGACTTATGTTAAGAAAGGTAGAGGCAGACCTAAAAAGACTTGGCTTGAAAATATTAGAAATGATATGTCTTTATTAGATTTAAACGAGAATTTGACTTTTAATATGACACAATGGAGAAAAAAGGATTCATGTAGCCGACCCCACGTAGTGAGATAAAGGCTTGATGTTGTTGTTGTTGTTGTTGTTGTTGTTCCTCTTTAATCATCTTTTTAGAAGCATAATAGACAAAAATATATTCCTGATTCTCGGCATAATGTGCAAATGTTAATACATGGATATTTAGCTAGTAATTATTTTCTGGATAACAATCATAGTTATTGTCTATTCCATGAAGTTTCAATCAGTTTTTGTTGCATGTAACATTTAAGCTTTAACTGTTCAGACTAACCTTTTGTATAGTCTCCACAGGAATTAACTGATATGGCTCTCAAATTTTACGATGAAGTTGCTCTCTCCAAGCTGGTAAGTTAAAGTTCCTTTCTTAATTATCAATATTCTTGTTTCACAAAGGCAACCAATTTGCCTAATATTTCCATTAATGTCAATATGGATTATGTCTCAGGTCGCAGATTTCGGTTCATTGGAACTCTCACCAGTTGATGGTCGGACACTTACTGATTTCATGCACACCAGAGGCCTGAGAATGCGATCTTTAGGCCAAATTGTAAGTTGATCTTCCAACACTTCGGCCTGCTAAATTTGATCGGTGGGGCACTGTGGTCTGAAAGATAACCTGTCTTTCTTTATGCATTTCTTCTTTGTTGTTTAGTATCCAGTCACTGGATCTTTTCTGCATGTATGTTTCCCTTTAGCTTTTTACCGCCATCATCGTAATCATCATTACCATTTGCTTTTGCCCAACCATTTGTTATTGATTTTTATAAATACCATTTCCCATCCATTCCTGTTGAGTGTGCATGGAGTTTTAATATCACAAATCTTTTGCAAATTTGTTACCATGCTATTCTTACCATTTCATCACCAAAATTATTAATCTGGTAGTTTTTTCTGATAATATTATCATACTTGAAGATATCTAATGCAAAATTTGCATACAAGTTTATAGTTCATGCAATGCCTCTGGACATTTTGAAATTATCTATCAAAATCATCCATTAAAAGCTCGCTGTCCATGATTTGGTGCATTATGGTATTTCAATGCCTAGAACAACAAAGTTCACCTTCTCCTTTGATTATGGGACTATTCAAGAAAGAGATAAAGGGAGGGAAGGACATACCCTTCCAATTATCTGCTTGAAATTTCATAAGCCCCTTAGAACAAAGTTTTTGTTATACTCCTGATGGTTGCCTAAGGAGTCTGAACCTTTGCTTGGGTAAAGGAGCCTAAATAATGAGATTTGATCTTGATCCCAGATTGGGATGAAGAGTTTTTGAATGAGAGAGTGAGGTGACCAATCCTATAGAAAGATTGGTGGCCAATCTAAAGAAAGAGGAGAGGAAACAATGAATCTATTTCAATGGAATAGAATTAGTTAGGAATTAGATTTTCAATTTGGCTTACATGAGCCCCTATTTAAGAAATAGATGTTATCTACAATAATTAATTTAACTAATTCAACTCTATAAAAGAGGTGTGCGACACCTGATTAGATAATTCATCCAGTTGATTAAGCCCAACAAAAGTAAGGAAAAAGGAGGTTTTAGCTGGTCGCCACCTCCTTGGATGAGGTTCATTGGCTGTTCGCCTTGCCATTGGGATTCCAAAGTGAGATGGCATTGTGACTTGGTCTTCCTTGACGATATATTGCACTTGGTGTTAGTAAGATTCTTTTGTGTGGCTTTTCATGTAGCTCCAACTCTTATTTCCACACAAAATGATAGGTTGAATTGCAAGTTTATAATTTTGTTTTTCTAATTCTAAAATTTATATTCTAATAAATTTCATCATTCTTTGTAATAGGTCAAACCAAATAGGCCGTGCATTCTAAAAATGCCTGGATTTTTTGAAATGAATATTTTTTAATTACAATTCCAAAAGTTAGTAAAAATTTCAATCACAGAAAGGAATTTCAGTAGTCCCCGGTTAAATAATGAAGTTTTCTACTAGCTTTTCTTCCTTCCAAATGCAGCTGTTGCCGTTGATCAGATTACATGTGCAAAGATCATGATATTCTAGGCTGCTTGTTGTGTTCTGTCTACAGTGTTGATCTTTCATTGAAAAGTAAAAAATATCACTTTCATGCACGGATATTTTATTGACTCTATTTAGTAATTACTAATTTATTGCAGATGAGTGCTTCCTTCTTGTGCTTTCATATTTACTCATTGGCATTTTTCTCCCTCTGATGTCAAATTGTTCATGGACTTTTGATGAAAGTGCAATTTTTTTTAATTTTATTGGTGAGATTGGTGGATATTTAATATCTTTTACATTTGTCCTTGGCTAAAAATCTTCTACCTCAACTTTTGGAGTTATGAATGTTCACAGCATTGTATTTTCTGAACAAGCGAGCATTCTGTTCAATCGTTATTTTTGGTTGTAGAAGCATCAATTGATATTATTTCACGTTATATAGAATCTGTTAGTTGTACTCCCTGTGCTTGAGGGACAGGATAGATGGAGGCTTGGATGAACTAGGTAACATGTATCATATGTTGTGTAGATTTATTCCAAAAAGTTTATTTATTATGCTCATTTATGCCTTTTGATGTGAGTCGACCTAGGGTCTAGGGTTTCTAATGCAAATCTATTAGGTAAAGTAACCCTTGATTAAATAAAAAGCTATGTGATCTTTATTTTTGTAGATTTTGTTCATGAGATGCAAACTATTTAATGCAACAAATACAAGAATAAACATGCAAATCTCATGGGTGAAGGAAACTATCTAATCTAAACAATTAATTACTACTAAATATGATGAATAAAATGACACAAATTTAAATTTCATGCGACTCCTAATAAAATCAATTATAATAGATAAAATGTTGGGATAGTGATAAAACTTTGAATAAAAATCAAATGAATATGAGAAAACGAACACAATTGACAAATACAAGACATACAATTTTATGTAGTTCAGCAAAATTCACATATGGCACGATCTTACAAGAATCCAATATTCTAGTAAGCTTAGAAAATGGGCACATCAAGGATTTCTTTTCATATCTCTTTCACTATGTCAGTGACTGAACGAACACAACCACTTGCTATAAAAAAATAAAAATGATGGTTGGACGTGGAGAAGAATATGTTGTTGATCATGTTATTATCTTCAATTATCTATTGCAAGAGTTCAAACTAGAGCTTCTTGATGCTATGGACGAAAGCTTATATTTTTTAAGGAATTGAAGCTGGATTTGACTTATTCTTCTTGAAGAAATAAAAGCCATTCCTACTGCAACCATCTGAAAAACTCCTTCCTTGTCTGGAAAAACCATCTCCCCTCACTCTCCCATTTCTGTTTACTTGCTTATGATTGTGGGATGCCAAATCCTTTCTTCTAAGGCTCTATTTATAGTGATATGGAGTCATAATTTATTATTAAATTTTACAAGATCGCTTCAAGTCAACAAAAGATTTCATAGCCCATATTAAATATTTAACCATATCTATTAAAATCTCAATCCAATATTTATAATAAATAAGAGATCTCGTTCAAATATTGTAAAAAATTGATCAAGAATAAATCTTGGGCACACAAAATTAACCAAAAAAAAAAAAGAAGGAAAATCACATTTATTAATGTATTATGCATAGAAATGAAATTATATGCTAGAAATATGAAAAATACACCAATCACTGTATCAATTAATCACTAATTTATGGTAAAAAGCGAACATGAAGGAACATAATGAACTAAACAATAAGCTTTTGACTTGAGCAAAGTGATTGTCTCTCCTGAAATGTTTCAAGTCTCACGTGTGATCGATGATTGAATTCCTGAAAAATAATGATATCTCACATCCACAAAAATGAATTTTATTTAAGCTAAAGTTCTTTTTACATGCCTTAGAATGCTTCTTGTAACAAGTAAAATTAGATATACAATAGCTTTGTTCTAATAGCCCACCTGTTGCCAACCTACAATCCTAATAGGCATCAATTGTAGATAAGAGTTAGAATAGTACCTTAATTTATAGTGAGTTATAGACATGTGTAAGTTACATATAAAATAGGAATCAAAGAGGAGTAATAGTCCCAAATAAGTTGTAGTTATGATAGGAATCATATAGTGCAACAATAGAAAGGTAGCATAATAACTCTAAGGAGCCTCACTTTACCACAAGGTTGATATTATAGGAGCCCTAGGAACTAAGGTTGTAAATAAGTTGAGTTGAGCTCGAGTTGTCTATCGCTTGAGCTTGAGCTTGATTAAATAATCGAATTTGAGCTCGATTTTGAGCTTAATTCTATGAGATAGAGTTAGCTCACGATCTTGCTTGTTTATTTATGAAGGAGAGAAAGATTATGATTCAAGCAGATATTATAATAAAATTATAAAAAGAATGAAAATTAGAAAAGAAATAATAAAGAATCACTTGATATAGGAAAGTGAGATATAATTTTTAAATATTATTAATAGCTTTATATTTAAACTCTTCAATTCTAATATATTTTAAATGTATTTTCGTTTAATTCTCAAAATGAAGTGTAGCGATGATACGATAATTCTCAAGCAATTTATAGAAAGAAAAATGGTGCTTGAGTTTCTTACAAGACTCAATAATGAATTTGACCAAATTAATATTCAAATCATAAGTAGAGAGAGCCTACCATTTCTAAATGAGGTATTTTCATTCATATGAACTAAAGAAGGAAGAGTGATGGTTATGCTTGACAACCCCATCTCTAAACATGTACTATGACAATCTTAGAACTCTTATGTAAAGAACTTGTTGCTACTGACTCTTCCCCAAAAAAAAAAAAAAAAACTTTCTCCAAAAAGCAACTTATGGTACAACTACTGTAAGAAAAATGGGTACGTCAAAGAAAATATTAAGAACTCCACAGAATGCCCAAAACTATGGTGGACACGACGAAGGCTGCTCAAAAGGGCAGGTTTGTCTTGTGGAACAAGAATCGCTCAACTTAGAAGATATCGACAAGATCAGGAAATTCCTTAACTCCCTCAAATAGTCATTTGAGTCATGCTCTCTAGCTCAAATTGATATGAATTTTAATTGTTGCACTTTTAATGCATCAAATAATCCTTCTCTAACCTAAATCCTAGATTTAGGATCCAACGAGCATATCACAAGCCTTGCCAATATTTCTCAAGCTTGCAAACTTTGCCCCAACAAGAGAAAATAAAAGTAGTTGATGTCTCAGTAACAATTGTTACATATCAAGGGAATATTGTTATTCATCCCATTTTTATCCTCAACAATGTACTACACATTCCTCCCATTGTAGTTAATTTTTTATTTATTCTTCAAATCATCAGAGACCACCACTATAATATAAAATCATCAAAGATCACTTCTATGTATATTTTAGAACCTCAACGTGAATTTGCGAAAATAATGGGCTATACCTTCTTGATGACAAAAATCATCTTTCATAATTCATCATATGCACTCCAAATACTAATTTCATTTAGTAACTTTATTATAGACTAAGATGTACCTCTTTCAAAACTATACGATATATATTTCCTTCTCTTTTTATAAATATTGGCATTGAAAACTTTCATAGTGAGACTTGTGAAATTGCAAAACATCTTATAGTTATTTGTTGTGAAAGTAAATCTTGATCCTGTACTCCTTGTAGTAATTTATTATGATATTTGGGGACCCTTCAAAGCCCCTAATATTTCTAAAGATATAGAATTTACCACTCTTATTGGAGATTGCATTCGAATGATTTGGTTTATCTTATTAAACAAAAATTTAATGTCATCATTATTCTTACTTTTTTTGTTTCTATGATAAAAAAAATCAATTTGATGCTAATATCAAAAAAATTTCAAATTGATAATGCATGTGATTGTTTTAATCATATTTTGTTATATTTTCTCAATTATTAAGCCTTATTTATCAATTTTTATGTTCTGACACGCCTAATAAAATGAGATGGTAGAAATAAAAAATTTTCACATTCTGAAAGTCATCAGTACTCTTCTATTCTAAAATCAAATTCTCAAAAGATAATGTGAAAAGTTATCCTAATTTTCACATATCTAATATATAGAATACCCTCAAGAGTGAATTGTTTCAAAAGTCACCTAAACAATCTTACTGAATTCTTTCTTACAAACATTTATTCTCTAAGCTTCTTCAAATAATCTTCGGCTATGTTGCTTATGTTCACATCCACAAATTTCACTAGTGTTAGCTTTATCCTAGAGCATTCAATTATGTCTCTTTCTAGGGTATTTCTTATCCCAAAAAAGGTTATAAATTTTAGCATTTGACTACCAATAAATTCTTCACTTGAAATATGTCACTTTAATGAAAAACAAAGTTCATTTACTCAAATCTTATCTTTGGGGGGAAATCAACCAATTAGAAGATAAGATTGATGAAACTATCATCTTCCATCTTGATATTCCAGCTATGCAAATTCTCATCACTAGGCCTATACAAGGAGGTCAAAGCCCAGCCAAAATCTTCAACAAGTTCAAAACTCGAAACCACCATCAAATAACAATGACCAACTCATTACAACACATCTCATTGTTACCCTATAACCCAATGCATATCCTTTCAAAAGTTTTCTTTTATGCATAAAGTCTTCCTTGTAAACATCACTTTATTAAAATTCTACAAACCTTATTTGAGGCATTAGAAAATATGAATTTGAATGATGCCATGAGAGAGGAGATTAATGCCTTGGAAGAAATTTCACTTGAGAGATTGTTGAGCTACCAAAAGAAAATAACTTGTATGATGCAAGTTGATGTAGGGGGGGGGGGCTAAACAACTTGGGTTCTTTTGGACGTTGGGCTGTTGGTTGCTCTCGGGTTGAGCTTTGACTGCTTTGGTTTTGAGCTAAAGTCTTGGGAACTACTTGGTTTTAGCTCATTAATGCTTGAACTGATGTTGTAGCTCATTATTTTGTGGAGTTATTGCACTTGGTAGCTCATTATGTGGAGTTTGGAACCTTGCCTCTTCCCCTTCTTTGTGTCTCCTCGGTTTCTTCATGTGCTGCCTTTTCGGATTGCTCCCTGACTGCTTTCCCGTGGCTGCCTCTACCCGGTTCCTATGCTGCCTTTTCGGATTGCTCCCTGGCTGCTTTCCCGTGGTTGCCTCTTCTCGGTTCATATGCTGCCTTTTTGGATTGCTCCCTGACTGCTTTCCCGTGGCTACCTCTACCCGGTTCCTGTGCTGTCTTTTTGGGTGCTGTTTTGGGATTACTTCAAGCCTTTTTTATTGGTTTTTTGGGAGGTTTTAGGGGACTGTTTGACTACCTTTCCTCCTATATTAGTAAATGTTTTGAGAGTTTTTTAAGGTGGATATAATGTGATTTTTGGACATGAAACTTGAGGGTTTTTGGAAAAGCTTGAGAGCTTGTTCCACTTCTTCTTCTTCTACTTCTTGGGAAGGCTTATGATGCATGGACACGGACACGGTGACACGGACACGACACAACACGGACACGGGACGGTTTTTTTTTAAATATAGGACACGGGTACGGCGCGGACACGACAATACATTTTTTTATATAGTGTATATATATTACTGTAATATCATATTAAAAATGACAAACAATAATAAATGAATGACATGATAATTTGTCTAGCTTATAATATAAAATATTTAGTATAAAATATCTAATACAACCACAAAAATATAAGCAAATAATCACTTACTACAACATCAAGCATTCAAGCTTCAACTACTAGAATTAGCTTTAGAGATTTATTTTTGGCCTTCAATATCATCATCATTGAATATCAACGCTTTCAACTCTGATTCAACAAGAGAATGATTTGTAATTGTACAAAAAGAGAGGAGATGAAAATAACTTCACTGCCAAAGAAATGAAAATGAAAATATTCGATGAATGGGTATTAAATGCAGATGTTGATTTGGTGTTGTGGATAGGAAATAAGAAATTTAGTTTAAATCTCGCCAAACATAAGAAATTATATTTTTTAAAAAATTATAAAATATTTAAGATACGTGTGTCGGACACGCGTGTCCAATTAGTTTTTAATATTTTTTTAATCAGACACGTTTTCGGCGTGTCCGACACGTGTCGGAGGAGTGTCGGACGAGTGTCGTGTCGGACACGGTGTCGGACACTGCACGCCTCTTTGAGGAGAAGTGTCGGTGCATCATAGCTTGCGAGCTTCTCCGCTCTTCGTCTCGGCTTCTAATCTCATCCTTCTTCCCACAAGTATCCACCCCATCAGTACCTTTCTTCTCATTCAAGAAATGCAACTTTAGGAGCTTTTATTTGAAGGTTTGTAAGCGTCATTTGTTATAAGTGTCATGTTTTATTTAAAAAGTTTGTTGTTTATCGTATAAATTGTAGTTTGTCGTCTTTTTGAGAATTTGGTGTATTTTCTTTATCCTAGGAAGCGTGTGTCATTTGCTTGCAAAAAAATAGTGGTTTTCCTAAATTTTGCTTGCATCACAAGTGCATCTTTTCATTAAAATGTAAGATAGATAGAAGCCTAAAATGATACAAAATGAGGTTAGTACCCAAATGATATATTCAATCATATGAAATTGACTATTAAAAAACATTTACTCATTTTGCAAAATTGAACACAATTTGCATCCTAATCTCTCTAGCTGATCCATGGAACAATATGATGAGAATACTTTCTTATATGATATTGTTGAAGAAGTTTTTATATAAATCCTCCACTTAGATTTTTCTTGCCTTTCACAGGATATATAGTGTGAGATTCAAAAAAGCTCTATATCGTCTTGAATAATCCCTAACTCTAAGAGAATAGTTTGGTAGATTTATAAAACCCATGTATGAAGTAGGATATAAACAAAGCAAATGAGATAACATTTTTCATAAAACACATCGCTTATGAAAACATTTCAATTCTTATTATATATTTTGAAGATATAATTGTTACTGTTGATGAGAATGAAGAAAATGAGTTACTTTGGAAGAAAAAAACTTGTTGAACTATTTGAAATCAAAGAATTGAACTAGCTCAAATCAATGTTTAAAATTGTGTATTCGGGTATTGAGGCGTTTTTCATTCGTGAGGCGAGGCATAAGCCTCAAGGCGTTTTGAGGCGTAGGCCTCAAAATCAAAAGATTGCGTAAACATAAAATGATAAATTTTTTATATACTAATGAGTGAATAATATAAAACATAAAAAATCATAAGATATGAAATGAAATCAAAATATCCCAATAATAAGACAACATGAAATATAGTTCAACTCAAAATTCTATCTTTCCCAAATCCCAATATTCTTTTCATTAACATATAATTCAAATTTTCAAAAATAAATAGCAATGACATATCACATAAGAACTCATAAGTCATCAGCACTGTCATCACTAAGGGGTTCTTCATTTGAATCACCATTATGATGAACTGCTATCATATAGAGTCTAATGTCGGGCATTTACTTCAAGATGTATATAAGTTTTAATATATATAGCGTGAGGCGAAAGCCTCATGCCAGTGAGGCGAGGCGGGCCTCAACCAAGTTGAGGTGCAAGCCTCATAAAAAAAACTCTAGGCGTAAGCATTGAGGCGTTTTTTATTGGAATTGCGCAAATGCGGGCCTCATATTATGCAATTTTAAACCATGGCTCAAATAATTCCTGAATATAGAGGATGCTCAGTCGGAACAAGAAATCTTTATCTAAAAAAAAGGGTACGGGTCTTTTAAGAGATAAAAATGATAAGTGCAAGCCTTATAAACTCCAATCGAACCATGCTAAAAATTTGATGCAAATGAAGAAGGTTATATGATAACATTAGGCAATATCAAAGATTTGCCTGGAAAGATGTGTATCTCACATCTATTCAAGGACCAAATAACCCGAGTTTTTCTAGCCAGTTATTCTTTTCTACAATTTATTTATAATTTGATTATTAATTATACTATCTCCTTTCGATGAAACTTTCTAGACAGAATTTTCTAGAAAAATTATTTTATTTAACTAAACAAAAATAATATCTTTTTTTTAGCAATTAATCTATTTTAAATAAACTTGATCTCAATGACACCATTAAATCTTAAATTATCCATAATATTTATTTAATTAAAATTATTAATATTAATAATTCTATTTAAATAAAAATAATTTGGGTCATTACACGCCAACAAAAAATACTCTTTTACTTATTAATTTGTGATATAAATGGATAAATTAGCAAAATCATCATCTATTAGTGGCAGGATGGTGGAAAATGACAAAGGTTGACCTATATGTACTGTTCTTAGAACTATGAGTTTGTATCGAAGATCACTACAACAACAACATCAAGCCTTTGTCCCACTACGTGGGGTCGGCTACATGAATCCTTTTTCGGCCATTGTGTCCGGTTAAAAGTCAAATTCTCATCTAAATCTAATAAAGAAAGATCATTTCAAATATTTTCTACCCAAGTCTTTTTAGGTCTACCTCTACCTTTCTTAATATAAGCCAAATCTAACACCTCAACTTTCCTAACCGGATCATCGGGAGGCCTCCGTTTAATGTAACCAAACCATCTAAGGCGACTCTCTCTAATCTTATCTTCCACTGGAGCTACTCCAACCTTTTCACGTATGCTCATTTTGTATCCTATCTCTAAGGGTCAAGCCACTCATCCACCTAAACATCCTCATCTCTGCAACACTTAACTTAGTATTATGCTTCTCTTTTAATGGCCAACATTCGGCACCATAAAGCATTGCAGGTCTCACCACTATCTTATAGAATTTTCCCTTAAGTTTAAGGGGGGCTTTTCTATCGCACAATAAGCCCGATGCATTCCTCCACTTCAACCATCCAACTTGAATTCTGTTGACAACATCCCCATCAATTTCACCATCACTCTGCACAATAGATCCAAGATATCTAAAACGTGTACTCTTATTAATGGTTTGATCGCCCAAAGTCACAATCCCCTCACTATGTCTATTTCCACTAAAATTACACTCCATATATTCAGTTTTAGATCTACTCAAGCAAAAACCTTTAGTCTCTAAAGTTGACCTCCATAATTCAAGTTTACCTTCAACTCCCTCTCTAGTCTTATCAACAAGAAGAATATCATCAGCAAAAAGCATGCACCAAGGTACATCCTCTTGCAAATGTCTACTGAGAACATCCAAGACTAAAGCAAAAAGGTATGGACTTAAGGTTGATCCTTGATGTAATCCAACCGAAATAGGAAAATATTTGGTCAAACCACCTTGTGTTTGAACACAAGTAATAGCTCCTGCATACATATCTTTAATGATTTGAATGTAAGCATTATTAACTCCTTTCTTTTCAAGAACTCTCCATAGCACTTCTCTTGGAACTTTATCATATACTTTCTCTAAATCAATAAATATCATATGTAGATCCTCCTTATTCTCTCTATATTTCTCCATCAAACCTCTCAATAAATGTATAGCTTCCATAGTAGACCTACCCGGCATGAATCCAAATTGATTTTGAGAAACATTAGTATCACGCCTCAACCTATGATCCATAACTCGCTCCCATAGTTTTAAAGTATGACACATTAACTTAATTCCTCTATAATTTGCACACTCCTGTGCATCACCTTTATTCTTAAAAATAGGAATTAACATACTCATTCTCCACTGATCTGGCATCTTTTTAGTCTTCAAAATAGTATTAAAAAGTTTAGTAAGCCAAGAAATTCCTTCATCTCCTAAGCATTTCCAAATCTCTATTGGAATATCATCAGGTCCAACAACTTTTCCACACTTCATTTTCTTTAAAGCCTCTCTAACTTCAGTTTTACTTATACGCCGATAAAAACAAAAATCTTTATTTTCATTTAGGGTGATAAAGTCACTAAAGTCAATCATATTTTCACATTCTTCATTAAAAAGTTTAGCAAAATACCTCATCCACCTTTGTTGAATATCATCTTCTAAGAAAAATACTTTTGAATCTTCATCCTTGATACACTTCACTTGAACTAAATCCTTACTACTCTTATCTCTTTGTTTGGCCAACTTATACATATATTTTTCTCCCTCCTTAGTATCTAATCTATTATATAAATCATTAAAAACTAAACTCTTTGCATCGCAAATAGCTTTCTTAGATTCCTTACGAGCCTCTTTATAGTTTTTCCAATTATCAGAATTTTTACAACTAAACCAATTTTTATAACAAATCTTCTTATTTTTTATCTTTTCTTGTACATTTGGATTCCACCACCAACTATTTTTACTATTAGGAGCTTTTCTCTTTGAAACTCCAAGCACATCTTTTGCAATATTCTTAATATCACAAGCCACTTTTTCCCACATAATATTGGCATCTTCATGCACAAATAGAATCTTAAGATCTAAAATCTTACTCTCAAAAATACTTTTATTAATATTCTTTAAATGCCCCCATCTAATTCTAGAAAATCGTTTTACTTTATTTTTTTTTTTTTTGCTCCTTTATCTTAAAGTCTAAAACTAATAATCTATGTTGGGTACATAAATTTTCTCTCGGAATAACTTTATAATCTTTGCAATCTAAACGATCTAATTTTCTTATAAGAAAATAATCAATCTGCGTTTTACTATATCCATTTTTATAAGTGATAAGATGTTCATCTCTTTTCTTAAATAAGGTATTAGCTATTAAGAAATTATAAGCTAAAGAAAAATCTAATATAGTCTTACCACCTTCATTTATCGTTCCAAACCCATGGCCACCATGAATGCTATTAAAATCATCTACCTCTCTACCAACATGTCCATTTAAATCTCCTCCAATAAAAACTTTTTCTTCAAGAGGTATATTTTGTATTAATTCTTCTAAGTCATTCCAAAATTTTAATTTTGAACTCATATCCAAACCTACTTGAGGAGCATAAGCACTTATAACATTAACAATCTTAGCATCAACAACAATCTTTAGAGCTATAATTCTATCTCCAATTCTGTTAATTTTTATAACATTATCCTTCAAACTCTTATCTATAATCACACCTACGCCATTTCTAGTACGACTCCTACCCGAATACCATAATTTATATCCTAAACTATTAATCTCCTTAGCTTTCTCTCCAACCCATTTAGTTTCCTGAATGCACAGAATATTTATCTTCATATGAATCATAATATCTATTAATTCCATTAATTTTCCTGTAAGGGATCCTATATTCCAAGTTCCTATCCTAATTTTAGTTTCATGGACTAGCTTCTTTGCCCACATCCGTCCTTGATGTGGGAACCCTTGCCTATTTAACACTACACCCGGGCGCTGATGCAGCGGCCTTTGCACACTTGTCACTGTATTCAGGCCATACAGCGCGTCGCTTCCAGGGGACGCCCCAGCATTAACACAATTTTTTAAAGGATTCGTGTCATGATTATTCGACAAGTTTTACGCTGGCTGTCGACTACCTAACGCAACTCTCCACTTTTCTCATCCAAGACTTGGGACCTGGCAACGGCAGTGTTTTCGAAGATCACTCTAAAATAAAAAATAAAAAAAATAAAAACTTTTAGCTTGGATTAAAATTAATGAGATGATTAATAAGTTATGCCCATCTTAAATTGAACTTGAATTGATTGAAGCCTGGATCGGATTGAGCTAGCTTGAGGTTGGATAAAAAGTTATATACGTGCATGTATGAATTAACATGCACATTTTTTTATAGTATTTATATTTGAGTTAATGTATCTATGCATCTATGCTTTTATGTCTATGATTTTATACATGCTGAACTAAGAATTTGTCTTAGATATTGAAAATTGATCAAATTAAATTAGTTTTATGGTCATATCTACACTGGATCCAGCCGGGCTAGAACCAAACTTAGTTTGCTGAAGATCAGATCAAATAATTTTGAGTAGATCTTGATCCAAGGTCATTGGATTGAAATCAGATTGTTAACTGTCTTATAAATTTTTTTTTCTAAGGTTGAGATGTAATAGTGTTATTACACTATTTCTGGATGGAAAAGTGAGAACTATTGTTGGCAGTACTGCACATTTTTCCTTTGTCTACTTTTGAATTAATTCAGCAAGTTTTTTAATTTTAGTAAAACAATTAGTTATTTTTCTGAAATTTAGAGCCTGAGCAAGAATTTTCTATTTGCTAATGTAAAGGTTTCCTCCTTGATCATTATCGCCACGATTTTTCTTAACCCAACTTCAGCTTTAAATCTTTCTTTTCAATTCCTTATTGTAACATGTTACATTTGGCCTACCTTTGTTCGTTTCAATTCCTTTCTCTCTTAATTTTCTCTCCAGGCCTTGTTTGTGCTTTTTTGCTTTCCATTATGCTTTCCCAAACCACCTAATTCTATTTTCTATAACTCAGTCTTCACTAGCACTACTTCCTGCTCATTCCAATATAATCAATTTCAGCTATCTTTCCTAGATTTTCCACCCATTCAACTTAAGTCTCATATTTCATATATTGAAGTGATTATTAGTAACTTTTTTTTAATTGCTCGACACTTCCATCCATATCTTATATATGAAGTTATTGTTATTTTAAAGCATTTTCCACCTTAGTATCTAAGTTATTCTCTTGCTACATAGTACCCTTGGCACCATAGAGACCCAATTTTAACCTCAATAGGTATAGCATTTTCTTTTTCCCATTTTTTGCATGATAAAATCAATATAAATAATTTTGCTAATCTTACTTCCCAAAATATTTCATGTAAACACTGTAAATTTAACTTCCTTATTTCTTTGCCTTTTTCAGGTAAAGCTGTCAGAGAAACTGTCACATGTGCAATCTCTTTGTATTCACGAGATGATTGTAAGAGCTTTCAAGCACATTTTGCGAGCTGTAATTGCCGCTGCTTCAGAAACTGGGGACTTGGCTTTGTTGATAGCTGCAACTCTTAACTTGCTTCTTGGCATTCCCGAAACTGGGAATATGGTTCATGCTCCTGAAGTTCATCCTACTGTTTGGAAATGGTTGGAGGTGTTCTTGAAGAAAAGATATGGATGGGAACTTACTGCAGCAAATTATCATGATGTGAGGAAGTATGCTATTTTAAGGGGGTTATGCCATAAGGTAAAGAATTCCGCTGCCTTGTTTGGATTGGATGGTACATCTGTCATCACTACCTAATCTGTAGTAACTTCTCTTTGTTTAGGTGGGCATTGAAGTTGCACCCCGAGACTTTGACATCAATTATTCTTTGCCCTTTAACAAATTAGATATAATTAGCTTGGTACCCGTGCATAAGGTAATGAGAATTTGTACTTATTTTGGAGTTCTGATTTTAAATTTTGCATTGAAAAATAACTCTCATTTAATTATTCTTTGCAGCAAGTTGCATGCTCATCGGCAGATGGGCGTCAGCTATTGGAATCATCAAAAACAGCTCTTGATAAGGGCAAACTTGAAGATGCTGTCAGCTATGGAACAAAGGCATTTATTAACTCAATAATCAAAGTTCTTTTTTTACTTTGTATTTTTTTTCTTATTCACAGTGTACATTATTGCAGGCATTGGCAAAGTTGATAGCAGTGTGTGGTCCATACCATCGGATGACAGCTGGAGCTTACAGTCTTCTTGCTGTTGTTCTCTACCATACTGGTGACTTCAATCAGGTAGAAACAAAAAATTACTATTAGGTGATAAGGATGTATCTGCCATCTACCAGTGTCTTCATCAATTGTTTTGAAGAAGCACAAATTCTTGTATTGGCTTTTAGGTTGACAATCCCGAAACTATAGGTAGTAATGGTCTCAGTAAAAACTTAGATGGTGATAAGGTATAGGCAAGGGCATTAACTTAAAACATGGTAGGAGATTCATGATTTTCTTATACTTTTGTTGAACCTTATTAGGTTTTTTTTTTTGAACAACTTCAAACCTACTAAGTTTGGTTTAAATCTTTTCCTTTCTAAACTATCTGCACAAAATTTGTCCATAACATTAGTTGGGCCTCTGCTTGCATGTCAAAATCATCTCTTCAATTCCTGACTGCGTTATCCTTCTTAACTGCTGTTTCCACTTGCGTATCTCTTTAATTTTTAACCTTTCTTATTGCTTTTTGACAACTTCATTGATGCAACATGCTGATTTTACTGTCCACTGTAAAGTTTTCCTTCTTGTCACCATGATAACCTCGTAGTACAGTGCACCCTGAGTTTTCTGTCCATTTTTAAAAAGTAATTCGAGTCCCATTAGCTTGTTCCTCATCTATTACCTCCATTTTTATGTATAATATAATTCAATATATCTAATCGGGTTTACGTATGACTTTATCTTCGATTGATCATCTTGTAATTTATATCACATGCGCAATTATTTTTCTTCTAATTTTATGCCTCCATCTTCTTAACTATTCTCCACATTTTTTTATACTTAAAGTTTTGTGATTCTTACTTTCTGTGATGAGAGTTACTATTTAGAGTTTCTTTTACTGTTAGGCCACAATTTATCAACAAAAGGCATTGGATATTAATGAGAGAGAGCTAGGATTGGATCACCCTGATACGATGAAGAGTTATGGTGACTTGGCTGTTTTCTATTATAGGCTTCAGCATACAGAACTGGCTCTGAAGTAAGTTCCTTTCCTTGTGTCTTATACATAATTAACTTTTCCCAATTATCTAATTTCCTTTATCTTCAACTATATCAAAATGAGTTCTCAAAAAAAAAAAAAAAACCAATTTTCTATTGGACTTTTGCTAATTGCATATCTTCTTAAGAAAGTCCAGTTCATGCTTTTGGATGATATATAAGTAGATATTTTAATTTCTTTGTTTATTATTAACGCTTCCCTGAGAAAACAGGTCTTGCATTATATGATCAGCCATGTTGCTGTTCATACCTCTTCAGTGCTTACAAAGGCTTCTTAAAATAATAATAATAAAATCAAACTTAGCTATCCAAAACGTTTACCGCCTCCCATGAGCCGAACTTTTTCCTGAGGTGCAACTGCTTTTTGTTGCTTTAAACAAGTTGCCTTCATTCTCTGGTTGCATATATGCACACTGCCTATTCTTTCTTTAAGTATTTTTTTTTTTACTTTGGGGCCAAAACATGGTGATTTATTTTCCATTAGACCTTTCAATTTAAAAAGGGGGTGAGAATTAAAGGTAGAAACTTGCAGGAATTTTCAAAGCGGGAACTTCATGCATCTTTGAGCAGTAGTTGAAAATCATAAAAATCATTGTCTTTCAGTTAGTCACTCTTAAATCTTGTATTTTGTGCTTGATATCTTTCTATTCTTCAAACATGCATTTATGTGATAATTCTGTTGGCTTTCTCTACATTTCAATCCGAGGAATTTTTTTTGTTTTTGGGATTAAAAAGGCATTCTATGCATATGTTTCAGAGTTAAGTCATCGGATGAAGTTTCTATTTTTTAAGATATCTTTTGATTCATTTGCCTTTATTTACTGTGCTTTTCATCCAACTATCATTGCAGTCGGCATGCTTATCCTTGGATGGTTTTTCATATGTGATGGACTTTTGTGATTAAATATTCCTAATTTTTTTGTTGGTAACATCTTGTTCATATATTATTTGTTAATCCTATGAGCTATGCATTTAAGTAACCATCTTCAAGATTCCGTCAGACAAGTCTATGTAGTTCTCAAAAGCTAGATTTTTGATAACCAGGTATGTGAAGCGTGCGTTGTATCTTCTTCATCTCACTTGTGGCTCTTCTCACCCAAACACAGCTGCTACATATATCAATGTTGCAATGATGGAAGAAGGCCTAGGAAATGTGCATGTCGCACTTAGATATCTCCATAAAGCTTTAAAATGCAACCAGAGGTTACTTGGTCCTGATCATATTCAGGTATCCTGCAATTCTTAGTCTCAATTTTTTGGCTACTGTTTCATGTTTCATTTTACAAGATTCACAATTGAGCTCACTGTTGTAATTATGTTTACCCTTTCCTTAATTTTCTAATCCTTTTTTGGAGAATTCAAATCCCTACAGGTGGGACAAATTCACAATTCTCTTACTGGTTTAAGCTTTAAGTTCCTTAAGCAACTTAAGGCATAAATCAATACTATAGCCAGGCTTCAATCATACATGGAGTACTGATGCTAGTCTATGTTATCAACTGTTTGGGATATTTTTTCTCTTTTCTGTGTGTTGTTGTTTTATTGAAGTTTCTTAAAATTTCTCATTTGTTTCATCAGACGGCAGCAAGTTACCATGCTATAGCCATTGCACTCTCCCTAATGGAAGCATATCAACTGAGTGTTCAGCATGAACAAACAACCTTGCAAATTCTTCGAGCAAAACTTGGACCTGATGACTTACGAACTCAGGTAACTCCCATTTAAATCGACTTATGAAAGCTGATAATAGATAAATTTTGTTTCCCATTGGTGAATTTCTTCGGAAATTGCTATCACTGTCTTCTGTAGGATACTGCTGCCTGGCTTGAGTACTTTGAGTCCAAGGCATTTGAGCAACAAGAAGCTGCACGCAATGGCACCAAGAAACCAGATGCATCTATTGCCAGTAAAGGCCACCTAAGGTTCATACAGAACATTCACAGTCTTTATCGATTAGATGATGCATACTTAGTTTCTCATAGCCAACATTTTTTATGTAGTTTGAGCCAACAGATGTGATCGACTTACTGCTGTACTTATTTGTTTGTGCTTCGTCATTCTACAACTTACAATTTTCTCTTTGGCAGTGTATCTGACCTGCTTGATTATATAAATCCAAGTCAAGAAATCAGGGGAAGGGATGCTGAGTCCATAAGGAAGAGAAGCCTCAGTTGGAAGGTAACTGATTCATTTGGTTAAAAGAATTGTCAGAAATTATTCAATAAAACTTTTAATAATTCTAGAAGCTTATTTCAGTAGTAGTGTAAATAAAGTGGATATGATGTTATAAGTCCGATGGAAAAGTTAACTCAAGTAGTCAAGAACTCAGGATGCTTGGAAGTATCAGTGGTCAACAATCAATTTTATTAATATGAAGTTAATGCCCTTTTTTTTTTTTAATTTAGGTGAAAAACCGGTCCTCCCAGAACTTGAATTCACCTGATTTGGATGGATCTTATGTAACTTCTGAGTCAACAAATAAAGATGAAGTAGAGCTAGTAAACGAACTCCTAGATAGAGACCCTGAGAAACAGGCTCATTCTGTATGTTTTGAGCATGAACATGATTGTTCGGTGTTGGAAAAGGACATTAAAGCTGTCAGGCAGTCTGAAGTAGCTTCTGAGGAGCAACATGACGCTGCTAATAAAATTCAAACAGAAGAAAGTATGGATGTGGAAGAAGGTTGGCAACCTGTTCCAAGGTCAGTAGCATCAGGCAGACAGAGACTCAAACAACGTGCACCAGTTAATGGGATATCAAATAACTATCAAAGAGATGCTCCAATTGAACCCGCTCAAACCAAACCAAGATATTCTTATTCTAGTAGCCGCTATTATGTATTAAAGAAGAGAACTGTAGTCCCTAGTAGTTATGCTGATTATTACCACTCAAAAACTCAATCACCGGGTACTAGATTTGGTCGTAAGATATACAAGACCGTGGCATATAGAATAAAGTCAGCATCATCTAGCATCAACGAGACAGCAAATATTGCTAAATTTCGCAATGAGAAAACAAAATCACTGGTAGACAATGATAATAATTTGTTATCTGTTGATATGAATGGTCAGAGGAATCTGATGAGTGAGGTTTTAGAGTCACAGAATAATGTGATTGTTAGCCTTGGAACCTCTCCATCCTATAAGGATGTGGCTTTGGCACCCCCAGGAACAATATCTAAAATTCAGATCTGGAAGGATCCAAAGTCCAAAGACCTTAATCAGAAGTCACCAACAAGAGAAGATGAACCAGAGGTCAATGAGTTATTATTGACAGAGAATTCTGTAGAAGAGTCCCATGCACCAGTTGATTTGACAAACATAAGCCAAGAGAAAGAAGACCCGCACAACTCAGTACTTGGTAGTACCCCAATTAATTCCGAAAGCCTCACCGAAGAGAAAGATGAGAGTACTCCATATCCATTGTTTACCTTAGAGAATGAGGTGGAAGATACGTATAAAGAAGAAAAATCCCTGAACAATGGCGACAGAGAAAGCAACTCTGCATTTTTTTCTTCAGACGTAGAAGTGGCTTCATTTGGGGGTATGCTCAGTGAGATTGTTCCAGACTCTATTATTTCCAGTGACGCAATTCATGAGGAGATTTGCAGGAGTGATCACAATGTTGATAGCGCATCTTCTGATGTTGATAATTGTGAAATATCTGAGGTCTCAGTTTCTGATGAGTCAACAGAAAAATGTCTCATGGATGTGCTATCTAGTAGCATTGAGCCAAATGTGAATGCTAATTTTCACGAGGGTCTTCAAAATGTTAATCCTCCAAGCAATGCTGATAGTTATGATGACAAGGGAAGGTTGTTATTGGATGTAGGTGAAGTAAGAGAGCCTAACAAGAAAATTTCTGCCTTGTCTGCCGCTGCAGCACCCTTCAACCCATCTCCCACAATTGTGCTAAGTCCTATTCCTATGAATGTTAGCCTCCCCTCCAGTCCCATTGCAGCTGTCGCACCATGGCCTTTGAATTCCACCCTTCATCCAGGGCCACCCTCTATCATGCCTACAGCGCCTGCTATTTGTGGTTCTCATCACCCCTATTATCATCCAGCTCCTCGTCCCCCTAGTATCATACCTCCTTTGTCATTTATTTATCCTCCATATAGTCCACCATATAGTCAACCTCAACCTATACCAAGCAGCACATTTGGTATGAACAGTAATGTGTTTCATCCAAACCATTTTTCTTGGCACTGTAATATGAATCCAAGTGCATCTGAGTTCATGCCAGGAACTATATTGCCTGGCTGTCATCCTGTGGAATTCTCTGTTACATCAACTGTTGCCAATCCTATTTCTGATGCCACATTAGAAATAATTAATCAATCTGATAATGCTAATATTAAATCGTCACCTCAGGGGGACAGCAATGTTGGAGAAACATCCCAGAAAGAACTAGGTGAAGCATCTGTTCCGCAGAGTGAGATTATGGTCCCACAGGATTTAGAAGCAGTGAAACAAGAATCTGTGGAAACTCATGGGCCTTCTGACACTCAAACAGAGCCAAAGCCTACAGTATCTTTGAAAGAACATGCTGATTCTATCAGTGAGAAGCAGAGTAGTAAAAAATATGAGCGTGATGGTAGCTTCAGCATATTCGTTAAAAGGAAGAAACCGTAGAAAACAATCTCTAAGATTGCCTATTAGTTTGCTCAATAAGCCATATGGTTCACAGTCATTTAAGTGCATTTATAACCGAGTTGTTAGAGGAAGTTATGTGGCCAGACCAACTGAGATATCTCAAAACGAAGCTCCCATGCCCAGCATTTCATGATCAGGCTATGTCACTGTGGTCAGCTATAGAAGAAGGATATGTGGAAAGCCCCATTATTCTCATTTGGAAGCTAGACAACTTTACAATTGACATCTGGTTTTAATTTCCTTAAGCTACATTACTGTTTTCTTCTCAGCACATTTTTACAAATTAGTACGTGAGATCTGAATGAGCTTGCAGAAAACAGCACAGGTGAGTCTCCATTGCTGGCTGGAACATGCCCTACCTTGAATGAATGACTTACCTTTTCTACCATTTGACTTCGTATTTCTTATATAAGAAAAATGATCCTGTTACTTTACCAGTTTTTGAGATAAGAGTAATGAAAATTTTGTAGATTTTGTGGCATAATAATTTTGCTCACGGTGAAGCATAATAATTTTGTATCATTTTAGTTTTCTTAGCAAATTCTTTTCTTCATTCTGACATGTGGAACCGACTTTTGGATGATTTTTTATATCGAAGGCCCTGACGCTTTTGGATGATTTTTTATATCGAAGGAAGACCCTGATGCATATTTCTCCATTAGATTGGGTAATAAGAGAATTCATGGTAGCTATGAAGTTTTGGATATGAATATGATGGGCAAAGTTATATTTGATTTTGCAGTGGTGCATGATCTTGCAATAGCAAATACATGCTTTGAGAAAGGAGAGGAGCACTTGATTAATTTTTAAAGTATAGCTACCAAGCCAAATATAGACCACTTTTATAAGAAAGGAAAACAAAACTTATTTGTTAAAATTATAAGGTGGTTCTAAGAGAAAGCGTGAGATACAATATGTAGTAGTTATGGATAATGAATATATATCTTAAAGAGCAAATGAAATAATCAAATAACATAACTTCCTCGAGATAAGATGGTGAAATGAAGGTGAGAAGTGTTTACTTTTGAAAGTTAGGTTATTAGGAGAGCTAAATGGAAAATTGGAATTTGAACCAAAATTATCATTCGATGTGATGTTTGGTTGCATGGAGAAATTCACCAATTGGAGTACTCTCCTCTTTTCAGCAACATTGTTGATTTCCAATGAGACATTTTTCATATTTCACTCTTTGTCAGTTTGTGATTATTTTTGTCAAATTAAATTATTATCATCACTCATGCATATTATCTTTTCTTCAAATCAAGTTTTACTTGTCCCGTTAGCTTACTTATAACATGCCGTACTTTTAACCTTACAAAAAAATAATGTACTTGCTCCTCCTGTGACGTTAATGTAAAAGTAATTTATTACAACTTTGATGATGGTCTTTGATTTCTTCCCTTTCTTTCTTGAATTTGACTTTGGTTATAATTTTATTCTTGAATTTTAGAGAATTTAACGCCAATTGTGGTGAGGAAGGTGAAGAGAAATTATTATAAAGATTGGTAATCATGCCCTAATGGTACCATATGTTGTTGCAAATTTATGGTATTGTAGCAATAAGTTGCTATTGTGATATATTGTTATGCTATTGTTTCTGAATTGGAAGATGGTGGTGAGAGGGGAGGGAATTAAAGAAGGGAATTTTTTCAATTATAATTCATTATTCGATTTATCGACCTGAATTTATTAATTTGAAGTTTAAATCCAGTCTAACTCCCGTGAATTTGACCCGATGTTAACACTAGCTGAAACTTTACCCTGATTCTACAATTCACATAGTAGACTAGACTCCATAATTATTTGTGGGCCTGTTGTTAGCGTCTTCATTTATTAGTAAGCCATTAGTTCTCTTCAAATATGGGATTTTCATGTAGTGGCATTTTGGGGTTCTAGGATTGAATTGCTGTACCGATTTTTATGATATTATTTTTATTTCGAAAGGAATGTGATTATGAATAAAGGATACTTAGAGGCATGTAAAAGGGCAAGTTGTAGTAGTCATTTTCTTTGAATATTTTGTTTCCTATTTGTGCTTAGTGTTGCTTTGATGTGAATCTTTCTAGCAATGTGTAATTTATGACCACCAAAATCCAAGGGAAGCCATCTTGTATTGGGTGGAGACTTGGATTGCAATTTTGGTGGTTTATTTTATTCATTTTTTCTATTTTTTATTTGAATTATTGTTCTGCATGCATGATTGGATTTTGTCAGAACTCCTACAATTTGATTTTTTTATTGTTGAGTGATTTTCAAATGACGTGTAATTTTCATTTATTCTGAATTGTTATGCTTATCTCTGTTTAGGCAACCATGAAATTATCATTTGTATAAATTTATTTGTTTTATAATTTTCTTCAAAAGAGACTAATATTGTTTTGAAATTCATGTTTTATGAATTGTGAATTTTGATTATATTTGCATGATTTCATCTATCATATTATATAGTTACATTAGAAAGCACTAGATTCTAGACATACCATTTCATCATGTAGCAAAGAAAATTCTTCTTAGAGTTTGGCAAGATGTTTTATGTGCCTCCTGGCCAACTAATTTTTTTTTTTAAAAAAAAGAACCCATGTCCCAAACAAACATGTTTATGGCACTTAGAAAGACAAGCCTGCAACAGCAGCCATACATGCATGCACCAGAAGGTCGATACATCTTCAAAGGAAAAAAAAAAAAATCTTCAAAGGAAATAAAATCTTCAAAGAAGGTCGATACATATACAAATTGAGCCAAGCATAAATCCTGAAAGAATGTTAAAAAAACCCATAAGAACCAACTATCTAGCTTTCATATCACACATGTCTACTTATGCTTATGCTTTTTCCTTCTTTATCTTGACTTTCTTGTGTGATTGTTCCCCCTGTTGTGTGGAGTGACTTCTGTTAGATTGGAATTGGTGGCATCTGGTGGCAATATTAATTAGGGATTTTTACATATCTAACACTTAAAACTTATATATTTACTCATTTAACATCTAAACTTTAGTATTTACCCTTCTACCACCTAAAAGTCCTATCCATCATCAAATATACCACTCCGTTTCTCTCCTGTCAAAACCAAACCCAAAAACTGTATTTCACACACGTTTGCTTCGTTATTGCCTCATCCTCGCTCGGCCGGCTCTTCTTTGCCATGTGCACCACACTGCCGACGCCGGCCATCTTCTCCACGCAGCCCACGACGATCGTTTCTCCATCCGACGACCGATCGAGCAACTCCCATCTCCGATCGTCTTCTCCACGCCGCTCAAAAGTTGCTTTCCTGAAATTAGTATACTAGATTCTGAATCTAATTATGCTTCATTCGAAACAAGTCTCCATTTCTTTCTCTAAACATTTTCTCCTCAAGTTTTGAAATGAAAAATGTATAAAGGAAAACAAATCTAGCACAAGCAAGTTTTTTTGCAATTTGTTTGATCACTCAATCGATTATCCTCTTGTTTGCTTGCGGTTACTTCATATGTTTGACGTTCTTCTGAGATGGCTTTTAGCTGCTTCAGCCTCTATTTCAATTTGAAGGTTGGAACCAACGAAATATTGACTGGGCTGGAGCTTTGCACGAAATGGGAAAGACGATGGGATTCAAATGTAAGAAAAGGAGCTGCTCTGTTCGGATGTATTCGCACAAGCTGGAGAAGATGATTCTTGTGCGAAATACAACTTTCGGGATTAGGTTTTGACGGGATAGAAACATAATGGTATATTTGATGAGGGATAGGGCTTTTAGGTGGTAGAAGGGTAAATACTAAAGTTTAGGTGTTAGATAAGTAAATAGAGATGTTTTAAGTGTTAGGTATGTAAAAATCCCTATTAATTATAGAGAGTTAATATTCCACTGCGTTTTTTTCCCTGAATGTTGATTTGAGACTCATTTCTCTTAATTTGTTGTTCAGGTATGTGACTATTAGCATTGAGATATGTGACTTCAAATCCTTAAACGTCTGTTTGATATTTAGGGTATACTTTATTTCACATTTGCATAATATCTAAGTGGGTATTAATATATTTACTATGCATGTACATTGCCCAGACCTCATTAAAGGTCGTCTTGCAAGCTTTTAATAATCATTTTCATTATACAGTTATTTCTGCAACTGTTTAATATGGCATCTTTGCACACATGTCCACGTCACAAGGGAACTGCTTTATATACTCATAATGTGTTAAACTTCTTTATTACTTGTTCTAGCTGCATTTTTATTCTGTTTGAAGTTTATTTCCTGGAACATTCGCTTTTTTTAATGGAACTATGTGTCCAATGCTCCACTTTTTTTTAATTGAAAAAACGTACATGCTAGCATTTTATTCTTCCTTATTTCCTGTATTTGGTCATATATACAGGTGTACTACACTAATTTGGTCTTTGCAAAGTATTTTGTTTGGATGCAACTTACCTGAATTTTAAATCAGGTATGATTTCTTTTCAGCTGTTTAACTACTACATAAAATGCTAATCAATTCTTTTGGTAAATCTGAAATATAGTAGGAGGTTGAAATTAAATCTCATCGGTAATATTTAAAAATTAAACCTATATCTATTGTTCATGGAAAGAGCCATTATGGCCTGTTGTATTAAACTTTGTTTGATTATCTTAATTGAGATATTTTATCTTTTGTCACTCGTGTGTGTGAAAGGGTGCAATTCAGTAAGAGAGTATAAACATTTGGTGAGCATGCTAAATCTTTCAATTGAATGCCTAATAGTAGCACCAACAAAAATTAAGTTGTTCATCCAACAAAATAATCTGAATGACTTCTATTTTTTCATTAAATAATTCATTAGCATGATTTTTGTTGTATCCAAATTTATTCGTGTGCGGCGCCTGATCTTACTAGCAGGTTTAGCTAGCCAGAGCAAGAGGTCAATACGAGGGAATCATCGAGTATGGAGAGTAGATGATAAGCCAAGTGATCTCTGAGCAATAAAAATCATCGAGCAGGGAGAGTAGACGAGAAGCTATGTAATCTTTGTGAACAATTAAAATTTTATGAAGTCCAAAATGTCTCTTAACTCCTTATTTATGGGGTTATGAGGGATTTAGGAAAGGCTATCCTAGAAAAAAATAAAAAAAATAATACATGTTTGACAAGTGCAAACTAACTCAAACACATGAACTTGGCCGAAAGGTAACACATGTCATCTCCCTCTAACCTGGCTTGGGATGCCCATGACGAGTTCCAAGGGTGAGTTATCAAAGCTGAGCACCTTAGGTGAGCCTTCGGGAGTGAGCACATTGTGCGAGTCTTTAGGAATGAGTGCTTTGTGCAAGCAAATTCCTTAAATGAGTGGCGAGTTTCCTACACAAGTGTGGTTGTGAGTCGAATATTTACATAGTCGATGGAGCCATGATCATTAGCTCAGTAGCTGCGTGCCTCCTGTAGCTTGAACTAGGATATCTGTGGAAGACAAACTACTTTAGATGAGAAAAATTGCTGAGAAAGTCCAGTCCTCCTTCGGTGAGTGCCTCTTAGGTTAAAGGCTTGTTGAGAAAAGTCCTTTAGTTGAACTCGCCAGGAATATGTGAATCCTTGATCTAATCCTCTAGGGGTGTGCTAACATGCTGCAAACTCCACTAAGATGAATAACTGCTTATCCACGACTCAGTTCTAGTGACTGCCCTTTTGGGTTAGGCTTGTTTTGAGCGACTGCTCCTCATGGCCGTGTTCCTTAGGTGTGAACTTGTTTGGGGTACCTGCAAGTTACCTATATCAGCATGTGTAGACATACATTTAGTTTTCCGATTCACTTGCTCTGTTGAAGAGCAACTTGTGAAAAAGGACAGATGAATTAAAAAGGAAAATATTTATCAAACAACAAAGAGAAAGTGAATGGACAACTTTTATATCCTCAAGAAGAGCACCTTCATCCAATATTCTCATGAAGATTTAACCTCTATACCATCTCTGGTAATAAATAACGACAAAGGGTATTAATAGGGCCACACTCCTTCCTTTCTTTTGTCATGATTGAGTTTTTTGAGCTTGCACAAGAGATAATTGAGTTGAGCCTAACAAAGCATGTTGATGTAGACAATCGAAAAATTTGTTGAAAAGGCTCTTCTTCGCAAATGTAAGACAGTGGAGGTCAAAAGGCGAAAGTCCTACCAAGTTATTGAGAAGAAGGAAACGAAAGCCATAGTGGTTGAGCCCAGAAAGGCAACGAAAGGGCTAGCCAAGTAAGGTGAAGGTCAATGATGTACGCCTTGCTGAAAGGCACATTATACGAGTCTCCGCATTCAAGGGATTTTGTCAGGTCCTCGGCAGGGTGAATGGCATTCCTGAGGTGGCGATCTCTACCCCCAATGCAGTTGGAGCAACAACGCCAACTCGCTCTTAGGGGGAGCCGGCAGGTAGCCACAACCCCATGCTGAGGAAGTTGGTCGACCGCAATCAACCAATGGAGATAAAAGATTCCTTCTATTTTTGTGAAAATTATGTCTACTGGTCGCATGTTGTCGATCTCGAGCGTTCACAGGATTCACCTTACTTAAAGCGAGTTTTTAAGTCACCACCAAATGAATATGAGGAGCTGGCCCTAACTCAGTGGTCGACTAGCTTGTATATGAGAACTTGAAATCTCCATAATTAGTCGCTCGAGTTTCATCTTATCTTATTGGATACTCTATATTAGTTCTCTCTTCCTTTCATGGTGTGTGTGTTGTCTTATGAGATGGAAGCATTGAGAATATGCCATAGGACTTTCATCGAGTTTGAGTACTGTCAAGTCTATTGAGCTAGAGAGATATTCATTTATATGATATTTTTGGATACTACTACGAGGACTCTTGACATGATAGTTTGAGTTCTCACAAAGGACAAGCACCTTAATATGTTGTATAAGGATGAGTTATGCTTCCCTTGTGACCATTTCTAGCTCGACCTACAGCTTCCTCTTTACCCAGAACTTGCCAAGATCCCAAAATTTTATGAGTTAGTGCCTATGAAGAATATGTCGAACTCGATAACGAGTGTGGTGATTGTCCTCTCTCATTTGTGCCGAGTGAAGATTAGGTGGAGTCTCACCATGTTTTGCCATATTTTTAATGTTAAGGCCTTCAATAATCGCAACATTCAGTTCTCCTTCACCCTCATAAGGATGAGTTGCTTGACAAATACGATGAGGGAGTGAAAATCAAAGTTTTATTTGTGAAGTTGTGAATAGGATGGGCGGTGCTAACTAATCCCATTCCCTTTGCCAATGATAAGACTGTCATCTGTAATCTCAAGAGGAGTTCCAAGCATTTTGTCGACTTATTTAGGAGCATGTGAACTCCCAAATTGTGTAGAACACGTTTTATAGTATGTTATTCGTCTCTATTGTTAGTGCTGCAAATGAACCGAGCCGAGCTTTAGCCTGTTCGAGTTCAAGCTCGTTTGTCAAAACCGTGTTCAAGCTTGGCCCGAAGCTCGTTGAGCTTCTTGGACAAGTGTTTGAGCTCGTTTAAAATGACTACGTTCGAGCTCAGATCGTGTTCAAATTTGAGCTCGTTTAATTTCATGCTCGGCGAGCATCTTATCGAGCGGCTCGTTTATACCGAGAAACGAGCGGACCACAATCTACAAAATATTTTTAAATAATTAACATCAAACCAAGCAGCACAACGTCCAGACCAAGAAAATCCGCCCAACCCGCCAGTTTCCTCTAGTTCTGCACTTTGCCTTTAGATGTCTTTGTTTTTATACAACAAAAGTATTTCATTCCAGCCGGTGTGAGACTAAACGCTCACAACATTTTTTTTTAGTTTGTTGATGCCACGGAGGAGAGAGAAAGGGCGGGCGGGTCCTGCGGGAATTTAAAAACAAATTTTTTTTGTTCTGAGTAGGAATTGAGACTTAGGTGGGAGTTTAATAAAATTTTTAGTATATGATTTAATAAAAATATTTCTAATTAGTTAGATTAGTAAAAAATGGAAGTTAAAAATATGTCTAATGAAAATGATTACAAATTTAAAAATTAAATTAGTAAATATAAATTATTAAATAAGTATATTTAATAGTATATATTTTTAAAATTCTAATTGAGCTCTAATCGAGCTTCTTAGTCGAGCTCTAATCGAGCTTGTTCACGAGTTTCTAAGAGAGACTGTTCATGAACATAAATGAACTGAACGACACGTTGTTCAAGCTCGTTCATCTAGCTATCGAGTATTTATTAAGAGTGTTCAAAATCGTTTGTTTACCTTATCAAACGAACATGAACGATCCCTTATCGAGCCGAGCCACGAGTAGCTTGTCGAATGCTCGGTTCATTTGCTACCCTATCTATTGTAATATTCTTTTTTGTTTTTCTTTCTTTAATGTTGATCATGGTCTCATCTTCAGGTGGGATTAACTTGCACATGCCACAACAACCCCAATATGCTAGAGTTCCTTGGCATGGACTCTCCTAGTTAATGGAAGGGAAAAAAGAGAAAGGCTAAAGTGGCAAAGTCTCCAACGAATTCCCTAAACGATGTCGTAGGGCCAAGTTAACGACTTTTGTTTGCCCTCTGTTTCCTAAATTTTTCTTTTGTTGCATATCCCTCAGCTTGTCGCTAGGCATCACTTGAGTTTCAAGAGGAGTTGAGTGAGCTCGTATATGGTGGCAAGCAAGAAGTTGTACCATCAAAGCCTACTTCTTCTATTATTTCTATAGCGCTAAGCTGAGGAATCATCATTGATAAGGACTTGAGAAGAAAAAGAGCCGAGGTGATGTTGATGCCCAATTATAAGCCTATAGTGGTGAAGATGCATGGTACTTCATGCCAAAGAAGCAAAAGTCTTCGAGTTCTCTCAAGGCTAGAGCATCAAACTCAAAGGCTGCAAAGCGACCTGAACGAGAAGGTGAGAAGAAGCAAGTGGGGAGAAAGAAGGCAGCGTCGACTCTTCCCAAAGCACCAACCATTTCTAGAGAAAAGAAATATATGCCTCATCTTGGGAGTGACACGGATGAAGATGATGTTACTCCAGCCAAATCTTGAAAAGTATGCCAGTCCACGGACGAATGGAGTAGGCAGGTAGAATATTCAAATGATGATTATGACTACGACTCCATCTACATGAATACGGTACAGAATGTGTTCTCTAGAAGAATAGGCAGCCTATCAATTTCAAATAGTGTACTTGTAGTCACACGTGTTCCCTTGCAACATTTCAAAGAAATCATTTCGCGTGAGATGCATAAAGTTGAAGAACTCACCACCCTCTATTTGCCTCCCCTTAAAAAATGGGACTATGCCAGGGTCCTTCCGGCTCTGCTTCTTGCTTCCACGCCCGAACCCTACTTCTCTCCCTCTCTCCCTATTCGCTTCTTCCCTACGGCCAAACCTCCTCCATCTTCAAGCTTTGATCCACGACCTCTCTAATTCGTCGGATCTCAGCCGACTCTCTCACCCATAGATCTCTCCAAAGCCGATCGACCTTGACCTTCCCTGTCCCGATCTCTCTGTTTGCGTCCATACAAGTCGAGAGAGAGAGAGAGAGAGAGAGAGAGAGAGAGAGAGAGAGAGAGAGAGAGAGAGTGAGAGATTTTCTTCTCCTTACCTAAGCCACTTCTTCCTCCATTCCCGTTGACCATAGCAGCTCCTACCCGATTCCCTCCACTTTTCTGCTCCTCTAACCACCCCTTTGACTCAATGCAAAATTTATCAAATACATCAAAATTTTGCATTGACTTCGAGGTAGACCTTGGGCTTCACCTTTAAAAGGTACATCCTCTTAATCCACCCCTCTTTTAACTAAATTCCATAAGTTTAAAATACAACTCTTAAATTTATCAAATACATATAAAAATATAAAAGACTCAAAACTTGCAAAACAGGGTAGAGATTAGGAGCAGTTTATACATAAAGCATGTACAATCATCCAGAATTGTCTGGAACTTGAGATGTCAAGCCCCTGCTTCTACCATATTGGCCACATCTTTAAGGGAGTTAAGCAGCACCTATTAGCAAGCATTTTTATTTATGATTTATTGATCCCCTTTGGATATGACCACTTGCAAGAAAAACATGTATATATATATATATATATATATATATATATATATATATATGTGTGTGTGTGTGTGTGTGTGTGTGTGTGTGTGTGTGTGTGTGTTAACCACTTAAGGGTAAGTGCCCACAATGCAGATAATCCAAAGATAATCATACCAAATCATCAAACACATACGCAAAAAAAGAAAAATTATAATCCTAACATGCCTAGGAGGCTGTGCACCTAAGTGTGTGAGGCTTGTGTGGCATGTCACACTATAAAAGTTGTTTTATTTTATTGAGGATTAGATGTGTTTAATTTTAATCCAATGGTGATTTCTCTTTAAGTTGTTTATGAATTAAAGATTTTATTTGGCTTTTAAATATTTCATATTTGTGAGGGTTATGAAGAACCTATAAAGCAGCCACTATTTATTTTGAGGCAAACCTGCTACTTATGAAGTCCTAAGACACAATCATGTAGGTATCCCGCATTTTGGGTGAGATGATTAATCATTGTATCAAAGGAAATTTAAGTGATTTAAAAAAAAAAATTTGGGGTTCTCTTAGTGTTGGGTAAGAGATGAATGTTCACCTAATAGTGTAAGGTGAATATGTCTAAAGGTTGTACTTAGGACTTTATGAAATTCATCTAATAGTGTGAGATGAATTTCAATGGGTAGAAAACTTCTAAAGGACATCTAAAGGTTAAGTTTTAGTTGTCATAAGGAGAGATCATTTGTTTTGTTAAATGAAATGTTACTTAGAGTTTGGCTCTCAGAGGAAAATGTCCAACTTGTAACTTTTGGGCTAGATATTGTAGGATTCCTCTTAGCTTGTGGAGTTAAGAAGGGGGAATGTAGGGATCCAACATATAACTTTTGGGCTAAATATTGGAGAATTCTTAGCTTTTGGAGCTAAAGAGAGGAGAAATTTCCTACAACTTAGAGGTTGGAGAAGATGGAGAGGAAACCTATAGCTTTGAGACTAAGGAATGAGTGTTTCCTTTAGCTTTGAGGCTAAAGAAACGAAAAGAAGAAATACAACATATAGCTTTTGTGCTAATTGTTGGAGACTTCCCTTTAGCTTTGGAGCTAAGAGGAAAGAAATGAAACTCATAGCTTTGAGGCTAAGAGTTTGTAGGATTTTTCTAGGACTTTTGGAGTCCATAGAAATGATAGAAGATTTGTAGCTTTAGGCTACAAATCAAAAGGAGTCTTTTTGGATTTTTGTATTCAAAGAGAGATTTATTTTTTTAATTTAGGCTAAACAAATGAAATGACGAATCATTGAATTTTGTTCCAATGATGAAAGTTTAGTTTGTTAAATGTAGGTAAAGCAAACATAGAAAAATGACATGTGAGCTTGATTACACATCATGAGGGATTCTTTGGACTTTTGGGTGTCTAAAGAATAGAATTCATTCTTCCAAACTTGGGTTGGAAGAATGAAATGGAAGATAGGAGTATTTGTTGGTTTTGACCCAACAAATAAATAATTCGGGATGATTTTGGTTCAACAAATAGATAGGTTTGGGTGTATGTTTGATTCACTTGATATGGGTGAAGTGAATGTAGGAATTTCTTATAACTCTTGAGTTGTAGGGAGAGGAATTTCTCTACAATTTTAGTTTGTAGAAAAGAAAGAAAAATGCAACTTATGAGTTGCAAATTCATGAACACTCTTTGAACATTTGGTGTTTAAAGAGAAGATGTACACTCTCCTAATTTGGGTGAGAAAAATAAAAGAATTTTTTACATCCTTTGAGTTGTAGAAAGAGAGGTGCAATGTGCAAGTTTGAGGTTGCAAATTTGAGGATGAATCTTTGAATTTTGCCTTCAATGAAGCATAATTATTTACCTAATTTGCATTAGGTCAGTAAGGGAAAACGATGTGCAACTTAGATGTTACAACTTGGAGGAATTTCTTTGAGCATTTGGTGTTCAAAGAAAGAGATACACACTCAGTTAATTTAGGCTAAGTGAATGGAGGAATTTTTTTTACAATTTTTTATTCGTAGAAAGAAAAAAAAAAGATGTCTTAAAGGTCGCAACTTAAAGGGAAATCCTTTGAACTTTAGGTGCTCAAAGAGGGATGTGCATTTGCTTAATTTGGGTCTAGGTAAATGAGGGGGAAAAATGCAATTCAAGGATTGCAAATTGGGGATATTCTTTGAACACTTGTTGTTCAAAGAGAGATGACCACTAAGTACACTTGGTGTTCAAAGAGAGATGACCACTTATTTTAGGCTAAGCAAATGGAGGAGTTTCTTTGAGCGTTTGATATTTAAAGAAAGATGTGCACTTGCTTAATTTGGGCTAACAAATGAGAAAGACTAGGTTTGGATCCTATGTCTAGAAGATTACTCATTGATTTTGTATCGCAATGAATAGGATAGAAAGACTCAAATTTGGTTCTAATTTCAAGAACTTCCAATATGACGTGCTTAGGACTTTGGAGAAATCCATAATACAAGACATGAGGAAGATTGGGTAACTTCTAAGGCATGCTAGGAGTCATGCAATGCAACATTTGGAGCCTTGAGGAGGCTCCAAATATCATGCATGGAAGGGAAAGATAGATGGATGTTATTAATTTTGTATTTTCAACAAACAAATGGAGGATGACTTGGACTTTGCTTTTAAGATCCAAGAACTCATGCAACACAACATTTGGAACCTTGAAGAGGCTCCAAATGTCATGCATGAATGGATGAAGAGGTGCATGTTGGTTGATTTTGTGTCAACAAATAAGGGATGGATTGCTTATGTTTTGTTTCTAATACCCAATGACCAGTGCACTAAAATATTTGGAACCTTGAGAAGGTTCTAAAAGTCATGCATGGAAGAAAAAGAAGTGAAAGTTTGTTGATTTTGTGTATCAACAAACAAGAGGTGAAATGAACATGGGATTTTGATCCCAAGGTTATAAGATTCATGCAATCTAACACTTGGGGTCTTGAGGAAACCCCAATTATCATGAATGACGAGGATGTGTAGAAGAAAGAGAACTCCCTATTTCTTGCATGAATATTTTGGATTCATTTGGAGAGGGAAGGTTGGTTTCCTAACGCTTTAGAAGGATTCCTAAATCAATTTTGTCATGATTAGGAGATATTAGGAACACAAAGAAGTCTTGCACTTGAGTACTTTTCATTTGCAAAATGAATGAAATAGGCTTAGATAATTTCTAAATGTGGTGGCGTATTAACTATGGGCCTTTGAGGGTTCATAAAATACTCCAAATTTGCTCCATGGGAGATTGAAATTAAATGAGCATACTTTATAAACTTTGCAAACCTTAGGAATTTTGGTATAGTAGAGCGATTCCCTAAATATTTTTTTTTATGCAATGAGATTTTGTACGTGTAAAAGATGCTCAATTAATTATTTAATCATGGGCTCCATAATGTAGACCTTTGAGAGTCTATGCAAGATCCATGACAAAACACAAGTTCTCTAAATTAAATTAAATCCTTCTCTAACATTTCCAAAAAGACAAAGGCTCTCAAGTGCAAAGCCCAATCAAGAGCAAACTCCCATGCTTGAAATATATACATTGACATTTGATTTTGAAGCAAATGGCAATGCAATCCTATGGTTTTATTGTGGGTGACGGCTAGGGAAACAACGTGAATGCATTTCATGCAAGGTAGAGGCATTGGACACGCTTATGACCCTCACATGAGAGTAATTACAAAAAAATCACTAGATTTGCATGATTGGACTAAGAGTACAGCGAACAAATAGGTTTCTTGAAGGTTTGGAAATTAAATGCTTGGGTTTTCTATGTCAATAACGTTTTTGAACGTCAGACACACGTCAAATGGCTTGGAGACCTAGGGAACTTCGATGTTTGAAGTGTTTTACCTCACCGGGTTGTCACGGCTCAAATCACACTCCACTCGCCTTGTCAAAAGGCGAGAAAATGGAGAAGGGAGGTGATGAACTGTTGTCCAAGCTCCGGAAGGCAGATTTGTTGTCTGCGGCGCTCCAAATTGCTGCCTTCACTGCTTAGAAGCTCTTATCTAAACCATTCATCCTTATGTTAGAATGGTCAATATTTAAATTAGATATCCACTAATTAAATATGAAGATAAAACTTGTATGCTAGTTTTAATATCTCAGCCATTCTAAGATGTCATATATAATTTAGTGTTTACTACGAATCCAATTTTTTGTGAGCATATAGTGGCCTGATTTTCTGGTATTTTTCCCCTTTTTTTTTTTCTTGAATATTATTACATGCAACTTGTATTTTCTAATCTTTGAACTGTAACAAGCCATTTAGTTTCAAATTATATTCTTGCACAGTTATTCCTTCTTCGTAGATTGTAGGTGGCAGATATCTTTTAACTAAAGATTGTTTGCAGGTTAAATTTTTGATCTGTGGAGGTGTAGAGAGGTTAACTGTTAGAGAAACGGGACAGAGCTTTGACTCTTTTTTTTTTTTTTTTATAACTTGAGAATTAGTTTCAATTCATTGATTGGCCCTTCCCCTGTGATTTGCCTTTCAATTTTCACTGACTAATAAGGTGTAATATCTCAATAATGATGTCCACTTTGCCTTACATTTGTTCAGATACAATTAATTTTGCATTTAGTAGGAAAATAAAAAAAACACTTCTAATTTCTTCACCATCTTTTTTTTTAATGAATGTTTATGTGAAAATCAAAGGTAATCTGTGAAGCACCTAGTCTTTTGTGGTGAGAGGCATATATTCGTGAAGCATCTTATTTGGACTAGTTACTGTTACTCTTCCACTTTATCATAATTTTAATTAATGTAAATCATTCATATGGATCTGGGTTACTTAGGTTTCATTTGGGATAGCTTTTTGGCTGATTTATCTTTGAGATAGCAATTATAATTTTATTTAACTATTATTTTTTCATTACCTGTCAAAAATTTTGGTTGTGGAAAGTTATTTTCTTACAAATATAATAGAGAAGTTTTTTTTGTATATATATATAATAATTTTTCAACTAATTTTATAAAATGTTGCCACTGTCCCAAATAGACTCTTATTTTATGGAGATCTCAGATATAGGCAATAATTATCTTATTTTTTTTAAGGCCAGTCAATGGAGAAAATATTTTGTAGAGAGTTTGGACTTGAAGAATCATCTACATTGTGAGTGTATTTGTACATAGTGTGTCATATCTATTTATATATATTGTGTACAGTATGTGTATATTCACATGTTTGAATGGTTCTTCTTGATCAGACACTCTGCAGAATAATTTCTCTACTCAGCCAAAGAGACCCTTTCTCTTTTAATAAATTGTTTAGCTATCTCGCTTAACTCTTGTTGCTCGTGCTTCATGATATTTGTTCACCGTAGAGCTTGCTTGTGCTGTATGTAGGCTGATTACCAATGCGAAGTAGGGTTAATATTGATGACTGATAGAGGTTTTGTTTAGGACGGTTTTCTTACTGCTTCTTAAAGTAATTTTTTATATCAAAATTAAAATTTTTGTATTAAAAAATTATTTTAAAAAACAGTAAAAAAATTTGATACGGTCAATTGAGTTACAAACATTTAAAAATATAGGTCATGGCAAGATATTAGATACGGTGTTTAAAATGGCTAAATGTTTGGAATTTTTAATGAATACTTTTATTCTTAGGAAGTATCAACACTCATTACAGCTATAATAAATTCTAAAATAAAATACTAGCAAAATTGTATTTCATTATCATGGTATGCGATTTCTAAATCAAACGTGAGAAGTTTTTAAGTAACATTTTGTTTTTAGAGTGCGTGTTAGATAGATTATGTCTTAGACTTTTCGTTTGGGACAGCTCCTTCACTGTTTTTTAAAATAATTTTTTAGTACAAAAATTTATAGCTCAAAAACTTTTTGTAATAAAAATTATTTTAAAAAGCAGTAAGAAAGTTGACCCAAACGAAACCTTAGAAGTGTTTTAATTTAAAAATGTTTAATTTTGGAGTTCAAAAGTTTTCAATGAGTATACTTAGAACACTTCTTAATACTTAAGAGTTTTATTCCAGGATATTCGATGGGCCTTATTCTCTTCTAATTAAAGAAGTGATATTATTAGTATCAACATGTCATGTATGATTTTAGAGACTTTTCTTATGGTGAAGCAATTTGCTTTACATAAAATAAAACTTCTAGTTGGTGTATTACTCTAATATTATTTATCATTGCACAAATTTTTGTTTATTAATATTTAATCTCTTTTAGTATATTAATTTTTTTATATTAAATATGACTCAATATTTTATGAGAGATGTCTAAAGTATGCCCTATTTAAAAATTATAGGATCGAACGATTTTGATCTATTTGATTTGTATAAATTAGGTTGTCACAATAATTTATGTGTTTTTACTAGGATATATGTTTGTACTTTATAGTATGAACAATTTCCTATCATGAAATTAGGGTGATTGTTCAATTACATCAAGTCAAATATGACTTTTCTCTTGAGGTATTTAAAAAGGCCAATGACTATAAGATAGGGAGGATCTTTTGGAATTTGGAATTTCTCAAGTCATTAATGGAGCATTTGGTAACATTCTATTTAGTATAGGGTTTCATGTGGGAAGAAGAATCAAGACATCGTCATAGCAAAGGTTTTTAGTAATACAAATATCTTAATTTTGATAATTTATGAAATATAACTATCTTTTGCAAGAGATTATTTAGGCTATTTGTTTATTTGTTCATAGGTTTATTTGGATTTTAAATAGGGTGATGACCTTTATTTTGTATAAAATGATTGAGTCTTCTATGTTTATTAGTACTTTAGATCTCTTCTTTCTCATAGATGTACATTTCGTTGAAGCTAAATCCTAAATTTTGGTATCATTTAATTTATAATTTATTTTTTTTTCTTTTATAATTATTTTATCAGATCATTATTGATTTGCATGACCATTATACATTATGCCTGTCACTTTTGTTACAATAAGTTGATAAGATCAATGGCAATGAGGTTCAATATTAGAATGTTTGATGCGTTAAAAAGTTTAGGCCCTTAGGAAATCAAATTTTTTTTGGTGATCTAGTTAATCTTGGTAAAATTCTTTTAAGGAAAAAATTAGAGTTGTTATGATTCATATTGGAGCATTACATCTTTGGGAAAGTGGAGAAGAGTATGAGTGTCAAAATAGGTCAACAGATCAAATTTTTAATTAAACAGATCAAAAAATTGGACCCAAACCATACCTATTAGCAATTTGAACCCAACCTGATAACCCATTTTAATTAAAAACTTTATTTTTATTAACTTGCTAGCTATAAATTTTAGGTTAATTGATCAAAAATAAAAAGATTATACAAACAAATAAAAGAATTTAAAGAAAACAATATTACACAAGTCACTTTTGAGTCAAAATCAGACTGATGGGTCAACTTGAACCTAATCCATTTAATAAACGGATCGGAATGGATGACTCAAATCCGGGTCATCCTACATGTTTATTAAACGGGATAAGTCATCGTAATTTAATATATATATATATATATATATATATATATATATATATATATATATATATATATATATATATATATATATATATATTTTCAATTGTAATATTTGCCTCTATTATAATGAGAAGCACACAAGTTGGACTATTTGAAGATTAAATGATCATTAGCATTTTAATTATACTATTTAGTCATTGATAGTTTAATTAGTTCACATTTATAAATAATTTGATATTATATTAAAAATTTTATTATTCTGCTTGTGCATCAATTAGGATAATTAGTCAGTCAATTAAAATAATTAGATGAATTCAACAGGTAATAATAAGGATAATAAACTAATTGATTAATAGGTCAGATAGTATGGAGAACAATCAGGATAATTAATTATAAGCATAATAAGGTATTCTAAGTCATTTTATATTAGCAAATAATTAATATATAACTATAAAATGTTTACTTATTTAATTAAAAAAATTAGTAGACTAATTACTATTATATTTAATCATTAATGAATGATTATGACACATACTGCCAAATTAATTAAAAATATGATAAATAGATAAATTTAATTAAGCAAATTTGATAAATATATCAAGATGAGCTTGAAAATAATTAAATTCATTTGAAATTAATGGAATACAATCTTCAAATGCAGTATAATTTTGAAAATATTTAATGATTTTAAAGCCTATTCTAACATAAATTGTATTAGAAAACATCGATAAAATTTTAAGACATTTACAACAAAAAAAGGTCTAATTAGAATCAAAAGACGTGGAATGCAGAGCTATTCAATCTAATTAAGGTTTCATTTGAGACTGCTTTCTTACTTCTTTCTAAGCAACTTTTTAGTACAAATTTTTTGTTGAGCTATAAATTTTTGTACTTAAAAGCTGTTTTAGAAAGCATAAAGGAAATTGTCCCAAACAAATCTAAATGATGTGACAAGAACTAAAATGATAAATGAAAAAATATGCTTTAAGAAAAAGACAAACAGTGACATCCATCATAGCTTCCTCAATCATAGGCCAGCACACCATAATTACAGAGGCAAAGAAAACAAAAAGGGTCCTTTGTGTAGATTGTTCAATAGTACTAATCTAAAGCAAATTATGATAAAGAAGAATCATATACCTTGCTTTCAAAGCTCTATAACATTAAGAAGGTTGATCAGCTACAGGTTACTTCGATAATCTACCCCAAAGATGCAAGCTAAAAGGTTGGTTTACATGCCAATTATGAGCAAGTTCTGAATAGAAACGGTAGTTACTAACGTTGGCATTGTTGATTCTGAAATTGTCTCTAAAGATTTATCTCCTAATGCTTTGCCTTTCTTACCACATGCTTTGGTTGCTAATCTGGAGATCGTTGGGAAATCCTTTGTTAACTGATGCTATTTCGGAAGAAATTGCTGTTCTAAACCCTTGTGCGAATATTTATGTGGATGCTGGCTGTTTGGTGAATCCGATGGTTTCTAATCAGTTGTTGGGTGGTGAGGCGGTGCAGCCTGTTGTTGCGGTGGAAACTGTTAGTGCTTTGTCTTGCCCTGTGAGTGTTGAGCATGTTGAACCGATTCGAAACTCTTTGATTGCTGCGATGCCGGAGGATAATCGGGTTGATATTTCGGATGTTCAAGGCAATTTGGTTGTTTCTCATAATTTGGTTGATGTTCCTGTTAATGTAATCACTACCAACTCATTAATGCGGCAGGTGGGTGGTAAGACTGGTGTGGATGTTAGATCACATGGTGATTGGATGCATAATTCGTCGGAAGGTGGTTCTGATTCTGATTCCTATTCAGATCCTGGAAATGAGTATAAAATGGTTCGTGATAGACCAATTTCTGGTTCTTTCCGTGGAAAATTTTGGGGTAGAGGCGGCAGAAAAAGATAATTTGACCTTCTCGTTGGATCGATTTGATTTTCTTTTCATATGATTGGTTGCAGGGCAATGATGTGGCTGGGGCTCGTGTCCTCGTCGCCTCCTTGTGGCAACCTCTACTGGATGGTCCTTGTGCGGTTTTGAGGATCTGGTAGCCTCGGTCGTCTGCTGAGCCCCCGATTTTTGGAGATTTTTTAGCTTTTCTCATGGTTATTTGTAGTTTTTAGAGGTTTTTGACTTTTTTTGGGCTTTTTCTTTTTGTTTGTTGCTGTATCCGATTTTTTGAGATTATTAATATATGTGTTTTTGTTAAAAAAAAAAGAGCAAGTTCTGAACCGTCGCAACAAACAGACACCACATGGGTGAATGTAAAATTTGGAAGAAAATTCATAAGTTTAATAGCTTTATATAGTTTTTTTAAGAAAATTTTCTATATAATTTTTTAAATTTTATCATAATTTTAATATATGTAGCAAAATTTTCATATATCTACAGAAGAAAACTTCACCAACCATTAGATACTAATTTGGAGGAACAATTATTACGTCCTCCGACCGGACGTAGAGGAACGTCCGGTCGGAGGCAAATTCCCGCCAAAAAACGAGTTGTACCGAGCAAATATCGAGCAATACCAAATAATAACGAAGAATACCATCATTTGAAGACCCAATACCGAGTTATACCAGGTTTTACCGAGCAAATACCGAGTTATACAAAAGTTGTACCGAGTTTTTCCCAGAAAAACTCGGTACAACTCGGTATTTCTCGGTACAACTCGGTATAACTCGGTATTGGTCTTCAGAGAACGGTATTTCTCATTATTATCAAATAATACATAGTTGTACCGAGCAAATACCTAATTTTTTGACGGGAAATTACCTCCGACCGGACGTTCCTCTACGTCCTTGCACTGGACGTAATAAAAGTTCAATTTGGAGGGGGAGAAAAAAAGCGGATCACATAGAGTTGGCTCCCATGGCGGTGTAGATACTTCCTAACTATTTCTCTTTTCAAAAGCTATCTTGGAAATGCGTTCCTTGTCAAAAAGCCACTATATAGGGCCCAATGGCCTCTATGTGGCTCTCCTTTGAGAAAAGAATTGGATTCTGACAAAAGAGATAACCATAATGCTAATGCCTTCTCTTTTTAATCTAATAATATTATTTTTTATCACTTGGATCACCATTAATGGGTGGATTATGGCTTATTAATCTATTTTTTCCCCTTGCGTTGAATGCGCATGAAGTTCAACTAATATCTATTATGATATTTGTGGTTCATGTATGTTAATGTATGGAAGATGATTTCAAATAAACTGAAGGATCTTCCAATGGAAGAATATTTCTACAGTAGAGTTTGCTTGGCCAGATTATTCCAGCAAGTCTTTCAAAACTTTTTATCTTATTATGAAATTTACTTATATCTAATACCTTGAAGTTTTATTATGATTTCTTTTCCCCATGCTTGTATAAAACACAACTTTTGGTAAGTAGGATTTATTATAAAAAGGAGATTTTACAAAGCAAATATATTGAAAAGCAACTGACGATTTTTTAATACAAACAAAATATATCTGTTTTGCGTTAGCTTTCTGTTGCTGTGAAGCAGCTAAAAAAACCAAATAAATGATCCCTAAACATATAATATTAATATTTGGGTTTTATTAAGATTCGTTACCTGCATCAATCTGGTTTAAATTAAACATATCTTCATAGTATTTAGCACTTGATATTTCAATTCTTCATATTTGAATTATACAAATTAACAAATGAAATTATTTCATTGTCATTATAATGGCAGTCTAATGGCTCATAATTTTCTGTCATCCATTAATGAGTGGATTCTCTGTTTGAATTTGATAAATTATATTATGACTCAGTTGTCTTTTCCCATGATATACTGTGTCTTAATAGAGAAGCCTCTTCTCCGTTAGCCATATGCATAATGTGTACGTGAAATATGTAATAAATTTTTTATTTGTTAGCCATATGCATAATGGCTAACAAATGTGTACGTGAAAATGTTATCAAAATGAAATGATGCATATTTGAAGTTTTAAAATGCATTTTCTTAAAAGATATTATCATATATAAATCTATGGTATGTTTATGTAGTCTAATTTTCTTAAGAAAGTTATTTTTATGATTTTATTAGTCAAGAAACAAAAAAAAATCATTATATGTTGAATTGTTAGAAGTAGAGACAATTTTGATACATACTTCATTATATGTTGATTTATGGATTACAGGGTGTTATGATATGCTGGTTCAATAGTTTTATATTTTAGTACTATACTTGCTCGATCTCAAATTATGAATTGGTTTGATGAGCTGATGGATATATTTGGTCTTAACAAATGCATATAATATTTCCAACTTTGATTGAATATTTACTTATTTTTAAAACTCTTACATGAGCTGAATTTAAGTCATCTTTATTGCATTATATAGTCTTTTTATTTCCCCTTAACATCAATTTTGCTCATATTTTAACTCTTCCATTCCTTTTCATGCATGTGGAGATTTATATAATTTGATGGCTGAATATTATATTTAAACATATATCTATTATGTTGATCTATCATTGTCTTAAAATTATTCTTTTTTTTTTTCAATTCGCTCTCTCGTGGTTTTCATTTGGTTTTAGAGTCTCTATTCTTTCAGCTTCAAAGATTAGGTAATGAAATTTATGTTGTTGAATTGCATTATTTTTTTTTTGTTGCTTGTAATTATGATACATTGCTTTTCATTATTTTGTTATTTGCAATTACTTTACAATTAATTGAATATTTCTTTGTGCTAAGATTGACAATATTAAATTTTTATTTTCTTATTTATATTATATTTTTCTTACATATTCACCCTTGCTCATGAAATATCAACCAATACTCAAACTTTTATATTGCAAGTATGTCATAACTACACATGTCAATGCTTATTAAGAAAGACTCTAAAATACGAATAATGTTTTTGCAAGAAATTTAGTATGTATAAGCTTACTGCCACAACCATGCGTATTTAAATATACATAATAGTTCATGTCTGTGAAAGCAAAAATAAATGGAAAGTGTAAAACATAAATGTCCATATTATAATTGTAGAGATAGAAACCTTATAGCTAAAAGATTTGTTTTGGCAACTCTACAGTTTGAGATTTCCCACATAAAATTTAGTATAAGAGATTAAAGCAAATGATAATACAACAATCGAGTAATTCAAAGAAATCATCAAGAATTAAAAGGAATCATCAAGAAATTCAATTCATTAATAATTCAACAAGCCATTAAATTTTTTTATAGCAATTGGCATCCCAATTGTATCAAATTTGGCGAAAATACTTATCAAAAAGTGAAATAATTAGAAAAACAAAAGATGAATAAAGCGGTCTTCAGAGTGAATAAAATTCAAATATAGTACCAGTACAAGAAGATAAAGAAGCCTTGCTTTTGACCTACATAAAATTAGAAACTGAGAACTACCAAAATGGAAAATAGTATAAGGAAAAACATTCTAGCCTTCTCATAGCATAATCATGCCTTTAAATTTTCCCCCCACTCTCATGTGTATATATATATAATACTTAGGTATTTGTATACGATTTGATAAGAGTTGTTGTTATCCAATGGCTAGATGACTAGATGAGCTCCATTACATATGAACGTGCAGTGATAGAGGTAAGTGGAGCAAATAACATGCAACCCAATAATTTATATTGAATAATTATGTATAATTACTTATCAGCTGCCCGCAAGTTAACTATGAATTTAGAGAATTACATAATAATTATGGGGTTGTAAAAGGCACAATGATTATTTGTCTAATCTATCTTTCGATTAGATAAAGCAAATTGTTGTTTTCTTTTTTCATCGATCATATAATTCAAAATTTATTATTAATTTGTTTAACATCATTCATATCTATTAATTATATTGTTAGTAATTTTTATAAATATATTTGACATTAAAGTTAAAGAAAAATAAAATACGACAGACATCAATATACTAAAATGTCTACTCAAGAGAAGAGAAGAAAAACACAGGCCATCATTCTTGCTAGAAAAAGAAGAAAGCAATTTTCAAATTTTGAAATTGCTTGTTTTCCATCATCCTCACATTCTATAGGTAAATTTCTTACAATTGTTATATATATATATATATATATATATATATATATATATATATATATATATATATATATATATATATATATATATATATATAACAACTTATGAAGTGTCAAATATCAAAGATGTGATTATATAATATGATTCAAGCATGTCAGAAATGCACGTTCTTCAGGAACCACTTATATGTTGCTATTGTAATGCAAAAAAATTCAATATAAGCCACCAACATTTTGTAATTATAACTCCTGCAGTATAGCAGAAGCTCCCACTGTACTCATAGAGATGGAACTTCACAGAAAAACCGATCATATTAACACGGTTTTAATTGTTATTGGGAGATTTGGAGTGATATCAACAACTATGGTAGCAACTTAATCATCATCCAATTTATTACTAGTATATCGATTCAAATAATAGATTTCAGATTTCTATATTCCAAAGACCAAGCTAAACAAATAAATAATTAAAACTGCAAGCAAAGATGGCCGTAAATTCTCAAAATCAGAATGCAGCAAATATGAGAAAGAATTTAGTAGGACGATATGACATACCAAGACAGGCAAAAAAGTCCTCCAATACTCCAAAAAGATCACCAAGGGTGAGACCTCGGAACATGAGACCTGAGCATCACAACTTTAAATTTTAATTAAAAGAAAATCACCACAACAATGAAAAGACAAAAAGAGTGTTATAATACCTTCTATATATCTGATGAAATTCTACAAAGATGTGTTCAATCTACAGCTTCATTGCGGAAAACACGATCAATAGAGTAATACCTCTTCGGACTAAAAGATTTCTGGGCACATTTTGTAGTATATCTTGAACCCTAAAAATTTTGAAAGTGCAAAATTGATTCGCATTTTATTGTTTATTCCCACAAGACCTTAGGCTTAATATAGATGGAAAATAGGTCGACATACTACCAAATGCAAGGAGAAGGAGAAGCATGTGAAGAACTCACAGTGGGTTGGAGAAGATAACTTGACACGAGAGGCCAGAGGTAAGCTTCAGTTCTTGCCTTTCTGGTCGGCTTCGCAAAAGAGATGAGTGGGCGGGAGCTGTAGTCTCTAAACTGCGAAAGGGGAGCAGACGAGAAGAAGCCGAAAGAATATGTGAATAGTAGGGTTTTTTTTTTTTGTTTTCGTATTAGCTTTGCCTCATTCTTTATCGCAGGACCAAATCCAACAACACAAATGATGTAGTGCACGTTAGGACCTCGATGCACTTACCTCCATTTCCTTTGTTCTCCACTTCTCTGCTAAAGTTTGTTATTTTAGTACCGTTACACCTTTTTACCTTTTTCCTTGATACCTCACTTATAGCATTTAGAATATTCCAGAGTATAGAAAACTATGGTATACTTATACTAGGGAGGTTGTATCAGCAGCTTCAGCTTTTCAATATACAAAAATACTTCTAGCTCAGGGAAGAGTTTATCCCGGCTGTTACTTGTTTTTGCTAGTTTTCTGTGTCAGGTACCGCTGCTGGACGTCATCTGCAATCTCCGATCGACGGGCCACGTCAACAAAACACTCCTTGTTCGAACCGTCTGGTTATCTGAAACTGGAGCCGATATTTCGGTTAGACGGTCGAACTGGCAGTTTGAACGGTCCGAGGTCAGTTCGATGCGAAATCGATTCTCAAGAGAACAGTAACCCGCCAGCTGGCCGGTTAGCGGTTCAACCTTTTGAACAGGCCGGTACAGTCCGGTTTTAAAAGCCTTGCTTTTTCAAGCTTTCGTTGTTCCTGTTGGCTCGAAAGTCGCGATCGTAGTTCGCTGCCAAGGTAACTTTCTTTTTCTCCATTTTCTCCTTACGTGCTTCTTCGACTATTATCTGCTAGCGCGCTTCTTCGACTATTCTCAATAGAAAGCGCATGACTCATAGAGAAGATGGAATTTTAATTACAACAATACCACGTTGGAGGCCCGCAGAGAAGAGACAACATCTCAGAGGTCGAGCAAACGCCAGCCGAGTTACCGGAAAAGAATCTATAAATCGCTGGCGAGATGTTCTATGAAATTCCCTAGTGACCCGAAGTCTTCAATTACAAACTTGATGCTGGATGAAGTAAGGCCATTTTTCGATGCTTTAAAAACTAAAATTATAAAAGGTTTTAGTTTTGAGTATATTATAGTTTGATCTGTTTCAGAGTTTTATTTTAGTTTTAATTGCAATTATTTTTTTAATGTTAAATATTTAAAATACAAAATAAAAAGGATTATTTAATTAAACATAAAATATTAATAATAGAATTATAATATGGATAATTACTTATATATATCCTCCAAAATTTTGTTAAGTATTTTCTAATTTCCTAATATTTGATAATATATTAGATGTCTTCCTCATATTTTTTTTATGGGAAATTTAAAATTTTATTCCTCATAACAATATAAATTATAAAGATATACTTATTGTTTAATTTCTTGATAAAATATAAAAAAAAGTTTCCTATGTACGATTTTTTTTATTGAGTATTTCAATCAATCTCAACCTCCAATAATTAAAAAAAATGAATAAACATTGAGCAAAATACTAGTGTAGCTATATTAAAAAAATATATATTCAAATTTGTTCAAAATGTTTAAATTTTATTCAAATTTAATATAAAATTACTTCAAAAATGTTCAAACACGAATAGAACAATGATTGAATATGTTTGAAGCAGGATCAGACACTGTTTGAATAAGATTTGAACATGATAGATACAATATAGTGTGATTTAATATCTTGAACATATCAAACTATAAGATTAATACAGTCGAGAGAGATTTGAGTGTTCAATTACAATTATTTAGTGACTATATTTTAAGAATTAAGATTGATCCAAAACAAAACAACTATTAAGTCAACTGTAGCCATTTTATAATCAGAAGAAAAGAAGCTTCTTCACCCTCTTCTACAATGTTCTTCTAGTTATATTGGAAGGCACAACAGGAGCTTGCCACGAAGGTAACAAGGGGAGCTCGCAATGAAGATAGCGATCTTTTTCTCTTACACTCAATATGATGATGAACATGTTATGATTCAAATCCAGGCCTCAACTTACTCTTATTAGTGGCTCAACATTTATAATTTCTTTGATAAATTAAGCATTATTTCACTCTCTTGTGACATTTTATACAAATTAAACTTTTGTATTTTAATTTAAATATGATTTTCACTTTCAACCAAGATTTTTATAGGTTCTAACTGACAGAGTGGGACATTGTATCCATCTTTTATGAATGATTCTACAAGCAATGAGGCACATACTTTGCGATGTTAATTTATATATGATTTTCACTTATAACCAAGGTTTTTATAGGTTATGATTGATAGAGTGGGACGTTATATCCATCTTCATGAATGAGTCCACAAGCAATGAGACACAAATGACTCATCTTTAAGGTCAGCTAAACCTTCATCATCTTCCAAATAGAAAAAAATAAGGCTAGAAAGCTCAAACAATTTATATGAGGAAATTTATTGTTCTATTTGTTTTGAAATTCTCGAGTTGTTACTTAATAAAAGGTTACTTGTTATGATATTTTTATTTTTAATTTTTTTTACAGAAATTTGCTCATAATATGAAATTTTATTCAAAAGTTTATCCATTGTTGATTTTATTTCTTCATTGAGAATTTTGATGAGTTTTTAATCAATAATTAGCATTTTAATATTATTCAATCATGTTCCTTTTATTTCTTAATACAATAATTAGAATATATGACAAATTTTTTAAAATATATTTGGTTACACAAAGGAAAATGTTTTAGGTATATATATTATATATTAAAGGATTATTTTGGATCTTTTTTATTTTTTTAAAATGTATTTGGCATGCTTTGTTTACTTTTTTCCATAATAAGTATATCCATTACTTGGTGTGATCATCAAAATCAGTTCTTGCTTGTTCATGCTTGTTTTCAATTATAATTTGGAAAGTTTGCTTTTCTTGAAAGTGAGCTAAGGATGGGTGTTATGGAATAATTGTTTAGTGTTCTCATAAAAAAAAAATGTACAAAGTGCCAGGAGAAATTTTTTGCCGAAGTCTTCAATCAAATTTCATGTTACTTGCTTTTTATCTTCATCTCTTCTTATTGGATGATTTGCCCAGTTGAGCAGTTTCACTTAGGAGCTTCAAGTCAAGGGAAGCTTTTTATACTTTGCTTCCATTTATTATCAAAACTATTTACTTCGCTTCTTACCTTACCCTTTCTATGGCATGAAAATGAAAACAAATGCAAAGAATGACCTAACATGACTCAATAGGGTATCGTAGTCTAAAACATAAATCAATAAATGAAACTAAAGAACTAAAAATATTATGATGTAATAATAAATTGAAGTAGTGTGCATAAACTAAAACTGAAGATGAAACTAAACTTCATAAAATATTTAAAAATATTTAAATAATTACGAAAGCTCTGCTAAAACCTATTAAATTTTAAGCAAATATTTCATAGTGATTGACTATTTAAATGGCTCTCAAATCTAAATTTTTAAATATCTTCGTTAACAAAATCTTACCTCGATAGCCCTTAAACCCCGGTATAATAGAATCACATCTTGTAGCCCTCAGGCCCCATCATAACATCACATCACATTCGTATTTCGTTCATCATTATACACATATTTCGATGTATCATTAAATAGAATATAATCAAAACTCAATTCAGAAATTATGCAATCATCTCAACCGTAGTCAACAAAAAACCTAGCTTAAAAAAGCAAGTGAAAATTCACATTTTTAGAATATAATTAAATTACTAGGGATTGCGTAAAATATCATTTTAAGACTTTAATCATATTACGACACTATTTCTCATAGTCTAAATTATTTCCTATATAATAAAAACCAAAAAAATATAAAATCATCGAGAAAAATTTTTATAAAATATTCATAATGTGCATAATCTTAGCATCTATAATATATAAAAGGTGAATGATAAAAATTTTATCAAGGCAAAATTATTATCATTTTTTAATAAAAAATATTATTTTTATCATAATAGTCTCATTATAAAATTCACTGTTTTCACCAGTAGGGTTGTCAAAATTGGGTCACAGGTCGGGTTTGGATTCAACCCGAAACTGGCCTCGCCCTTTTCGACTCGACCCGAACCCAAATTATTTTTGAAAACGGGTCGGTTCTTCATACTCGAACCCTGACCCGCTTCAGGTTGGGGTCAACCCAACCAGTCTACGGCCACCGGCCCTATCCACGCAAGTGACGCGACAGAGACCAAGGCCGCATCTAAGGTTGCGAAGAGGGTTTTGAGGTTTAGGGAATTGAACAAGGATTCTGATATGTTAATGGTGGGTTCTTTCATGAGATCTAGTTTGGGCTTGGATTTGGGTGGTAAGATGGCAGAGAGGAGAAGGGAGCGGAAGCATGTGAGGAGTTTGTACGAGGGAAAGGAGAGTGAGTTGAGAAGGCCACATAGGAGGAGGAGAAAAGAGGATGAGGGCAGCCATTGCTAGCTGTTTGGTTAGAGAGAGAGAGAGCTCTGAGAGTGAGGTAGTTTTGACAGGTTTGAGAATAAAGAAGCGGTGAGCGACGTGGTTTAAAGAAAGAAAAGAGGCGATTGCGCGTCAGGTGGTGCTGTCGTGCGGGAGGCTGTTAGATTAGTGGAACGGGAAAGCGGAAAACACGTGAAAGAAAAATAAGTAATCGCTCGTGTGTCAGACGCGGGTCAAAACCGGGTTTCCGGATTGACCCGAATCTGACAAGAATTCAAAACGAGTCAAAAATCAGTGCCCGAATCTGACCCGTTCTTAAACAGGTTGACGTGAACTCGAAAAATTAGGATTGTGTTTGAGTCGGGTTTTCGAGTTGAGTCAATTTTTGGCACCTCTGTTCACCAATAAAATTGAGCATGATAGTTTAAAAAAGACCGTTACGATACTATGCTTATTGTAATTTTTTTTATCTGACATGATGTCTTCTACAAACCAATTAATTGAAAATGAATTGATGACATTAAAGTAAAATAAATTTGGGATAGTAGCATGTGGATCTACATTACTAAATGGCCAAATTATAAATAGGAGCAAGTTTAACACCTAAATACGTATAAGGATCCTAAAGACAAAAAAATTAAAATGGAGCAAAATCGGACTTGCGGAGAACGGGTTTTAAACTAGAGAGCAATAATCCGGTTGCAAGAGAAACCGGAGAATAAGAACCCGGTTTCTTTTAGATAATTCGGTTTCATTAGAAACTGGTTTTTTATTATTTAAAAATATTTTAATTTTATAAATATAATTAAATTGATCAGGTTAATGATATTATTTTAAAAATAAATTGTTTTATTTTAATAATATAAATATTATAATTTAAATATTAAAATTCGGTTTATTTAAAATCTATAATTTAAATTGTATAGTAATTAGTAATGTGTAAATTATATACATTTAATAAAATTTATTATATTTATTTTTATAATTTATTTATTTATTTATATATGAATTATATTTATAATTTTAAAATATTAATCATAAATTTGCAAAATTTTATGAAATTAAGTTTGGAAATAGGTTAGGAATTTTTTTTAAAAAAAAATTGATATATTTAAAAGGAAAAATTAAATTGTATAAAATTTTATTTATCTTTTATATTTTAAAAATATTTTATATCATAATAATGAATGATACGTTTAATGGATGAAATGAATAATAAAAATAAATTTAATAAAAAAGTTTAAAAAAAAAAACATGCTAGTTTTGCACGAGTCTAATTTGTCAATAAAATAATTAATTAATAATGATAAAAATTTGATGAGAAAAAATAATTACTTAATGATTAATTTATTTGATTATCATGAAATTATATTAGCTTATTAGTTAAATTATGTGTTGAATTGGTATTGTTTATTATTTAAAAAACTCGTAAATGAATTAATGAATTTATTTTGATTATATATATAAATTATTATATATTAAAATGAATTATTTAAATTTTAAGAGAAATGTGCATTTGGTGTGGACATTGGATTCCTCTGTAAAAAATAATTAATATGTCCTTACTTAGAACATTGAATTCCTCTGTTAAGAGATGTCATTGAAAGCATAGGATTGTTATGTCATCTAGTTGAACGTGCTTGAACATATCATATATCTGGTAATATCCAATCTCATCAGATAGACTGTAAAGTTGTAAGGTCCATTAATATGTTATTGTATTTTTTGGCTGCAAATGCTGCTTGGATATGTTTACACTTTGTTATTTAAAGAGTGCATACATAACATTTGAAGTATATTTGTTAAATCACTCAAAATGCTTGAGGATTGACAACACCTACAGTATGAGTTTGAGTTCAAGATGAAATATTGTCCAACACAAACACAGCTCCAATCACTTTTGCATATATTGCTTAGGAATTAGTACACCAGTACCATCCGCTAAATGTTCTTCGAGGCCACCTTTTATATTTTCCTTTCCCTATTTCTTTTTATTTAGCAGCTAGCTGTCTATTTATTTTAATTAATCTATTATGTTATCCTGTTCATGAGCTTCCCTCATAGTAAAAAAAAAAATACTTTGGATGAGTAGTTGTGATTACTATTAATTAAATATCATATTTAAAATAATTAATTATAATATATGTACTTTATTTATATTAAATTCTTTTATTATTTTTGGATATTATTATAATTTATAATATGAATTTCGATTTATATTGTAAAAAAGTATAATTTATTATTAAATTTTTCATATTATAAAAATAAGTACATTTTAAAAGAAATTATTTAAAAATAATTATATTTTATTGATGAAATTTTATATATTATATAATTATTTTTGTTCATATTGTAATAATAATTTCTATTTTGTGTATATAACAGACAGTTAAATGTATCTAAAATATATTTTATTAATATATGTTTTGTTTAATATTTCTTATTAAATTTGAGTAATTTCTTTTAAACAAAGAAATTAACCTCCATAGAATTTCGGGAGTAACTAAACTGAATATATCCGTACAAAATATATCCACAAAAAATTAGTTTTAAAAGACAGGGAATAATATTTTGATTTAATATTTTGAAAATTACATGAAATAATATCTATCTGATTTTCTAAGTTGTTCAGGAATAGGTTTAAACATTACGAAAAACATACTAATTAATTATTTTATTAAATATCATGTCAATGATAGATTTTGATAAATTTACATCCAATTAAATTTTGTTTTTAATTTATACTCTTTATGCATAATTAGATATTAAAAGTGCTCCTATTTATAATTTGGCCTTACTAATTAAGTGGCAGACAAAGATACCTTTGAGCATGTGAAGTGCTTTGTGAAAAAGCAAGAATATTAAGTGACAGACAACTATGTCTTTTTGCACGTGACGTGTAATATCAAAATCTGCTCCAGGATCGTCCAGGATGATCTGGGATCGTCCTGGGACGATCAGTTGAGAATTTGCTCCAGAAATTGCCCAGATTTGTTCCAGGTGTTTTCCTGTAGGCATCGTCCAGGCCGATCGAGGACATCGGCTAGGCCGATTGGCACTGTTCAAAATATCGGCCGGAGAATAGTGCTGGGAACCATCTAGGACGATCAAATTTGGTCTGATCATCCTGGGACGATATGGCGATCTGCCGGGCCGATCTGAGTATTACTTAAAGGAAATGAAGTCATTTCGAGGAGAGAGAAATTTTTTATAAAAAATCAGATTTTTTGATCCGAGAGAAAGAGAAAAAGAGAAAAAGGAAAAGTTGATTTCGGAAAGCCGCAGGTCCGTTTTCGTTCGACAAGACTGTTCAGGATTTTGTTGTACGCAAGGTAAGGCACAATCCGACTTTCTCAATTTTCAGAACCGTCGCTGTTGACGGTATTTTCTGTCCGGATTTCATTTTTGTTAGCGATTTTCGTCTGTATTTTCCGACTGGTTTAGTTTTTACCGCGTAACTTTCTGTATATCGTTGACGTGCCGGGTGTGCACATTTTGAATTTATTTTGGAGATTTTTGTCCGGACCGTTTTGTTTTGGCGGCGTTTTATTCCGTCTGTATTTTTCTGTGTGAATATTAATTGCTGTGGCAGTAGAATAAAAGTTTTGTAATGTTATTCTGTACATTCTGTTGTAATTTGGTTAATTATGATTTTTTAAAAATTTTGGGTGAATTTCGTACGCTGCCGTTATGCTGCCCGATTTTTGGGTGATTTCTGATTTGTCCGGATTTGCTCTGAAATGATTTGATTCTGTATATGCTATTAAGGGAGCTATAAGGGGAAGTTCTGTGAAGTTCAATTCTGTATATCTGTTTAGGTGCTATAAGCACTATATATGTATTCTGGTGCGATAAGCACATCTGTTCTGGTGCCGTGAGCACAAATGGGAGGCATAAGCGGAAGTTCTGGTGCTGTATGCACAAAAAGGGAGCTATAAGGGGAAGAGGGGTGTTATATGCACAAGGGAGATATAAGGGGAAGTTCTAATATCTGGAAGGAAGATCTGTTCTGAACTAATTGTTATCTAATTTATGTACTCTTGATGTGATTGATCTGATTTTCTGATTTCTGTAAGTGCTATCAACTATGATGTAATATAATGATTTCTGTTTTATTTCTTATTTTGATATGATAATCATGTCCGTTCTGATTTGATATCTGATTTGATTCGATCTGTATGCTTTGATTTCTGTACGAATGTTCTGATCGGATTTGCTCTGATGTTTTATGTTGTGATATTCTAAGAATTTTGATTGGAGGTTTGTTGTCTTGCTGAGCTGTTGAGCTCACCCTTGCTTTCTGGTGGTTTTCAGGTTCTGGGAAAGGGAAGGAGATCTTGGACTAGAGTTCAGAGTCTGATCTGTTATAGGTATCTTGTGTACTTTTGATTTTTTGTACAGTCATGGCTTTTTTGTTCTGTCTTTCTTTCTGTCTAAAAGCCATGTACTGTAGTTGTAGATGATTATTTTGAGGAAAAGAAATGTCGATGTTTTGTTCCACTGCAAATGACGATTCATAGTAGCTCTGTGTCTATCTGTGTGTTTACTTTTGAGTTGAAATATTTGGAAGATTCAGTTCCGCAGCAAATTCCAAAGCCAGATCCTGGATAAAAGGTTTGGTCGCGGCCCGGTGCGAGCGGGATTCATCCCGGGTCAGGTCGGGTCGTGACAACTTGAGTGGTATCAGAGCATTGGTTTTGGAATTTGGTTGGATTGTAAGACAGAGGTATAGGAAGTGATCTGTAGTGAGTCTGTCTGGGATAGTTTTGGTTTGTTCGGCTTTTTATTGTGTTATTTTTGTGATAGTTTTTCGGATTTTCTGGATTTTTCTGTATGGATCAGCGAGACCCAGACATGACAGACGGGCAGAGTGCTAGTCAGGCAGCACCAGAGGGGAGTACAGCCCCAGTGGCTGGTGCAGATACATTATCTCAGTTTGCTACGCTTGTTGCTCAGATGATGAGCGAGACTCAGAGCAGAGCTGTTACTGTCAGATCAGATGACATTGATAGACATTTACAGTTATTTTTGAGGTTGAAACCTCCGAAATTTGAGGGCACTGTTGAGCCCAGAGCAGCCGAGGAGTGGCTGAGGAGATTGGAAAAGACCTTTGACAGAATGCAGTGTCCGTCAGATAGGAAGGTTCCTTTGGCTGTTTTTTCTGTTAGATGGAGAGGCTGAGCACTGGTGGGAAGGCCAGCAGGCAGCCAGATTTCAGGGCAGATTGAACTCTTTGATTACCTGAGAAGAGTTCATTGAAGTGTTTCGAGACTGGTTTGTTCCCCCTTCTGCACGACAGCAGATGTAGGAGAGTTTTCTGAGGCTTGTTCAGGGGAGCAAGACGGTGATGCAGTACGAGGCTGAGTTTACTGCATTAGCCAGGTACGCTCCGCAGTTGGTCAGCACTTCTGCTGAGAGGTGCTACAGATTTCTGAGGGGACTATGAGACACTCTGAGACAGCCCCTGATACCATTCTGGATTACTGATTTTTCTGAGCTTGTGGAGCGAGCTCGTCTGATAGAGAATGACCTGATGGCTACTCAGCAGCGGTGGACTGCGAGTAGGAAGAGATTTGGAGGCGAGGCATCTGGCAGTGGTTCCTCTGGGAAGAGGAGATTTGTAACTGGTTCTGGATCTAGTGACTCCAGGAGGAGTGGAGGGTCGTCTGGTACTGCTACCAGTACGACGAGTTCTGGATCTGTCAGTATGGCACCTGTGTGCCAGAGTTGTGGACGCCGAAATTTTGGCCAGTGCTACAGGATGACTGGTCAGTGCTACAGGTGTGGTCAGCCAGGACATCAGATTGCAGAGTATCCATAGACTGGATTTGATCGGCGTTCTGAGTTCCGATCAGAGGGTTTTGTCAGACCTGCCAGTTCAGCAACAGGAAGACCGAGGACTGTTCCTCCGCGCCCTGAGGGATTTGCTGGTAGAGGTGGTGGATCTAGTTCTGCACCACGGAGACCACCTACTGGTAGGCAGGGAGAGCCTAGTAGTTCTGTTGCTTCAGCTCCAGCTCCAGTGCAGCCCCGAGTTTACAGCTTGAGTCAGCAGGAGGCTCGAGATGCTCCAGATGTTGTGACAGGTACGATTTACATTTCTGATCAGCCATGTCGTGTTTTTTTTTTATTCTGGAGCCAGTCACTCTTTTCTGTCCGAGCACTGTTTTGAGATTTTGCTTTTGGACTCATTTTTGCTTCCGGTTTCTTTGTCTGTGATTTTACCGGCCGGGAGTTCTCTGATTGCTCGGAAGTTTTGTTTGTGTGAGATTGACATTTCTGGCAAGAGGTGGAAATCAAGTCTGATTCTATTGCCAATTTCATCGTATGATGTGATTCTGGGCATGGATTGCTGAGTCAGTATGAGGCCCAGATAGACTGTCTGAAGAAGCAATTGAGCTTGCTTATGGCTGGAGAGAGATTGGTATTTCAGGGTTTACGAGTTGTTCTCTTCAGTCTGATTTCTGTTTTGGAAGTAAGCAGGATGTGGAAGAAGGGATGCCCAGTGTTTTTGGCTTCGGTGCGGGATCTGAACCTGGAGGTTGGTTCTATTTCTGAGATCCCAGTAGTACGGGAGTTTGCTGATGTTTTTCCTGAGGAGTTGGTTGGTTTACCTCCGGATAGAGATGTGGAGTTCTCTATTGATATTTTTCCAGGTACCTCTCCTATATCAAAAGCTCCGTACAGGATGGCACCGAAAGAACTTTCTGAGTTGAAAGTTCAGCTTCAGGAGTTGGTTGACAGAGGTTTTGTCCGTCCTAGTGTTTCGCCCTAGGGAGCACCTGTTCTGTTTGTGAAGAAGAATGACGGTACACTTCGTATGTGTATTGATTACAGAGATTTGAACAAGGTCACAATCAAGAACAAGTATCCTTTGCCTCGGATTGATGACTTGTATGATCAGCTTTCCGGATCTTCTGTGTTTTCGAAGATTGATTTGAGATCCGGATACTATCAGGTGAAGGTGAAGGAAGCTGATGTGGTAAAGACAGCTTTCAGTACTCGGTACGGGCACTACGAGTTCTTGGTTATGCCTTTTGGGGTAACCAATGCGCCTGCGATTTTTATGGATCTGATGAACCGAGTATTTAGGGAGTATTTGGATCAGTTTGTGATCGTCTTCATCGACAATATTCTGGTATATTCTGCTTCTGAAGATGATCATGCCACACATTTGAGGATTGTATTGGAGACTTTGAGGCGACATCAGCTGTATGTCAAGTTCTCCAAGTGTGAATTCTGGCTGAATAGTATTTCATTTCTGGGGCATGTGATTAACGGAGAAGGTATTTCTGTTAATCCCCAGAAGATTCAGGCAGTTGCTGATTGGCCAAGGCCGACTACGGTATTTGAGGTACGTAGTTTCTTGGGTATGGCCGGATATTACAGGAAATTTGTGAAGGGATTTTCATAGATTTCGACGCCTCTGACGAGACTAACGCAGAAGTCAGTAGCTTTTGTTTGGACACCGGAGTGTGAAGCTAGTTTTCAAAGATTGAAGGATTGTCTGACTTCAGCTCCAGTGTTAGCACTTCCGTCAGGTACGGAAGGATTTCAGGTGTTCAATGATGCTTCAATGAAAGGACTGGGATGTGTCCTGATGCAGCATGGTCAGGTAATTTCTTATGCTTCAAGACAGTTGAAATCACATGAGAAGAATTACCCGACACATGATCTGGAGTTAGCTGCAGTGGTATTTGCTTTGAAGATTTGGCGTCATTATTTGTATGGCGTCAGATGTGAGATTTTCACTGATCATAAGTGTAATATCAAAATCTTCTCTAGGATCGTCCAGGATGCTCTGGGATCGTCCTGGGACGATCAGTTGAGAATCTGCTCCAGAATTTGCCCAGATTTTTTCCAGGTGATTTTCTGTAAGCATCGTCCAGGCCGATCGAGGGCTTCGGCCAGGCCGATTGGCACTATAGAAAATATCGGCCGGAAAATAGTTCTGGGAACCGTCCAGGACAATCAATTTTGGTCTGATCGTCCTAGGACGATCTGGCGATCGGCCAGGCCGATCTGAGTTTTATAAAGCTGAAATCAGTCGTTTTGAAGAGAGAGAAAATAAAAAATGAAAATATCAGCCGATGAGAGAGAAAGTCGAGGTGAAAATTGGAAAAATTGATTCCGGGAAGCCGCGGAGCTGTTTTCGTTCGACGAGACTGTTCGAGATATTATTGTACGCAAGGTAAGGCGCATTCCTCCTTTCTCAATTTTCAGAACCGTCGTGTTTGGCGGTATTTTCTGTCCGGATTTTATTTCCGTTAGCGATTTTCGTCCGTATCTTTTGATTGGTTCAGTTTTTTACCGCGTAACTTTTTGTATATTATTGTCGTGCCGGGTGTGCACGTTTTGACTATATTTTGAAGATTTTTATCCTGGTATTTTTGATTCGACGGAGTTTTTAGTCGACCGGATTTTTCTGTGAAATTAAAAATTGTCTGTGCAGTAGAATAAATGTTCTGAAATGTTATTATCTATATTCTGTGCAAATTTGGTGAATTGTGATTTTCAGGAAAAATTGTGTAAATTTCGTATACTGCCGTTGTGCTGCCCGATTTTTGTCTGATTTTTGATTTTGTCTAGATTTCTCTGAATTGATATGCTATCTGTATATGCTATAAAAAGGGAGTTATAAGAGGCCTGGATCCTATGAGATTCAGTTAGTGTCTGGGAAATCTGAAATGAGCTCAATATGAAATCTGTTCTGTTCCGAATCTGAGGAAATCTGTTTAGGTGCTATAAGCACTATATATGTATTCTGGTGCTATAAGCACATCTGTTCTGGTGCCGTGAGCACAAAGGGAGGCATAAGGGGCCTGGATCCTATGAGATTCAGTCAGTGTCTGGGAAGGGAGGCATAAGGGGCCGGAATTCGTAGAGATTTCGTCAGTGTCAAGGCATTTAGCTATGAATTAAATAATATCTGATATCTGATTTGATATGATTCTGATTTCCGTATATGTTCTGTAAGCAAATCAGATTCTGATTTCTGTATCTGTTATGTAAGCAAATCTGATTCTGATTTCCGTACGATATGAATCTGATTCTAATCTGTATGATATGATTTCTGTATAATTCTGACATATGAGTTGAATTCTGAATTCTATACGATTCTGTTTCTGATTTGATACGACTTCCATTTCCATACAGTTCAGTTTGCTTTGATATATGTTCCATTCAGTTCTGTCTGATTTGATCTGTTTTATTCTGATCTGTCCGATTTGAGATCTGTCTGATTCTGTTCTGATTTCTGTACGGATTCGTCTGATGTGTTTGGTTTTGAGATTCTGAGAGTTTTGATTGGAGGTTTGTTGTTTTGCTGAGCTGTTGAGCTCACTCTCGTTTTCTGGTGGTTTTCGGGTTCTGGAAAAGGGAAGGAAGTCCAGGACTAGAGTTCAGAGTCTGATCTGTGATAGGTATTTTTATACTTTTGATTTTTATACAGTCATGGCTTTTCTGTTCTGTCTTTCTTTCTGTCTAAAAGTCATGTACTGTAGTTGTAGATGATTGTTTTGAGGAAAAGAAATGTCGATGTTTTGTTTCGCTGCATTTGATGATTCATAGTAGCTCTGGTCTGTGTCTGTGTGTTGGTTTTTGAGTTTAAATAATTTGGAAGATTCAGTTCAGTAAGCAAATTCCAAAGCCAGATCCTGGATAAAAGGTTTGGTCACGGCCCGGTGCGAGCGGGATTCATCCCGGGTCGGGTCGGGTCGTGACAACTTGAGTGGTATCAGAGCATTGGTTTTGAAATTTGGTTGGATTGTAAGACAGAGCTATAGGAAGTGATCTGTAGTGAGTCAGTCTGGGGTAGTTTTGGTTTGTTCGGCTTTTTATTGTGTTATTTTTGTGATAGTTTTCCAAATTTTTTGGATTTTTCTGTATGGATCAGCGAGACCCAGACATGACAGACGGGCAGAGTGCCAGTCAGGCAGTACCAGTGGGGAGTACAACCATAGTGGTCGGTGCTGACACGCTTTCACAGTTTGCTACACTTGTTGCTCAGATGATGAGCGAGACTCGGAGCAGAGCTTCTACCGTCCGATATGATGATCTTGATAGACATTTGCAGTTGTTTTTGAGGTTGAAACCTCCGAGGTTTGAGGGCGCTGTTGAGCCCATAACAGCCGAGGAGTGGCTGAGGAGATTGGAAAAGACCTTTGACGGAATGCAGTGTCCGTCAGATAGGAAGGTCCCATTGGCAGTGTTACTATTGGATGGAGAGGCTGAGCACTGGTGGGTTGGCTAATATGAGGCTAAGTTTTAGGGCAGATTAAACTCTTTGATTACCTGGGAAGAGTTCACTGAGGTATTTCGAGACTGGTTTGTTCCCCCTTCTGCACGACAGCAGATGAAGGAGAGTTTTTTGAGGCTGGTTCAGGGGAACAAGACAGTGATGCAGTATGAGGCTGAGTTTACTGCATTAGCCAGGTACGCTCCGCAGTTGGTCAGCACTTCTGCTGAGAGATGCTACAGATTCCTGAGGGGACTACGAGACACTTTGAGGTAGCCCCTGATATCATTTCGGATTACTGATTTCTCTAAGCTTGTGGAGCGAGCTCGTCTGATAGAGAATGACCTGACAGCTACTCAGCAGCGGTGGACTGCGAGTAGGAAGAGATTTGGAGGCGAGACTTCTGGTAGTGGTTCCTCTGGGAAGAGGAGATTTGTAGCTGGTTCTGGATCTGTTGACTCCAGGAGGAGTGGAGGGTCGTCTGGTACTTCTACTAGTACGACGAGTTCTGGTTCTGTTAGTATGGCACCTGTGTGCCAGAATTGTGGACGGCGACACCTTGGCCAGTGCTACAGGATGGCTGGTCTGTGCTTCCGATGTGGTCAGCCAGGACATCGGATTGTTGAGTGTCCACAGATTGGATTTGATCGGCGTTCTGAGTTTCGATCAGAGGGTTTTGTTAGACCTGCCGGTTCAACATCAGGAAGAGCGAGGACTGTTCCTCCACGCCCTGAGGGATATTCTGGTAGAGGTGGTAGTTCTAGTTCTGGACCACGGAGATCACCTACTATTCAGAGGGAGCAGAGTAGTTCTGTTGCTTCAGCTCCAGCTCCAGTTCAGCCACGAGTTTACAGCCTGAGTCAGCAGGAGGCTCGTGATGCTCCAGATGTTGTGACAGGTACGGTTTACATTTCTGATCAGCCCTGTCGTGTTTTGTTTGACTCTGGAGCGAGTCACTCTTTTCTGTCCGAGCACTATTTTGAGATGTTGCATTTGGACTCGTTTTTGCTTCCGGTTTCTTTGTATGCGATTTTACCGGCTGGGAGTCCTTTGATTGCTCGGAAGTTTTGTTTGTGTGAGATTGACATTGCTGGCAAGAAGTGGAAATCAAGTTTGATTCTGTTGCCGATTTCGTCTTATGATGTGATTCTGGGCATGGATTGGCTGAGTCAGTATGATGCCCAGATAGACTATCTGAAGATGCAAGTGAGCTTGCTTATGGCTGGAGAGAGAGTTGTATTTCAGGGCTTACGAGGTATTCTCTCCAGTCTGATTTCTGTTTTGGAAGTAAGCAGGATGTGGAAGAAGGGATGCCCAGTATTTTTGGCTTCGGTGCGGGATCTGAACCTAGAGGTTGGTTCTGTTTCTGAGATCCCTGTGGTACTGGAGTTTGCTGATGTTTTTCCTGAGGAGTTTGTCGGTTTACCTCCGGATAGAGATGTGGAGTTCTCTATTGATATTTTTCCGGGTACAGCTCCTATATCAAAAGCTCCGTACATGATGGCACCGAAAGAACTTTCTGAGTTGAAAGTTCAGCTTCAGGAGTTGGTTGACAGAGAATTTGTCCGTCCTAATGTTTCGCCCTGGGAAGCACCTGTTCTGTTTGTGAAGAAGAAGGACGGGACACTCCGTATGTGTATTGATTACAGAGATTTGAACAAAGTCACAATCAAGAATAAGTATCCTTTGCCTCGGATTATTGACTTGTTTGATCAGCTTTCCGGATCTTCTGTGTTTTCGAAGATTGATTTGCGATCCGGATACTATCAGGTGAAGGTGAAGGAAGCTGATGTGGTGAAGACAGCTTTCAGTACTCAGTACGGGCACTACGAGTTCTTGGTTATGCCTTTTGGGGTAACCAATGCGCCCGCAATTTTCATGGATCTGATGAACCGAGTATTCAGGGAGTATTTGGATCAGTTTGTGATCGTCTTCATTGACAATATTCTGGTGTATTCTGCTTCTGAGGATGATCATGCCAGACATTTGAGGATTGTATTGGAGACTCTGAGGCGGCATCAGCTGTATGCCAAGTTCTCCAAGTGTGAATTCTGGCTGAAGAGCATTTCTTTTCTGGGGCATGTGATTAGCGGAGAAGGCATTTCTATTGATCCCCAGAAGATTCAGGCAGTTACTGATTGGCCAAGGCCGACTACGGTATTTGAGGTACGTAGTTTCTTGGGCATGGCCGGGTATTATAAGAAATTTGTGAATGAATTTTCACAGATTTTGACGCCTCTGACAAGACTGACGCAGAAGTCAGTAGCTTTTGTTTAGACACCGGAGTGTGAAGCTAGTTTTTAGAGATTGAAGGACTGTTTGACTTCAGCTCCAGTATTAGCACTTCCGTCAGGTACGGAAGGTTTTCAGGTGTTCAGTGATGCTTCACTGAAAGGTTTGGGATGTGTTTTGATGCAGCATGGTCAGGTAATTTCTTATGCTTCGAGACAGTTAAAACCATATGAGAAGAATTACCCGACACATGATTTGGAGTTAGCTGCAGTGGTATTTGCTTTGAAGATTTGGCGTCATTACCTATATGGCGTCAGATGTGAGATTTTCACTGATCATAAGAGCCTGAAGTATATTTTTACTCAGAAGGATCTGAATCTGAGACAGAGGTGGCTCGAGTTGATCAAGGACTATGATTTGACCATTCAGTATCAGCCTGGTAAGGCGAATGTGGTAGCCGACGCTCTGAGCAGGAAGTCTTCTAGACTATCAGGTTTGCAGCTTACTTGTGATGACTTTCTGATTCGTGACATGGAGTGATTGCAGTTGGAGGTGATTTCCTCCAATGGTTTGGATTTGGCTCAGATGAGTATTCAGTCTACTTTGGAAGAGAGGATTCAAGAAGCCCAGAAGTCAGATTCTGACTATTCGAAGTTGATTGCTCAGATTGGATCTGGTAAGACTCCTGAACTTCGAATTTCTGATTCTGGTGTTATTTTCTGCAAGAACAGGTTGTGGGTACCTGTGTCTGGAGATTTGAGGCAGGAGATTCTGTATGAATCTCACCATTCAGGCTACGCTATTCATCCAGGCAGTGGTAAGATGTACGCTGATATGAAACTTTTGTTTTGGTGGCCTGGGATGAAGAAGGATGTGGTGGAGTTTGTGTCGAGATGCGAGGCCTGTCAGTTGGTGAAGGCAGAGCATCAGCGACCAGGTGGACTGTTGCAGTCGTTGCCTATCCCTGAGTGAAAGTGGGAGGAGGTAACGATGGACTTTGCGATGGGTTTTCTGCGATCTAGGCAGGGACACGATGCCATTTGGGTGGATGTAGATCGCTTGACAAAGGCCGCCCATTTTCTTCCGATCAGACAGACCGATCCGGTGGATCGTTTGGCACAGATATATGTAAAGGAAATAGTCAGATTGCACGGTGTGCCTCGAGTGATTGTTTCTGATCGAGATGGACATTTTACTTCCAGACTTTGGAAGGGTATTCAGCAAGGCTTGGGTACGAAACTGCATTTCAGTACAGCCTTTCATCCTCAGACCGACGGACAGTCTGAGAGGACCATTCAGGTATTGGAAGATCTGTTGAGACTTTGTGTTCTGGACTTTGGCAGAAGCTGTGAGGATCATATCCCGCTGATTGAGTTTGCTTATAACAATAGCTTCCAGTCCAGTATCGGTATGGCACCGTATGAGGCTCTGTATGGCCGGAAGTGCCGTACTCCTTTGACTCTGACGGAGGTCGGAGATAGACAGGGGCTTTGGGTGCCACTTTGGCTGATGAAACTGCTCAGAAGATCAGTGTGATAAAGGAAAGATTGAAAGCGGCTCAGGACCGTAACAGAAGTATTACAATCAGAAGCACAGATTTGTTGAGTTTCAGGTTGGTGACTTTGTGTATGTAAAAGTCAGCCCGATGAAGGGTGTGAGCAGATTTGGTCAGGTGAGCAAGCTTAGTCCAAGGTATGTTGGCCCATTTGAAATTTTGGAAAGAATTGGAAAATCTGCTTACCGACTGTTGCTTTCTGATTCGATGCCCGACGTGCATAATGTGTTTCACGTATCCACTTTGAGGAAGTGGGTATCAGACTCTGGAAAGAAGGAATCTGCTGATGAGGTTGAGATTCAGGAGAATCTGACGTACAAGGAAGAGCCAGAGTTGATTTTGGCATACAACGTCCGAAAGTTAAGAAATAAAGAGATTCCGATGGTTAAAGTCCAGTGGAAGCACCGGACTGCACGGGAAGCGACTTGGGAGAAGGAGTCTGACATGAGACAGTCGTACCCGTACTTGTTTGACTGGGTTAGGATTGGGTAATGTCGAGGACGACATTTTTCTGAAGTTTGGGAGATTGTAATATCAAAATCTGCTCTAGGATCGTCCAGGACGCTCTGGGATCGTCCTGGGACGATCAGTTGAGAATCTGCTCCAGAATTTGCCCAGATTTGTTCCAGGTGATTTTCTGTAAGCATCGTCCAGGCCGATCGAGGGCTTCGGCCAGGCCGATTGGCACTGTAGAAAATATCGGCCGGAAAATAGTTCTGGGAACCGTCCATGACGATCAATTTTGGTCTGATCGTCCTGGAACGATCTGGCGATCGGCCTGGCCGATCTGAGTTTTATAAAGTTGAAATCAGTCGTTTTGAAGAGAGAGAAAATAAAAAACGAAAATATCAGCCGAGGAGAGAGAAAGTCGAGGTGAAAATTGGAAAAGTTGATTCCGGGAAGCCGCGGAGCTATTTTCGTTCGACGAGACTGTTCGAGATATTGATGTACGCAAGGTAAGGCACATTCCGCCTTTCTCAATTTTCAGAACCGTCGTGTCAGGCGGTATTTTCTGTCCGAATTTTGTTTTCGTTAGCGATTTTCGTCCATATCTTTTGATTGGTTCAATTTTTACCGCGTAACTTTTTGTATATTATTGCCGTGCCGGGTGTGCACGTTTTGACTATATTTTGAAGATTTTTATCCGGGTATTTTTGATTCAACTGAGTTTTTAGTCGACCGGATTTTTCTGTGAAATTGAAAATTGTCTGTGCAGTAGAATAAATGTTTTGAAATGTTATTATCTATATTCTGTGCAAATTTGGTGAATTGTGATTTTCAGAAAAATTGTGTAAATTCCGTATACTGCCGTTGTGCTGCCCGATTTTTGTCTGATTTCTGATTTGTCTAGATTTCTCTGAATTGATATGCTATCTGTATATGCTATAAAAAGGGAGTTATAAGGGGCCTGGATCCTATGAGATTCAGTTAATGTCTGGGAAATCTAAAATGAGCTCAATATGAAATCTGTTCTGTTTCGGATCCGAGGAAATCTGTTTAGGTGCTATAAGCACTATATATGTATTCTGGTGCTATAAGCACATCTGTTCTGGTGCCGTGAGCACAAAGGGAGGCATAAGGGGCCTGGATCCTATGAGATTCAGTCAGTGTCTGGGAAGGGAGGCACAAGGGGCCGGAATCCGTAGAGATTCCGTCAGTGTCAGGGCATTTAGCTATGAATTAAATAATATCTGATATCTGATTTGATATGATTCTGATTTCCGTATATGTTTTGTAAGCAAATCTGATTCTGATTTCCGTATCTGTTCTGTAAGCAAATCTGATTCTGATTTCCGTACGATATGAATCTGATTCTGATCTGTATGATATGATTTCTGTACAATTCTGACATATGAGTTGAATTTTGAATTCTTTACGATTCTGTTTCTGATTTGATACGACTTATGTTTTCGTACAGTTCTGTTTGCTTTGATATCTGTTCCGTTCAGTTCTGTCTGATTTGATCTATTTCGTTCTGATCTGTCCGATTTGAGATCTGTCTGATTCTGTTCTGATTTCTGTACGGATTCGTCTGATGTGTTTGGTTTTGAGATTCTGAGAATTTTGATTGGAGGTTTTTTGTTTTGCTGAGCTGTTGAGCTCACTCTCATTTTCTGGTGGTTTACAGGTTCTGGGAAAGGGAAGGAAGTCCAGGACTAGAGTTCAGAGTCTGATCTGTGATAGGTATTTTTATACTTTTGATTTTTGTATAGTCATGGCTTTTCTGTTCTGTCTTTCTTTCTGTCTAAAAGCCATGTACTGTAGTTGTAGATGATTGTTTTGAGGAAAAGAAATGTCGATGTTTTGTTCCGCTGCATTTGATGATTCATAGTAGCTCTGGTCTGTGTCTGTGTGTTGGTTTTTGAGTTGAAATAATTTGGAAGATTCAGTTCAGTAAGCAAATTCAAAAGCCAGATCCTGGATAAAAGGTTTGGTCACGGCCCGGTGCTAGCGGGATTCATCCTGGGTCGGGTCGGGTCGTGACAACTTGAGTGGTATCAGAGCATTGGTTTTGGAATTTGGTTGGATTGTAAGACAGAGCTATAGGAAGTGATCTGTAGTGAGTCAGTCTGAGGTAGTTTTGGTTTGTTCGGCTTTTTATTGTGTTGTTTTTGTGATAGTTTTCTGAATTTTCTAGATTTTTCTGTATGGATCAGCCAGACCCAGACATGACAGACGGGCAGAGTGCCAGTCAGGCAGCACCAGTGGGGAGTACAACCACAGTGGCCGGTGCTGACACGCTTTCACAGTTTGCTACGCTTGTTGCTCAGATGATGAGCGAGACTCGGAGCAGAGCTTCTACCGTCCGATCTGATGATCTTGATAGACATTTGCAGTTGTTTTTGAGGTTGAAACCTCCGAGGTTTGAGGGCGCTGTTGAGCCCATAGCAGCCGAGGAGTGGCTGAGGAGATTGGAAAAGACCTTTGACGGAATGCAGTGTCCGTCAGATAGGAAGGTCCCATTGGCAGTGTTTCTATTGGATGGAGAGGCTGAGCACTGGTGGGTTGGCCAGTAGGAGGCTAAGTTTCAGGGCAGATTGAACTCTTTGATTACCTGGGAAGAGTTCACTGAAGTATTTCGAGACTGGTTTGTTCCCCCTTCTGCACGACAGCAGATGCAGGAGAGTTTTCTGAGGCTGGTTCAGGGAAATAAGACAGTGATGCAGTATGAGGCTGAGTTTACTGCAATAGCCAGGTACGCTCCGCAGTTGGTCAGCACTTCTGCTGAGAGATGCTACAGATTCCTGAGGGGACTACGAGACACTTTGAGGTAGCCCCTGATACCATTTCGGATTACTGATTTCTCTGAGCTTGTGGAGCGAGCTCGTCTGATAGAGAATGACCTGACAGCTACTCAGCAGCGGTGGACTGCGAGTAGGAAGAGATTTGGAGGCGAGACTTCTGGTAGTGGTTCCTCTGAGAAGAGGAGATTTGTAGCTGGTTCTGGATCTGTTGACTCCAGGAGGAGCGGAGGGTCGTCTGGTACTGCTACCAGTACGACGAGTTCTAGTTCTGTCAGTATGGCACCTGTGTGCCAGAATTGTGGACGGCGACACCTTGGCCAGTGCTACAGGATGGCTGGTCTGTGCTTTCGATGTGGTCAGCCAGGACATCGGATTGCTGAGTGTCCACAGATGGGATTTGATCGGCGTTCTGAGTTCCGATCAGAGGGTTTTGTTAGACCTGCCGGTTCAGCATTAGGAAGACCGAGGACTATTCCTCCACGCCCTGAGGGATATTCTGGTAGAGGTGGTAGTTCTTTTTCTGGACCACAGAGATCACCTACTGTTCAGAGGGAGCAGAGTAGTTCTGTTGCTTCAGCTCCAGCTCCAGTTCAGCCACGAGTTTACAGCCTGAGTCAGCAGGAGGCTCGTGATGCTCCAGATGTTGTGACAGGTACGGTTTATATTTCTGATCAGCCCTGTCGTATTTTGTTTGACTCTGGAGCGAGTCACTCTTTTCTGTCCGAGCACTATTTTGAGATTTTGCATTTGGACTCATTTTTTCTTCTGATTTTTTTGTCTGTGATTTTACCGGCTGGGAGTCCTTTGATTGCTCGGAAGTTTTGTTTGTGTGAGATTGACATTGCTGGCAAGAAGTGGAAATCAAGTTTGATTCTGTTGCCGATTTCGTCTTATGATGTGATTCTGGGTATGAATTGGCTGAGTCAGTATGAGGCCCAGATAGACTGTCTGAAGAAGCAAGTGAGCTTGCTTATAGCTGGAGAGAGAGTTGAATTTCAGGGCTTACGATGTGTTCTCTCCAGTCTGATTTCTGTTTTGGAAGTAAGCAGGATGTGGAAGAAGGGATGCCCAATATTTTTGGCTTCGGTGTGAGATCTGAACCTAGAGGTTGGTTCTGTTTCTGAGATCCCTGTGGTACGGGAGTTTGCTGATATTTTTCCTGAGGAGTTGGTCGATTTACCTCCGGATAGAGATGTGGAGTTCTCTATTGATATTTTTCCGGGTACAGCTCTTATATCAAAAGCTCCGTACAGGATGGCACCGAAAGAACTTTTTGAGTTGAAAGTTCAGCTTCAGGAGTTGGTTGACAGAGATTTTGTCCATCCTAGTGTTTCGCCCTGGGGAGCACCTGTTCTGTTTGTGAAGAAGAAGGACGGGACACTCCGTATGTGTATTGATTACAGAGATTTGAACAAAGTCATAATCAAGAACAAGTATCATTTGCCTCGGATTGATGACTTGTTTGATCAGCTTTCCGAATCTTCTGTGTTTTCGAAGATTGATTTGCGATCCAGATACTATCAGGTGAAGGTGAAGGAAGCTGATGTGGTGAAGACTGCTTTCAGTACTCAGTACGGGCATTACGAGTTCTTGGTTATGCCTTTTGGGGTAACCAATGCGCCCGCAATTTTCATGGATCTGATGAACCGAGTATTCAGGGAGTATTTGGATCAGTTTATGATCGTCTTCATTGACGATATTCTGGTGTATTCTGCTTCTAAGGATGATCATGCCAGACATTTGAGGATTTTATTGGAGACTCTGAGGCGGCATCAATTGTATGCCAAGTTCTCCAAGTGTGAATTCTGGCTGAAAAGCATTTCTTTTCTGGGGCATGTGATTAGCGGAGAAGGCATTTCTATTGATCCCCAGAAGATTCAGGCGATTGCTAATTGGCCAAGGCCGACTACGGTATTTGAGGTACGTAGTTTCTTGGGCATGGCCGGGTATTATAGAAAATTTGTGAAGGGATTTTCACAGATTTTGACGCCTCTGACGAGACTGACGTAGAAGTCAGTAGCTTTTGTTTGGACACCGGAGTGTGAAGCTAGTTTTCAGAGATTGAAGGACTATTTGACTTCAGCTCCAGTGTTAGCACTTCCGTCAGGTACGAAAGGTTTTCAGGTGTTCAGTGATGCTTCACTGAAAGGTTTGGGATGTGTTTTGATGCAGCATGGTCAGGTAATTTCTTATGCTTCGAGACAGTTGAAACCACATGAGAAGAATTACCCGACACATGATTTGGAGTTAGCTGCAGTGGTATTTGCTTTGAAGATTTGGCGTCATTACCTGTATGGCGTCAGATGTGAGATTTTCACTGATCATAAGAGCCTGAAGTATATTTTTACTCAGAAGGATCTGAATCTGAGACAGAGAAGGTGGCTCGAGTTGATCAAGGACTATGATTTGACCATTCAGTATCAGCCTGGTAAGGCGAATGTGGTAGCCGATGCTCTGAGCAGGAAGTCTTCTGGACTATCAGGTTTGCAGCTTACTTGTGATGACTTTCTGATTCGTGACATGGAGCGATTGCAGTTGGAGGTGATTTCCTCCAATGGTTTGGATTTGGCTCAGATGAGTATTCAGTCTACTTTGGAAGAGAGGATTCAAGAAGCCCAGAAGTCAGATTCTGACTATTCGAAGTTGATTGCTCAGATTGGATCTGATAAGACTCCTGAACTTCGAATTTCTGATTCTGGTGCTAATTTCTGCAAGAACAGGTTGTGGGTACCTGTGTCTGGAGATTTGAGGTAGGAGATTCTGTATGAATCTCACCATTCAGGCTACGTTATTCATCCAGGCAGTGGTAAGATGTACGCTGATATGAAGCTTTTGTTTTGGTGGCCTGGGATGAAGAAGGATGTGGTGGAGTTTGTGTCGAGATGCGAGGCCTGTCAGTTGGTGAAGGCAGAGCATCAGCGACCAGGTGGACTGTTGCAGTCGTTGCCTATCCCTGAGTGGAAGTGGGCGGAGGTAACGATGGACTTTGCGATGGGTTTTCCGCGATCTAGGCAGGGACACGACGCCATTTGGGTGGTTGTAGATCGCTTGACGAAGTCCGCCCATTTTCTTCCGATCAGACAGACTGATCCGGTGGATCGTTTGGCACAGATATATGTGAAGGAAATAGTCAGATTGCACGGTGTGTCTCGAGTGATTGTTTCTGATCGAGATGGATGTTTTACTTCCAGGCTTTGGAAGGGTATTCAGCAAGGCTTGGGTACGAAACTGCATTTCAGTACAGCCTTTCATCCTTAGACCGACGGACAGTCTGAGAGGACCATTCAGGTATTGAAAGATCTGTTGAGACTTTGTGTTCTGGACTTTGGCGGAAGCTGGGAGGATCATATCCCGCTGATTGAGTTTGCTTATAACAATAGCTTCCAGTCCAGTATCGGTATGGCACCGTATGAGGCTCTGTATGGCTGGAAGTGTCGTACTTCTTTGACTCTGATGGAGGTCGGAGATAGACAGGCTTTGGGTGCCACTTTTGCTGATGAAACTGCTCAGAAGATCAGTGTGATGAAGGAAAGATTGAAAGCGGCTCAGGACCGTCAACAGAAGTATTACAATCAGAAGCACAGGTTTGTTGAGTTTCAGGTTGGTGACTTTGTGTATGTCAAAGTCAGCCCGATGAAGGGTGTGAGCAGATTTGGTCAGGTGAGCAAGCTTAGTCCAAGGTATATTGGCTCATTTGAAATTTTGGAAAGAATTGGAAAATCTGCTTACCGACTGTTGCTTTCTGATTCGATGCCCGACGTGCATAATGTGTTTCACGTATCCACTTAGAGGAAGTGGGTATCAGACTCTAGAAAGAAGGTATCTGCTGGTGAGGTTGAGATTCAGGAGAATCTGGCGTACAAGGAAGAGACAGAGTTGATTTTGGCATACGACGTCCGAAAGTTAAGAAATAAAGAGATTCCGATGGTTAAAGTTTAGTGGAAGCACCGGACTGAACGGGAAGCGACTTGGGAGAAGGAGTCTGACATGAGACAGTCGTACCCGTACTTGTTTGACTGAGTTTGGATTGGGTAATGTCGAGGACTACATTTTTCTGAAGTTGGGGAGATTGTAATATCAAAATCTGCTCTAGGATCGTCCAGGACGCTCTGGGATCATCCTGGGACGATCAGTTGAGAATCTGCTCCAGAATTTGCCCAGATTTGTTCCAGGTGATTTTCTGTAAGCATCGTCCAGGCCGATCGAGGGCTTCGGCCAGGCCGATTGGCACTGTAGAAAATATCGGCCGGAAAATAGTTCTGGGAACCGTCCAGGACGATCAATTTTGGTCTGATCTTCCTGGGACGATCTGGCGATCGACCGGACCGATCTGAGTTTTATAAAGCTGAAATCAGTCATTTTGAAGAGAGAGAAAATCAAAAACGAAAATATCAGCCGAGGAGAGAGAAAGTCAAGGTGAAAATTGGAAAAGTTGATTCCGGGAAGCCGCGGAGCTATTTTCGTTCGACGAGACTGTTCGAGATATTGATGTACGCAAGGTAAGGCACATTCCGCCTTTCTCAATTTTCAGAACCGTCGTGTTTGGCGGTATTTTATGTCCGGATTTTGTTTCCGTTAGCGATTTTCATCCGTATCTTTTGATTGGTTCAGTTTTTACCGCGTAACGTTTTGTATATTATTGCAGTGCCGGGTGTGCACGTTTTGACTATATTTTGAAGATTTTTGTCCGGGTATTTTTGATTCGACGGAGTTTTTAGTCGACCAGATTTTTCTTTGAAATTGAAAATTGTGTGTGCAGTAGAATAAATGTTCTGAAATGTTATTATCTATATTCTGTGCAAATTTTGTGAATTATGATTTTCAGGAAAAATTGTGTAAATTCCGTATACTGCCGTTGTGCTGCCCGATTTTTGTCTGATTTTTGATTTTGTCTAGATTTCTCTGAATTGATATGCTATCTGTATATGCTATAAAAAGGGAGTTATAAGGGGCCTGGATCCTATGAGATTCAGTTAGTGTCTGGGAAATCTGAAATGAGCTCAATATGAAATCTGTTCTGTTCCGGATCCGAGGAAATCTGTTTAGGTGCTATAAGCACTATATATGTATTCTGGTGCTATAAGCACATCTGTTCTGGTGCCGTGAGCACAAAAGGAGGCATAATGGGCCTGGATCCTATGAGATTCAGTCAGTGTTTGGGAAGGGAGGCATAAGGGGCCGGAATCCGTAGAGATTCCGTCAGTGTCAGAGCATTTAGCTATGAATTAAATAATATCTGATATCTGATTTGATATGATTCTGATTTTCGTATATGTTGTGTAAGCAAATCTGATTCTAATTTCCGTATCTGTTCTGTAAGCAAATCTGATTCTGATTTCCGTACGATATGAATCTGATTCTGATCTGTATGAAATGATTTCTGTACAATTCTGACATATGAGTTGAATTTTGAATTCTGTACGATTCTGTTTCTGATTTGATATGACTTCTGTTTCCGTACAGTTCTGTTTGCTTTGATATCTGTTCCGTTCAGTTCTGTCTGATTTGATCTGTTTCGTTCTGATCTGTCCGATTTGAGATCTGTCTGATTTTGTTCTGATTTCTGTACAGATTCGTCTGATGTGTTTGGTTTTGTGATTCTGAGAATTTTGATTGGAGGTTTGTTGTTTTGCTGAGCTGTTGAGCTCACTCTCGTTTTCTGGTGGTTTTCAGGTTCTGGGAAAGGGAAGGAAGTCCAGGACTAGAGTTCAGAGTCTGATCTGTGATAGGTATTTTTATACTTTTGATTTTTGTATAGTCATGGCTTTTCTGTTCTGTCTTTCTTTCTGTCTAAAAGCCATGTACTGTAGTTGTAGATGATTATTTTGAGGAAAAGAAATGTCGATGTTTTGTTCCGCTGCATTTGATGATTCATAGTAGCTCTGGTCTGTGTCTGTGTGTTGGTTTTTGAGTTGAAATAATTTGGAAGATTCAGTTCAGTAAGCAAATTCCAAAGCCATATCCTGGATAAAAGGTTTGGTCGCGGCTCGGTGCGAGCGGGATTCATCCCGGGTCGGGTCGGGTCGTGGCAATAAGAGCCTGAAGTACATTCTTACTCAGAAGGATCTGAATCTGAGACAGAGAAGATGGCTCGAGTTGATCAAGGATTATGATTTGACCATTCAGTATCAGCCTAGTAAGGCGAATGTGGTAGCGGATGCTCTGAGCAGAAAATCTTCTGGATTATCAGGCTTGCAACTTATTTGTGATGACTTTCTGATTCGAGACATGAAGCGTTTGCAGTTGGAGGTGATTCCCTCCAATGGTTTGGATTTGGCTCAGATGAGTATTCAGTCTACTTTGGAGACAAGGATTCAAGAAGCCCAGAAGTCAGATTCTGACTATTTGAAGTTAATTGTTCAGATTGGATCTGGTAAGACTCCTGAACTTCGAATTTCTGATTCTGGTGCTATTTTCTACAAGAACAGGTTGTGGATACCTGTGTCTGGAGATTTAAGGCAAGAGATTCTGTACGAATCTCACCATTCAGGCTACACGATTCATCCAGGCAGTGGTAAGATGTACGCTGATATGAAGCTTTTGTTCTGGTCGCCTGGGATGAAGAAGGATGTGGTAGAGCTTGTGTCGAGATGCGAGGCCTGTCAGTTGGTGAAGGGAGAGCATCAGCGACCAGGTGGACTGTTGCAGTCGTTGTCTATCCCTTAGTGGACGTGGGAGGAGGTAACGATGGACTTTGCGATGGATTTTCCGCGATCTAGGCAGGGACACGACACCATTTGGGTGGTTGTAGATCGCTTGACGAAGTCAGCCCATTTTCTTCTGATCAGACAGACCGATCTGGTGGATCGTTTGGCACAGATATATGTGAAGGAGATAGTCAGATTACACGGTGTGCCTCGAGTGATAGTTTCTGATCAAGATGGACGATTTACTTCCAGACTTTGGAAAGGCATTCAGCAAGGCTTGGGTACGAAACTGCATTTCAGTACAGCCTTTCATCATCAGACCGACAGATAGTCTGAGAGGACTATTCAGGTGCTGGAAGACCTGTTGAGGCTTTGTGTTTTGGATTTTGGCGGAAGCTGGGAAGATCATATCCCTTTGATTGAGTTTGCTTATAACAACAGTTTCCAGTCCAGTATCGGTATGGCACCATACGAGGCTTTGTATGGCAGGAAGTTCCGTACTCCTTTGACTCTGACGGAGGTCGGAGATAGACAGGCTTTGGGTGCCACTTTTGCTGATGAAACTGCTCAGAAGATCAGTTTGATTAAGGAAAGATTGAAAGCGGCTCAGGACCGTCAACAGAAGTATTGCAATCAGAAGCACAGGTTTGTTGAGTTTCAAGTTGGTGACTTTGTGTATGTCAAAGTCAGCCCGATGAAGGGTGTGAGCAGATTTAGTCAGGTGAGCAAGCTAAGTCCAAGGTATGGTGGCCCTTTTGAAATCCTGAAAATGATTGGAAAATCTACTTACAGACTGTTACTTTCTGATTCGATGCCTGACGTGCATAATGTGTTTCACGTATCCACTTTGAGGAAGTGGGTGTCCGACTCTGGGAAGAAGGTATCAGCTGATGAAGTTGAGATTCAGGAGAATCTGGCGTACAAGGAAGAGCCAGAGTTAATTTTAGCATACGATGTCCAAAAGTTAAGAAATAAAGAGATTCCGATGGTTAAAGTCCAGTGGAAGCACCGGACTGCACGGGAAGCGACTTGGGAGAAGGAGTCTGACATGAGACAGTCGTACCCGTACTTGTTTTGACTGAGTTTGGATTGGACAATGTCGAGGACGACATTTTTCTGAAGTTGGGGAGATTGTAATATCAAAATCTGCTCCAGGATCGTCCAGGACGATCTGGGATCGTCCTGGGACGATCAGTTGAGAATTTGCTCCAGAAATTGCCCAGATTTATTCCAGGTGTTTTCCTGTAGGCATCGTCCAGGCCGATCGAGGACATCGGCCAGGCCGATTGGCACTGTTCAAAATATCGATCGGAGAATAGTCCTGGGAACCGTCCAGGACGATCAAATTTGGTCTGATCGTCCTGGGACGATCTGGCGATCGGTCGGGCCGATCTGAGTATTACTTAAAGGAAATGAAGTCATTTCGAGGAGAGAGAAAATTTTTATAAAAAATCAGATTTTTTGATCCGAGAGAAAGAGAAAAAGAGAAAAAGGAAAAGTTGATTTCGGGAAGCCGCAGGTCCGTTTTTATTTGATAAGACTGTTCAGGATTTTGTTGTACGCAAGGTAAGGCACAATCCGACTTTCTTAATTTTCAGAACCGTCGCTGTTGACGGTATTTTCTGTCCGGATTTCGTTTTTGTTAGTGATTTTCATCTGTATTTTTCGACTGGTTTAATTTTTACCGCGTAACTTTCTGTATATCGTTGACGTGCCGGGTGTGCACATTTTGAATATATTTTGGAGATTTTTGTCCGGACCGTTTTGTTTTGGCGACGTTTTATTCCGTCTGTATTTTTCTGTGTGAATATTAATTGTTGTGGCAGTAGAATAAAAGTTTTGTAATGTTATTCTGTACATTCTGTTGTAATTTGGTTAATTATGATTTTTTAGAAATTTTGGGTGAATTTCGTACGCTGCCGTTATGCTGCCCGATTTTTGGGTGATTTCTGATTTGTCCGGATTTGCTCTGAAATGATTTGATTCTATATATACTATTAAGGGAGCTATAAGGGGAAGTTCTGTGAAGTTCAATTCTGTATATCTGTTTAGGTGCTATAAGAACTATATATGTATTCTGGTGCGATAAGCACATCTGTTCTGGTGCCGTGAGCACAAATGGGAGGCATAAGCGGAAGTTCTGGTACTGTATGCATAAAAAGGGAGCTATAAGGGGAAGAGGGGTGCTATATGCACAAGGGAGATATAAGGGGAAGTTATGATATCTGGAAGGAAGATCTGTTCTGAACTAATTGTTATCTAATTTCTGTACTCTTGATGTGATTGATCTGATTTTCTGATTTCTGTAAGTGCTATCAGCTATGATGTGATATAATGATTTCTGTTTTATTTCTGATTCTGATATGATAATCCTGTCTGTTCTGATTTGATAATTGATTTGATTCGATCTGTATGCTCTGATTTCTATACGAATGTTCTGATCGGATTTGCTCTGATGTTTTCTGTTGTGAGATTCTGAGAATTTTGATTGGAGGTTTGTTGTCTTGCTGAGCTGTTGAGCTCACCCTTGCTTTCTGGTGGTTTTCAGGTTCTGGGAAAGGGAAGGAGATCTTGGACTAGAGTTCAGAGTCTGATCTGTTATAGGTATCTTGTGTACTTTTATTTTTTGTACAGTCATGGCTTTTCTGTTCTGTCTTTCTTTCTGTCTAAAAGCCATGTACTGTAGTTGTAGATGATTGTTTTGAGGAAAAGAAATGTCGATGTTTTGTTCCGCTGCAATTGACGATTCATAGTAGCTCTGTGTCTGTCTGTGTGTTTACTTTTGAGTTGAAATATTTGGAAGATTCAGTTCCGTAGCAAATTATAAAGCCAGATCCTGGATAAAAGGTTTGGTCGCGGCCCGGTGCGAGCAGGATTCATCCCGGGTCGGGTCGGGTCGTGACATGACGTCCTTTGGACTTTCATGTCATCAATTCATTAGAAGATAGGGAAGGTTGCCAGCAAAAGAAGAAAAATATTCAATAAAGCTTTAATATTATTATTAATATTTATATTTACTTGGTTGATGTTACGTTGAAGGCTTGAGCTTGTGGTTGCCAAATAAAAAACAACTTAATTGTGATGAGGTTTATACTTAGGGAAATCAAACTCATCCAAAATATCGATTTGAATATGTTAAGAAAAAGTCACTACTGAAGCACAAGGACTCATTATCATGACCCATATTGTTAGCAGTAGACAATTCTTTACTTTGTTGGCCTCCTTTTCCAAATCAAATTTATAATCTTCATAATCTCATTTTTGATGCATTTCAGAGCTTTTGAAGTTTAAAATGATAACTATTTTGTATGCCAAAGTTGCAATATTTTTGGAGGATAAATCAGATTTGTTTGATGATTATTTTCCATATAATTGATGAAACAAAAGGTTAATGAAACTTTAGAATCAGCCAGAGTAACAATATGGCAGGATTTATCTCCCATTTATCTGATAAATGTTCAGTAGTTTGTTCAAAAGTCTATGAACTTACATGATTACAGGAAGAAGTTATTGCACCAAATTCGACATCACTAATTGTTGAAGTTATCGGTGCACGTCTTGTTTCTTCTACGGGGAGTCTTACATACACTAAACTGTCTTGGAAAGTACACTCCTACCTTTTGATTTGCAAGACAAAGACATATATTTTTGGATGACTTGAGCTTTGACGTCCAAAAATAGCGAGAAAACTAATACGTCACAGAAAAATCATCTTGATTAGGCACGAATCGAAAGCACATATGAGCTGACAACTTCCAAAATTAAATTTGGGATCATCCAAGCACAAATTTCAACAAACATATAGTCAAATTGAACATCTCAATGAGACAAACCCAATAACACCAAAATTAGTTCAATCCGAGCCCAAATGGGTCCAACTCAAGGGACTAAAGCATATTTGGAAGCTTCAAAGTATAAATTGGATGACCAAATGATATCCAAATATAGCTTGCTTATAATTGAATCAAGTAGTTTGACAAGGCGAATCCAACAAGTCTAAGATTACTTAATTCTGATATCATTTGAATACATAAATTTTTAACAAATGTTTTATGATCAATGAGATCAATATTAGCCATCTGATTGAACACTCTGATTTTTTCATTGATTATCTTCATATTTATGGAGCATGCCACTCTTAAAAATCAATAAATAGACCCCCACATCCCATGTGAAAGGGGGTTTGGAGCCTAGACCTTTTAGTTGGAGATTGGAGAGAGCTCTAAAGCTTCAAGGATCTAGAGCTCCACCTAGGAACCACCGCTGATGAACCTCCTTAGACCATTGGCATACCATCGCTCGACCGCCAACCTTCGCCAAACAACCACCTGACCATCATATAGTACCACGTCCAGGTCATCGTCGAAAAACTGCCTGACGATCGTCAAACCACCACCCGGCCATTGGACATCGCTAGACATCCAATTGGTTTTCGCCCATCACCAGACATCGACTCGACTGTCAACCAATGCCAGAATTTCGTCTGATCATCGTCAGACCCCCACCCAGCCACCGACCATCACCTGACATTCACTTGATCACGGATCACAACTGGATTGATGCCTGACCATCGTCAGACCACCACCCAATAGCTAACTATTGTTAGACTTCCATTAGGGCACCGATCACTGCAAGACCTTCGCCCACAACATACCATCATTGGACCTCCGCTCGGCTTCCATCGACACACCCCTCCAACCTCTATCACCTCTCAACGACAGTCCTTCTGACCCCCTTCGTCCGCTAACTATAGTCCCTGTGACCTCCATCGCCCGCCGACTACGACCCTTCTGACCTTCATTGCTTGTCAACCGCTATCCCTTCGACCACCATTGTCTACCGACTACGGTCCCTCAGAATATCGTCACCTGCTCGACTAGGTTCATTTGACCATTATTGCTCACCAACCATAGTCTCTCCGACCACCATCATTCGATGACTACGATCCGTACGATGACTATTGCCCGCAGACTAAGGTCTGTCCAACCAATATCACCTGCAAACTACTTCAACCACCGACATATATCGACTACGATCTACGGTCCCTCTAACCATTGTCACCTGATTGTAGTCTTGTCAGCCAAATGACCAGGCTCACACTCTCTTGAGAATAACTCTCATCATATTCACATTTTTTTCATCATTGTACACATATTTTGATGTATCATTAAATAGAATATAATCAAAACTCAATTCAAAAATAATAAAAATATCTCAATCGTGGTCAACAAAAAATCCAACTTAGAAAAGTAGTTAAAAATTCACATTTATAGAATATAATTAAATTATTAGAGATTTTGTAAAATATTATTTTAAGACTTTAATCATATTACGCCACTATTTTTCATACTATGAATTATTGCCTATTTAATAAAACCCACAAAATTTAAAATCATCAAGGAAATTTTTTTATGAAATATTCAAAAGGTGCATATCTATAACATAAATAAGGTGCGTGATACAATTTTATTAAGACAAAATTATCATTATTTTTTAATAAAAAAATAATTTTATCATAAAAGTCTCATCATAAAAATTACTTCGTCTTCACTAATAGGGTTGTGAAAATTAGGTAACGGGCCGGGTTCTGGTCTAACTCGGAATTGACCTGGCACTTTTTGACCAAATTCATTTTTGTAAACGGGTCAGTTTTTCGGACCCGAACCAGACCCGCTTCGGGTTCGAGTAAACCCAACCCGACCCGTAAGTCTGTCGCCGCCAGCCCTATTCACATGAGTGACGCGACAAAGACCATGGCTAGCTGCTTGGTTGAAGAGAGAGAGCTCTGAGAGTGAGGTAGTTTTGACAGTTTAGAGAGGAAAGAAGCGAGCGGCGTGGTCTAAAGATGAGAAAAACGACGATTGCGCGTCAAGTGGTGCGGTCATGCGGGAGACGGTTAGATTAGTGGAACGAGAAAGTGGAAAACACATGAAAGAAAAATAAATAATCGTTCATGTGTGAGATGTCAAAACGGGTTTCCGGGTTGACCCAAACCTGACCAAGAATTCAAAATAGGTCGAAAAACAGGACTTGAATCCGACCCGTTCTTAAAACGAGTAGATGCGAACTTAAAAAATTCGGATTAAGTTTGAGTCGAATTTTTGAATCGTATCAATTTTTGACGCTCGTCAATGAAATTGAGCATTATGATATAAAAAAACATTTACGATACTATGCTTATTGTAAAAAAAAAAAATTCGCTTACGTGATATCAGGGGTGTCAATTTCGGGTCACGGGTCGGGTTCGGGTCGAACCCGAAACTGACCCGGCACTATTCGGGTCAACCCGAACCCGACCCGTTTTTGAAAACGGGTCAGTTTTCCTGACCCGAACCCGACCCGCTTCGGGTCCGGGTCAACCCGACCCGACCCGAATGACCCGTTTCCACTAAAAAAAATGCTATTTTTTTGGGTCAAAATCAGGTCTATCTCCTCTTTTTCGGGTCAAAAATGGGTATATTTCCTGTTTTTCGGGTCAAATTCGGGTCAATCTCGGGTTGGCGGGTCAAAATCGGGTCAATTTTGGGTCAAAGGGTTAACCCGAACCCGACCCGATTTTTGAAACGGGTCGAAATGTTAATCCCGAACCCGACTCGTTTCGGGTTCGGGTTGACCCGAACCCGAAATTTTTAGGTCGGGTTCGGATCGGGTTTTCGGGTCGAGTCAAATATTGACACCCCTACGTGATATCTTCTACAAACAAATGAATTGAAGAGTCCGCATTAATGTCATTAAAGGCAAATGAATTTTCCGTTTATGTGCTTTAGCTACTTTTCTAAGTGGCAGACTAGCAGACATGTGACGTGCTTTCTGAAAAAGTAAAATTATTAGGTGGCAGATGGCAGACATCTGTCTTTGTTCATGTGACGTCCTTTGGACATTACGTCCTCTGATCGGACCTAGATTTAGGTCCGATCAGAGGCTTGTTATTCAATTTTTACTCGGTATTTGATCGGTATTGATAGGTATTGTTTTATAATATGAAAGGAATACCGCTCTGGAAAAACTAATACCAAATTATACCAAAAAATACTGAGTTTTTCTCTAGAAAAACTCGGTATTTTTTGGTGTAACTCGGTATTGCTCGGTATAACTCGGTATTTCGTCTTCGCCTAATGATATTTCTCGTTATTATTGGTATTGCTCGGTATTTCTCATTTTGTGCATGCAATCTTAGTACCGACTGAACGTAGCTCTACGTACGTTCACCGGACCAAATAAAAGTTCCCTTTGGACATTAATGTCATCAATTCATTAGAAGATAGATAAGCTCGATCAATTTGAATTGAATTAGTTTAGATATAATTAAATTGAACTTCATTAAAATGAATTCAGTTGATCTAATTCAATCACATGAGACTAATTTTAACCAAATTGATTCCAACTAAATTAAAATTTATTTCAAATTAGTTAAGTCAGTTTGGCCATTTTAAATTTTTGTACTTTCATATATTTCCAACTTATGAATCAAGCTATTGAAATTCAATTAACATTTTGAAGAGTTTTTATTTTGAATGATCCCCACTCCTTAAACCTAGTAATCAATCATAATATGATATGTAGGCATATTATTCTCTTATAAGAAGAGCGTAGATTTAATTGTTTTGACTTAATTTGCATTCATAATAACCCCCCTTTACCACCACAATGCAACTCTCATTCAAAAAGGACCAAATTTTAAGAAGAAACTTGTAATTTTTTGAAATTAACTTAAGGAGCGTACTAAAAAAATAATTTAAAACGGAGCAAAATAACCAAATCTTTTGGCGCATTTTAAATGAATTGGCTTAATCTGAATAAACCTTATTATTTAGCGAATTCTACTGAAAATAAATAATATAATTTAAACAGAGAGAGAGAGAGAGAGAGAGAAAAAGAGAGAGTCATAGTAAGCTTAAGAGAGAGATGAGGAGATATTATCTTTTACACAATGTTATATGAATATTATTTAAATATTTTTTAATTTTAGTAATTTAATTTATTTAATATTTTTTAAAAAATTTAATTAAAATATCCATTTAATATATGCAATATTAGATAAAAAATAATATTTTATTAATAATTTAATTGTTTTTTTATCAAAACTTTATTAGAAAGAAAATGTAATTTAAAAATATGAAAAACTAATTTAAAAATAAATATAATACTTATAATAATTAAAAATGATATTTAATTTTTAATAAAAAATATTAATAAAGTTTTGATACAATTTTGAAATGTTTGTTTTTTTGGAAAATTTATTAATTTTTACTATTTTTAATATAATTTAAAAAATATATATTTTTAATAAAATATAAGTTTTAAATTTTGAAAAAAAAATATTTTTATCAAATATTGCATATATATTAAATGGACTAAGAAAATTTAAATTAAAATAAATATATGTATAATAATTTCTTTTAATATTTTTTTAAACAATTATATAATAAATTAAATTACTAATAATTAAATAATTGTTAAAAATAATATATCAATAATTTTATATAAAAATAATATTCATATAACATTATATAAGAAAATTATATCTAATCATCTGTATCCCCATCTCTCTCTTACTCGTACTGTTGCTATCTGTCTTTTTCCCCGCTTCTCTCTCCCTATTGCGCGCACTCTCTCTCTCTCTCTCTTTATCTCAATTTATATTATTTTAATTTTTTAGTAGAATACGCAAATCATACGGTGCATTCACATTAAGCTTTATTTAACACAGCGTTTTTACTGATTTTTTAAATAATGTTTTCAGTATAAGAATTTTTTTTAAATGATTTTTTTTTCCACAAAACTGTCCGAATGAAACGTTAGTGTGCGTTTGCTTGACTTGACCTTAAGTTTTATTGTTTATGCGACGCCACAATTGACCATTTCCAGCTGGAGTTCCTTGGCGTTGTTGACGTCTCCTGTAAGCCGTTGGATTTTAAAGAAACGGTTGAGATGAAGGATGCAAGGATTTCCCTTATCTTAACCAGTTTATCTTCCTGAGCCCGTAGACTATCTAATCTTCATCTCTTCCACTCTCCTTCTTATTTTTTTCCTACTGTTCAGTTGTTCTGCCCTACATCGATCGTCGTTGCCATGGCGGAAATGTCTCTTGATCCAATTATGGAGAAGATCATCAGCTTTTTCTTCCGTTACGTGGAAGATCAAGTCAGATGGAAGAAACGCACGAAGGAGGGGCTGCGAAGGCTGCGAGAGAAGTCCCCAAGATCCAAGCTGTCGTCCACTTTGCTTCCAGCCAAGAGCAGATCACAGACAAAAATCCGGCTCTTAACGAATGGCTATGGCAGCTACAAGATGCCATTGATTATGCAGATGACGTGGTTGATGATCTGGAGTACATGGAACTTGAAAAACAGCTGACCAAAAACAAGAAGCTGAGAAGGGTGCGTTCCATCATGAAATCCATGAAGAAAAAACTCGACAAAATTGGCAACCGAGTTATCAAAAGAGATCCCAACTTGAAGCGACTGGAGGAGGCTGTGCAGAAACTTGATGAAGTTTCTGCTGATGTTACTAATTTCCTTCATCTTTTAGACAGCGCGAAGCAGGAACAGAAGGAGCAGCAGGTTGATTTCAACAGAACACGTGAAACAGGATATTTGCCTAAAAATGATCTCATTGGGCGGGGCAAGGATAAGGAGTCTGTTGTACAGTGGTTGAGGAAGCCATCAAATGAGCCTCGGACAAATTGGTACAGAAACATTTCTCTTCTATCTATAGTGGGACATGGTGGTATGGGAAAGACAACTCTCTTGCAGCATGTTTATGAAGATGAAATGACAAAGGAATTTGATCTTAAAATGTGGGTTTGTGTTTCCAACAACTTTGATGCTAAAAAAGTCATTGCAGATATGTTGGAATGTCTTAAGAAGGAGAGGCCTCGTTTGGAGACACTTGTGGCACTTCAAGGGGGTCTCAAGGAGGAGCTGATGTCCAAAAAGTTCTTACTTGTGCTGGATGATATTTGGGTGAAGGATGAGGAGAAGGATAAAAGCAAATGGGAGAATGTGCTCACCCCACTAGCTACTGGGGGTTTTGGTAGTAAGATTCTGATATCAACTCGAACGGACTCGGTTGCACTGATGTTTGCAGAGGTAATTCAAAATGTGAAAAAAGTTGAATTAAAGGGCCTAGAGGAAGATGAGTGTTTGCAGCTCCTCAACTCTCATGCATTTGCTGGTGTTGATAATTCCCCTTATGATCATAAAAAATTAAGAGCCATTGCTGGAGAGATAGTTAAAAAGCTTTTAGGATCTCCATTGGCTGCTAAAGTCATTGGTGGTGTTCTGAAGAACAACTTGGATGAAAGGCATTGGAGGACAGTTCTAGAAAGCGATTTATTGGATCAGAATTCCATCAATTCCATCCTAAGACTGAGCTATATAGTTCTGCCAAATCATCTACAAAATTGTTTTGCATTTTGTTGTCTGTTCCCAGAAGATCATGAGTTTGATAAAGATGATTTAGTCCGAATGTGGATTGCATTGGGTTTCATTCAGCCGTCTCAAGGAACGATTATGGAGGATATCGGAGGAAGGTATTTTGATGTTTTAGTCAAAAAAAGTTTATTTGACAAGGTCAAATATGGGCGCTATAAGATGCATGATTTAATACATGAGTCAGCATCTAAATTTTTTTCACAGAAATGCGGTAAACTTGTGGTTGATGAAGAGTCACCTCTCAATCAGATTTCTGAGACTATTCGACACTTGTCTGTTCAAACTACAAATCTAGACATCTTAAGAAAGATTGAGAAGTTTAAACATTTGCATTCTCTTTTCTTGTTCTATGAAGATTCTAATCAGAATTTTGGCAGTGCACTTATCGAAATATTCAAAGCATCAAGATGCATGCGCTTATTATACATACGTACTGATGAATTGGAAATGATACCCGAGGAGATTAGATATTTGAAACATCTTCGATATTTGAAGACAGAAAGAGTTAATTCATATCATGTCACTAGGCTACCCAGATCTCTAAGTAATCTCTATCACTTGCTATACATAATCTATGGTCGGTTTTGGATGCTAAATAATCCTGAAGATGGTGATTTTTTACCATGTGACATTAATAACCTTTCTAACTTGCGCTATCTGGGTTTGCCCCCGGATTCTATTTCATCGATATGTGGGATTGGGAAGCTAAAGTCTCTTCAAGAATTGAATGGTTTTGCTATTAGAGATGTGAGTGGTTATAGAATTGGGGAGCTGGAGAATATGAATGATCTTTGCAAATTAAGAATAAATTGCCTTGAAAATGTTAAGGATGCCAAGGAGGCTTGTAGTGCCGAATTATGTGCCAAGAGGAGACTCACAGATTTAACCTTACGTTGGAGTACCATTGATTCAAGGAACAACGATTTAGATGAGAATGTGCTCGACAACCTTCAGCCACCAAAATGTCTAAGAAATTTGAGCATATGGTGGTACCTGGGTGCAAGGTCTGCAAAATGGATGAACAATGTCAATTCGATCTTCAATCTAGAGAAAATTGAATTGCGAGATTGCTTGGAGTGGGAAACTCTTCCTCCTTTCGGGCAACTTCGCTTCCTCAAGTCACTGAGTCTTTCTGGCATGCCGAAAGTAAAATGGCTCGAAAGTAAAGTTAATGGGAATGATAAATACCGTGCTTTTCCATTGCTAGAGGAGTTATATATTTACACATTAGAGGCATTAGAGGATTGGTTTGAGGCAGGAGTAGCTGCTGAAGACGGATGTTTGTTTCCTTGCTTAACTGATCTGGTGCTGTATAACTGCCCGAAGTTGAAAGAGTTGCCCTCTTTGCCTTCTAAGCTCAAGAGCTTGATGATAGGTAGAATTGGGTGGACAACTTTGAATTTTCGTAGCAATTCAAATCCTATTCCCCTTGAAACATTATATGTCGCTGAATGTCCAAACATTATATCTCTTCCTCTGTCTGATGAAATATCAAGACTTGAAGCACTAAGAAACTTGAAAATTGAAGAGTGCCCCAAACTGATCTCTCTCGGAGAAATGCAAACCAGTAATAATTGCCATCTCATGCTCAGCCATCTTAGCATAAGTGATCCATTGGTGTTGCTAATGGAGCCATTGAGAAGTATCGCCTCCTTAAAAAGCCTGCTTATTGAGAATAATGATGAGCTGGGTCCATTTCCAAATGAGGCGGAGCAGTGGTTTCTCAATGTTAGGTCTTCTCTTTGTGAGCTGGAATTCAAAGATCTCAAATCCTTAGAGTCTCTCCCTTCCTCCTTGGAAAGCTTATCGTCACTTCAGAATCTACTTGTCTGGTACGTTCCTATGCTTCGGGAATTACCGAACCTTCCTCCCAATTTACAAGATATATCTATTTATAGCGCTCCAATGCTTCGGGAATTACCGAACCTTCCTCCCTCTTTGCAACGTCTACAAATATATGGGGAATGTCATCCAGAGTTAAAGGAGCGCTATCGAGAGGATGGAGGCTCCGATAGGCACAAGATTGCTCACATTCCTCATATCTATATTTCTTCCAGATAATAGGTACAAGTACTTTAATGAAAATTTCCGCATGAACCAGTTTGTAATACTTGATGGATGTACTCAATTTTATTTATGTATCATTTGATGGTCCTTTTATATATACTAGTAAAAATATTCTTATATTAAATACATGTGATTAAAATTTTAAAAATAAAAATTCATATTATATATTTTAATTATATTATCATTATTAAGATGAAACAATTTTATTATTATAAATAATTATAATTATTATGATAAGTTTTATATGATTAGATTAATAGTTTTATATTAAATTCTATTTTTTAGTTAATAAACAAATTGTTTATTTTTTCAGTTGGATTTTCTTGAAAGTATTAAGTTCTTTTTTTAATTGTGCCTTAATAAAATTTTACATATTAATAATAATAAAAGAAATTAACATAATTAATTTGAGAGAAAATTATTTTTTTATTCATTATACTTCATTTAAAATAATAACTTCATTTGTTTTCTTTTGTGATATGTTCTTCAAAAAAGAGGAAGTGGAATATATATACAGGCAGACAGAAGAGAAAGTGGAGCTCCTTAATTAATTAGATGGAGGTTCATAAAGGAATCATCAAGCAAGAACTCAGATCAGAAGTCATCGAACTATTGTTCCCTTTGCCCTCACAGCTTGAAGTGCTACAGGCATCGCCTGGGTTTGACATATACATTAATGGAGGCAGAGTTGATATAGGAAACTCCATTAATGGGAGCTTGCTTTCCTCATAGTTTAAGTTTTCATTGCTCAAGAGAGACTAGTACTCATAGCTCATTGATAATTCCAGCAGTGGTGGTCGATTCCCTATATTTTGTTCAATGGGATAAGAAGAGAGTGGCTGAGGGTTCAAGAAGCTGTCTATGGATTCAAATCCTGTGTTCGAGGGAGCTGATTGGAGGAAGTATTGAAGGAAATGCCCATCTGAATTAGTTTCTTCTTCATGTGCGTGTTCTAATAATTCTTGATCTCATTATCAGTCATGCCGGAAAGATGAGTTGCTATAGCTGACCACCTGGAAAGAAATGAAGAGAATGTTTCATTAATCTGAGAATAAATTTCTGCTATGTAGCTATATGTTTTCATTTCACCATGGGCTCATTTGGTCGGTAGAAGTTAGAAATCGTTGTCGTTGTTATTTACTTTATCCCAAATCTTTGGAGTCGAGTTTATAAATTATTGTTTTACACTTTTGCAGTGAGTGTTATCTTAAGTTTTAAACTTATTATTTACATATATTTTTAAAAAATTGTATTGATATTATCTTGGTTGTATTTTTTTTTCTTCCTAAGCCTTTTACACCAACTTTTTTCATACGTCTATGAGTTGTATTTTCTAGCTTTCATTTTACGTACATGTCTATACCACCTAAGATTATTTTTAATCACCTAATCTCTAACAGATGCTACTTCAACAATTTATATAATATATTTATGTTTTTCTTTCTAATTTCATGATACTTCTAACTTAACATTTTCATTTCTATATGCACAACTTAGATATCAATAGTCTTTTAATTACAAAATGCTTAGATCTATAAAGCATAGTACGATCAATCTAATTATTATTTTATTAAATTTATCATTTAAGCCTCCATAATATCCTTTTATTTTGTAACACTCTTGAGATGCTTCTCTATTTTTAATTACTCAATCTTAATTCTAGAGATTTTATTCTCACTTATTTTTGCATACTTCCATATAATAGCTCTCATAAAGTTGATCTTATCACGCATTCCTTTCACTTAAATAATTATATTTATTTGAAATTAATGGAATACAAAGTCTTGATGTGTAGCATAAATATCAAAATATTTAATGTTTTGAAAGCCTATTCTAATATAAATTATACTAGAAAACATTGATATAATTTTAAGACATTTATAACAAAAAAGGTCCAATCAGATTCAAAAGACAGTAAAATACAGAGCTAATCAATCTGGTTAAAATTTCGTTTGGTACAGCTTTCTTATTGTATTTTTAAAACAACTTTTTAATACAAAAATTTTTTGAGCTATAAACTTTTGTACTAAAAATTTGTTTAGAAAATAGTAACGAAATTATCCCAAATAAAACCTAAACGAAGTCACAATAACTAAAATGATCAATGAAAAAATATGCTTTAAGAAAGAGACAAACAGTGATATCCATCATAGCTTCCTCAATCGCAGGCCAGCACACCATAATTACAGAGGCAAAGAAAGCAGAAAGAGATCATTTGTGTAGATTGTTCAATATTGATCTAAAGCAAATTCTGACAAAGAAGAATCAACTACCTTGCTTTCAAAGCTCTGCAACATTAAGAAGGTAGATCAGCTAAAGGTTTCTTTGATAATCTACTCCATAACATGATCTCTCCAAAGATGCAAGCTAATAGGCTGGTTTGCATGCCAATTAATTTTAATTTATTAAATCCTATCATAATTTATTAGCTTTAATATAATTTTTATCAAGAAAATTTTCTAGATGATTTATTAAATCCTATCATATAATTTTAATATATGTAGCAAATTTTCTATATATCTACAGAAGAAAATTTCACCAACCATTAGATACTAATTTGCAGGGGGAGTAAACAAAAACGGATCATATAGAGTTGGCTCCCAAGGCCGTGCAGATACTTCCCAACTATTTCTCTTTTCAAAAGCTATCTTGGAAATGCGTTCCTTGTCAATAAAATAAACCACTATATAGGGTCCAATTGCTTCCATGTGGCTTTTCTTTGAGAAAAGAATTGGATTCTGGCAAAAAGTAGTTAGAGATAACCATAATGCCCTCTCTTTTTTATTTAATAATATTATTTTTATCAGTTATTATTATTATTATTATTATTATTATTATTATTATTATTATTATTTATTTTTATCACTTGGATCACCATTAATGGGTGGATTATGGCTTATTAATCTTGTTGCGGGCTAGGATATTCGCGGCGGTAGAGTGAGTAAATTTCTCGTCTTAGTAATAAGCATATATCTAACACACAAACAGAAAGAGAAGTAAAACACTCAATCTTTTTTACGTGGAAAGCCCAAAGAGGGAAAAATCACAGGGCCTCACCCAGGTGAAAAGATTCCCCTATATTTGAGTGAATTACAAATATTGACCCGTCCCTTGACTTAGGAGCGGTCAAATTACAATAGTTTGGAGAGTTAGGCCAAGGTCTGAACTGTCAGGCGGAAGTCCGTCAGCATCCGGGCAGAAGTTCAGCTGACGAGGAAAGATCCGACAAAGGTCGGGTGAAAGTCCGACGGTGCTCGGCTGCTAGGTCAGTCAAAGGAGAATTTTTCAACTAATTTTATAAAATGTTACCACCGTCCCAAATAAACTCTTATTTTATGGAGATCTCAGTTATATGCAGTAATTATCTTATTTTTGTTAAGGCCAGTCAAAGGAGAAATTATGTTGTACAGAGTTTGGACTTGAAGAATCATCTACATTGTGAGTGTACTTGTACATAGTGTGTCGTACCTATTTATATATATTGTGTACAGTATGTGTATACTCACATGTTTGAGTTGTTCTTCTTGATTGGACACCGTGCAGAATAATTTCTCTAGTCAGCCAAAGAGACCCTTCCTCTTTTAATAAATTGTTTAGCTATCTCGCTTAACTCTTGTTGCTCGTGCTTCATGATATTTGTTCACCGTAGAGCTGGCTTGTGCTATATGTAGGCTGATTACTAATGCCAAGTAGGGTTAATATTGATGACTGATAAAATCTTTTGATATACTTCAGGAGCAGTCAGTGCTCATGCTTGCATATTCAATACACATTCAACCTATTAGAAACTCATTATGTTCAGATACAAATACTTAAAAATATAGGTCATGATAAGATATTAGATGAGGTGCTTAAAATGCCTGAATGTTTGGGATTTTTAATGAATAATTTTATTAGTATCAATGATTTTAGAGACTTTCTTTATAGGTTTAAGAGGTGGCTCTAACTATTTGGGACTTAGTCTTAAGCAATTTCAAAAGCTAGGCCTTATGGTGAAGCAATTTGCTTTACATAACATAACACTTTTAGTTGGTGTATTACTCTAATATTATTTATCATTGCATAATTTTTGTTTATTAATATTTATTCCCTTTTAGCCTATACTTTTTTTTATATTAGAAATGACTCAATATTGTACGAGAAATGTCTAAAATATGCCCTATTTAAAAATTCAAAGGATCAAATGATTTTTTTTTTTTAAGAATCTATTTGATTTGTATAAATTAGGTTGTCACAATAATTTATGTGTTTTTACAAGAATATGTGTTTGTATTTTATAGAATGAATAAAATTCCTGTCATGAAACTAGGGTGATTGTTCAATTACATTAAGTCACATATGACTTTTCTCTTGAGGTATTTAAAGAGGCCAATGGCTATAAGATGGGGATCTTTTGGAATTTCTCAAGTTATTAATGGAGCCATTGGTAAAATTGTATTTAGTATAGGGTTTCATGTGGGAAGAAGAATCAAGACATCATCATAGCAAGGGTTTTTAGTAATACAAATATCTTAATTTTGATAATTTATGAAATATAACTATCTTTTGCAAGAGATTATTTAGGCTATGTCTTTATTTGTTCATAGATTTATTTGGATTTTACAAAGGGTGATGACCTTTATTTTGTATAAAATGATTAAGTCTTCTATGTTTATTAGTACTTTAGATCTCTTATTTCTCATGGATGTACACTTCGTTTAAGCTAAACCCTAAATTTTGGTATCATTTAATTTATAATTTATTTTTTTCTTTTATAATTATTTTATCAGATCATTATTGATTTGCATGATCATTATACATTGTGCCTGTCACTTTTGTTACAATAAGTTGAAAAGATCAATGGCAATGAGGTTCAATATTAAAATGTTTGATGCGTTAAAAAGTTTAGGCCCTTAGGGAATCAAATTTTTTTTGGTGATCTAGTTAATCTTGGTAAAATTCTCTTAAGGAAAAAAATTAGAGTTGTTATGGTTCATATTGGAGCATTACATCTTTGGGAAAGTGGAGAAGAGTATGAGTGTCAAAACAGGTCAACATATCAAATTTTTTATTAAACAGATCAAAAAATTGGACCCAAACCATACCTATTAGCAATTTGAACCCAACCTGATAACCCATTTTAATTAAAAACTTTATTTTTATTAACTTGCTAGCTATAAATTTTAGGTTAATTGATCAAAAATAAAAAGATTATACAAACAAATAAAAGAATTTAAGGAAAACAATATTACACAAGTCACTTTTGAGTCAAAATCAGGTTGATGGGTCAACTTGAACCTAATCCATTTAATAAACGAATCGGAATGGATGACCCAAATCCTACATGTTTATTAAACGGGATAAGTCATCATAATTTAAAATATATATATATATATATATATATATATATATATATAGAGAGAGAGAGAGAGAGAGAGAGAGAGAGAGAGAGAGAGAGAGAGAGAGAGAGAGAGAGAGAGAGAGAGAGAGAGAGAGAGAGAGAGAGAGAGAGAGAGAGAGCTTAATTAAAGTATACAAGATGCTATTTCAATAGCTAGGCACCACAAATGGAATAAGATGGACTGATCAAATACTAATTAATTTATAATCTTTTTTAAGCATTTATGATTGATGTTTATATGGCATGCATTTCAGAGCTTGTGGGCCAGACAAATAACTTCTTCATATATTATGTTATATGTAGACAATTTTGTCTGTGTTGATAAAGGCTTTTAGGCAAATATTGCTTGATATTTACTCTCAAAAAATTGAATAGTAAATTTCAATTGTAATATTTGCCTCTATTATGATGAGAAGTAGACAAGTTGGACTATTTGAAGATTAAATGATCATTAGCATTGTAATTATGTTATTTAGTCATAGATATTTTAATTAGTTCACATTTATAAATATTTTGATATTATATTAAAAATTTTATTGTTCTATTTGTATATTAATTAGGATAATTAGTCTGTCAATTAAACTAATTAGATGAATTCAACAGGTAATAATAAGGATAATAAACTAATTGAATAGGTCAAATAGTATGGAGAACAATCAGGATAATTAATTATAAGCATAATAAGGTATTCTAAGTCATTTTATATTAGCAAATAATTAATATATAACTATAAAATGTTTACTTATTTAATTAAAAAAATTAGTAGACTAATTACTATTTAATTTAATCATTAATGAATGATTATGATGCATACTGCCAAATTAATTAAAAATATGATAAATAGATAAAATTAATTAAGCAAATTTGATATATATATCAAGATGAGCTTGAAAAAAATTAAATTCATTTGAATTTAATGGAATACAATCTTCAAATGCAGTATAATTCTGAAAATATTTAATGATTTTAAAGCCTATTCTAACATAAATTGTATTAGAAAACATCGATAAAATTTTAAGACATTTACAACAAAAAAAGGTCCAATTAGAATCAAAAGACAATGGAATGCAGAGCTAGTCAATCTAATTAAGGTTTCGTTTGAGACTGCTTTCTTACTTCTTTCTAAGCAACTTTTCAGTACAAATTTTTTGTTGAGCTATAAATTTCTGTACTTAAAAGCTGTTTTAGAGAGCATAAAGGAAATTGTCCCAAACAAACCTAAATGACGTGACAAGAACTAAAATGATAAATGAAAAAATATGCTTTAAGAAAAAGACAAACAGTGACATCCATCATAGCTTCCTCACTCATAGGCCAGCACACCATAATTACAGAGGCAAAGAAAATAGAAAGGATCCTTTGTGTAGATTGTTCAATAGTACTAATCTAAAGCAAATTGTGATAAAGAAGAATCATATTCCTTGCTTTCAAAGCTCTGAGAAGAATCATATACCTTGCTTTCAAAGCTCTGTAACATTAAGAAGGTTGATCAGCTACAGGTTACTTTGATAATCTACCCCAAAGATGCAAGCTAAAAGGCTGGTTTACATGCCAATTATGAGCAAGTTCTGAACCGTCGCAACAAACAGACACCACATGGGTGAATGTAAAATTTGGAAGAAAATTCATAAGTTTAATAGCTTTATATAATTTTGTTAAGAAAATTTTCTATGTAATTTTTTAAATTTTATCATACTTTTAATATATGTAACAAGTTTTCCATATATCTACAGAAGAAAACTTCACCAACCATTAGATACTAATTTGCAGGGGGAGAAAAAAAGCGGATCACATAGAGTTGGCTCCCATGGCGGTGTAGATACTTCCCAACTATTTCTCTTTTCAAAAGCTATCTTGGAAATGCTTTCCTTGTCAAAAAGCCACTATATAGGGTCCAATGGCCTCTATGCGGCTTTCCTTTGAGAAAAGAATTGGATTCTGATAAAAAGTAGCTAGCCAGAGATAACCATAATGCTAATGCCTTCTCTTTTTAATTTAATAATATTATTTTTTATCACTTGGATCACCATTAATGGTTGGATTATGGCTTATTAATCTATTTTTTCCCCTTGCGTTGAATGCATATGAAGTTCAACTAATATCTATTATGATATTTGTGGTTCATGTATGTTAATGTGTGGAAGGTGATTTCAAATAAACTGCAGGATCTTGCAATGGAAGAATATTTCTACAGTAGTTTGATTGGCCAGTTTATTCCAGCAAGTCTTTCAAAACTTTTCATCTTATTATGAAATTTACTTATATCTAATACCTTGAAGTTTTATAATGATTTCTTTTCCCCATGCTTGTATAAAACACAACTTTTGGTAAGTAGGATTTATTATAAAAAGGAGATTTTACAAAGCAAGTTTATTGAAAAGCAACTAACGATTTTTTAATACAAATAAAATATATCTATTTTGTGTTAGCTTTCTGTTGCTGTGAAGCAGCTAAAAGAATCAAATAAATAATCTCTAAACATATAATATTTGGGTTCTATTAGGATTCGTTAACTGCATCAATCTGATTTAAATTAAGCATATCTTCATAGTATTTATCACTTGGTATTTCAATTCTTCATATTTGAATTATACAAATTAACGAATGAAACTATTTCATTTTCATTATAATGGCAGTCAAATGGCTCATAATTTTCTATCATCCATTAATGGCTTATAGATTTTATGCCAAATATGCAATTATATCAATTTCTATAAAAAAAGTGACAACAATAGCATATCACAAGTGATATTCTAATGAGATGCAAATCAGCTTACTCTACAGGGACAAAATCTAAATAAAATTTTTAGGCTAACATAGAAGCTCTAACGATCTAAAAAGTAAGCTCGGGACCACCGAGATTCTGCATAAGCATATTAAAATCTTCTCTTCCTTGTTAGGCACATCCCCGCCTGCGGGTTCTGGCAGATCACCTGACCTATTAGGATGACGTAGTTCTATCAAGGGGATATTGCACAATCTCTAGGAAAAAATATATATTTTAAGCATTTTTAAAACTGCTTCATATATTTCATGCATCTCTTTGAGTCAATTAGCATGCATTGCGTTAGAAATCAATTTAAAAGTGTCTAAAATTTTAATTGCATTCTCTAAACCATACTACCCTACATAAGTCAAGGGGCCAATTAGGATTCTCTCTAGCTCCATATAATCTAGTTAATGTCCTACCACTCTTTCATTAAGACCGGACTCATGAATTTAAAATCACCTAGAAGGTTAGCTGGCTCCCAAATCTAGGCTGAGGTAAGTCTAGATTTTGCACTGCATTAGCTAGGCTCGGGTTGCTGTCATCCAGTGCCCAAAATAGATTTAGAATCCGGTATAAATTCAAAATCTTAAGACCCCACCTTCCGAAAACGTAATCCCAACTTTTAAAAAAATTAATAACTTAAATCAAATTCTCTTCAATCCAAAATTTTAAGTCCAACACATAGGATATTTCAGGTATGAAGTGTTTCATAATCCTAAAACACCTCATACCCTTCCAAAACAAATTTATAATCTTCATCATCATCTCAGTTTTGGAGTCAAATTAGAGAAAGTTAAATCAAGCCAAGTCGACTCAAACTATGAATAGGTAAAATTTTATTTGCATTAAATTAATTTAAACTAAGCTCGATCATATCAAATTGAATTAGTTAAAATCTAATTAAATTGAATTTCATTAAAATGAATTCAGTTGATCTAATTCAACCACATGATACTAATTTCAACCAAATTGATTTGAACTAAATCAAATTTATTTCAAATTAGTTAAGTCAATTTTCAATTTTTGCACTTTCATATCTCTCCAATTTGTGAATCAAGCTGTTCAAATTCAATTAATAGTTTGGAGAATTTTTGTTTTGCACAATCCCCACTCCTTAGATCTAGTAATCTATCATAATATGATATGTAGGCATATTCTTCAGTTATAATCTTAGAAGAGCATAGATTTAAAAGTTTCGACTTAATTTGCATTCATAATAACCCATCATTATCATCACAATGCAACTCTCATTCAAAAAACTAAGCAATGAGGAAGCAAACAAGATGAAGAATGAAGGCTCATTAGCTGGTGTGGTTAAATTCATGACAATTTACTATTTAAAGACTAATTTAAAAATTAGTCAACTAATGATGATCCGACGGCTTAAGCTTTATTTGACACAGTTTTTGTACTCTTTTTTTAAAAACCTTTTTCAGTACAAGAATTGTTTTTAATAATATATATATATATATATATATATATATATATATATATATATATATATATATATATATATATATATATATATATATATATATATATATTAATTACTACCCCTATGCTTTCTGATGTATAAGGACAGCATTATGGATGCTTAATTACTCATTAGCTGCTAATTATTTGGGTGTGTACTCAGCTTAATTAGCCTAATGCTTTCATTATGAAAAAAATAGTTTATATGCTTTGCAAGAATAAATTCCTTCGGTCCTCCCATTAACCTGATGGAATAAGCACCTTATGAAAATAAATAAGGGCCATTACAATAAGAGAGCACATTCTCTTGCTTATCTAATCTTCATCTCTTCCACTCTCCTTTTTTTCTTACTGTTCAGTTGTTCTGCCCTACATCGATCGTCGTTGCCATGGCGGATTTGTCTCTTGATCCAATTATGGAGAAGATCATCAGCTTTTGCTTCCGTTACGTGGAAGATCAAGCCAGATGGAACAAACGCACGAAGGAGGAGCTGCGAAGGCTGCGAGAGAAGTACCCCAAGATCCAAGCTGTCGTCCACTTTTGCTTCCAGCCAAGAGCAGATCACAGAGAAAAATCTGGCTCTTAACGAATGGCTATGGCAGCTACAAGATGCCATTGATGATGCAGATGACGTGGTTGATGATCTCGAGTATATGGAACATGAAAAACAGCTGACCAAAAATAAGAAGCTGAGAAGGGTGCGTTCCATCATGAAATCCATGAAGAAAAAACTCGACAAAATTGGCAACCGAGTTATCAAAAGAGATCCCAACTTGAAGCGACTGGAGGAGGTTGTGCAGAAACTTGATGAAGTTTCGGCTGATGTTACTAATTTCCTTAAACTTTTAGAAGGCTCGAAGCAGGAACAGGAGCAGGAGGTTGATTTCTATAGAACACGTGAAACAGGATATTTGCCTAAAAATGATCTCATCGGTAGAGACAAGGCTAAGGAGTTTGTTATGCAGTGGTTGAGGAAGCCATCAAATGAGCCTCGGAAAACTTGGTACGGAAACATTTCTCTTCTATCTATAGTGGGACATGGTGGTATGGGAAAGACAACTCTCTTGCAGCATGTTTATGAAGATGAAATGACAAAGGAATTTGATAAAAAAATGTGGGTTTGTGTTTCCAACAACTTTGATGCTAAAAAAGTCATTGCAGATATGTTGGAATGTCTTAAGAAGAAGAGGCCTCGTTTGGAGACACTTGGGGAACTTCAAGGGGGTCTCAAGGAGGAGTTGATGTCCAAAAAGTTCTTACTTATGCTGGATGATATTTGGGTGAAGGATGAGGAGAAGGATAAAAGCAAATGGGAAGATGTGCTCGCCCCTCTAGCTTCTGGGGGTTTTGGTAGTAAGATTCTGGTATCAACTCGAACGGACTCGGTTGCACTGATGTTTGCAGAGGTAATTCAAAAGGAGGTGGAAAAGTATAAATTAGAGGGCCTAGAGGAAGATGAGTGTTTGCAGCTCCTCAACTCTCATGCATTTGCTGGCGTAGAGAATCTCCCTAATGATCATAAAAAATTAAGAGCCATTGCTGGAGAGATAGTTGAAAAGCTTTTAGGATCTCCATTGGCTGCTAAAGTCATTGGTGGTGTTCTGAAGAACAACTTGGATGAAAGGCATTGGAGGACAGTTCTAGAAAGCGATTTATGGGATCAGAATTCCATCAATTCCATCTTAAAACTGAGCTATATAGTTCTGCCAAATCATCTACAAAATTGTTTTGCATTTTGCTGTATGTTCCCAGAAAATCATACATATGATAAAGATGATTTAGTCCGAATGTGGATTGCATTGGGTTTCATTCAGCTGTCTCAAGGAATGATTATGGAGGATATTGGAGAAAGGTATTTTGATGTTTTATTAAAAAAAAATTTATTTGACAAGGTCGAAGATGACTACAAGGTCAAATATTACTACAAGATGCATGATTTAATACATGAGTCCGCATCTAAATTTTTTGCACATAAATGCGGTAAACTTGTGGTTGATGAAGAGTCATATCTCAATCAGACTTCTGAGACTATTCGACATTTGTCTGTTCAAACTACAAATCTAGACATCTTAAGAAAGATTGAGAAGTTTAAACATTTGCATTCTCTTTTCTTGTTCTATGAAGATTCTAATCAAGATCTTGGCAGTGCACTTACTAAAATATTCAAAGCATCAAGAAGCCTGCGCTTATTATACATTGGTACTAATTATCGTGTATTGGAAATGATACCTGAGGAGATTAGATATTTAAAACATCTTCGATATTTGAAGACAAGAGTTGGATCATATGATGTCACCAGGCTTCCAACATCTCTAAGTAATCTCTATCACTTGCTATACATAATCTATGATCGCCCATTGAGGCAAAGTTATGGTGAAGCTGGTGTTTTATTACCAAGTGATATTAATAACCTTTTTAACTTGCGTTATCTGGAATTGCCCGTGAATTTTAATTTTGTGATATGTGGGATTGGGAAGCTAAAGTCTCTTCAAGTATTGAATAAGTTTGTACTTAGAGATGGGAGTGGTTATAGAATTGGGGAGCTGGAGAATATGAATGATCTTTGCAAATTAGGAATAAATTGCCTTAAAAATGTTAAGGATGCCGAGGAGGCTTGTAGTGCCAAATTATGTGAAAAGAGGAGGCTCACAAATTTACACTTACATTGGAGTTTGGATCTCCCTAATTCGAGGAACAACAATTTAGATGAGAACGTGCTCGACAACCTTCAGCCACCAAAATGTCTAAGGAATTTGAGCATAGAGAGGTACACGGGTGCAAGGTCTGCAAAATGGATGAACAATGTCAATTCAATCTTCAATCTAGAGCAAATCGAATTGGAAAATTGCTTGGAGTGGGAAACTCTTCCTCCTTTCGGGCAACTTCCCTCCCTAAAGTTTCTAAAACTTGTTGACATGCCGAAAGTAAAATGGCTGGAAGGTAAATTTAATGGGAATGATAAATACCGTGCTTTTCCTTCGCTAGAGGTGTTACGTATTTACAGATTAGAAGCATTAGAGGATTGGTTTGAGGCAGGAGTAGCTGCTGAAGACGGATGTTTGTTTCCTTGCTTAACTTATCTGGAGCTACGTAACTGCCCGAAGTTGAAAGAGTTGCCCTCTTTGCCTTCTGAGCTCAAGAGCTTGACGATATGTAGAACTGGGTGGACAACTTTGAATTTTTGTACCAATTCAAATCCTATTCCCCTTGAATCATTATATGTCCGTGACTGTCCAAACATTACATCTCTTCATCTGGCTGATGAAATAGAAAGACTTGCAGCACTAAGAGAGTTGGAAATTAGAGATTGCCCCATTCTGATCTCTCTCGGAGAAATGCAAACCAGTAATAATTGCCATCTCATGCTCAGCTATCTTAGAATAAGTGATCCATTGGTGTTGCTAATGGAGCCATTGAGAAGTATCGCCTCCTTAAAAAACCTGACTATTGAGAATAATGATGAGCTGGATTCATTTCCAAATGAGGCGGAGCAGTTGTTTCTGAAAAATAGGTCATCTCTTTGTGAGCTGGATTTCAAATATCTCAAATCCTTAGAGTCTCTCCCTTCCTCCTTGGAAAGCTTATCTTCACTTCAGAGCCTACATATTCATGAAGTTCCTATGCTTCCGGAATTACCGAACCTTCCACCCAATTTAGAATTTCTATCAATAATTTGTGCGGGATGTCATCCAGAGTTTAAGGAGCGCTATAGAGAGGATGGAGGCTCCGATAGGCACAAGATTGCTCACATTCCTCATATGGATATTGTACTTTTATGTAAATTTCCTTGAAGAATGTAATCTCCGCGTGAACCAGTTTGTATCACTTAATGGATGTACTCAATTTTATTTATGTATCATTTGATGATCCTTTTATTTATACTAGTAAAGATATTTGTACATTAAATACATGTGATTAAAATTTAAAAATAAAAAATTAATATTATATATTTTAATTATATTTTCATTATTAAGATGAAAAAAAAATTTATTATTATAAATAATTATAATCATTATGATAAATTTTATATGATTATGTAAATAGTTTTATATTACATGGATTTTCAATAATTCATTAATAATCTTGATATTAAATTCTATTTATTAATTAATAAACATAATATTTATTTTTTCACTTGGATTTCTTTGAAAGTTATAAGTTTTTTTTTTATTTGCACATTAATAAAATTTTAAATATTAATAATAAAACAATTTTAACATAATAAATTTGAGAGAGAATTATTTTTTTATTCATTATATTTCATTTAAAATAATAACTTCATTTGTTTTCTTTTGTGATATGTTCTTCAAAAGAGTAGAAGTGGAATATATATACAGGTAGAAAGAAGAGAAAAGTGGAGCTCCTTAATTAATTAGATGGAGGTTGATAAAGGAATCATCAACCAAGAACTCCGGCCAGAAGTATTTGAATTACTGTTCCCTCTGCCCTCACAGCTTGAAGTGCTATAGGCATCGCCTGGGTTTGACATATCAATCAGTGGAGGCAGAGTTGACAAAGGAGATTCCATTAATGGGAGCTTGCTTTCCTCATAGTTTAAGTTTTCATTGCTCAAGAGAGATTGGTAGTCATAGCTCATTGGTAATTCCTTATGTTTTGTTCAATGGGATAAGAAAAGAGTGGTTGAGAGTTCAAGAAGCTGTCAATGGATTCAAATCCTGTGTTTGAGGGAGCTGATTGGAGGAAATGCCAATAAGAATTATAATTAGTTTCTTCTTCAAGTGCGTGTTCTAATAATTCTTGATCTCATTATTAATACCGCCCGAAAGATGAGTTGCTATAGCTGACCATCTGGAAAGAAATGAAGAGAATGTTTCATTAATCTGAGAATAAATTGCTGCTATGTAGTTATATGTTTCCATTTCACCGTGGGCCCATTTGGTTGGTAGAAGTTAGAAATCATTGTCATTTTACTTTATCCCAACTCTTTGGAGTCTTTTATAAATTCTAGTTTTACACTTTTGCTGTGAGTGTTATCTTAAGTTATAAACTTATTATTTACAGATATTTTTTTAAAAAAATGTATTGATATTATCTTGGTTGTATATATATATATATATTTCTTCCTAAGCCATTAACACTAACTTTATTAATACATATATGAGTTGTATTTTCTAGCTTTCATTTTACGTACATGTCTATACCACCTAAGATTATTTTTAATCACCTAACCTCTAACAGATGCTACTTCAACAATTTATATAATATATTTATTTTTTCTTTCTAATTTCATGATACATCTAACTTAAGATTCTCATTTCTATATGCACAAGTTAGATATCAATAGTCTTTTATTTACTAAATGCTTAGATCTATAAAGCATAGTACGATCGATCTAATTATTATTTTATTAAATTTATCATTTAAACCTCCATAATATCCTTTTATTTTGTAACACTCTTGAGATGCTTCTCTATTTTTAATTACTCAATCTTAATTCTAGAGATTTTATACTCACTTATTTTTGCATTCTTCCATATAATAACTCTAATAAAGTTGATCTTATCACGCATTCCTTTCACTTAAAAGGTAATTTAAAAAAAAAAAACATACTTTAAAATTTGGAAAATATAATAGGTTATACAATTTAGTGAATGCAGCTAGAAATCGTTATTGATTTTAAACCACACAAACACCTTAGAAATCCCTAACATGTAATGATTTCAATTTACATAGAAAATGAATAAAAAAAGAAATCATCATGTTCTAATCATGTTTACTATATATTTACAAATAATAAAAGAGAGGCTATGCGTGGAAAATATTAGTTACTTGTTGCCAAGGATAAATTAAACTAATTAGATGAATTCAAGAGGTAATAATAAGGATAATAAACTAATTGAATTGGTCTGATAGCATGGAGATCAATCAGGATAATTAATTATAAGCATAATAAGGTATTCTTATAAGTCATTTTTTATTAGCAAAAAACTAGACAATGTTTATTTATTTAATTAAAAAATTAGTAGACTAATTAACTATTTAATTGGATCATTAATGAACAATTAGCTAGGATAAAAACATCCACATTAAAAAAATTATAAATAGATAAAATTAAATAATCAAACTTGATAAATAAATCAAGATGACGTAGAAAATAATTATATTTATTTGAAATTAATGGAATACAAAGTCTTCATGTGCAGCATAAATATAAAAATATTTAATGTTTTGAAAGCCTATTCTAATATAAATTATACTAGAAAAAAATTGATATAAATTTAAGACATTTACAACAAAAAAAGGTCCAATCAGAATCAAAAGACTGCAAAATACAGAGTTAATCAATCTGGTTAAGATTTCATTTGGTACAGCTTTTTTATTGCTTTTTTAAAACAACTTTTTAGTACAAAAATTTTTTGAGTTATAAACTTTTGTACTAAAAAATTGCTTTAGAAAACAGTAACGAAATTATCCCAAACAAAACCTAAATGAAATGACAATAACTAAAATGATCAATGAAAAAATATGCTTTAAGAAAGAGACAAATAGTGATATTCATCATAACTTCCTCAATCGCAGGCCAGCACACCATAATTACAGAGGCATAGAATGCAGAAAGAGATCATTTGTGTAGATTGTTCAATGCTGATCTAAAGCAAATTGTGACAAAGAAGAATCATCTACCTTGCTTTCAAAGCTTTGCAACATTAAGAAGGTGGATCAGCTAAAAGTTTCTTTGATAATCTACTCCATAACATGATCTCTCCAAAGATGCAAGCTAATAGGCTGGTTTGCATGCAATTAATTTTAATTTATTAAATCCTATCATAATTTATTAGCTTTAATATAATTTTTATTAAGCAAATTTTCTACATAATTTATTAAATACTATCATAATTTTAATATATGTAGCAAATTTTCTATATATCTACAAAAGAAAACTTCCCCAACCATTAGATACTAATTTGCAGGGGGAGTAAAAAAAGCGGATCATATAGAGTTGGCTCCCATGGCCATGTAGATACTTCCCACTCAACTATTTCTCTTTTCAAAAGCTATATTGGAAATGCGTTCCTTGTCAAAAAGCCACTATATAGGGTCCAATCGCTTCCATGTGGCTTTCCTTTGAGAAAAGAATTGAATTCTGGCAAAAAGTTGTCCGAGATAATTAACCATTATGCCCTCTGTTTTTAATTTAATAATATTATTGGTATCACTTGGATCATCATTAATGGGTGGATTATGGCATATTAATCTTGTTGCGGGCTAGGATATTCGCGGCGGTAGAGTGAATAAATTTCTTGTCTTAGTAATGCATAGAAATCTAGCATACAAACAGAAAGAGAAGTAAAACACCCAATCTTTTTTACGTGGAAAGCCCAAAGAGAGAAAAATCACGGGGGCCTCATCCAGGTGAAAAGATTCCACTAAATTTGAGTGAATTATAAATATTGACCAGTCCCGTACTTAGGAACGATGAAATTACAGTAGTTTGGAGAGTTAGGCCAAGGTATGGACTGTTAGGTGGAAGTCCGTCAGCATCCGGCCGACAGAAGTTCAGCTGACGAGGAAAGATCCAACAAAGGCCGGGTGAAAGTCCGATGGTACTCGAATGCTAGGTGGAAGTTTGGAGGCTATCGGTGGTGATCATACGAAGGTAGGGCTGAAGTATGAATGCAGTCATCGTCCGGGCGGTGGTTCGATGAGGTTGGGATGAAGTTCAACAGCTGTCGCCAGCCAGGCAAAGGTCCGAAGACGCTCGGCGGCCGGCAATGGTCCGACGAATGTCGGACTGAATCCCGGCGATGGTCGGTGAAGGTTTGACGGTGGATGGCGGCAGGGCCGTGGTCCGACGAAGGTCGGGCTAAAGTCTGGTGGCGATCGTCGGTCGGGTGGAAGTCTGCGGCAATCGGCGACCGAGCGGTGGTGCTGGAGATCTTGAAGCTTCAGAGCTTTCGCAATTTCTAGCCAAAGATCCTTTTTCATGTAGAGAGTGAGGGTTTATTTATAAATTTTCATGAGTGGCACACCCCGTAAATATAGAGAAGATCCAGGGTAGGTTTGGAGTGCTCAATCGGATGGCCTGTATTAATTCCCCGATTATAGAGTGTTTATCAGATATTTGAGTGTCTGAATGATATCAGAATTTGATGATCTTAGGCTCTTTGGATTCGTCTCGTCGAGCCGCTCGATTTGACTATACGCATGTCACGTTTGAAAATTGTTTGGTAATCCAAATTGTAGTTTGAACTTTCCAAAAGCGCTTCGAGTCATTGATTTGAACCCATTTGAGCTTGAATTTTGTGTCGTTGGGTTTGTATTTTTTAGACAAACATTTTGACTATAAGTTTGCAGAAATCAGAGTTATGATCACATTTTTAATTTCGAAAGCTTAAAATTCAATTTTGCCTCGAGATTCATGCTTAATCAAGACGATTTTTAGTGGCATATGAAATCTATTTTTCCCCTTGCGTTGAATGCACATGAAGTTCAACTAATTTCTATTATGATATTTATGGTTCATGTATGTTAATGTGTGGAAGATGATTTCAAATAAACTGAAGGATCTTGCAATCAAAGAATATTTCTACAGTAGTTTGCTCGACCAGTTTATTCCAACAAGTCTTTCAAAACTTTTTATCTTATTATGAAATTCACTTATATCTGATACCTTGAAGGTTTATTATGATTTATTTTCCCCATGCTTGTATAACACACAACTTTTGGTTTGTAGGATTTATTATAAAAAGGAGATTTACAAAGCAAATTTATTGAAAAGCAACTTACAATTTTTTAATACAAATAAAATATTTCTGTTTTTTTTTTTTTTAAAGTTGCATGGATTGCATTAACAAGAAGGAAAGAGTAACAGATACAAACTAAATGCAACTCTCATATTCCTTCTTCAATATTTGGAATAAAGAAGAAGGAAAATCAGAGGAGATTAAAGAATCAAAACAATAACTGTTATTTAAAGCAATATTAGCACATAGGTCTGCAGCTTTATTAGAATTCCTGGAGGTATGGTTAAGGACGACCTTGTTGAAATCTTATATGAACGATAACTTCTCAGTAATCCAGTTCTTCTTGGAATTCGTAGCAGTATCATGCAAGAATTTGATGACATTATAGTTGTCACCTTCAATTATAAGCCCTTTGTAATCAAACATCCAATCTTTGATGTAGTCTTTTAAAGTAAACACTGCTTCAAGCTCTAATTGGTTGATGTCTCAATGAATCCTCTGATTTCCAAAGGCAAGTAACATTCTACCTTTAGAGTCCCGAACAACACCTCCAACGCTAGCAAGATTAGAACCAAGTAAAGATGCATCTACATTTCTTTTAATCCATTCTAGAGGTGGGGGATGCCAAGAATTATCAGACTCACAAAGGAGGGAAGCATCCCAGTTGACTAGCAATTGATTGTTTCTAGTAGCAGAAAAAAGAATAGATGCAGCAGTTACCGAAATGGGCTTGCAGTTATTACCATGCTTCACTTCATTCCTACAGTTCCAAGAGAAAAAAACTGCTGTACAATAAATCTTGACAATATTCACGTTGGATTTAGTGAGGATACGAAGTTGTTGAAAGCAATCTTCAAGCGAACGAAAAACAGGAATACAGAGCCCCCAAGATCTCAGCATAATAATGATTTCAGTGAGAAATTTGCAATGAACTATAATATGAGACCCATCTTCCACTTCAGGACATCCACGAGCGCATTTGTCACAATTGCTAAGCTTTCTAAATTTAAGCTTTCTAAATTTAAGGATTTCATTAGTAGGGATAGCAAACCTACTCATCCTCCACCAAAAAAGCTCAACTTTGGGTTTGAGTTTCAATTTCCACAACCACTTAGCAAAACCATCATCATCTAAAAAATTCTGATACTTAATACTTTCAGAATATGCTAAGGAAGTAATAGATTTACCAGATATTTGATAAAGCAACTCCATGTTATCTTCTTCACCATCATTTATAACAGTTGTGTAAAATAAGATCTATCATGCTGCTGTTGAAGTACCTTGAGAGCTCAAGGTGATTCCAGTTTCCATCCTTTGTGATAAAGTTACGCAGCAATAAATTTTAAAGCCCATTACAATCTGCAAGCATAGGCCACTTATTGAAGCATTTATCAAGCAACCAAATGTCATTCATGACATTAATATTTTCACCATTAACAATCCTCCACTTAACAATTGACTTGAGAGAAGAGGCACCATTTAAAATGATAGCCCGAGCAGCGGAGTGGGAGGTTGCTCTATTGCCAAGAATAACAGAACCATATTTAGCAGCCATACACTTATATAAAAGTGTTGTAGGATTATGAAAGAGCCTCCACGCAAGCCTAGCACGCAGGGGGACCTATTTTTTTGACAGCAGAATACATACCCATACCTCCAAAAGCTCTAGGAGTGCAAAGGTTATCCCAATCAATATAATGAAGACTCTTTTTCCCTGGGTTGTGATGCCAGATAAAATCCCTGCATAAACGATCAAGTTCAAAAAGAATACTCTTAGGGATCAAAGAATGAGTGGAGATAAAGGTCGGTAATGATAACAAAGAAGTCTTAGCTAAGACTATTCTTCCAGCCATAGAAAGAAATTTAGCCCCCCATGAGTTGAGCTTATCCAGAGCATGATCTATCACAAACTGAAAATCCGTTTTGGTCAAAGTTCTAAGAGCAATATTGGTTCCCAGGTAATGAAGATCGTTCACCACCACCTTAAACCCAAATTTATTGCCAATTTTCCGCTTCAAATCAGATTTAACAAATTTTCCAATGAAAATTTGGGATTTGGAATGATTCAATCTCTGCCCAGTCCAGCTACAGTAAACTTTGATTAACTTCATCATAGTTTTAACTTGGGAGGTAGAAGCAGTACCAAATAAGAGCACATCATCGGCATATAATAAGTGAGTAATTATTGGCGCTCTTGGAGAGATTTGAATACCCAAAACAGATCCTCTTTGCTTGATGACGCTAGTAAGAAGTTGGGAACACATGATGAAAAGATAGGGTGACAAAGGACACCCCTGTCTGAAACCACTTTTTGCATCAATCCAACTAGTGGCTTTACCATTTAAAAGTACAGAAAATCTTACATTAGTGACACATTCCATGATTAATGATGAGTATTTAACAGGAAAACCAAACCAATCAAGAACATGCTCCAACGTCTTCCAACACATGCTATCGAAAGCCTGTGCCATGTCAAGTTTAACAGCCATAAGACCTTTCTTATTCTTTGAAATTTTGAATTTGTTGAAAATTTCAAGAGCAAGAAGACAATGATCCGACATGGATCTACCCGGTATGAAGGCAACCTGTTCCTCAGAGATTAACTTGGAAATGCAACGCTTAAGCCTGTTAACTAGCATAGTTGAAACAATTTTGTAAATTGTTTGACATAAACTGATTGGGCGAAAATTAGAAGGCAAGATCGGAGAAAAAATCTTGGGAATAAGGACAACCAAAGTGTCCTTCCAAGCACCATTCATACAGCCATTGGTAAAAAAATTTTTAATAGCTCTCCAGGCTACCTCACGGATGATCTCCCAATAAAATTTGAAAAAAGAGGCAGTTGAACCATCTAATCCAGGGGATTTGTTGGTACCTTGATTAAAAACTGCTGTGTGAAATTCAGATTCCATGAATTCAGCCTCCAAAAGAATTTTATCCTCCTCATCAAGCATCTGATTTGGATCAATGTGAGGCCAATTCAGAGAGTTGCAATTCTGAGGCTTCCATTTATCTTCAAAGAATTTCAGAAAAATTCTCTCAATACCTTCCATATCTTCCACCATATTATTATTTTCATCCTTTATTTGTCTAATAAGGTTACCATTTCTCCTGGCAGTGGCGTGAGCATGAAAAAACCGAGTGTTAGAATCTCCTTCCTCGTTCCATTTGGTCTTGGCACGTTGATTCCACCATAATGAGATCCTTAGCAAAGTAATATTAAGCTCATGAACCTTGCCTCTTAAAAGATTAAGATCACTGGACTTAAACCACCATCTTCAGATTCTTTTTGTTGCAAACTAAGAATATCTCTTTTCAAATCTTCTTTTAACTGATTCAGATTCTTACAGGTATTCTTATTCCAAAAGAAAAGAGATTTTAAAGATCTCTTGACCTTTCTATTAAGAACATCAGCTTCATCACCATAATCATTTCTCCCCCAAGCCTTCGCATCAATTTTCCAAGTAGCTGGATATGATCTCCAAGTGTCTTCAAATCTAAAAATCTTAGTTGAATCCCTGATAGAATTCCCAAGGCCAAAAACTATTGGACAGTGATCAGAAGATATCCTAGCTAGGTGCCGAATAGAAGCTGAAGGGACTAGCTGAAGAGCAAGAGAGTTTAGCAAACAACGGTCAAGACGTTTCCCAAATCCTGACAGCACCTTGCTTGTTGTTGCACCAAGTAAATTTAGGACCAATCACCCCAATATCATGGAGGTCATGCTTAGCCATAAAAAACTTCATTTCCTTGGTTCCATTAGACAAGCAAAAACGTTTACCTCCTCCTTTTATCTTCTTTTGAAAGAAGACAATTGAAGTCACCGCCAACCAAAGTGGGAATATCTTCAGACAGTAAATCTTCCAAACTGTTCCAAAGTTCTCTTCTACCTTGATGGGTTTTATGTCCATACACCATAGCCACATTCCAAATACCTTTGTTGGGAGTTTTTAAAGAACCAAAAACTTGTTGAGGAGAATGTGAAATAACAGTAAAATCAGCCAAGCAACTTTTCCACAGAATCAAAATACCTCCAGCAATGCCTTCCACCGGGTGATGGAAAAAATCAATCTGCACCAATGATTCTGTTTACATCTGCTCTAGCAATTGAAGCCATTTTAGTCTCAGCAATACCAATAAAAAAGACAGAGTTATCTTTAACTACTTCTTTGAGGTAGAGGGATGCCTCACTTTTCTTTATCCCTCTACAATTCCAAAAAACAAGTGAAGACATTATTGAACAGAAGGGGAAAAGTCCCCGACTTTTTTTTTGCCTTTACCTTCGGCTTTTCGCTTTCTGGACCAAGGTTCAATTGGACCCAAAAATTTCAACTGAGGCTTGTTTTTTTGCTTGGTTGAGATCAGCATTTCTGAGAGAGTAATTTCTGAAGCAGGTTTTTCCGATTGTTTTTTAAAACCATCTTGAGCGTTAGAAACGGGAGCAGAATTACTGGCTTCTCCTGCTTCAACAGTAGCTACCATTGTTTCAATTACATCCTCAGATTTGGCTAAAACAAATTCCAAATCTCCATTTTTTTAGTATTGGCAATGTATTGTCTTCAGGTGTTTCAACTATGTCTGCATCACCTTCTTCTTGTATATCAGAAAAAACCTTTAGAATCTCAAAACTATTAGACAAACTAACGTCTTTTGCAGGAGCAATGTTTTGAAGATTCTTAGGCTGGTTTTCAACTTCCAAATTTCCTTCAGAAACAGGTAAGAGTGGAGCCTTTGCTATAGTTGCTTCCTTTTTCCAAGGACCCTGTCGATTTCTGGATTGGTTAGGCCTGTTTTTGAATTTGACATGTATCCATGGTCCATATTCCTCCAGGTTGTAATGCTGAGGAATGTCTTGAGTGACTTTTCCTTGAGAATCAGAGTTGTGAACAACCCGAGCATTAGTGACTGATTCCGGACAAGATGATTGCAAATGTCCAATTTTTGCACAGCCAAAACAGAGCATAGTGAGCTTTTCGTACTCAACTTTCTGAAAAAATCTGCCATTCATACCATCTACCCAAACTCCAGTAGGAAGTTTAGCTTCTAAATTAATACGCACACAGATACGTGCATATTCCCTCTTACTCCAACTAAAGGAGTTACCATCAAAAAACAAAGGCATGCCAATTCTGGAAGCAATCAGAGCCATGCTAGTCTCATCCCAACAATGCAGAGGTAGTTGGGGAAATCTAATCCATACAGGAGCTGTTAAGCCTTTAAGGGAAGAAGGAGAAAATGACGGTGACCACTTGTCCAGACCGACGATATGGCCACCAATATACCATGGTCCACCACTGAGAACTTCTTCCATAGCGATTGAGGATTTGAACGAACAGAGTATCGAGTTAAAACCCAATGAGGTTAAATGAAAATTATCAAATCTGCCCCATTGCTTACGTAGTTCAATGCTGCATACCGAAAAAGGAATATTCTTACCTAAAACCTTTAACACAATAGAATTGTTAAGAATTCTCGAATTGGCCTGTTCTTTCTCAGAATTTAGCTTAACCGCCTTTCCATCCAAAGACAAATCGATGATGCTAGAATCAAAATTGATCTTGATGCGTTGAGGTTTCTTCCACGCATTAAGAAATGACTCTTTCGGTTTGTCGTTCTTCTTTGTATCATTTTCGTTCAATGGAACAGTAATACCCGATGAATCAGGGTTTTCAACCGGAATTAAACCCTCATTTAAAATCTTGCAGGAAGAGATATCGACAATGGCTTCTTTCGATATTGAAGGAGATGAGTTCAAAGAATGAAGCATTCTTTGGTCCAGCGTTCCAAAACTTAACCCATTGGCAGAAGAGCCATCTTCTTGAACAACCTCGCCGGAGGTGATTGAAGGAACAACCACCTTCAAACCAATAACAGCAGGATTCGAGATAACAAGATGATCCTTATGGCCAGGATCATCAATGATACATTGCGAATTGATTTCAGATATAGGATTCAAGAAATCCTTATTCCACCGATTGGTGGAAATCGTGGATGAAGGAGAGACTGGACAAACAGTCGGAGGATGATTATCGGTCAGAAGATGACAATCAGGAGGATCGGGGGGCGGACAACCAGCGTCCGCCATGATCTGAAACGAGAAAAGCCCGCGAAAAAAAGCAAATCAAACTTTCTCTCTCTAGAGCAAAACCCAGAGCTTCTCTCTCTAGAGCGTCGGATACAAGCCAGTAATTATAAAAAAAATATTTCTGTTTTGCGTTAGCTTTTTGTTGCTGTGAACCAGGTAAGAAAACCAAATAAATGATCCCTAAACATATAATATTTGGGTTTTATTAGGATTCGTTAACTGCGTCAATCTGGTTTAAATTAAAGATATCTTCATAGTATTTATTACTTGGTATTTCAATTTTTCATATTTGAATTATACAAATTAACAAATGAAACTATTTCATTGTCATTATAATGGCAGTCTAATGGCTCATAATTTTCTGTCATCCATTAATGGGTGGATTCTCTGTTTGAATTTGATAAATTATATTATGACTCAGTTTGTCTTTTCCCATGATATAATGTGTATTAATAGAGAAGCCTCTTCTCCGTTAGCCATATGCATAATGTGTACGTGAAAAATATGTTTATAAATTTTTTATTTGTAAGCCATATGCATAATGGCTAACAAATGTGTACGTGAAATTTGTTATCAAAATGAAATGAAGCATATTTGAAGTTTTAAAATGCATTTTCTTAAAAGATGTTATCATATATAAATCTATGGTATGTTTATGCAGTCTAATTTTCTTAAAAAAGTTCTTTTTATGATTTTATTAGTCAAGAAATAAAAAAAAAATCATTATATGTTGTATTGTTAGAAGTAGAGACAATTTTGATACATACTTCATTAGAACCCATATAGCGTTGTTGATTTATGGATTACAGGGTGTTATGATATGCTTGTTCAATAGTTTTATATTTTAGTACTATACTTGCTCGATCTCAAATTATGAATTCGTTTGATGGGCTGATGGGTATATTTGGTCTTAACAAATGCATCTAATATTTCCAACTTTGATTGAATATTTATTTATTTTTAAAACTCTTACATGGGCTGAATTTAAGTCATATTTATTGCATTATATAGTCTTTTTATTCCCCTTACATCAATTTTGCTTATGTTTTAACTCTTGCATTCCTTTTCATGAATGTGGAGATTTATATAATTTGATGGCTAAATATTATTTTTAAACATATATCTATTATGTTGACCTATCATTGTCTTAAAATTATTCTAATTTTTTTTTTCAATTCGCTCTCTCGTGGTTTGCATTTGGTTTTGGAGTCTCTATTCTTTCAGCTTCAAAGATTAGGTAATGAAATTTATGTTGTTGAATTGCATTATTTTTTTTTTTGTTGCTTGTAATTATGATACATTGCTTTTCATTATTTTGTTATTTGCAATTACTTTACAATTAATTGAATATTTCTTTGTGCTAAGATTGACAATATTAAATTTTTATTTTCTTATTTATATTATATTTTTCTTACATATTCACCCTTGCTCATGAAATATCAACCAATACTCAAACTTTTATATTGCAAGTATGTCATGACTACACATGTCAATGCTTATTAAGAAAGACTCTAAAATATGAAGAATGTTTTTGCAAGATATTTAGTATGTATAAGCTTACAGCTTCAACCATACGTATTTAAATATACATAACAGTTCATGTCAGTGAAAGCGAAAATAAATAGAAAGTGTAAAACATAAATGTCCATATTGTAATTGTAGAAATAGAAACCTTATAGCTAAAAGATTTGTTTTGGCAACTCTAGAGTTTGAGATTTCCCACATAAAATTTAGTATAAGAGATTAAAGCAAATGATAATACAACAATCGAGTATTTCAAAGAAATCATCAAGAATTAAAAGGAACCATCAAGAAATTCAATTCATAAAAAATCAACAAGCCATTAATTTTTTTATAGCAATTCACGTCCCAATTGTGTCAAATTTGGCCAAAATACTTATAAAAAACTGAAATAATTAGAAAAACAAAAGATGAAGAAAGCAGCCTTCAAAGTGAAGAAAATTCAAATATAGTGCCATTACAAGAAGATGAAGAAGCCTTGCTTTTGACCTACAGAAAATTAGAAAAACAGAGAACTACCAAAATGGAAAATAGTATAAGGAAAAACATTCTAGCCTTCTCATAGCAAAATCATGCCTTTACATTTTCCCCTCACTCTCATGTAATACAATAGTTTATATATATATATATATATATATATATATATATATATATATATATATATATATATATATATATATATATATATATATATATTATACTTAGGTATCTATATACGATTTGATAAGAGTTGTTGTTGTCCAACGGTTGGATGAGCTCCAGTACATATGAACATGCAGTGGTAGAGGTAAGTGGAGCAGATAACATACAACCCAATAATTGATATTGAATAATTATGTATAATTACTTATCAGCTGCCCGAAAGTTAACTATAGATTTAGATAATTACATAATAATTGTGGGGTTGTAAAAGGCACAATGATTATTTGTCTAATCTATCTTTTGATTAGATAAAAGCAAATTGTTGTTCTCTTCTTTCATCGATCATATAATTCAAAATTTATTATTAATTTGTTTAACATCATTCATATCTATTAATTATATTGTTAATAATTTTTATAGATATACTTGACATTAAAGGTAAAGAAAAATAGAATGCGACAGACATCAATATACTAAAATGTCTACTCAAGAGAAGTGAAGAAAAACACAGGCCATCATTCTTGCTAGAAAAAGAAGAAAGCAATTTTCAAATCTTGAAATTGTTTGTTTTCCATCATCCTCACATTCTATAGGTAAATTTCTTACAATTGTTATATATATATATATATATATATATATAACAACTTATGAAGTGTCAAATATCAAAGATGTGATTATAGAATATGATTCAAACATGTCAGAAATGCTTGTTCTTCAGGAACCACATATATGTTGCTATTGTAATGCAACAAAAATTTCAATATAATCCACCAACATTTTGTTATTATAATGAAGAGTTATTGCTTGCTCAGGCAAAATGTCCCTGAACAACTTTATGAATTATTCACGTCATCTTCATTTGAATCAAAAGAATTTAGAGCTAAGGTTAGAGGATATAATAATATATTCTCATTCACATCTTTTGGAGCTCATAATTATAAAGATTTAACAAATTCAAGACAAGTGATTTGCACATTTAGAGCTCAAGGACAAATTTACCATACTCTATCACCTATTGCAAAAGGATCAAGTGGCCCATATTATTTTCAATTATATATTTATGATACTGATATTGAAGCAAATAATAGAATGAATGTTATTGAAGATCTTTTTTTTTTTAAGGGGCGGGGGGGGGGGGGGGGGGGACCCACCAAAGGGGCCTACTGTTGACCCCTACATAGAAAACCATGCGAAAAGAGGTGAAAAAGATAATTTAAGTAATGTGTGCTATGACAAAATGCATCACTTAGGGGTTCAAATGACCTCTGAATGCTGAATGGATGGTATCGTTGTGATCAGGACACTGAACTCTGCTAGGTCGAGGCCCCTCGCAATTGAATCGGACGAGATCAGTCAAAAGGGATGACCGACACCCAAAATTAAAGTGCAAGTCTGATCAAACGATCCCAGATCGACGAACAGACTTCATCGTTGCTTCTGGAATGTTGCCAACCTATGAAAATTGCATTTTGTTTATTCCATTTGGAGTATCTAGATTGGTAGCACAAGTCCCAATGTAATGCAAAGATGCGCATATCGAGGAAAGGGGTCTCAAAGACGCTCGGACGACATCCAATTGACAAACGGATAGCACCTTTGCGTTCGGAACGTCGTCGACATTCATAATATATATTTTATTTTATAAATTTGGATCGTCTGAGATGGTGGCGAATTTCTAAGCAATTCAAATATGATATAAAGGCCTGCGTTACGACGGAAACAAGGCCTCGAAGATGCTTGGACAACGTTCGATCGACAAACGGATAGCACCTTTGCGTTCGGAACGTCGTCGACATTCATAATATATATTTTATTTTATAAATTTGGATCGTCTGAGATGGTGGCGAATTTCTAAGCAATTCAAATATGATATAAAGGCCTGCGTTACGACGGAAACAAGCCTCGAAGATGCTTGGACAACGTTCGATCGACAAACGGACAGCGCCATTATGTCCGGAACGTCGTTGACATTCAGGATATACATTTTATTTAATAAATTTGGATCATCCGAGATGGTGGTGAATTTCTATGCGATTCAAATATGATATAAATGCATGATTTACAACGGAAATGAGGCTTCGAAGACGCTCGGACGACGTCCAATCGACAAACGGACAATGCCATTGCGTCTGGAACGTCATCGACATTAAGAGTCAACATTTTATTTGATCAAATTGTATCATTTGAAGTGATGTCGCAAATTTCAAAGGCCATCCAAATATGATGCAAAGGCACGCATTACGAGGGAAATTAGCCTTGTTGGTGACAAAATGATGTCCGATTGCAAAACGGATAGCGTCGTTGTGTCCGGAACGTCGTCAACATTAAGAAAATGTTTTTTTAATCAATTTAGATAGTTTGAGGTGGTGGCACAAATTCCGAGATGATTCAAATACGACAATACGCATTTCGATAAATATGAGGCCTCGACGATGTTTGGACGATGTCTATCGCAAAACGGACCGCTTCATTGCGTCTGGAACGTTGTCAACCTTTAAAAACTATATTTTTTATTCAATTTGGATCATTCTAATGAGTGACACGAAATTTCGAGACAACACGCATCACGAGAGAAATGAGACCTCGCTGATGCTCGAATGACCTCCGATTAACGAACGGACTACGTCATTGGGTCCAGAACACCTTCAATACTATGAATGTGCTGCTAATTTGTTTGAATAAGGTTTTGCGCGCAAATCTAAACAACAAGCATTTCGAGGGAATTAAGCCTCTTCGCCACCAAAACGATGTCCGATCGCAAAACGGACTGCGTCGTTGCGATTGGGATATCAGCAATACCCTAAATACACTATCAATTCATCTAATTTCTTTATTCGACGAGATCGACATGAACTCCAAAGAAATTACACACATTATGAGACGATTGTACACATTTCGAGATGAATACACCTTAATCGAGACTATTTTGGGGGCCATGATCAAACTTTCAGCATTCTGATTTGTTAATAAATTTAATAATAATATTTTATTATTTAATATTATTATTAAATCTAATTATATCGGAAGTCAAAAGATATTTCAAATCACATTAATTTGATTACCTCAGACTGTCGAAAATCTCTGTAAAATCCCGTCGTTTGCCCGTCCTTCCCCGCGTGAGAACTGCTTCACTCCCACACTAAAGCACTGGAAAGTCTTTAGCTTTCATTTTGGACACAGCTTCCTTCTTCCCTTCTCTTTTTGCAATCCACTGCTTAAGTCCCAAAGCAAAAAAAAAAAAAAAGCCACGATATCTTCCAGGCCTAGCTTATGGATCCTTATCCGCCTCCCACAGTGGATCACGCTCAGAATGACGCGGGAGCTGAGACATCAATTATAATAAACTTCAGGCTATATTAATGTCATTTGGTAGTATAGGGATATAAAGGTTTAATGCTTTCTTATTTTGTATGTAGTCTAGTATGATGCTTCCTTTTTCGCTATAAATAGGTAGCCAATGTCTTGTAATAAGGAAAGATTTTGAGATATGAATATGATGTAAGTTTAGTCTCATGTGTTTCCTGTATCCTAAGAGTGATTCTTAGGTGGTGGATCTGTCCTCCAAAAAGTTCTTGGAGCGGTGTCCGGCGACCGTCACCGGATCATCGGCGTGGATTCGTCGAGCCCCCTACCTGGTCGGTGTCATTTGGTATCAGAGCCAATAGGCTCTTCTTGCTCTGTATCCTGAGAATTCCTCAGGTGGTGAAGAGAAGAACCGAAGAAACTCTGACGGACGATCAAGCAGTCGCCAAGCATCCAAGTGGAGTGGCGTCAATTGGTTATTGTAGTTTATTTACCAGTTTTTGAGTTTCTACAGCGACACAGAGTCATCTCCAGCGTGGAGCTTTCCCGAAGAACAATTCTTGTTCATCCAACGATCACCAGCCAGCGAACTGAGCTGAAATTTCCCTCGGGCAAATCATCAAGAAAGCTACTGCAATTGAAGTTTCAGGCTGCGAAGGAGGCAGAAGAGTCTGGAGGAGACGCTCTGAAGGAAATTCCAGCCATCGTCGTTTCTCCCACCACCGGCCGGTGGTGCGCACTAGCATACGCGAGCAGGGCATCCAAGCCAGAACCAAGAAGAAGATCCTTCTTCTCTATTTTGATCCTGTTATCCCCGGCGATCCGGCATCAAATACTAGGCTCACAAGCTTAAGTCATCTCCGTTTTTGCCAACCCCTCTAAACCGGTGCCATTGGCCAAGGTGGCCACAAGTCTGCAACGACAACTGGCGGCGTCCATAAACTATTGCGTTGAGGGAGATCAAGAAATACAAGAAGAGCATGAAGGAAAGAAAGGTGCCTCCTCTATGGTCGTTGCAGGGACCACTTCAAGAAATAGAAATAGAAGTTCTTCAACAAGAAATTATTCGACTCAAACGATGGTTGTCAAGGCTTGAACGAAGGAAGGACGTGAGCCCCTTTTCCCAAGACTTTGATAGTTTCCAATCGCGGAATAATTATGCTTCCATGACGGATTCAAGATCCTTCGTTCCAAATAAATCCTTACGAACCGACGACAACGACGAGGGCCTTGTAGATGATCAGATCTCTTCCATCCTACCCTCGATCGAGTTCAACTTTGAAGAATTTGAAGATCCACTATTGAAATCGTCGTCTTTGCCTATCTTTGATGAACCCATTTACGACGTGTATGATGACGACATGCTCGGTGGAGTTCTTGATATTGATCAGCCCGCATATGATGATCGATGATGAGGGCAAAATGGATGGCCAGCCGGAGCCAAATGTCCAATCGGAACTATTCGCTCACAATGTTCCAAAAGTGATCGATAAAATGGAGATGGCGTCGCCTAAAACAACAAAGGAAACCCTGATGCTCCACTTTCCCATAACTTCACCCTTCTGTGAATACATAGCAGTTAATGATGGCTATCTTGCCAAGCTTCTTCCATATGCTCCTCTTGACAAAACCTGTATGGTCAGTTATGGTATTTCCATAAATTTGAGGGCAACGCTATACGTTGCAGAGCCAAAAAAAAAATCCAAGGTAATCAATTTTTATTTTGGAGCCGTTGGTCTTGGCACAATAGCACGTGTAAGAATTGCCGAAACATCACAAATTATTGGTGTTGATGTCAATCTAAACCGATTTGAGGGAGAAAGAAAGTTTGGTATAAATGAATTTATGAATCCCAAGGATTATGATAAGCCAATTCTACCTGCTTATACTACTCTTGAGATGTTGAAGATTGGTAGGCAAATTGATACCGGATGGACCTATCCTAACTGGTTTAGCCAACCAAATCCGCCTCCTTAGGGTGGCCAACCGGATATTTGCCTATGAGCCTGAAGTTTCTCCTACCCCGGTAGTATGACGTCGGAGCTGAGACGTCAATTGTATTAAACTTCAGGCTATATTAATGTCATTAGGTAGTATAGGGATATAAATGTTTAATGTTTTCTTATTCTGTATGTAGCCTAGTATGATGCTTCCTTTTTGGCTATAAATAGGTAGCCAATGTCTTGTAATAAGGATAGATTTTGAGATATGAATAGGATGTGATTTTAGTCTCATGTGTTTCCTGTATCCTAAGAGTGATTCTTAGGTGGTGGATCTTTCCTCCAAGAAGTTCTAGAAGTGGTGTCCGACGATCGTCACCGGATCATCGACGTGGATTCGTCGAGCCCCCTACCTGGCCGGTGTCATATAAGCTCCCTAAGCTTCCTGAAACCAAATCTCATATCTCCCTGTTTATTCAAAGCTTCCTGCTATTGACTAAACTCCTCTCATTCTTTTCTTAGAACACGCAAAGTAGGAGCATCAGAAGCAGCAGCTTGAGCTTCACGGAGCACGTGAAATGAGAGCCTTGTCTAAAAATGATCTCATTGGGCATGGCAAGGATAAGGAGCTTGTTATGGAGTGGCTGAGGAATCCATCAAATGAGCATCAGGATTCCACCAAGCTCTGCTTTAGCCCGCGGTTTCCTGTACTCACCACTCTCAATCCCACAGTCGAGCACTTCTCTACCTCCCGTCCCTCTACTCTTTATCCTGTATCAAATACTACAAAGCAGCCAAGTCATCATCTATCTGCCCGATTTGGCCCAGTAAACCACACCTCCATCACCTGAAACGGGTTCTAGAGTGTTGATTTTCATCAAACATAGGAGGACAACAAAGAAATTGGTGTCCAGCATCCAGAAGAGAAATCCACTACTGTACAACACATGGAGTTTGGATCTTTCTTTCTACAGCAAGAAGAGAAAGAAAATATCATTTATGTCAAGTATACAATATAAAGAAGCACTGTATTCAACGAAAATGCACATCATGAACTATATCCGGTCATATAGTGCAAGACTATACTATAGGAATTGCTCAAGGGACTGATTCGAGTGGTTATATGCCTGTGACTTTACCTTCAACTTCGGCAAACAAGTTTCCTCCATAGCAGGAGATCAAATCTCAAGTCTCTTCGGCAATATCAATACCTCTCCAACCACACGTTAAACCAGCCGCCGACCTCCAACCGTTTTCCCTGCCGAACACCTGAAGTCCTGTCGTTTTCTCCTCCAACTACTGAATGGAAGTAATATTGCACTTATTTCAAAGGGAGATCTACAGGAGTTTTAAAGCCTGCAATGGTTTGTAGAAACTACAGTAGTCTTCTTTAGCTCTGGTACTTTGCCGATGTCAACAAATCTGCATTCAGCTCTTGACTATTTCTTCCATTCCTTTCAGCAACTTTTCTGCCACTCTCCACGTCAAGTTCTATCAAGGGTCTTGCATTTCCCCTTTCCTTTTGGTCACGTGAGTATGCAGCAAACTGTTTGTTGTAATCGATTACTTCACAACCCATGCTCTGAACTTCAGCCTTTATTCCACATAGAAGGAATCAATAGATTCCTATCTAACATCAAGTTGTGACATTTTAATTGGTTCCTTTGCATCATTTACAGTCTAAACACCACCAAAGAGTCCAACAGCAGCTTGCTGAATTCAAAAGCCCATCTCCCAAACTCAAATCCTCATTTCTAAGCAATCACATTAGCCTGCTTAAGCAAATCTTCCTTCATTCAATGGGGCCAAAACAGCCCATCTTTTCTCCTCTCACAACACAGCCGCTTATACTTCTACTTACAGTAATCTCACATTGCAACGACCCATTGCATAAATTAGCCTAGTTCACAAGCAAAGTCAGCCCACCAATAGCCCAGCTTATTATATTCAGTATATACCTTCCTTCCAAATCTCAAAAATAGGCATCTCATACAGAAGAGAGGATAAACCAATTTTTCTCTTATTTTTATTATTTGTTTATTATAACACATCAATACTTGTGTTAGTTGGGTAATTGTTGTCGCTAGATCTCTACTGTTGACATTAGCATATGTATACTTATGTAAATTCATATACACATGTACACATAGGGGAGAGAGAGAGTTTCAAATAAAAAAAAAAAGAGAAGAAAAAGAAGAGGAAAAAAAAAAGAAAGAGAAAAAAAAGGAGATTTCAAAAAAAAAAAAAATGGTTCTTTTCTCGATGCTTGCAACGGGCCTGCAAACCCCCAAGGCGCTCACGTAGCGTTGTAGGGCGGAAAACCAATGCAATGCTTGCGATGATTTAAGGATCCCTCTTCAATGCTAGCAATGAGCCAGGAAACCCCCAAGGCGCTCAAGTAGCGTTGTAGGGTGGGAAACCAGTGCGGCGCTTGCAGCAAAGGGGATAAAAAAATGTGTTTTTATTTTGCTTTCTTTTATATATAAGTACCCCCGAATGCCCACGTGGTGCAGAGGAGGGAAATCTGTGTTTTTTCTAACTTGTGCTCCATACCCTTAAACGCTCACGTAGCGGGCGGGAATTTTAAATAAAAAATGCTACCGTGGTGTCATTTTGACATCTACCTTAAGCGCTCACGTAGTGTCGAGGGGAAGGTCGCCTCTTGGTTTTTCCCCTAAACGGGGGAGACGCTGGGAGGCTGCCGGAATTTTGACTGAAGATTTAAGGACTTAGACAGAATTTGGACAGATTGAAACTTGTACTTTGACTTGTGCTTGGACTTGAACTTGTGGATAAAATACAAATGACTAATTTTGAACTTAATTAAAATAAAATTGAAATGAGAATATAAATTGATCATAAAATAAAATTTAAATCAAGTTTAATTAAATGAAATTGAAGTGAATCATGAAATTGCACTTGCAAGGACAACAGGAGACTTGGACTCAAGCTAGACTTGTGAACATGAGCTGAACTTGTGCTTTGAACTCAAATAAGGACATGAATTGGGACTAAATTTGGTTGGACATCAAATGAGCTAAATGAAAACTTGAATGAAAATTTGACTATAAATTTGACATAAGCTTTGAACTTGATTCATATATTATGTGAACTTGATTTGAACATAAACAAAATAACTTGTAAGCTTTGACTTTTAAGCTTGGACTTGATTAGAATCAAATCCAAATTAGAAATGAGCATGAGTCTAAGTTGAACTTGAATAAAATAAATAATCAATGGGGTACTTGATTTAAAATATGACATCAAATCTCCAAATGGAATGATAAAGAGTTATCATTCTAATTTGAATGCAAATCCTAACTAAGAAAGTTTCAAGTTATTCAAATCTTATACAAAGCAAGCAAGTACTCATGTATAAGAAATTCTTGACTTGCCACTCATGAGCAACGAAGTTAAGGTGATTTGTAAATATCATATTAAACCTTTGTGAATCATTGGGGCTAATGAGATACCAAAGTTGGGTTTATTTCACCTACAAGTGATGAGGGCAAGATTTAAACTATTCACGCTTACAAGATGAATGGAGTCCACCAAAGCAGAATGTATTCTTATGAGAGACATGTAATGGTAGAAGGTACATTTGTGAGGAACACAACCATGATGATTTGATGATAATCCAATTCCAATCAAATGAGCCGATTCTCTGCAAAGCGAAAAGGGGAAACTAGTATCATTTGAATCTTGAATATGAAAGATATGGAGCAATGCATTGAACTTTTATGGCTTGCACTAACTAAAAATGTTATAGTTATTTGCAAGATAAAGAAATTCGCAGAGGATGAATGCAAAGACAAAGTAGCACCTTCACAATCAACATCTACATGCAAACAAATGAAATGAAATGAAACAAAAATCAAAGATATAAAAATTAGAATGGTATATATAATTGATTGCAAGAAAGATCAACAATGCAAGTCCACCATACCGACCACAAGCAAACATGGAAGAGTTCTCACTCATATAGTAGTCTACTTATGGGTGATGACGACTAATGTGCGGTAGATGCTAAATCATCCATGCAGTTGATAGCCACTCAGTATTAATCAAATACATCAGCCTTCTACAAGCAAAGAGCAAAGATCTGCAACACATACAATCTCTCTACGAAGACAAATGTATGTGCCACTTGCCACTAATGGGTAGATGCAGAAAGACTTCAGTAAATGCAGTATCCTGAAGTTAATTTCAGTCTGTGAAGGAATACATCTACCGACCTAGATGCAGCAGTAGCGGATGTACTGAAAAGATAAAAAATAACAACAAAATGCATGAATAATACTACAAGTGCAAGCTCATACAATCTAAGGAAGGAGATTAGTTAGTGCTCTACGATCCACCTACAGAAAGCAACGAGTAGTGCACAGCAGTCTACCTGTATAAAGCAGCGAACAACTCTATTCAGAAGCTACTATGCCACGCCACCGGATCCACAACATTCGTATTAGCAGACAGAATGCATATATAAATACTTTCAAAATGCCCATACACGTGCACCGTAGATTGTATACACTAGGTACACTAAAGTGATAAATACAATCATAACTAGCATAGGCCCCGGCGAACGTGTTATTGATACACACATGGCATCTAGGGATGCCGTGCGGGTTATTAAATCTGAACCTGATCCTTCTAAGTATATAAAAGGAGTTGATAGTGTTAAATTATAAAATGCCCCCAAACACCCGCAGGGGCTCCGACGAGCGTGTTATTGGTACACACGTGACGTCTAGGGATGCTGTGCGAGTTGATAAGTGAATTCAAGTTTGAACCCGATCCTTCTATATGGATCTATAGGAGTCGAAAGGGTTCGAACCATTAAGCAAATATAAGGTTGTCTCGACCGGTATATTTGTTTTAATACATTCATATCAGGCCTTCAAGGCCTATAACAATATGAATTTACAAACAAATGTATAAAACTTACGAGAAATCCAATCCTCTGTCGATCATTCGATAGAGTTGACAAGATTCAACCAACAAAGAGAAATGACCCCGAACACCCCGATGATGACCATGTTGAATGTAGATCTCAACCGGAGGGGTTTACAAATGCTTTCAAATGCCTCCCAAAAGTCCGTTCCAAACATCCAAAAACCCAAAAATATCAAAAATCTCAAAAAATATTTAAAATTGAAATAAATTCATCAAAATACTTAAAATAAAATTCATCCACCCCGCAACAGTTTGCCAAGGTGGACAAATTAAAATTTATTTCAGCTCACAAAGAGCTAATGCATGGTCAAAAATATCACTAGGATCTATTCTCAAATAATCTCCTACTAGTAAGGATGTGGTATGTGTCCTCTAACCAGCGGTTTACTACCAAATGACACCGTAGGATAAACGGTTATGATCCGGGGCCCTCTGAACCGAGTGTTTTTATCGCCAAATGGCACCACGAAATACCGGTTATGGCCAGCGCCAATACGCTTCTTAATTGCATCAAATCCTTGAGATATGAATCAATAGGATATGATCGATAGGGCATAAAGCCCTCTGTAAGCTAAGGTGGATTCAAATTTATCCCCTTAGACAAACATTCACCCCATGTCTACAAGGTACCCTTGGACGAAGCAACCCATGGCTGCCGATAAGGATCCTTCTGAAAGGTTGGGTCGACTACCTCCTCTGACTAGTAGACTAGGGACCACGATTGCCCGGGATGACAGAACCATGGGATCTTGATCGGGTCTATCATCCATTCTCCCACCATCTGTTTTAAGTATAAGATGGTGCAATTTTCTTTTTTAAATATCAAATCCTCAAATATTTCAACCCAAGTTCCCAAATTTCCAACATCTCAAATCCTAATCTCATTCAAATATCCAAATCTATGATGCTACTATACGCCAGATAATACATATTCTTTATGTATCTGATTGACGACTAGCCTTAATCGAAAGTTTTCTCTCATTATTGGGAGGGGTAATTAACTATAGGGGCTTGAGCCTATAGGAAACCAGAACTCAGATCATAAAGTTCTCACAAAATGAGGGCGAAATCTCTGGGTAGTGTCTTATCTACAAACCCATATGCCCTTTCAAAATTTACCTTGGAACTTATTCAGTTAAAACTCTCTCGTCGAGTAAAAAGAAAAGCGGGCAGAGGCCGGGCCCAAATTTTTGGAGCCCACACCTATGTGTTAATATTCGGGAAAAATTACATGGTCCTTAAGGGAAACACAATCTCTCTACCGCTCAAAGAGTTACAATCAAAAAGACAACAAAGAAACCTAAGAGTTCGAGTTCCCACCTAAAAAATAATACAAAGCAACCTAGTAACATTCTACGGTGCTTAAGAATAAGCACCCAAAAAACAGGAGAAAGCAAAAAACAACCAAAAAACTCCCAGCCGCAGGACTCCACCAGAATGTTCCAACTCATCACCCAAGCGTGCAATCACAAAAAATATACAAGAGTCACGAAATAGAATTGAAGGCAAAAAATAATCCTAGTATATAATATAGAAAAACTCATAAAAGGATATCGCCATTTAGAATTCATCCCGTGAAGCTCCAAATAAACCAAACAAGCCAAAATGCACAGCAGAACCACAAACCACCTGTAGTAAAACCAAAGAAATAGGGAAGCCACAAAAGAGGAAAATCCCCACAGACCACCCAAACTGGAATGGGGCAACAATATAAAATAGCAATAACTGAAACAAAAAAACCCAACAGAGGAGCACACGATTTTGATCTTAATCTTTCAGAAGAGCCTATAAAGATCTTATTATAATGAAGAGGTATTTTTCAGATTAAAGGATAATGTGAGAGCTAGAACATATCCTTTATTTTATGAATTCATACTTAGAATTGGAAATGGAGATGAAGAAGAAATTAAAAATGGATTAATACATATTCTTGATAATATGATAATAGAATATTCAAATGAAGAGAATTCTAAAGATTTATTAACAAACAATACTTTCTTATTGAAAATGTTGCATTTTTAGAATATATTATGAAAAGAGATATATAAGCAACTAAAAATGAATTTGTTGATAAACTTAATAAAAAACTTATTGAATGCTTTTCAGAAGAAGAGTTTGTTTATTTTAATTTTGATAGTGTTATTGATGATACTTTAAATCTTTATTAAATTCAATTTCTCAACTCATTGATGTCGAATAGACTTCCTCCACATTGTCTTGTTCTCAAGAAAAATTGTCCAATCATGTTAATGGGACATAAATGATTTGCAAATTATTTAAAAATAATGTTATCATTAAATGAAATTTATACTAGGTAATTTTTTAGGAAAATTGTTATGATACCTCAGATTCTATTGTGTACAAGAGGTGATTAATCTTTACCATTCAAATTTAAGAGGAATCAATTTCCTATACATTTTTATTTTGCAATAAAAATCAACAAGTCACAAGATCAAACAAATGCTAATGTTGGGATTTATCTTCCATATCATATTTTTTCACATGGATAATTATATATAACATTATCAAGAAGTATCTCAATGAGACAAACAAAAGCCCTTATTATATGAGAGATATATATTTCAATTCAAGGTCCTTATATAAAAAATATTGTATATAAACAGATTTTTATATCTTTAAAATAATCAACAGGTACTCTCATACAAATTTTTAATGTTTTTATACTTTAATACATTTTTATATAATATATTTATAGTATTTTTTATTAATTTTTTTTAACTTGATTTTTTTTAATGTTAAATAAAGTTAGATGGAGTCATAAACTCTCATCAAGAATTTAACTATGCATCAACATTAATGGACTATTATTGTTATTTTAATTGAAACATATACTATAAGGAATTTCAAATCTAGACAAAAAAAATTCAGAAAATTACTTTCATGAATATTGAGTTTTTTTTTTAATATTTAATTCAAATTATAAATAGTAATATAATTGATTTTTGTTTATAATTTTTCTTGTATTATATTTTAATATATATTAATTTTTTATACTTATTTTACGTTTAGGGCTCACAAATATATGATATTATGTTCAATGAAATAATTGACAAATTTCATAATATATTAGAGATCAGATAAACTTATATGGTTTCAAATAGATGGATTAAAGATATAAATAAGACTTTTTATGATGTCCATGAAAATTTTGAGATTATATTAAATAATCTTTCAAAAATATATGTTGCTGTGAATCATAATATTCAATCATTAAATAAAAAATTATCAACTATTGAGAAGATCATATTAAATCCAAATCTACCATCAGGTATGTCAAATATTTCTTATATTTAAAAAAAAATTAATTAATGTTTATTTTATTTACATAATTGAATTATATTTGTTTATTTTTTATACATATATAATTTTATTAGTTTTAAAAGTCCATAAAGCAAGAATGATATACAGATAAAGGGATAAAAAGAAGTTCTTAAGCGAGACTTACAAGTTATTGGATTGAGATATATAAATTTATTAGTACTCTTATTTATTAATATTATTTTAAATTATTTGTTATATTGTAGGTTTGAAATAATTACTTTAACTTATGGGAATCACTAACAACAGAGGAAAAAATGATTAGAATATATGATGAATGAAAAACCCTTCATTTTTGCAAAGGGACTTGCTAGAAAAAATTTTAATGGTATGTCTTCCTTATGCATATTAAAATATTAGTTTTCACGCTGTCATCAATAATATCAATAATTATAGAAATCAATCCAGATTTGCTTACAACGAAAGAAATGATAGATGGGTATAATTTTAATTATTTTTACTTTTTTAAAAAATATTTATTTACTTATAAGTTTTTTCCTTAATTAGTAATTAACTCTATATGTGTAATGAAATTAGTTTTCGACATGCATCATCAAATTTTGATTCTTATTTGATGGCAGATTTATTAAAAATCAATACTTTAGAACTTTTATGAGGAGATGTAATACTTACATTAATTTATTTATTTTTATTTTTTATTTATTTTTTTAAATTGAATTTTTAGATAAGAAATACTATACTACAAAAGTTATAATAAAAAGTTTGCAACAATAAGAAAGTATATAGTATCCCTTTTATAATTCATATAAATCAAAAGTTATTATCACTAAAGATACTGTACAATGTGCTAAATGCTCGAAAGAAAATGTTAATTATAGTTTGAGGTAATGTATTCTTATATTTTGATTCAAATTTAATTAAATATTAAAATAATTACTATTATATTTGTTCATTATTTGTATAGATATCTTATCAAATTATATGTTGAAGATCATACTTCTAATGCAATTTTCACTCTATTTGATAATAAAGTTGAAAGTATTATTGGTGTGTCAATTTCAGAATTTGAATTTTATTTATATTCAATTTATTTATTGATTTATTTTGTAGGTGACAAATATAAAAAATATAATAAAATAATATAAAAAAAATTTACGAAAAGTAGATGACCTTCATAATTAAGGCTCAGGACAAAATATATGACAACTGCACTTTTCGTTCGCTAATAGCTCAATCAATAAAAAAAGACTTATGAAATCAACCCTACTATATCGAAAAAGAAAAAGAAAAATCAAATTAAAGAAAAATTAAATATAATTACTTATGAACATTTTTTTTGTCAAATATTTTATCTTTGTACTCATACTTTATATGAATTTTTTATTTTTTCTTAAATAGACTTTTGAGAAAGTTCTAATTTGTTTATCGAAGATGTTTAATTTTACATTGGTCTTCTTTCACACCTACATCCTCATCATCAGTGATATGTTTATTATCTTCAAAATTTTTACTATACCAGTTTCAATTGTGGGGTGACCTAATATATTTTTCTTTTATTGACTCGGTTATGGTTGGAGAAATACTTTTAAATTGGACATTTGTTCATGTCTATATGTATAAGGTGATGCCCAAAATAATAGAAAAATACATTGTATTCTTAATACGAGGATTAATTTTTTTCTTTTAATTCTTGTCACATGCATTTCTCTATGCTTCATTTAGAGTGGTAGGAGATTCACTTTTAACCTTTTTTATAATATAAAATTATTTTATTAAATCTTTTATCTTTATGCTCATACTTTATATGCATTGTTTATTTTGCCTTAAAAATATTTATAAGAAGTTTTAAATTTGTTTATTGAAGATTTTAAATTTTATATATTTATTTTGGATTTTTTGTTTGCTTTATGTTTACTAAAATTTGTTAGAGTATACTCTCAGCACATTCTACTTATCTTGTTCCACTATTTGTCAATGTCAGCATATACTCCACTTCCCTGTTTATTCTCTGGCTCCTGCGCCTAATACAGGCTTTAGCCGTTTTTCGCAAGTTGTATTAGGCATTTATACTTGCCTTTATTTTCGCTGGAACGAGAGCAGATCAATGGCCACTTTTCTCCACTAAAACTATTTTCTTCTTCTAGTTTGCTTGGCTTGATTTCTTCTTGCAGGTCTGTGAGGTGAAGCTCAACATGGTATCAGAGCTTTAGGTATCCGCCGTCAATGGCTTCGCAAGGATCTTCCGCCTCAGCTTCAGCTGCAGCGACTTCGTCATCTTTGTCCGCAGCGATGACTGAGTTTATCGTGCCTTCTTCCTTAAAATTTCTTATGAGTAACTTGAAGAACATTGTTTCTACTTCGCTTACAAATGAGAACTATCCCATTTGGCGTCTTCAAGTATTCAAGTTTTTTTCTGCAAATGGATTCGAAGGGTTCTTGACTGGAAGCATCACCGCTCCGGTTGTTTCTTCCACCGACTCAAATACAGATGATCTGTGTCTGTGGAAACAGGTTGATCAAAATCTTGTTTCCGCCTTATTGTCTACTATTTCTTCTTCAGTTCTTCCGTATATCATTTCACTGTCTACCGCTCATGAGATTTGGGTAACTTTGGAGAAACGATTGCAGCCTACCAATCGTTCACGTGTGATTCAACTTAAAAATGAATTACACCATATTCAAATGAAAGATCTTACTATGACTCAATATCTTGCTCAAGTTAAAGCTCTTGTGGACAACATATCTTCATCCGGTGGTCACATTGACGTTGAAGACGTTATACTACATACATTAAATGGTCTGCCGTCTATTTATAATCCTTTCAAGTCAGGAATTCGGATAATCCAGCAAACAATTACACTCGATGCCCTATATTCACTTTTGTGTAGTGAAGAAATCAACTTACAAAATGAGCAGCAAAAGGATGTTCCGACTCCTTCAGATCACACCGCATTGTGGGCGCCGCGTTCTAACACATCCCGTGGAAGACTTTCCTCTAGAGGACGCGGCAGAGGAGCTCCCTTCAGGACAAGTTTGCCGAGTCCGAACGTTTCTGCTACAGCAAATTACAACAGCAATCGCCCACCTGCTCCAGTTGCAAATCGTCCAACTTGTCAAATTTGTGGAAAACCTGGACATATTGCATTGAATTGTTGGCACCGTTGCAATATGCAATATGCTCCGACTACTTCAACTGAAAATTAACGTGCATATCTTACCAATTCAAACAGCAGTGTGACTTCACCAATCTCTGAATGAGTCTTAGATTCCGGTGCTACCTCACATTTGACGCCTGATGCCACACAGCTCCAACAGTCCACACCGTATTTTGGAGCTGACACTATTTCTGTTGCCAGCGGGAACACTATTCCCATTCAGAATACTGGGCAAGGAATCTTACCGTTGCCTGACACGAACCGTAACCTCCGTCTCAAAAACCTTTTACACGTTCCACTTCTTTCTCATAACCTTCTTTCAATTCACAAACTAACCTCTGATAACAATTGTTCTATATTGTTTGATGCTCATGGTTTTCTCATTAAGGATCTCTCAGACAATAGTACTCTTCTCTATGGTCGCTCGCGAGATGGTCTTTATCCAATTCCACATGTCTCCACGGGTTCTTCTCAAGCTTTGCACTCTTCGGTCAACACTATCCAGCCATGGCATAATAGGCTTGGTCATCCCAATCATAGGATTTTGCAATGTCTTTCTAATTTAGTTCCATCTATATGTACTTCGCCTTCTAGTTTTATGTGTACTTCTTGTAATGTGGCTAAGAGTCACAAGTTGTCTTTTACTTCTTCTTCTAGTCATGTACTCAAACCTTTTCAAATAATACATTCTGATGTTTGGGGGCCAGCTCCTGTCTCATCGTTTAATGGTTTTCGTTATTATATTGTGTTTATAGATGACTCCACAAGATACACTTGGATATATCTTTTGCACTCAAAAGATGAATCTTTTTCTAAATTTCAACATTTTCATCAACTTATTAAAACTTCATTTATTACATCCATTCAAACCTTGAGGACAGATGGTGGTGGCGAGTATATAAGCACTTCCGTTCGAAATTATCTCTCTCAACATGGCATTACTCATCAACTTAGTTGTCCCTATACACCTGAGCAGAACGGTCTTGCTGAACGCAAGCACCGTCATCTTTTGGAAACTACTCGTGCGCTTCTTCACACTGCTCACCTCCCAAATACATTTTGGGCTGAAGCACTTCTAACAGCTACTTATCTCATCAACATTTTACCCACCACAGCTTGTCATCTTCAAATTCCTTATCAGCTTTTACATGGTAAACTACCTTCATATCATCACTTAAAAACCTTTGGATGCCTTTACTTTCCTTGGCTTCAACCTCTCACTCCCAATAAATTATCTCCTCGCTCTCAAGAATGTATTTTCCTAGGTTATTCATCCTCTCATAAGGGTTATCGTTGTTTCAATTCTCTCACAAATCGCATCTATGTTTCTCATCATGTTAAATTTTATGAACACATATTTCCTTTCAAACCATCCGTTCAATCTTCTACCAATGTATTACCGACTCCACCTCAAAACCCGTTTCTACTAACTCCAACAACATCACATGCTTCCAGTGTTACAAATTCTCGGTTTTCTACTCAGTCCACATTTCCAGCTGTTCTACCAGCTACAGCTGATGTTCCCATTTCCCCTACCACAAATTTACCCAACCCGATCTCTACCACCAGTTCTTCATTATCTCATGACATTGAATCTGCTCTACCACCACCACAAGTTTCTTCTACTCACCCTATGCAAACCAGGTTGAAAACTAGTCATCAAAAACCCAAAGTTATTCTTGATTTACTTACGGTTTCTCAGTCAGCTAAGGTTCCTGCTACATATACTCAAGCTTTACAAGATTCATCGTGGTGTTCTGCTATGTCTGCCGAGTTTATGGCTCTTCAAAAACAAGGGACCTGGAGTCTTGTACCACATCCTCCAAACAAAATTGTCTTCGGCAGCAAATGGGTTTTCAAACTCAAAACTAACTCAGATGGTCAAGTTGATCGTCACAAGGCACGTTTGGTTGCTCAAGGTTTTAATCAAGAGCTTGGTATCAATTTCAATGAGACATTTAGTCCGGTGGCCAAGTTACCCACAATTCAGATTCTTTTGTTATTAGCAACTCACCGCAATTGGCCAACACTTCAATTTGACATTTCGAATGCCTTTCTTCATGGTGATCTTCCCGAAGAGGTGTTTATGAAACAACTTCCTGCTTTTGTTGATTCGCAATACCCGCATTATGTTTGCAAGTTGAACAAGGCGATCTATGGTCTCCGTCAAGCTCCTCGTCAGTGGTTCAATAAACTGACTCAATCTTTGCTCCAATCCGGTTTCATATTTAGTAAGGCTGACCCTTCATTGCTTATTTATACCAAATCTCATATTCAGCTATATCTTTTGATCTATGTTGATGATCTGCTGCTCACTGGTAACGATACTCACACTATAGATAGCCTGTTGCATATGCTTCGCTCTCAATTCTCCTTAAAACAGCTTGGTTCCATCGGAACATTTTTGGGCATTAAAGTGCATCGAATGGCTACTGCAGTCATTTTGCATCAAACGAAATATGCTACTGATATCTTGGCCTCTGCTGGATTCACAAATTCCAAGCCAGTTCCGACACCTGCTATTCTCAAGTCTTCCAAATCCAGTTCTGCTTTGCCTCCCTTCTCTGATCCGCAGTTATATAGGCGTTTGGTTGGATCACTTAATTATCACACGATTACTAAGCCTGATATCGCCTATGCTGTAAATGTTGTGTGTCAACATATGCATAATCCAACCACAGCTGATTTTCTTGATCTAAAACGAATACTTCGTTACATTCAAGGCACCTTGCATTTTGGATTACCGCTCACACCCGGTAATATGCAATTAACTACATATGTTGATGCAGATTGGACTTCCGATTCTATAGATAAAAAATCTGTCTCTGGATTTTGTTCTTTTCTTGGATCCACATTGGTCTCTTGGAGTGTTAAAAAGCAAACCACGGTGGCTAAGTCATCAACCGAAGCTGAATACCGAGCCTTAGCATCTGCCACTTCTGACATTAGTTGGCTTCGGCAGTTGCTTGCAGACTTTGATATTTCTCAAACTAGCCCTACGACTATCTTCTGTGATAGTGCATCAGCCATTGCCTTAGCTCATAATCCAGTTTTTCATGCTCGCACAAAGCATATCGAAATTGACTATCACTTCATTAGTCATCATATACTACAAGGCGCTATTGCAGTTCATCATCTCCATTCACTTGATCAACCGGCTGATATCCTCACCAAACCGTTATCACCTACACGGTTTAATCTCTTACGTGACAAACTAACCATTTGCTCTACTAATGCTTAGTTTGAGGGGGGCTGTTAGAGTATACTCTCAGCACATTCTACTTATCTTGTTCCACTATTTGTCAATGTCAGCATATACTCCACTTCCCTGTTTATTCTCTGGCTCCTGCGCCTAATACAGGCTTTAGCCGTTATTCGCAGGTTGTATTAGGCATTTATACTTGCCTTTATTTTTGCTGGAACGAGAGCAGATCAATGGCCATTTTTCTCCACTAAAACTATTTTCTTCTTCTAGTTTGCTTGGCTTGATTTCTTCTTGCAGGTCTGTGAGGTGAAGCTCAACAAAATTTGCATTGATATATTTATTTTATGATATAATGCTTGAGATAACATTATACAAAAAAATTTTAAAACCGTTTATGCCAGTCCCAAGCTCGGTTGAAAAAAGTTGAGGGTTTTTTTTTTTGTTATAATAAAAAATTTATGCTGCTGAGTAAAGTAGGTAATTAATTAATGCTTGTGCGTTTTCAATGTTAGCAACATATATCAATATGTCAATATTTATCTTTGATTCTTGCTTTGTTGGGTTAGGAATATGTCCAGTTGCTTTGTTAGTTCTTTGACTCTTGCTTTTTTAGTTATTTGTACTTTAATTCTTGCTTTGTTAGTTAACTGTCATCAACACATGTCCAGTTGCAGCATGTGGTTATGGTTCGGAGCTTATTGTTTAGTGCATTAATTTATGATTACTATTAGTAATGGTCATGTTGTTAAGAGATTTTCCATTTAACTTCGGTATATTTTGTATTACATCTATACTATACTACTATTATAAAAGGAGCTTGAGTTTCCTTCCCTAGCAAATCTGAGCCATTCATTTTATTTCTTCTTAAATTATCTTGGTCATTCATTATATTATAAATAATTAATAATTCAAAAAAATAATATTATATAATTTAATGTTATTTATGTAGACCTCATTCTAAATTAATTTTAAAATTTCTAAATGTCATCCATTTCATTTAATTATACCCAGCGTTTATGCCCAATAAAATTTTAAACCGTTTAATTTTTTAAATTACATTAAATCTTCACCGTTGTTGTCTCAGACATCGAGCAAACTCCAGGTGAGTTACAGGAAAAGAATCTATCTGGCATCTCAGTAAACTAAAAATCACTGGCGTGATGTTCTATGAAATTCCCCAGTGACTCGAAGTCTTCAAGTACGAACTTAATGCTTGATGAAGTAAGGCCATTTTTGGATGCTTTAAAAAATAAAATTATAAAAGGTTTTAGTTTTGAGTATATTATAGTTTAATCTGTTTCAGAGTTTTATTTCAGTTTTAATTGCAATTATTTTTTTATTGTTAAATATTTAAAATACAAAATAAATAGGATTATTTAATTAAACATAAAATATTAATAATAGAATTATAATATGGATAATTACTTATATATATCCTTCAAAATTTTGTTAAGTATTTTCTAATTCCCTAATATTTGATAATTTATCAGATGTCTTCCTCATATTTTCTTATGGGAAATTTAAATTTTTATTCCTCATAACAAAATTAGAAAGATATACTTATTGTTTAATTTCTTGATAAAATATAACAAAAAATTTCCTATGTACGAAAATTTTTTTTTTTTTATTGAGTATTTCAATCAATCTCAACCTCCAATAATTAAAAAAAAAAAAGAATAAACATTGAGCAAAATATTGGTGTAGCTATATTAAAAAATATATATTCAAATTTGTTCAAACTATGTTCAAATTTTATTCAAATTTAATATAAAATTAATTCAGAAATGTTCAAACATGAATAGAACAATGATTGAATATGTTTGAAGTAGGATCAGACACTGTTTAAATAAGATTTGAACATGATAGATACAATATAGTGTGATTTAGTACCTTGAACATATCAAACTATAAGATTAATACAATCGAGAGAGATTTGAGTGGACGTAACACACCTAATTCAATTACAATTATTCAGTGAGTATATTTTAAGAATTAAGTTTGATCCAAGAAAAAACAACTATTAAGTCAACTGTAGCCATTTTATAATCAGAAGAAAAGAAGCTTCCTCACCCTCTTCTACAATGTTCTTCTGCTTAGATTGGAAGTCACAAGAGGAGTGATACGTCATCATAAAATTATCTTGATCATGCACGAATCTTGGCGCAAAAATCAAGTTGGAAACTTCAAAAATTAAATCCGGGAGCATCTGAACTCCGATTTGAGCGAGCTTATAGTCAAACTGAGCGTCTCGGAAATACGAACCCAACGACACCAAATTTTGCTCAATCCGAGCCCAAATGAGCCCAAATCAAGAGCCCTAAGTGTTGTTGCAAAGCTCGTACCACAATTTGAGTCACCAAACGGTCTCTGATTTTAACAATCTTATAATAAAATCGAACGGCTCGACGAGACAAATCCAACGAGCCCAAGATCGCCAAATTTCGACATCACTAAGGCCTTCAAATGTCCAACGAACGGTGCACGATCGAAGGATTCAATATCAGCTGTCCATTCGGCCACTCCCTATTTGCCCCTGATCTCACACCTATTTACGAGCTATGCCACTCCAGAAAAACTAAGAATAGACCCCTCATTTCTCATAAGAGGGGACCCCAAGAAAGAAAAAGAGAAGAAGAAGAGAAGAAGAGAAGAGAAGGAGAGGAGATAATTACTCTTCCACGACCACCGTCGGGGTTCTTCCCGCTGTCAGAAAGACGCCAAAATCCCGCCGGACGCCCGAGTGACACCGGAACTCTGCTCGACTTTGTAACGGAATTTCAATACAGAAGAAACTCATTGTAATATGATCATCCTAACTTGTTGGACGAATCAGTCTCTTGTATCTCAAAATACACTAGTGGAACTTTTCAACTAGGCGTGACCCCGTGGTTTTTTCCCTTTTTTGGGTTTTTCACATAAAAATCATGGTGTTTTTTTATCTTCTATTTGTGTGTGCTAGATATTCGTACAACGCTCAGACGAAAATTTTCTAACTCTACCGCCGCGTATATTCTAATCCACAACAAGGAGCTTGCCACGAAGGTAACAATGGGAGCTCGCAATGAAGGTAACGATCTTTTTCTCTTACACTCAATATGATGACGAACATGTTATGATTCAAATCCAGGCCTCAACTTACTCTTATTAGTGGTTCAACTTTCATAATTTCTTTGGTAAATTAAGCATTATTTCACTCTTTTGTGACGTACATTTTATACAAATTAAACTCTTTGATGTTAATTTGTATATGATTTTAACTTTCAACCAAGGTTTTTATTGGTTCTAACTGACAGAGTGGGACGTTGTATCCATCTTTCATGAATGAGTCTACAGGCAATGAGGCACATACTTTGCGATGTAATTTATATATGATTTTCACTTATAACCAAGATTTTTATAGGTTATGATTAATAGAGTGGGACGTTGTATCCATCTTCATGAATGAGTCTACAAGCAATGAGATACAAATGACTCATCTTTAAGGTCAGCTAAACCTTCATCATCTTCCAAATAGAAAAAAAATAAGGCTAGAAAGATCAAAAAAATTATTTAAGGAAATTTATTATTCTATTTGTTTTGAATATCTCGAGTTGTTACTTTATCAAAGGTTACTTGTTATGATACTTTTGATTTTATTTTTTTTTTAAGAAAAATTTGCTCATAATATGAAATTTTATTCAAAAGTTTATCCAATGTTGATTTTATTTCTTCATTGAGAATTTTGATGAGTTTTTAATCAATAATTAACATTCTAATATTATTCAATCATGTTTTTTTTTTATTTCTTAATACAATATATAATTAGAATATATGACAATTTTTTAAAAATATATTTGGTTACACAAAGGGCAATGTTTAAGGTATAAGTATTATATATTAAAGGATTATTTTGGATTTTTTTATTTTTTATTTTATTTCTATTTTAGCATGAAATAAAATTTTTATATGTTGATATATATATATATATATATATATATATATATATATATATATATATATGTTTATTAAATGTTGATTAAATTGATGTAATTGATGATGGGAGTAGTCACAGGTGGTAGTCAGTTAGTCTGTCTTATGGTTACATGAAGTCACTTGAAAAGTCTGAATCATATTCTCTTTATTTTCTCTCTCTTTATTTTTCTTTATAGTAGTTCTTGTGGTTGTTGTGGCTTTGAGATTTCTCTATTATGCATTAGATTTGCAAGTTGCTTCCTTCAAAAATATAAGCTTTTTTCTTCTACATGATTATCTATTTCGTTGTGCTCTTCTTTTATTTCGTCTCAAATGATTTACATTGTATTCTTCAAGGACATTAATTTTAAGTTAAACATTCAACAATCATAATTGATTGAGGTGTTCGATCTTGACTTCAAAGTTTGGATTACAAAGTTATGTTGTTATTTGATGGAAAAGATAGCATTTGTCTAAAATTTTGATATTACATCATAAATGTGTTATTTAATGTTTTTTCATCTTTTGCACTTTATGTTATATGTTTTAATAAATAGATATTCAAAACAAAGAAATGTTCATTTCACACGTTTGATTTTGCTTAATCTTGCAATTTTTGTTTGCTCTTATATTACTGTGTTTTGAAGTTTGTAACTCTTTGTTATGTTTGCATTTAATTCAAATGTTACTCTAATTTGATTTTTCTTTGCAATTTTTGTTCTTATTTCCATCTTTTTAGCTTCTCATATGCAGTATGCTCATAGGGATTGTGTGTTGCGATGGTGCAACGAGAAGGGGGATATAATTTGCGAGATTTACCATGAGGTTTGTTTAGATATTCATTTTGTTTTTCAGTTTTTATGAACTCTATTTGCTAAATTATAATCATTTTTTTCTGACCAAAATCTTTAAATCCATTGTCATTGACTGCTACTTCTAAGTATATATTTTTTAGATTCAGTTAACTTCTTTAGTGCCTCATTTTGTTTAGCCAATCATATAGCATCAGCTCACTAAACAATTCTACAATCTTTTATTTATTCTTGTAACTCTATATCTGCAATAATTATATTTCAAACTTTATGGTTTATCATAATGATGCATCAGTTAGGTTTTAAAGATCTTAAACATCATGTTACTTGAAGCATGAGGCACAAACCATGTAATCCAGATAAAGTTAGGATCTATAGCTCTCCCAAAAATCTCTACCCCTTCAATTTTCTCTATATATGAAATGATTTTAAAATGGGGATTTTTTTTAAACCTATGGTTGATACTCCTAAAGTGAAAAGCATTCATCTTTTTGAAAATTGAATATTATATCTACATTTTTGGGAGAATATGACTCCTAACTCATATGAAGTGAATTTTAGTTTCTATCGATTTCAAACCAAATAGTAGAGGAACCTTATAATGCAATAACTCTTTTAAGCTAAATATGATAATTTTAATTTTTACAGTATCTCATACTTAATTCTCAGGTTTTTCACATCATTCCAGTTCAGCTTCACAAATTCTTTGTATACCTTATACCCCTACCGACATTTATTGCTCGATGGAAGACAATACACCTATTATGTTGAATGTCAGAAGCATAATTAATTTGCAATTTGGAGAAAATGAAGGAGCATAATGGAGTATAAAGTAGTCATATAAAGTTAAACTGACATCTTCAGCTATAAAATGATATAAGATCCTTCATAAATTCTTCCAATATTCTCTACAATCTTTTTCTCCAAACTCAAATCTATTGGTTGTCAATATACCGGTGATAGCAAAAACTATAAAAGCAATCACTATGCAATCCAAAGAAGATTGAGAAGCATCTAGGGGAGACAACAATTGTTTAAAGTGAAAGTAGCATTTCCATTTATACTTTTCTTGTGGTTACTCTTTCTATGTATCGAAATTATTCTCTACAATTCAACTTTCTTGTGTAGTTGAAGTGATCTTGTTGCATAAAGTTAGATATTTCAATTGAATTCTTCAATTGAATTATGTTTAAAATTTAAGCCTTAGAGTCTTGTATTTTTTATATTGTGATTTTGTGGTTTCTATTTTATGGTTCCAAAGACTGTAATACATGTTACTCCTGAGAACTTATATGTAGCTATTTGTGTACTATTGGGGCTGTTTTTATTGTAGATGGACTTTGATAATGTATTGTTTATACATGATATTTGAACATGTAATAAAAATTAATATTTTGGATGGGTAAATTATTTTCTTTTTATAATTTTGATGAATCTTAATGTTTGAAAATTTTTGGATAGGTTATTTTGTATATGCTTTTGATATATTTTTTAAGTAATTTTTCTCTTATTTTTATTTTTATTTTTGTTTATGAGAGTTATTGATCTTCACTCAAATGTGTAGCCTTTCATGAAACTATTTTTTGTCATTAATTCTTAGTTGCATGACATTAATTATTTATTATCATTGAATTTTATTTTGCTATATGAAAATTAATTATCTTAATATTAATATATCATTTCTCATTGCATCAAAATTTATATTGAATATTTTGTCTGCATAAAAAAAATGTTTAGCCTTAAAACATCTCATATTAGATTTTGTGCTAGATTTTGTAGTAGAGCTTTTTTATATATATATATATATATATATATATATATATATATATATATATATATATATATATATATATATATATATATATATATATATATATATATATATATATATATATTGATATCAAGTATCATTTAATATTTGGGTAATTGAAAAAATAAAAAAAATATATTTTTTTTTGTTTGATGCATATTTTATGAAAAGCATATAAAGTTTCATTAATATAACTAAGAATTAGTATTGCTTATAGTGATAAAATTAATAATATTATATTTTTATTAAAAAATATAATTAAGATTTTTATAATATAAATTTTTATTTTTAAAATTTTATTCGCTTGCATTTAATGCACAGACAATAAAACTAGTTATTATAAGATGGTTTTGAAATTCTTCTGTCAACTTCAGTAATACATACAAAGTGATGTTGTTCATTTTGGTTGGGAGAAATGCAACCATTGAATGCTTTTTGATGTGTGCAAGATGTTATAAGTCTATTCATTAAAAGACGTTATATGCCAATTTATTGAATGCTAGGCTCACTATTGTGGAGTATATATTAAGGGTAATAATTATACATGTGAAAATTTGAGTTGTTGGCATGCTTTGTTTACTTTTTTCCATAATAAGTATATCAATTATTTGGTGTGATCATCAAAATCAGTTCTTGCTTCTTCATGCTTGTTCTCAATTATAATTTGGAAAGTTCGCTTTTCATGAAAGTGAGCTAAGGATGGTTGTCATGGAATAATTGTTTAGTGTTCTCATAAAAAAAATATGTACAAATAACTGTACAATGTGCCAGGAGAAATTTTTTGCCGAAGTCTTCAATCAAATTTCATGTTACTTGCTTTTTAACTTCATCTCTTCTTATTGGATGATTTGCCTAGTTGAGCAGTTTCACTTAGGAGCTTCAAGTCAAGGGAAGTTTTTTATACTTTGCTTCAATTTATTATCAAAACTATTTACTTCGCTTTGTACCCTTTCTGTGGGATGAAAATGAAAACAAATGCAAGAATGAGCTAACAATATTCAGTAGGTTATTGTAGCCTAAAATAGAAATCAATAAATGAAACTACATAACTAAAAATATTATGATGTAATAATAAATTGAAGTAGTGTGCATAAACTAAAACTGAAAATGAAACTAAACTTCAAAAAAAATATTTAAAAATATTTAAATAATTACCAAAGCTCTGCTAAAACACCTATTGAATTTTAAGCAGATATTTCATAGTGATTAACTATCAGATTGGCTCTTAAATCTAAATTTTTAAAATTTTAATAGAAATATGCAATTGGTGTGAACATTAGATTCCTCTGTAAAAAATAATTAATGTGTCCTTGCTTAGAACATTGGATTCTTCTGTTTTTTTTTTTTTTTTTTTTTTTTTTTTTTTTTTTTTTGGGGAAAAATTTGGGCTTGGCCTGTATATTAAACAAGAAAATTACAGTAACAAGAAGAAATAAAAGCCTATAGTTGGCCAGCCAAAAGGAAATAAAGGCAAGCACAGAAAATACAATTCTGCACACAAAAAATAAATCAAAAATAACTCGAGAGCTCCATATAAGCAGGCAAAACTGTTAAAACTCATTGGCCTTGAAAAGCTGGACTCATATTAGATAGTGTGTCGAAGTAGAGGGTCCAAATTCCCTGATTGCCCGAAGACCATCCAAGGGAGCAGCAGTAAGCAGCTTCATCATTGTCCAGGCATGCCCAAAACCTGCTGTGGTAGCAAAAATGCAACAACCAGCCATAGTCAACAGCAACCGAACCAGAAATCCCCACCAGATTAAAGCATTTCCAGCAACCCAAATGAATTTTTCCATTTAAGAACTTTCTCAAAAACCACTTTCTTGATAGACAAAGAAAGAGTAGAAGAGCTTTGCATTTTTCCTCCAAACCTCCTCGAATTTCTTTCCTTCCAAATGAAGTAAGTAATGCAACATACCATAAATTTATAGAAATTTTTCACATCAAAGTTACCTTTGTATTTGGCGTTCACCCAAACAAACAGGTGAAGCAAAGAGGGTCTAAGCAGAAGATCTTTAGTGTCCGGCATAATAGCATTCAGGACAGTAAAACAATAGGAACATTAAAAAAAGATATGATTGAATGATTCATCATAAATATGGCATAAAGAGCATCTACTAGGAACAGATATATGCTTAATATGAAGGGCATCCGCAGTTTTTAAGCCTAAACGCAATGGCCTTAGCAATAATCTATGATGAGAGGCATAACAGGTTTAAGCCTACACGCGATGACCTTAGCAATAATCTTGTAGACTACATTACATAAAGTTATGGGACTATAATCAGAGATGTTGACAGCATTTTTGTGCTTAGGGATAATAGTAAGAGCCGTGTGCTTAACCCAATTAGGAATGTAGCATTTAGAAAAAAAGGACTTGATAGCTCTACAAACGAGGGGGCCCACAATATGCCAACCATCTTTAAAGAAATGGAAATTAAATCCATCCGGCCCAGAGGCTGACGAGGAAGAACCCATAAAAACATTGATATCATTGTCATTAACAAAAGAGCAAAAATCATTAGCAACAAAATCAGTTAAAACCGAACCCAAAGGAAACATACCCATATTGACGTTTATGCGATGAGGGGGATTATATAGCTCCCGGAAATGCTGAGTAATGGACGAGACAACCTCGGTTCTAGAAGAAACGGAGGATGAAGCAAGAAGGTTAACCACCGAGTTGGAGTTGCCCCTCCTACATCTAATTTTGCCATATAAGAATTTGAAATCATCTTCTCCATGTTTTAACCAATTCACCTTAGCCCTTTGGATTCCTCTGTTAAGAAATGTCATTGAAAGTATAGGATTCTTATATCATCTAGTTGTACGTGTTTGAACATGTCATATATCTGGCAATATCCAATCTCATCAGATAGACAATATGAATTTGAGTTCAAGATGAAATATTGTCCAACACAAATACAGCTCCAATCACTTTTGCATATATTGCTTAGGAATTAGTACACGAGTACCATCGGCTAAATGTTCTTCCCAACCACCTTTTATATTTTCCTTTCCCTATTTCTTTTTATTTAGCAGCTAGCATGTCTATTCCCTCATAGTAAAAGAAATATTACTTTGGATGAGTAGTTGTGATTACTATTAATTAAATATCATAATTAAAACAATTAATTATAATATATGTACTTTATTTATAATAAATTCTTTTATTATTTTTGGAAATTATTATAATTTATAATATGAATTTCGATTTTATATTGTAAAAAAAGTATAATTTATTATTAAAATTTTCATATTATGAAAATAAGTATATTTTAATAAGAAATTATTTTAAAATAATTATATTTTACTGATGAAATTTTATATATTATATAATTATTTTTATTCATATTATAATAATAATTTCTATTTTGTGTATATAACAAACATAGTTAAATGTATCTAAAATATATTATTATTTTATTAATATATGTTTTATTTAATATTTCTTATTAAATTTGTGTGATTTCTTTTAAACTAAGAAATTAACCTCGAGAGAACTTCAGGAGTAACTGAATATATTCATACAGAATATATCCACAAAAAATTAGTTTAAAAAGACAGGGAATCATATTTTGATTCAATATTTTTAAAATTACATGAAATAATATCTATCTGATTTTCTAAGTTGTTCAAGAATATGTTTAAACATTACGAAAAACATACTAATTAATTATTTTATTAAATATCATGTCAAAGATAGATTTTGATAAATTTACATCCAATTAATTTTTTTTTAATTTATGCTCTTTATGCATATTTAGATATAAAAAGTGCTCCTATTTATAATTTGGCCTTACTAATTAAGTGGCAGAAAAATATACCTTTGAGCATGTGACGTGCTTTGTGAAAAAGCAAGAATATTAAGTGGCAGACAACTATGTCTTTTTGCACTTGACGTCCTTTGGACTTTAATGTCATCAATTCATTAGAAAATAGGGAAGCTTACCAGCAAAAAAAGAAAAATATTCAATAAAGCTTTATTATTATTATTATTTAGATTTACTTGCTTGATGTTACGTTGAAGGCTTGAGCTTGTGCTTGCCAAATAAAAAATAACTTAATTGTGATGAAAGTTTAAACTAAGGTGAATCAAACTCATCCAAAATATCGATTTGAATATGTTAAGAATAAAATCACTACTGAAGCACAAGGACTCATTATCATGACCCATAATGTTGTTAGCAATAGACAATTCTTTGCTTTGTTGGCCTCCTTTTCCAAATCAAATTTATAATCTTCATAATCTACATAATCTCATTTTTGGTGCATTTCAGAGCTTTTGAAGTTTAAAATGATAACTATTTTGTATGCCAAAGTTGCAATATTTTTGGAGGATAAATCAGATTTGTTTGATGATTATTTTCCATATAATTGATGAAAAAAAAAAGGTTATTGAAATTTTAGAATCAGACAGAGCATCGATATGGCAGGATCTATCTCCCATTTATCTGATAAAGGTCCAGTAGTTTGTTCAGAGGTCTATGAACTTACATGATTACACCATGTGATAGGGGACTTGGAGCCTAGATCTTTAATTGGAGATTGGAGAGAGCTCTAAAGCTTCAAGGATCCAGAGCTCCACCCAGGAACCACCGCCGATGAACCTCCTTAGACCATTGGCATACCATCGCTCGACTGCCAACCTTCGCCAAACAACCACCTGACCATCATATCGTACCACCTCCAGGTCATCATCGAAACATTGCATGACGATCGTCAAACCACCACCCGGCCATTGGACGTCGCTAGACATCCAATTGGTTGTCGCCCATCGCCAGACATCCACTCGACTGTCAACCGGTGCCAGACTTTCGTCTGACCCCCCACCCAGCCACCGACCATCACCTGACATCGACTTGATCACGGATCACAACTGGATTTATGCCCGACCATCGTCAGAACACCACCCAATAGGTAACTATTGTCAGACTTCTACTATGCCACCGATCACTACCAGACCTTCGCCCGCGACATACCATTGTTGGACCTCAGCTCGGCTTCCATCGACACACCCCTCCAGCCTCTCTCACCTCTCAACGACGGTCCTTCTGACCCCCTTCGCCGCTGACTACAGTCCCTGCGACCTCCATTGCCCGCCGACTACGACCCTTCTGACCTCCATTGCTTGTCAACCGCTATCCCTTCGACCACCAATGTCTACCGACTACGGTCCCTCAGAATATCGTCACCTACTCGGCTAGGTTCATTTGACCATTGTTGCTCACCAACCATAGTCCCTCCGACCACCATCATTGGATGACTACGATCCGTACGATGACTGTTGCACGCCGACTAAGGTCTGTCCAACCAATATCACCTGCAAACTACTCCAACCACCGTTATATATCGACTACGATCTACGATCTCTCTAACTATTGTCACCTAACTATAGTCTTATCAGCCAAATGAGCAGGCTCACACTCTCTTGAGAATAACTCTCATCACATTCACATTTTTTTTTCATCATTGTACACATATTTTGATGTATCATTAAATAGAATATAATCAAAACTCAATTAAAAAATAATAAAAATAACTCAATCGTGCTCAACAAAAAACCTAACTTAGAAAAGTAGTTGAAAATTCACATTTATAGAATATAATTAAATTATTAGGGATTTTGTAAAATATTATTTTAAGGCTTTAATCATATTACACCACTAGTTTTCATACTCTGAATTATTGCCTATTTAATAAAACCCACAAAATTTAAAATCATCAAGGAAAATTTTTATGAAATATTCAAAAGGTGCATATCTATAACATATATAGGGTGCGTGATAAAATTGTATTAAGACAAAATTATCATTATTTTTTAATAAAAATATAATTTTGTCATAAAATTACTTCGTCTTCACTAATAGGGTTGTCAAAATCGGTTCACGGGCCGGGTTCCGGTCTAACTCGAAATTGACCTTGCACTTTTCGACCAAACTCATTTTTGAAAATGGGTCAGTTCTTCGGACCCGAACCCGACCAGCTTCGGTTTCGAGTCAACCCAACCCGACCCGTAAGTCTGTCGCCACCAACCCTATTCACACGACTGACGCGACAAAGATCATGGCTAGCTGCTTGGTTAAAGAGAGTGAGTTAGTTTTGACAGTTTAAAGAGGAAAGAAACGGTGAGCGGCGTGGTCTAAAGAAGAGAAAAGCGGCGATTGCGCGTTAAGTGGTGCGGTCATGCAGGAGACGGTTAGATTAGTGGAACGAGAAAGTGGAAAACAAATGAAAGAAAAATAAATAATCGTTCGTGTGTGAGACGTCAAAACGGGTTTCCGGGTTGACCCAAACCAGACCAGGAATTCAAAACAGGTTGAAAAACAGGACCTGAATCCGCTCCGTTCTTAAAACGAGTAGATGCAAACTTAAAAAAAATTTAGATTAAATTTGAGTCGAATTTTCGAGTCGTGTCAATTTTTGACACCTCTGTTCATCAATGAAATTGAGCATTATAGTATAAAAAAACATTTATGATACTATGCTTATTGTAAATTTTTTTTTCGCTTATGTGATATCTTCTACAAACAAATGAATTTAAAAGTCCGCATTAATGTCATTAAAGCCAAATGAATTGATGACTTTAAAGTAATATATATATATATATATATATATATATAAGAGTAGCATGTGCTCTAGCTACTTTTCTAAGTGGCAGACAAAGCTACTTGAGAATAATGATGAGCTGGTTTCATTTCCAAATGAGGCGGCGCAGTTGTTTCTCAATGATAGGACTTCTCTTTCTGTGCTGGAATTAAAATTTCTCAAATCCTTAGAGTCTCTCCCTTCCTCCTTGGAAAGCTCATCTTCACTTCAGAGCCTAGATATCTCGTCCGTTCCTATGCTTCGGGAATTACCGAACCTTCCCCCCTCTTTGGAAAGTCTATCAATAAATGGGAAATGTCATCCCGAGTTAAAGGAGCGTTATCGAGAGGATGGAGGCTCCGATAGGCACAAGATTGCTCACATTCCTGATATCTCTATTCGTCCCGAATAATAGGTACAAGTTCTTTAAATGAAAATTTCCTTGAAGAATGTAATCTCCGCATGAGCCAGTTTGTATAACTTGATGGATGTACTCAATTTTATTTATGTATCATTTGATGATTCCTTTATATATACTAGTGAAAATATTCTTACATTAAATGCATGTGATTAAAATTTAAAAATAAAAATTCATATTATATATATATATATATATATATATATATATATATATATAATATATATATATATATATATATATATATATATATATATATATATATATATATATATATATATATATATTAATTATATTATCATCATTATTAAGATGAAAAAAAATTATTATTGTAAATAATTATAATCATTATCATAAGTTTTATATTATTAGGTAAATAGTTTTATATGATATGGATTTTCTATTATTCATGAATAATCTTGATATTAAATTCTATTTATTAGTTAATAAACATGCTATTTATTTTTTCCCTTGGATTTCCTTGAAAGTTATAAGTTCTTTTTTTTTTATTTGCATATTAATAAAATTTTAAATATTAATAATAATAATAACTTAACAGAATAAATTTGAGAGAGAATTATTTTTTTATTCATAATATTTCATTTAAAATAATAACTTCATTTGTTTTCTTTTGTGATATGTTCTTCAAAATAGTGGAAGTGGAATATATATACAGGCAGAGAGAAGAGAAAAGTGGAGCTCCTTAATTAATTAGATGGAGGTTGATAAAGGAATCATCAGGCAAGAACTCCGGCTAGAAGTATTCGTACTACTGTTCCCTCTGCCCTCACAACTTAAAGTGCTACATGCATCGCTTGGGTTTGACATATCAATCAGTGGAGGCAAAGATGATATAGGAAACTCCATTAATGGGAGCTTGCTTTCCTCATAGTTTATTGGTAATTCCCTATGTTCTGTTCAATGGGATAAGAAAAGAGTTGCTGAGGGTTCAAGAAGCTGTCTATGGATTCAAATCTTGTGTTCGAGGGAGCTAATTGGAGGAAGTATCGAAGGAACTACCCATCTGAATTACTTTCTTCTTCATGTGCGTGTTCTAATAATTCTTGATCTCATTATCAATCATGCTCGAAAGGTGAGTTGCTATCACTGACCACCTGGAAAGAAATGAAGAGAATGTTTTATTAATCTGAGAATAAATTTCTGCTATGTAGCTATATGTTTTCATTTCACCATGGGCCCATTTGATTGGTAGAAGTTAGAAATCATTGTCGTTGTTATTTACTTTATCCCAACTCTTTGGAGTCGAGTTTATAAATTATTGTTTTACATTTTTGCAGTGAGTATTATCTTAAGTTTTAAACTTATTATTTATATATATTTTTTAAAAATTGTATTGATATTATCTTGGTTGTATTTTTTTTTTTCTTCCTAAGCCTTTAACACTAACTTTATTCATACATCTATGAGTTGTATTTTCTAGCTTTGATTTTACATACATGTCTATACCACCTAAGATTATTTTTAATCACCTAATCTCTAACAGATACTACTTCAACAATTTATATAATATATTTATTTTTTCTTTCTAATTTCATGATACATCTAACTTAACATTCTCATTTCTATATGCACAACTTAGATATCAATAGTCTTTTAATTACTAAATTGTTGGATCTATAAAGCATAGTACGATCGATCTAATTATTATGTTATTAAATTTATCATTTAAGCCTCCATAATATCCTTTTATTTTGTAACACTCTTGAGATGCTTCTCTATTTTTAATTACTCAATCTTAATTCTAGAGATTTTATCCTCACTTATTTTTGCATTCTTCCATATAATAGCTCTCATAAAGTTGATCTTATCACGCATTCCTTTCACTTAAAAGGTAATTTAAAAAAAAAAAAAACATACTTTAAAATTTGGCAAATTTAATAGGTTACACAATTTAGTGAATGCAGCTAGAAATCGTTATTGATTTCAAACCACACAAACACCTTCGAAATCCCTAACATGTAATGATTTCAATTTACATAGAAAATGAATAAAAAAAGAAATCATCATGTTCTAATCATGTTTAATATATATTTATAAATAATAAAAGAGAGGCTATGCGTGGAAAAGATTAGTTACTTGTTGCCAAGGATAAATTAAACTAATTAGATGAATTCAACAGGTAATAATAAGGATAATAAACTAATTGAATTGGTCAGATAGCTTGGAGATCAATCAGGATAATTAATTATAAGCATAATAAGGTATTCTTATAAGTCATTTTATATTAGCAAAAAATTAACATATAACTAGACAATGTTTAGTTATTTAATTAAAAAATTAGTAGACTAATTAACTATTTAATTGGATCATTAATGAACAATTAGCTAGGATACAAACTGCCACATTAAAAAAAAATTATAAATAGATAAAATTAATTAATCAAACTTGATAAATATATCAAGATGAGGTAGAAAATAATTATATTTATTTGAAATTAATGGAATACAAAGTCTTCATGTGCAGCATAAATATCCAAATATTTAATGTTTTGAAAGCCTTTTCTAATATAAATTATACTAGAAAACATTGATATAATTTTAAGACATTTACAAAAAAAAAAGGTCCAATCAGAATCAAAAGACAGCAAAATACAGAGCTAATCAATATGGTTAAGATTTCGTTTGGTACAGCTTTCTTATTGCTTTTTTAAAACAACTTTTTAGTACAAAATTTTTTTGAGCTATAAACTTTTGTACTAAAAAACTGCTTTAGAAAACAGTTATGAAATTATTCCAAACAAAATCTAAATGAAGTGACAATAACTGAAATGATCAATGAAAAAATATGCTTTAAGAAAGAGACAAACAGTGATATCCATCATAGCTTCCTCAATCGAAGGCCAGCACACCATAATTACAGAAGCAAAGAAAGTAGGCAGAGATCATTTGTGAAGATTGTTCAATACTGATCTAAAGCAAATTATGACAAAGAAGAATCATCTATCTTTCAAAACTTTTTATCTTATTATGAAACTCACTTATATCTGATACCTTGAAGGTTTATTATGATTTCTTTTCCCCATGCTTGTATAAAACACAACTTTTGGTAAGTAGGATTTATTATAAAATGGAGATTTTACAAAGCAAATTTATTGAAAAGCAACTGACGATTTTTTAATACAAACAAAATATATCTATTTTGCGTTAGCTTTCTGTTGCTGTGAAGCAGGTAAGAAAACCAAATAAATAATCACTAAACATATAATATTTGGGTTTTATTAGGATTTGTTAACTGCATCAATCTGGTTTAATTTAAAGATATCTTCATAGTATTTTTTTACTTGGTATTTCAATTCTTCATATTTGATTTATACAAATTAACAAATGAAACTATTTCATTGTCATTATAATGGCAGTCTAATGGCTAATAATTTTCTGTCATCCATTAATGGGTGGATTCTCTGTTTGAATTTGATAAATTATATTATGACTCAGTTTGTCTTTTCCCATGATATACTGTGTCTTAATAGAGAAGCCTCTTCTCCGTTAGTCATATGCATAATGTGTACGTGAAATATGTTATAAATTTTTATTTTTTAGCCATATGCATAATGGTAGGGGTGTCAATTTCGGGGGTCGGGTTCGGGTCGAACTCGGAACTGACCCGGGTTCAAACGGGTCGACCCTAACCCGACCCGGGTAGACAAACGTGTCGGAAATCCTAACCCGGACCCGACCCAACCGGTTGCCGGGTTGACCCGACCCGTCGGAACGGCGGCAGGCGGACGGCGAGGGCTGACGCGAGCGGGGCAGCAGCGCGGACGGGCTCGAGACGCGCGCTGGAAAGTGCAGCAGCGGGCGCGGGCGCGCTGGGGCCTGGGCAGCGGGCGCGGGCGTGCTGGGGCATGGGCAGCGGGCGCAGGCGAGCTGGGCAGCGGGGCGGGCGGGCAGCGGGCGCGGGGCAGCGCGGGCAGCGGCGGGATTCAAAATTTTTTGAGTTAAACGGGTTTGCGGGTTGACCCGGCAACCCGTCGGGTCAACCCGAACCCATCCCGTATCAATTTCTAGAACCCGAACCAGACCCGTTTTGAAATCAAGTCGGGTCCAACCCGGATTTTCCGGGTCGGGTCCGGTCAGGTTTTCGTATCGTGTCAAATATTGAGACCCCTAAATAATGGCGAACAAATGTGTATGTGAAAATTTTTATCAAAATGAAATGATGCATATATGAAGTTTTAAAATGCATGTGGAGATTTATATAATTTGATGGCTGAATATTATTTTTATTAAAATATATTTGGTTACACAAAGGACAATGTTTAAGGTATAAGTATTATATATTAAAGGATTATTTCACTACAGGAAAATCACCCACTTCCGGCGGCTTTTTCCGGCGGAATTTGAGCAATTTCCGGCGGTTTTTTAATTTTCCGGCGGTTTTCCGGCGGCTTTCGAGCCGCCGGAAAAAACGGCGTAGGAAAATACTTTCCGACGGCATTTTCCGGCGGCAAAAAAATCCGGCGGTTTGCCGGCGGTCAAAAACCGCCGGTGGAAATTAAAAAAAAAAAAAAAAACAGAACCGGCCGCTCCCGCTGAAACCGCTCCCCGGCGGCTCCGGCGGCACGCCAGCAACCCGCTCCGGCGGGCGGTCGCGCCAGGCCTTGAGTCGCGCCGGACCAGACCGCGTCGGACCGCGCTCGCGTGAGCCAGGCGAGCCCGAGTTTTCCAACGAGCCCGCTCCCGCGCTGTCTTCGCTGAGTTTCGAACCGTGGACCTCCTCTCCCGCTGCCCGCCCCGTGACCAATGCGCCGTTTCTGCAAAACTGTTAAAACTAAGTATTTTTTTATTTATATTAAAAAATTCTGAATATTATAATTAAACATTATTAATTTAAATTTTTATTTTAATTGATTATTAAAATAAACTAGTTATGTAAAGCCGCCGGTACGCCGTCGGAAAGCCGTCGGAAAGCCGCCGGAAAATTCCGCGGGATAATTTTGCGGGAAATTAGCTGTCGCAAAATTTCGCGGGGAAATTAGCCGCCGGAAAACCGCCGGAAAGCCGCGCCCGGAAATTTCCGCGGGATAATTTTGCGGGAAATTAGCCGTCGCAAAATTTCGCGGGGAAATTAGCCGCCGGAAAACCGTCGGAAAGCCGCCGGAACGCCGCCGGAAATTTTAAGCCGTCAAAAACCGCCGGAAAGCCGCCGGAAATTTCCGCGGGATAATTTTGCGGGAAATTAGCCGTCGCAAAATTTCGCGGGGAAATTAGCCGCCGGAAAACCGTCGGAAAGCCGCCGGAACGCCGCCGGAAATTTTAAGCCGTCAAAAACCGCCGGAAAGCCGCCGGAAAGCCGCCGGAAATGTGACCGTCGGAAAGCCGCCGGAAAATTCCGCCGGTAATAAGTGATTTTCCTGTAGTGTTTTGGATATTTTTATTTTTTATTTTATTTCTATTAGCATGAAATAAAAATTTTTATATGTTGATATATATATATATATATATATATATATATATATATATATATATTATTGAATGTTGATTAAATTGATGTAATCCATGATGGGAGTAGTCACAGGCGATAGTCAGTAAGTCTATGCCTTATGATTATATGAAGTCACTTGAAAGGTCTGAATCATATTCTCTTTATTTTCTCTCTCTTTCTCTCTCTCTCTCTTTATTTTTGTAATATTTTTCTTTATAGTAGTTCTTGTGGTTGTTGTGGCTTTGAGATTTCTCTATTATGCATTAGATTTGCAAGTTGCTTCCTTCCAAAATATAAACTTTTTTCTTCTACATGATTATATATTTTGTTGTGCTCTTCTTTTATTTCGTCTCAAATGATTCACATTGTATTCTTCAAGGACATTAATTTTAAGTTAAACATTCAACAATCATAATCGATTGAGATGTTCGATCTTGACTTCAAAGTTTGGATTACAAAGTTATGTTGTTATTTGATGGAAAAGATAGCATTTGTCTAAAATTTTGATATTACATCATAAATTTGTTATTTAATGTTTGTTTATCTTTGCACTTTATGTTATATGTTTTAATAAATAGATATTCAAAACAAAGAAATGTTCATTTCACACGTTTGATTTTGCTTAATCTTGCAATTTTTGTTTGCTCTTATATTACTGTGTTTTGAAGTTTGTAACTCTTTGTTATGTTTGCATTTAATTCAAATGTTACTTTAATTTGATTTTTCTTTGCAATTTTTGTTCTTATTTCCATCTTTTTAGCTTCTCATATGCAGTATGCTCATAGGTATTGTGTGTTGCAATGGTGCAACGAGAAGGGGGATATATTTTGTGAGATTTACCATGAGGTTTGTTTAGATATTCATTTTGTTTCTCAATTTTTATGAACTCTATTGCTAAATTATAATCATTTTTTTCTTACCAAAATCTTTAAATCCATTGTCATTGACTGCTACTTCTAAGTATCAATGTTTTAGATTCAGATAATTTCTTTAGTGCCTCATTTTATTTAGCCAATCATATAGCATCAGCTCACTAAACAATTCTACAATCTTTTATTTATTCTTGTAACTCTATATCAACAATAATTATATTTCAAGCTATATGGTTTATCATAATGATGCATCAGTTAGGTTTTAAAGATCTTAAACATCATGTTACTTGAAGCAAGAGGCACAAACCATGTAATCCAGATAAAGTGAGGGTCAATACCTCTCCCAAAAATCTGTACCCCTTCAATTTTCTCTATATATGAAATGCCTTTAAAATGGGGAATTTTTTTTTTAAACCTATGGTTGATGCTCCTAAAGTGAAAAGCATTCATCTTTTTTAAAATTAAATATTATAACTATATTTTTGGGAGAATATGACTCCTAACTCATATGAAGTGAATTTTAGTTTCTATCGATTTCAAACCAAATAGTAGAGGAACCTTATAATGCAATAACTCTTTTAAGTTAAATACCATAGTTTTAATTTTTATAGTATCTCATACTTAATTCTCAGGTTTTTCACACCATTCCAGTTCAGCTTCACAAACTCTTTTTATACCTTATACCTCTACGGACATTTATTGCTCGATGGAATACAATACACCTATTATGTTGAATGTCAGAAGCATAATTAATTTGCAAATAGGAGAAAATGGAGGAGCATAATGGAATATAAAGTAGTCATATAAGGTTAAACTGGCATCTTCAGCTATAAAATGATATAAGATCCTTCATAAATTCTTCTAATATTCTCTACAATCTTTTTCTCCAAACTCAAATCTATTAGTTGTCAATATATCGGTGATAGTAAAAACTATAAAAGCAATCTCTATGCAATCCAAAGAAGATTGAGAAGCATCTAGGAGAGACAACAATTGTGATATGTGGTTTCTATTTTATGGTTCCAATGACTGTAATACATGTTACTCCTGAGAATTTATATGTAGCTATTTGTGTACTATTGGGGCTGTTTTTATTGTAGTTGGACTTTGATAATGTATTGTTTATACATGATATTTGAATTTGTAATAAAAATTAATATTTTGGATGGGTTAATCATTTTCTTTTTAGAATTTTGATGAATCTTAATGTTTGAAAATTTTTGGATAGGTTATTTTGTATGAGCTTTTGATATATTTTTTAACTATTTTCCCTCTTATTTTTATTTTTATTTTTGTTTATGAGAGTTATTGATCTTCACTCAAATGTGTAGCTTTTCATGAAACTATTTTTTGTCATTAATTCTTAGTTGCATGACATTAATTATTTATTTTCATTGAATTTTATTTTGCTCTATTAAGGCATGCTTTGTTTACTTTTTTTCCATATTAAGTATATCCATTATTTGGTGTGATCATCAAAATCATTTCTTGCTTCTTCATGCTTGTTTTCAACTATAATTTGGAAAGTTCTCTTTTCCTGAAGGTGAGCTAAGGATGGTGGTTATGGAATAATTGTTTAGTGTTCTCATAAAAAAAAAAATGTACAAAGTGCCAGGAGAAATTTTTTGCCGAAGTCTTCAATCAAATTTCATGTTACTTGCTTTTTAACTTCATCTCTTCTTATTGGATGATTTGCCTAGTTACTTGGGAGCTTCAAGTCAAGGGAAGTTTTTTACACTTTGCTTCAATTTATTATCAAAACTATTTACTTCGCTTATTACCTTTTATGTGGCTTGAACATGAAAACAAATGCAAGAATGAGCTAACACAACTCAGTAGACTATCGTAGCTTAAAACAGAAGTAAATAAATGAAACTAAAGAACTAAAAATATTATGATGTAATAATAAATTGAAGTAGTGTGCATAAACTAAAACTGAAGATGAAACTAAACTTCATAAAATATTTAAATAATTACGAAAGCTCTGCGAAAACCTATTGAATTTTAAGCAGATATTTCATAGTGATTGACTATCTGAATGGCTCTCAAATCTAAAATTTTAAATATCTTTGTTAACAGAATCTCATCTCGGTAGTCTTTAAACTCCGGTATAATAGAATCACATCTTGTAGCCCTCAGGCCCCATCATAATGTCACATCACATTCGCATTTCGTTCATCATTATATACATATTTCGATATATCATTAAATAGAATATAATTAAAACTCAATTCATAAATTATCAAATCATCTCAACTGTAGTCAACAAAAAACCCAGCCTAAAAAAGTAGGTGAAAATTTACATTTTTAGAATATAATTAAATTACTAGAGATTGCGTAAAATATCATTTTACTTTAATCATATTATGACATTATTTTTCATAGTCTAAATTATTTCCTATTTAATAAAAACCACAAAATATAAAATCATCAAGGAAAAATTTTATAAAATATTCAGAATGTGCATAATATTAGTATCTATAATATATAAAAGGTGCATGATAAAAATTTTATCAAGGTAAAATTATTATCATTTTTTAATAAAAAAATATATTTTTTACCCTAAAAGTCTCATTACAAAATTCACTGTCTTCACCAGTAGGGTTGTCAAAATCGGGTCAGGGTCGGGTTCGGATTCAACCCGAAACTGGCCTCACACATTTCGACCCGACCCGAACCCAAATCATTTTAAAAAACGGGTTGGTTCTTCATACCGGTACCCGACTCGCTTCGGGTTCGGGTCAACCCAACCAGTCTACGGTCACCAGCCCTATTCACGCAAGTGACGTGACAAAGACGAAGGCCTGTAAGGTCGCGAAGAAGGTTTTGAGGTTTAGGGAATCGCCAAGGATTTTGATATGTTAATTGTGGATTCTTTCATGAGATCTGGTTTGGGCTTGGATTTGGGAGGTAAGATGGCAGGAGGAGAAGGGAGCGGAAGCATGTGAGGAGTCTGTACGAGGGAAAGGAGATTGAGTTGAGAAGGCCACATAGGAGGAGGTGCAAAGAGGATGAGGGCAGCCATCGCTAGCTGTTTGGTTAGAGAGAGAGAGAGAGAGAGCTCTGAGAGTGAGGTAGTTTTGATAGGTGTGAGAAGAAAGAAGCGGTGAGCGACGTGGTTTAAAGAAGAGAAAAGAGGCGATTGCGTGTCAGGTGGTGCGGTCGTGTGGGAGTTGGTTAGATTAGTGGAACGGGAAATCGGAAAACGCGTGAAAGAAAAATAAATAATCGCTCGTGTCCGACGCGTGTCAAAACCGGATTTCTGGATTGACCCGAATCTGATAGGAATTCAAAACGGGTCGAAAATCAGGGCCCGAATCTGACCCGTTCTTAAACAGGTTGACATGAACTCGAAAATTTCTGATTGGGCTTAAGTCGGATTTTCGAGTTGAGTCAATTTTTGGCTCCTCTGTTCACCAGTAAAATTGAGCATGATAGTTTAAAAAAGATGGTTACGATATTATGTTTATTGTAATTTTTTTGTCTGACATGATGTCTTCTACAAACCAATGAATTGAAAATGAATTGATGACATTAAAGTAAAATAAATTTGGGACTGTAGCATGTGGATCTACATTACTAAGTGACTAAATTATAAATAGGAGCAAGTTTAACACCTAAATACGTATAAGGATTGTAAAGACAAAAAAATTTAAAAAGGAGCAAAATCAGACTAGCGGAGAATGTGTTTTAAACTGGAGTAATAATCCAGTTGCAAGAGAAACCGGAGAATAATAACCCGGTTTCTTTTAGATATAATAACCCGGTTTCTTTTAGATAATCCAGTTTCTTTAGAAATCAGTTTTTATTATTAAAAATTTATTTAGTTTTTATAAATATAATTAAAATTAATCAGGTTAATGATATTATTTTAAAAATAAATTGTTTTATTTTAATAATATGATTATTATAATTTAAATATTAAAATTTGGTTTATGTAAAATCTATAATTTAAATTGTATGGTAATTAGTTGTGTAAATCATATACTTTTAATAAAATTTATTATATGTATTTTTTATAATTTATTTATTTATTTATATATGAATTATATTTATAATTTTAAAATATTAATAATAAATTTGCAAACTTTAATTAAATTAAGATAGGAAATGGGTAAAAAAAATTGTTATATTTAAAAGAAAAAATTAAATTGTAGAAAATTTTATTTATCTTTTATATTTTAAAAATATCTCATATCATAATAATGAATGATACGTTTGATGGATGAAATGAATAATAAAAATAAATTTAATAAAAAAAAGTTATAAAAAAAAAAAAAAGCATGCTAGTTTTGCACGAGTCGAATTTGTCAATAAAATAATTTATTAATAATGATAAAAATTTGATGAGAAAAAAATAATTACTTAATGATTAATTTATTTGATTATGATGAAATTATATTCGTTTATTAGTTAAATTATAAGTTGAATTTGTATTGTTTATTGTTTATTATTTATAAACTCGTAAATGAATTAATGAACTTATTTTGATTATGTATATAAATTATTATATATTAAAATGAATTATTAAAATTTTAATAGAAATGTGCAATTGGTGTGAACATTAGATTCCTCTGTAAAAAATAATTAATGTGTCCTTGCTTAGAACATTGGATTCCTCTGTTTTTTTTTTTTTTTTTTTGGAAAAATTTGGGCTTGGCCTGTATATTAAACAAGAAAATTACAGTAACAAGAAGAAATAAAAGCCTATAGTTGGCCAGCCAAAAGGAAATAAAGGCAAGCACAGAAAATACAATTATGCACACAAAAAATAAATAAAAAATAACTCGAGAGCTCCATATAAGCAGGCAAAACTGTTAAAACTCATTGGCCTGGAAAGCCTGGACTCATATTAGATAGTGTGTCGAAGTAGAGGGTCCAAATTCCCTGATTGCCTGAAGATCATCCAAGGGGAGCAGCAGTAAGGAGCTTCATCATTGTCCAGGCAGGCCCAAAACCTGCTGTGGTAGCAAAAAATGCAACAACCAGCCATAGTCAACAGCAACCGAACCAGAAATCCCCACCAGATTAAAGCATTTCCAGCAACCCAAATGAATTTTTCCATTTTAAGAACTTTCTCAAAAACCACTTTCTTAATAGACAAAGAAAAAGAGTAGAAGAGCTTTGCATTTTTCCTCCAAACCTCCTCGAATTTCTTTCCTTCCAAATGAAGTAAGTAGTGCAACATACCATAAATTTATAGAAATTTTTCACATCAAAGTTACCTTTGTATTTGGCGTTCACCCAAACAAACAGGTGAAGCAAAGAGGGTCTAAAAAGAAGATCTTTAGTGTCCGGCATAACAGCATTCAGGACAGTAAAACAATAGGAACATTCAAAAAAGAGATGATTGAATGATTCATCATAAATATGGCATAAAGAGCATCTACTAGGAACAGATATATGCTTAATATGAAGGGCATCCGCAGTTTTAAAAAAGCATGCTAGTTTATTAGTTAATAAAAAAAAGTTATAAAAAAAAAAAAGCATGCTAGTTTTGCACGAGTCGAATTTGTAAATAAAATAATTTATTAATAATGATAAAAATTTGATGAGAAAAAAATAATTACTTAATGATTAATTTATTTGATTATGATGAAATTATATTAGTTTATTAGTTAAATTATAAGTTGAATTTGTATTGTTTATTGTTTATTATTTATAAACTCGTAAATGAATTAATGAACTTATTTTGATTATGTATATAAATTATTATATATTAAAATGAATTATTAAAATTTTAATAGAAATGTGCAATTGGTGTGAACATTAGATTCCTCTGTAAAAAATAATTAATGTGTCCTTGCTTAGAACATTGGATTCCTCTGTTTTTTTTTTTTTTTTGGAAAAATTTGGGCTTGGCCTGTATATTAAACAAGAAAATTACAGTAACAAGAAGAAATAAAAGCCTATAGTTGGCCAGCCAAAAGGAAATAAAGGCAAGCACAGAAAATACAATTATGCACACAAAAAATAAATAAAAAATAACTCGAGAGCTCCATATAAGCAGGCAAAACTGTTAAAACTCAATGGCCTGGAAAGCCTGGACTCATATTAGATAGTGTGTCGAAGTAGAGGGTCCAAATTCCCTGATTGCCTGAAGATCATCCAAGGGAGCAGCAGTAAGGAGCTTCATCATTGTCCAGGCAGGCCCAAAACCTGCTGTGGTAGCAAAAATGCAACAACCAGCCATAGTCAACAGCAACCGAACCAGAAATCCCCACCAGATTAAAGCATTTCCAGCAACCCAAATGAATTTTTCCATTTAAGAACTTTCTCAAAAACCACTTTCTTAATAGACAAAGAAAGAGTAGAAGAGCTTTGCATTTTTCCTCCAAACCTCCTCGAATTTCTTTCCTTCCAAATGAAGTAAGTAGTGCAACATACCATAAATTTATAGAAATTTTTCACATCAAAGTTACCTTTGTATTTGGCGTTCACCCAAACAAACAGGTGAAGCAAAGAGGGTCTAAAAAGAAGATCTTTAGTGTCCGGCATAACAGCATTCAGGACAGTAAAACAATAGGAACATTCAAAAAAGAGATGATTGAATGATTCATCATAAATATGGCATAAAGAGCATCTACTAGGAACAGATATATGCTTAATATGAAGGGCATCCGCAGTTTTTAGCCGCCACCCCCCCCCCCAAAAGCCAACCATACAAACACGTTATGCTTTAAACAATTCATGTTATGCCACACTGACTTATACCAAGAGCAGTTCGATAAATCACTGTAAAACTCCTCAACATAATCTTTAAATTTAGAAACAGATTTATTTTTCTATAATAAACTGGGGATAACTATCTCAGAATTATGAACAAATAAATTTCTCAACTGCATTTAGGTAAATAATCCGGCAAATTCTATCAGGAATTAAAGTAAAAACTCCCAAGATGATGGTCAGGGACAGAAAAATTAGCTCCCATTATTACCTTAAGATAATATTATGACACCAATGGTCCCATATAAGAGATATGGGAGAATTACCAATAATATTGAAATGAAAACAAGCTTTAGCATCAATAGCAGTCCTACACACAGATTTCCAGAACTTAGAAGCATTGGTAAGAGGAGGACGCCAAGGAGAAGAATATTTCTTTTTCAGCCAAATGGAGAGGGGAGAATCATTGTTATACATCCTAAGTATAACAGAGCAGTTGTAAGCGTATTGGATTGCATTTATAGAGTGAACCCCCAACCCACCCTTGTTCTTGGGCCGGCAAATAATATCTCAAGAAACCATATGTAATTTTTTGGATTGGGAAGAGTCCCCAAAGAAAAGAAATCTAGAGCTCACCTTTTTGAAAAATTTGCATACCGTTTTAGGCAATATAGAGCCCCGATCCAGTAACCTATAGTGTTTTGTATGGTAAACTTTAAATACTGTAGCCGCCCCACAAAAGATAGCAAACTTGCCTTCCAGCCATTCATCTTGTAGTTAATGCAATCCATGAAAGGTAAAAAAACTTCTACCTTAAGCCTTTAGAAAGACAATGGAATTCCTAGGTAGGTAATCTTGGAGGAAATATTATGAATTGAAAGAATCTGACAAATGTGCAGTTAGTTTCGTTGGTACTTTGTAAACACAATGGCACTTTTATCAAAGTTAATGTGTAGACCCGTAGAATTGCCAAAATCTCTTATGATGCTAGCCAGTTTGTGACAATTATCAAAAGAGGCTTCTCCAAATACGAGTACGTCATCCGCATATAAAACATGGGTGAGAATAAAATTGTCAGCAAAGATACCAATAAATCCTCTCTCCTTTAAAAGATTTGGGAAAACATCCATAACAAGACAGAAAAGATAAGGGCTGAGTGGACAACCTTGTCTCAACCCAGCAGTAGAAGGGAAGAAACCCTCTAAAGCACCATTTAGAACAATAGAAAAATGGACATCATATATGCACATTTTAATACAGTTAATAAAAGGCATGGGGAAGCCTTTTTGAATTAATCTAGCTAAAACAAATTCTTTTGAGACTGAATCAAAGGCTTTCCTGGCATCTAATTTTGCACAAAACATTTGAGCACCACCCCTCCTGCTAGCAGTAGCAAGAATATCACTTGCAAGCAAAATATTATCAGTAGAGATCCTAGATTTCAAAAACCCAGATTGGTTGTTCTCTATGATGAGAGGCATAACAGGTTTAAGCCTACATGCAATGACCTTAGCAATAATCTTGTAGACTACATTACATAAAGTTATGGGCCTATAATCAGAGATGTTGACAGCATTTTTGTGCTTAGGGATAATAGCAAGAGCCGTGTGCTTAACCCAATTAGGAATGTAGCCTTTAGAAAAAAAGGACTTGATAGCTCTACAAACGAGGGGGCCCACAATATGCCAACCATCTTTAAAGAAATGAAAATTAAATCCATCCGGCCCAGGGGCTGACGAGGAAGAACCCATAAAAACAGCAGCTTTGATATCATTGTCATTAACAAAAGAGCAAAAATAATTAGCAACAAAATCAGTTAAAACCGAACCCAAAGGAAACATACCCATATTGATGTTTATGCGATGAGGGGCATTATATAGCTCCCGGAAATGCTCAGTAATGCACGAGACAACCTCGGTTCTAGAAGAAACGGAGGATGAAGCAAGAAGGTTAACCACCGAGTTGGAGTTGCCCCTCCAACATCTAATTTTGCCATATAAGAATTTGAGATCATCTTCTCCATGTTTTAACCAATTCACCTTAGCCTTTTGGATTCCTCTGTTAAGAAATGTCATTGAAAGCATAGGATTCTTATGTCATCTAGTTGTACGTGTTTGAACATGTCATATATCTAGCAATATCCAATCTCATCAGATAGACAATATGAATCTGAGTTCAAGATGAAATATTGTCCAACACAAATACAACTCCAATCACTTTTGCATATATTGCTTAGGAATTAGTACACGAGTACCATCGGCTAAATGTTCTTCCCAACCACCTTTTATATTTTCCTTTCCCTATTTCTTTTTATTTAGCAGCTAGCGTGTCTATTTATTTTAATCTATTATGTTATCCTCTTCATGAGCTTCCCTCATAGTAAAAGAAATATTACTTTGGATGAGTAGTTGTGATTACTATTAATTAAATATCATAATTAAAACAATTAATTATAATATATGTACTTTATTTATAATAAATTCTTTTATTATTTTTGGAAATTATTATAATTTATAATATGAATTTCGATTTTATATTGTAAAAAAAGTATAATTTATTATTAAAATTTTCATATTATGAAAATAAGTATATTTTAATAAGAAATTATTTTAAAATAATTATATTTTACTGATGAAATTTTATATATTATATAATTAATATTTTTATTCATATTATAATAATAATTTCTATTTTGTGTATATAACAAACATAGTTAAATGTATCTAAAATATATTATTATTTTATTAATATATGTTTTATTTAATATTTCTTATTAAATTTGTGTGATTTCTTTTAAACTAAGAAATTAACCTCGAGCGAACTTCAAGAGTAACTGAATATATTCATACAAAATATATCCACAAAAAATTAGTTTAAAAAGACAGGGAATCATATTTTGATTCAATATTTTTAGAATTACATGAAATAATATCTATCTGATTTTCTAAGTTGTTCAAGAATATGTTTAAACATTACGAAAAACATACTAATTAATTATTTTATTAAATATCATGTCAAAGATAGATTTTGATAAATTTACATTATCCAATTAATTTTTTTTTAATTTATGCTCTTTATGCATATTTAGATATAAAAAGTGCTCCTATTTATAATTTGGCCTTACTAATTAAGTGGCAGAAAAATATAACTTTGAGCATGTGACGTGCTTTGTGAAAAAGCAAGAATATTAAGTGGCAGACAACTATATCTTTTTGCACTTGACGTCCTTTGGACTTTAATGTCATCAATTCATTAGAAAATAGGAAAGCTTACCAGCAAAAAAAGAAAAATATTCAATAAAGCTTTATTATTATTATTATTTAGATTTACTTGCTTGATGTTACGTTGAAGGCTTGAGCTTGTGCTTGCCAAATAAAAAATAACTTAATTGTGATGAAATTTTAAACTAAGGTGAATCAAACTCATCCAAAATATCGATTTGAATATGTTAAGAATAAAATCACTACTGAAGCACAAGGACTCATTATCATGACCCATAATGTTGTTAGCAATAGACAATTCTTTGCTTTGTTGGCCTCCTTTTCCAAATCAAATTTATAATCTTCATAATCTACATAATCTCATTTTTGGTGCATTTCAGAGCTTTTGAAGTTTAAAATGATAACTATTTTGTATGCCAAAGTTGCAATATTTTTGGAGGATAAATCAGATTTGTTTGATGATTATTTTCCATATAATTGATGAAAAAAGGTTATTGAAATTTTAGAATCAGACAGAGCATCGATATGGCAGGATCTATCTCCCATTTATCTGATAAATGTCCAGTAGTTTGTTCAGAGGTCTATGGACTTACATGATTACACCATGTGATAGGGGGCTTGGAGCCTAGACCTTTAATTGGAGATTGGAGAGAGCTCTAAAGCTTCAAGGATCCAGAGCTCCACCCAGGAACCACCGCCGATGAACCTCCTTAGACCATTGGCATACCATCGCTCGACTGCAAACCTTCGCCAAACAACCACCTGACCATCATATCGTACCACCTCCAGATCATCATCGAAACATTGCCTGACGATCGTCAAACCACCACCCGGCCATTGGACGTCGCTAGACATCCAATTGGTTGTCGCCCATCGCCAGACATCCACTCGACTGTCAACCGGTGCCAGACTTTCGTCTGACCCCCCACCCAGCCACCGACCATCACCTGACATCCACTTGATCACGAATCACAACTGGATTTATGCCCGACCATCGTTAGAACACCACCCAATAGGTAACTATTGTCAGACTTCTACTATGCCACTGATCACTACCAGACCTTCGCCCGCGACATACCATCATTGGACCTCAGCTCGGCTTCCATCGACACACCCCTCCAACCTCTCTCACCTCTCAACGACGGTCCTTCTGACCCCCTTCGCCGCTGACTACAGTCCCTGCGACCTCCATTGCCCGCGGACTACGACCTTCTGACCTCCATTGCTTGTCAACCGCTATCCCTTCGACCACCAATGTCTATCGACTACGGTCCCTCAGAATATCGTCACCTACTCGGCTAGGTTCATTTGACCATTGTTGCTCACCAACCATAGTCCCTCTGACCACCATCATTCGATGACTACAATCCTTACGATGACTGTTACACGCCGACTAAGGTCTGTCCAACCAATATCACCTGCAAACTACTCCAACCACCGTTATATATCGACTACGATCTACGATCTCTCTAACCATTATCACCTAACTATAGTCTTATCAGCCAAATGAGCAGGCTCACACTCTCTTGAGAATAACTCTCATTACATTCAGAATAACTCTCATTACATTCACATTTTTTTTCATCATTGTACACATATTTTGATGTATCATTAAATATATAATCAAAACTCAATTAAAAAATAATAAAAATATCTCAATCGTGGTCAACAAAAAACCCAACTTAGAAAAGTAGTTGAAAATTCACAATTATAGAATATAATTAAATTATTAGGGATTTTGTAAAATATTATTTTAAGGCTTTAATCATATTACACCACTAGTTTTCATACTCCGAATTATTGCCTATTTAATAAAACCCACAAAATTTAAAATCATCAAGGAAAATTTTTATGAAATATTCAAAAGGTGCATATCTATAACATATATAGGGTGCGTGATAAAATTTTATTAAGACAAAATTATAATTATTTTTTAATAAAAATATAATTTTATCATAAAATTACTTCGTCTTCACTAATAGGGTTGTCAAAATCAGGTCACGGGCCGGGTTCCGGTCTAACTCGAAATTGACCTAGCACTTTTTGACCAAACTCATTTTTGAAAACGGGTCAGTTCTTCGGACCCGAACCCGACCAACTTCGGGTTCGAGTCAACCCAACCTGACCCGTAAGTCTGTCACCACCAACCCTATTCACACGACTGATGCGACAAAGATCATGGCTAGCTGCTTGGTTAAAGAGAGAGAGAGAGCTCTGAGAGTGAGTTAGTTTTGACAGTTTAAAGAGGAAAGAAACGGTGAGCGGCGTGGTCTAAAGAAGAGAAAAGCGGCGATTGCGCGTTAAGTAGTGCGGTCATGCGGGAGATGGTTAGATTAGTGGAACGAGAAAGTGGAAAACAAATGAAAGAAAAATAAATAATCGTTCGTGTGTGAGACGTCAAAACGGGTTTCTGGGTTGACCCAAACCGGACCAGGAATTTCAAAACAGGTTGAAAAACAGGACCTGAATCCGATCAGTTCTTAAAACGAGTAGATGCAAACTTTAAAAAAATTTAGATTAAATTTGAGTCGAATTTTCGAGTCGTGTCAATTTTTGATACCTCTGTTCATCAATGAAATTGAGCATTATAGTATAAAAAACATTTATGATATTATGCTTATTGTAAAATTTTTTTTCGCTTACGTGATATCTTCTACAAACAAATGAATTTAAAAGTCCTCATTAATGTCATTAAAGCCAAATGAATTGATGACTTTAAAGTAATATATATATATATATATATATATATATATATATATATATATATATATATATATATATATATATATATATATATAAGAGTAGCATGTGCTCTAGCTACTTTTCTTAGTGGCAGACAAAGCTACTTGTTGTGCATGTGATGTCCTTTATTTTTTTGGGAAATGTCCTTTATGAATAAGTAAGATTATTAAGTGGCAGATGGCAGACAACTGTCTTTGTGCATGTGATGTCCTTTGGACATTAATGTTATCAATTCATTAGAAGATAGGTAAGATGTTTTTTTTTTTTGGGAAAATTTTGAGCAAAGACTGTATATTAATATACTAAAAAATGGGAGGCTAAAAAAAAGAGCCTACCAAAGCAAACAAAAATCCCCAACCAATAACCAAATACATAATTAAAAAGACCTATCAAAACACGAAAGGAATGAAACAAAATTAACAAGATCAATTGGGTAAAGGGACTCAGGAAATTGGGACCTGCTAATGGCAAGCAAAGCATCAGTTCAATCAGCTTGCCCACCAAAACGATCAAAAGCTCGGAGCCTCCCTGGTTGTCAAGAGAAGAAAGCAGGGGCAAAAGAACCAGGTGCAATAAAATGCCATTCCAGGAGAAAAACTGCCAGCAAGCAAATGCAAGTGGCCATCCAAAGGGAGCAGTGGACATAGCAGGTACCGTACATCATCGTCCCAGACCGACAGCAACCCGAAATCCATCAAAACCTTAGTTAAAGCACCTCGGAAAAGAATTTTTTAGCAATTTCACATTTTTCCACTTAGCCACCTTAGAAGAGATAGAATTAATCATTTGGCTGCATAATAAAGTGGATGATGAGTTTAACCCAGCAAATCGTATGTCATTGTGTTCCCTCCAAATATGGTATATAGCACAACAAATTACGAAGTAACAGAAAGATTTCTCCTTACAGTTGTAATCCCCTAAATCCTCCAAAAATTGAAAAACTTGCATCAGGTTAGGCCGAAACAGAAAACAGTGCAACACTGGCAGCACATGAGTAAGAACCGCAGAGTAGTCACAAAGAAAAAACATATGATTGCTATTCTCCTCATCAGACAGACAAAGAGGACAAACATATTGGATAATAATATTTCTCTTGTCAAGCACATCAGCCAATTTAAGCCCATTGTAAATCAAAAGTCAAGCGTAAGAAGAGAATCTAAGAGACAATCTCTTATGCCAGACGAAATTAGAACACTCCACTTTTGCCAAATCTTTTAAACAATGAAGTCTAAAATTTTTAAACACAGGATTGGTACAACCCGTCCAGTGAAAAGTAGCATATTCAAAAGCAGAGATAGGGGTACTTTGAATAATCTGTCTTACCCATACAGGAAGACAGTCAGGTAAGCTCTCCCCCATCCCCTGTGCCCCCCCCCCCCCCCCCCCCCCCCCCCCCCCCCCCCCCCCCCCCCCCCCCCCTCATGTAGTCTTTAACGAAACCATCAAGGCCAAAAGAAGAGGGAATAGGGGAAATAATATCAGAAATAGAATTTCCATCCACCCAAGGATCCCATAACATGAACAGCTTACAATTTAAAGGAGTCACACTAAAATGAATACTCCCTTTAATATTAATCGCCACCTTTTGAATGAACTTCCAAAACTTTGTAGGAGAAGAATGGTTGGACCTTCAAGGAGAGGTGTATTTAAGTTTAAACCATTCAGCAACCACAGAGTCAGAATTGTAGAATCTCCATATAAAAGAACAACCAAAACCTTAAGATAAAGAATGGAAATCAGGGATCCCCAAACCACCATAGCATTTTGGTAAAGTGATGTTGTGCCAAGCAATGAGATGAAGTTTCTTGCCCTCCAAAGAATTATGGTACAAAAATTTGGAACACATTCTATCAAGATAGGTAAGCTGGATCAATTTGAATTGAATTAATTTAGATATAATTAAATTAAATTTCATTAAAATGAATTCAGTTGATCTAATTCAATCACATGAGACTAATTTCAACCAATTTGATTTTAACTAAATCAAACTTATTTCAAATTAGTTAAGTTAGTTTAGCCATTTTCAATTTTTGCACTTTCATATCTTTCCTATTTGTGAATCAAGCTGTTGAAATTCAATTAACAATTTGGAGATTTTTTTTTTTGCACGATCCCCACTCATTACTTAAACCTAGTAATCAATCATAATATGATATGTAGGCATATTCTTCTCTTATAATCTTAGAAGAGTGTAGATTTAATTGTTTTGACTTAATTTGCATTCATAATAATCCCCCGTTACCACCACATTACAACTCTTATTCAAAAAAGACCAAATTTTAATAAGAAACTCGTAATTTTTTGAAATTAACTTAAGGAGCGTACTAAAAAAATAATTTAAAATGAAGCAAAATAGTCCTATGGTTGATCAATAGCTCTCCCAAAACCATGTAATCCAGATAAAGTGAGGATCAATAGCTCTCCCAAAAATCTCTACCCCTTCAATTTTCTCTATATATGAAATGATTTTAAAATGGGGAAATTTTTTTTTAAACCTATGGTTGATGCTCCTAAAGTGAAAAGCATTCATCTTTTTGAAAATTAAATATTATATCTATATTTTTGGGAGAATACGACTCCTAACTCATATGAAGTGAATTTTAGTTTCTATCGATTTCAAACCAAATAGTAGATGAACCTTATAATGCAATAACTCTTTTAAGTAAAATATCATAATTTTAATTTTTATAGTATCTCATACTTAATTCTCAGGTTTTTCACACCATTCTAGTTCAGCTTCACAAACTCTTTGTATACCTTATACCACTACAGACATTTATTGCTCGATGGAATACAATACACCTATTATGTTGAATGTCAGAAGCATAATTAATTTGCAAATTGGAGAAAATGGATGAGCATAATGGAGTATAAACTAGTCATATAAAGTTAAATTGACATCTTCAACTATAAAATGATATAAGATCATAAATTCTTCTAATATTCTCTGCAATCTTTTTCTCCAAACTCAAATCTATTAGTTGTCAATATACCAGTGATAGCAAAAACTATAAAAGCAATCCCTATGCAATCCAAAGAAGATTGAGAAGCATCTAGGGGAGACAACAATTGTTTGAATTGAAACTAGCATTTCCATTTATAAAATGCATGTAAGATACTTTTCTTGTTGTTACTCTTTCTATGTATCAAAATTATTCTCTACAATCCAACTTTTTTTGTGTAGTGGAAGTGATCTTGTTGCATAAAGTTAGATATTTCAATTGAATTATATTTAAAATTTAAGCTTTAGAGTCTTGTATTTTTCATATTGTGATTCAGTGGTTTCTATTTTATGGTTCCAATGACTGTAATACATGTTACTCTTGAGAACTTATATGTAGCTATTTGTGTACTATTGGGGCTGTTTTTATTGTAGATGGACTTTGATAATGTATTGTTTATACATGATATTTGAATTTGTAATAAAAATTAATATTTTGGATGGGTTAATCATTTTCTTTTTAGAATTTTGATGAATCTTAATGTTTGAAAATTTTTGGATAGGTTATTTTGTATGAGCTTTTGATATATATTTTTAACTATTTTCCCTCTTATTTTTATTTTTGTTTATGAGAGTTATTGATCTTCACTCAAATGTATAGCTTTTCATGAAACTATTTTTTGTCATTAATTCTTAGTTGCATGAAATTAATTATTTATTATCATTGAATTTTATTTTGCTCTATGAAAATTAATTATCTTAATATTAATATATCATTTCTCATTGCATCAAAAATTTATATTGAATATTTTGTCTGCATAAAAAAATGTTTAGCCTTAAAACATCTCATATTAGATTTTGTGCTAGATTTTGTAGTAGAGCTTATATATAATTATATCAAGTATCATTAATATTTGGGTAAATGAAAAAATAAAAAAATATATAAGTTTTTTGTTTGAAAAATATACTTCGTTTTCAACTATCATTTGGAAAGTTCGCTTTTCTTAAAAGTGAGCTAAGGATGGGTGTTATGGATAACTGTACAAAGTGCCAGGAGAAATTTTTTACCGAAGTCTTCAATCAAATTTCATGTTACTTGCTTTTTAACTTCATCTCTTCTTATTGGATGATTTGCCCAGTTGAGCAGTTTTACTTAGGAACTTCAAGTCAAGGGAAGTTTTTTATACTTTGCTTCAATTTATTATCAAAACTATTTAGTTCGCTTTTTACTCTTTCTGTGGCATGAAAATGAAAACAAATGTAAGAATGAGCTAACACGACTCAGTAGGCTATCGTAGTCTAAAATAGAATTCAATAAATGAAACTAAAGAACTAAAAATATTATGATGTAATAATAAATTGAAGTAGTGTGAATAAACTAAAACTGAAGATGAAACTAAACTTCATAAAATATTTAAAAATATTTAAATAATTATGAAAGCTCTGCTAAAACACCTATTGAATTTTAAGCAGATACTTCATAGTGATTACCTATCAGAATGGCTCTTAAATCTAAATTTTTAAATATCTTCGTTAACAAAATCTCACCTCGATAGCCCTTAAACCCCGGTATAATAGAATCACATCTTGTAGCCCTCAGGCCCCATCATAACATCACATCACATTCGTATTTCGTTCATCATTATACACATATTTCGATGTATCATTAAATAGAATATAATCAAAACTCAATTCAGAAATTATGCAATCATCTCAACCGTAGTCAACAAAAAACCTAGCTTAAAAAAGCAAGTGAAAATTCACTTTTTTAGAATATAATTAAATTACTAGGGATTGCGTAAAATATCATTTTAAGACTTTAATCATATTACGACACTATTTCTCATAGTCTAAATTATTTCCTATATAATAAAAACCAAAAAAATATAAAATCATCGAGAAAATTTTTTATAAAATATTCATAATGTGCATAATCTTAGCATCTATAATATATAAAAGGTGAATGATAAAAATTTTATCAAGGCAAAATTATTATCATTTTTTAATAAAAAAATATTATTTTTATCATAATAGTCTCATTATAAAATTCACTGTTTTCACCAGTAGGGTTGTCAAAATTGGGTCACGGGTCGGGTTTGGATTCAACCCGAAACTGGCCTCGCCCTTTTCGACTCGACCCGAACCCAAATTATTTTTGAAAACGGGTCGGTTCTTCATACTCGAACCCTGACCCACTTCGGGTTGGGGTCAACCCAACCAGTCTACAGCCACCAGCCCTATCCACGCAAGTGACGTGATAGAGACCAAGGCCGCATCTAAGGTTGCAAAGAGGGTTTTGAGGTTTAGGGAATTGAACAAGGATTCTGATATGTTAATGGTGGGTTCTTTCATGAGATCTAGTTTGGGCTTGGATTTGGGTGGTAAGATGGCAGAGAGGAGAAGGGAGCGGAAGCATGTGACGAGTTTGTACGAGGGAAAGGAGAGTGAGTTGAGAAGGCCACATAGGAGGAGGAGAAAAGAGGATGAGGGCAGCCATTGCTAGCTGTTTGGTTAGAGAGAGAGAGAGCTCTGAGAGTGAGGTAGTTTTGACAGGTTTGAGAAGAAAGAAGCGGTGAGCGACGTGGTTTAAAGAAAGAAAAGAGGCGATTGCGCGTCAGGTGGTGCGGTCGTGCGGGAGGCGGTTAGATTAGTGGAACGGGAAAGCGGAAAACACGTGAAAGAAAAATAAGTAATCGCTCGTGTGTCAGACGCGGGTCAAAACCGGGTTTCCGGATTGACCCGAATCTGACAAGAATTCAAAACGAGTCAAAAATCAGTGCCCGAATCTGACCCGTTCTTAAACAGGTTGACGTGAACTCGAAAAATTAGGATTGTGTTTGAGTCGGGTTTTCGAGTTGAGTCAATTTTTGACACCTCTGTCACCAAAAAAATTGAGCATGATAGTTTAAAAAAGACCGTTACGATACTATGCTTATTGTAATTTTTTTTATCTGACATGATGTCTTCTACAAACCAATTAATTGAAAATGAATTGATGACATTAAAGTAAAATAAATTTGGGATAGTAGCATGTGGATCTACATTACTAAATGGCCAAATTATAAATAGGAGCAAGTTTAACACCTAAATACGTATAAGGATCCTAAAGACAAAAAAATTAAAATGGAGCAAAATGGGACTTGCAGAGAACAGGTTTTAAACTAGAGAGCAATAATCCGGTTGCAAGAGAAACCCGAGAATAAGAACCCGGTTTCTTTTAGATAATTCGGTTTCATTAGAAACTGGTTTTTTATTATTTAAAAATATTTTAATTTTATAAATATAATTAAATTGATCAGGTTAATGATATTATTTTAAAAATAAATTGTTTTATTTTAATAATATAAATATTATAATTTAAATATTAAAATTCGGTTTATTTAAAATCTATAATTTAAATTGTATAGTAATTAGTAATGTGTAAATCATATACATTTAATAAAATTTATTATATTTATTTTTTATAATTTATTTATTTATTTATATATGAATTATATTTATAATTTTAAAATATTAATCATAAATTTGCAAAATTTTATGAAATTAAGTTTGGAAATAGGTTAGGAATTTTTAAAAAAAAAAAATTGATATATTTAAAAGGAAAAATTAAATTGTATAAAATTTTATTTATCTTTTATATTTTAAAAATATTTTATATCATAATAATGAATGATACGTTTAATGGATGAAATGAATAATAAAAATAAATTTAATAAAAAAGTTAAAAAAAAAACATGCTAGTTTTGCACGAGTCTAATTTGTCAATAAAATAATTAATTAATAATGATAAAAATTTGATGAGAAAAAATAATTACTTAATGATTAATTTATTTGATTATCATGAAATTATATTAGCTTATTAGTTAAATTATGTGTTGAATTGGTATTGTTTATTATTTAAAAAACTCGTAAATGAATTAATGAATTTATTTTGATTATATATATAAATTATTATATATTAAAATGAATTATTTAAATTTTAAGAGAAATGTGCATTTGGTGTGGACATTGGATTCCTCCGTAAAAAATAATTAATATGTCCTTACTTAGAACATTGAATTCCTCTGTTAAGAGATGTCATTGAAAGCATAGGATTGTTATGTCATCTAGTTGAACGTGCTTGAACATATCATATATCTGGCAATATCCAATCTCATCAAATAGACTGTAAAGTTGTAAGGTCCATTAATATGTTATTGTATTTTTTGGCTGCAAATGCTGCTTGGATATGTTTACACTTTGCTATTTAAAGAGTGCATACATAGCATTTGAAGTATATTTGTTAAATCACTCAAAATGCTTGAGGATTGGCAACACCTACAGTATGAGTTTGAGTTCAAGATGAAATATTGTCCAACACAAACACAGCTCCAATCACTTTTGCATATATTGCTTAGGAATTAGTACACCAGTACCATCCGCTAAATGTTCTTCGGGACCACCTTTTATATTTTCCTTTCCCTATTTCTTTTTATTTAGCAGCTAGCTGTCTATTTATTTTAATTAATCTATTATGTTATCCTGTTCATGAGCTTCCCTCATAGTAAAAAAAAAATTACTTTGGATGAGTAGTCGTGATTACTATTAATTAAATATCATATTTAAAACAATTAATTATAATATATGTACTTTATTTATATTAAATTCTTTTATTATTTTTGGATATTATTATAATTTATAATATGAATTTCGATTTATATTGTAAAAAAGTATAATTTATTATTAAATTTTTCATATTATAAAAATAAGTACATTTTAAAAGAAATTATTTAAAAATAATTATATTTTATTGATGAAATTTTATATATTATATAATTATTTTTGTTCATATTGTAATAATAATTTCTATTTTGTGTATATAACAGACAGTTAAATGTATCTAAAATATATTTTATTAATATATGTTTTGTTTAATTTTTCTTATTAAATTTGAGTAATTTCTTTTAAACAAAGAAATTAACCTCCATAGAATTTCGGGAGTAACTAAACTGAATATATCCATACAAAATATATCCACAAAAAATTAGTTTTAAAAGACAGGGAATAATATTTTGATTTAATATTTTGAAAATTACATTAAATAATATCTATCTGATTTTCTAAGTTGTTCGGGAATAGATTTAAACATTACGAAAAACATACTAATTAATTATTTTATTAAATATCATGTCAATGATAGATTTTGATAAATTTACATCCAATTAAATTTTTTTTTTTAATTTATACTCTTTATGCATAATTAGATATTAAAAGTGCTCCTATTTATAATTTGGCCTTACTAATTAAGTGGCAGACAAAGATACCTTTGAGCATGTGAAGTGCTTTGTGAAAAAGCAAGAATATTAAGTGACAGACAACTATGACTTTTTGCACGTGACGTGTAATATCAAAATCTGCTCCAGGATCGTCCAGGACGATCTGGGATCGTCCTAGGACGATCAGTTGAGAAATTGCTTCAGAAATTGCCCAGATTTGTTCCAGGTGTTTTCCTGTAGGCATCGTCCAGGCCGATCGAGGACATCGGCCAGGCCGATTGGCACTGTTCAAAATATCGGTCGGAGAATAGTCCTGGGAACCGTCCAGGACGATCAAATTTGGTCTGATCGTCCTGGGACGATCTGGCGATCGGCCGGGCCGATCTGAGTATTACTTAAAAGAAATGAAGTCATTTCGAGGAGAGAGAAAAATTTTATAAAAAATCAGATTTTTTGATCCGAGAGAAAGAGAAAAAGAGAAAAAGGAAAAGTTGATTTCGGGAAGCCGCAAGTCCGTTTTCGTTCGACAAGACTGTTCAGGATTTTGCTGTACGCAAGGTAAGGCACAATCCGACTTTCTCAATTTTCAGAACCGTCGCTGTTGACGGTATTTTCTGTCCGGATTTCGTTTTTGTTAGCGATTTTCGTCTGTATTTTCCGACTGGTTTAGTTTTTACCGCGTAACTTTCTGTATATCGTTGACGTGCCGGGTGTGCACATTTTGAATATATTTTGGAGATTTTTGTCGGGACCATTTTTGTTATGGCGGCGTTTTATTCCGTCTGTATTTTTCTGTGTGAATATTAATTGATATGGCACTAGAATAAAAGTTTTGTAATGTTATTCTGTACATTCTATTGTAATTTGGTTAATTATGATTTTTTAAAAATTTTGGGTGAATTTCGTACGCTGTCGTTATGCTGCCCGATTTTTGGGTGATTTCTGATTTGTCCGAATTTGCTCTGAAATGATTTGATTCTGTATATGCTATTAAGGGAGCTATAAGGGGAAGTTCTGTGAAGTTCAATTCTGTATATCTGTTTAGGTGCTATAAGCACTATATATATATTCTGGTGCGATAAGCACATTTGTTCTGGTGCCGTGAGCACAAATGGAAGGCATAAGCGGAAGTTCTGGTGCTGTATGCACAAAAAGGGAGCTATAAGGGGAAGAGGGGTGCTATATGCACAAGGGAGATATAAGGGAAAGTTCTGATATCTGGAAGGAAGATCTGTTCTGAACTAATTGTTATCTAATTTCTGTACTCTTGATGTGATTGATCTGATTTTCTGATTTCTGTAAGTGCTATCAGCTATGATGTGATATAATGATTTCTGTTTTATTTCTGATTCTGATATAATAATCCTGTCCGTTCTGATTTGATATCTGATTTGATTCGATCTGTATGCTCTGATTTCTGTACGAATGTTCTGATCGGATTTGCTCTGATGTTTTCTGTTGTGAGATTCTGAGAATTTTGATTGGAGGTTTGTTGTCTTGCTGAGCTGTTGAGCTCACCCTTGCTTTCTGGTGGTTTTCAGGTTCTGGGAAAGGGAAGGAGATCTTGGACTAGAGTTCAGAGTCTGATCTGTTATAGGTATCTTGTGTACTTTTGATTTTTTGTACAGTCGTGGCTTTTCTGTTCTGTCTTTCTTTCTGTCTAAAAGCCGTGTACTGTAGTTGTAGATGATTGTTTTGAGGAAAAGAAATGTCGATGTTTTGTTCCGCTACAATTGACGATTCATAGTAGCTCTGTGTCTGTCTGTGTGTTTACTTTTGAGTTGAAATATTTGAAAGATTCAGTTCCACAGCAAATTCCAAAGCCAGATCATGGATAAAAGGTTTGGTCGCGGCCCGGTGCGAGCGGGATTCATCCCGGGTCGGGTAGGGTCGTGACAACTTGAGTGGTATCAGAGCATTGGTTTTGGAATTTGGTTGGATTGTAAGACAGAGCTATAGGAAGTGATCTGTAGTGAGTCTGTCTGGGGTAGTTTTGATTTGTTCGGCTTTTTATTGTATTGTTTTTGTGATAGTTTTCTGGATTTTCTGGATTTTTCTGTATGGATTAGCCAGACTCAGACATGACAGACGGGCAGAGTGCCAGTCAGGCAGCACCAGTGGGGAGTACAGCCCTAGTGGCTGGTGCAGATACATTGTCTCAGTTTGCTACGCTTGTTGCTCAGATGATGAGCGAGACTCAGAGAAGAACTGTTACTGTCAGATCTGATGACATTGATAGATATTTGCAGTTATTTTTGAGGTTGAAACCTCCGAGATTTGAGGGCGCTGTTGAGCCCAGAGCAGCCGAGGAGTGGCTGAGGAGATTGGAAATGACCTTTGACGGAATGCAGTGTCCGTCAGATAGGAAGGTTCCTTTGGCTGTTTTTCTGTTAGATGGAGAGGCTGAGCACTGGTGGGAAGGCCAACATGCAGCCAGATTTCAGGGCAGATTGAACTCTTTGATTACTTGGGAAGAGTTCACTGAAGTGTTTCGAGACTGGTTTTTTCCCCCTTCTGTACGACAGCAGATGCAGAAGAGTTTTCTGAGGCTTGTTCAGGGGAGCAAGACGGTGATGCAGTACGAGGCTGAGTTTACTGCATTAGCTAGGTACGCTCCGCAGTTGGTCAGCACTTCTGCTGAGAGGTGCTACAGATTTCTGAGGGGACTACGAGACACTCTGAGACAGCCCCTGATACCATTCCGGATTACTGATTTCTCTGAGCTTGTGGAGCGAGCTCGTCTGATAGAGAATGACCTGATGGCTACTTAGCAGCGGTGGACTGAGAGTAGGAAGAGATTTGGAGGCGAGGCATCTGGCAGTAGTTCCTCTGGGAAGAGGAGATTTGTAACTGGTTCTGGATCTAGTGACTCCATGAGGAGTGGAGGGTCGTCTGGTACTGCTACTAGTACGACGAGTTCTGGATCTGTCAGTAGGGCACCTGTGTGCCAGAGTTGTGGACGCCGACATTTTGGCCAGTACTACAGGATGACTGGTCAGTGCTACAGGTGTGGTCAGCCAGGACATCGGATCGCAGAGTGTCCACAGACTGGATTTGATCGGCGTTCTAAGTTCCGATCATAGGGTTTTGTCAGACATGCCAGTTCAGCAGCAGGAAGACCGAGGACTGTTCCTCCGCGCCCTGAGGGATTTGCTGGTAGAGGTGGTGGATCTAGTTCTGCACCACGGAGACCACCTACTGGTAGGCAGGGAGAGCCTAGTAGTTCTGTTGCTTCAGCTCCAGCTCCAGTGCAGGCCCGAGTTTACAGCTTGAGTCAGCAGGAGGCTCGAGATGCTCCAGATGTTGTGACAGGTACGATTTACATTTCTGATCAGCCCTGTCGTGTTTTGTTTGATTCTGGAGCCAGCCACTCTTTTCTGTCCGAGCACTGTTTTGAGATTTTGCTTTTGGACTCATTTTTTCTTCTGGTTTCTTTGTCTGTGATTTTACCGGCCGGGAGTTCTCTGATTGCTCGGAAGTTTTGTTTGTGTGAGATTGACATTTCTGGCAAGAGGTGGAAATCGAGTCTGGTTCTGTTGCCGATTTCATCGTATGATGTGATTCTGGGCATGGATTGGCTGAGTCAGTATAAGGCCCAGATAGACTGTCTGAAGAAGCAAGTGAGCTTGCTTATGGCTGGAGAGATATTTGTATTTCAGGGCTTACGAGGTGTTCTCTCCAGTCTGATTTTTGTTTTGGAAGTAAGCAGGATGTGGAAGAAGGGATGCCCAGTGTTTTTGGCTTCGGTGCGGGATCTGAACCTAGAGGTTGGTTCTGTTTCTGAGATCCAAGTAGTACGGGAGTTTGCTGATGTTTTTTCTGAGGAGTTGGTTGGTTTACCTCCGGATAGAGATGTGGAGTTATCTATTGATATTTTTCCAGGTACCGCTCCTATATCAAAAGCTCCGTACAGGATGGCACCGAAAGAACTTTCTGAATTGAAAGTTTAGCTTCAGGAGTTGGTTGACAGAGGTTTTGTCCGTCCTAGTGTTTCGCCCTGGGGAGCACCTGTTCTTTTTGTAAAGAAGAAGGATGGTACACTTCGTATGTGTATTGATTACAGAGATTTGAACAAGGTCACAATCAAGAACAAGTATCCTTTGCCTCGGATTGATGACTTGTTTGATCAGCTTTCCGGATCTTCTATGTTTTCGAAGATTGATTTGAGATCCGGATACTATCAGGTGAAGGTGAAGGAAGCTGATGTGGTAAAGACAGCTTTCAGTACTTGGTACGGGCACTACGAGTTCTTGGTTATGCCTTTTGGGGTAACCAATGCGCCTGCGATTTTTATGGATCTGATGAACCGAGTATTCAGGGAGTATTTGGATCAGTTTGTGATCATCTTCATCGACGATATTCTGGTATATTCTGCTTCTGAAGATGATCATGCCAGACATTTGAGGATTGTATTGGAGACTTTGAGGCGGCATCAGCTGTATGCCAAGTTCTGCAAGTGTGAATTCTGGCTGAAGAGTATTTCATTTCTGGGTCATGTGATTAGCGGAGAAGGTATTTCTATTGATCCCCAGAAGATTCAGGCAGTTGCTGATTGGCCAAGGCCGACTACGGTATTTGAGGTACGTAGTTTCTTGGGTATGGCCGGATATTACAGGAAATTTGTGAAGGAATTTTCACAGATTTCGACGTCTCTGACGAGACTGACGCAGAAGTTAGTAGCTTTTGTTTGGACACTGGAGTGTGAAGCTAGTTTTCAGAGATTGAAGGATTGTCTGACTTCAGCTCCAGTGTTAGCACTTCCGTCAGGTACAAAAGGATTTCAGGTGTTCAGTGATGCTTCACTGAAAGGACTGGGATGTGTCCTGATGCAACATGGTCAGGTAATTTCTTATGCTTCGAGACAGTTGAAACCACATGAGAAGAATTACCCGACACATGATCTGGAGTTAGCTGCAGTGGTATTTGCTTTGAAGATTTGGCATCATTATCTGTATGGCGTCAGATGTAAGATTTTCACTGATCATAAGAGCCTGAAGTACATTCTTACTTAGAAGGATCTGAATCTGAGACAGAGAAGATGGCTCGAGTTGATCAAGGACTATGATTTGACCATTCAGTATCAGCCTGGTAAGGCGAATGTGGTAGCGGATGCTCTGAGCAGAAAGTCTTCTGGATTATCAGGTTTGCAACTTATTTATGATGACTTTCTGATTTGAGACATGGAGCGTTTGCAGTTGGAGGTGATTCCCTCCAATGGTTTGGATTTGGCTCAGATGAGTATTCAGTCTACTTTGGAGATAAGGATTCAAGAAGCCCAGAAGTCAGATTCTAACTATTTGAAGTTGATTGCTCAGATTGGATCTGGTAAGACTCCTGAACTTCGAATTTCTGATTTTGGTGCTATTTTCTGCAAGAACAGGTTGTGGATACCTGTGTCTGGAGATTTGAGGCAGGAGATTCTGTACGAATCTCACCATTCAGGCTACACAATTCATCCAGGCAGTGGTAAGATGTACGCTGATATGAAGCTTTTATTCTGGTGGCCTGGGATGAAGAAGGATGTGGTAGAGTTTGTGTCGAGATGCGAGGCCTGTCAGTTGGTGAAGGTAGAGCATCAGCGACCAGGTGGACTGTTGCAGTCGTTGTCTATCCCTGAGTGGAAGTGGGAGGAGGTAACGATGGACTTTGCGATGGGTTTTCTGCGATCTAGGTAGGGACACGACCCCATTTTCTTCCGATCAGACAGACCGATCTGATGGATCGTTTGGCACAGATATATGTGAAGGAGATAGTCAGATTGCACGGTGTGCCTCGAGTGATAGTTTCTTATCGAGATGGACGATTTACTTCCAGACTTTGGAAAGGCATTCAACAAGGCTTGGGTACGAAAGTGCATTTCAGTACAGCCTTTCATCCTCAGACCGACGGACAGTCTGAGAGGACTATTCAGGTGTTGGAAGACCTGTTGAGGCTTTGTGTTTTGGATTTTGGCGGAAGCTGGGAAGATCATATCCCTTTGATTGAGTTTGCTTATAACAACAGTTTCCAGTCCAGTATCGGTATGGCACCGTACGAGGCTTTGTAAGGCAGGAAGTGCCGTACTCCTTTGACTCTGACGGAGGTCGAAGATACACAGGCTTTGGGTCCCACTTTTGCTGATGAAACTGCTTAGAAGATCAGTTTGATTAAGGAAAGATTGAAAGCGGCTCAGGACCGTCAACAGAAGTATTACAATCAGAAGCACAGGTTTGTTGAGTTTCAAGTTGGTGACTTTGTGTATGTCAAAATCAGCCCGATGAAGGGTGTGAGCAGATTTAGTCAGGTGAGCAAGCTAAGTCCAAGGTATGTTGGCCCTTTTGAAATCCTGGAAAGGATTGGAAAATCTGCTTACAGACTGTTGCTTTCTGATTCGATGCCTGACGTGCATAATGTGTTTCACGTATCCACTTTGAGGAAGTGGGTGTCCGACTCTGGGAAGAAGGTATCAGCTGATGAAGTTGAGATTCAGGAGAATCTGGCATACAAGGAAGAGCCAGAGTTAATTTTAGCATACGACGTCCGAAAGTTAAGAAATAAAGAGATTTCGATGGTTAAAGTCCAGTGGAAGCACCGGAATGCACGGGAAGAGACTTGGGAGAAGGAGTCTGACATGAGACAGTCGTACCCGTACTTGTTTTGACTGAGTTTGGATTGGACAATGTCGAGGACGACATTTTTCTGAAGTTGGGGAGATTGTAATATCAAAATCTGCTCCAAGATCGTCCAGGACGATCTGGGATCGTCCTGGGACGATCAGTTGAGAATTTGCTCCAGAAATTGCCCAGATTTGTTCCAGGTGTTTTCCTGTAGGCATCGTCCAGGCCGATCGAGGACATCGGCCAGGACGATTGGCACTGTTCAAAATATCGGCCGGAGAATAGTCCTAGGAACCGTCCAGGACAATCAAATTTGGTCTGATCGTCCTTGGACGATCTAGCGATCGGACGGGCCGATCTGAGTATTACTTAAAAGAAATGAAGTCATTTCGAGGAGAGAGAAATTTTTTATAAAAAATCAGATTTTTTGATCCGAGAGAAAGAGAAAAAGAGAAAAAGGAAAAGTTGATTTCGGGAAGCCGCAGGTCCGTTTTCGTTCGACAAGACTGTTCAGGATTTTGCTGTACGCATGGTAAGGCACAATCCGACTTTCTCAATTTTCAGAACCGTCGCTGTTGACGGTATTTTCTGTCCGGACTTCGTTTTTGTTAGCGATTTTCGTCTGTATTTTCCGACTGGTTTAGTTTTTACCGCGTAACTTTCTGTATATCGTTGACGTGCCGGGTGTGCACATTTTGAATATATTTTGGAGATTTTTGTCTGGACCGTTTTGTTTTGGCGACGTTTTATTCCGTCTGTATTTTTCTGTGTGAATATTAATTGCTGTGGCAGTAGAATAAAAGTTTTCTAATGTTATTCTGTACATTCTGTTGTAATTTGGTTAATTATGATTTTTTAGAAATTTTGGGTGAATTTCGTACGCTGCCGTTATGCTTCCCGATTTTTGGGTGATTTCTGATTTGTCCGGATTTGCTCTGAAATGATTTGATTCTGTATATGCTATTAAGGGAGCTATAAGGGGAAGTTCTGTGAAGTTCAATTCTGTATATCTGTTTAGGTGCTATAAGCACTATATATGTATTCTGGTGCGATAAGCACATCTGTTCTGGTGCCGTGAGCACAAATGGGAGGCATAAGCGAAAGTTCTGGTGCTGTATGCACAAAAAGGGAGCTATAAGGGGAAGAGGGGTGTTATATGCACAAGGGAGATATAAGGGGAAGTTCTGATATCTGGAAGGAAGATCTATTCTGAACTAATTGTTATTTAATTTCTGTACTCTTGATGTGATTGATCTGATTTTCTGATTTCTGTAAGTGCTATCAGCTATGATGTGATATAATGATTTCTATTTTATTTCTGATTCTGATATGATAATCCTGTCCGTTCTGATTTGATATCTGATTTGATTCGATCTGTATGCTCTGATTTCTGTACGAATGTTCTGATCGGATTTGCTCTGATGTTTTCTGTTGTGAGATTCTGAGAATTTTGATTGGAGGTTTGTTGTCTTGCTGAGCTGTTGAGCTCACCTTTGCTTTCTTGTGGTTTTCAGGTTCTGGGAAAGGGAAGGAGATCTTGGACTAGAGTTCAGAGTCTGATCTGTTATAGGTATCTTGTGTACTTTTGATTTTTTGTATAGTCATGGCTTTTCTGTTCTGTCTTTCTTTCTGTCTAAAAGCCATGTACTGTAGTTGTAGATGATTGTTTTGAGGAAAAGAAATGTCGATATTTTGTTCCGCTGCAATTGACGATTCATAGTAGCTCTATATATGTCTGTGTGTTTACTTTTGAGTTGAAATATTTGAAAGATTCAGTTCCGCAGCAAATTCCAAAGCCAGATCCTGGATAAAAGGTTTGGTCGCGGCCCGGTGCGAGCGGGATTCATCCCGGGTCGGGTCGGGTCGTGACATGACGTCCTTTGGACTTTCATGTCATTAATTCATTAGAAGATAGGGAAGGTTGCCAGCAAAAGAAGAAAAATATTCAATAAAGCTTTAATATTATTATTAATATTTATATTTACTTGGTTCATGTTACGTTAAAGGCTTGAGCTTGTGGTTGCCAAATAAAAAACAACTTAATTGTGATGAGGTTTATACTTAGGGAAATCAAACTCATCCAAAATATCGATTTGAATATGTTAAGAAAAAGTCACTACTGAAGCACAAGGACTCATTATCATGACCCATATTGTTAGTAGTAGACAATTCTTTACTTTGTTGGCCTCCTTTTCCAAATCAAATTTATAATCTTCATAATCTCATTTTTGATGCATTTCAGAGCTTTTGAAGTTTAAAATGATAACTATTTTGTATGCCAAAGTTGCAATATTTTTGGAGGATAAATCAGATTTGTTTGATGATTATTTTCCATATAATTGATGAAACAAAAGGTTAATGAAACTTTAGAATCAGCCAGAGTAACAATATGGCAGGATTTATCTCCCATTTATCTGATAAATGTTCAGTAGTTTGTTCAAAAGTCTATGAACTTACATGATTACAGGAAGAAGTTATTGCACCAAATTCGACATCACTAATTGTTGAAGTTATCGGTCCACGTCTTGTTTCTTCTACGGGAAGTCTTACATACACTAAACTGTCTTGGAAAGTACACTCCTACCTTTTGATTTGCAAGACAAAGACATATATTTTTGGATGACTTGAGCTTTGACGTCCAAAAATAGCGAGAAAACTAATACGGCACAGAAAAATCATCTTGATTAGGCACGAATCGAAAGCACATATGAGCTGACAACTTCCAAAATTAAATTTGGGATCATCCAAGCACAAATTTCAACAAACATATAGTCAAATTGAACATCTCAATGAGACAAACCCAATAACACCAAAATTAGTTCAATCCGAGCCCAAATGGGTCCAACTCAAGGGACTAAAGCATATTTGGAAGCTTCAAAGTATAAATTGGATGACCAAATGATATCCAAATATAGCTTGCTTATAATTGAATCAAGCAGTTTGACGAGGCGAATCCAACAAGTCTAAGATTACTTAATTCTGATATCATTTGAATACATAAATTTTTAACAAATGTTTTATGATCAATGAGATCAATATTAGCCATCTGATTGAACACTCTGATTTTTTCATTGATTATCTTCATATTTATGGAGCATGCCACTCTTAAAAATAAATAAATAGACCCCCACATCCCATGTGAAAGGGGGTTTGGAGCCTAGACCTTTTAGTTGGAGATTGGAGAGAGCTCTAAAGCTTCAAGGATCTAGAGCTCCACCTAGGAACCACCGCTGATGAACCTCCTTAGACCATTGGCATACCATCGCTCGATCGCCAACCTTCGCCAAACAACCACCTGACCATCATATCGTACCACCTCCAGGTCATCGTCGAAAAACTGCCTGACGATCGTCAAACCACCACCCGGCCATTGGACATCGCTAGACATCCAATTGGTTGTCGCCCATCACCAGACATCGACTCGACTGTCAACCGATGCCAGACTTTCGTCTGATCATCGTCAGACCCCCACCCAGCCACCGACCATCACCTGACATTCACTTGATCACGGATCACAACTGGATTGATGCCTGACCATCATCAGACCACCACCCAATAGCTAACTATTGTCAGACTTCCATTAGGGCACCGATCACTGCAAGACCTTCGCCCACAACATACCATCATTGGACCTCCGCTCGGCTTCCATCGACACACTCTCCAACCTCTATCACCTCTCAACGACGGTCCTTCTGACCCCCTTCGTCCGCTAACTATAGTCCCTGTGACCTCCATCGCCCGCCGACTACGACCCTTCTGACCTTCATTGCTTGTCTACCGCTATCCCTTCGACCACCATTGTCTACCAACTACGGTCCCTCAGAATATCGTCACCTGCTCGACTAGGTTCATTTGACCATTATTGCTCACCAACCATAGTCTCTCCGACCACCATCATTCGATGACTACGATCCGTACGATGACTGTTGCCCGCAGACTAAGGTCTGTCCAACCAATATCACCCGCAAACTACTTCAACCACCGACATATATCGACTACGATCTACGGTCCCTCTAACCATTGTCACCTGATTGTAGTCTTGTCAGCCAAATGACCAGGCTCACACTCTCTTGAGAATAACTCTCATCATATTCACATTTTTTTCATCATTGTACACATATTTTGATGTATCATTAAATAAAATATAATCAAAACTCAATTCAAAAATAATAAAAATATCTCAATCGTGGTCAACAAAAAATCCAACTTAGAAAAGTAGTTAAAAATTCACATTTATAGAATATAATTAAATTATTAGAGATTTTGTAAAATATTATTTTAAGTCTTTAATCATATTACGCCACTATTTTTCATACTATGAATTATTGCCTATTTAATAAAACCCACAAAATTTAAAATCATCAAGGAAATGTTTTTATGAAATATTCAAAAGGTGCATATCTATAACATAAATAAGGTGCGTGATAAAATTTTATTAAGACAAAATTATCATTATTTTTTAATAAAAAAATAATTTTATCATAAAAGTCTCATCATAAAAATTACTTTGTCTTCACTAATAGGGTTGTGAAAATTAGGTAACGGTCCGGGTTCTGGTCTAACTCGGAATTGACCTGGCACTTTTTGACCAAATTCATTTTTGTAAACGGGTCAGTTCTTCGGACCCGAACCAGACCCGCTTCGGGTTCGAGTAAACCCAACCCGACCCGTAAGTCTGTCGCCGCCAGCCCTATTCACATGAGTGACGCGACAAAGACCATGGCTAGCTGCTTGGTTGAAGAGAGAGAGCTCTGAGAGTGAGATAGTTTTGACAGTTTAGAGAGGAAAGAAGCGATGAGCGGCGTGGTCTAAAGATGAGAAAAATGGCGATTGCGCGTCAAGTGGTGCGGTCATGTAGGAGACGGTTAGATTAGTGGAACGAGAAAGTGGAAAACACATGAAAGAAAAATAAATAATCGTTCATGTGTGAGATGTCAAAACGGGTTTCCGGGTTGACCCAAACCCGACCAAGAATTCAAAATAGGTCGAAAAACAGGACCTGAATCCGACCCGTTCTTAAAACGAGTAGATGCGAACTTAAAAAATTTGGATTAAGTTTGAGTCGAATTTTCGAATCGTATCAATTTTTGACGCTCGTCAATGAAATTGAGCATTATGATATAAAAAAACATTTACGATACTATGCTTATTGTAAAAAAAAAAATTTCGCTTACGTGATATCAGGGGTGTCAATTTCGGGTCACGGGTCGGGTTCGGGTCGAACCCGAAACTGACCCGGCACTATTCGGGTCAACCCGAACCCGACCCGTTTTTGAAAACGGGTCAGTTTTCCTGACCCGAACCCGACCCGCTTCGGGTCCGGGTCAACCCGACCCGACCCGAATGACCCGTTTCCAATAAAAAAATGCTATTTTTTGGGTCAAAATCAGGTCTATCTCCTCTTTTTCGGGTCAAAAATGGGTATATTTCCTATTTTTCGGGTCAAAAACGGGTCAAATTCGGGTCAATCTCGGGTTGGCGGGTCAAAATCGGGTCAATTTTGGGTCAAAGGGTTAACCCGAACCCGACCCGATTTTTGAAACGGGTCGAAATGTTAATCCCGAACCCGACCCGTTTCGGGTTCGGGTTGACCCGAACCCGAAATTTTTAGGTCGGGTTCGAATCGAGTTTTCGGGTCGAGTCAAATATTGACACCCCTACGTGATATCTTCTACAAACAAATGAATTGAAGAGTCCGCATTAATGTCATTAAAGGCAAATGAATTTTCCGTTTATGTGCTTTAGCTACTTTTCTAAGTGGAGACTAGCAGACATGTGACGTGCTTTCTGAAAAAGTAAAATTATTAGGTGGCAGATGGCAGACATCTGTCTTTGTTCATGTGACGTCCTTTGGACATTACGTCCTCTGATCGGACCTAGATTTAGGTCCGATCAGAGGCTTGTTATTCAATTTTTACTCGGTATTTGATCGGTATTGATAGGTATTGTTTTATAATATGAAAGGAATACCGCTTTGGAAAGACTAATACCAAATTATACCAAAAAATACTGAGTTTTTCTCTAGAAAAACTCGGTATTTTTTGGTGTAACTCGGTATTGCTCGGTATAACTCGGTATTTCGTCTTCGCCTAATGATATTTCTCGTTATTATTGGTATTGCTCGGTATTTCTCATTTTGTGCATGCAATCTTAGTGCCGACTGGACGTAGCTCTACGTACGTTCACTGGACCAAATAAAAGTTCCCTTTGGACATTAATGTCATCAATTCATTAGAAGATAGATAAGCTCGATCAATTTGAATTGAATTAGTTTAGATATAATTAAATTGAACTTCATTAAAATGAATTCAGTTGATCTAATTCAATCACATGAGACTAATTTTAACCAAATTGATTCCAACTAAATTAAAATTTATTTCAAATTAGTTAAGTCAGTTTGGCCATTTTAAATTTTTGTACTTTCATATATTTCCAACTTATGAATCAAGCTATTGAAATTCAATTAACATTTTGAAGAGTTTTTATTTTGAATGATCCCCACTCCTTAAACCTAGTAATCAATCATAATATGATATGTAGGCATATTATTCTCTTATAAGAAGGGCGTAGATTTAATTGTTTTGACTTAATTTGCATCCATAATAACCTCCCTTTACCACCACAATGCAACTCTCATTCAAAAAGGACAAAATTTTAAGAAGAAACTTGTAATTTTTTGAAATTAACTTAAGGAGCGTACTAAAAAAATAATTTAAAACGGAGCAAAATAACTAAATCTTTTGGCGCATTTTAAATACGCTAAGGGGCTGTTTGGTTGCCTGAATTAGGAGGGTAAAGTAAAACAATTACATGTATTTATTAAATTTAGTTGTTTGGTTAATTTTAAGCAGAACAAAAAGAAATCCTCCAAAGTATTAGGAGTGTATTAGGAGGCCTGTTTTGTGCGAATTAGAAACCCGCTCAATATGAGCGGATTATAAATTCATCGGAAGAAATGTTCGCATCGTCGTTGCTGTTCGGCTTCTTCGCAGGAGGTGTAAGATTGCACGAGAGGCTTCTTTGGCTCCTTCCTTCTTGTTCGACTTCGCTCCTTCGACGACGACGTCCCCTTTTCCTGGATCGGAAGTTGCGACATTTTGATCGGAAGGCAGGACGGGAGCTCGCTATCTCTGAAGGTAACTTTCTACCTTTCGCGCGTTCTTCGGGCAGATCCCGTCAATCCGCCAGAACGCCAGAAGAATCGTGTGCGAGAAAGCTGACCTTCTTCTCGGGTCTCTTTCGCTGTAGCTTTCTGCCGTGAGAGCAGCCCTTATCTTCTTCTTCGCAAAAAGGAGTAAAGAAGTTGATAGATAGGTCGAGAGAGTGGGAAGAGCGAAAGAATGATCGACTGAAGGAGGGGTGCTGGGTTCCGCCGCCCATTGGCTTCTTGGATCCACCGTTGCTGCTACATTTTTCAATGTAGGTTTACCGTCATAATGATTATGCCCGACCTCTGCTTACCTTTTTCTTTCCATTTCTCAAACCTTAACCCCTCGTTTTTTCTTGTATCCAAAACAGTAACCCTGTTTTTTGTTTTTAGGTGCATCTCAGGCAATATTTCCCATTTTAACTTTACACTGCATTTACTTTACACTGCATTTTTTTTTCAGACAACCAAACAGCCCCTAAATGAATTGGCTTAATCTGAATAAACCTTATTATTTAGCGAATTCTACTGAAAATAAATAATATAATTTAAACACAGAGAGAGAGAGAGAGAAAAAAAGAGAGAGTCATAGTAAGCTTAAGAGAGAGATGAGGAGATATTATCTTTTACACAATGTTATATGAATATTATTTAAATATTTTTTAATTTTAGTAATTTAATTTATTAAATATTTTTTAAAAAATTTAATTAAAATATCCATTTAATATATGCAATATTAGATAAAAAATAATATTTTATTAATAATTTAATTGTTTTTTTATCAAAACTTTATTAGAAAGAAAATGTAATTTAAAAATATTAAAAACTAATTTAAAAATAAATATAATACTTATAATAATTAAAAATGATATTTAATTTTTAATAAAAAATATTAATAAAGTTTTGATACAATTTTGAAATGTTTGTTTTTTTGGAAAATTTATTAATTTTTTCTATTTTTAATATAATTTAAAAAATATATATTTTTAATAAAATATAAGTTTTAAATTTTGAAAAAAAAATATTTTTATCAAATATTGCATATATATTAAATGGACTAAGAAAATTTAAATTAAAATAAATATATGTATAATAATTTCTTTTAATAAATTTTTTTAAACAATTATATAATAAATTAAATTACTAATAATTAAATAATTGTTAAAAATAATATATCAATAATTTTATATAAAAATAATATTCATATAACATTATATAAGAAAATTATATCTAATCATCTGTATCCCCATCTCTCTCTTACTCGTACTGTTGCTATCTGTCTTTTTCCCCGCTTCTCTCTCCCTATTGCGCGCACTCTCTCTCTCTCTCTCTTTATCTCAATTTATATTATTTTAATTTTTTAGTAGAATACGCAAATCATACGGTGCATTCACATTAAGCTTTATTTAACACAGCGTTTTTACTAATTTTTTAAATAATGTTTTCAGTATAAGAATTTTTTTTAAATGATTTTTTTTTCCACAAAACTGTCCGAATGAAACGTTAGTGTGCGTTTGCTTGACTTGACCTTAAGTTTTATTGTTTATGCGACGCCACAATTGACCATTTCCAGCTGGAGTTCCTTGGCGTTGTTGACGTCTCCTGTAAGCCGTTGGATTTTAAAGAAACGGTTGAGATGAAGGATGCAAGGATTTCCCTTATCTTAACCAGTTTATCTTCCTGAGCCCGTAGACTATCTAATCTTCATCTCTTCCACTCTCCTTCTTATTTTTTTCCTACTGTTCAGTTGTTCTGCCCTACATCGATCGTCGTTGCCATGGCGGAAATGTCTCTTGATCCAATTATGGAGAAGATCATCAGCTTTTGCTTCCGTTACGTGGAAGATCAAGTCAGATGGAAGAAACGCACGAAGGAGGGGCTGCGAAGGCTGCGAGAGAAGTACCCCAAGATCCAAGCTGTCGTCCACTTTGCTTCCAGCCAAGAGCAGATCACAGACAAAAATCCGGCTCTTAACGAATGGCTATGGCAGCTACAAGATGCCATTGATTATGCAGATGACGTGGTTGATGATCTGGAGTACATGGAACTTGAAAAACAGCTGACCAAAAACAAGAAGCTGAGAAGGGTGCGTTCCATCATGAAATCCATGAAGAAAAAACTCGACAAAATTGGCAACCGAGTTATCAAAAGAGATCCCAACTTGAAGCGACTGGAGGAGGCTGTGCAGAAACTTGATGAAGTTTCTGCTGATGTTACTAATTTCCTTCATCTTTTAGACAGCGCGAAGCAGGAACAGAAGGAGCAGCAGGTTGATTTCAACAGAACACGTGAAACAGGATATTTGCCTAAAAATGATCTCATCGGGCGGCGCAAGCATAAGGAGTTTGTTTTGCAGTGGTTGAGGAAGCCATCATCAAATGAGTCTCGGGCAACTTGGTACAGAAACATTTCTCTTCTATCTATAGTGGGACATGGTGGTATGGGAAAGACAACTCTCTTGCAGCATATTTATGAAGATGAAGTCGCAAAGGAATTTGATCATAAAATGTGGGTTTGTGTTTCCAACAACTTTGATGCTAAAAAAGTCATTGCAGATATGGTGGAATGTATTAAGAAGAAGAGGCCTCGTTTGGAGACACTTGGGGCACTTCAAGAGGGTCTCAAGGAGGAGCTGATGTCCAAAAAGTTCTTGCTTGTGCTGGATGATATTTGGGAGAAGGATGAGGAGAAGGATAAAAGCAAATGGGAAGATGTGCTCGCCCCTCTAGTTTCTGGGGGTTTTGGTAGTAAGATTCTGGTAACAACTCGAACGGACTCGGTAGCATTGATGTTTGCAGAGGTAATTCAAAAGGAGGTGGAAAAAGTTAAATTAGAGGGCCTAGAGGAAGATGAGTGTTTGCAGCTCCTCAACTCTCATGCATTTGCTGGTGTAGAGAATCCCCCTGATGATCATAAAAATTTAAGAGCCATTGCTGGAGAGATAGTTAAAAAGCTTTTAGGATCTCCATTGGCAGCTAAAGTCATTGGTGGTGTTCTGAAGAACAACTTGGATGAAAGGCATTGGAGGACAGTTCTAGAAAGCGATTTATTGGATCAGAATTCCATCAATTCCATCTTAAGACTGAGCTATATAGTTCTGCCAAATCATCTACAAAATTGTTTTGCAATTTGTTGCATGTTCCCACAAGATCATCTGTATGATAAAGATGATTTAGTCCGAATGTGGATTGCATTGGGTTTCATTCAGCCGTCTCAAGAAACGATTATGGAGGATATCGGAGGAAGGTATTTTGATGTTTTAGTCAAAAAAATTTATTTGACATGGTCGGATATTATTACAAGGTGCATGATTTAATACATGAGTCAGCATCTAAATTTTTTGCACATAAATGCGGTAAACTTGTGGTTGATGAAGAGTCACCTCTCAATCAGATTTCTGAGACTATTCGACACTTGTCTGTTCAAACTACGAATCTAGACATCTTAAAAAAGATTGAGAAGTTTAAACATTTGCATTCTCTTTTCTTGTTCTATGAAGATTCAAATCAGGATCTTGGCAGTACACTTACTAAAATATTCAAAGCATCAAGATGCCTGCGCTTATTATACATACATGCTTATCATGCATTGGAAATGATACCGGAGGAGATTAGATATTTAAAACATCTTCGATATTTGAAGACAAGAGTTGAATCATTTGATGTCACTAGGCTTCCAAGATCCCTAAGTAATCTCTATCACTTGCTATACATAATCTATGATCACCAATCGAGGCTAAGTTATGGTGAAACTGATGTTTTTTTACCAAGTGATATTAATAACCTTATTAACTTGCGTTATCTGGAATTGCCAGTGAATTTTAATTTTGTGATATGTGGGATTGGGAAGCTAAAGTCTCTTCAAGAATTGAATAAGTTTGTACTTAGAGATGGGATTGGTTATAGAATTGGGGAGCTGGAGAATATGAATGATCTTTGCAAATTAGGAATAAATTGCCTTGAAAATGTTAAGGATGCCGAGGAGGTTTGTAGCGTCAAATTATGTGAAAAGAGGAGGCTCACAAATTTGAACTTACATTGGAGTTTGGATCTCCCTAATTCGAGGAACAACGATTTAGATGAGAACGTGCTCGACAACCTTCAACCACCAAAATGTCTAAAGAATTTGAGCATAGAGAGGTACAGGGGTGCAAGGTCTGCAAAATGGATGAACAATGTCAATTCGATCTTCAATCTAGAGAAAATCGAATTGCGAGATTGCTTGGAGTGGGAAACTCTTCCTCCTTTCGGGCAACTTCCCTTCCTCAAGTCACTGACACTTTCTGGCATGCCGAAAGTAAAATGGCTCGAAAGTACATTTAATGGGAATGATAAATACCGTGCTTTTCCATTGCTAGAGGAGTTATATATTTACAGATTAGAAGCAATAGAGGATTGGTTTGAGGCAGGAGTAGCTGCTGAAGACGGATGTTTGTTTCCTTGCTTAACTGATATGGGGCTGTATAACTGCCCGAAGTTGAAAGAGTTGCCCTCTTTGCCTACTGAGCTCAAGAGCTTGAGGATATATAGAACTGGGTGGACGACTTTGAATTTTCGTAGCAATTCAAATCCTATTCCCCTTGAAACATTATATGTCTATAACTGTCCAAACATTACATCTCTTCATCTGGCTGATGAAATAGCAAGACTTGAAGCACTAAGAGAGTTGACAATTAGAGATTGCCCCAATCTGATCTCTCTCGGAGAAATGCAAACCAGTAATAATTGCCATCTCATACTCAACAATCTCTGGATAAGTGATCCATTGGTGTTGCTAATGGAGCCATTGAGAAGTATCGCCTCCTTAAAAAAGCTGACTATTGAGTTTAATTTTGGGTTTTCATTTCCAAATGAGGCGGAGCAGTTGTTTCTGAAAGTTAGGTCATCTCTTTGTGAGCTGCAATTCAAATTTCTGAAATCCTTACAGTTTCTCCCTTCCTCCTTGGAAAGCTTATCTTCACTTCAGAAACTATATATTAAGGACGTTCCTATGCTTTGGGAATTACCGCACCTTCCTTCCTCTTTAGAATATCTACAAATTAATGAAGTTCCTATGCTTCGGGAATTACCGCACCTTCCTTCCTCTTTAGAATATCTACAAATTAATGATGCGCCTATGCTTCGGAAATTACCGCACCTTCCTTCCTCTTTAGAATATCTACAAATTAATGATGTTCCTATGCTTCGGGAATTACCGAACCTTCCTCCCTCTTTGACAGTTCTAAATATTTCTAAAGTTCCTATGCTTCGGGAATTACCGGACCTTCCTTCCTCTTTGACTGTTCTAAATATTTATAATGTTCCTATGCTTCGGGAATTACCGAACCTTCCTCCCTCTTTGGAACGTCTAAGAATAAATGGGAAATGTCATCCAGAGTTAAAGGAGCGCTATCGAGAGGATGGAGGCTCCGATAGGCACAAGATTGCTCACATTCCTCATATCTATATTGATCCCGAACAATGGGTACAAGTACTTTAATGAAAATTTTCTTGAAGAATGTAATCTTCGCATGAACCAGTTTGTATCACTTGATTGATGTAATCAATTTTATTTATGTATCATTTGATGGTCACTACTAGTAAAAGTATTTGTACATTAAATGCATGTGATTAAAATTTTAAAAATAAAAATTCATATTATATATTTTAATTATATTATCATTATTAAGATGGAAAAATTTTATTATTATAAATAATGATAATCATTTTTATGATATATTTTATATGATTAGATAAATAATTTTATATGATATGTATTTTTTATTATTCATGAATAATCTTGATATTAAATTCTATTTATTAGTTAATAAATAGACTTTATTTTTTCAGTTGGATTTCTTTGAAACTCTTTCTTCTCAATATTTTTCTCCGTTTGTTTTCTATTATGATATGTTCTTCGAAAGAGTGGATGTGGAATATATATATATATATATATATATATATATATATATATATATATATATATATATATATATATATATATATATATATATATATATATATACAGGCAGAGAGAAGAAAAAGTGGAGCTCCTTAATTAATTAGATGGAGGTTGAGTTGTTTATTTCTAGATAAAATAAATGGGGGACTTGGAATGAATGTTTTTAAGCTAATAATTAACTCTTTAATTGGAGTTTGATGAACATTTGAAGAGAAAATTTATACTGGAACTTGAAGAGACATCTCCCTGCCGTTTCGCTTTCCTTCGATTATATGGGAGAATGTTATGATTTGGAATATGAAAGGTTGCAAATAGAGTTGTTAATTTTAAGAGATACTAATAATAATGTAGTGATGAAAAATTAAGAAATAAGCTTTTAGTAAAATCCTATATCCTTATTCAGAATTGACTTTGGTTATGAAGTTCTAAAATCTCTTTTTCATTAAATATTTTGCATGAGCTACAGCTTTGTATATTTATTTATAAGATAAATAGTTGATTGATGATTACATTACATTGCTAATGATGAACATGTCTATGTATATCATTATGGTCTGTTAGTTGAAAACTTTGAGTACCAACTAAGAGTGTGTGTGAATTTGACTATAATAACGTAAATGTACAAAAAAAAATCATGTCAATGGTCTAATTATTATCAATTTATAGCACAATCATCGTAAAAAAATAGTGATACTTTTATTTATTGTTGTAGTAGTTGTTATATCAACTCAATATTATTAACTAGTAAAGAAGAATAATAGTTATATTGCAATCAATCGACAAACATAAGTAAGGATAACGCAATCAATCCCACAGCGCAATTAATGCCATAACAATAACGATAAAACTATTGCTAAGGCATGAAAATCCAAAGTACGTTGATATAACTAACCACCTGTTATTTATTGTTGTGTGTCATTGGATCATATCCCATCTGAATTAGTATCTTCTTCAAGTGCGTGCTTCAATAATTCTTGATCTCATTATCAGTCCTGCCTGAAAGATGAGTTGCTATAGCTAACTACCTGAAAAGAAATGAAGAGAATGTTTCATTAATCTGAGAATAAGTTTCTGCTATGTAGCTATATGTTTCAATTTCACCATGGGCCCATTTAGTTGGTAGAAGTTAGAAATCATTGTCGTTGTTATTTACTTTATCCCAACTCTTTGAAGTCGAGTTTATTAATTCTTGTTTTACACTTTTGCAGTGAGTGTTATCTTAAGTTTTAAACTTATTATTTACATATATTTTTTAAAAAAATTGTATTGATATTATCTTGGTTGTATATTTTTTTTTCTTCCTAAGCCTTTAACACTAACTTTATTCATACATCTATGATTTGTATTTTGACTATTTTCTACCTTTCAATTTATGTTCATGTCTATACCACCTAAGCTTATCTTTAATCACCTAATCTCTAACAATGCTACTTCAACAATTTCTATAATATATTTATTTATTCTTTTTAATTTCATGATATATCTACCTTATTAATTTCATGATATATCTGCCTTAACATTCTCATTTCTATACGCACAACTTAGATTTCAATAGTCTTTTAATTATTAAATGCTTAGATCTATAAAGCATAATCAATCTAATCATTATTTTATTAAATTTATCATTTAAGCCTCCATAAGTCCATAATATCCTTTAATTACGTAACACTCTTGAGACGCTTTTCTATTTTAATTACGCAATCTTAATTCTAGATATTTTACCCTCACTTATTTTTGCATTCTTCCACACATCTTAATAGTTCTCATAAACTTGATCTTATCACGCATCCTTTCACTTAAAAGGTAATTTAAAAAAAAAAAAAAAAAAAAACATACTTTAAAATTTGACAAATTTAATAGGTTATGCAATTTAGTAGATGCAGCTAGAAATCGTTGTTGCTTTTAAACCACAAAAACACCTTCAAAATCCCTAACATGTAATGATTTCAATTTTACATAGAAAATGAAGAAAAAAAGAAATCGTCTTAACCAATAGCTATAAATAAGAAAAGAAATGCTATGCGTTGAAAAGATTACTTGTTGCCAAGAATAGAGTGGAGGTTGAGGATGGTTTGTGTGAAAGCCATTTTTTCCTTCCAGGATCGTCCGGATGAAGTGGGATCGTCCGGGACGATCAGTTCAAAATCTGTGGATAGAGAGGTTCATCCCAGGACGAAGTCAAGTTCGTCCGTACGAAATTTCTCCAGAGAGCAACTCGTCCTGAGACGATAATAATTTTGTCTGAACGAATTTTGTCTAGAGGAGAAATCATCCCAGGACGATTAGGAATCGTCCCGTACGATCCACCTTTATATATATCCAAATGGTCATTTTGAAGATAGAGAAAAATCTGAGGAGAGAGAAAATCGAAGGAAAAATGAAGAAAAGTGGATTTTGGGCGACTTCGGTCCGTTTTCGTCCGTCGCCGTAGTTGGAAAAGTTGACCGACTCGAGGTAAGGCACATTCCGCCTTTCTCAATTTTCAGAAATGTGGATTTTGAAGACTTTTCTGTTTCGAATTCTATGCCCGCTAGCGAATATTTGATTTCATTTCGTGCTGATAAATCTTTAAACGCATAACTTTTGGTATGTTTCTGAGATGATGTTTTTACATGTTCTGAGTATTTTCTGGAAGATTTTCACCGTGTATTTTGAATTCTGCAGAGTTTTAATCGAATAATGAATTATTTGGATGTTGGAAATTATTGCTTCAGTACAATGAAAATCTTTTGCACTATCTGTGGTAATTTGGTAAATTTCTGAAATTGTAAATTTATGTGGAATTTTCGTATACTATCGTTATGTCGTTGACGATTTTTCTGATGAAATCTGATTTTCTGAATTTGATGATTGGATGTGTTTGTATGATATCAGAAGGGAGTTATAAGGGGCCGAAATCCTTTGAGATTCTGTCTGTGTCAGGAAAATCTGAAAAAGTCTGATCTGATCTAAAATTATGTATATCTGATAAGTTCTGATGCTGTAAGTACAATGGAGGCATAAGGGGCCAGAATCCTTTGAGATTTTGTCTGTGTTAGGGAAGGGAGGCATAAGGGGTTAGAATCTGTTGAGATTCTGTCTGGGTCAGGGCTATATGATGTGAAATGTGATTTTATCTGCTTTGAAATCTGAATTGTACAATTCAGTCTGTTTTGTGATTTGAAGATAATTCTGATTTGAATAATTCTGTTATATGTAATGAATTCAGTTCTTCTGTCTGAGTGGTTTGATTTCTATTTGATCAAGTATATGTATTATGTCTGATTATATAATTTTATGTATGATTATATGAATTCTATACGGCTACTATTCTGATGAATTTTCTAATGTGAGTTCATGGATATTTTGATTGGCTAGTGTAGTCTTGCTGAGTTGTTAGCTCATTCTTGTTATCTGCGTGATTTTTCAGGTTCTGGTAAAGGGAAGGAGGTCTTGGACTAGCCGTTTAGTGTCTGATCTGTGATTAGGTATTTTGTGATTTTGATTTTTGTACAGTCATGACTTTTCTGTTCTGTTCTTTCTGTCTGTAGCCATGCACTGTAATGTACATGATTATTTTGATGAAAGAAGAAAATGTTAGATGAATTGTTCTATATATTTGGATGTTCATAGTAGCTCTGTGTTTTCTGTATGTCTGTTTATTGGAAGAAAGTCTGAAAGCAAATTCCAAAACTAGATCCTGGATTTCAATCCGGTCGGGTTGGGTCGTGACAGTTTGTACCTCTTCAGATGAAAACTTGCCCCTCTTGATATATGACCTCAAGTAGTTGGTCCATCTTAACCTATTGCTCTTCCCACTTCTATTAAATCCTGTAAGTGAGAAATAACATGCTTTCTTTACCAATGCTCATATTCATACAAAATTATTGATATTGTAAAGAGAAAGGGAGGAAGAAGACAATACCAGTAAGCTGCTGATGATGCTACTGCTGTTGTCCGTCTTTGTTGAGGTGCTTGGAGTAGGTTCGTGGTTTTTTCTCTTGTACTTTCTTTTTTTGGTTTTTTTTATAGTAATAGATAGGATCTCATGCTCAATAGGTGTTACTTCAAATGTTGTACTTTTAGAGAGTTGGTCTTTTAAGGATTTGAACCTCTTCTTTTTAATGTAACGCGTAGACCCCTCTGTGGGTTTTAACTATAAAAAAAAAGTTTGAGTTGCATGGTTCTAGTGTCGAGTTATGTAGGTTTTAACTATAAAAAAAAAAAGTTTGAATTGCATGGTACTAGTGTCGAGTTATATTATTGTAAAATTTTAAGTAAAAATTTTTATGGTACGTGCACTTTGAACAATGATGGATCTTTCTTTATATGGAATATACATGTTTTGGAGGAGTGTCAAAACGGGTCAATATATCAAGTTTGAGTCCGACTCGAAATTGACCAGACTTGAATCTAACTTGTTTAATAAATGGGTCAAAAAGGTGGGACCCAAACCAGGCCTACTAGCAATTTGAACCCAACATGATAACCCATTTTAAGTAAAAATTTTATTTTTATTAATTTGTTAGCTATAAATTTTGGGTTAATTAATAAAAAATAAAAAGATTATACAAACAAATAAAAGAATTTAAGAAAAAAATATCACACTAGTCATTTTTTAATCAAAATATGGTTGATAGGTCAACTTGAACCTAACACATTTAATAACAGGTCGGAATGAATGACCCAAATCCTACATGTTCATTAAATGAGATAAGTCATCATATTTTAAAAAATAAATAGCTTAATTAAAGTATACAAGATGCTATTTCAATAGCTAGGCACCACATATGGAATAAGGTGGACTGATTAAATACTAATTAATTTATAATGACATCTTTTTTAAGCATTTATGATTGATTTTTTTCATCCCTACACCTCCTTAACATCACTTTTATATGGCATGAATTTCAGAGCTTGTGCATCAATGGTTCCCTAACAATAACACCTCTACACAATATGTTTAATTATGCTAGGTCGAACCCCATCAGGGGGTACTGTCCCCATAGACCCCTCACACATCTCTGAAGCGTACGACGATCAAGGATATAGTTAAGATGTTGCAAGGCCTTAGTCCCTTTTGGTAGTTAAAAGATATTTTTAGCAACTATTTTCTTTTTGTCTCTATTTTTGTCGTTATTGACCCATTTTATTGTAATAAGGTGTCGAGTCAAATTCAAATCAACACCGACAATTACTTATAAGTTTGCCTCCCATGAAAATTAAGACGGGTTACACACTTGTAGACCATACAAATAACTTGTTCATATATTATTGGATATGTAGGCACTATTTTGTCTTGTTGATCAAGGCTTTTAGGCAAATACTGCTTGATTGTATAGCATTCTCATTTTGAAATTTGCTCTCAAAAAATTGAATAGTAAATTTCAATTCTAATATTTGCCTCTATATAATGAGAAGTAGACTAGTTGGACTATTTGAAGATTAAATGATCATTAGCATTGTAATTATGTTATTTAATCATAGATATTTTAATTAGTTCAGATTTATAAATAATTTGATATTATATTAAAAATTTTATTGTTCTATTTGTATATTAATTAGGATAATTAGTCTGTCAATTAAACTAATTAGATGAATTCAACAGGTAATAATAAGGATAATAAAGTAATAGAATTGTTCAAGCTATCTGAATAATTAATTATAAGCATAATAATGTATTCTAAGTCATTTTATATTAGCAAAAAATTAATATATAACAAGACTGTTTTTACTTATTTAATTAAAAAATATATATTAGACTAATTAACTATTTAATTTAATCATTACTGAATGATTATGATACAAACTGGCAAATTAATTTAAAAAATGATAAATAGATAAAAATAATGAAGCAAACTTGATAAATATATCAAGATGAGCTAGAAAATAATTAAATTTATTTGAAATTAATGGAATACAAAGTCTTCATATGTAGCACAAATCTCAAAATATTTAATGATTTTAAAGTCAATTCTAATATAAATTGTAGTAGAAAATTACAATAAAAATAAGGTCCAATCACAATAAAAAAAGCCAGCACAATACAGAGCTATTCAATCTGATTAAATGAAGTGACAAGAACTGAAATGATCAATGAAAAAATATGTTTTAAGAAAGTAGAAATTATTCTATGCGGACTCTGAACACAGATGACCGTTCAGATTTACTGAGTATTTATTGAGTATTTAATGAATTTTGCTGGTTTAATGCGTATTTGCTGCATATTTGTTGAATATTTACTATGTATTTAAAATACTCAATAAATACTCAACAAATACGAACCAATCCAAACAGTCATCTGCGTTAGGAGTCCGCACAGAATAATTTCACTTAAGAAAGAGACAAACAGTGATATCCATCATAGCTTCCTCAATCGCAGGCCAGCACACCATAATTACAGAGGCAAAGAAAGCAGAAAGAGATCATTTGTGTAGATTGTTCAATACTAATCTAAAGCAAATTGTGACAAAGAAGAAACATCTACCTTGCTCTCAAAGCTCTGCAACATTAAGAAGGTGGATCAGCTACAGGTTTCTTTGATAATCTACCCCATAACATTATCTCTCCAAAAATGCAAGCTAATAAGATGATCGTGAGGTTAAAGCCATATCCAACCTTCCAGGGAGTTCCTGCTTCACCAACTTTGATGCCAAGAATAATATTGATTGCTGAAAAGAAGAGTAAAAGTCTCCCAACCCAATGGTGGTACCAATTCCAGTATCTGCGGATCTTCGAGTCTTTGTCAGGGCGAACAAAAAATGCAAGAATCTGTGTGGTAGGTGATCAATTTTAATTAGACGAATATAAGAATGTAAACAAATTATATAAGCTTAAGGTTCTGTTTGGAACGGTTTTTTTACTGGTTCTTAAAGCCGCTTTCTAGTTCTAGTACTAGAAAGCGGCTTTAAGAAGCAGCAAAAAAGCCATCCCAAACAAAGCCTAAGTCTATGAAAAGTTATTTGTAATATATGATGATCTGGCTAGAGAGCATAAATGGCAATTTAGGCGTTATTGTATCTCTCTGAGATAAGATACAAGAAAAAGGATGAAATAGAGAGTATCTAAATAGTTTGAAGTTAAATGGCAGGAATTGTAAGAGAAAGCCGTTTAAACAGACCTGAAGGATACCGAGTACAAGGAGAAAGATGCCGATTCCTCGGTGAACTCTGACATCTGCATGTATTTTGTTGTACAGTGAAATTCCAGTAACCACAGCAGCAAGCCCAAAGAGAAATCCAGCAAACTGAAATGCTAAATGAAGTTCAAACCATAGGAGATCCCACTCTTTGCAATATCTTGCAATTATTGCGCCAATAGGTAGCAGTACACCCCAGCCAAATATAGCTAATGCACCATGATTCCTTTTCAGTTTGTAGGGATATGAGGAGCCAGATGAAGATCCTGTAGCATCGATATACATATTTTTAAGAGACTAGAAAAGCATTTGCAAAATGAAGCAGGCCACAAAATAGGCTGGTTTGCATACCAATTATGAGCAAGTTTTTCTATATAATTTATTAAATAATATCATAATTTTAATATATGTAGGAAGATCATATGTGATTGGAAGATACATTTAGTGAAGGATCTATAGAAGAAAACTTCCCCAACCATTAGATACTAATTTGTAGGGGGAGTAGAAGAAGCGGATCATGTAGAGTTGGCTCCCATGGCGGTGTAATTATTACACCAAATTGATAAACTTAAACTAATGTGCCACCACATAGGAATAAGCATCTGCAACAAATGGGGAGAAGCCAGGTATTTGTCTTGTTTATAGATATTTAGAGTTGAATGTCAGTTATGCATGCCAAGCATCAGTGCATACTTAAGATTTTCTTTGATGGTACTCAGCAATACTTGCCTCCACCACAAGCTCTAGCAGCACATACGCACAAAGATGTAGAAAATTGGGTTGAGAGAAAGATAGTGGTGACGAGGGATAGGAGATTACGTAGTATAAAGCTATTTTTTATCAATAACAATATTAGATATGTTGGCAATAGTAGTACCTTTTCTTCTAGTGACTTTATATTTGTGGACAGATCATTATTGGTTTAATTAGTTAACAAGCCGAATACAAATATAAATTTTTAACTCATTTCCTTAATGAGCCAAACCAAACAGTGATGAAACACGTTTAAATTCAGCTCATTTCTAGCTATAGATATTTCCCAATTATTTCTCTTTTAAAAAGCTATCTTGGAAATGCGTTCCCTATCAAAAAACCACTATATAGGGTCCAATAGCCTCCACGTGGCTTTCCTTTGAGAAAAGAATTGGATTTTGGCAAGCTTCCCACCTCACAACGGAGAGATTATTAAGTGCGGAGACTGAACATAGATAACCGTCCAGTTTTGCCTTTGTGAACAGTAAAAACACAATGATGAACTCACAATTACTGTTCATAACTATACTTTTACTGTTCATCGCAGCGCTTTTAATGTTTATAGAGACAAAACCTGACAGTTCTCTGTTTCCGATCTCCGCACATAATAATCTCTTCTTACAACCATTTAAAGGATCAGAGTACCACATATTGTTTCATAATATATAATATGCTTCATTGATGATTATTTTGATCGCATAACTAGCTCTGTGGTCGTCCACATAAGGTCAGTTGACACACCCTGTAACATTATACAATTTATATATATTTGATGTACTGTATTAGTCGATATGAGACCAGGAATTAACAACAACACATGATACCTGACACAATTTTAATTTAAACTTTACATGAAACACAACATTTTTAATTTTTTAAAAACTACAACTATTTATTTACAATTTAATTATCATATTATATATATCACTCTTAAATTTGAATTTAATTTTAATCATATTGAACTTTATGATATATATATATATATATATATATATATATATCACCCTTAAATTTGAATTTAATTTTAATCATATTGAATTTTATGATAATTAAATAGTAAATATGATGAGGACATCGAAGATCAACTACTACAATCTCGAGTTATTTATTTATATGATTTTTGTACTAGTTTATTTTATCTTGTTATTTTTTCCGTTATACCCTTACGGGTAGTCTTGTAGTGTTGTAGCCCGAAGGGCATTTTAGTCTTTTATTTCTTTTCTTGTCATGAGGCCTATTTATAGGCTAGTTGTTTTGTATTTAGGATGATGAATTTTGAATGAAAATTTTATGTTGTCTTCTTCTTCTTGTGTTTGCATTAGAGAGAAGAGAGAGCCCGAGGTAAGGGAAGCACAGTACCCACCAGTCATTGGAAGAGTCCGTGACTCGTGGCCTATCTCTTTCACCCCGTACTTTCTTTCCTCCTCCACCCGCCGATCCTAACTCCCTCCACAGCCGCCGGCCACATATCCTTCCCACCTAACCCCTCGTCTACCATCATACCACCCTCAAATCCTTGTTACCACGCCCTCACCCAATCCACCCGCCGGCCAAGAGCTCATAGCCACCAGCCATGTCCCTCTCTCCAAGCTCCACCGCTGGCCATCCATTAAAATCGTCCCATTATAATGATTTCAATCATTATAACTCCATTCCAAAATTAGCTCCAAGAGAAAGGAAAGAAATTATCACAATTTGAAATTTGAAATTCAAATTTCAAAAACTTTCCTTATTTGACAATCTTAATTAGGAAAGTACTTAAATCCAAATCGTTTAAAATTCAAATTCAAAAGGATTTCATAATAAAGTTTCCTAAATCCTAAGTGTTGATTTAGAAACTCATAATTTGCTCCCACACTCTCCCCCTCTCTCCATATGCCGCCGGTCATGCTAGGGTGGAAGCCCCATTAATGCTAATTTAATGCATTAATTGCAATTGATTTGGATTTTAAATTTTCATAACCCCTCCTCCCTCTCTCTCTAAGCCGCCGGCCACCCTTAATGGGCTCCCATTGATTGCCCATTAACTCCCCTTGACCTCATTTGAAATTTGAACTTAATTTCAAATCGGGTTTCCCTCCAAATTCACTTAAAACCTGAAATTAATTTCAAGTTTGGATTAAAAACTCTATTCCTCTCTTGGTCTAAACCTAACTCTTCTCCCTTTAGCCGACCCCTCCCCTCTTTCCCTTCTCCTCTTTGGCTGCCCCTCTCCTTGCTCCCCCTAGGAAGTTTGAGGCCAAGAGAAGAGAAAGACGGCGTCTTCCCTACTCTTCAAGGATGCATGGCCGATCCTAAGGTCGACCACGGATTCGTATTCGACGATTAAGGGAGGACAGATATACTCGGATCGCCGTTCTTTGGCATCAGGCAACGACGAAACGGTTGAAGACTACATCGACCGCATCTTGTTCCAACTGACGTTATCAATTGAAGAGCATCTTCCACAAGGACGTTGGGTCATCGTCGGTCATCCGCCACCTCCATCAACTCCGGCTATTTTCCCGTAAACAAAGGCCTCCGGCACCTTCTTCCTCATGGTGATCTTGATTCTAGCGTGGAAGATTTTCTCTCGCCAAAGCCTAGTGTAGCCGAGTGATCGATCCCCGAGGTGGAAACTCTCAATATTAAATCGTGGATTGTTGATTAAGAGCTCTTAGTATTGCTACTATTTTTGTTTATCTACGAGATCTGGTTAATCTACATATACTCCTTCACCTAAGCAAGTGGAAAACCAAGATTCTTTAATGAATTTGCTTGTTAGTACAATAAGTTATTGATTTGGATTACATTGCCAATTACTCTTAAAATTCTTAATGAGCTCCTGTGCATTTGTTTTCACATCAAAATAGTAAACAAATAGTTGTAGTTTTTAAAAATTAGATTTAGTGCTATAAAAATTAGACTTAACACCATTACATGATACCTGCAACATTAATGGCTAAATCACATCAAAATTGTACATGAAAAAGAATATTTTGCTTTAAATAAATTAAATTTGATTTAGTACTATAAAAGTAAATGTAAAAATTTAAATGTTAGATATATAAACATATGAGAATTTTATGATATGTAAGTAATCACCTAAAAAACAGTCTCATAATCAATTATTTAGTGGCAAAACTTGACATATTGTATTTGAGGAAAGGGACAAACCTGCTGAGAAGTCGAAGGTAATGGAGACTTTATCATCATGCTTTGTGAGGTGGAAACCATTTGGAGTTTCAGTTGAAAAGGCAAAGAGGAGCTTCTTCTCAGCAACAGGAGCTAAAAATTTCAACTGAAACGCCAAATATATGCTTGAACCGTAAAGAAGAACAGCAGGCTTAACACCACTTCGCAGCAAACGGCCCTCATTTACAATAACCTGAGAACTAGACTGGCCGCTCAGGTAGAACTGTCTGATATGTGCTTTGCCTGCTCTTCCAATCCATCCAACCATCGCACTTGAGCCAACCATCAATCCATCATTCGAAAATCCCATGCCAACCCAACCAGAGGTGTAGGGAGCAGAGAGCACAATACTCAAAATGTTACCTGGACTCTGGGAATACTGCAGCGTTTGTTGCTTGGAATTAGGAAGTAAATTACATCAAATTTTATTAAAATCTATAAATTTAGTTACAGATAAGAATCCTATGTGGTGTTTGGTATCGGATGTGTCCTTCGTTTTTAGTAGGATTTAGCGTAAATCCAGCCAAACGCAATCCTCACCGTTGTAAATCCGGCAAATCCGTACGGCATAAATCCGGTAAATCCGTCTAAATCCTAATCACATTCCTATTCGGATTTAACGCGTCTTACAAGTGCGGAACTTCTATCTTCCCGCGGCGCCCCCTCTGTAATATGTTGCCAAACAACTTCTCTGAATTTAACGAGATTTAAAATTTGTCATACCAAACACTTTTCAGGATTTATGAGCATAGGCTTTACTAAATCCTGGAAATCCGGATTTAGTAAATCCTACTAAAATTGAATCCAACCCTATAACACCCCATATATGTTTAAATCATTAGTATCAAACATACAATTAGCTAAATTTGATTAAAGCTTCAAACATTTACAGCCCTAGCTACGTGCTGAGGAGATTACCCTCAGGATGAAGCTGTTCCAAATGGGGCGGCAGGTGAAGACAGAGGCATTGAACGGAAAAGGGAGAAGAATGGCCACATCGGAGGTGCAGCTATCGAACTGCCCACTCGCAATTGATACCGCCGCCGCGAAGCCAATAGCGGCGGCCAGGAAATCGCCGGCGGCCATGTTAACCAACCTGTATCAGGGTATCGTGAAGTGGTTGGGGGTTGCGCTATGGATCTCATTTAGAGGAGAGGGAAGAGGAAAAAGATTAGGGTTTCGAGAGAAAGGGAGAGGCGGTGAAGCGGTTGGCGGGTTGCCGTCGCTTGCGTTCGAAGGCTGCAGAGGCAATCATGAGCTTTGGCCTGGAAGGTGGTTGCTGTAGTTGGCGAGAGCCATATCAAGTAATTGAACTGTTTAAATCAAAATTTGTAAAATAATTGATAGGTTAAACAATCATCATTATGAAATTTGTAATTTGATTTTACAAATTCATCATATATATATATATATATATATATATATATATATATATATATATATATATATATATATATATATATATATATATAATATAATTTTTATATTTTTATAAATTAAAAGTATTGTATAAATAAATATAAAGATTTAATTGATATATGTGTAAATACATGAGAATTTTGTAATTTCATATAAATTCTCTTAAAAAAGTATTCATTTATTAATTAAATTTATATAAAATAAAATAGGCCTTTTATATATATATTTTCAAGTGAATTGAGCACTAAAATATTGTAAATATAAAAATATAAGTGTTTTATGTGTAAATATAAAATTCAGTGGCATATCAATAAATTATCTTTAAAAAACTATTTGTTTTTAATTAAATTTATAAATATATTAATAATCATCAAAATCATATTAATATTTTTCATTTTAGTAAATTTAATAATTATTTTGTTTATAAAAAATATGTATATTTTTTAAGCTTAAGTGATTAGAAGCTTCAATCACATTTTTAGCAAATTATTAATGCATTAATATAAAATTTGGAGAGTATGACTAAAGAAATAATGTTTTTAAATTATGTGGTGGCTATTTTATTGGTCAGTGTTTGGAGAATATGGTAGTTAAAGAAGCACATTGTTGGAATTTGATTTGATCACTAGTTCCAATTCAATTAATTTTCATGAGCTCCTATATTTAATAAGTCAAATATGAACAAGGACTTGGTTAACAAGTCGAGCACAAACACGAAATTTTGGCAGATTTACTTAATGATCCAAGCATTATAATATTTGAGATAACTTAACAAGTTGACTCTCTTAAGGAATTGTATGGGTTAGATATTTGTAAAGTTAAGAAGAAAGTGCTTTCTCGTGACCGTTAAGGCTTCGTTTGGGACGGCTTTTTCATTGCTTTTTAAAACGGAGTTTTATTACAAAAAATAAAATTAAAATTTGTACTAAAACTCAGTTTTAGAAAGTAATAAAAAAGCCGTCTCAAACGAAGCCTAAGTGTTGTAGGAGGAAATCTAGAAGGTAGTTCTATGTTTTCTTCTTTGCGGACTTGGCGGCATTGTTGTTGGCACCTTTGTTTGGTTGTGGGTTTCCCCTCTTGCGCTTTGGTTTTGCTTGTCCTTGCAGGTATTTATTCACTTTAGTCTCGGGCATTATGGCTGCTCTTGGTGGCACCATTCGTTGTGCTATGCTTTTGTTTGTGGGATTTTATGCCTGTGGTTTTGGCACTGTTTTGGTATTGTTGTTGTTGTTGTTGCTACAGATGGAGCCTTTTGGTGGATCGGATGCTAGATGTCCGAGGGCTCATGTTGTTGTTTTTTCTTTAGATTTTGTTTTGGTTTGCTTTGTGTATTTTGTTGGTTCTCTTGGCCCATAGATTTTCATTCAATTGTTGTATTTCTAGAGGGCTTGAAGACCTTTAAGGACTTGTAACTCTTATTAGGTATTAATGCGTAGGCACATTCGGTGGGGTTTCCAAAAAAAATTTAAATAAAAAAAAAATTAGATAACTTGACTTGCTTGCTTTTGTGCTTTTCAAAATTACATTGTAGTGACTTCTTTTCTTGAGCAAAATAGGAAAAAAAAGTATGAAGTGTAAATACATATGATTACCGACCAATCGCGGATAGTTTGTATTTATTTAGATAATAATCAAGTTAAAATTTAACTCATTCAAATATAACAGAACAAATTTTCAATTATCGAGATATTATTCGCTTTGGCTTAATGTCTCACAGTTTTGTCCCATTTGTGTAACTTCTGAGGAGATAGCCCATCCTAGGAGTGCTCCTTTACAAGCACGCTTAGCTTTAGAGTTTCTAATAAAACTCCAACTATTTAGTAGCAAAGCGCAAAAAAAAAAAAACTCATTTATTGATGAGCTTAGTAAAAACATGCCCTACTTTCTCATATTTTGCTTGATAATAGCTAATTTAAATTATCTATAATACAAGAAAAGAGCCATGTCTTAGCTCAAGATTCTCTTCTTCATCAGAATCATCTATTGAGTTAATTTCTTGCTTACTTGCAAAAGCACTCACCTTAAATATGTTCAAAGTTTGCATGTAATTAAGTTTTCGTTTGGGAAAGTTTTCTGTTACTTTTCAAAGCAGCTTTATAGTATAAAAATTATTGAATAAAATTTTTTTGTATTAAAAAAATATTTTATAAAACAATAAAAAACTAATGTAAACGATGAAGAGAGAAAAGAAAAAGCTCTTCTCACTATGTTTTTTTCTGGTTGATACGCAATTCAATCTTTGCAGCTTTTGCTGCTACTTAATCCTTTCAGTTGCTTATCTTAAAGTATTGATGATGCCTAAAAACCATCCTGTGATGGCAATGAAGGCCAAGCAACAAATTAATAACCAGGCCATTTCCATAACAGTGGTGGGGGCAAAAACATTTGAAAGGAAAAGAAACAATCAAGCTGATGGCTAAATTGGTTGCCTATAAGTCAGTCAAGAAAATGCTCAATTGGTTGCTCATATGCCTCATAAAAACAGCTCTTGGTTCAATAATAGTTCTTATTTGACTTATGAAGAAATTTATATTTGATTCATTCGTTAAATAATTGAGATAATTTAAACTAATTATTTTATGCTTATTTTCTTTAAGAGTTAAACATAGAAAAAGCTTCATTCGAACATATACGACACGTTATTGATTATATATAAAATCACCCATGGGATTCGATGCGCTACAAGATCGTCGCACGGATTCGTCATTGGGATTCAACTACTTTGTGGGATCGATGCTCGGGTTTGATTGAGTTGCTGGATCGAAGCTCGAGAATGATTGCGTTGCGAGATTGACGCTCGGGTTAGATTGCTTTACGAGAGCGACGCTTGGGCTCGACAACTCTATGTAATCGATGCTCATGATCGACTGTGGGATCAACACTTAAGATTGACTGCGGGATTGACATTAAATCCGACTGTGTTGTGCTACTGGATTGACGCTTGGAGTTGAAGCTATTATAACTCAAAATTTTGAAAAAGATATTTTTATTTATAACTGTCAAAAATTATTTTGGGAGTTATTATAAGTGCAAATCACAATCTGTCTTCACTATAACGTATATATTATTGTATTTTAGTTTTATTAAATTTTTTCATAATTTTTTGACACTCGTGAAATTCCTTAAGAAATTGACACTTATTTGTACAAATGGAAGTTGTAGGACTCTCGGCTGTCCGTTTTGCAAATTGATTTTATTTGATCATTTTAAACATGCTTAGCTAACTTTTGAATATTTTCTCATAATTTTTGAATCTTCATATTTGAAGATATAAAATAATTTTTAGAGATTTTATGCTAGATATTAGAATAATTACATTAATACACTTATATTAATTTACTATAAAATCTAATCCCACTTACTTATAGTATTAAATTTTATTTGTTTCCCTCTCATTTCCGTTAACAAGATTGGTTGGGAAAATGAGAAGAAAAAAAGATAAGATAGAAAAAGAAAGCTAGAATTTAGAGGTCGTACAAACATTTTCATCCGTAAGCCTAGTCTAAAATTTTTGTTCATCTCGAGATTTGTTACTTTTTGCCTATTTTAATTTTCAAGAATTTAATTTTTTTTTAAATTTTTTTGATCGAATTTATATTTCAGCTACTAGAAAAAATAAGATAATATGATTTTGATAAAATTTTCACTGTGTAACTTTATATATATATATATATATATATATAATAGGAATTGATATTATGAATATTTTGAATATGTTTTAGAAATTTTTTGCAGAGTAATTTTGAAAAAATATTACTTTTGCCTACTCATAAATTTAGATTAACATCTAAAAATAATGCTTTAATTTAATTAAAATTTTTAGAATTATGTTTTACACAATCTCTGAAAATTAATTATATTTTGAAACAGTGAATTTTCACTGTGCAGTATTTTTTATTTTTATTGTTTGATTATTTTGGCAATTTCTAAATCCATTCTAATTATGCATTGATTAATGAAATGCATTGAAAAATCTGAAAAAAAAAATAATAATGTGGAATTCTGAGATACTTTGAGGTATCCATTATTAGCACATGATATTATAGATTTTTCTTAGTTGGTCGATAGGGTTAAGATGATACAGCGTGATTTTGGTACCGGTGTAGCAGGAAAAGATTTAGCAGTGAGATAGATGGCTATAGTCATTCTGGAAAAAAGAGCATATTTGGACCTGCTAAGTTAGAAGGAGGGGAGTAGTTCCTTCTGGATCTGATAGAGGCATTGTTGCCAATTCTAGGGGTTCAGTTAGTGGGTCCCTATAATGTCAGCCGCGTTGTTGGAGGCATAATGGACAATGTTATAATGCATTGGGTCAATGTTTTTGTTGTAGTTAGTACAAATATAGAATTGCTGAGTGTCCACACTGTGGCTTTTATCAATGTTTTGATTTGAAAGCTAATAGTTATGGCCAGCCGAGCCGATAGTGGGAAGGCCAAATATGATCAAAGAACATGCTCTCACATAGGACGAATTATTACGTCCAGTCACCGAACGTTCGGACATCCAATCCGGAAGCACCACGTCACCCAAATACACTGGGTTCCGGTGTATTTGGGTGACGTGACGCTTCCGGATTGGTGTCCGGACGAATCCGGACACCAGACGTAATAATTTTCCCTCACATAGTGACTGTTTTGTTCGAGTTTTTAAGGCATACAATTAGACTTCTTATATATATATATATATATCATTGAACCAAATACAAAAACTATATCAACAAAAAAAATTAGGAAAGTTCCTATAAAAAACTTAATAGTTTTATTATATAACTAATCTGTTAGTCAAATTGAACTACATGCTCTTAACATTTATCTTGACATTGATGTTGATTTAAGGGAGCAGACATATACATATATGAAGTTCGATATATCAGTCTCCCGTGCGAACATACGTTGATTGCAACTAATGACTTAGTTTAGCTATTATAACTTATATTAAAAAATTTTATAAGCATGAAGTATTCCTAGTCTCAAATGCTCAAAATCTATATCTAGCAGAAAATGAAGACACTTGAAAAGTTCTTATTATAATAAATAGAGTTATGATGTTATACTCATTGGTGAAGTCTATGAGTTTAAATGGACAAATAGGAAAAAAGAACCTATGCAATATAAGTGTGGCTAATATGAAGAAAGAGACCATAACTGATTTATTTGTTAGGTCAGACCACCTTCATAACAATTTTTTGCTTTATTCTTTTTTTTATTGGAATTATATTATAACTTGTTAAACTTAATGTAAGTCTTAAGGCCATGTTGTCGATTGGTTATGCAATGATGTAATGCTTGTTATTGCGATGTGTTATAGCTATTTGGTTACACTCTATTGTATCTATCTTATAATTTGCTATATTGAAATAGGCCTCTGCTGTGTTAAAGATTGCGAATCTTATAAAATGTTGTATATATAACTATTTGTGATTTTACTATTTTGTATCAACCTTCATGTCTAGTTTAGAACACCCTGACTTGGATCAACCATAAATAAAACCCTATTCAAACCATGTTTGGATTATTTTAAACATGGTTCAAATTATCCCTAAATTTGGATCCTATGCTGTTTGAATAAATATTATTGGCAATAGACTTTAAATAAATAGTTGGCAGCTAAAAGAGAGTATTTTGGCCTAAATTAAGCTTTTTAGAGTTATTTCTCTAATAAAACAAATAACAATCATATTGTTTAATTATGACTATAATGAGGCATAATATCAGAATTTCTTATTATATTCTTCTCAATAAATTAAAAAAATTGAAACTACTAAATCTAAATTTTGACATAGATATCCCTACTCAATTTATCTTTAATTGCAAGTTTTTGAACATGAGTATTGCTATGCTCTCTCAAAAAAGTTTCATAAAAATCATTTAAATTTTTTTTTTTTTGAGAATCCAATGCCAATCAAAATATAAATAGAGTCATACATTTTTTTCATGAGCCCATCGAATCAAATTATAACGTTAAATAAATTTCATATAAAATTTCTTAGGGATTATAACTTTCTATTTGAACATTGATTTGTAGTATATAAGAATTCAATACATAGAGGCATCTTTCAAAACATTAAGGGGATTTTTGTTTTCGGGGGTGGTAGGTGTAAAATAGTTTGAATATAGGGGTTTTAGAAATTTAAAATTTTTATTTGTAAATTATAAATCCAATGTGAAAATTTGAAGAATTTGGAATCTCTTACCAACTGAGTTAGAGGTTGTTTGATTTGTTGAAAAATGAATCAACACTTATTCAGACTTATCTAGTAAGAAAATGGATCTTGAATAATTCTTACTGTCTCGAATTGAATCCAAGGCAACAACGCCTCTTCTTCTCTACCTTGGCTACCTTGCCAAAATCTGAGAGAGAGAGAGAGAGAGAGAGGAACTCAAGCAAAATTAATTTCAAATCAGATCAAATACTAACAACACTAAAATGAATACAATATAAAATTAAAACACAAGGTATTGCTTTTGAGTTTTGTGTTATGTTGATTGAGTATGGCACACATGCAAGATTTTAATTTTATTCGGGTTGAAGTAATGAGATTACAGAACAAAATAATATTATATTTAGAACAATAGTTGATTCGAGGTGATCTGTGATAAGAGAAACAATGAACGTGGTGGCTAGTGGCGATGACAGTTGTAACTGTAGTTGTGATGGTGGTCGATGACTAGAGGTAATGGCGACGACCAGTCAACGACGACAGTGCTAGTGGTCCACTTGTGGGGGTGAGCAATAGTGACTGATGACAGGTGGCAATGATGATGTTGACCAACGATGGATGGCCGCGGGTTACAAACAGGCGATGACGAAAGCTGATCTATATAATTTTATTAAAAAAAATGCCTTTGAAATTCGCTTAAATCAAATGAAACTACTTTACTCTAAATGCCGCCTACCAAACTCTGGATCAAATCACATTGAGCGACCAACTTTCTCATATTTTTTTACTTTGGTAGATCAAGTCCACGAAAGTGGCTCTTATGGGACGGTTCCGATCAATTGACCGGTAAGAAGTAAAAACCATTTATCTCCATGCAAAGACCTCCGACTGACCTTCTCCTATAGAGAGGCCAACGACAAAGGAGAACGCTCCACCCAAAAAAATTTCAAACGCGAAGGTACGGACGCGTTTCGCTTGCCGATCTCCTTCGACTCCTTTCCCTTCCGTCGGCGTTCCTTCGTGTAGAAGGGCAGCAGTTCCAATCAGATCTCTATTGCTTCCCGCCAGCAAGGGGGATTCATCTCATTTGAGGGATACGATCCGATCTGACGCCTTGTGAAGTGGAGGGGCCATGGAGAGCTTGATTTCGCTCGTGAATAGAATCCAGAGGGCTTGCACGGCCCTGGGAGACTATGGTGAGGAGAGCGCGCTGCCGACGCTGTGGGATTCGCTTCCTTCCATTGCTGTGGTGGGAGGGCAGGTCGGTTTCTGCATCTTTGATCCATATTCTTTGACGTGATTCGTTTTAGTTTTAATGGGCATGATCTGCCCTAGGTTGTTTTTTCTGAGATCTTCGTTGCTTAATGGGGTTCCCGTTTTGTAGGCTTAGGTTTTCTAGCTTTGGTTGTGGAGATGCGCTTGTCTTTTTGTTGAGTCTGCAGATTCCAGATGAAAAGTTTCTTTAGTTTTGGTTTAATCTGGATTCTGTCGTGTTTTGTTACTTGATTCAATTACTGGATTCCTACGCTGCCTGGTTTGAAAAAGATGCATGTTTTACGTTTTCCTTTCATGATGTTGCTATTTTGTAGTTCCTGCAGTTTAGCATCGCAACTGGGCATATAATTAATATTCTCCGGTGAATGTTCTGCTAGATTTTAATCACAGTGTGCTATGTTTATGCTTTTTTGTGCATCAAAATGTTTCACAGACAGGAGGGTGGAAATTTACTTTTTATAGGACTACTAATATGAAACTTTGTCATTGGAATTCGGAACGTTTCAATCAACCACTCCAATTCTATTGAATATTATATGTTATCTAAAAAAATACCTAGAAAACCAGAACAATAAAAACAATGAAATATTCACTTGTTTGATTTTATGCATAGATAAAGTTGTTTTACTTGCATTGTGCTTTAATTTCCATAGAGACCCTTAATTCTTAATGTTAAACAACTTATGATCTTTGGCTTCTTGAGTATTGTAGATAAGTGAAAAATAGGCATACACAAATAGAATATGGTTGAGCAGGAGTAAAAGATGGTGAGAGTTTTACATGTGCAATGTTATGTGTTATAAGTTATCATTGTATTTTATCGTGGGGCAATGGAGGGGAGAACTAACTCCAGAAAATATGAGCTGGTCATATGTTATAAAATTTTCATTCAGCTCTTACACATGTTGATTACTGACTCTTTTGCTTTGACATTTACCTACTTGTAGAACTGGCATGTAATGTTGGATCCAATATTGTCCCTGAAAAGATGGCAGTATACTATTAGGGATTTGGATCATGACTAAAGAGCAAAATGAATAATAAAGAGAGTCTAAGTCTCAATAAATCTCATAAGTGAATTTGTATATCGAAGACCCTTTTCTGTCTCCTTTGATAGATAAGGGCAAATAAATCGAGCTAGAAAGATAATTTAGAAAGAGAGGAGAATGTTATACATATGTTGAGAGAGACTTCAATAGAATAGAGTTTTAGCACTAAATGAAATATCATATGATGCATGCATTGAACCAATGACCTCCTATTTATAGATGATGATCAAGGTACAAAATTCTGATCCATGGTGCATATACATAGTAAGTACAAGATTTGGATTTGATGTAGTTAGTTGTGTAGTGTCCATATCTATCTTGTAATCGATTGCTACTTAGAAATTTCAAGCAAGTTTTGGATTGAGGGTGAATGTTCTTAGCAAGTTCTTCTGACCATAAACCTCAGCTGTTAATAAGTAGTTGAGTTCTTTGGGTGAATGTCATGGCGAATAGATGATTTTGTTATTCCCTCGAAAATGTTCAATAGACCGGGAGCAAGGGCTGATTCTTGGGTGACTTGGTGAATCAACTGTGAGTGACATTAACTTAGTGAGATGCAAATTGTAGGTATTTAAAATTTTTCGCAATCAACCACTTATTGAATCTAGTTCATACTTTTATAATGACTTGATTGACTTGACCCAAAAAAGTTTAGATGTCCATTTAGGTTACCGACTAGTTTTTATCTCCTAAATTGCGAAAGATACTCTTTGCTCAACAAATATTCTACTATAGTTTGTATTGATTGTAATCAGCTGAAAAATTCTTTATCTTGTTCAAATTGATTTAAAAGGGAAATCCTTATCAAATAGAAGTGAAGCACTAATTATCTTGTTGTTTTGAAGCACCATGAACCTTTTATTCAGTCTTTTGATAATGTTTGTGCTTTTGAATCTTGAGTACATAACTATTTTTCTCTTAGAGCACGGAGAGTCTACATTATTTATTTTTGAATGCACAGAGTTAAATAGACATTCAAATGCCCAACCTCTTGGCTCTTTGTAATTATTTATTGGGCATTTTTTTGGTTAGCCAAAATGGTTTTCTCTTTTAAAAAAATAATCATATTTTTATGATTTTATCATTTATTTTTGAAAACTATAATTTTAGAAAAGTAGGGCTACTTTGAGTGATTTTTTCTATATTTTGACATTTTATGCGAGTTTTTTTTAACCCTTCTCTCCTAGTTCATAGCTATTCATAGATATGTAGCCTTGTCTTCTTTAGCTTGTTGTGCTCATAAATTCAATTAGGCATATATATTAGCACATTTTAAAAAATTAGTAAGGAAATATTTCCAATATCCTAGTTGTTTATTAAAATTGTCTCATCTTGCGCATTTCTAGAGTTCGGGCAAATCTTCAGTGCTGGAGAGCGTAGTTGGGAAGGACTTCTTGCCTCGGGGATCCGGTAAATAGCTACTTTTGTAATGTGCTTTTTATTTTTTGTTCTCTGCCTTTCCCTTGATTATAGATACCTGGTGATTCTCATGAGATAAATTTCAATTACTCTTTTTTAGGTATTGTCACGCGACGCCCTCTGGTGTTGCAACTTCATAGAATTGATGAAGGGAGAGAGTATGCTGAGTTTCTTCATCTTCCACGGAAGAAGTTTACAGATTTTGGTAAATTCAATTAATAAGCTATTTAATTGAATAATGTGATAATTTAAACTTCCATTTATAGGACTTCTTTATCTTTATTTTCTTTGTTTTCCTCATGTTTATATTCGTTTAGCATCATGTTTTTTAGACGGCTTGATCATTTTTTATTTTACATCAACCTGTTTTATTCAAATGCAGGCAATTTATAGTCAGTGTTGACTAGTTGGGTATCATATATCGGCCATTTGAAAGTTTGATTTCGTTCCACAAAAGATTTTTGCTTATATTAAAGATTCAACTTGGCTTAACACTTGACAACTTTTACCATTAATGTGATCTTCATTGTGGTACTGTTTTTCACCAGCTTGGGGGCATTGAGTTCAAACTTTATTTTTTAAAAAGGGGACTAGTTTTTGATGGCATAGCCTTCATCAGTGTTTGAAGCTCTGTAGTCCACTTATTATAGTATTTTACAACTTTTGAAATTGAGGTTATATTTTTGTTGGTACTGTATTTCACCAGCTTGGGGGCATTGATATTAAACTTTGTTTATTTGACATTGAGATTCTGATTTTTTATTGACTAGCCTACATCACTGCTTGAAGCTCTGTAGTCCACTTGATAGTATTATCTGCTATGTTTGTTGGCATTTTCTTAACATTTATCTAAGTCACGGAAAACATAAATTGCACTTTGGGTAGAATCACAGTCAGGCTTTCTTTTGAATTTCACTTAAAATTCTCTTCCCTAATGCTTTCTTGGGACATTTGAGACCCTTATTTTTTATAGTCCTATCTAGGGAAGTTTTTTCTTTTTTGACATGCACTTGCCTCTTAATAAAATTACTTCATGGGTTTAGTTTTTGTTGGATCTGACTGTACAGCATTATTAGATTTGCAAGTTGTCTATTCGACATCAAATCTGTGTTTTTTTGGCATGCAGCTCTTGTTAGGAAGGAGATTCAAGATGAAACTGATAGAGAGACTGGCCGCAGCAAGCAAATTTCTAGTGTCCCTATACATCTGAGTATTTATTCTCCTAATGGTGAGGCTATCTTCCAGATGATTAAATTTTATGTTCTTTGTTAGAATTACACTTATGGCTTGAAATTTGAATCAATCAAAACAATACATTAACAAAAATACTTGCAGTTATATTAATTGGAACCCATGAATCTAATCATCTGCTTAGGTGCTTTATACCATGTTAAAGTTATCTTTTGAGATTGCTATATTATGCCGTAGCTTTCAATGCAGCACTCTTAAGGATTAGGGAAGCCCTTGAAGGTAGCTTTCAATGCAGCACTCTTAAGGATTAGGGAAGCCCTTGAAGATAGCTTCTTACGAAGCGTACTTTTTTTTTTTCTTTCAAATTAATTTTTTATCTGAAACATAATTTATTATCAGAAAAGGTCAAAATAAGTTTAGATTGCTTGCTATAATCTAGCACATCATGCCATCAAATAGTTGGTTAAGTATTGTTAACTATGTTTTGAACACATTTTCAGCTTAAACATATAGGTATTTGCTTCACAGAATATACTTAGCGGGTCAATATTCTCAAATAGAATAGTTGATGTTAGGTGCTTAGATGCTCTACATTGTTATTGTTTGCGTTGATTTTCTTTGTGGTAAGGGAGTTGCCAAGCAATTCAGCAACTGATATAGTGCGAAGCTTTAACTAATAACTTATTGACTAACTATTTTTAGTGAGCTGTCAAATTTAGTGGTCATCAAAACATTTGAGTAATTATGCTTACATATCAAGAGAATTTTGATAAGTTGGGAATTACTTATGGATTCAGACATTATCTTGATTATAGAAGTAATCTTGATGTCGTACTGATTATGATGATGATGATATTGAGAAGGCGGATAATCATCAGATATACTGGAGCAAGAAATATTGGTGAGGTCTCTTTTTGGAACAGAGGGCAAGTAAAAAATATTGCCTTATATTAAACTTTTGAGGACAGGAAGAAACTTTCTATGAGTATGATTGTGCTTGTTTACTATCGTATGGATATGCAAATATTAAGATTCAAAACTCAAAAGTATTATTCTAGTTATAAATGCTTTTTGCTAGTCAAGAAAAGCATGTGAGACCACAAACAATCCTAATTCCCTTAGCGTGAATTATGTACGAATAAATGAAACTATCACGGCATTCCCCAGTTAAACTATTTTGAGTCCAATAATGAATTAATAGTGTCTACTCGCTCAAATCATTTCTCAAATTGGAATTTTGTGCTTTGCTCTAGTTTGGAGTTTGGACCTGCTCTTGGGGAATTTGCCAATGTGAAATTATGAAATCACTCGTCAATTATTAGTCCATGAAAACTCAAAGGCCTCAGAAAATATCTATCAAAATATATCAAGGTTTGCTTTTCTAGAAGGAATAAAAACAAACATTACTGTGGGTAATACAAGTAGATTAAAGAAGAAGAAGTTGAAGAGGAACAAGAATCTCTTGCATATGAGATAAATAGAACATGAGATAAACAGAATGGGGATAAGCTAAGATTCACCAACTTGAAACCTTAAAACATCATTAGTGTAGTCAATCTATCTAATTTTGATTATAAGATGGCACAATCAACCCAAATCTAATGAACTGATTGTGAATGGTAGTTAAATTATGAAATGGATGAAAGATATCTAATCTTGAGATGTGCGAGTCCTAATTTTCATTAATGCAAAGAAAAAAAAAAGATTAGTTCAAGCTCAAATCATTACTTCAATTACTAGCAAAATCAATTATAGATGTACCGTGCTGACCTCAAGACTATTGCTATACTTTTAATTCTGATAAGAGAAGAAATATTGGACTCAGAGAAAGGAGAAGAATGAGGGGTTGAGGAATGATTCAACTTGGTAGGTAAGAAGCAAATAAGGAAAGAGACGGCAAAAAAGTCCAGGGCTTATGGGCACTTATGCAAATTGCTCACTTTTGCAGAGAATTTAGGCACCACAATATACCTTTGATTATTGGATTTGTTCCCTTTTAGTGTTCATGCCCAAGCATTGTTGAGCACACCAATTTATATTTATTATGTATCAACATGCATGTCTTAGATGTCTTGTATATTTTCTCTTTTGTTCTTTCTATATTGATGGCGCTTATTTGATAGTTTAATTTGAGTGGCTAGTGATTTGCTTTCCATTTTGTTTGTATTGCCCAAGGGGGAAACCCAAACTTAATGAAATAATAAAGGCTCCTTGAGGGAGCATATTAGCAAAACTATTGATTCTTTATTTACTTCAAAATAGTTGTTTGGGGTATTATATTGATGGATAGCTTCGCATAACTTCTTTTACTAGGAGCAATAACGGCTGCTACATATGCCAATATAACTCAGAAATTTTATTAAATTATATGTATTTGGAACAACATGGATTTGTTACAGTTAAAATCATATTCACACAAACCCCTGTTCGTCTGTTCTGAATTTCGTATGAACTAAAATTTCTGTTTGTGCTCTTTCCATCTCTCACAGTCTCTATCCTAGAAAATTTGTTTCCCATTATACTGTGATTGAAATGTTTGACCAATATTTGATCCACCACCAGTGGTCATTCACTTATGATCTCATAATCATGATTACTTATGATCCCATGGCCATGTACCTCTCATTTTATGACATGTTGACTTTAAGTGCTGTATATTCTATGAAAATTATCTGAATTTGTGAATTGGTTCAAACGTTGTTGTTTTTCGGTGTCTTAGAATCATATTATAGATGGTGTTAAGTTGATGGAACCTATCTAAATTAGAAATCTTACTTGATTGGTTGCTAAGTTAATATTTGAATTTTGTACATTCGGATATTACTGGTATCCTTGTAGTTGGAATGGACCATTGTAGTGCGATTTCTTACTACCTCTGCCTCTCAAGTTTCAAAGATTTCCATGTTGCTGCATCCATTTAAATAGCTTAAATAGAAGAGTTTATGTATACCAAAGCTTATTCTTCAAAATTTAGTCTGCTCTTAATGCATGCCATTGTTTATTATTTAGTGTAGGCCTGTGGTACATGGCCATGACCTGTCTTTTCTTCTTTAATATGTTTTTTTAAGCCTTTTTTAGCTAGCCACAACAGCGAATCCAAACATATTATTCAACGCAATTTTTTGTGGTATATATTCTTTAATGGTTACAACTTAAATTCTCATGATTTTAAAATTTACAGTTGTGAACTTGACGCTGATTGATCTTCCGGGGCTTACCAAGGTGGCCGTCGGTGAGTTTTATTTATTTTTTGTTATTCTTGTTTGGGATGCTCACTTATGTCTAAATTCTAACCATATTTAATGCTAATCATCCCCTTGACGTTTCTCCAGAGGGTCAACCTGATAGTATTGTTGCAGATATAGAGAACATGGTTCGCTCTTTTATTGAAAAGGTTAACCTCTTTGAAATGTTAGCTATTATTTAATTCATTGATAGTAATTGAATCACATGCATATATTATGGCATGCATACGTATTTTTTACTTTCATATCGGTACTAGTGTAGATAATAGTTTGTATGTTTAATGAGTTGGGCATGCTCAATAAATGGTTTTCAGATTAAGAAAAAAATGTAAAAAAACTACACAATTACTTATTGAGGTGCTGACTCCTTAGTGCCTCGATCACTTGGTGTTGTAAGCTGCTACTTAATGTCTCGTAGCATCCTTATGTAGCCAATGGGTGCTTGGCTGCCTGCTGCAATTATATTTTAAATCTTAGAAATTTTCAAAAATTATTTTACTTGGGTTTTCAAGTTCAACCGAAGAAAAATATGTTGAATATAACTCTACAAGCCGAATTAATTTCCCTTTATCATAAGCAAAAAATGTGTTACTTGGATTCAGACACGAAAGATAAAGAAGCAACTCAGTACTAGATTCAGAGAATTGATTATTCAGCTCTTGAAGTTGCATATCAATAATAGTGTAATAGTGATTCATATGATAACGATGTAAAGTTGTTATTTCTTCATTTATTCGTACTGATCGTCGGTTAGCCTTGAACATCAACTTCAAAAATATTGCAAAAATGTGATACTTCATCAAGGAAAGAATTTTATTCATTCTCTCGCATCAATTATAATAGTTACTTGGAGACTTGCACTAATTTTGTTTCATTCATGATATTTTGATCTTTTCTCTATAAGGCTTGTGATAAATCATTTGCAAAACTTAAAATATCAATCATTTACTGCATTGTAATAATACAACCGAAAGATTTCATAGCATCTAGAACATCGGTTTCAACAGATTGTTGATCACATACCTCATCTTTTGTAATAATTTCAAGCACTTCAATTAATGTAGCATATATTTTCATCAGATTAATTAATGTATGAAAATATGAACCCCAATGAATGTCACCAGCTTATTATAAAGTTGTCTTTTGGTTTAAACCTTGACCACTGCTCAACTCTCCTTAAGTTAGATGAAAATTTATTTTATTATATTGAATGACTCTAAGAGTATCACTCCTCTTATATGAAGCTCATACAATATTGATAATTCTTGAAGTAATCTCAAAAAAATGTTTTACGTACCAACAATTTTTTGCTATAACCACTAATCACAGTTGGAGCTAATGAGCAAAATAATGGATGTAAAATGTATGAGGGTTATCATCAAGTATTAGAGCCTTCAAATCATGTAACTCCCTGCATATTAGATGACCCATTTATATCCTTGACCACGTATCCTATGCTCAACAAAGATTTTGCAAGTGTAATTTCAATGAATGCCTCTAACACAATTGCATTAGTCGATGCAACATGTTTAATAATTATAAATCTTTCAATAATTTGGCCAAACTTATCTACATATCTCACTACAATAACTAATTGTTCATTCGTAGATACATGAGCTGAATATGATTCCACCACTGCTTTTGTGAACTCTTAACTCAACAGGTATGCTGGGGTTGCAATACTAGAAGCCTAGAATATCTCTACCTAGGTTGTTTCAATTTTTATGCTTAGGACCTTAACCGTAATGCCTGGGTTTTAGTTGTTGTATATTCGTACGTTTTTTTAATGAATGGCTTCTATTTTTATTCCAAGGGAATAGGTATCTTCTTCTATAAAACTACATATGCGATGTTCTTGAGCCATATTGCATGATACCATGCTCTTGTTAATTAGCTACCATTCTTTGTTTGCTTTCTATCCGTCGTAGCTGCCTCTTATTATGACAAGGATTTGATTTCAAAGGCGTCATAATTAGTTAGTTATACAAGACGTGCATGTGATGAATACAATTTTTCTTAACGAATTTCCTTCTAACTGCAGCCTAACTGCATTATTCTGGCAATATCACCTGCAAATCAAGATCTTGCAACCTCTGATGCTATCAAAATTGCCCGTGAAGTTGACCCTAAAGGTTAGTATAAATATTTTCTAAATTGTGATTAAAAACACATTATGTATCATTTTTAAACACATAATTAGCATAAATATCTGTTCTAAGTAATTGAAGAATAACTTAAAATTTTTTATTTTCCAAAAATGAAAAAAAAAGAAGTAAAAATCCTATAGAGATTATGTCAGACGGATATATACTAATCCCGTTCCTTTAAAATGCTTAAATAAGTACAAGCTTATGGAAACATACAATTTATTTTGGCTTTTAAATTATAATTTTTAGGAATTGCTTCTCTTATTTGTCAGTAGAGTTTTCTTTAATGATTCAGTAAATTAACAATTCCACATTTTAGCAACTGTATTTCAGTGCGTACAATTATGCCGGTGACAGCCTAAAAGTAAAAGATAATAAAATGATTTCCTTGTGGTGTTCATATATTGTGATGCTCATAGCATCATTTTTTTATGCTTTTTTCCTTTCAAAATCCAGGAGAGAGGACTTTTGGAGTGCTAACTAAGATTGATCTTATGGATAAGGGTACTGATGCTGTTGAGGTAAGAAAGCTGTTCATAATTTGTCATCATTGTATTTATTACCGTATACCCTTCTTTTCCACTGTTGAACTAAGAGAAGCCAAGAAAATTTTGGTGGTTTGTGTGTAATTTTTCCTAGAAAATATAACCTGCCCTAAATTCTTGGGATAAGATAAGATCAACTATTTTAATGAGGGTTAATATTAACACGTTGTTTGAGGATCTCTCTATTTACTTTATACCTTTGAATTGTATGTTTTTCCTCAAATAGCAATCCTTACCGACAAAAAAAAAAAAAACTTCAGAGTTTTAGGTCATGTTTTAACAGTTTTTTTGCTTTGTTGTCTTCTTTTGTGATGCTTAAACGATAAAAAATATTTTAATATATTTTTGCAACTTTCTGCATATGTGAAAACACCCATTAATTTGGTGATAATTGGTTTCACTTCAGCTTCATATTTCTCGCAGGTTTTTTCTAGTGGTATGCTCTTTCAAAAATTTTGGCTCTTGATTAGTCAGATTCACCTGTATTCAACTGCTAATCATTGGTCTATCCATTATTCAATTTTATTATGAAGTTCGTATAATCCTCAAATTAAAACCTTTGTATAGAACAATTTATCAAAAGAATAATAACAATGTAATCCCAATAGTGATTTTATCTTTCAGGCTTTATTAGCTATCAATATTTTTGTAGAAGTTGGATATATTACATGAGTTTTGAATGTGATTCTATACAACCGTAAATGTGTAATAATTTATCTTATATTTTATTCTACAGATTATATTTTATACTTCGGTACTAATTCCAATCATCATAATTAGAAAAATTCAGAAAATTTTGCACTGGTTGCCACCTTTCTAAACACACATTTTACTAAAAAATAATATGCAATTAAATAATGGTTGGATACTCTATTTACCTTCCCCTTTTTGTTGAAAGTTGAAACCTTGGTGATAGTTCAAACACTATTTTTTAATTTTGAATTATTTTAGCATATATTTATACTTTGAAAATTTAATAAATGTGAAATAGAAAGTACCATATTAATAAGGAGTTTTATTTTTAAGCTCCTTTGTAATTTTGGGCTTAATTTACTGAACGATCCATTGCTAGACTATAAAACGTATTTATATCAAATTTAATCTATGTTGGTTCAGATACTCAAATCTGACCTACCATGTGCTTTTATTCAGATTCATTGAGAGGAAACTAAGGGAAGTTGGGTGGTTCTTGGAATTGATAAAAAGAAACCTCTAAACTCAATTTGCACCCCATTGAATTGGAAGCGCGGTTAATGTTCATAGTGTATATTGTTATGTTGCGTGCCCCAATATTGGTGACTTATACTATATAGAATTGACCTACATTGCAATCACGCCTAAAAGATAAACATTCATAATGAATTTCGTAAATTATTGCAGCTACTTCCCTTGATGTTGTGCACTTCATGCTTTATCTGCTTAAATGGCGTGTGTTTTAAATTTAGGTTTAACTTAAAAGATCTATGTAATTTTGTCTATTTTCCTTTTGGTATTATTTCTGATTTTGGGGTAGACACTTTCTAAATTTGAAATTTATTGTGTTTCTTAGATTTTGGAAGGAAAAGCATATCGCCTGCAGTATCCGTGGTTTGGTGTTGTCAATCGATCCCAAGCTGATATCAACAAGAATGTTGACATGATTGCTGCCCGGCGTAGAGAGCGAGAATATTTTGCTAGCTCCCCAGATTACAAGCATCTTGCTCATAGAATGGGCTCCGAGTATTTAGGAAAGATGCTTTCTAAAGTATGCCCCAACTACACTTAACTTTTTGAATGATGTGCTAGAAATAGATATGTTTGGTTGAAACTTTTTATTTACCGGGGAGAGTTTTAGTCACTCAGCACTACAAAATCTTGCAGCATTTGGAGACAGTTATCAAGTCTCGCATACCTGGCTTACAGTCTCTCGTTAGCAAAACTATTGCTGAACTCGAAGCTGAACTAAGTCGGCTTGGGAAACCGGTTGCAACTGATGCTGGAGTAAGTCTTGTCTCATCCTTTTTTTATTTTCTTATTGATTTATTTTATAATTTCTCAGATCTGACACAGTTCTGCTGATTCCTTCAATTAGAGTAACTAATTTATAATGATATTTCTGAAAGTTGCTACTTTGTATATGAATTTAATGCTGTTATAATTAAAACTTCGTTATTGTATGCAGGGTAAGTTATATATGATTATGGAGATCTGTCGTGGCTTCGATCAAATATACAAAGAGCATCTCGATGGAGTGTATGTTTCCATTATTATACTCTTTCATATCCCAAAAAATGTTAACATTATCCATTCTTTTCTTTTAAATCATTTAGATGTATAGTAATAAAAACTTGAGATCAACACTTTTAGTTATTTTGATCAAGTTGATGTTGTTGTCTTGTTCTTGATTGTATGTTCCTTTTTAATTTGATTTGTTCAAGTGATTGCTGACTTTGTTAAACTTCAATTTGGGGTTGATAATTTTGCGGAAGGTAAAAAATCACCCAATCATTAATTGATTAGATTCGATTATGGAATTTCTCACTCTATTATCATGATGCATATATGATAGTTCTATGTTTTAATATATGTTTGTACGAGTAAATGTTTGTGTAGATGCATGAATGTATATTTATTGACATGATTAAATATGTAGATAGAGATAGAATGAGTGTTAGTATTTATCTATATTCATACAATTATGTAGAGTGATTTAAATATATAACGCTCAAAATTCTATAATGTACATATTTAATACCTAAACTTAGCTATTTACTTATGTAACGCTCAAATTTAAAATAAAATCAAAATAAAATCTAAACTGAACCTTCGAGTTAGCTTTCCTGTTGTCAGTCTCTGCCAGTGAGATCCATTTTCCCTTTACACACTATTTATATTTTCATACTTCATATACTGTTGATTCTTCCCCAGCGAGATCACTGCGATGCATTTGAGATCCATTCCCCCTTTACACACTATTTATCTTTTCATACTTCATATGCTGTTGATTCTTCCCCAGCGTGATCACGGCGATGCATTTGAGATCCATTCCCCCTTTACATTAAATGTGATTTCATTCTATTAGTTTGGAGCCAATGGATTATCAAAATGTATGAATCGGTGAAGTAGAAATTGGATAAGCCATTTATTTATAAAGAAAACAAATGTGAACTGTCTCGTCTTACACTGTTGCAAATAGTTTTTTGTCAGGTTTTTTTTTTTTTTTGCAACTCAAACTGACAGCTCAGAATATTCTTTGTGATTATGAAGAAAGGGAACTGAATCTGGACGAAATTTGAGATTTTCCTAAGAACCTAAGAAATCCAAATTGAATTTTCAGTTTGTTTGGTCAATATAGCTGGAGATGCTTGTTTAGTTACACCTTTGGTTAGAAGCAAATTATAGTGTAATGTTGAAAATGCTTAGTGTGATCATGTTTGTCCTTGAACCTTGTCAATTTACATTAGTTTTCATACAATAACTACCAAACATTAGTGTGATCTTGTCCTCAGCCACTAAGTATTAATTAATAAAGGGCATAATCTTTTTTGGCATTACCTTTAATATTTAAACATCTTATTAATTAACTAAAGTCTTTTTTTTATCAAGTGAAGATAAAAAAACACTTTTGTTAGAAAAGGATATTCAACAAAAAATATATGTGATATTTTGATAAGGTTTTCAATGAAAAGATTGTGAGAATACATTTTTTTTTTTTCAAATTGAGATTTTTGTTTTTATCGGCATATCAGTAAAACCAAAGTTAGAGAGACTTTAAAGAAAATGAAGTGTGGAAATGCTTAGGAGATGAAGGAATTTCTTGGCTTATGAAATTTTTTAATATTATTTTAAAAACTAAAATGATGCCAGTTGAGTGAAAAAGGAGTGTATTGATTCATATTTTTAAGAATAAAGATGATGCACATGAATGTACGAATTATAGAGGAATTAAGTTAATGTGTCATACTTTAAAATTATGGGACAGAGTAATTAAGTATAGGTTATGATGTGATACTAATGTTTCTCAAAACCAATTTGGATTCATGTTAGGTAGGTCTACTATGGAAGCTATACATTTATTGAGAGATTTGATGGGAAGTATAGAGAGAGAATAAAGAGGATCTACATATATTAAAAAACAGGATCTGTATATGATATTTATTGATTTAGAGAAAGTATATGATAAAGTTCCATGAAAAGTGCTGTGAAAATTAATCAGGGAGGGATTATTGTAGGGGGGGCTGATGAAGTTTTCTCTGAACTCTTCAACATAGACCAGAAAACTGTAGCTGCATAATATGCCATAATTGAGGTACCTGTTCTTGCGCTGACTGGGAGACGTTTGAGAATTCAGAAGCCCTTTTGAAGTTGTTCATGCAAATTCGCTAATCAGTTATTTAATACCATAAATTGTTCAGCAATATTCACTTATAACTTGCAGAATTAATGCTCTAACAAGGCAATTATGTTGACACTTTTACTGCTTACAGATTCATTATAAAAGTTGCAAGTCTATTTATTGGTAGCCATCAAATGGCATACCTGCTTGCTTGCCATCCGGATCTTCATGTTTATATCTGCCACAAATTCACATTCTAAGTTATAATGGGAAATTGAGATGCTTGAAAGAGAATGGACATTTATCTAGAAGTTTTCTGTTATTAGAGATATATCAGTTCAGAAAAATTTAAATTAATAGTTGCACTTTTTTGCTTGTATCTAAAAAATATGTGCAAGTACTCTTCTGCTCTTCTAAGTATTTATTAAAGCTAAACTTGAGCAGATATAATTTATTTATTTTATTTTCTATGTTCTACATGGGATATGCTACTTGAAATATCATTGACCTTTTTTATATATATAAATTTTGCTCCCTAGGCGACCTGGTGGTGACAAGATATATAACGTCTTTGATAATCAACTTCCTGCTGCTTTAAAAAGGTTGCAGTTCGACAAGCAGCTCTCAATGGAGAATGTGAAAAAGCTAATCACTGAAGCAGATGGATACCAGCCCCACTTGATTGCTCCTGAACAGGGATATCGTCGTCTCATTGAGTCATCATTAGTTAGCATTAGAGGCCCAGCTGAGGCATCTGTTGATGCGGTATGCATTCTCCGCTCAATTAATTTTATAGAACCTAATCTCCTAGCGTTCATAATTGCTATAATTTTTATCCTCATACTTTTGTTTGCATTTTTTGCATCTGTTATGGAAAGCACTTTTGATAAGCAATGCATAAGTATACATATCAAAGTATGTGCGGAAATATGCAATATGTAAATGCATAATGTTATGCGTAAATTTATTAATGAAGTTATGGAAGCCTTTGTGTAACTAATGTAAATCCTCTTGTTTCCTAAAGTTCTTTAGAACTTTTGTCTAATCTGCTTATTCCCGTGCTTTTAGGTTCATGCCATCCTTAAAGAGCTGGTTAGTAAAGCTATCAGAGAGACTGTGGTAAGGCTCTATCTTGCTTAGCATTAGGCTTTATTGTGTTAGTGCAATTGTTTGGTGATGGTTTTATTCATTCTAGCTAATTATTGAATATCTCAAACTTGAATTCTAGGAATAATAATCTCTGAAAATTATTTAGTAACAAACTTACCTTATTGAGATGAGGTGATAGCCTAGTCTAAGAGGTAAAAATTGTATCCTATGGTGTCCAATATTTTAGTTTTCTTCTTTCTTTATTTCTCTCTGCTTCTTTACTATTTTTTTTTTTGTTTTAGGTGGTTAGGGTGTTTAATCATGGATGAGTTTGCTATTCCTCATGTTCTTTTGTGTTTTCCTCTTTTTTTAATTTCAAAATTATTGTGTTGAGTTAGCATTATATTATTATTTTGTTTGATGCTGCGTTTTCTTGTCTTCATCTACCACTAATCAATTGACCAACCAGAATTAATTTAGAGGTGGTAGAAATAGACGTAAATATATAAAAAAAAAAAGAAAAAAATCACATTATGCTACTTTTAAGCCATAGGACTTCTCTCTCGCCTCTTGTGATCATGACCTTGTACCCACCATGGACATTTTTAAACCAAAATGCAGGATTATGCAGCGAATATTGTGCCCTAATTTGTTTATCCTTGCTTTTTTTGAAGTGATTAAAGAAGTCTCATCTCCTTTGGTCAAGGCTTACCTTCCCATTTTAGTTAGTTGGTTAGTTTTGTTCGCAAGCATTTCATGTTGTTTTCTGACATTTTTGTTCCCTTGTTATTAAGGTTTCTGATGTTATTAAGGATCATGCTTGAGACGAGGTGCTCCGTTTTTTATTTAAATTATGCAAAATTTGCTTGATTTGAAATCCATTATATTCTTAACAGGAGCTCAGGCAATATCCTAGCCTTCGTGTGGAGGTTGGAAATGCAGCTATTGAGTCGTTAGAGAGAATGAGGGAGGAAAGCAGGAAAGCAACTCTGAAGCTAGTTGACATGGAATGTAGTTATCTGACTGTTGATTTCTTCCGGAAGCTTCCTCAGGATGTTGAGAAAGGCGGAAATCCAACTCACTCTATTTTTGACAGATACAATGATTCATATCTCAGACGTATTGGTACGTAGCTACTTAGGTTATGCGTACCTGAAAGCTCATCTTTTCCTATCACATGCATGCATGTGGTTCCCTTTTATTAGTTGAGAGATTATTCTGTGCGGACACCGAACATATCTTACCGTCCAAAGGCGAATTAGGTGCAACCACGTCATCCAGTACCGAGCTGCGGTACCGAGTAGTACCGAGCTGCGGTACCGAGTAGGGGGTGACGTGACATTTTCATTGTGCTTTGGATGACGTTTGACGTCCTCACATAATAATTCATCTGATTAGTCTATATGTTACATATATAAAACTTATGACCTTAGAGAATTTATTACTGTATTTATTATCTTGATTATTGACCCTGATGTCATGAATGGATGGGGCCAATCCTAAAACATTTTCTTAACTATCTGGATTCCAATTACTTCCATTTTACAGGAACTAACGTTCTGGCCTATGTCAACATGGTATGCTCAAGCTTGCGTAATTCCATTCCAAAATCTATTGTTTACTGTCAAGTGCGCGAGGCAAAGCGCTCACTGCTTGATCATTTCTTCACGGAAATTGGAAAGAAAGAGGTGAGGACACATTCTTGTTTATTTATCTTAACGGTTCCTATTTCATGGAATGCTTTATTTTCTGGTATAGTTTTGAGATGATTGTAGCTTAAATAGTTCACACTTTCTTTACCCCTTTTTGCATATTTTTAATACGGCAGCGTTCTTGATTCATATTTTAATTTTCTTAAAAATCAAGGCTTTGTCTGCTTTTTTATTGCTTCTTAAAGCGTCTTTTTTTTTTAATTTTAATTTTTTTACTAAAAAATCACTTTATGAAACAGTAAAAAAAAACATCCCAAAAGAAGCCTAAATTTGTTGTTTAATGAAGAAAAAGGATTCATGTATATGAATTTTTGTATATGCAAACAATGATGGCACTCTGCCATTATGCATAGATCCCTAAGTAAATTTCTAGCTTAAAATTTTTTATGCATAGATCACACACCTTTTAGTTAATAAATTTTTAGTTTAAAAAAATTTTGTACTAAAAAAATATTTTACTGAGCATTAAAAAAGCTGTCCCAAATGAAGCCGTTTGAAACAGCTTTCTTAATGCTTTTGTTTAGAGTGCAGCCACACTTTTTGTTTGGCCATAACTTTTTTAATGTGAAGTTATTTTCTACGACAGCTTTAAATAGTGATTTTCTCTACAATAATTTTACAAAACAATAAAAAAGCCATCCTAAACAAAGTTTAAATGAGTTTTTAAGTTGAATTTCCTGTTCGTTATTCTTCTGTTCCCTTCTTAATTCCTTACCATTTTGATGATTCTCTTGCAGGCCAAGGAGCTGTCGAATTTGCTGAACGAGGACCCTGCAATCATGGAACGCCGAGTTGCTCTTACTAAGCGTTTAGAGCTATACAGAAACGCCCAAACCGAAATAGATTCTGTGGCTTGGTCCAAGTGATGAAGGAAGTTGCCTGCTCTCTTCTTCACTCCATCCCCCATTGATTGAGATCTTCACAAGAGTTGTTCTGAAGTTGAAAGTTCTATTCATTTATTGGATGCAATGCCTGGAAGAAGTTTAAAGGTTAGCTTTTACTTCTCTGCTGGTTTCTTATATTGTAAGAAAGAAATCATTACCAGAGCTTGTAGTGAACGAGATTATTGATTTGAGCATGCAGTACTGTACTACAAAATTATAGCTCACTGTTATCTCAGTTATGGACCTCAGTTATGGACCTCACACCTCTTTTACTGGCTATATATTGTTTTGGTATTAGCATAAATAGGATTGTTAAGGGTCTATTTGGTTGTTTGGCTATAAAATAGAGAAAAAATTGTGTAAGCTAATAGATTTTGCATTAGAATGGGCTTTATTGTTGTCCTTGAATTTGCATTGAGATTGGTGCTACATATGATATCGAAGCATTAATTTTAATGCAAATTTATTTGGTGAAAAATTATTTTTTTTAATAAAATTAGTTAAGATTTTATTTGGGATAATTTTTTTACTATTTTTTAAAGTGATTTTTTAGGTTTTTTTTTTTTAATTTAGAATTTTTATATTATAAAAATATTTGAAAAAGCACTAAGATAGATGTTTCAATTGAAGCATAAATTATTTTTCTTATGATAACCTAAAAACCTATTTTTATAAAATGTTATAACCATTCAAACAAAATTTTGCTTTATGTATTTGATTTATGTTTAATCTCATATTGAGATATTTTGTTTGGAATAATTTTTTTACTATTTTTTCAAGTGATTTTTTTGAATTAAAAATTTTGTATTAAAAAATTATATTAGAAAATATTTAGTCCCAAATAAAGCCCCAATGCTTCTCACTTTCATTTACTATGCATTGCTTTATATTAACTGGCAATCTTGAATGGTAAAATTAATAATTTTAGAAGTAATGAAAATAAAGTTATCAAATTGATCTGATAATAATACGTACTATTATTATAAAATATATAATAATAAATAGCTAAAAGTAAATGGCTAAAAATGAATAATTTATTTATTCATAAATTTTTAGATGTATTATTTGGGGAAAAAAAGTTTTAATTACGCTTTTATCATTAAAAAAAAAAAAAACTGTTGCAATTTCAAATGAGCCCAGATAAAAACTTTAATATTCTAATTTCTTTTTTTTATAATTATGATAAAATTATAACTACTATGAATGGTAATTGTTTATTTATAAAATCATTTTATGTAAATTTTGTTATTTGAAATTCAATTTATTTATATATTATCAAGGCTATGAAAGCAAGATCCAATGTCAAATTAGAAAAATAAGAGATTCAAGATTTAATGATTTGATCAGGGTTGAGTCTCATCAAACTCTCAAGTTGATAAGTTGAGTTTCATCATACTCAAACTCAAGTTCTTTTAATTTGTGAATTCAAGTTTGAGCTCGAACTCAAGCTCGTGTTTTGATAATGTCGACTAGCAAGATTGTTAGGGAGTCGAGCTTGAGCCAGCTTTGCTTACTTTTAACTCCATTCGCTATCGAGTTCTGCATTATTTTGGGCAGGAATGAATCCATAAAAATTAAAGTTATTGAGAAACTCAAGGCACTATGGAAGCCATCACCCAAGTTTGTACTGATCATAAGGGAGGCTGAAATTATCATCATTGAAGTAGTATGCAACAAAAGTCATCTCAATAATGAGTAGAGTTACTTATGAAGAATGATTGTACTTAGAATCAATCAAGTCTTTTTGGCACCTTTGAAAAATAGCCATCTCTAAAGAGTAAGAAAGCTAGTAAAGAGAGAGAAGGCCATGGAGGAAATGAGGGAATAAGTGCCCAAGCATGAGGGCAATAGAGTATTTATAAATATAAGTGATTCAAAATTTGAGTCAAAAGTCACATATGTCATATGTGAGCATATCTCACATATCTCTCATCATTATAATAAGAAGATCCACTCATATTTAGCAGGCGAACCAAAAAAGAGGAGTCACCGCATGTAATAACGATGAGTCACCATAGGTAAATAAATAAACAAATTCCATATTGACACATTAACTTTGCAAATAGTTCATAATAAAAACAACTATATATAAGTTAAATTTTTTACATATTTCAATTACTTGATGCTGAGTTTATATCTTTTGCCCCCAAGAAAATGCTTATTTTAGATCAATAAGGATACATGGGGAGGCTAGTCCATTCCTAATCAAGCACCATAGGACGAACTTCCCTCCAGCCAGGAATTAGCGTGCTTGCAATGACTTCAAAAACTTGCAAATTAGTACTACCTCATCCTTCATATTGAAAACCTTTTTATCTAGTGAGTTAGTGTACTCACCTACAACTATAGAAGGGCATGCCTTCTTGAAGGTAATGGTCCCCTTCTTCTCTTCTTTGAACTAGGTCTTGAAGTGAGTAAGACCCTCCTTTAAAGCTAACACTCACCCTAAAATGACATTTAAAACATGGTGCTTAGATGGCTTGATGGATGCAAAGTAGGCTTATAAATATCAAAAGTGTAATAATGGTGAAGGGTTGAGGAACTCTCGAATAAAAGATTATTGGACATACTTTCCTATTCACTTGGCATTGATGGATGCATTATTCCGCATGTAGGAGAGGGACTTCTGGAGGTATCACGATCTCTTAACTTGCGGCACCCTCTACATAACTCATCAAAGTCATGCTTACCCCATTGAGTGAATAGTTAGGCTTAGGAAATTATTATCCAACAAACTAAGAGAAATATCTATGATTTGAGCATAAATGTCATGCAACCTAGTGTATAAACTAAGTTTCCACTTAGTAAAGGCTAAGGGCCAACTTGCTTGATTGATGAACCTAAAACATCATGATAAAGTGAATTCTAAGTTCACTAGAGAGAAATGACATCAAGCCCTTGGATATGTATTTTTCAAAAAAAAAAAAAAAAAAAAGTTCCTCTTACCTCGAGTGATGAATCATTGCCACACAACCAACCTCTTCTTATGTAAGATCGAGGAAACTTGTCATTCCCACTTGTAAATAAAATCATGGCATGATGAGCTAATGAATTGCATATTTTAAATAGTTCTTAAAATTGGACTAACTGGGTAGGAGCATTTTCTTACTCTCTAGAGGGAGCTAAATTGGAGTTGCTTGGTCAGCCACCTTAAGCATTGAGTCAAATACTTAAGGTATTAGCTCAATCACCTTAAGTATTTCACTGACTACCATGGTGGCTTGGCCAACATGCTTATATATCAAGTCATGTTTAAAATGCCTTTCAATGAGGGGCACCATTGCGGAATTAGAGGATCAAATAATTTTTGCCTTGTTTGGCGAGGTAACACTTTCTTCATCATCACCTCTACTAGCTAGTTTAACTTATACCTCCTTGCCTTTACAGCCTTGCACTTGTATAGAAGGGCCTTTTACAATTTGCAATTATCCAAGGGAAGAGTGTGATCTAAACAACTCCACAACCCCCTCTCTTTCTCTATTTATAGGTATTGATTGTATAAAAAATCAAATTGATATCATTATGAGAATCTTAGATAAGGCTCTCTTCACCAAGTAGGAATAAAAATAAAATATAAACTTGTTACTTACTTATCTCTTTTATTATTCACTACAAATGATAACTTTTTTTTTACCTGTCCTCTTGTCTTATTTGCAAGGTGCTTTTCAAAGGAGTAAGAGAATCATGGAGAGAAATGCAGAACCTAGTATGTGGGTACAAACAATTCTTAGATGACTAGCCAAGCGTGTCTCAAAGGAGATTGATCCAGAAGATTGACTAAGAAAGTGCATACCTTATATAGGTTTTACTAATGAAGGAACTTGCCTTAATAGACCTTTACCCGAGGAGGTACTTGCCTTATGATAACTCATCCTAAACAAAGACTTGTCCTAGCCCTTAGAGGGCCCTCATTCAAACTTAGGGCTGCCAATATTTGACATGACCATAAAAACTGACCCGAACCCAGTACAAATTTTGGATTTGGGTCAACCCATTTGAAAAATGGGTAAAGTTCGGGTTTCAAATCTTGACTTGATCGCTAATTCGAGACTAGTTGGGGCTAACCCGAAAACCCGAAATCAACCCACCAACTTGTGCACGACCTCCATCACACAGAACACTCATGCTTAGTGGCCCCGTCACGCTTGCAGTTAGCCCCACGTGCTCGCTTGCATGCTATACGTGCTCGCCCACTCGCCTGAGTATGCTGGCCCTCGTCTAATCTCCCGAGCTTACTCGCTCAAATGTGTATGCTGGCAGCTTGCTTGGTGGCCCCGATTGCACGTCCGCTCGTCACACTCGCAGTCATCCTAGCTCAAGTCAACGGGTCATGTTGGGTTGACTCAAATTCAAGCCAAGTTGGGTTCAGGTCTGATTTTATGACCTATTTTTCTAATCGGGTCGGGTTCGAATTGAGATATTTGATGGTATGCCATTTTTGGGTTTGATTTGAATCAGACTCGAAAATTTATTTTTGGCACCCCTATTCCACTTCATGATATGTATATCTATTAATCCATAGTAATAATCTCAATAGTTGTGCTAGTCCCTAACTTAAAAAAGATTTTGCCAAAGGCACCGTTATAAGGTTTTTACTCAAGAGAACTTATGCTAGACACTCTCCTGAGAAAACTCGCTCAAGGCACTCATCTGAGAGGTGCTAGTGTAGAGCACTCACCATAAGTACTTCTCCAAAGCAGCTAGAGCCATGTCAAATATGGATGTCCATATGTACACGTTATCAACTAATCCATGTGTTTGTAGTAGTTTGTAATTACTCATTCATATAATATTTATAATTTATTTATGTGTAGCCTCTCCTATAACCCTCTCAATCATATAAATAAGTAGTTGAAAGGTATCTTTGGCATATTATCCTATTCTCACTATTTTGAGAGAGCGGTTGATTCACGCACTCATTCTCCTTTTCTTTTGCCATGTTTAACTTGCTAGACTTGCCAACACGCTCTAGGCATCACCCATGAATAAATTCGGATCCAACAAATATGAGTCACCTTGGTTAGGCTTAGTTCATTTCAATGCTTATACTAAATTCATCGATTGGTTTTTGTCCATTCGATCATGCGCATCTCATCACAATCTTGTTCTCCATTCAATCATAGAAAATTTGCTACGTTCACGATCTCCATGTCACATATCATCGTGATTGCAATCTCCATTTAATGATGGTCATATCTCTACAATCATATTTTTCATTCGATCACATCACATCCCGCCATCTAATTTAACTCGATTAAATGATTTTTGTATGTGGCAACTATTTTGCTAAAAAATACCATGCCAATCCCAATCTAGGTTAAATTCTCAAAATTAAATTAAATCATTTAAAAAGCTTCATTTTTGTATGAGCTGTTTTTGAATTTATAATTTTTTGATTATTAGCTGATATAAACATCATCACGCATTAAATATAAAAAATTAACCTCCTCCGATTTTAAATTTCTGAAGAGCTGAGAATGAGCTTGAAAGTAGTTGAAGCTCCTCCCTTATACGTGGCCATGTTTTCTCTGTGCCGGACTAGAGACCGGTTCAAAATCTCTTATGCGGATTTTTTTTATTGTTTATTTTTTTTAATTTAGTACAAAAATATTAATTATTTTAACTTTTTATCAAAATTCTATTTTAAAAAGAAATAAAAGTTATCCCAAACAAAATATTAGTTGATTGCCAAAACTCCAAACCAATAAATCAAGATAAGCGACATCTTCATAGTCTAATGAACCTATACAAATAGTTTCGAAAAATTAAAGCTATGTGTTTTTTTTTTAAACATTTTAGCCACTGAGACAAAATCACTCACACATCACATGCTAAAGCTCTAAATTCAAAACATATTTGTTAATAGTCAAAATTGGGAACCAACAATATGCCTAGGGGTGTCAATAATTGACACGACACGAAAACCCGACTCGAGCACGACCCGGAATTTTCGGGTTGGACATGACCCGTTTGAAGAACGGGTTCGGGTCCGGGTTAACACGATAACCCGTTAACCGACCCGTTACGACCCGCGCTTCTATTTCACGCGGTGGGATTACTTAAGGTTTACGGATCCGATTCGTCATTCACGCGGCGGTAAATATCCAGCTCTCCTCTCCTTCGCTGCTTCGTCTAGGGTTTCCGAAGTTCCTTTTTATCTCTACAGATCTCCTCGATCTATTGACGGTTTCTTCTCTTCTCCTTCTCTGGCATATTCTTGGTTCGTGGTGACGTGGTGTTCATCGTGCACATCTGGTTTGGCTCAACAGGAATACTTACATCTCTTGCTGTTTGTATCTCTCATCTTTTTTTCTTTCTTCTCTTTTTAGAAGCATGATATATGAGTATAGGAGAGATTTATCTTGCTGTGTTGATGTTTGATCAACATATTGTGAAGTTCCTTTTGTGGTTAGGATTTTTTCGATTTCTTGTTGTCTTGCTAAACGAGCCAAGTCGAGCTCGATTTTTTGGTTGTTTTTTGTTGAGTTTGTGGTGGTATTTCTGTTCAGTACTTCAGTCCTTGCTGGTTTTTAATCAATCGCAGTACGTGGTGGCTGGTGCAAACGAGCCAAGTCGAGCTCGATTTTCTGGTTTTTCTATTTAGTTTCTGCTGGTTTTTCTGTTCAGATACTGCACTTATGTTGTTCAGTCCTTGCTAGTTTTTAGCCTATCGCAGTGCGTGCAAACGAGCCAAGTCGAGCTCTATGTTATTGTATTTCTGTTCAGTGTCTGCTATTTTTTTCTGTTCACTTAAAGCTGTTATGATGTTTAGGCCTAGCTGGTTTTTTGTCAATTGGAATATTGTGTGAAAATGAGCCATGTCGACCTCTATGTTCTGCTATTTCTATGCAATTTCTGTTGTTATTTTTGTGCAGTTTCTGCTGTTATTTCTGTGTAGTTACTGTTGTTTTTTCTGTTTAGTTACTGCTCCTATTTGACACCCATAGACTCCTAGTTATTTTGATGAGTTGTTGTTCAACAACACATTAAGTATTGAAGTGATTTGCTGGTTTGCTTGTATTTGACAATTATTTGGCCGTTATTAGTTATTACTGATTATGATTAAGTGATTAACAAGCCTTCAACGCGCTTTATCTATAATGGGCCTCATCAAGCTTCTATTAAATAAATTAAAGCTTGATTTGGGACAATTTTGACCTTTTTCACTATTTTAAAAAAAGTTTAGTTCTAAAAAATTGCTTTAAAAAGGAGTCCCAAATAAAGCCTAAATGAAAGTAGTTAAATGTCTTAGGCTTCATTAGGAACAACTTCTTTACTGTTTCTTAAAATAGTTTACTTAAGAATTAGCGAGCCAAGTCAAGGCTTGCTAAAACTTAGCTCAATCAAGCTTATCTCTCAAGCTATTATAGACAAAGGCTTCATTTGTGACTGTTTTCTTACTGATTTTTAAAATAATTTTTTAATATAATTTTTTTTAATTAAAATTTTTTATATCAAAATTTATTTTAGAAACCAAAATAATTGAGTAGATGAACAATTTGAAATTAAATATTGGTCACGTAGGGTGCGTTTGGGACGGCTGCGGCTGTCAATGCATGCTCCGGCTAGTAAGTCGGAGTACACAAGTTCGAAGCCTTGGAGAGCGGGTAGAGAACAACAACGACCTAGGCGGGAAGCAACGCGGCGAAGATGAGGAAGATCGGAATAATCGAGCACTCTCGCACGAACGGGGCATTTGCGACATTTTTTCCCTTCGAAACCGCGGAAAGCAGCGGACCGCGGGAGGCAGTGAAAGGTCGCAGGAAGCAGGGACGGGCCGCAGAAATTTTTCGAACGCGGGTCTGCCGTAATGCCCCAAACATCCGTTTAACATTTTTTTGTGAAGCACAGCAACAGTAAAGCCGTCCCAAACGCACCCGTAGTCAGTCATCTTTCCCGCAGCTTTTGCAACTATAATTTCGAAAAAAAGGCCGCCGGATTAGCGCTTATGGAGACCATCATATCGACCGTCAATTAGGACTCCATCATCCTTCCCCTGGATCTTAAATCCAACGGTCAATAAAAGACCAAGCACATCATCCAGCAGTCTGTATTGCAAGGACCCTTAACGCGAAATAAAGGGTCTCCCGTTCGCTTTCCTATTAATCTGGTCATTCTCCTACTGCGTTCCTTCCCTTCCGCCATCGTCGATCCTCATCGGAACCCTATCTGTTCCTTTGCTGGTAAGAAAAAAAAAAGAGTCATCATTTTCCCCTTTGTTACTGCAATCTTTCTACAGCCAATATTTATTACGCTTTCTTGTTTTCCAGTGATCGATTGAGGAACGAATCAATTGAAAAATAATCTGATTGTCGGCCATTGATTGCTAGCTCTTATTTTCCTTCAATTTTTGCTCTGTTGGATTCTTATTTAATGTTCTACTCAGGCAGGAGAGGCCGCAGATATATTCAATCGAAGAGGAACCAACGCAATGATTATTAGATGGATTTTCGGGTAAGATTTCGATACTCCATATGCAAAACTACTGTGTTGTTCTCGGCATTCAAAGTTTGGCCGAATTTCGAATTCATTTGAAATAAAGTCTGATTAATTTCAACTCAAAATGCTCCGAAAGATGCGATAAGAAATGGATATGACAGATGTAAATTTGTTCACATTTTAATATTTTATTATGAATAGAAAAATTATTAGGTATATTACAATTTAAATGTTAAAATCAAGGTTGTGAAAACCGGACCGGACAACGAACCGGAATAGGAGAACAATTATTACGTCCTCTGACCTGACGTAGAGGTACGTTCGGCCGTCAATAACATGTCGTCACGTGCTCTTACTCTTTACCGCGCGGCCCGACGACTTGACCCAGAGCGGAACCCGAGAATGCTATGTTCGCGATTTTCTCGGTATTGCTCGGTATTTGCTCAGTATTGCTTTGCAAAAACGAGAAATACCGCTCTGTGAAGACCAAAACTAAACAAATACCGAGTTGTACCGAGTTTTTCTACAACTCGGTACAACTCGGTATTTGCTTAGGATTTGCTCGGTATTGCTAGGGATTTGCTCGGTATTGCTAGGTATTTGCTCGGTATTGCTAGAAAAAACTCGGTACAACTCAGTATTTGCTCGGTATTGCTAAGGATTTGCTCGGTATTGCTAGGTATTTGCTCGGTATTGCTAAAAAAAACTCGGTACAACAGTATTTGCTCAGGATTTGCTCGGTATTGCTAAGATTTGCTCGGTATTGCTAGGTATTTGCTTGGTATTGCTAGAAAAAACTAGGTACAACTCGGTACAACTCAGTATTTGCTCAGGATTTGCTCGGTATTGCTAGGGATTTGCTCGGTATTGCTAGAAAAAACTAGGTACAACTCGGTATTTGCTAGGTATTTGAAATATATCCAAAAGGTGATGGGATGTTGTTCGGCTCGTAAAGGATTTTAAAAAACGCACGCGCTAGAACCCAAAAAACAGCGGGTCGGGTCGGCGACTTTTCTTCATGCTACGTGTCGCTAAAATATTGGTGGCCGAACGTAGAGGAGCGTACGTTCACCGGACCAAATAAAAGTTCGGAAGAGGGAGAGGTTCACGGTTCGACCGGTTCGAACCAGAGTCGAACCCGATGACATAATAAATAATTATATTATTAAAATTTAATAAAATAAAAATCAGATAATATAATTATATGAGCATTTAACAATATTTATAATTTTTTATACATATAAATATCATTTAATATTAATATATTTATAAGAATAATACTTAATATAATATATAAATTTATAATATAAAAAATTTATGATCATTAATATAATATAAATAATTGAATATATGACCATTTAATAATATTTATAAATTTAAAAATATATATATAATAATATAATACAAAATTATAAATATAAATATCATTTGAAAATAATATATTTATATATTTATAATTTAATATATTTATAAGAATAATATTTAATATAATATAAAAATTTATAATATTAATATTTTATAACATAATTATTATAATATATATTATAGCAAATTTATAATACATATCATTCAAATTTGTAGCCAAACTAAGCAAAAATTTGAAGCCCAACTAAAAAAAATTTAAAGCCCAACTAGCCCAAATAAGCCCAAATTCACATTTTAAACTATTCATGCAAGTATGCAATTTTTTTAGTCTCAGATCATAGGGGGAGTTTGAAGATCCTTCCTTGAACCCTTTATAAAGTGAGAATTACACTATTTTTGCAAAACAAATTATGTGAGATATTTAAGATATCTTGCATGTGTTATGATGAAATTAATCATTATATTTAATAAAAATATTTTAAAAAGTTAAAAAATTTTTAATAAACTAAAATATATATATTTGAAATTTTAATTAAAACAAAAAAATATATATTTTTTATAAATCTGCCGGTTTTTTCCAACTCGGACCAGTTCAACGGTTCACCGGTTGAACCGCCGGTTCAATCCAGTTTGATCCGGTTCTGAAGCTGGATTGGACCGGCCACCGAACCGGTTCACGGTTGAACCGGCCGGTCCGGTCCGATTTTCAAAACAGTGGTTAAAACCAACTACAAAATCACTATTATATGATAAATAAACTAGCCTTTTAGTTTATGTATTAAGCTTTCAAATCAATGCTTAATAAACTTCTAAGAAACTTTAAAAATCTCTCACTCTCTCTCTCTATCTATATATATATATATATATATTCCAAAAAGCTTATAATTTATTTTGCAATGTACAACAACAACATCAAGCCTTTATCCCACTACGTGGGGTCGGCTACATGAATCCTTTTTCTCCATTGTGTTCTATTTAAAGTCAAATTCTCGTTTAAACCTAATAAAGAAAGGTCATTCCTAATATTTTCTAACCAAGTTTTTTTAGGTCTACCCCTACCTTTCTTAACATAAGTCAAGTCTAATACCTCTACTCTCCTAACCGGGTCGTCGAAAGGCCGTCGTTTTATGTGACCAAACCATCTAAGGCGACTCTCTCTAATCTTATCTTCTACTGGAGCTACTCCAACCTTTTCACGTATATGCTCATTTTGTATCCTATCTCTAAGGGTAAAGCCACTCATCCACCTGAGCATTCTCATCTCTGTCATACTTAACTTAGTATTATGCTTCTCTTTTAATGGCCAACATTCGGCACCATAAAGCATTGCAGGCCTCACTACCATCTTATAGAATTTTCCTTTAAGTTTGAGGGGTACATTTCTATCACATAACAAGCCCGATGCATTCCTCCACTTCAACCATCCAACTTGAATTCTGTTGATAATATCCCCATCTATTTCACCATCACTCTGAACAATTGATCCAAGATATCTAAAACGTGTACTCTTATTAATGACTTGATCGCCCAAAGTCACAATCCCCTCACTAGTTCTATTACTACTAAAATTACACTCCATATATTCCGTTTTAGATCTACTCAAGCGAAAACCTCTTATAAGTCATATTACAATCATAAATTCTTTGATACATTATTATGAAAGTATTTAAATGCATATATCACTATTTAAAATGTTTAACCTTATTTAATTTATATTATTGGTAGAAATTATATTTGAAATTTTAAGCTAATAAAGCAAAAAAAAAAAAGTCAAACTTTAAATCTCTCTCTCTCTCTCTTTATATATATATATATATATATATATATATATATATATATATATATATATATATATATATATATATATATATATATATATATATATATATATATATATTGATGTGATATGTAAAGAAAAACACATCCATATTTCCTCTTATGTGACTTATGACTTCTAATAAATAAATGATTTTCATGTTATGAAATGAACGTGTTGTTTTGTATATTATGAGATATGATTATACTTTATGTGATGTCATCAAAGATTGCAATATTTATGATCCAAATAATAATAATAAAAAGATTACATGATGATAATTTGTTATATAGAATATCATATTAGCATTGATAGGTTAGCAAATGTTAACAAGTCAACATATTTGTTCAAATTAGTGAGAAAAGGAATGGAAATTATTCTACTAATTTGTAGAACAAGCCAATGACAGCAACACGTACTAATACCCTATTTTTGTATTGATATAGATAGCCAATAGCTTGGTCAATAAGTTCAGGGTGACCATCCTTTATGATTAATGAAGAGAAAATAATGTGCCTAGAACTAATGTTAATATACAATTGAATCATGCTTGTTCTTAAATATGTACGTGTAAATAATTAGCTTGATTTGTAATTCTTTTTATGATAATAATATTTTTTTTTATAATTCATACAAAGTTATTTTTCCTTTCCTTCTAGATTATGTGTAATCTAGCCAGTGTTCATGATATACACTTATGGTGTATATATTATAAGTGTTCATGATATACATTTATGCCTCAATAAACAATAAGTTGTTTGATTAATTCCATCAATCTAAAATCATATCATGAAGAGATGTTTAATTCGACCTCCACATTTAAAGAAGTTTATGAAATAAAGTTGCTTTTATAATTTGAGCATAAAATCATGAAGGAATTCGTATATCAGGATAATTAATTTCAAATCTTATGAAGATTAGTTAATGTTAAGGCACCCTGGAGTGCAACAAAAGATGCAATTCTAATGGAGTATGTAAGAATGCTCAATAAAGAGAACTGGGATGCTATTTAGACGAACATCGGACTTCAATGCTTTGGTAAGTTGCTGGCTCTCATGGGTTAGCCATCTCTATCTCAATCTCAAAAATGGATATTTTTCTAGGAAGAAGAAACCTTCATACTTCAACTGAATGTCCAGCTTGTTAACAAATGGGCTTGTATGGCTGCCCAATTGCTTCCCTTTATCTCTCACTATTTCACTCTTTTCCTTTCTTTCTTATTTTTAATTATATTTTACTATTGTTGCTATGTTTGTTGTTGGGAAGAACAAATGATGAGATAAATAGCTACTAGACCACAATGATCAAATGATGATAAAGGGCAAGACTCTCATTATGCCTGTTAGAGATCCATCACAAAGTAACTTTTATAAACCAAAGGCATGAGATGCTCATGCTTCTTTGTAACTAAAATTGAACCATGAAATATTCTCTCTCATCGTTCATCAACTATGATCATTTTATTTCACAATTCTGTTATTATTCGCTTGAATTACTTATTCATAAATGTCGATCTTAGCCCACCGCCTCAGTAGCTTCAATCACCTACTTTTTTAGTTAAGATATAGGTCATTTGAACTTAATTGTTTCCCGAATGTTTCGACGATTAAAAGCTACCACCATTAATGGTGCCTTTAGTGATGGGTCAAGGGAATAATGTGCTCTTTGATGTTCTATTTTATGAGTCACAAGGAGCAGTGAAGTTATTAAATAAAGGTTTGTTTTTTGAGCCCTTAATGATGAGTTGTGTTGTTATGATGGAGTAATATGCATCGACTCCACCGCCAAACTCCAAGTGCTAAGTCATAGATCCTCTCTGTAGGTTGGGTGACACATATATCTTTATTTGCGAGCTTTTTTAAGTCCCCTCTCTATTTATTAGTAAATGACTCCAATTTCAAAAGCTTTCAATAGATTATAACTTAGTTTAGTAATTTAATATGAATTAAGGTAATAAAAAATCAATGAAATATTATATATAATATTTGTTTGAAATGAACCCGATTTCCACAATAGTGTGACTAATAAGAACAATACTCTTTTTTTTCTGAATAGATTGTCAAAGGAGCTACTATTGTCTTTATTTGTTTGACATTAATCAACCCAATTTGTCTCTATGTCACTGTTGTGTAGATTGGGTTCAGTTAAAGCATATTTGGTATATATTGGTTCAATATTATCTCAATTGGCTAATTCATTACTTGAATTCTTTTTAAAATTGTTAAATTATGTTATAATTTATTAAAAAAAAATTAAAATTAGACTTCTTTACAAAGAAATAGAAATGACATTTAAAAGAGCTTACCAATAAAGATATTTGAGCCACCCAACTTAAAAGAGGATTTATCATTGAAAACTTTGAGTATGATAATCTCGAAAGGGCTCAAAGGCTAGCACATCATTGAACAACTACCTAACAACTTATGACTCTTGAAATAAAACATCAAGGAGCTTATTGTTCAATTGTTCTATCAATAAAGGTATAAATGGTGGCAAGGGTGTCAATTTGGGTCAACGAGTCGGGTTCATGTCGAACTCGGAACTGACCCAATACTATTCGGGTCAACCCGAACCCAACCCATTTTTAAAAACGGATCAGGTTTTCTGACCCAAGCCCGACCCAACACGAATGACACGAGATTGACCCCAAAATTTCTAATTTTGGGGTCAAAAGTCTTGTCAATCTTCTAATTTAGGATAAAAAATGGGTCAAAACGGGTCTATCTCGAGTTTTCGGGTCAAATATGAGTTTTTCATGTCAATTTCTGGTTGCTATATCTACTCGAACCCGAACCCGACCCGTTTCGGGTCCAAGTTGACCCTAACCTGGATTTTTACGGGTTGGGTTCGTGTCGGCTTTCGGGTCTTGTCAAAAATTGACACCCCTAAATGGTGGTGATAACTTATGATTGTTGATATACCATGAAAATATTTGAGTTGAATGGAGCTTTATCTTTGATGAAGAAGGGATTGAAGCTACTGAAGTGATAGGTCGAGATCGAAGCTTTCAATAAGTAATTCATGCCAAGGACAACATTAAAAAAAAAGAGTTGTCGTAGTTGGAGAAGTAAGAGAGAGAAGATACTTTGCTGGGCTAATTTTGGAGAAGAATGAGCACCAATTGCTTTGGTTCATAAAAAGCTACTTGATGCTGGATCTCTAGTAGATAAAATGAAAGCCTAGCCTTTTGCTATCTTTTGATTCTTTTATTTATCGCATTTTTTTGTTATATTTAAAAATTATTATGGAAAAAATTATAAAGCATGATTAAAAGTCAAAAACAAAGAACAATAATAAAATAGCGAGATAAAGAGAAGTACTTGTGCAATCATTCAGACCCATTTATTATTAAGTTGAGCATTAAGCTAGAGTATGAATATTTCTTTTCATATATATATATATATATATATGATAACTCTTGTTACAATGTTGAAGCATATTATTCTTCTATGACACATTTCAGTTCTCTTCGATATACTTTCTTACATATCTCACTTAAAATTGCATCATTTGTTGCTCTCTTGAGTCCCTTTGAACCATGACTTATTTTCGTAAAATTTGAAATCAATTGTCTTGATTTTTTGGCCCATTCATAATTTTATACTTAAATTATAAGAGTAATTTTACCTAATGAACTTCTTTGAAGTAAATGGTTGGATTAGTCATCTAATTTATGATTTGGTTCTCTGATTTGTGTAATTAATCAAAAATTTTTTTATTGGGACATGAAATTTCTAATATGAGTATATATGATGAATACTTTTATGAATTAAGTTATTTCCCTTGTTTGTAAGAAAAAAATCTTATTGAAGGCATGAGTGCAAATCTGAGTAATTAAACACAATTTAATATAATCAATTATAAATAAAAGAAAGATTACAACTATATGAATAATAAAAATATACATTATCATGATAAGCATTAAATATTCTCCTTTAATCATTTCCCCAAATCATGAAAGTAGATCTAATGGCTTAAATTCAAAGGCCAGTTGGTATAAGTCTTTTCCCTCGTTTTCCTGCTGATTTCTACGGCTGAGGCATGGATTTGGACGTGGGGAAATCCTATTTCGTGGCAGAAACCTTGTTTCCAGTATAGAGAGTGGGAGAGGGGGCAAATTATTTGGTGCGGAGTGCTACGTCCAGACTCCAATTAAATTTGTACACGTGTAATACGGGCATGTGGATATTTACTATGCTTTTTGCAAGGAAAATTTTTTAGAAATTTAAAATGTGTAATTTGTTGCGCTTTTACTGTGCATTTGATGTTCTTTTACTGCACTTTCTCTTTTGATGCCCTTGCGCTTTTGCTGCGTTTTCATTGTGCATTTGATGCGCATTCACTGCGCTTTTACTATCATTTTGCTGCGCTTTCACTTTGTTGAGCTTTCATTGTGCTTTTGTTGTGCTTTTATTTTTGTTGCCCTTCGACGAAAAATAAAATGATCTAAAAAAATAAAATCCAATTAAATCTCCACATGTCCGTATTACACATGTTCAAATTTAATTGGAGTCTGAACATAGAGCTACGTACGTACTCCACACCAAATAATTTGTCGGGAGAGGGAGGGACAAATCATTCATTTTTCTCCCCTGCTTGCGTGCGTCTCAAACAGAGGAGGAGAGGAAGAGATCATCCTACTCGTGTGGTATGTTCAAATTATTTGGTGATTTAAGCCCTAAAATATGGTTTCGTGATTAGCAAACCCTAGAGTTGATCTATCACTTATTTCCTTTATTCATTGCTGATTTTAAAGATTTTATTTATGAGTGATTACATGATTAACAATATTTGAGTTTAACCAAATCCCTTTCACCCTTTGTCACCATGTTCATGTTCGTCGTCCGTTCGCCGCTGTTATGTAATTGATTTTAGGCTTTTAGCTATGTTTAAGACTTTAAGTTGTTTCTTGTGGACTGTGGAGTAATTTGTAGCCACGTGTTGCGCCACTGTGGTCCTGTGGAGTCACCTGTTGGCTATAGCCATGGACTTTTAGCTTAACCATTTAAATGCTATTTAATGTAATAATGTTGTTATTGTCATAGTTTTTTTATGTATTATTGTTGTTGGAGGGTGGAGCCAGCCATGTATTAGTTTGTTTCTTTGTGATTGAATAGTTTTTTATATAATGTTGTTGTTGAATAGATGAAGGATTCTAACACAGTGGTAGAAAGTAATACATTCATTGAGAATGTGCAAATAGGAAATGCTTCTATTTCAGTTGACATTGAAAATGATGAGGATGATTTGTGTAATATTAATGAAAATGATGGAGATGAACCGTCTTTCACTAAGAAAAGACGAAGAATGTGTTCAACGATTTGAGGTTATTATGAGATGTTATCCCTTTATAGTAATGGCAAGTAGAGATGTAAATGTAGAAAATGTGGGGCAATATATCAGTGTGATAGCAAGTATGACACTAGCAATTTAAGACGTCATATACAAAATTGTAAAAAAGGAGACACTTGTGACATTGGGAACCTTATTCCACTGTCAAATGCTACTTCGACTATCTCTATAACTGAATCTACGTTTGACATTCAAGAGTTTCGTGAGTTATTCACTGCATGCATAATCATGCATGATCTTCCTTTTCAATGTGTTGAATGGCCTGGTCTTCATTCATTGTTGCATTATCACCGTCGTGATATGCAAATAGTATCTAGAAGCACTGCTAGAAGTGATTGCAAGAAGATGTTTACTAAAGAGAAATGCCTTATTCAAAAGGAGATTCTAAAATGTAACAGTAGAGTTTCATTGACTTCTGACTTATGGATATCAATTAATACTGATGGATTCATTTGCTTGACTGCACATTTCATTGATAACAACTAGTTGTTGCAAAAAAAAAAAAAAATCAATTTTGGTTTTATGCTACCACCACATGATGGTATTGCTTTGTGTGAGAAGCCTCACTATTTTTCACCCACTTACCCTATTGTTGCTGTTGTTGTTGTTGTGTTTTATGTTATCTGTTTTATATTTTTTGAATTCTGATTCTCTATTTCTCTAGCATGAGGATGCTGGTTGCTTATAATCTGATGATGCTTAATGAACTAATCTTTTTGATGAATTAAGGTGAAGGATAAAGGGTATCTATGAAAGCTCAAGAAATGATGAAAAATCATTTAAACAGAAAGTGATAGTCATGGTGTGTTGGTTAATACTATTGCAACCAAGTGGCATTTGCATTAGCTAAATGCCTAAATTCAAGACCAGATACTTTATTAATTCATTGATACTATATTAATTCATTAAATTTAATGCAAATTGCCGCCTTGGATGATATTAGTTAGAAAAATCAAATATGTTTGCGACTAAATAGTGGCTAAATGTGTTGGAGACTTGGAGTGTTTACATGAGCTATTCAAATTAAGCTTTCTAGTTATACAATTATGCAATCTCATTATTCAGAATTTTATCATTTTTATTTGTTTATTTTTTTTAGCTTTAAGTGTTTATTGCTTAACCATTTTTATTTTGCTGTTAATTCATGTTGAAAACAAGTTATGATATCTTCATTCTTCAAGAGTTCAAGAATCAAGATGAAGTGTTGGCGTGTACCCGGTATAAGAACTAAGAAATTTAATTTGAGTTTGTTTGTTAATTATTTAGTTTGTAGTTTGTAATTTGTAATAAATATAAATTGCCAAATTAAAAATTTAAGTAATTTTTCACTTTTGTGTTGCTTTGATTCATTCAATATAATTTATTTATTGGCAAATTAAAATTTCAAAATTTAAAATTTTCGTGCATTTAAGATTTTCGTGTCTAGTCGTGTTAATCTAAACCCAATCCGGGTCGGGTTCGGGTTCGGAGAATTGACCTGAAACTTGATTCAGGTCGTGTCCGGGCTGGGTCAAATATAGTCGGATCAAATTCGAGTCTGACCCGAACACGACCCGTCAACAAGAATTGACAGCCCTGCTTTCAAATCCTCAAGCCGCGGAACTATCACTTCTCTCTCGACCCGCGAATCAAAACCTCACCCACCTGTAGCCTTCCGAAACCTCATGACTCCAACGCCTCAGCAAGCTTCTTCCTCTCGCAACCGACGTCAACCAATGATCAAAGTTCTTCAACTCCGTTCTCCTTCCTCGCCTCCTCCATTACCGGTCGACTTCGGCTCCTTCGTTGCTAGTCGGTTCCGCCCCGTCGACGACTCCCTTCCTTATCAGAACGAAAGTTACAACATTGTGATTGTAAGCAACACGGGAGCCTGCACATTGTGAAGGTAACTTTCTACCTTTCGCGAGCTTCTTCGGCCAAATCCCGTAAATCTGCGGTGTCCGAAGGAGGGAAACAGAGGGTTTAATATGCTTTTAATGAGATTTAGCATAAATCCTACCCAAATCCTGCCTAAACCTTGTTGTCCAGCAGTTTTTCATGATCAAATGAGGAAAAATGAGGCTTTAACTCTCTGTGAGATTAAACATTCCCTAATCCTGCATAAATCTTGCTCTAATCCTTCATTAATCATAATTAATCATGTTTGATTAACTATGGTTATTTGTATATAAGTGGTATTAATTACAAATAATTATAATGAATTAATAATTATGATTATGCTTAATTAATTATTTTTAATTATTCATAATCAATTATTATTAATTATAAATAATTATGATTAATTTTAATTATTTATGTTTAATTAGTTTTAATTTTAATTAATACTTATTTGTGATTATTCATAATTTATCATAAATAATTTTAATTAATTATTAATTATGATTAATTTTAATTAATTATATTTAAATAATTTTTAATCTTAATTAATAATTACTTATGATTATTCATACTTAATTATTAACTAATTATAAATAATTACTAATTATGATTAATTTTAATTAATTATATTTAATTGCTTTTAATCTTGATTAATAATTATTTATGATTATCATAATTAGTTATTAATTAATTATAATTAATTTCTCTTGATTGTAATTGGTTGTCAATATATAAGTGTTTCCCTCGCCTCAATATGCATGTTAACTCCTTCGTTGGTCCACTTGCGATATATAAAATTCTAACCTAAAAAGTTCGCTCTCGAGACTTGCGACGAGCCGACAAACCTCCCTACGTGCTCATATAGCACAGGGGGAAGGAAAACCGGTGCGACGCTTGCGACTAGGTGGGCAATCTCTAGAGTGCTCATGTAGTGTGAGAGGGACGAAAGCTAAGTACCCATATATGAGAAAATAATTGTGCTCTTTTTAATAGGTGCCAAAGACCCTTAAGCGCTCATGTAGCATCGCGGGGATTGAAGAAAGTGCCGCTGCGGTGTCACCCAACTTCTACCTGAAGGGCTTATGTAGCGTGGAGGGGAAGGCTGCCTCTTGGTTTTTCCCCTAAACAGGGGAAACACCAAGAGGCTGCTGAAATATGAACTGAAAATATTTAAGTAATTGGGACTTGAACTTGCAAAATTGATTATATGGGATATGCTTTAGAACTCAAGTGACTAATTAAAATTTGAATTTAATTGAAATGAGAACTTGACTTGAATAAATGCAGAAAACTTGAAAATGAATAATATGCAACTCAAACAAATTACAATGAACTTGATTTGAATCAAATGATAAGGACTCTAACATACAAGGGGCCTGAATAGAGTTTAAGCAACTGAATAGGGGACTTGAATATATTCTGAGCAACATAGAGCTTGAACATTACATTGTATAAATTACAACAAGTTGGACTAGAACTTGAACATTAAATAAACAATAGATAACCTGAATTGTTCAAATGAATGTTGGCAATCAAGCAATACTCATGATGAATGAACTCTCAATGCATGCAAGTGATGAATGATGAAGTCAAAATGGCTCAAAGTATTCAACCAAGTTAGCCGACAAATGAGAGCAGGTGACACATATGTTAATCCTACAAATCAATTGAACATCAAAGTCAATAGATGTGTAATCATAATCAAGATACAAGTGAACAAATGTAAAACTTATGAACAAAGAATATGCAATATAATGATCTATTTAATATTGCAACAAAGGGCTTTCAACCTACATATAAGTGTCATGATGCTCGTAGTGTCAATATCAGCGAGTTTACAAGTTTGTGTAAAGAGATTTGGTGCACTAATGAAACAAGCTCCTAAATGAATATGAATGCTCCCAAAGGTGATGAAGAACATTTAATAAACAAGTATTTAAATATGAAATTGCAAGTCGATGCGCCAAACTCATGCAAGCATGATTCACTCATAGAAGGATAATGAAACTCAGTGCAATTGGGTGACAAAAATGATAACAAAAGAACTGTAGGGATATGTAGTGAATATGATGATTCTGACTAATAGCCAATAACTTGCAATACATACAGAATGGATCACCTATGAATGGAAATAACACACGTGCAATGAATGCAACCTATCTACAAATGATCTAAAAAGGTCATGGAGGGGTCACCAAGCATACTACTAATGCCAATTAGCCTATGAAACATGTGTGTGCCACCTACACATATGGAAGGGAGTATCCAACAAATGTAATTCACCTACAAGTATGAATGAAGAAACTTGTAATACAGTGGCCCACTCACAATGCAAGAGAGTGCATAATGAATATAACAAGTCGTACATAAGTGGCCATAAATAATGCATGATGAATGTATTTAGTCACTAGAAATACTACTGATGAATAAAAACAACAGATAAGCTATGGATATAATATGTCTCCCTACAACTAATATTAACTGCACTGGGAATATCTATAACAGCTCCCCCAAGCACTGAAAGATACAGATGTAAATGCAATAATTTGTCAATCAGCAGAATGAAGTTTCCTGCAGACGCACATAAAGCAACATATGCTGAATGCTACAATGTCCCCTATAATGATAAATATACATTCAACATCAGACAGCTCATAGACGAATATATTAATTAGGTTGTGAACAACAATAACGATTACATCATATAATGATTATGAAAATATTCTCACGGTCAATATTAATCAAGCACCTACAAATACACAAATTCCTTACAAACATTGAAAGTCAGTATACAATGAATATGATGGATAGTCTGATGTGCCTTTAATTGCTGTAATTGCTAGTACAATGCAGTGGCCTCTGATTTCGACATATAGGGCATCAGTAAGAATGCGGTCATCCAAGGTTGAAATGATTATTTTTTTTTTATTTAAGCTGACAATAGAAAGTGATGATGATGGCATAATTAGGAGGTCACTTATTGATTCATATATGAATTTTGGGAAGAGAAATTCAGATCAAATCAGTTGGGAGTTAATAAATCTCAATTCAACCAGATCCTAAATATTGAGTTGGATAAAATTATTAAGACTTGCTAGTTCCTCTATGAATAGTAGTCATACATCCAATATGCCATCCACATGCAAAGCTAAAAGACTACGACAAATTTATGTTTCCACAGGCAATTGTAGAAAACTCCAAATTTCCAAAATGCCCCCGCACAGGCATTGTAATATGTATGCACATAGGTACACTAAAAGGGCATATAAAAGGGCATATGTAATCACAAAAATTGCATGGGTCCCGACGAGCATGTTATTAGTATACACGTGACGTCTAGGGATGCTGCGTGAGTTCATAAATGAATGTAGTTTGAGCCCACTCCTTCTATACAAATAGATGCGAGTCGACACGGCTTGAATTATCAAATAGATATACGGTCAGGGTGTTTACCGGAATATCTATTTTATACGTTCGTATAAGGCCTTTAAGACCTTCAATAAAGAAAATTAATTAACTAAATCATAAAGCCTACAAGCCTGATCCTCTACCAATAGCTTGACAGAGTCGATAAGGTTAAATACAAAAAATAGAAATGATCCCATTCACCTCAATAATGGCTGTGTTGAATACAAATCTCAACTAGAGAAGTTAATTTCAAATGATTCAAAATGCTATCCCAAATACCTTAAAATCCAAAAATCCCATAATATCCAAAAAATTCAACGATAGTTATAACTGAAATCCAACCATAAAACACTTAAAGCAAAATTCATCCACCCTCCACAATATTTTGCTGGGTGACAAATGAAATTTACTTTAACTCACATAGAGCTAATGTATAGTCAAAAATATAAATATGATCCATTCTCAAATAATCTCCTGCTAGTAAGGACGTGGTATATGTGAAAGCCATTTTTTTTCCTTCCAGGATCGTCAGGACGAAGTGGATCGATCGTCCGGGACGATCAGTTCAAAATCTGTGGACAGAGAGGTTCGTCCCAGGATGAAGTCAAGTTCATCCGTACGAAATTTCTCCAGAGAGCAACTGGTCCTGAGACGATAATAATTTCGTCTGAATGAAATTTGTCCAGAGGGCAAATCGTCTCGTACGATCCACCTTTATAAATATCCAAACAGTCATTTGAAGAGAAAAAAAATCTGAGGAGAGAGAAAAATGAAGGAAAAAGGAGAAAAGTGGATTTTGGGCGACTTCGATATGTTTTCGTCATTCGCCGTAGTTGGAAAAGTTGACCGACTCGAGGTAAGACACATTCTGTCTTTCTCAATCTTCAGAAATGTAGATTTTGATGATTTTTATGTTATGAATTTTGTTTCCGTTAGCGAATATCTGATTTCATTTCGCATTGATAAATGTTTTACCACATAACTTTTGGTATGTTTCTGAGATGATATTTTTGCACGTTTTGAGTATTTTCTGGAAGATTTTCACCGAGTATTTTGAATTCTATGGAGTTTTTATCGAATAACGAATTATCTGGATGTTGAAAATATTTGCTTCAGTACAATGAAAGTCTTGAAATGATGTTTTTTGCTATCTGTGGTAATTTGATAAATTTCTGAAATTATAAATTCTGTGGGATTTCCGTGTACTGTCGTTATACCGCTGACGATTTTTCTAACAAAATCTGATTTCTGAATTTGATGATTTGATGTGTTTGTATGCTATCAAGGGAGTTATAAGGGGCCAGAATCCTTTGAGATTATGTCAGGATCAAGGAAGGGAGGCATAATGGGTCAGAATCCGTTGAGATTCTGTCTGTGTCAGGGAAGGGAGGCATAAGGGGCTAGAATCCATTGAGAATCTGTCAGGGTACGGGAATCTAATCTGTTTTAAAATCTGATATGATATGTGATCTAATCTGTTTTGATAATCTGATCATGATTTATACAATTCTGTCTGTTTTGTGATCATGATTTATACGATTCTGTCGGTTCTGTGATTTGAATATTGTATTAATCAAGTATCTGAATTCTGTCTGATTATACAATTTTTTGTACGATTATCTGAATTATGTACGACTACTTTTCTGATGAATTTTGGATGTGAGTTTATGGAGATATTGATTGGCTGGTGTAGTCTTGCTGAGTTGTTAACTCATTCTTATTATTTGTGTGGTTTTCAGGTTCTCGGAAAGGGAATGAGGTCTTGGACTAGCCGTTCAGTGTTTGATCTGAGATTAGATATTTTGTACTTTTGATTTTTGTACATTCAAGACTTTTCTGTTCTGTTCTGTTCTTTCTGTCTGTTGTCATGCACTATATTGTACATGATTATTTTGATGAAAGAAAAAAGAAAATTTTAGATGAATTTATGTATATTTGGATGTTGTAGTAGCTCTGTGTTTTCTGTATGTCTGTTTATTGGAAGAAAGTCTCAAAGCAAATTTCAAAGCTAGATCCTGGATTGTTCCGTCGCGACCCGACGCGAAGGGATTCGTTTCAGTCGAGTTGGGTCGTAACAGTATGTGTCCTCTAACCAGCTATTTTATTGTAAAACGACACCGCAGGATAAATGATTATGACCCGGGGCCCTCTGAACTGATTGATTTTGCCGCCAAATAGTCCTACAAGATAACGATTATGATCAGAGCCTTTACATTTCCTAGTGACATCAAATTCTTGTGATATGAATTAATATGATATAATTGATAGGGCACAAAGCACTCTGTTAACAATAAAAAATTCAAATGTATCCCCTTAGACAAATACCCACCCTATGTCTACATGGTACCCTTGAATAAAGAAACCCATGGCTGCTGATAAGGATCCTTCTGTTAAGTTGGGTTGACTATCTCCTCTGACTAAGTAGACCAAGGACCAAGATGGCCCAGGACGACGGAACCATGGGATCTTGATCAGATCCATCATCCATTACCCCACCATCAACTTTAAGTAGAAGATGGTGAAATTTTTGTTTTAAATATCAATTTTTCTAATTTTTAAACTCATGTTGTTACTATATGCCAGATACTACGTATCCTTACGTACCTGATTGATGACTAGCTTTAATTGAAAGTTCTTTCTCATTACTGAGAAGGGTAATTATCTATAGGGGGCTTGCGCCTATAGGAAACTTGAACGTAGATCATAAAGTCCTCACAAAATGAGGGAGAAATCTCTGGGTAGTGTCTTATCTACAAACCCATCTAAATTTTTGCATGCATAAAAATCTCTATTAGGAGCAATACGATGCTATGATGGAGAGCACAATACACTACAGGAAAACCCCTTATTACCGGCGGACGAAATCCGCCGGAACACATGGATAATCCGACGTAACCATAAGTTTCCGTCGCAGTTTTCGGCGGAAATGCATACGCCGGTTTTGGCCGCGTCGATAAATTATTTCCGGCGTGAAATTTGCTTCGGAAATTTCTCCGGCGCATGTTCCGACGAACTACCGGCAAAAAAACGGATCATTTTCGATGTTGAAAAACGTCTTAATTCCGGCGCCATTTCCGCCGGTAATTGTCGTCGCATTATACGCCGGCCATTACCGGCGGATATAACGTCGCAAAGTGCATGCAGGAAACCCACGAACTCTCTTGCGATGCAAAGTATACGCCGGTAATTACCGGCGGACTGTGCGCCGGTAATTACGCCGAACAAAGGCGCCGGAACACACGATACGATTCGTTGTATCGTCGTTTCCAGCGCAGCTCCGGCGCAAAATCCGTCGGAAACCTGTAGCATTGACAAAAAAAAATTTCCTTCTCAGCCAACAATCAAATTTCCACACCTGCAAACAAATACAAATAACAATTCCACCACAATTCAATTGTAATATTACGACATATCAACAATTTCACCACAGTTTCACAACAGTTTATAACATTAGAAGAAACAGTTCAGTACTAACAATCAACTAAACACATCACATTAAAAGAAACTGTTCAATAAAACATGTTCACAGAAATAAGCAAGTTCATATAAACTAAATTAAACTACTCTGACTCCGTGGACTCCTCCTCAGGTGGAGCTACCTCTTTTCCACTCAGCTGCTCCCTCATCTTGCGCATTTCATCCAACAACTGATTGTGTTGCTGAATACTTGTTTGAACCTATGCTTGCAGCTGAGCTTGAACCTGTGCTTGCAGCTGAGCCTGCCAATCAGCTTCTGATTTCCTTACTTGTTTTAGCTCAGCTTGAAGGGCACTTATTTCTTGAGCTTGTAAGGACTCATGCGAACTGGATGCAAAGCTGGATGCAGTAGAGGATGTCATCCCCTCGTATGCCTGAGCTTGCGCACCTAAGCCATATACTCTACCATGCTGCATTCCTCCGACGGCCTGCGACCAGATGCGATACTCAGAATACTCCACAGAGCCGCCAGAAGAGCCCTCACCTGATGCGGCATGAGTCTCTCGAAGCCTTGTATAATCCTCTTGTAAAAGTATAATATAAATATATATAGTTAAACTAAAACTTAGAAAATATTAAACATATATAAAAATATACTTACATAGGCTTTTCTTGATCTCTCATCAATCCACTGTTGATCCTCCTGTCGCTTATGAGTGCGACTATGCAATTCAACAGGAGTTGGTTCTCTACCAAGCATCGCTTTTTGTTTGAATTAAGAAAATTTTATTAATATAGATTAAAGAACAATTTTAAAAAACATTTAAAATTCATTACCAAACGACGCCTGTGCTCAGTATGTGGAACAGAGCCGCCTGTATGAAGTGAACTTCCCAACCCACCAACATCAGAAGCTCTGTTCTGTCGATTCTGATCCCTCTTCCTACTGTACTCTTCGCTGCCCCAAGCTGTATTTAACTCAGCCCATATTACCTCTCCAATCCACAGTGGTCGTTTCCCAGACTTTCTAATATCAGTGAACATGTCGCGCATCCGAGTAGACCCACGCTTCTCAAAATTCTTTCTAATCTTGTCATTATGTTGGGGCAGCCAACAAAACTCTTTCTGCAATCAAATACATATGATATATAATATATAAGAGTATTAGCTTAAGTAAAAAAGAATAAATCATTTAACATAAAAATTAAAACCCAAAAATATCTCAAACTCTCTGAATCACATCTCCCGGACTTCATTCGGGACTTTCTTCCAAGAAACATAAGGAGCGTCAAACCTGTTCCGTATGATGTCCCGTATTTTATGTGTCGGTTGTTTTGATGGGTAGAACCTACAAAAATAAAGTTATATAAAACAAATATAAAATATAAAATATAAAATAAAAATATTTGTTAGTTTAAAAAAATAAAAGAGAATGTATGTACGTGCCACCCTCAGGTGCTATCAACATTCTACCATCTGTCTCCTGCTCTACTGCAGCTGCTGTCGAAGGTCCCGCTCCTGTCGAAGGTCCAGCTGCTGTCGAAGGACCTGCTGTAGCGGGCTGATAGGGTGGTGGGGGATAGTATGGTGGAGAATATGGTGGAAATAGATAAGTAGAAACCTTCAAATCCCTCTCTAGTTTTATCAACAAGAACAATATCATCAACAAAAAGCATGCACCAAACTACATCCTCTAGCAAATGCCTAGTGATAACAACCATGACTATAACAAAAAGATATGGACTAAAGGCTAATCTATATGTAATCCAACTGAAATCGCAAAAAAAATTTGAAAACATAAACCTTCGGTTATCCTCGACGGCGCGCGACTACGAAGCACAGAGGCGGGACACGACTAGGAAGGAGGCTCGGCAAAGTCCGGTGATCGTCGACGGCGAAGTCCGGTGACCTTCGGCGACGTCTAACCACGGCGAGCGACGAACGGCGACGGAGGGCGACGAGCGAAGCAATCGAAGTGAGAGAATGGAAGGAAAGGAATGACGGCCAGAGGGGTTCGGGTTCGCGAAATAGGGCTTCTACCGGCGGACGTTCTGCCGGTAATGGCACTAGTTACGTCGGTATAATTTCCGACGTCTAATCCGTCGGATATATTTCGTTGAGTTTAAATACGCCGGCGCAATCTCCGCCGGTAACGTACGCCGGAATAGTTCCGCCGTAACTTGCGACGGAAATGGTTCAGGCATCCCTATACCGTCGGCTTTTTCGACGGAAACGAAGTCGGTGAATTTCCGACGTATGTTGAGCCGGAAAAGGTGACGCAAACCTTACGTAGAACAAATCCGCCGGTAACTGCGCCGTTTATTACCGTCCAAAATTTTCCGCCGGAAAATCCGACGGTATTCGCGTGTTTTCCCGTAGTGATAGGGTTTCCCTCTCTAGTAGGAGAGTTCTAGAATGAGCAGTTCAATGACGCTAGTGTTGGGTATTGTTGCTCAAACTCGCATATTCAAAAAGTTTGAAGTAAGTGTTGTGGTTTGCGCTAATGGCAGAAGTTTGAAGTAAGTGTTGTGGTTTACGCTAATGGCAGAAGTTTGAAGTAAGTGTTGTGGTTTACGCTAATGGCACTGAGTGCAGCAATGTTAGGGCACTGAACTTTTTTTTTAATAATATCTAAAATCTTTATATATTTTTTATATCCCAAACCATTCCCTCTCTCACCCTCATTCAGTTTATTGGATGGGAAGGAGAGAGAGAGAGAGAGAGAGAGAGAGAGAGAGAGAGAGAGAGAGAGAGAGAGAGAGAGAGAGAGAGATACTTTCAAGTCATTTTTATCTATCTCTATGTTTACAAAAGTGTCATGGTCATGGTAAATAACTTTTATCCTTTATGATTTTTTTCTCTCTCCCAATCGGATAAAAGAAGATTTCTCCTAATTTAGATGATTTTCATAACTCTTAATATGTATTAGATGTCATTATTATGAGCATTTTGATAAAAAACATATTGAAATTTCATTAGGTGGTTGTATACACATGCTATGTTGAATGAAATAAAAAGATTAAATGTATGTATAAAATGTACAGGAGCTAGTATATTCAAATGTAGAGATAAAATACATGACATGCATCAAGTCATTACTCATCTGACATGGCATGCATTTTGGCATATTACATGCACATCGATAAGCATACTAGATAGATTTATGTGTTATGATAATTGCATTGGATATGTATAGGACATGCAATGATTGTTATTATTATGATATATATGATTTAAAATAATTGGCTAACTCAAGTTGGTTGGAGACATATTGCCCTATACAAAAGAGTGTTTTGATTGACTTTTATTTAAATAAGGTTCATGGTATAATCTTAAGTAGTGAAATGAGAGACATAAGGAGATCAACTGATATGCTACGCTAACAGACATGAGTGTTGACTCTTAAAATAAGCCACCTGACTTATGACTTGTGAAGCGAGATGATATGATTTATTCATATTTACATGACTCACATGATTGAGATTTCTTGTTGGGTTGACCTACATGACTTGATACAAAGAAAACACCACAAGAACCAGATGTCCTTCCTCACTTGTAATATGATATCCATGCATGATAGAATTGCATATAAATTAATAAAATGCATGATATTTATAAAAATAATATGATATGATGTGGCATGCATATAATACAATTGCAGGGGCGGATCCAGCTTTTTTATTTAGGGTGGGCAAAAAAAAAATTTATGAGGGATGGGCAAATATATTTAGGATTGATAAAAATAGGGCAAAAAAATTTTTTTAGGGGGGGCAAAATACCCAAAATATTTCAAAATCTCCCCTCTAAATATTTTAAAAAAAAAAATTTTGAGGGTGGGCAAATGCCCACCCTAAGCCATGGGTGGATCCGCCCATGCATGACTGATACAAAAACATGATAATAACTCTTATTTCTTTAGTGTCTATGGCCGCATTAGAGATGTGCATATAAGCACTATGTCTTAGCTTCATGGTGAATGGAGTTTCATTTGCCCATTTTTTATAAATGAAAGATGGGGATCAATAATATACTTTTGATAGGTCACCTCACACTTTTAAATTATAGAAATACAACGGGACATAATATTTTTGTAAGTAGGCTCTACATAGGAATCATGACAATCTATAATTGTATTGAAAATTTTTTGAAACACTGAAAATATTATTTATGGAGAATTTTAACTTCTTTTTTTTTTTTTACTTTATGGGTTTTTAGCTAATATTATATGGACTTGAGAAATAGAGAGCCTACGCATCTAGTAAAAAATGAAAAGAGAAATCTTTCTAAAAAGGACCGTGAAAAGTTTGTGAGATTTGAAAATTTCCACCTGGCACGTTATATGAGTGATTCCAATTAAACTTTTAAAAAATAAAATTGTTAAAAAAAATAAAATAATATCAGAGATTTCAATCTCATTTTATGAGAGCTTTATGGTCTGGTTTGAGATTCATCATAGGCGCAAATTCTTATGGTTGATTACTTATCTCAATCATGAGAGAGAACTTTCTATTAAGGCTAGTTGTTAAGTATTGATTGCATCCTATACTCCGAAAGTCAATACAAAGAAAAGGGCGATAATGGCCGTCTACGAATTATTAACGAACACGTTGCTCTTATTGAAGTTCCTTAATCATGAACAAAATCATCTCAAACTTTGTTCGTTTGTGAAATAGATCGCAGCAACACACTCAGGATGTTGAAGTCATCAAAGAAAAGGCACTTGTGTGCATCTCGATCGACAATGATGATGAGCACGACTATTGATGAGCACAACACTCCATGAAATTGCCTGAATTACTTATGATCATCGAATGGACTGTACTGATGTGCATGTAACCTTGAATTTACCTACAAGAGGAATTCTTGTGATCAATTCGAGCAAATGTTGTTAAAATCGATGAAACATAAGCGTGACGTCATGTGACGTCCCACGAATGTTGCATTATTTGAGAAACAGACTTTGACATTGTGTCCAAAAAATAAAAAAATACCCAGAAGTCACAATAATATTACCAAGATCTTGTCATAAGTCCGAACTTGAAATTTTACCGAAAAACGTAAGGTGAGGACATGTACGTGGAGATGCACGAGAAATATACTTTGAAATTTTACCGAAGCGTAAGGCGAGAACATGTAAGTGGAGATGCACAGAAATATATATATAAGAAAGTTTTGAAGAGGGGACAACAAAGCTCATTCTCAGCCAAAAAAAAAAAACAAAAGGAATAGTCTCTCTCTCGCTAAAAATGGCTTCTCGTTTTTTTTTTTCCTATTATTATCCTTGCCATTCACTTCTCCCTAATAGCTGTCTGATCTTTTTTACACTCCCAACTGCACTAGAAACTGCTCCTCCCTACAGTTGCTGCTGACCAAATTAATCAACATACTCCCATTCTCCCTTCTCTTCCTTCGACCCCAGCTACAACAGTTGTATTGTCCCAAGATCTAAATTAAAAAGACTTGTATCATTTATTTTTTAATAATAACAATTAGAGCTAATTTATTTCTTTCGATAATAAAGTACTAATGGACAAAAATCTATTGATTAAAATATCGCACAATTATGTATAATAATTAGGAGTCATACAAATACAACGCACGAATTGCCTACTAAACATAAAAGAATAACTAAATGATAAGTTGATCGTAAAACATGAAGAATCTTGTATCTTTTCTATCTCACACTCAATATCATCTTCATTGGTTTGAAATCATTAAAGTACATATATTGAGCTTAAAAAGCTCAACAAGTCACTAGAACTCAACTATTGAACTTGAATCATAGAAAATGAATAGTATGCATGTAATCATTCAGTTCATAATGATAACCATCAATATAATCATGAATCTGTTCATTAAAATATGTGCTGTAACAATAAAGCATGTAAAATAGTATAGTCTTGATGTCGAAAGTGTAAGGTTATAAGCTATCTTTCTAAACCAAATGTCTAAGTAGTGCTATTCAAACAGTAAATAAATCATATAAGAGTATACACATGATGTTTAGTTATTATGTATCAATATTACATCAGTATCTTAATCACATGCTCAGTAATAATAAATCAACATCTTATATGCATGTCCAAGTAATCATACTAAACAAATAAATAGATCTGACTTGTGTGGTGTTTTTCAAGTAAGTATTCTTAATTCAATATTCAGGTGGCTCTCAATAATAAGAGTCCTCACTTTTGCTTATTGGCACAATATTTAACTCCTTATATAACTCCCAATTTTGAAATCACATGCGTCAGTGGAGGATGTCACCACAAATTATAATATTTAAAGAAAAATTCGTCGGCCCACTATCCCATACAGGTATAAAACAGTCTCCAGTCAACCTCAATTAATAACTAGTCTTTTTTGCTTACGCACAATGTAGGACATATATGCTTAATAACAATTAAGAATTATTCATTGACCCATTTATATTCATTCATAATGCTTGATTCATTAAAATGCTCAAATCAAAATGCCAAAAATTACTATATATTTTACTCTTACTCAAATCATATAAAATGTAATAATTATAATCTTAAGCGATGAAAATACAAAATTATCTAATCAAAATGACCAAAATAATTAGTACTACATTACATTAAAAATTATGTGACGGAAGTTCACTAAATCAAGAGAAAATACATTAAATATCAATCTAAAATCCAAATATTTGGAAACATTAATAGGATAGAAGTCACCTACAATGATCTAAAAAAATTTCATAGAAATAGCAAAACAAATCGAATCTGATCTGTTGGCTTCACGTCCTAAATGGTCAACAACTACCATCTCTTCTCTGATCTATCCAGCACCTATTTGATTCATGCACATGACATCTACCTTCTCTTTCTCTATTCAAGTACAAGACAAATCTCAACCACCTCCTTCCACATGAAAACTATTTGATTTCATCTCTCTCTCTCTATATTACAACCCAACTCAATATGACCCACAAACAGACATGTCATACCATGATGGTGACAGGTCTAGCCCAAGATCAAATTTTCGAAGGTCTTTTAGATTTTCTTCTATTTAAATTTTCAAACATACAATAAAGTTTCTAATTAAGTTGTAGTAAATAGAAAATAAATTCATCCACAAATTTTATTTCTTTTAATTCATCATCAAAATGTACATATAATATTTATATTATAGTACATATCTATAGACTGGAACAAAGCAATTAAGCAACTAGCCATGACTATAAAAATTTAAAATCTAGAAAATTATTATATAGACACAGACATATTAGATCCTGAAGATGCAGCTATTCAACAAGTTCTTTTCCCTTTTCCTAACCTTAAACAAAATGCACAATAGGTGTGAGCCAACGTACACGGCTCGGCAGGTTACACCTATCAATCTAAATTTCAAATGATTCATTTATTAAGCATTAAACTAAGGGGTAAAAATAGTTAATAATTATTTATTATACATAATTGAATAATGCTTGCAGTTATCAAAATTTTAAATAACAGTTCTGGGAAAGTAAATACAAAAATATTATATATATCAAGATAGAAAATAATATATTTCTCTCAGACCCTTATATCTCTCATCTGAAACAGACCCTAATAACTCTATGTATTAGCATATTAGAAAATTGGCTCTTTTAACTCTCAATGCTTAACACGTATTAGATATTCAAAGATTCAGACCCTTATGACTCCATGTGCATTTAACAACAAAAAGAAAATTACACTACACATCAGATCTCCTCATAATCACATATTTCATTCAAGCAAATAAACATATATTGCATTTCATTGAAGGAATAGAAAATAAATGAGAGAAAAAATAATAATGAGACTTATGAAGGAGGAATTTCATTTTTACGACCTTCAGTCAAAGAAGAATGAAAGATGAGGACTTTCTTTAATGGTGGCTATGGGAGAAAAAGGCGAAGAGGGTGAAGAGAGGACACTACAAGAAAATCATCCATTATTGCAAAATTTTTCGGTGATTTTCGAAGGTCAATTATCTGGCGGCTTTTCGATGGCTTTCCGGTGGCTTTCCAACGGTCAATTTTCGGCTTTTTTTCAAAATTTCCGGCGAATATCAAATAATTTAATTACAATGATTAAAATTTTAACTATTTAAAGTTTTTATCAAAATTATTTTAAAACATTAACTAATTTAAGTTAACTATTTCCTTAATTTAAGTAAAAAAGATTTAAATTAAAATTTATTATTTAAATTAATTTAAAATTTAAAAAAAAATTATTAAATTTAAAAGTAATTTAATTAATTATTAAGTTAATAATTTGTTTTAATTAAATTTTAAATTGTAATACTTTATTTTAATTAATTAACATTCTTAAATTAATTAGTAATTATATTATTTTTAAATTAAATATTAATTTTCTATTTTCATAATAAAATTAATTAATAAATTTAATATAAGTTTTTCATTTTGCGTAATTATATGATTTAAATATAAAAAAATGACCATTAAAACATATTTTCCTGTGTAGCAATCCAGTTTGGTGTTTGAAAATTTTTTATGTAACCTGAGTTCGAATCTCATGGGATGCAAGTGTGGGGGCTTCGGGCAGGCGGGCAGCGCGGGAGTGACTCCGGTCAGAGTGAGCGGGGCTTCGGGTAGGCGGGCAGTGCGGGAGGGGCCTTCGGGCAGTTGGGTGGGCAGTGCCGAAGTGCCTCCGGGCAGCACGGGAAGGCGAGCAGGGCTTCTGGCAGCTGGGTAGCTGTGCGGGCATCTCAGGCGGCCTGGCAGAGCCATTTTTTTAAATAATTTTTTTTTTAATTTTCCGGCGGCCTAATTCCGCCTAATAGCCGCCGGAATCATTTATCGCCGGAAAATACAACAAAAAAAATTTTCCTACGCGGGTTTTACCGGTGGAAATTTCGCCCTCGGAAAACCGCCTGTAAAACCTAAAACCGCCGGAAAATGATAAATTTCCATCAGAAAAGGCCGCCGTAAATATTTGATTTTGCTGTAATGGGAGAGGTTTTCAACTACAAATAGATAAAAAATGAGAATAGGAATGGCAGTTGTGAGAGTGAGAATGCCTGGATAAATGATCATATAAAAATTACATAATTTTATAATTGAATGGCAACATGCAAAAAGAATAGTTTTTTAAATAAAAAAAGTGAAGGAAATTTAAAATTTATTTGTCACTTTAAGGAACCTTAGGCCAAATGACAACCCTTTGTGAGCCAATTTAAAATAATACTAAGGATTCATTAGAATGTTTCTCTCTCAATGATTGGATGTTCACTTGTGTTCTTCTAATTTGCACTTTAGTGGACATAATTTTTGTTATGCTCTGTTGCATAGATTTATTCTTTTTCTTTATTCATGCTCATCATTTCCTTCAATGTTCTGATTCCAAAGAGTGACTTCATTGAATGCAGCTTTGTGACACCCAAAGCATGTTGATGACATCTCTTTTGAAGCCCATGAATTATTGAGAACTCCATTGGGAATAATTTTTCTTTCCATTATTCAATGTTCATTTATGTTCTTTTAATTTGCGCATTAATGGAGGCAAATTTCTATTGTAATTAATAGCATAGATTTCTTCCTCTTTCTTAACTTGTGCTATATTTTCTTAAATGTTTTTAACAATTTAGTTTTGAAGAATAACCTCATTTGTTCCTTGATTGTTGCCACAAGATGTACGTCAAAGAGTGATGTTGAACATTCATTTGCAATTGACATTCAACAAAAAGCCTTCTCGATATATAGTCTCCTTCCCTATATCATTGTTTAACATTGTCTAAAATTGTCCATCTACCCATATTCATAAAGCATCATTGGTGATTGCCCTATGAATATTATAAAAGTAATGTTTGATGTTTGTCAGCTATAATGTTCAATGCAAGCCTTTGGAGTTATTTAATCTCCTCACTTTAAAAGAATAATGATCGAGTTAGAAGGCCAATCTTGCATTCCTCATCAGCCATTACTTAGTGTGCAAAGAGTGATGTCCGACATCCATCAGCCACTAAAATTTAACATAAGTCATTCCAATTATCCAATCTCCACTTTTATTAGGAAAATGATCAAGTTAGACTATATGATGTTGCTTGACCACCAACATTCCATGTCAATAATAACTAGATATATGCCAAAGAGTGATACTTGACTTCTGTCAAGCACTAACATCTAATGCAAACTTTCCTAGTTGTTCAATCTCCTTTCTTATAAGGAAAATGATCAAGTTAGAGTTTTCAATATTATCCGACCTTCGAAATTCATCATCATTGTCATCTAACATCTACCAAAAAATTATGCCATACATATGCGAGTCACGAATGTCTAACATGAGCCTTCAAAGTTGCTCAATCTCCCCTTCTATGAGGAGAGAAATGGAGTTATATCACTCAAACTTCCATCAATAGCCATCAACATTTACTCAACCTCCAACATCTCTCATTGACCAATGCTTGAAGCATATGAGAGAGTGATGTCCAACACTCATCTTCTTGATCACTCAGTCTTCAACTCAGACCATCGCACGTGATCCCCATTTGACAACTCTTCTATCTCAATATATATATTATCTTTCTACAATTCTAATCTACTACATTGTTTTAATATCGTCTCCAGCAATGAAAAATGACATCCTTTGTAATACACAACTTAACTTAATAGAATTATCCCAACTGAGTTAAACCCTATGATCTTTTTTGACTTTTCCAATTAAGAAAATCTCATCCCTCTGGTGCCATTCTCAAAAATTTTCTTTCAATACTAAAATGATAAAATTCTCTCTCTAACACCAAAAATATATATGTTAGCACAATAATCAAAATTAGGTTTCCTAAGCGTGCAAGGCAAATAGAAAAAAATAAATAAAAAACTATAATTGAGCCAAAACTTTAGAAGAAAAAGTTCCTTAAATCCCTCTATTACTTCAATTCCCTACAGTCAAATGCTTTCCAAATCAGAAAGGAGAAGCACTGTGTTTTAAAACCTCTTCAATGAAAGAAGACCAAACATTTAACAAAAGCAAACAAGACTAAATCCACTAAATTACAACTATGTTTGGAGACGTGAAAACAGGGACAAATAGCTTAGTGTTAATATAAAGGCTTTACAAAGGATAAATTTATAATAAATAAATCTCACATGCATCATAGAGCCCAAAAATGCAAATTTTTAGGTTGATTTTGCAATTACATAAATTATGTATTGCTATGCACAAAATATTTTTACAAATATTTACAGATAAGAATATATTATAATAGTTTATAAATCAAAGATCAAACCCTTAACTTTACACCTTTTGACTCACCAATTTATAAATAACTATTTTTTTATTCATTAAAATCTTTTGCTTCAACAAAAGAGGGTTCTAAACGTTTAGAAATCTTAACTTTTCAAAAAAAGTCTCTTTTAAAAAAAAATTGAAAAATCAGAGCAAATTTAGAGAATTCAAAGAGAGAAAAGACTCACTACAAAGTTTCATTACATAAAATAAAATTGATTTTATGCAAAACATAAAAGATAATTTTATTTTAAATCTTAAGTGTTGTATAATAATTTTAAAAATTTGCATATTAATTATGTATGAGTTTATTATAAAAGGGAAAAATAAATAATAAATTAAAATTATTAATATAATAATTTAACATATAATTTATTTATTCAATTAAAATTATTTATAATTAGATCAATGATTAATGTTGTAACTTATGTTATTGTCAAAAATACATAATTAAAATTAATTTAGGATTAATTTAATTCTCTTAATACTTAGTAGGATAAGATTATTGTAATTTCCATATTTATCTTAATTAAATATATTATGCATTAATTAAACAACTATAGATTATATGATATATTAAGCGCTACATTTTGAAGTTATTCTCTTATATTATGTAAGATTTTACTGATGAAGATATTATTTTATTTATATTAAATTTAAATTTAAATTTAATTAATTTAAATTATTAAATAAACAAAAAAGAGAGTAATTATCAAATTGATTATTTATTTAATTTAAAAGAGAGTAAAATAATTACAAAGTTACAATTTACATTAGATATTAGCTTGGTTGATGGATATGATTTGATAATTTTAAAATGAAAAAAAAAAATTTCACTAAAAGAATAATTTTTTTTGGGCCCCATTTAAAATAAAGCTATCTTATTCTTTTAAAATAAAATAAAACATTCTTTTTTATTATAATTTAATATTATGCATATAAAAGTGCAAATGAACGATCTCATTTTCTAAATTAAAAAAAAAACAAAACAATAATAATAAATATTTTAATAATTATTTTAGTTAATAATTTACAAAATATATATAAAATAATATGATATAATAATACATAAATTATACACACATTTTGGCTTGTATGAGAAGTTCTTCAAAACAGAATACGGCAAATAAAGCCATTCTTTTCAAAAGATTTTCATTGGTGTGAGCAGTGACCAAAGGAAGCTGTAAACTCGGAGAGATCTTACCATTTCAAAATATGGCTGTAAATAAAGAAGAAGGATAAATAAGAGCAAATTTATGATTATAAAAAAATTTATTTTACATTTAGAAAAAGTGAAGGCCGTTAGTTAAAATAATAAAAAGAAAATTGATTTTATGTCCTAAAAAGTCAAATGTGTTTTCATGTAAAAAAATGTGTTATGAAGTCAACCTTGACTTTTTGATGATGCATCTATTTGGATAAATATATATATTTTAATTATTTTATATGTAAAAATATGCTTGAAAGTTTATTTTGGATAAAATCACTCATAATGAGATATTATCTTTTCTATTCTCAGACTTCTCATTGAATCAGTTCAACTTGAATTATTTTGAATCAATGTTCGAATTTTTGTTGCCCTCATAAATATATACAGCGTTACACAGTAAAATTATAACGTGACGCGTCCTGACTGGCTTCCGACGATGACCGCAAGTAATAATTCCACCATAAGAGGAGTTTGTGATAGTCTTGACGATGGATGCTCCCCCTCACACACTGTTGGTCCTATCGATACTTGACCCCTACCGAGCTCCCGAGATGAACTCATTTTCTTTCGCATAATCCCGTCGATGGCTCCCCAAATGAGCTTTGTTGTGAGCTATTGTTTTCCTTCACTTTGTTACTGCTCATTGAAGATTTTGAGCTCCCTAGTGCACTCTTCACATAGTTGCAACATCACTATCTCTCCTCACCTCCACAACCTAGTTGAGCTTCTTTGTTCTCCTCTATCCCTACTGTCGCCTCAACCCTTCAAGCAAATCCACACCATAATCCTCATCAATGGCTTCTCCTGGAACAGCTTTTTTATTGCTTTCTAAAATAATTTTTAGTTAAAAAATATTTGTGCTCAAAATTTCTTTAGAAAGTAGTAATGAAAGCTGTCCCAAACAATCTAAATCAATATGACTATAGCTACAAAGTATGCAGTTTTGACATCAGAATCAATGGCGGAATCAGGATTTCAATTAAGGAGGTGAAAATATTTACTCAAATTTAAGAAGGATATACATGATTGAAAGAGAATTCAGAAAACAAAATTACCAAATTATACACAGCTTTTCTTAAATCTAAAGGAGACAAAAGCTACCTCAAACATCCTCTGATTCAACCACTGATCATAACAAAAACACCATCAGTACAACTCTAAATTCAAATCAAAGGACTAAGGTTTTACTTTCAACATCCCTGATATGAATCTGAAGAAGAAGACAATAGACAGTTGAGAATCAACCAACAATAAAGAATACACCAACATTGGGGAGCTTGATTTCTACCCCCAATCATGTAACAAATACCTACAGAGCTGCAAAAATAGCACAACTGATCACTGCATTAGCCTTAGAATATCATCTCAGCGACCTCCCATACCAGTTTCTGAATGGGTGTGTCAGGACAGACCATCTATCTATGAACAAAAAGCAGAGAGGGCTTCCTCCAGCAAAATCAAGTGCAAGCCCCTTCTTCCACTATCATTATTTACTTTGTTCTATATATATATTAAGCTGATGTGAGTTTGTCGAGATAATGATCCATAATCTCTGAAACTTTTTCCAGGAAAGCAGCTTCAGTGGAGCCTGGAAGAACTGAATCCATGGCTTTGAAGATCATTTCTTCAATCTTGGATTGCTTATTGATTGTCTCTCTACACAAGATGTTCCCAATTTCATAGGGAGTGAGCCTCCTTTCTGCTCCTTTCTTTAATAGCATGGTAGAGATGAGAAAAGTTCGAGAGCACTCCAGTGATGGCTCCCAGCCATAGAACTTGAGGAGGGCCAGGTCCTTCTCTGCATCTAGGGATTTAATGTAATCCAAGGTTCTGGAATCAAATGGCTGCCGAGCTTGGGGCCAGAAGAGCCAGTCGAATGTGCAATCTTCAAACTGTAATTTTCATGTCAGAAAAATATCAATACAATATCTTACTCATCAAAGCTTGAAAAATGGAACAAAAAAAACAGAATTTTGAACACTTACATGCTCAGGTAAGCAGTATCCATGGTCAATAGGAACCAGCATGATTTTGCCGGCTTCTCCCTCCCTGCACAACAAAATGTTCCCAGCATGGCGATCGGCATTAACGAGCCTTAGATCCAGAACAGCTATCTTGTGAACTTCTTCAACGGGAAATGCCCGAGGACCAAGATCTTCACAGCTTCCACAGTTCTTAACAAACATTTGCAGTGATCCCATCTTGAAATCCTTTGGTTCAAAAGCATCATCAAAACCGCGCAAGCATTGGACCATGGCTGTCGGAGGAACCCCGGAAAATCCAGGTTCATCGGAGAGGAAACTCCGGCGACCACTCGCTGGATGATCAAGGATGTAAGCTGCAACTTCCCTCAATGCACCTTCCCCCACACGTGTTCCCCTTTTCAGGCCTTGACCATCTCGAGACAATGGGAGTCCACGAGGATTGTTCTCCGCCATTGGCTCCTCGTCAATTGGCTTGAAGACGGCCACATTCTTGCAACCTGAACCTTCCTTCATGAAGTAAACTCCACCTGAACCTTCTGAAGACATGACTGGCTTGATTCTCTTCTCTAGCCCAACATCCACGGCACTCATCATTTCCTCTAGGATCGGAGATAGCTTGACCTTAGGGTTTACAATAACTGGCGCAATCCAAGACTGTCTGTCAAATGGTTTTCCCGTAACTTTATTCGAATCATCATCTTTCTTCCTCTTACGGATCGACAACTTGATGACAGAATCATTATTCTTGCAGATGTCATTGATCAGCAGGGGATCATCAAGCTCCTCTCCATCACATACAAGCTTCTGATTTCTAATATCCGCAAAATCTTTACCCTTATTGGCAATCTGATCCTTAATGTACGCAACATTCCGATTCTGCTCAACCTGGAGCTCAAATTTCTTGCCGCAGGCAGTAGTTACAGCGATTAATCGGAGATCAGACGGACGAATTAAAAGATGAATGACATTGCCATCAGACAAACCATAGTCGCGGACAAGCCAATCATTCCTGGTCAGCTCCCTGCCATCAAAGACCAGCTTCTGGTTCTTGACAGCAAATCCTTTGGAGCTCTGGATCCGAAGCTTGACAGAGGCAATTGAATCAGACTCAAGAACTCTCATTGGCATCGCCGGTGAGCCTGGGAAGGTAAGGTAGATCAGGACGAATTCGTCCAAGTAACTGCGTTCAGTCCGGACTGGGGAGAGAACCTGATCCACTCTATAGTGGCTAACTGCGATTCCAGCAGACGACATCTTCCTTACACGCTAGAAAACCCCAAGCAACAATCCTATCCCACTAAAAAAGGGACGAGATCGACACTCGCTAGAGCTCTTCAAACCGCACCATCCCACGAGATCTGTCGAAAAATCCCACTGGAAACCTTACTCTTCCCAAAACCTAAAGATCATCAAGAAATCCAAACGATTTAGCCTTCAGACTATTAAACACCACAACAACATTTGAAACAAGCAAAGCATGCAAAGAACCAAAAACACGGCAGCCATTTCCTGATTAACATCAAAGAAGCCTGGTTGAAGACAGATTCTCACCTCAGGGGAAGCAAATCGAAGAAATGAGCAACGAAAGCTTTGATTGGATAGTCGGCGGGAACAAAGAACTGAACGCATCAATTCCTCTGAGCTTCCCTTCGATCGATTGATCGACGGAACCAAAACTCCCCCTCACAGCGGCTCTCCTCTCTGCAAAAATTTCCCTCCTTTCAAAGGGACTCCTCTTGATTCTTTCAGAAGATGAGCTCGGCAGCCGTGAGAGGAGAAGAGAATGGCCTACGCACATTTTATATGCGCTGGGAGAAGTACAGTGCCATTGACGACGTTTGAAGCAGGAAATGGCCGTTCTCAAGCGTGGGAACTTCACTGAAAGGACGCAGCTCCAACATTCCAAGGTGTCCTCATCGCAATAAGGACAAAATAGTGGGGAGATTTACGTCATTTCGCATCAATTCGAACGTTAATATGGATCGGCACAGTTTCATAAACGGCGTTAAACTAACGTTAAAATGCAGGTCTTCCTATTACTTATTAAAATATATATATATCGCTTTAACAAACACATTAGTGATATTTTACTATGTTTTAAAATTTTGGATGTTATGTACAAAAATATAAAAATTTAATTTAGGGATGTCAAAATAGATTAATGAGTCGGCTTTAATTTGAGTTCTATTGAAAATTGATTAGAATGTTAACCCTAATGAGAAGAACTTGATTCCATTAATTCATTTTAATTGAAAAAAAATTGTAACATTTCAATTATAGAGTTTAGATTAATTAATAAAAAATAAGAACATAAAAGAAGTTAAATAGTTTAAGGTAAAAAAAAAAAAAAAAGGTCACAATGAAGTCAAATTAGGTTCGCTAATCAACTCAAACTTGATTGGGCAATTAAACGGATTAGAATTCCAAACTCAAATCAAACTCATATATTACAGGGGTCAACCAAAACTCAAATTTTTAAGTTGGGTTCGAGTCAAATTTTCAAGTCTGATCATTTATTGATATTTCTAATTTTAAGTATTTGATATGTAAATATATTAAATTTAGATGATATGCATAGAAATCCCCCTTAAAGTTTTTACTTGAATATTTAAACTTTTTGAATTTAAAATGCAATTGATTACTCGTACACTACATTTATTTTAAAGTAGATTCAAGAATTTAATAATTTCTGATAATTAAAATTCTTTTCTTTAAAATAAATTATTTTAATTTTTTTAAATTTTATTATATTTTGCATTTAGGTATTATTATTTAGAAAATTTTATTTTTGATGAAAATTTAATATTAAAGAATATTAACCAAATATGTAATTATTGAATATAATATAAAATAATTAGTATTTTTTATAAATTAAAAGATAATGTAGTTATTGAATCAAGAAAATTAATATTATATTTTAAATAAAAATATGTCAAATGATTTGCAATTTATCAGGAAAAAAATAGTATAATGAATGTATTATATTTTGATTTATTTTAGTACTTCACAATATTTTAAAAAAATTATAATATGATAAAATTAAAAAAAAAAGTAAAATATTAATATTTTTTAGTTTGTGATTTGCATTCAACTTAAAATATAATAATATTGAATGATTTTGGTTTATTTATTCAATATTATCAGAGTGGTTTAATTTATTAAAAAAATATTTTTTACTTAATTATTGTTACGTATGAGAATATTTTAATATTTTTGTTGTGTGTGAATAATTCAACGTCAACAAAACTATGCGCTTGGCCAATGAAAGCTTTTGATATAATTTATTTAAATGGAATTTGTAGAAAATTTAACGTGTCTCCCATTTTAAATCCATCATTTCTTTCGAGATTTACATCTTTCTAACTGAAAATTTATTAGTTTTTATTATAAATATCCAAAAAAAAAAACAAATCAATATTGTAAAAATCGGATGGGACATCGAATTAGAAAAATAAGAGGTTCAAAATTCAATGGTTCGATCAGATTGAATTGAATGATGTAATAAATATTAAAATTATGTAAATAAGATCTAAATGATATAAAAATGTTGTAATAATAAATTATCCTATTTTTTAAAAATTTTAAATTTAAATAATTTTTTTAATTTTTAAATATTATTTTTAATATAAATTTAATTTAGATATAAGCATGTAATGTGATATAAAATATATAACAAATTCACATTATGGATATATATATATATATATATATATAATTTCATCACAAAATCATCTTGATCGGGCACGAATCTCGAGGCAAAAACTAGTTGGAAACTTCAAAAATTAATTTCGGGAGCATATGAACTCCGATTTCAGCGAGATTACAGTTAAACTGAGCGTCTCTGAAATACGAACCCAACGACACCAAGATCAACCCAATCCGAGCCCAAATGAGTCCGAATCAAGGGTTCAAAGCACTATTGGAAGATTTAAACTGCAATTTGAGTAACCAAACGGTCTCCGATTTTGACGAGCTTATACTCGAATCGAACGGCTCGACGAGACAAATCCAACGAGCCCAAGATCATTGAATTCCGACATCATTAAGGCCTTCAAATGACCAACGAACGGTGCATGATCAAAGGATTCGATATCGGCCGTCATTCAAACCACTCCCAATTCGCCCTTGATCTCACGCCTATTTACGGGCTATGCCACTCCAGAAAAACTATAAATAGTGCCCTCATTTTACACCAAGGGGGAGGAAGGGAAGAGAGAGAAGAAGAAGAGGAGAAAGGGGAAAAGGAGATTCCTCACCTCCTCGACCACCGCCGGAGCTCTTCCTGTCGCCTGAAGACGCCGGAACTCTGCCGGATTTTCAGGAAACGCATGAATTCTGCACAACTTCCACGTGATGCTGAAATCCTTCCCAATTTACAAGAGAGTTCCCTCCTGACGCCGAAACTCCGCCCAAGTGAAACCGGAGTTCTCCTCTGCCACCAAAGACGTTGGACTTCTACCCAACGTCGGACCTTCACTCTTCGCCAAGTTTCCACCCGACGCCGGACTTCTACCGGTTATCGGACTTTACTGGACGCTTATGCGAAGATGCATTTCTTTCCATTGCTGGACTTCTACCTGACGTTGTCCTACTAATCTTCGTCGTCAGACTACAGTCCTTCCGACCTCCGTCGCCAGCCGACTACGGTCCTCCTGACTTACGTCGCCCGCCGACTACAGTCTTTCCGACATCCGTCGCCCGTTGAATACGGTCCTCCTGACTTATGTCGCCCGCCGACTAAAATCTTTCCGACCTTCGTCTCCCGCCGACTACGGTCCTCCTGACTTATGTCGCCCGCCGACTACAGTCCTCCGTCGCCAGCTGACTACGGTCCTCCTGACCTACGTCGCCCGCCGACTGCAGTCCTTCTAACAAAGCGAATACGTCGATAGTAGCTCTTTGTATTTACATCATGTAATGTACTCCATAAGATGTACATCAAGCTAAGGCATTCTCCCAAGGAAGGGCCTCATTTGTAATCGACTACGAATACTAGTGGATTCGTTCAAACTGGGCTAGGCCCCATGGTTTTTCCCCCTTTTACAGGGGTTTTCCACATAAAAATCTTGGTGTCTCATAAATGCTAGACCCTCTCTCTTTATCTGATTGCGTGCCAGATTTTTGTACAACGCTAAGACGATAAACTTTATATTTCTCTACCGCCGCGAATACTCCTGGACGCAACAGTTTGGCGCCGTCTGTGGGAAAGTGATTCCCGACTGGGGGGCAATTTTTGCTCCAATCTCAAAAGATCGCTCTTATCAACTTCCTGACATCAGTCATTGTTGCATCAGATGCGGACTGGGGGGCAACTTTGACCCCAATTCTGGTCAAAAAGATCCTCTAATACTTTATATATCAAGATGATATTTCAGGAAAATTCCAGCAACATGTTATGATATATACTTCCAATCAATTACAAGCCTTAAACAGTCCTCTGCTGGGCTTCTACTCCTTGGACAAAGTCTTGATCACAACCTCAAAAAAGGCAGTAACGGTCTAAAGATAGACCTTCTTCACTTTCGATTCGGGATATACGCGGCGTTCGCCTCCTCCCAATCAAAGCAAAATCAATTCCAGGGGGATCGATTCGACCTCTTCCACACAGGTTAACATCGTCGAGCAAAGGCTCCGACATACAACCTCGGAAAGGTTTCACATCCTTGGTGGATTCTCTCGACCTCTTCCACACAGGTTAACGTCATCGAGCAAAGGCTCCGACATACAACCTCGAAAAGGTCTCACATCCTTGGTGGATTCTCTCGACCTCTTCCACACAGGTTAACGTCGTCGAGCAAAGGTTTCGACATACAACCTCGGAAAGGTCTTACATCCTTGGCGGATTCTCCCGACCTCTTTCACACAGGTTAACGTCGTCGAGCAAATGCTCCGACATACAACCTCGGAAAGGTCTTACATCCTTGGCAGATTCTCTCGACCTCTTCCACACAGGTTAACGTCATCGAGCAGTGCTCTGACATACAACCTCAGAAAGGTCTTACATCCTTGGTGGATTCTCTCGGCCTCTTCCACACAGGTTAATGTCGTCGAACAAATGTTCTGACATACAACCTCGGATAGGTCTCACATCCTTGGTGGATTCTCCCGACCTCTTCCACACAGGTTAACGTCGTCGAACAAATAATCCGACATACAACCTCGGATAGGTCTCATATCCTTGGTGGATTCTCCCGGCCTCTTCCACACAGGTTAACGTCGTCGAACAAATGTTCTGACATACAACCTCGGATAGGTCTCACATCCTTGGTGGATTCTCCCGACCTCTTCCACACAGGTTAACGTCGTCGAACAAATATTCCGACATAAAACCTCGGATAGGTCTCATATCCTTGGTGGATTCTCCCGATCTCTTTCACACAGGTTAACATCGTCGAGCAAAGACTCTGACATGCAACCTCGGAAAGGTCTCACATCCTTGGTGGATTTTCTCGACCTCTTTCATGTAAGATAACATCATCGAGCAAAGGCTCTAACATACAACCTCGGATAGGTCTTACATCCTTGGTTAATGTTGCCAGAATGCTGTCAAGGGACTTCCATTTAACTTCTCCACAAAGTTAAATTTCTATCTGATGTTGAATTTCCTCTTGTCGCTGAACTTTTTCCTTGCAGGACTTTCAACGGAATAATACCCGACTTCAGCAGACTTCTGCTCGTCATCGGACTTCTACTCGTCGTCAGACTTCTGCTCATCGACGAATTCTCGTCGGTCTTCCACCCGACGTTAAACTTCTACCCGACGTCGGACTTCTGCTCATCAGCAGACTTCTACCCGACGTCGGACTTCTGCTCGTCAGCGGACTTCTACCTGAAGTCGGACTTCTGATCGTCAGCAGACTTCTACCTGACGTCAGACTTCTGCTCGTTAGCGGACTCCTACTCGTCGTTAGGCTCCTGCTCGTCGACGAATTTTCGTCGGTCTTCTACCCGACGTTGAACTTCTACCGGACGTCGGACTTCTACTCGTCGTCAGACTTCTGCTCGTCGACGAATTCTCGTCGGTCTTCCACCCGACGTTGAACTTCTACCCGACGTCGGACTTCTGCTCGTCGTCGGACTTCTGCTCGTCGACGAACTTTCGTCGGTCTTCTACCCGACGTCGGACTTCTGCTCTTCAGCGGATTTCTACCCGACGTCGGACTTCTGCTCGTTAGTGGACTTCTACTCGTCGTCAGAATTCGGCTCGTCGACGAATTCTCGTCGGTCTTCCACCCGACGTTGAACTTCTACCCGACGTCGGACTTCTGCTCATCAGCGGACTTCTACCCGACGTCGGACTTGTGTTTGTCAGCGGACTTCTACCTGAAGTCGTACTTCTGCTCGTCAGCAGACTTCTACCTGACGTCGGACTTCTGCTCGTTAGCGGACTCCTCGTCATCAGACTCCTGCTCGTCGACAAATTATCGTCGGTCTTCTACCCGACGTTGAACTTCTACCCGACGTCGGACTTCTGCTCGTCAACAAACTCCTACTCGTCGTCAGACTTCTGCTCGTCGACAAATTTTCATCGGTCTTCTACCCGACGTCGTACTTCTCCTTGTAGACGGACTTCTGCTCTTCAACGAATTACTACTCGTCATTGGCTCCACACTCGATCATTGACTGCTAATGGGCTTCAACTCGATCGTCCATCGCCATCAAACTTCCGCTCAAATGGAGAAGAAATCCCGTAACTCCTGCGCGCGAAGAGGGGCGCTAATTCGTGCAGGGGAAATTTCCCGCTCGCAAATAGCGAAAGCCTCAGCCGCCAGAGAGCCGTGGGGGAGGAGAAAAAATCTCGTAACTCCTGCGCGTGAAGAGGGGCGCTAATTCGAGCAGGGGAAATTTCCCGCTCATAAATAGTGAAAGCCTCAGCCGCCAGAGAGCCGTGGGGGAGGAGAAGAAATCCCGTAGGCTTCTACACGCGAGGAGGGGCGCTATTCGAGTAGGAAAAATTCTAACTTGCAAATAACGGAAGCCTCAACCGTCAGTAAGCCGGAGGGGGAGGAAGAAATCCCGTAGGCTTTTGCACGCGGGGAGGGGCGCTATTCAAGTAGGAAAAAATTCCAACTCGCAAATAACGGAAGCCTCAACCGTCAGTAAGCCGGAGGGGGAGGAAGAAATCCCGTAGGCTTCTGCACGCGAGGAGGGGCGCTATTCGAGTAGGAAAAATTCCAACTCGCAAATAACGGAAGCCTCAACCGTCAATAAGCCGGAGGGGGAGGAAGAAATCCCGTAGGCTTCTGCACGCGAGGAGGGGCGCTATTCGAGTAGGAAAAAATTCCAACTCGCAAATAACGGAAGCCTCAACCGTCAGTAAGCCGGAGGGGGAGGAAGAAATCCCGTAGGCTTCTGCACGCGAGGAGGGGCGCTATTCGAGTAGAAAAAATTCCAACTCGCAAATAACAGAAGCCTCAACCGTTAGTAAGCCGGAGGGGGAGGAAGAAATCCCGTAGGTTTCTGCACGCGAGGAGGGGCGCTATTCGAGTAGGAAAAAATTTCAACTCGCAAATAGCGGAAGCCTCAGCCGCCAGAGAACCGGAGGGAGCAAGAAAGAGAATGTGCAAGATTTCTAAAGGCCTAGGGGGCCTATTTATAGGTTTTGAGAGAATGAGGGGGAGTTTCTGCCATTTCGAAATTCCATAATTTTCTAAAAAAAAATTCGGATTTTTTGGAATTTTTTTCGGAATTTTTTGAACCCAAAAATAGCAAAAAATGCTGTTTTTCAACACATGTGGGGCCCACAAGTTCGGTGCAGCCAACTGGCCGCACGAAAGGGTACGGCCAGCTCAGCGATCTGCGGACGGTGCAAGCGGATCGCGCCCAGCGCGTGCAACCCAGGCGGGCACTGTGCGGTGCGGCCCAGCAGGCAGGCGCGGCGCGTGCAACCCAGGCGGGGAGCGACGCGTGCAACCCAGGCAGGCGCAGCCGCAGCCGAGCCCGAGCGCGGGCTCGGGAGCAGGCGAGCGCGCGCGCGACCCAGCGCATGAGCGCGGACGCTGTTCCGCGTCGCCGCAGCGGCGACGGTGGCCGGCCGTCCGGTTGGCCGGACCGGTCGGTTCGGCTGCCCGGTTCATTTTCGGTCCCAAATTTCGTCGAGAAAAGTCCAAATTCAACGTTTTTGGGGTCCCCAGACACATTTTTCGATGTTCCGGATTCGATTTCGGTACTTTCAGAGCATTTCGGAGCTCCTAAACACAAGATTTATTCTGATTCACTCGGAAGAATTCTCAAAAATTTGTAACGCATATTTTCGGACTCCTGGTGCTTCGACGTCCGAAAATAGGGGGCAACTGATACGTCATCACAAAATCATCTTGATCGGGCACGAATCTCGAGGCAAAAACTAGTTGGAAACTTTAAAAATTAATTTCGGGAGTATATGAACTCCGATTTCAGCGAGATTACAATTAAACTGAGCGTCTCTGAAATACGAACCCAACGACACCAAGATCAACCCAATTCGAGCCCAAATGAGTCTGAATCAAGGGTTCAAAGCGCTGTTGGAAGATTTAATCCGCAATTTGAGTAACCAAACGGTCTCCGATTTTGACGAGCTTATACTCGAATCGAACGGCTCGACGAGACGAATCCAACGAGCCCAAGATCATCGAATTCCGACATCATTAAGGCCTTCAAATGACCAACGAACGGTGCATGATCAAAGGATTCGATATCGGCCGTCCATTCAAACCACTCCCAATTCGCCCTTGATCTCACGCCTATTTACGGGCTATGCCACTCCAGAAAACTATAAATAGAGCCCTCATTCTACACCAAGGGGGAGGAAGGGAAGAGAGAGAAGAAGAAGAGGAGAAAGGGGAAAAGGAGATTCCTCACCTCCTCGACCACCGCCGGAGCTCTTCCTGTCGCCTGAAGGAGACGGAACTCTGCCGGATTTTCAGGAAACGCAGGAATTCTGCACAACTTCCACGTGATGCTGAAATCCTTCCCAATTTACAAGAGAGTTCCCTCCTGACGTCGAAAGTCCGCCCAAGTGAAACAGGAGTTCTCCTCTGCCACCAAAGACGTTGGACTTCTACCCAACGTCGGACCTTCACTCTTCGCCAAGTTTCCACCCGACGCCGGACTTCTACCGGTTATCGGACTTTACTGGACGCCTATGCGAAGATGCATTTCTTTCCATTGTTGGACTTCTACCTGACGTTGTCCTACTGATCTTCGTCGTCAGACTACAGTCCTTCCGACCTCCGTCGCCAGCTGACTACGGTCCCCCTGACTTACGTCGCCCGCCGACTACAGTCTTTCCGACATCCGTCGCCCGTTGAATACGGTCATCCTGACTTATGTCGCCCGCCGACTAAAATCTTTCCGACCTTCGTCTCCCGCCGACTACGGTCCTCCTGACTTACGTCGCCCGCCGACTACAGTCCTCCGTCGCCAGCTGACTACGGTCCTCCTGACCTACGTCGCCCGTCGACTGCAGTCCTTCTAACAAAGTGAATACGTCGATAGTAGCTCTTTGTATTTACATCATGTAATGTACTCCATAAGATGTACATCAAGCTAAGGCATTCTCCCAAGGAAGGGCCTCATTTGTAATCGACTACGAATACTAGTGGATTCGTTCAAACTGGGCTAGGCCCCGTGGTTTTTCCCCCTTTTACAGGGGTTTTCCACGTAAAAATCTTAGTGTCTCATAAATGCTAGACCCTCTCTCTTTATCTGATTGCGTGCCAGATTTTCGTACAACGCTAAGACGATAAACTTTATATTTCTCTACCGCTGCGAATACTCCTGGACGCAACAATAATATATAATCAATTATATAAAAAATAAATGTTATACATATTATAAAATAAATTAAAAAATTGTTAAGAAAAATATATGTGTTCTAAAAAAGAAAACTTTCAACATAGCTATTTAGTCCAACATGGGAGTTATACTTTGTATGGTTTACATAGCTTTATGCTTTTGCATATGATAAGAGATCACATAATGAATTCTCTTATTTAGTAATCCTTAATTATGTGTATTTAATACTAATTTAAAAGTTTAATATATAATATTTATATTAATTTATTAAATTTATTAAACTAATTTGTTTAATTATTAAACAAAAAATATTGAATCGACCAGTTTTAGAGAATTGGGACCGATTCAATGGTTCACTGATAGAATCGACGGTACTTGCCAGTGCAGTCTGGTTTAATACAAATCCTAGATCGGGCCAGCCATCTAGACAATTTGTTGTTGAATTGGTTAAACAAGCCGGTCCAATTCAGCTTTTAAAACTATGAAAAAAAAAAAAAGATGATGGACAATTAAAAATTGATCCCTTCTAAGAGGTTGTTTGGTTTCATTCCAAATGGGTGTAAAGTATTTTAAATTTAGGGGTTGTGAAAATTATGTTGTTTGGTTGGATGAAAAAGAAATGCAAAGTAAAGTAAATTTAGTGTAAATAATTTTTTTATCGCCAAAAGTCATCGGCCATCACCGCCGCCACCCTCCGGCAACCACCACCATTGTCGGCCGCCGCCACCCGTCGCCGGCCACCATGATTAAATGAACTTTGATTGTTGACTAGCCTAAGGAGAATAAATGAATATACTCGCAACTGCAGTAAACGAGCCACATCTTTTTGGCATGCCGACATGCGTGAATTATATCTCGAGAGTGAGATTTCAATAATGAAAGTGTCAAAAAATCCGTTATTATTATTATTATTTTTTTCAATTTCATATATCTAGAGGCCTATGTTCTTCATAATTTCATTAAAATTGATTGATTCCCTTTGTTAGAGCTTGAGGATATCATGAATGTTTGTCTCCTATAAACCATCAACGTTTGACTATAACTTGCATACAAAAAAGGATTATTTTGATGAACTCAAATATAGTACTTATGTACTCTATTAATTGAACTATCAATTGAAAGCTTAAAATAATAATTAAAAAAAAAAAAAACACAAACTTCTATTTGTGAAGCGCAGAATGAGAAAGAAAGCTTCGTAGTTTTCATGCTCAGAAACATTCAAAATCTCTTTATAATATAAGCTTCTTCAACTAACCTTTGAATACTGAATAATTTTGTTTTAGAGTTTATAACCTTTCAAATTTCATAAGAATCAATCTCATATGTTACAATCTTTAAACTTTAATTTTTGGAAGCTAACCGTTAAGCACCAACTATAAGATTTCGTTTGAGACAGCGTTCAATTCTTATTGCTTTTCAAAACATCTCTTTTAGTATAAATCTTTTTGAACTAAACATTCTGGTATTAAAAACTGTTTTAGAAAATAATAAGAAAGCTATCCCAAACAAAATCTACTTCATTTTGGAAAGCTTCCATATTGCTTTATAAATCAACTTTTTAGAAATTATGTACTAAAAAGTTGCTTTGAAAAACAGTAAGAAAGCTGTCTCAAATAAAATTTAAATTATAGCAGATTAGTATAGGAAAGATTATTAGGTGCGGAGTGCGCACCGTCCGCACAAGCACTAGGTACCCGGCAGTACCGAGTGCCGGTACCTAGCGCGGAACAATGCTTGTGCGGACGATTCTCCCCGTCCGCACTCTGCACCTAATAATCTCTCATTAGTATAGGGACCTAAAGTTGGAGAGAAGAATCTCAACCAACTGATACTTGCAGTAGGGGTGTCAATTTCGGGTCACGGGTCGGGTTCGGGTTGAACCCGAACTGACCCGGGTTGAAAACGGGTCGAAAATCCGAACCCGGACCCGACCCGGCGGGTTGCCGGGTTGACACGACCCGACCCGCGAGCGACGGCGGCACCGCGGCAGCGCGAGCGGCACGCGGGCGACGGCGGCAGCGCGAGTGCGGCACGCGGCAGCGCGAGCGGGATGCGGGCAGCGGGCGGGCAGCAGCGCGTGCAGCGGGGCAGCAGCGGGGCAGCGGGCGGGGGCAGCGGGCAGAGGGCGGGAATTCGAATTTTTTTAAATTAAGCGGGTTAGCGGGTTGACCCGGCAACCCGCCGGGTCAACCCGAACCCAAGGGTCAATTTCTGGAACCCGAACACGACCCGTTTTGAAATCGGGTCGGGTCCAACCCGGATTTTCCGGGTCGGGTTTTCGTGTCGTGTCAAATATTGACACCCCTAACTTGCAGTCCAACTTCTTTCAAATTTCATAATATTTAATTCATAGCTTATAAATTTGAGTATCCATTTTTCATTCACCTATAGATTTACAAATCATTTTTGAATCCAAATTTCATGAAATCCAAGTGTAGATTCTAAGGGGAAAAGTTTAAGGAATATCAAACAACACTAAGTGCTTATCGTCAAATTCAATGAACAGTTTTCTCTTTAAATTTATGTGGCACGTAAAACTACCAGCTAGCGCATGCATGTGTCCTTTATAACCATCTGTCAAATGACCAATTACTCTTCTTTGATTGACTTGTCTGTATGAACTATATTCCATATTAACTCTCCACAAAAACTCTCTCTCTCTCTCTCTCTCTCTCTCTCTCTCTCTCTTTCATTAATCACCCTTTCAACGGTCATCCTCTCTCTCTCTCTCTCATTCATCACCCTTTCAACGACGGTCATTCTCTCTCTATCTCTCTCTCTCTCTGTGGAAACAAGCTAGCTAGATGGAAACAAGCTCGACTAAATAATCCTTCAAATTATTTCAAAATCATCTTGACAGCTCGCTTAGTGCCTTTCATTTTTTCATTAACGTGGAAGTAAGACAAATTCACATCATCATATAATTTTTTTTCTAAATTTATAGCAATAAATAATAAACATCACACGTATATACTACCAAGTGTAGTTAAGGACTTCGATCTACTGAAAAGAACAAAGAGAAATGGCTGAGCTATTGGATATATATAATTAAAGTATGGGAAAATTTTAAGACTAAGCATGATTATAAATTATATTAAGAGCTTAAGCATGTTTAAAAAAAATTTAAAAATAGGCAAAGTCGCCCGTTAAACGGGCGACTTATGCTTTGACTAGAATAGTCAAGATCCGACGTGGTGATGATGTGGCGAGATCTAAGATTAAATCGTCCGTTTAACGGGCGATTTATAAGTAGTCCATTTAACGGGCGACTTTATGCTAATACTTTAATTCCTAAAATCCTTCCCGATCTCATTTCCTTCACTTTCCCCTTCTGCAGCCGTCGCCATCGGGAAGTTCGGAGTCGCCGATCTCGCCATCAAGTGTTTAGGTAAGGTTTTATTTTTAATATTTGCGGTTTATTATGTTTAGTATTTGAGGTGTTGTACAAATTTGGTTAAAAATGATCCTATTTGAGTCTTTTTAGTTTATTTCTCAATTTTTTTGGTAGATCTATTAGTTTGTCTAATTTTGCTAGAGTTAGTTGTAATATTGTTTGACAGAACTAGAGATAAGTTGATATAGAACATAGATTTTGTTAAAACTTGGTAGATCTAACGAATTAGTCTTTGTATATTGCTATAAATTGAAAAGCTATATTTTTGTTAATATATAATAATTCTTTATTTAATTTATAATTCTTTAAAATAATTTTTATAAGAGCTAAATTGTAATGTAGTCTTTTCATACTTGTAAAATTCAATGAATTTTAATTATATTTTAGCAGTCTTTAGAATAATTAAAATATTAAGTATTTTGTAATTTGTTCATTTTGCATAGTGATACGTACGAGCTCAATAATGAGTGGACGTGGTGCGACCTTTGTGCTTATGTATGGAGGTGAATTAAAAGTGGACACCAATTTCACGCCAAGCTATTTTGGGGGTAGGAGTCGACCCCTACATGTGCCAAGAAATTGCAACTTAGAACAGCTTAAATTTAGGATACTTAGAGCACTGAAGTATGATCCTTCAAAGTATTCTGTAAAGTTAGTATGTCGGGTGCCTGTTGGAAAAGAGTATGTCGCTTCGGAAGTTGAGGATGATGAAGTTTGTGAAGTTCTGTTATGCCAAGCTGCAACAGAATTTCTTATAATGTATGTTGATGTCGAAGAGATTGAGGTGTTAGGAGATAATACTAACCCTCCAAATTTACAAAGATATGAAAGTTCATGCCCAGCAGAAAGGGATGATGTGGTCGCTGGTCCATCAAGGGTAGAACCAGTAGAAGAGTTACTTGACTGGTAAGTTCCCAATATCACATATTACTAATTATTTAGTACAATTTTTTTCTTATTCATTTGTTAAATAATCATATTCATCTCAATGTAGTTATACAGAGAATCAGGAAACACAGGAACCTCCACTTCCTTATACACAATCAATTCCTTCGGATCATTGCCATTAGTAGAAGTGATTGTATGTGTGTATTTGATCTATTATATGGTTGATGTAACTTAAACATTTGCTGAACTCCTGCTATGAACAACTACTACTTATGTGATAATTTTGCATAACTTGTTGATTTTTTTTAGATGGTAAAAATTGATCAGAAATTATTATTTTTTTAATGATATGAGTAAGTCGCCCGTTTAATGGGCGACTTAGTGCAGAATAAAAAAATTCTCGAGCATAAGTCGCCCGTTTAGAAATTTTTTTCCTGGTACTATTATGGTGTGTGTTAATCGATAGAGTTTAGCGTAAGGGTAAGGCTTTAATTTATTTTCATAAATAATTTATTTTAATTTTTTGATATATTTGTAACACAATTGATCGTAAGAGAAAACGCAAAAATCAACATAAATCTAACTAATTTAACATAAAAAATGCATAAAATAACTTCACATTACATGATCCGGCGACGAACGGGCGGAGCAGCAAGCAGATCTCGAAATGGCGAAGAGGGAGAATGTCTGATCGGGAAAGGGAAAGGTGAATAAATTACTTAAGTCTAAGTGGCCCCTTTACTGGGCGACTTATAAGTCGCCCGTTACTCGGGCGACTTATAAGTCGCCCGTTACTCGGGCGACTTATACTTAAGTCTGAATTCGCCACATCAACTGCCACGCTGTCGTTTGGTCGCACCTAAGTCGCCTTTTAAACGACCGACTTTTCCTATAATTAAATTTTTTAACGATCATGCTTAATCTTATAGTTTAATTATTAATGTTGCTTAGTTCAAAAATTTGCTCTTAAAGTATTTACAGACCTCTCTCGATTAATATGTGTACACTGATCAAGCTATTAAATATATGAAATCACAATCATAATATCGGCTCTGTTTGAACGAATATTTTTATTCTTTTAATATACTTGAATAGATAATAAGAAAATCAGGAAACTGAGGCTTCGTTTGGGATGGCTTAAAGCTGCTTAACCTAAAGATGTTCCAAATGAAGCCTAAATGCATGTCGTTTATATTGTTAACACATAAGCATAAGGAAACACATACTTAGTATGAAGTCTTGTACAGTTGTTGAGAATAAACTAGAGGGAGAAGAAGAAGATCAGTGAAGACAGAGAGACTAAACAGAACAAAGAAATGTATTATATCACAATAGATTACTGTACATGAATATATATAGCCTAAGGAAAAGGTAAAGCTGTAAATACAAAGAGTAACGGCTAATAATACAACTCGTATTCTGTTATTATCCTCCCTCAAATTTAGCATTCGTTTGTACGAATGGTTAATTTGTGTCGAAGATCATTGAACCGAGAGATCGAGAAAGGTTTGGTGAAGATGTCGGCGAATTGATCTTCAGATGGAATATGCTCGAGGGTGATGTTGCCGGAGTGAAGTTGTTGACGAATAAAATGGTAGTCGATCTCAATGTGTTTTGTACGCGCGTGGAACACCGGGTTCTTCGCAATTGCCATTGCCGATGTGTTGTCGCAATGAATATTCGTTGGCGATGGCTGCGGAAGATGTAGTTCATTGGCAAGACTACGAAGCCATATCACATCGGAGACGGCAGCGGAAAGAGACCGGTACTCCGCTTCAGTTGGCGATTTAGCCACTGTGACCTGCTTTTTAACGGTCCAAGATATGAGGTTCGGTCCAAGAAAGGTACAAAATCCTGAAATGGATTTTCGGTCGGATGCATCAGACGCCCAATCGGCATCAGAGTAGGTTCGTAGAGCTAGCAAGCCAGCTGTGATCGGTAGACCGTAGGATAGAGTGCCTTTGATGTAGCGAAGAAGACGCTTTAGAGCCTTGAAGTCTTGAATCGTCGGTGCTTGCATGTGTTGACAGACTTGATTCGCGGCGAAGGCGATTTCCGGCCTGGTAATGGTGAGGTATTGAAGAGATCCGGCCAATCTGCGGTATAGAGTGGGATCGGGATAGGGTAGCAGATCTGGTTTGTTGTGTTTAGCAGTTTGCAGTCTTTATATCCTGCATCATTAAGAATTTTAGCAGCATAGTGCTCTTGTGATAGAAAATAGCCTTGTGTGGAGCGAGTTACCTGGATGCCGAGAAACAGTGAGATTTGGCCGAGATGCTTGAGTGCGAAGTGCGTTTGTAATTGATTGAGAAGAGATCGAATGGCTGCTTCGTCACTTCCTGTCACCAAAAAATCGTCGACATAGATTAGGATGTATATGTGAATGTTGTTATGAGAATAAAGGAGAAGAGAGGGATCGGAGCGACTAAACCGGAATCCTTGTTGTTAGAGAAAATTGGTGAGTTTGTTGAACCATTGCCGCGGGGCTTGTTTGAGTCCATAAAGAGATTTATGGAGCTTGCAAACCGCATGGGGATGAGTTGGATTGAGGAAGCCCGGCGGTTGTCTCATGTAGATATCCTCGAGAAGATCGCCATGAAGAAAAGCGTTGGATACGTCCAACTGATAAACCGGCCAATTTCGGTGGAGTGAGAGCGCAAGTAAAAGGCGAATAGTGGGCATCTTAGCGACCGGGCTAAAGGTCTCGTTGTAGTTGATGCCGAATTTTTGATCGTAGCCGAGAGCGACCAAACGAGCTTTATATCGATCCACTTGTCCATTGGGTAGAAGTTTGACCTTATAAGTCCATTTGCATCCTAATATGGGCTTGTCCGCTGGTGGAGGAACGAGAATCCACGTGGATTGCTGGTTGAGTGCGTCGACTTCCTGTTGCATTGCTGTCCGCCAATGAGGTAGTTTGAGTGCTTGGGTGTAGGTGGAAGGAGTGTCATGTGTGGTAGTGTGTGCCAGGAGATTTAGAATTTGCTTTGGTTTGTGAATTACAGATTTCAACCGAGTTTGCATAGGGTGACCGGTGGTTGAGTTGGGTATGGGTTGAAGTTGTGGGCTGGGAGAGGTGGTGTTTGGCGTAGGCACATCAACAGAGGGGGTTGAGGGTATATGAGAGGCGTTAGCTGTGTTAATGTGAGTACTTGGTATAGTGGCAGTGGGTAAATTGCAAGAGTGGATGGAGGACGGTGTTAGGAGGAGCGGAGGTGTGGTAGTGGGTGATTTTGGGCGATCAGCTTGAGCAGAGATAGCCGAAGATTTGAGTGGGTATATGGTCTCGTAGAATATGACGTGTCGAGAGATGTAAGTGCGGTTAGTGGTAATGTTGTGACAAAGATAACCTTTGTGTTGAGGAGAGTAGTCAATAAAGATGCAAGGGTTAGATCAAGGGGCTAGTTTGTCTTGGGAGTATGGCCGTAGCCACGGGTAGCACAAGCAACCAAACGAGCGAAGATGAGTATAAGACGGTGTGGTGCCGGTGAGAAGTTGAAAAGGAATTTGATTGGAGATGGATTGGGAAGGCAATAGGTTGATTAGATAGTGAGCTGTGGAGAGCGCGGAGGACCAGAATTTGGACGGAAGACCAGAATCAATGAGGAGAGCGCGGGTCAAGTCGAGGAGATGGTGGTGTCGTCGTTCGGCCAAGCCAGTTTGTTCCGGGGTATGGGGACATGTGAGCTGTTGTATGATACCCGAATCTTGAAGGTAAGTTCGAAAGGCATGACTCGTATACTCTCCGTCGTTGTCTGACCGAATAACTTTGGGAGTGGTCTTGTATTGCGTTTTAATTAAGTTACATAAAATTTTAAGCATAGTTAAGGTCTCGTCCTTGGTGTGTAGAAAATAAAGCCAAGAGTATTTGGTGTAATCGTCTATAAAAATGAGATAGTAGCGGTGACTAGTGAGTGACGGCTGCGGGGAAGGTCCCCAGACGTCGGTGTGAATAAGTTCAAAATGTGCAGTAGAAAGAGTGATTCTTTTATTAAAAGTTAATTGGTGTCTTTTAGCCTGGTTACAAGAATCACAAACAAAAGACCGATGAACATTATGTATTTCGGGAAATAGTCTGGAGAGAAGAAGCTGAGTGTCTTTGTTGGGGTGTCTGAGACGAGAATGCCAATTATTCGAAGTAGTGGTAGTGACCGAGAGAGCCATGTTGTTGCCGACTGGAGCAGCACTGATGTGATATAGTCTGTTACGTAGACGTCCATGAAGCAGAGGACGATGGTCCCGAGAGTCCTTAATGACAAAGCCGTTAGTATCAAACGAAATAGAAACCATATTATCGGTAGTGAGTTTTGAGACAGATAAGAGATTATGTGTAAGGGAAGGTACATGTAGAAGATTGTTAAGTCGTAACTTACGAGCGGTATCCGGCAAGGGAAGAAGACCTTGGCCGGTGCTAGTGATAGGAATGGTATTATCGTTAGCTGTGGTCACCGTGTCCAAGCCGTTGTACGGAGTTTGATAGTAGAGGTTGTTGGCATCCGGCGTGAGGTGGGAAGAAGCTCCGAAGTCAAGAATCCAGTCTTGACTGACTGGAGCCGCTGGATTTTCATAGATAGCCCTTGGTTGGCGAGTGTCCGTCGGTGCATATTTCGGATTATGACGATGCCAGCAATTGAGTGCAATGTGTCCAGGTTTGCCGCAGATTTGACAGAGAGGTCGGGAAGAAGGTTGCTGCGTGGAATTAGGCGTCTAGTTGACGGAAGCCGGTGGGAAAGATTGCTGCGGCTTGGATTTATTTGATCTTTTATTGTTGTTGTTGTTGTTGCGGAAGCGAGAGGAGTTGGACGGGGCCGCGTATAGGACGGAAGGGTTGCTGTTGCCGAGTGATTCTTGGAGCGCTTCTTGCTGGATGTGAATCTCTTCGTTGCACAAGAGAGCGTAGAAGGTGTCTAGATCAATGGGTTGGAGAGAATTGCGGATCGTTGACTTGAAGGAATTGTATGTCGGAGGAAGACCGTTAAGAATGTGAAGCATAACGTCTTCCGATTCAATTTTGGAGCCCGATGCGGAGATGTTATCCACGAGCTGCTTAATACGGGTAAGATACTGTTGGACAGAAAGATCTTTCATCTGTGTGCGGTAGAGCTCGTTCTTGAGCTGGATCACCCGAGAGCGGCTCGTTGGTTGAAGGCGGCGCTCAAGAACAGACCAAGCCTCATGGGCGGTGTGGTTGACGTAATTATGTATGGTAGAATGGCTTGAGATACCGTAGAAAAGAGTGTGGAAAGAAGGTTGTTATCTACAAGAAGCCATTGAGCGTAATCAACGGAAGCAACGTCGGAGGGCGGCTGGACGGTGCCGAGTAGGTGGCCGACGAAACCATTGGCTTGAAATTGCTGTAACAGTTGAATCCTCCATATGGGCTAATTGTCCGACGTGAGTTGATGTGGGGCAAGATTCTTGATGTTAGAGACAAGAAACTTGAGGTTGGGCGGAATGCTAGCTGTTTGATAGTGGTGCCGATTTGAGTGGAGGAGGTTGAGATCAAGGGGGAAGAAGGTGAGGGATCCATGGGTTCTTGATCTTCCTAAGGGACTCTTGATACCATGAGAATAAACTAGAGGGAGAAGAAGAAGATCGGTGAAGACAGAGAGACTAAATAGAACAAAGAAATGTATTATATCACAATAGATTACTGTACATGAATATATATAGCCTAAGGAAAAGGTAAAGCTGTAAATACGTACAAAGAGTAACGGCTAATAATACAACTCGTATTCTGTTATTATATATATATAATATCAATAGTCCAACCTCAAGTTTAGTCTCTCTTTAAAAGATATGTACTGACGTCTATTGTACATGAATATATAATATCACTTCTGTTAAAAGATATGTACTGACGTCTATTGTAAAGTTTGTATATACTTATGTGTACCCTTAGGAACGGGCAATGAAATACAGGAAAGATTTTCTGTCTCTCGTTTTCTTCTTCTTGTTTTTTTTTAAGGACACGACTACTAGCTTTAGGTTTTCTCTTCTTCTTGTTCATTTGTTATTTTCTCTGTCGCTTAAATGCACTACAGGTTAACATTGTATTAGAGACATTCCGTGAAGGTTAGCGATTTTTTTTCTTTCTTTCCCCTTACCTCCGCTTCGACTTTGCGCGTTCGTTGATCCATGGCTAGGTCATTCACCTCCCCTCCTACGGTGGATTCGAACTCTCCTTTCATTTCAATCACCATTCCTCCTCAACTCAAGTTCTTGATGAACAATATATCAAGAATCTTGTTCCTAACTCCTTAACAGCGAACAATTACTCGTCATAGCGTTCACAAGTGGAAAGTCTTCAACGCCAATGGCTTCAAAGGCTTTCTTGACGGCACATCTTTGTGTCCTCCGCCTCAAGCCGCTCCAGACGACTCGTCCGCCTCAGGTGCCATTACTCCGCACAAAATCTGGACACTCACATATCAAAATCTTGTTGTTGCGATGACTCAGCGGACTTCCATATTTTTTTATTGAGAAGTTCTCATCTTTTTCCCCTCGATCAAACCCTAACCCTAGTTACATTTCACCCTTGACACAACCCACAATCAAATCTAAAATCCATTCAAGCTATCAACCTACCCATCAAAATTCTAAACCTTGATATTATAAATCTCAATTTTGTACTTTCAATCAAATCCAAATTCATTTATGACCCTATCTAAAGCTTCCTCTAAATGTACTCTCCATCTTAAGCACATTCAGTGAACGGATCAATATAATGTTATGCCTATTTAAGAATGAACACTTAAAAAACTCATTTAATAGAGCTTAAACTCCTTAAAGCGTATAGATGCTAAGGAAACATATTGGCTCTGATCTAATTATAGGTGTAAAATACCTCTTAAAATATATGTCTTCTATTTAATCATAGTATTTAGTAAGTAACCTAATATTATTTATAATGATATGACCAGAGTCTTTCAAATTATTCTAAAAAACTTATCTTGTTTCAATAACATAATAATTAATAAATCTTAATACTAAATCAAAAATATCATTTCCAACAAATTAAATTAATTATTCTTCTATTATTATTAACCAAAATATATATGTGAGAGGCTCATCAACACCACAGGGTTAAATTTCATTTATGAATGTTGATTGGATAATTTTAGTTACAAGATGATTTTTATACCAAGTCCTCTAGGTATCTATCATGCTTTATGAAAAAAAAAAATCACCTTTAAGGATCCATGGAGATTTATTAAAAAATATAATGTAAGTACTCATTTAATGATTCATTCTCATTCTATTAAATGTTAGAATTATGGGATTAGTCTTAATTGATCCTCAATTTCATAATGAATTATTTAGCAAAGAGCCTAGCCAACTTAGCAAAATTTATTTTAGATACCTTAGTTGTTTATAAAAATAAAGAGGAAGAGTGAATAAAACCATGTATAGATTTTAATCTTGCTTGTAGCAAAAAGATTGGTGAATAAGCAAATTAAAGGTGCATTATTATGCATGATTACTTTATAGTGATCAATGCGCATATAAGGATCATAAGAGCCATTAGAAGTGTTAATAGTATGAAGTTTAATCAATTATAATGTAATAATCCAAAAGTTCAAAATAAATTTATTTGAAAAATAGAAAAATCTGATCCAACAAGCGGTGCTGGGCTGGCAAGCGCAGCGGTGCCGAGTCCTCTGCTCTATAGTAACTTTAGGGGTGGCATGCAGTGTAGCAGCGCTGGGCACTAAAATGATTTTTTTAAAGTTTTAAATATAAATATCCTTGTCATCCACCATTTATCCCCCTTATTTTATTGGTTTGGCCGAGAAGAAAAGAAAGGAAATGGATAGAAGGGAGGAGAGAGAGAGAGAGAGAGAGAGAGAGAGAGAGAGAGAGAGCTCTATGGGGATTTTTTGTCCATTGCTCATGTTATAAAAGTTATTTTGATAATTATAAGTGACTTCTACTCTGCTTTTATTTTCAATAATCAAAGTTTAGTATATTTTCACTCTCGTAAAATTGATAAAAATAGGATATCTCTCATTTTAGCAAACTTTCACAGTGTAACTTTTGATATAAGATAAAAATATGATATGTTAATTTCATTGATTACATATATATATATATTATGAATGATGTATATGCAGAATGATAATTATTATGAAATATATGATATGAAATGAGCGCAAGAATGGGCAAAATGAATGAACTAATGAGCTAAATAAGATAGATGAGATTGATACTTATATGATTGATAAGATAGACGACTGATGACAGAGATAAGATCGACTGATTAGTGGAAATAGATGATAGATGTGATAGATGGCTAAAAGATGGATAATTGATATGTGAATTATAAGAGATTGATATGAATGAATCCTCAAGATCAATATACCCTTATCTGAATATATGATGCATAATAAGAGTACTAATAGTACTAATATGTGATAAAAAAACTTGTAATGATTAATTGAAAGATATATGATAGATATGACAAATGATAAATATGGTAGATAAGTGATATGATTAAGTGACTGATGATATTGATTGAATGGTAGGCATGATGGACTGATCAAAATGATACAAGAACATGACTAGTACATGAATATGATAAGATAAATAAGATTGTGCAAGGGCATTTGATTAATGTGATTTATCGATATTATTTATATTAATTGTTTTATATTATTATAGTTAGATGATTGTTTCTAATTGATGCATTAATGACTTCAGGTATAGATATTGGTTACTTATTGGGCTTTCATACTCATTATATAGCTTTTGCATATTTTTAAGTAAGATAAGAATATTGTGAAGTGAGGCTCTAGATAGCGTGCTTGTTTTTCCATTATGCAGTTAATAGTTATTATTTTGTAGTCATTATGTGTAGTAGTGATGGACCATTGGCTTATATCAAGTTGAAAATAGTATATAATTAAATTCATTTATGTTTTTCAGCATTTATATTGTGTTGTTTAATTATATGAAGTTGAAAAGCTATGGTTGATGTTTATATGACCGAAAGATGCAATTCTTCCAAATTATATTATGGAGTATAAAAAAAAGGATTACGGGGCATGACATATAATGAGTTGATGAATAATAAAATTAATGAATGGTGATAAGTCATGGAAGGAAAATGAGGAGGATCAAATTCTTCTTTCTCAATGAATACTTATGTTAGCCCAAACATTAGAGTTCATCATGTAGAGTACCATTAATGACAATATAAAAGTGAGGCAATGATGAATTCATCAACATCACTAATTGATAATGGGTACGTCAAATTATTACTATTGAGAGAAGGTCATTATTAAGTTGAGGAGTAAAAACTTTAACATGAAAGATAAAAACTCTCATGCATATAAGCACTTTTACATTGATGACTCTTGATAGATAATTAGTTTATAGGATTATAATACCTTAAATTTTGATACATGATTAGTTTAGAGGATTATAATATATTACCTTATTGTGTTAAGATAAGCCATACTAGCAAGACTTGTGCAAGAGATAAAAATTTTAATTCCATATGGCTAGTTTTGTCCTTCAGAGATAAACCATAAGTTTCTTCACCAAGATGTTTAACTAATTGGGAGAAGGAGAAGTAAAATTCTAGCCTTGATGTTGGTAAAATAAGGTTGATTTTTTTATTAGTGGGATTTTGATTGAAATGGTCCAGTATTTCAAAGTTTCACTTATTTTTTTATGGTAAATAGGTACAAAACTTGTGGAACTCAAATGGTTGCTAATGTTTGATCAATTTTTATGAATATGTTGCCTTCCAGTAAGTAGAAAAAAAGTATTATGTGCAAAAAGTCATACTTATTTATAGGTAGTGATTTATTACCTTAACTTTGAAGAATGCCCTAAACACACAATCAAAATAATCCTAAGGCAAATGAACATATTATATTTGAAAACCACATAAAGAGAAAACCTATGGTGTTTGGCCCAATAGAAAAATGTCTACTAATAAGATCTTGATATATAATTAACAAACATTCCCCATAATTCAAGAAGGCTTCAATATGGAATAAAAGGACATACTATGGAAAAACTTCTCTACTATGATGTAGTAAGAAATTTGAAGGAATTGATTTGGATGGTGATGAATGATTTTTTTTTAAAAAAAAAGTTTTACACCTAAAAGGGTTTAGGTGGAATATATGATTGGAATCAATGCCTTATTAGAGAATCCAAGAACACAAATACATAGAATTTGAGAAAATCATGATGGATAAATGGTGAATAACATGATGGGTGAATCCAAGACTGATAGAGCTTCCTAGTTTAGCTTAAAGAAAGCAACCAAATATATATCTTGAAATCTCTATAGTTATTGAATCTTAGAATGTGTAAAATGAGAAAAATATTTTATATTTTTTGAAAGATTTATTTCTATTATTATCTAAAATTAGTTATGAATATATTATATTCTTAATAACAATAAATGCATTTGACACATCCATCATTAATAAAAAGTAATTGGATTATTAAGCTCACCAATTAACTCGGTCAAGATGGTTCCAATTAGTGCCCATCTAGCTAGTGGTTTTGTCATGATGGTCACTTTTCATGAAGTCTCTCATCAATGAACATAATATACCATTTTGAAGATGGATAATGAATTGTTGGCCTACACATGCTATAAAAACTCCATTAAATATAGATGAAGACAAATGAATAGCATGAAATCCATGATGAACATACACTATCATAATGTTGCTAACTTCGGCGAGCCACCAAAGGGCTCAATAATCAACCATTTCCAACTAAAAATACAAGGGTGGTGCAATTCATGAAAACGAGAAGAGGGTCATTATAGCTTTGTTTGCGATAGATTTATTAATATTATTTCCTAAAGCAGTACACATTTTTGCACTCGAAAACTATTTCTAAAAATAATAAGAAAGATATCTCAAACGAAGCCTTTAACCTCTCAAATTAGCAAGGTCCTATCCACCAAAGTAAGACCTAGCCGATTTAAACCCATAATGTTTTCAATTTCTAATAATTTTATCATCATTAGAATCGTTGTGATTAGATAATTATTTTGACTATAAATTTGTATAAAAATTTTTGTTCAATTTAATTCAGTCCTCTAAATATTTTAAAATGAAAACTTTTTACATTTGGATTTATGCTTTGTTAGAAGAATTCCTTATTCCTCAACAACAACAATAACAACATCATCAAGCCTTTATCCCACTACGTGGGGTCGGCTACATGAATCCTTTTCCTCCATTGTGTCATATTAAAAGTCAAATTCTCGTTTAAATCAAATAAAGAAAGGTCATTCCTAATATTTTCTAACCAAGTTTTTTTAGATCTACCTCTACATTTCTTAACATAAGTCAAATCTAATACCTGTACTCTCCTAACTGAGTCATTGGAAGGCCGCCGTTTTATGTGACTAAACCATCTAAGGAGACTCTCTCTAATCTTATCCTCTACTAGAGCTACTCCAACCTTTTCACGTATATGCTCATTTCATATCTTATCTCTAAGGGTAAAGCCACTCATCCACCTTAGCATCCTCATCATTGCCACACTTAACTTAGTATTATGCTTCTCTTTTAATGGCCAACATTCAGCACCATAAAGCATTGCAGGCCTCACTACCATCTTATAAAATTTTTCCTTAAGTTTGAGGGATACTTTTCTATCATATAACAAGCCCGATGCATTCCTCCACTTCAACCATCCTACTTGAATTATGTTGATAATATCCCCATCTATTTCACCATCATTCTGAACAATAGATCAAAGATATCTAAAACATGTACTCTTATTAATGACTTGATATCCCAAAGTCACAATCCCCTCACTATGTATATTACTACTAAAATTACACTCCATATATTCCGTTTTAGATCTACGCAAGCGAAAACCTTTAGACTCTAAGAATGACCTCCATAATTTAAGTTTACCTTCAACTCCATCTCTAGTCTTATCAACAAGAAGAATATCATCAGCAAAAAGCATACACCAAGGTACATCCTCTTTCAAATTAATGTCTAGTGAGAACATCCATGACTAAAGCAAAAAGATATGGGCTTAAGGCTAATCCTTTATGTAACCCAACCGAAATAGAAAAATACTTGGTCAAACCATCTTGTGTTTGAACACAAGTAATAGCTCCTGCATACATATCTTTAATGATTTGAATATAAGCATTATTGACTCTTTTCTTTTCAAGAGCTCTCCATAGCACTTCTCTTGGAACTTTATCATATACTTTTTCTAAATCAATAAATATCATATGTAGTTCCTCCTTATTTTCTCTATATTTCTCCACAAACCTCTTAATAAATGTATGGATTCCATAGTCGGCCTACCCGGCATGAATCCAAATTGATTTTGAGAAACATTAGTATCACGCTGCAACATATGCTCCATAACTCACTCCCATAGTTTTAAAGTATGACACATTAACTTAATACCTCTATAATTTACACAATCTTGTACATCACCTTTATTCTTAAAAATAGGAATTAACACACTCATTCTCCATTCATCTGACATCTTTTTAGTCTTCAAAATAATATTAAAAAGTTTAGTAAGCCAAGAAATTCCTTCATCTCCTAAGCATTTCCACACCTCTATTGGAATATCATCAAGTCCAACAACTTTTTCACCCTTCATTTTCTTTAAAGCCTCTCTAACTTCAATTTTACTAATACGCCGATAAAAATAGAAATCTTTATTTTCATTTAGGATGCTAATGTCACTATAGTCAATCTTATTTTCACAATCTTCATTAAAAAGTTTAGCAAAATATCTCATCCACCTTTATTGAATATCATCTTCTAAGAAAAGTATTTTTTGATCTTCATCCTTAATACACTTCACTTGAATTAAATCCTTACTACTATCTCTTTGTTTGGCTAAATTATACATATATCTTTCTCCCTCCTTAGTATCTAATCTATTATATAAATCACTAAAAACTAAGGTCTTTGCATTGCATATTGCTTTTTTAGAATCCTTATAAGCCACTTTATATCTTTCTCAATTATCAGAATTTTTAAAATTAAACCAATTTTTATAATAAATCTTCTTATTTTTAATATTTTCTTGCACATTTGGATTCCACCACCAACTATTTTGACTATTAAGAGATTTTTTCTTTGATACTCCAAACACATCTTTTGCAATATTCTTAATATCACTAACCATTTTTTTCCCACATAATATTAGCATCCTCATGCACAAATAAAATCTTAATATTTAAAATCTTACTCTCAAAAATATTATTATTAATATTATTTAAATGCCCCCATCTAATCCTAAAAAATCGTTTTACTTTATTTTTTATTTTCTGCCCCTTTATCTTAAAATCAGCTACCTCTCTACCAACATGTTCATTTAAATCTCCTCCAATAAAAACTTTTTCTTCAAGATGTATCTTTTGTATTAATTCTTCTAAATCATTCCAAATTTTTAATTTAGAACTCATATCCAAACCTACTTGAGGAGTATAAGCACTTATAATATTAACAATCTTATCATCAACAATAATCTTTAAAGCTATAATTCTATCTCCAATCCTATTAATTTTTATAATATTATCCTTCAAACTCTTATTTATAATAACACCTACACCATTTCTAGTATGACTCCTACGTGAATACCAATGTTTAAATCCTAAATTATCAATTTTCTTAGTCTTCTCTCCAACCCATTTAGTTTCTTGAATGCACAAAATATTTAACTTCCTATGAATCATAATATTTATTAATTCCATTAATTTTTCTGTAAGGGAACCTATATTCCAAGTTCCTATCATAATTTTAGTTTCATGGACTAGCTTCTTTGCCCACATCCATCCTTGATGTGGGAACCCTTACCTATTTAACAATGCACCCGGGCGCCGGTGCAGCGGCCCTTGCACACTTGTCACTTTATTCAGGCCATACAGCGCATCGCTTCCAGGGGATGCCCTAGCATTAACACAATTTCTTAAATGATTCATGTCATTATTATTCGATATGTTTTACGCTTGCTGTTGACTACCTAACGTAACCCTCCACTTTTCTCATCCAGGACTTCAGACCTGACAGCAGAAGTGTTAAGAATTCCTCATTCCTCATTAAGAAAAAAAAAAAATCCAATAGAGAGATCAAACTACCAGCATTTTTTTAGCTCAAATAATTATTCACTTCATCTTCATAAAAATGTAAAGAATTAAAAAATGATATCAAATATCTAATAATATATTATTATTTTCTTATAATATTAGGGAGACCGTCATAACTTCAGACATCAAAGAATAATATTACAAATTAAAATATTTTTTCGAAATATTACTAAGAGAATATTTCAAATAATCACATAATATTAAAATTAAAATAATAATAATAATCTGCTTCCCTTTCTGAAGAAAAATATTAACCACATATATTTAAAGCACAAATATTTATATTTTTATTAATTAGTATCGTGGAATAAGGTACAAGTAACACAACTAAAACCAAAAAAATAAAAAAAATATATATATTTCCCTAGTCAAAGAAGGCTATAGATTTTCGATGAATTTCATGGATTTTGTGATGCTTTGAAAAGTATTTATTAAATAAATAAATAAAATTTCTCAATAATCACAAGTATTTAATGGGCCTGTTCTCATGAGGAATTTAGAAGCTGTCATATTATCATTTCTCATTAAAAAAAATATTTTATTGCTGGAAAAAAAGATTAATTAAATTTAATTTATTGAATGAATTTGTGAGAGACAGGAAAACAAAATAAAATAAACAAAATTGCCCTCCAACAATGTAAAAGTCTTTTCTAGCGGCCGTTATAATGACGGTAGGCAATTGCTCACTCTCAAAATTAAATTTTTTTTATGATAAGGGTGTTATTTCAAAATTTTGCCTCATCTTAACATTTTTTCGCCCTAATAAGCAGTCTGTCAATTCTTCTCTCTCGTTCACATTGGCAATGATTATTGCAGCGCTGAAATCAACGGCGAATCATTAATCACATTGGTCGCAGTTGTGGCTCTGTTCGATAGCCCGCAGTTTGGGATGGACGGTCCAAATCTCGTCGGACAGCGAGCGGAACTGGAGGATCGAGATCTGCGATCAATCAGGACCCGATTTTCTCATCAACCGTGAACGAATGACAATCCAATGAACAAGCCCCGATTTTCTCATCCCATTCAATTGAATCATTTAAATAATTTAAATTAAGTTAATAAATCTATATAAAATATTAAATAAATTATTAAAATTAACAATTTAATTTATATTATATATAGTTAATGTTTTAATAAGAATTAAATTTCAATTTAAAAAATTTATGGAAAAAACATCAATTAAGCTTTTTCATATGATCCCGCCACTCCATATAAGTTTCTAGTTCATACAAACCGAAATATATAATATAAATTAGTAAAAATTTATATTAACTTAAATATGAATCAAATTTAAAACTAAAAGTAATTAAATTTAAAATTGCAGATAATATTATTTTTATGTAAGTTCTATTTATTTTAATCATAAATTTATATTATTACATTATTATTCTTCAATTTACATAATATTTAATTTTTTTAATATTTATTATATCATCAAAAAAAATTTGATAAAAATAAAAAAAATATATATTTATGAAAAAAAAAAATTTACATGCTCTCATATACTGTAACCATGTTCTGAAAAATGAAACATTATCCTATCACATTAATAAAACTAACCTTCACGGCAATATTTATATCAACATAAAAAATAGATAAAATTAAATAAATAACATATAATCATTTTCCACCCCATAATTTCGCTTTATTAATAAATTGACCTCTTCAGGCACACAGCCATTGCTCTGCTTGCTCTTCACTCCATAAATCTTTGGATAATGAATTGTCATTAGAAGAGTTTTATTTCTTAAAAATTTTGTTAATAGTAAAGACTGTAAAGTGATTTAGTAAAGACAAAAATATTTTATTGAAAAAGATTTTTTTTTTTTTTGTTTTTTTACTGTAAAATATTTGTGATGTCAAATCACTCACTTTCATATTAGCTCATATATACTATATTAGATTTTGCTTCAAACAAATGAAGCTGTTGCAGTATTTTATAAAATTATAGAATAGATTGTGGATAAGGGAAATAATTAAAAACAATTATTAATGAGTCTCACAATTTGATAGAGCTAGATTTAACTAAAATAGGATAATCCTAAGCACAAATACATGGAGAAGTTATACAATACAATAATAAGCTTTTATCCCACTATGTGGGGTCAGCTTTGCCGTGTAAACGAGTCGAGTTTTAGCACTATCAAGCTCAACTCGTCAATCCAAAAGTGAGTGCGAAATCAAGCTCGAGCTTGACTCGAGCTCGAGCTAGTCCCACTGTAAACGAGCTCGAGCCTGCTCGCGAGCCTCTGCAATAGTATGCGTCATGCTAGTTCGAGCGAGTCGTCCACCTCCGTGTTCGAGTGAGTCGTCCGCCTCTGTTTGCGTCGTCTGTCTCTGGCTCCGTCTGCATTTGCCTTCGTTCATGTTGTCTACCTCTGCCTCTGTCCGCCTTTGTAAACGAGCAAGTCGTCCGCCCTTGATTTCCTACCCGCGGAGCTCCACCTCCGTTCAATGTTATTCGAATTGAGCTCAATAAGTTGTCAATCTCGAAATTCTATTCAAGCTCGACTCCTGTGCGAGCTCGACTCGCGAGCTTGATAAACTTGACTAGTCAACCATGTTAACGAGTTGAGTCCGAGCTGGTTCGCGAGTCGGCTTGACTCAGTTACACCCTAGATCAACTACATGAATCTTTTTTCTTCATTATATCTTGTTAACAGTCAAATTTTCGTTTAAATTTGAATAAAGAAAGGTTATGTCTAATATTTTCTAGCTAAGTCTTTTTAGGTCTACCTCTATCTTTCTTAACATAAGTCAAATCTAATACATCTACTCTCTTAATCAGGCCATTGGAAGATTGCTGTTTTAAGTGACCAAATCATCTAAAATGACTCTCTCTAATCTTATCTTTCATTGGAGCTACTCCAACCTATTCATGTGTAAGCTCATTTTGTATCCTATCTCTAAAAGTAAAGACGCTCATCCACCTGTGTATCCTCATCTCTGCAACACTTAACTTAATATTATGATTCACTTTTAATGATTAACATTCTGCACCATAAAACATTGCAAGTCTTTAAAAGCATTACAGGTCCCAAAGAAGTTATTCAATCCAAATACTAAATTTGAAGGGTTAGCTGTCAATGGAGATGTCAAAAAAAATTTCTAAAGGAGACACAAATTAATTTTTTCAAATATTCCCTCACCTTTTTGTCCAGCATTGAGATATACATTGCTAGTTTAAAAAATTGCTGGATTTATTATTTTAAAAAGAGAAAATATAGGATGATAAAAACTATATAGGGGTGTCAATAAATGAACCGACATAAAATATCCAAGTTTAAGTTGACCCGCTTAATAAATAGATTAGGTTCGGATTGACATTTTTGACTCGTTTATTATACGGGTTGGGTTCAAGTCGATCCACAAACTCTCATCTGATTCTAAAATGACCCATTTAATATGTTTTTCTTTTTTTATTATATATATAATCTTCTTATTTTTTTTATTAAATATCATAAACTTTAAAGTTATTAAGTTTAATAAAATTAATCAAAATAATTTAATGAGCCAAATTCGAATCAGGTTGATTTTTAATAAAGTCAAAAGAGGTTGATTTTTAATAAAGTCAAAAGTGATCATTTATCCATTGATCTTTAAGTCAATTTTTAATAATAGTCATAGCAAAAAAAAAAATCTATTTTCTAAAATTTTTAATTTATCATGATAATATTTTGATTATAATATTATGGTATAATTTATTCCATATAAATGCTGAGCTACAAAGAGATGAATAAAAGGACAAAGGAAATTTAATATGCTTCTTTTTAATAAAGAATAAATAATAAAACATAAAATAAAAAAAGGATTTATTTTATTTTATTTTAGGGGGGAGGAGACATCTTTAACTTCCAATCAATCAAATAAATGCCAAAATATTTTGCTTTAAAACAATTAATACAATTATTTATATTATGAATAGGGTTGTAATAAATTCGTGTATAATATTATAGAATTTAAATAATTTTTTTATTGCGCAAGCTAAATTTTAGCCTGACCAAAGTTCTGACCGAATTTAATATAAATAATATTTCTCATATTTAATCAAGTCTACCTTAGCTAAATGCATGATGTTAATGATTTATCAAATTTTAAAAAAAAATAATTTATCTAACTTTAATCAAAATATAAATTTAATATTTTAATCTTAATTTCCATTTTATATTTATTTAATATTTGATTTTCATATGTTGATAAGAAGCAAAATTGGATTGTTAATTCATGTCTAATTATTTGCTAAATATTTATCATGTGCATACTTCTACTAATATAAATTGTAGTACTTTTCAGTAATTAAAGAAGATAATAATATAATATAATTTATATAAAATGTAGCGGTCTGTTTGGTCATTCTCTATTGAGGAGAGTAGAGACTAAAAAGTTTATTATAAATATTGGTGTAAATTTCAAGAGCCAAATTGGTATCGACGACATGGCAGTGGTTAAATAAGATGGAAGATATGTTCTCTGAAGCAGCAACAAAAAAAAAAAAACTAATACAGCACATGCAAGGCAAGAAGATATTGAGCTGAAAAACGATCTAAAGCATCAAAAATATGATGGTTCATCAACTGCTGTGATATATGCAGCTGTTACGGATCATAAAATACCATTTCAATACAATCAATATAAATGACATCTTCCTGTACCAGCACACATTGAACATTCATCCGCTTTACCAGCAACATGGCTGAGGCAATGCTTAATCCGATCATTCATCACATCCTAGACAGAATATTGACATATTTAGATTTAGAATGTTTATATATTAGAAAGAATAATGCAACATAAATATAACAATTTTGGAAAATTAAAATTTGACTCTTAACATAGAAAAATTAATCTATGTGGACGCCGAACGCCGTCCGGAGACCAACCAAAATGCGTCACGTCACCCTATACTTGATACTATTCGGTACCACGGCTTGGTACTGCTGGTGTGGCGCATTCTGATTGATCTCCTAACGGCGTTCTGCATCTGATCTCCACAGAATAATTTCTCCTTAAATAACACAATGGAGAAAAATTATTCCTATAACCGATCCCAAGTAGTGGGATAAATGTTTAATGTTGTTGTTGTTGTTTGGAAAATCAATTTGATTTTATACCATGAATATTTAATTTGGAAGTGATTCTAAGATAATTAATTGAGAAGTATAGAGAACCAAAAATATGTTACATGAAATAAATGGGACTTGCTCGATAATTTTGTAGAAATATTTCAAGTGAAATAAAACAAGAGAGGCTAACATGAAACATGTATTTAAAGATATATATCGACCATATGACAGATACAACTATAATATCAAGCCTTTATCCCACCACGTGGTGTTCGACCATATGCAAATATTGAGATAAATTACATAATCAATTTCAAAGTAAATAATAAAAAAGTTTCTAGTGCATATGAACATCATGCAAGATTTACACTACTTAATTCATTAAAGGTATGAGAAGAGACTTCAGGAAAGAACTAAAGCAATACTTCATCAAAAACATTATCTAAGGATTTATCTAGATCATTCTGTATTTAGGCAGTGCACCGAGTATTTTCTATTGAAGTTGTTGCAATGCTTCAATTCTTAGGAAAAATTTCGTAACATATCATTCAAACTATTGAAAATAAACCGATGCGCTAATATCATATACACAGTTGAAGCATGCTTTTACTGAAAAAAAAAATTTAGTTCATGAATATTCTCTTACGAATATATTAAATGCAAAATATGATATGAAGATGTTGATGAACCTGAATCTAGAATAGATGTTGATGAAGCTGAATCTGAGGCTTCGTTTAGGGCGGTTTTCTTACTACTTCTTAAAGCAACTTTCTAACATAAAAAATAAAATGTTTGCACTAAAAAGCTGTTTTATAAAGCAGTAAAAAAGCCATCTCAAACAAAGCCTGAATCTACAATGGATCATGTTTGTGAATCTGAACCAACAATTGATCAAAAGTCAAAATTGAAATTTCAAAGTAAAATTAGAGCATGAGATCATATATGAACCAAAATTTCTAATGAAAACTAAAGCTGTGTAGAGATTTAAAATTGAACCAATTATGCCTATTAAAGTTGATGAATTAAATGAGCAATATTAAAATGAAATTATTGATGAATTATCTAATGACATAATTCCTATGATTGAATGATCATACTGATGTTGACTTTGGTTTTGGTTCTTGTTTTATTTACACATAACTTAAAAGAATGATCCTTATGATGAGGACTAAGTGGTATCAATGTTACAAGAAATTTATTAATAGTAATTATCTTAAAAGAAATTTGACATATAAAAACTTCATCAATCTGGTCAATTCCAAGAGTGCATGATTCATCAAAATTCATTCAACCATTTGGGGGTATTTTTTGTTTTTTTAAATCTTGATCGTCAACATGGATACATCATAATTGTATGGTTTGTCTATTTGCAATTTCATTTCCTACGATTTAATTATAGCACATTACTAATATTATTAAGACATGAAAGTCTTTATAATTTATTGGAATAAATGATCAAAAAGGACTTTAGACTTCTTAGATAGTCCATTTTAGTCAGACTACTTCACATGTTTAGTTTAGTCTGAACTAAAATGGATACCAAATCTAAAGCAGTTTAGCCCTCCCATCAACTTTTTCCATTCTTTTGACGAAAATTCATAGAAAGAAAGTTTTCATAACATTTTAACCTTTTTAGGATTAATCTCACTGCTTAATACTAGCTCAAATTAGTGTGATTGACAATTAAAAGTTCAAAATAATCTCATGAAAGCTTCCCTCCGCTGATTTTTCTCCAAGAAAATGCAAATTTGATGGGACCAAATTGATTCAGATTTGATGAATTGAGCGATTAAATTGAGCACTTGAGAAAGTCTATATGACTAAAATGGCCACACCTACAAGTTTAGGAATCATTTGTCATTACTCCATTTTATTACTTACTTCACACATTTAAATAATTGTTTGCATAATATAAATGATTTCCATGAGAATATTTATAAAAAATTGACTACTAATCGGACAATTAAAAGATCTCTACTAATATGTATAGAAGGTACATAACTAGTCTGGTGATAAAGTCATGGTGCATACAATGGCATCCATAAAAAAAATATTTACGTAAATGATTGCAGAGGGACTATTTAAAATTTTACAATCCATCAATGCCTACAAATTGAAAATTTGAGAAAACTCTAGTATAAATCTACTTTTCAATGAGCCTAGTTCGACTTTATTTCATGAACCTATTATAAATTTCTTGGATTTTGCTCTATTTCTAACTCTTTACTTATAACTCCACATTCAATCCTCAATCAGATGCTTCTATATAGTTTATTCGTAAGATTATTCTCAATGACAAATATGATATCCAATAATAGCTAGTGCATTAGCATGACAAATTTTATTTTGTTGATTCGAAAATTACTTCGCAAGATGCACAAAATTTATGTTTCGAGTTATTTATACATATCAAAAGTTCATTTTATCTGAATCTAATTTTTTCAAGCAAGGCAAATTGATACAAAATTGTAGGCAGTGGAACTTTGGCAACATCTATTTGTCCACACGTTGATTCATGCTTTAAAGCTATGGTTTCCTATCTTTAGCAGTGGAATTTAGACTTATTATGTACTTCAGTTTGGGTGATGGAAATTTAGAAATATCTAATTCGTCTTATCTCCTTGGAATAATTTATACATCGTTGTTAGCTTTCTCAAAGTGGGTAGGTCCATGTTCTGGCTCATGATTTCCAAGATTTGCCATAGGTTACGATGAGTTTTTTGGTCCAGTGGATTTCTATAATTGCATACAGGGCTGGGTTTACATTTGGCAAATTTGTGTGTACATTTAAATGTTAAATAGTTTCTTATCTCTCGGAATTAATTTAAACATAAATTAAGATTGATATAGTGCCAGCCTTATATAAAAATTGACATTATTAATAGTTAATAACTAGTTGATCAGGTGCAGTTAGTATGAAATTTTTACAACAACAACAACATCAAGCCCTTGTCCCACTACGTGGGGTCAGTGATGAGGACATCGACAGACGCTACCGACATGTTTATCGCCGACGAAACCGCAGATCGAAGGCCACGATTCAGCGCCTCTACTTTTGATGTCATATTGTATTTTTAGTTTATTTTATTTTATTTGCGGTCTTTCCATTTCTACCCCTGTGGGGAGTTACTTTATTATTGTAGCCCAGAGGACAATTTCATACTTTCTCTTTTTATGAGCTGAGACCTATATATAGTGGTCTCATATGTTGTATTAAGGTTAATGAATATAATGAATGAAATTTGTTTTAGTTATCTTGTCTTCTTCTTCTTCTTGTGGAGAGCTAGAGAGGAGAACGAGAGCCCAAGGTGAGGGCGAAACGCAATACCCACCAGTCATTGAAAGAGTCCGTGACTTGTGGCCTATCCCCATCATCCGATTCCCTTCCGTTTCCCCAACCCGCTGGCCCTAGCCTCCCTCTTGACCGCCGGCCATCCCACCACCACCATCCGACAGTGAGACTCTCAACCACCGGCCTCATCCCCCATTCCCCACGTATTCCAATTTTGAAAATTCAAAATTTGAATTTCACAAACTTTCCAATTTTGGAATTTCCTAATTAGGATTTTTTTTTTTTTAACATTCGAAGTATGATGAAATTCAAATTCAAACGGATTTCATTTTAACCTTTCCTAAACCTCATGTGCCAATTTGGAAACTAATTACTTGCTCCCACACCAAATCCCTCCCTCTTGAAGCCGCCGGCCACCATGGATGGGCCCTCATTCATGCCACCAATTAAGGCATTGATTACCCCATTAATTTGAAATCAATTTCAAATTAATCCTCCCCTAATTTCGTTCAAAACCTGAATTAAATTTCAGATTTTGAAATCACCCTCTCCCTCTCTCTCTCTTGAGCCGCCGACCTCCTCTTTAATGGGCCACATTAATGCCCATTAATTGCTCCTTAATTCTATTGATAATTTGAAATCAATTTCAAATTTGCTTCCCTCTAATTTACTCAAATCCTGAAATTAATTTCAGACTTGTTTAACTCTCCTCGTCCCCTCTCCTAACCCAATTTTCCTCATCCCATCCACCCATCCCCTCCTCTGTTTTGGCCGACCACCTCCTCACTCCCTCTCTTGGGAAATTACAGCAAGAAGAGGAGAAGACGACACCTCTCTCTCCGATTCTCTTCAATGTTGAATGGCGGATCCCGAGTTTGAATGGGGTCTTGTGTTCAACGCCGACGGAAGCATCAACATCTTAAAATCTCCGTGCTTTGACGTAGGATTTGAAGACGACGCCACAGTTGAAGAATACTTGGATCGAGTCGTCCCGATTCTTGTGAGCATCATCGACTGACGGTTCTCAAGCTACGATTGAAGCCTCGTAAGCCACCCACTACATCCATCCATGCCGGCTACCTCTCCACCAACAAAGTTCTTCGGCGCCATCTTTGTAGTGGTAATATCTCTCATTATTTGGCTCTTCTTTCTCCGCTAAAAGCCTACTAATAAGTGAGTGAGACGGTCCTCGTGGTGAAATTCTCATTGTTAAATGTTGGACTTTTGTTAATTGTACTTTGCATTTAAATCTCCTGGAACTTTGAAAGAATTGTCTTGGTTAATTTCAATTACATTTCTTTGAACCTAATAAAGTTAAAATTTTCAAATTCCTAACTCACTTTTATGTGCTAGCGTTAAATTTAAAGGAGCAAAATTTTAATCTTTTCTCTCTCTAATTTCTTGAAGTAACTCCTAGTGGTTTTCACATCATTTGTATTTCACATCAGTCGGCTACATGAATCCTTTTTCGCCATTGTGTCTGGTTAAAAGTCAAATTTTCATTTAAATCTAATAAAGAAAGATCATTCTAATATTTTCTAACCAAGTCTTTTTAGGTTTACCTCTACCTTTCTTAACATAAGTCAAATCTAATACCTCAACTTTCCTAACCGGGTCATCGGAAGGCCTACGTTTAATATGACCAAACCATCTAAGAAAACTTTCTCTAATCTTATCTTCCACTGGAGCTACTCCAACCTTTTCACGTATATGCTCATTTCGTATCCTATCTCTAAGGGTCAAGCCACTAATCCACCTAAGCATCCTCATCTCTGCAACACTTAACTTAGTATTATGCTTCTCTTCTAATGGCCAACATTCGGCACCATAAAGCATTGCAGGTCTCACCACCATCTTATAGAATTTTCCCTTAAGTTTGAGGGGGACTTTTCTATCGCACAAGAAGCCCAATACATTCCTCCACTTCAACCATCCAACTTGAATTCTGCTGCTAATATCCCCATCAATTTCACCATCACTCTGAACAATAGATCCAAGATATCTAAAACGTGTACTCTTATTAATGTTAATATTAGCTTGAATAAAATTTCTCTTTTTTTAGTTTATAAATTTGTGTGAACAAATCAGATATATGATTCTTTTGAGTGCACACTATATTTGATTACTTGATTCCATAAGAAAACATCTCCTTGTACAAGCATGAGGTATGATTTTTCTTTACTTCCGATAAGTTCGATCATTAACTATCTTCAATATAATATGCTATTGGCTAGATTCGTGTTCTTGATTTTGGTAAGAAAATAATACATGTGAAATTAGATTTTAATTTACTTGTAGATTTAATTTGCTTGCTACTTCTTATTAAAATTCTTAGATATTTACTACCATTTCATTATCAAATGGGCTTAAAGTCTATTATTTTATAGTTTCATTTAAAGAAAGTTGTAGGTTTATTTGATCACTTATAATCTATGAATTTCCAATCTTTCTTTGTATGAAAGCATACTCTGCATCACACTAATTGACTTGGGAAACTCTAGTCCTAATCCTAAGTTATCTGTTAGGTTAGTTTCTGAACCGACCCAGCCGGCCCCACATGGGCCGGCCTTAGTCTTAGGAGAAATTATTAGGTGCGGAGTGCGGATGGGAGAACAATCCGCACAAACACTGGGTACCGAGCAGTACCCAGCGGTACCGAGTGCGGGTAGCGAGCTGGGTACCCACCAATGAGGTGACGTGGCGCATTCTTATTGGTCTCCGGACGCCCTCCGCACTCCGCACCTAATAATTTCTCTAGTCTTAGGGAGGCAGGTCAAACCACCTCCCATGTTGCCGCCCAAGCAATAGGGGGCCCACGCCCTATTTGATTGCCATCCATTAATAGTAAGGTCCACTATTTAAATTAATCTATTTTTGGCAATGGGGGTGGGCGGCTAAGGCTAAGGCTAAGGCTATAAATAGGCATAAGAGGGAAGGAGTAGGGCATGCTTTGGATTATTGTTCTCTTGTAGTAGGGGTGTCAATATTTGACCAGACCCGAAAACCCGACCTGGACCCGACCCAGAAAATCCGGGTTGGACCCGACCCGTTTGATAAACGGGTCGGGTTCGGGTTCGCAGATTTGACCCGTTCGATAAACAAGTTGGGTTCGGGTTGACCCGGCGGGTTGACGGGTCAACCCGGCAACCCGTTTATTTTAAAAAATTTTGAATTTCCCACCGCCTGACTGCCCCCACCTACTTGCTCGCTGCCCCCGGCCCCCCGCCAGCGCTGCCCGCCTGACCTGCGTGCCCCGCTCACCCGCTGCACCGTGTGCCAAACCCGCTGCCTCTGTCGCGCTGCCGTCGTCGCCGCTCAGCCGCTGGCCTGCTGCCGCGTGCCGAACCCTCGAGAGCGTCGCCTCTGCCGCGGCCGAACCCTCGCGGCCTCGTCGCGTACCGCGCGGCCGAACCCTCGCCTGTCGCCACTGCCGTGTCGCAGGTCGGGTCGGGTCAACCCGGCCAAGTCGGGTCCGGGTTAAAATGTCTGACCCGTTTGCAAAAAACGGGTCGGGTTCGGGTTGACCCGTTTAGATCCGGGTCAGGTCGAGTTCGACCTGAACCCGACGGGTTGACCCGAATTGACACCCCTATCTTGTAGTTTCTTGGAGATCTTGGGCTCTAGATTCATCATCTAGATATTAGGAGAGAACAATCCTCCTCTCGAATTGAGGATCACTTGTATCTTTACTTTGTGCATCTTTGATTTGAGTTCAATAAAATCATTTACTGTTTTCAGATTACTGCCCTCGCATTCTTGAATACTTCTCGTTGTTTCACCGATTATTGTTAGGATTACTTGCGAACTCAAGTAATTCCCTTTGGGTTTACTTGCGAACTCTAGTATTTCCTATCATTATCCTACATCACACAAGAGTTTAATGTGATTACAGTATATCATAGAATCTTAAAGATGAATTATATAAAATAAGGCTTAGGCCACTGTTGTTGAATGAATCCGAATAGCTATATAAAAGTCATTTTTTAGTGTGGAAGAAAAAAGAATTCTAAAAGGAATGCGTAACGAAGCTAGAAAAGATAAACTAAAGAATGCTTATATTAGAGAAAATATTAGAGTGACAATTTTTGAAGATAATGTAATTGCAAATAAACTAATGTAATTTGGACATCAATGAAAGGTGAAGAATGCATCCGTTGGAGGAGTTGATAAAATTAGTATCATGGAATTATGGATAAAAAGGCATATACATGAGGTTATATGGATAAAATTTATTTAAAATACTTTGAAAATAGTAAATTTAGCATCTCATAGTGCACTAAATAGGAATGAATGGGAACTGTGAATCCATAATGCTGACCCAAAATAGTTGGCTAAGGCTAATGATGATAACGATCAAACTCAAACAATGGTTTAGGAGAACCCACAATAAAGTGAAAGGTTCACTTTATAAAAAAAACAGAATCGTGCCATTTTATTTTAAAATTATAGATCTAGTTGATGATGTATATACACTTGTGTTAAGAACTAACATTAATCAAAGCCTAGTGATATGAAGATGGATGCGTTACCTTCATCAATATATGGAGGACAGAAATTTGAATTATGAATATAGTTTTTGGAATAAAGTGAATAGCACATGAAAATCCCAAACACCACTTTGGAAAGAGTACATGAAATTATCTTTCCTTTAATTGCCTAACAAAGTGTCAAAAACACCGCTTATCACACTTTCTTTCCATCATGGAATAGTGCTACTGCAGATACAAAATGCGTTTAAGAAAATTCTAATTAAATTTAAGAAAAAAAAACTAACCATATATTGTCCCATCGATGGACATAAACAAGTCAAGTAGAATTAAACAGTCTCGTAAAACTCACTTATTTGTTGTTTTATGAAAATTAAACAAATCTTCAACAAGACCAGAGTTTCAAGATCTTGGATAACTTCATTAACTTTTTTTTAAAAACTAGCTAATATCAAATCTTAACTCAAACTTGATTAAATTTATATATTAAGAGAACAATTTAGACATAATCTCACTCTAGAATAAAAATATATCCATAGTTATTAATAAGAGCTGGTGGAAGATATTTACTGCTTTTTTTAATTTTCTTCAAAATTCAATACTAATGATAAAAGAAAGAATTAAATTAAACTATCTTTCGATTCAATTTGCTATAAAATAGATTATTTAAGTGATACCGCTACCAATATACCCTACTGCAAGTGCATAGAATGAAACAAATTGGATAAGAGAATGAACCCAATCATAAAAAAACTGCAATGCAACGCAGAGCAAGCTTTTTATCAAGCACTTATTGAGCTGCCTGTAGAACAATATATGAACATACTCACAAAAACCAACAAAAAAATGAACTATGTCCAAGCATATTAATTCATTAAATCATGTTAAAGTTTATTCAATCAACTAAACGAACACAATCAAGCCAAACAAAGGTGAGTATCAAGCTAGTTTTATTACACCCGTAGGCCCATCCCACTTTACTTTACAAAATGAACTTGCTAATTACATCCAACAAGGGTTCTCTGAAACGCAAAAGGTTGAGCCCTTTGGGAGATGGCTAGGTGTATTGGTTGAGTGCTTTTTTTTGGAACAGGGATTTAATTTTAGAATATTTAGACATTCAGCCTACTTTGTCAGAAATTAATAATGATAACATAACCATATTGAACTACATGCACCTGACGTAGTAAATGAAGAAGAGAAGGAAGGATGCAATTTAATCATACCACCATGAGTTCATGCAAGCCAAGCGGTGCAGTAATTATATAGGATATGCCAGAGTGCTCTCCAGCTGCCTCGGCTACTAATGCAGGGATGTCCTGGATTCAGCAATGCAATGATGAAATATTGCAGTGTTCTTTATTTCATACTTCTATTTTAGATTGTAACATTTCAAAAGAAAGTACAAACTAGTTTAAGAGTATACCTTATACCAATGTTTCCCTGGCAAAAGAAAAAATGGGCTGACAATAATATGGTTTGCTCCTTGCTGCACGCATCGTCTGAATGCATCTTTAATCGCTGGATCTGCCAACTCCTGTAATTCAAGAATTTTGTTGTTATAGTCATGTTTTGTTTCATTAAGCTTGATTTTTATTTTTCTGCTCAACAGACAGTAAAGCAATAAGCATTCCTGCGCATGGAAAGCTCTAGACAGAACAAGCCTACAAATTAATTCCACATGCGATGCAGATAATATATCAAGTGTTGAAGACTGAAGGGGTCCCATAGCGTGGGATCCACTTCACCTCCTTCCTGCATCCTCCCAACCCAAATTCCCACCCTAGGTAAAAAAGCTGGGTTCTACTAAGCAACTAATCATATTAATGATGTATCGAGCACACTGAGTGATTAGCTTAGTTATTGAATCTTCTCCCTCTTAACCCTTAGATTGCAATCCATGTGCTCTTTTCCCTTCCCCTAGCCATCATCCCTCATTTTGGATTATATATTTATTTTGGGTAAAATGCATTAACTTTTTATATATATATAAATATCCTTTCGAGGAGGTTATAAAAATCACCAATCTATATATAGAAAGCAAGCAATAATAATCAAAGTAATTTTTTTATATTTTTATTTCCCTGCATGGTACTAGGCAAGGTTAGTGTTTTATTCTTCCAACCTTTGTTTTCTTTTTCTCCTCTTTTCTTATCAAAATTATTCCTTTTTCTTCTCCTTTCTTAACGGAATTCTTCCTTATTATCATTATATCTCTTATGTTAATTCATTCTAATATTTAGGGACCCTAAAAAATCCTCAACATTTTTGGAGCTACTAAATTTGTCACTTTTATTGATGATTGCGCTTGAATAATATAGGCATGTTTTATAAAATAAAAATCTCATGTCAATATTATCCTTCTCACTTTCACTACCATGATAAAAAATCAATTGAATACCCATATCAAATATTTCAAACAGATAATACTCGTAATTAGTTCAATCACACATTATCTTTTCTCATAAAAAAGACATCATTTATCAATCCTTATATCCTGACCTATTGGGATGGTAGAAAGAAAAAATCATCGTCTTCAAGAAGTCGTCGAGACTCTTTATTTCGAAATTCATGTACCAAAAAGATATCAGGGAGAAGTTGTTCTAACTGCTACTTACCAAATCAATAGAATATCAATAAAAGTGATTGAACATAAAAGTCCTTTAAACTATTTGGCAGAATTTCTTCACACAAAGTACTTCCTTTCTAAAATTTCTCAAAAAATATTTTGATGAATTGCATATGTCCATATCCACAAATAGCATGAGACTAAACTTGATACAAGAGCCTCAAATGTATTTTTATCCATTCAAAAAGGTGCAAGAATTATTACCATAAGATAAAATTCCTTACCACAAAGGATGTTATTTTTTATGAAAAATATATATGTATATATATACATTTTTTCAATCAAACTCATCTTTAGAGAAAAACTATCAATTGAAAGATTAGCTTGATAAAACCTATTTCATCATGATATTCCTACAACATCAATCTCGATAATCTAAGCATTGTACCTCCTTAGGTAGCTCTACACAAGAAGGATAGGCACAATCAGACCCTCCGACAAACTCAAGACTCGAAACTGTTAATAGATAACAATGATTAACGCATGACTGCTTATTTCTATTTCATCTCCCAATACACATCCTTTTACAATTTTTCCCCATCACATAAGGCCCTCTAACAAATATCAACTCCACTTACATTCCAATATCATAAACCCTATTTGAGACACTTAACATTAGAAATTGGAATAATGTTATGAAAGAAGACAAATGCCTTCGAAAAAAATTACACTTTGAGAAATTCTTGAACTACTGAAAGGAAAAAAAAAAGTTAGATGCAAGTAGATTTCTTCAAAATATAAAACAAATGAGAGTCTGTAATTGTGCAAGACAAGATTAGCGCTCAATCTTATGGAATTGACTACCAAGAAATATTTGCCCCTATTGTAAAAATGAATATTGTTCGCATAATGATTTCTCTAACGGCTAATCTTTTGTTGGTTTATGCAATAATATTATGTAAAGAATACTTTCTTACATGAAACTGAAAAAGGCCATATGAATCTTCCACCAGGGATCAATAGCTCATTTGTAGAGGGAAAGTGTGCAAATTGAAAATGGCTCTATATCGACTTAAACAGTCCCTAAGAGTATAGTTTGGCCGATTTAAAAAAAGCATATTTGAAACTAGATACAAACAAAGCCAAAGAGAATACATTTTTTAAAAAAACAGTTCACTGATGATAATATCTCAATTATTAGTGTATATGTTGATGATATATCTACAAAAACTAATGAGAATAACAAAAAGAAGTGCCTCGAAAGAAAATTTGCTAAAGAATTTATGATAAAAAGTTGGGCAAACAAAAATAGTTAATGAATATAGAAGTAGCTTTCAACAAAAATATATTATGGACCTACAGAAAGAGACAAAAATGATTGATTGCAAACCTTGTGAAACCCCAATTGAGCCAACTTAAGAATTAAACGCAAATAAAAGAGCGGAAGCAGATATGGGATATTATCAAAGATTTGTTGAAAAACTAATTTCTAACCCTACCCGTACAGACATTGCTTTTTTAGTAAATCTCATTAGTAAATTCTGTCAAATAAATGAGAAGAAATATCCTGACATTCCTTAGCACATACTTCAGTTACATCAACGGAAATAAGGAATGACATGATGGAGTTGAACAAGCAAACCCCCCCGGAGACTATGTTAAGAACGTTTATCATGTATTTATGTTCAAATTTACTTTTTCAACTTAACAACTTCAAAACCCCTCGGTTGATTCAAAGAATAGCAAATAATCCAGATATTTTTTTGTCAATAAACTAGGCTAGTTTAATTAGGGAGTTTTTAGTTGGAGAGTTTAATAAGGCATCCTCCAAGATTTCAAATAAGAAGCCAGTAGGTTACATCAACGGTTTTGTACCTCTGCTAATTGTGAGTGCTAAGTGGTAACTGCTAAATTCATTCAAAATTTTATTGGCTCAATGTGAGTGCTAAAATTTTCTTTCATCTTATGCAGATTTGGTTCCTGGAGCACACTCCTATTCATGCTCCTATGTATGCTGACAAAAGGCCCCGTTTTCTTCGATAGGCCGATGATATTGTTTATACTACAGAGGTGATCACTAACTTATTTGCTAATATAAGGAAAAGTCAGATTTGTAATGTCCTGCATGCAGTTTCCCAGGAAGAAATAGATATGGTTAATGTCGAGAAATATCCACCAGACTGCCCTACATCCCCTGATTCCCCTAATGACATATCCACCCATCAAAACAACCCCCCCAATCTCCCCATCATACCCCACCTCCTCAGCAAGACCCCCACCAATCTCCTCAGCAACCACATTTAAGTTTTTCTGCTAAAGCACTTCAGTCTCTACAAGAAACAATAATGAAATCCTGCCAAGAAACATGCACAAAACTTTTTCAAGAATTTGAAGACAGGCTGAGTACAAAGTTTGAAGATCTTACTGAGAGAGTTGGAGTTTTGAGGTCAAGCTCAATAATTACATTGATCAGAGCAGAGTAGTTCCTCAAAAAAGATCTGTTAGCTACTCTTCATCTTCCAATAAGAGACAGAGATCAGATATCCCACCCCACAGCCCCAATGAATCAAATGAGCCAATCTCACCAAAAGATCCAATCCCACCAAAAGATCCAATCCCAACAAATGAGCCAGTCCCAGCAGAAATGCAACTTATTCCATATACAAATCCAAATGAACCAATACCAGTAGATAACATTCAAATAAAACCTGTAACTTATGTTTATGCAGCTGAGATAGAAAATTACAAAGGTCTGATGTGTTTGACTTCTGAGAAGAGAAATTTTGTGCTAGAATGTTTGAAAAAGTTCTCTAAACGATAAAAAATTGCAACTTTATTTTTGTTTGAAGATTTGTATGCGTATGATATGCGTGTGGTATGCGTATGATATGCGTGGGTTATGCTTATGATATGCGTGTTGTATGCGTATGATATGCGTGTTATGAGTATGATATGCGTGGGTTATGCTTATGAAATGCATATTTAATATTTTTTTTTTTTTGCAGGGGCGATAGTATCGTGTTTGTTATTAACATTCTTATTTCCAGATCTGAGATTGATGAGTTATTAAGCGACAGTTATTTAGGCAATGAACATGTAGATATTTTTGTCTATCTCTTAGATGAGAAGTGTAACCTTATGCTAGGCAAGTACCATAAATTTCTATACATCTCTCCAATCTATTGGGTTAGTAACTTAGCATTCAATTTATCAGTTTAACTATTGGATTAGTAACTTTGTATCCATTCTTAGTTCTTACATTTACTCACTTGCACTTTCAAACTAACAAAGGAAGGGAGAAATTGTCCAAATTGCAAATCGACCATATAACCGAGCATTCTGTTACTTCAAACAACATTTTATTACAACCAATCATTGATTCCAATCACATTACCCTTCTAGTTGGTTTGCTGAAAGAACAAAAGTGGAAATTTTATGACTCATTAGACCACCGCGTTGTGGGCTCCGAAAATTCGGCCCCGGCCTCCCCGCCGCGCGATTTCTGATTTTGCTTTTTGTATCGGCGAGGGGAGTTTTAACGGAATAAGTTCCGAGGTAAATTTTGGAAGGCAGATGGGTTTGTAGATAAGACACTACCCAGAGATTTCGCCCTCATTTTGTGAGGACTTTATGATCTGAGTTCTGGTTTCCTATAGGCGCAAGCCCCTATAGTTAATTACCCCTCTCGATCACGAGAGAGAACTTTCGATTAAGGCTAGTCGTCGATCAGATACGTAATAAATACATAGTATCTGGCATATAGTAGCAGCAATACATATGGATTGGAAAGATTTGGAATTTGGGTTGGATTTGAGAAATGTTTGGAAAGTTTGATATTTAAAATAGAAATTTCACCATCTTGCACTTAAAGCGGATGGTGGGGGAATGGATGATAGACCCGATCAAGATCCCATGGTTCCGTCATCCCGGGCCATCGTGGTCCCTGGTCTACTTAGTCAGAGGAGGTAGTCGACCCAACCTGACAGAAGGATCCTTGTCGGCAACCATGGGTTGCTTCGTCCAAGGGTACCTTGTAGACCGGGGTGGGTATTTGCCTAAGGGGACAAAATTAAATCCACCTTAGCTGACAGAGGGCTTTGTGCCATATCGATCATATCCTATTGATTCATATCTCAAGGATTTAACGCCATTAAGGAGCGTATTGGCTCTGGCCATAACCGCTATCTGTGGTGCCATTTGGCGGCAAAACCACTCGGTTCAGAGGGCCCCGGGTCATAACCGTTTACCTGCAATGCCATTTGGCGGCGAAACTGCCGGTTAGAGGACACGTACCACGTCCTTACTGGCAAAAGATTGTTTGAGAATGGATCCTAGTGATATTTTCGACTAGGCATTTGGCTCTTTGTGAGCTAGAGTTTATTTGAATTTGTCCACCTCGGCAAACTATTGCGGAAGGCGGATGGATTTTGCTTTAACTGCGTTGATGGATTTATTTCAATTTTAAATATTTTTGGGATTTTTGGGATTTTTGTGTAGTTTTTTGGGTTTTTGGGATTTTGTGAAGTTTTTTGGATTTTTCTGGGATTTTGGGTGGAGCTTGGAAGATATTTGGAATGGACTTTTGGGAGACGATTGAAAATATTTGGGAACCCCTCCGGTTGAGATCTGCATTCAACACGGCCATCATCGGGGTGTTTGGGGGTCATTTCTATTTATGGATTAAACCTTGTCAACTCTGTCGGGCTGTTGGCAGAGGATCGGGTTTTGTAGGCTTTATGCCTTTGAAAGTGAATTCTTTTGATTTTAGGCTTTGAAGACCTAATATAAATGTATTAAAACAAATATTCTGGTCGCCATAGCCATATATTTGTTTAATGGTTCGAACCCTGTCGACTTCTATTGACCCATATAGAAGGATCAGTTTCGAACCTGAATTCACTTGTAAACCCGCGCAGCATCCCTAGACGTCACGTGTGTACCAATAACACGCTCGCCGGGGCCCATGCGGGTATTTGATTATATTTTTCCCCTTAGTGTACCTATGTGTATACAAACTACGGTGCACGTGCGGGGGTATTCTTGGAATAGACGCCTTCTGTCTGCTTGTACGAATGTTGCAGATCCGGTGGCGTTGCATTGTAGATTGTAGACGCCTTCTGTCTGCTTGTATCAGTGTTGCAGATCCGGTGGCGTTGCATTGTAGATCATAGACGCCTTCTGTCTGCTTGTGTTAGTGTTGCAGATCCGGTGGCGTTGCATTGTAGATCATAGACACCTTCTGTCTGCTTGTGTTAGTGTTGCAGATCCGGTGGCGTGGCGTAGCAGCTTTTGAATAGAGTTATTCGCTGCTTCGTACAGGTAGACTGTCGTGCACTATTTGTTGATTTTGGTAGGCGGATCATAGTGCACTAACTAATCTCCTGCCTTAGGTCATAGGAGCTTGTACTTGTTGTAGTACTTCAATATTTGCACACAGACAATATGTTGGGAGCACGACTACTGTTCATCAAGAAATTTGTAAGCCCCTATAATCTTATCCAACTAAATGTTCATAATTTAGTTTAATTAAAATTCACTCAATCTTGATTTGATCTGACTTTCTCTTTCCAAAATTCGTATAGAAATCAATAAGTGCTTTATCAATTATGTCGTCTTCCTTGTTTTCCGTTATTGGCTTGAAGAACCCATCACTTCTACCTTGGATGATTGTGCCCTTGCTGATATCATGATGTTCATCCCAAAAATGATCGTTGTAGCTCTTGACGTAGTTGGAGTAGTGTATGTACTCTCTACTTGCCGCTGTGAGTTTAGATTACCAAGATTTGTATTGTCTTTTAACAACACATTTGCCAAATCTTGATCATCAGAATGGATTGACATTAATTGTAGGGATGTCCCTAATATTCATCATATATTACAATGAACTTATTGGTAGGAGACCACATTATTTGTGAGGATTGTTGTATCTTTTGTATACATCACATGCTGATCATCCTCCTCAACATGCGGCTCACCTCACTGTCAAAAAGACTTTACATCCCTTCACATGTGTTGGCTCATGAATCATTGGATCTTTTATTGCCTTTGAACATAGCTTGTATTTTGTGTGTAGCTTCCTTCATTGATATTTGTATGTTGATTGACATGTTGATCTTTCGATACTTCAATGTCATTCTTTGTTGTTGATTGTGGACATATCATTCTTTATTCAATATTTGCTTGTGAAGAGGCTTCATTCATTGCAATCAATGATATGTTAAAATATGCAAGCTTTTCGTTTGATTATTGGTATCCATCAAAAAGATTTAGTTCTCTACTTAGCATGGAGTAATTACTAAGTTAGAGTCTCATGTTGTCACATTGAGTTTGCTCGAATTCGAATCAAATGCTTGCAAGTTTAAGTCCCGAATAAACTTGTTGAACTTAGCTTAAGTTCAAAGTTCTATGTATTAGTTCCTTATTCGGATTCAAATGCTTTTGCATATGATTCAAAAACCTTGTGATTGTTCAAGTAACACTTGAATTTGCAAGTCTTCGCCATCTAATTTGAATCAAGCTTCAAAGTTGTTTGGATTTAGCTTGAGCTTATCACTTATTAAGATTCAAATTAAGATCATTTTCAAGCTCCTTATGATATTCTACATTGTTCTTTCAAGTTCAATCAAGTCCTTGTAGTCTTGTTCAAATTCGAGCTCAAATTCTATATCCACAAATTTTAGTTCAATGTCAAAGTTCACTGTCTTCTGAAGTCTTTGCAGATTTGTTCAAGTCAAGTCCAAGCCTTGTTGGCTTAATGTTCAAATCATGCTCTTACTCGGGTCCAGTTCAATTTCACTTTACTTGAGTTCAAATTTTATTAAATCATTTGGATCCTGTTCAAAGCCATGTACAAGTCCCATTTTGTTGTTCTGTTGAGTTCAAGTTCAAATCCTTCTTTTGAGTTCAACCAGGTCCAAATGTAGCAATAATTCACCCGAAATTTCGGCAGCCTTCCGGCGTCTCCCCCGTTTAGGGGAAAACTACGGAAAAACTGGGCCTTTCCCACCACGCTAAGAAAAGCGTGCATGGTAGGTGCCCTCTTTCGAGGACACCGCGGCCGTGTATTTTTTCGATCCCCCACCACGCTAAGAAAAGCGTGCATGGGTATTTTGTTTGTAAAAAAAAGTATTTTTTTTTTATTTTTTTGAAAAAAATTTTGACGGAACAGTTATTTCCCCGCAAGCGGATACTTATGGGTATCCCCGCTTCGTCGTGCGCATCGCACCGGGATCCCTTCCCACCACGCTAAGAAAAGCATGCATAGGCGGGGTTTCCAAGGCGATACGAACTTCGAAGAAGGAATTTGGGTGATTACCCGCTTCGTCGCAAGCATCGGGACGCACTCCCTCCCACCACGCTAAGAAAAGCATGCATAGGTGGTCGTTTTGTCTCGACGAATGCGTTGAAACGAGTTCTCGGAATTTTAGGGTTTAGAATTTATACCTTGGCGGTCGTCGTCGGGGTTGGCTCGAGGATCGAGGGAGAGAGAGACTAGACTTCTCTCTCTTTTATTTAAGTTAATTATAACTAATTTTGATTAAGAATAATTAGTTATAATTAATGATAATTAATTACTATTAAAATACTAATCATAATTAATTATGTTTAATTATGATTACTTTATAATTAATTGATAACTACTTATAATTAAAAATAAATAATCATAATTGGATTATGATTAATTTATAATTAATTAATAAGTAATTATAATTAAAAATAAAGAATCATAATTAAATTTTAATTAATTATAATTAATTTATTATAATAATAATTAATTAAAATTAAAAGTAACTAATTATATTTAAATTAATTAGTTATACTTAATTCAATCATATACAGAATTTTAACAGGATTTATGCACTGTTATATAAAATAAAATCCTCTATTCCCTCTTCCTCTGTCGAAGACAGCTCTACGAGCTTTGGCCGAAGAAGCGGGCTGAAGGGAGAATATTACCTTCAAAGCAAGTAAGCCCCTTTGTTCCTTCCGATCAAAACGTCGTAACTCTCGAAACGATAGAAAGGGGAAGTCGCCGAAGGGGTCGGCTAGGGCAGGAGATGGGGATCGGCTCAGGTGAAGCTCTCTCTCTCTCTCTCTCTCTCTCTCTCTCTCTCTCTCTCTCTCTCTCTTTCTCGGCTTGATGAGATCGGGAGGATCGGGATGGAGGGAAATTGACGGAGGTTTGCTGGACTGAGTTCGGGAATTAAGAGGAAGATGAGGTGGGAGCTCAGCGGCTGTGGCTTGGATTCGAGAGTAGGCGGGTGTGGATGTCGGGAGGAGAAACAGAGAGCTCGTGTGTGGAGAGAAGTCGAAGGAGTTTCGGCAGTGGAGGGAGGAAGTAGTCTCTGCAGCAAGCGAGCTCCGATTCTTTGCTTCCGATCGGAGGGGAAGATCGTCGGATAGGGAGGAGAGGGAGCTCGGTCGATTGGAAGCAGAGGTTGGAGAGGGAAATCGGGAGAGTCGAGCGTCGGTGTCTGAAGCCAGGAGTGGGGCTTTGGGTCGGTATTTAACGATGTGCAAGGGTGCTCGATCGAGGCGATCGCGGGAAATATGGGAAGAAGCGACTGTTTCGGCGCCGGATTCAGCAGGATTCGCGGAGAGCTCCGGCAGATTTTGTGGATCCGTCGGGTAAGAGGTTTGTACACTGGCTCTCTTCCCTCTTGCCTTTTTCGTTCTTTGGATAACATATTGAGGTCAACACGCGTCAAAGAGCATAAGCTTGTTGTTCCAAAAATCGTAAGTGTTAGTCTGTTAGATACTTAGATCATTAGATGAATATGAACTCTTCAATTTTTAAAAAATTTACATAACTAATCCTTACTCTACGTATATTTCAGCTTAAAGCCCTATATTCTGACACGAAAGAAACTTTTGATAGTGATATCAAAAAATGGAAGCTTTCTACCATTAAAAGTATACCAAAACATGAGAACTCTTTTGATTGTGGAATGTATGTCTGTAAATATATGAAAAGAATAATTCTTGAAGGCAACAATGATTGGACTGATAGTACAAATTGGCAACAAGACATGCCAAAGTATAGGGCAGAATTTGCATATGAAATATTTTGTAAAACATTGTCAAAATAACAGTTTTTCATTCTGTGTATAAATGCTTCTGTGTATAAATATTTTTCATTCTGATTCTGTGTATAAATGTTAATTTAAACATAGTACGCACAACGAACGCATAAAATACGCATAATGAACTCACAACATACGCATTACGAACGCATAGAGTACGCATAACGCACGCATGAAATCCGCACACATAAGCAGTAAATTTTATTTATAAAATTCTATTATATATTTTATGAGCCTTTAGACAGGTATGGTTGGGAGGATAAGAGGGTAGGTTGATTTTTTATGAGCCTTTATTACTTACTATTGCTCAACATTCATATTTCTACTATATAATGCGAGACCACTTGAAGAAAATGTTAACTCATGATGTAACCACTAAAGAATATATCTTTCAATTCTGTGTATAAATGTTATTTACATTGGTTTGAGTAAAAAATTACATATTAAATGATAATACGCATAAATTAAATATAGTACGCATAACGAACGCATAAAATACTTATAACGAACTCACAACGTACGCATTAGGAATGCATAGAATACGCATAACGCACGCATGATACACGCACACATAAGAAGTAAATTTTATTTATAAAATTTCTATTAAATATTTTAATTAATATATATCTTTGCTTGTAAGTTACTTACATTAAAATGATGAAGAAATAAGGAATATGATGTTTATGGCTCTTGTTAGATTTTTATGATTTCATTTTCTAGTCTTGAATATGATACTTGAACAAGTACAAAGGGCTTATGGCTCTTGTTGGATTGTATTTAAGGAAGAGAAATAAGGAATATGATGTTTATTTGAAAGTTTGTGTTTGGCAATTGCGTTCAAAGATTAGTGTTTGAATTTCGTATTTGTTTTAAAACAAAAAAAATAATTTTATAAATAATTTTGAAACGTTTTTAAATAATACGCATAACGAATGCACAAAATACGCACACAGTACACATAAAACACGCACCAAAAATGCATACTTTACGTATATAGTACGCATAAAACACGCACACATTCTATTAAATGTTTTTGGTTACATTTAGTATGGAGTATGGACTGAGGGGCCGTGACATGAACAATAGTTTTCGTTAGCTGTGGACTGACGGGTGGCAGATATGGTTGGGAGGGTGGGTTGAATTTTTATGAGCCATTATTTATAATTTATTACTTATTATTGCTCAACATTAAATTTTTCACTATATAATGCGGGAACGCTTGCCTTATGGTAACGCATTATTTTTTCAAACAGAAGTAATGGAGGCTTGACATAAGGTAAACATCAAAGCAAGCTTCTCTTGTAAAAAATCTTATCTTCTGTTAAGCCTGCATTACTTCTGATTAACAATCATATGTAAACATCAAAGCAAGCTTCTCTTGTAATTATTTTGGTTTAATATTTTTAATAGAATGATGTATTGTCCAATATAAATCATCTTTGACAACCAAGCCTTCCATTCATTACTGCGATACTTATCCTCCTCCCATAAAATTGATGCCAATAACTTGTAAACATAAACATCTCTATCCTGACCAGGTTTATGTTAACAAGTTATTGGCATCAGGAACATGGGAGGAGGATAAGTATCGCAGTAATGAAGGGAAGGCTTGATTGTCAAGATGATTTATATTGGACAAGACATCAATCATAATTCTTGTAGGAAAGTTGATGTTGTTGTCTTGTTGAAGATGTACATTAGGTTCTCTTGTAAAATTGTATTTGTTATAAATGTTCTTTTAATTTGTTCTTATATTTTTTATATTGTACATAGTCATTAAATGTTCTTTTTTTGTATTTTTATATTTTTAAAAATACGCAATGTTGACGCAGAGAGCACGCACAAAACACGCATGGTGAACGCATATTATACCCATATATAACGCATAGGATACGCATAATGTACGCACAATAAAATAATTAACACTCCAAGTACTCAAACTATACCCAGAAAATCATGTTTTATTAACTATTAATACAAAATCATATATTAAATTATATCTGCTCCAAAACAAGCAATGTTCACGTAGATTGTACGCACAGAATACGCATAAATACGCATAGAATACGCAGTGTTCTGCTTTATCGACGGCTTGACATTATATAATACTAAACACATCCAGCACGCATATTAAACCTTAAACTTATTTGCTTGGAGGTTTCTTCTACTGAGAGACTGCGAGTTGGGTTGTTGTCTTCTCCGTCCGACCAGCGTACGCTTCTGTCCGAGCCTCCGAGGCTGCTGTCTCCTACGACCTGCATCAGGTCATATAAAAGATTAGTAAGAACTCGTTTGCTTCCTAAAATTTCTCTCAATCAGGATGGTCAAAAATAAGGATAAGGCTGCATCAGGTCATAGAAAAGATCCAGCATGGAAATATAGCACTCAGGTGGATGTAGGAGGAAATGATAAAACATATGTCTATCTGAAATGCAATTACTGTGATAAAGTTGTGAAAGGTGGTGTGACTAGGATGAAGGAACACCTTTCAGGCTCTTATAAGAATGTTGCTCCATGCTCCAAAATTCCTGATGCTGTAAACGATGAGATAAAATCATACATGAATAAGTCTATCACATCAAAACATCTTGCACATAAGCAATTTGAGGATAGAGTTGATGCTGGATCTTACTACGGGAGTGAGCGCAGCGTTAGGGATTCATCTTCTTCTATGAAGCCCATTTCATCTAGGGGTGTTAGAGGGCCTATGGATCATTATATGGTTGACACATCAGAGGATAGGCCTTCTACTACACAGAAGATGGCCCCAGAAAATGCAAGAGAAGCGCGGAGAAAAGTGTGTAAGGATATAGGCAGATTCTTCTACGAAAATGCAATTCCATTTAATGTTGCAACATCACCTGCTTATTACAACATGATTCGTTCAGTTGGAGCATTTGAGAGAGGGTTCAAACCTCCAACCATGTATGATTTAAGAACATGGATTTTGAAGGAGTTCGAAAGCACTGATAAAAGCATTGAAGAAATTAAGAAGACTTGGGCCCAAACAGGAGTAACAATTATGTCAGATGGGTGGTCTGATATCAAACATAGAAGTCTGATCAACATCCTCATTAATAATCCTTATGGTACTGTGTTTTTAAGGTCAATTGAAGCATCTGACCAGGTCAAAGATGCTGAGTTCATATTTAGATTATTAGATAGCATTGTTGATGAGGTTGGAGAACATTTGGTTGTACAAATTGTGATAGATAATGCAAGTTCTTATAAGGCTGCAGGTAATAAACTTATGGAGAAGAGGAAACATTTGTATTGGACTCCATGTGCTGCACATTGCATAGATCTGATTCTTGAGAAACTTGGGGATCTACCTCAACATAAAAATGCACTCACTAAAGCCAAAAAAATAACCAAGTTTATTTACAACCACTCTTTGGTTCTAGCTCTTATGAGAAAGTTTTTGAAGAAAGAAATTCTAAGGCCAGCCGCAACAAGATTTGTCACCGCATGCTTGACCTTAGAGAGCATGCTGGATGCCAGACAACCTTTAGAGGCTATGTTCACACCTACACAGTGGTTGAGTTGTGCTTGGGCGAAGAAGGCTGAGAGAAAAGAGATTAGAAAGATTATTTTAAATGACAGATTTTGGCAAAGTGTCTTATATGCCATTACAACCACTAGACCTTTGGTTCATGTTTTAAGGATAGTGGATGCTGAGAAGAAGCCTGCAATGGGTTTCATCTACAATGCTATGGATGAAGCCAAAGAGATGATTGCCTCCAACTTAGGAGGCAGTGAGGGAAGCTTTAGGGAAATTTGGAATATTATGAATGATAGGTGAGAACTACAGCTTCACCGATACTTGCATGCCGCTGGCTACTACCTAAACTCTCAGTATCAATATGCAGAGAACAAGTCTACAAACCCTAAAATAAAGTTGGGATTATATCATTGCATGGATCGTCTAATAAGTGATGCAACTGAAAGATCAAATGCTGACTTGCAATTGGTACCTTTTAGGAACAAAGAAGATTTTTTTGGATTACAACAAGCAAAAGATACAATTGTCAAACGATCTCCAGTTGAGTGGTGGATTCAATTTGGTGATGGGACTCCAGAATTACAGCGTTTTGCTGTGAAAGTTTTGGGCTTGACATGCTCTTCATCTGGCTGTGAAAGGAATTGGAGTACCTATAACCAAGTGCATAAAAAGAGGAAAAATCGCTTGTCGACATTGAGGATGAACTCACTGGTGTACATTATGTACAATAGGAGACTCAGAGATAGAAATTTGAAGAAAAAATAATTAATGGATGATGAAGATCATTTGCTTTGCGACGATGTGGCATCTGATGATGAGTGGTTTGTAGATGATGAAGTTGAAGTGATGCCGTCTGAATTACAAGATGAAGATTTAAATGTTGATTTCTTTGATGGTCTTAAAGCATCCACATCCACCACAACTCAAGAACAAATCAAAAAAGGTATATAAATAATATAGTTTTCTTTTCTTAAACTTTTATTAATGTATTACACTATTATTCATTATGATATTGTTCAAAAATATTTACTATTTAGGGAAGAGGAAGATAACTAATAATGAGGAAGAAGAAGCTGATTAAGAGATATTGGACTCTATAGGAGAGGGGGAAGAGGAGAGAGCAGCTCATCATAATGATGATTCAAATGAAGACCCCCTTAGTGATGACTGATGAGTGATGATAATGCTAAAGACTAGTGAGTTCCTAACTTCTTATGTGATATGTTAATGTCATTGCTATTTATCTTGTGCATTTTTATGTTTTATAAATTATTTACTCATTAGTATATACAAAATTTATTATTTTATGTTTACGCAATTTTTTGATTTTGAGGCTTACGCCTCAAATCGCCTTGAGGCTTACGCCTCGCCTCACGAACGAAAAACGCCTCAATACCCGAATACGCAATTTTAAACCTTGTTTCAAAGATTAAAATAAAAACATTTCAAACACAAATTTGAAACTACGCAAGTAACATCATAAGCAGAAGAACCCTATCACACTAAACAAGGTCAGTAAAATCTTAAAAGTATATATGGAGAGAAACACAGCCTATACATGTATGTGAAGAGTTCCACACTAGAATAGGCTATTCGAGAATGGAAATCTTTCCAAAATCTCTACCTAACCTATGAAGGAACTGAACCAGATTGGATCAAGCTTCCAGCAAAAGCTCGGACACCTAGTCCTACTGCATCAACTGTAATATGCGCTCCATATAGTCTGATTTAATAATGTCAAAAAACGATTCTTGGATACGTGAAAAAAAAAAAAAAACAGATAAAAGAATCTCTCAATTTTGGATTTTTTTTACGTTTTTCCATTTAAGCTATATACTGCTGCTTTTTAAACCAAGCTAAGAACTCTCTTGATAACTTAAGCAAAGAAATGCATATATATTGTGCAACTTTCTTTTTGAAGACACGTTCAACTTTTTCAACAAAATTTGACTAAATCATCCAATTCTTTCCAGAAGTTTTTATAACTAACATGTATGAGGGTAGCTTGCATATAAAAAGATTTAATGCACTTCAAAGGATTTTTTTATCTCTTTCATTACAGAAGCACTTATGACTTATCAAATGTTTATGAAACCCCACTTAAACTTTACTCTTATTTCAATGGATTTCTTGGAAAAAGCGGCAGCAACTTTTAATAATTATTTTGAACAAATCAATCAAACCATCAAAATCCAAACTCAAGAAGATAATGTAATAATGCTTGTAAAAACAAATCATCAGAAAGTATAATTAAAATGTACCATATGTGCAGGCTCCACTATCTGATAGCCAGTTCTACTCTTAAACATTGCTACAAAATCATCTGCAGTTCAACTGGAGATCTCATTAGCAGTGCTACCACACCCAACACGTCTCCATAAAAGCAGGCAAAGGAAGAAACTAAACTAACCTCACAAAGAAAAAAATGAACACATAAAAATGATTAATATAATGCAGCATATAATAACTTCTTACTTAACATAAGATTAGATTCTTGTCGTCGGGATCCATGGTCTACAATTACCACACCATCTTTTAGTTGATTGGGTGGCTCTCTCTTTCGAACATCTTCATTCCTGACACTCAAAGATGACTTTATGGGAAAATTTCTTCTCCTTGGAGACCTTTGAAAAATGGTGAAAGAAGAAAAAAATAATCTACGTTGATTCTTTTTGTATCCCGTAGCTGAAGAGACGGCTGCTTTGTTGAACTTGCTGTTAAATAAGAAAGGCAGCTAGAACAACTACAAATACTCTTAGAAGCGTATTATTACAATTCCAAAACATTGGAAATCCAATTAGTTAAACCAAAGAGACATTCGATCGGAGCAGTAAACAAATGGAACAAGCAATGCAAATCAAATTTAACTGAGAAACAGTTTTTCGTCGTTTGAAGGATTTACCTGGTAAATGGAACTTCCAAAGTCGTAGTTATAGATTGCATCTCTGATTTCTAGGGTTTACACTGGTTACTCTACTAGCTCAATCTTCTCATATGTAACATCCCAAGTCACAGTGAAGGGCTTTGAATATACAGGTCGCTGATCATCCATGCATAAGAGAAAAAGAAATGACGAATTAAAGGAAATTTAACTTACAGTGCCACTTGGCAAGGCAGAAATTAGTTTGAGGTAAAGAGTTAAAAAAATACATGGAGTGTTGGACCCAAATTTGCCTCTAGGTGACACTACAATTTTACTAATAAAACAAATCAAGCTAAAGAGAGGAAAAAAAAAAAGAAGAGAGAGAGAGAGATAAAGAGAACTTGTAGATAGGATTTCACTAGATTTCCAAAAAGTATAAAACTGATGTAAATAATTTGATATGTTAAGCGCACCCTATGACCCCCTATTTATAGATTTAAATTGAGGCATAATGCTAAAAGAAAGGTTATATAAAAGTAAATCATATAACAAGCAAATAACTGTTGTAAGAAAACTTAGTTCAAGTAAAGTCATTGTTGACTTCACTCGAACACAATAAGCAGGGGTGTCAATATTTGACACGACCCGAAAACCGACTCGAACCCGACCCAAAAATTTCATGTTAGGGTCAACTCGAACCCGAAACAGGTCGGGTTCGGGTTAACTCTTTGACCAGAAATTGACCAGAAAGTGACCTGTTTTTTACCCGAAAACCCGATTTTGACCCGGCAACCCGAGATTGACCAAATTTGTGACCCATTTTTGACCCGAAAAGAGGAGATTGACCCGTTTTTGACCCGAAAATTAGCAATTTTTTTATTGGAAACGGGTCATTCGAGTCGTGTCGGGTTGAACCGGACCCAAAGCGGGACGGGTTCAGGTCTGGAAAATTGACCTGTTTTTAAAAACGGATCAAGTTCAGGTTGACCCGAATAGTGTCGGGTTAGTTTCAGGTTCGACCCAAACCCAAACCCGACCCGTAACCTGAAATTGACACCCCTAACAATAAGTTCCAATGAAGTCTTAGAGGTAACGACTATCTTTTGAAGTCTTGGTGAAGTCAAGTGACAACTTGGGTGAGGAGCATTAACGATTTGAGGGAATATCTTTGGCAACTTCAATGATCTTGGTACCAAGGATTATACTGAATAACATTGGTAACCGAACTCACTGTGAGATCATTATATATTTGGTGATTTCTTCGTATTAAATTAATTGAATTTAGTCGGTCGACTTGTATTGAACTCAATTTATTTTAATCGATGAGACCAATCTAGATAGGCCTATGCAAGGTATATATTTAATTTACTAATTCTCTCATCTCTTTGATGTAATTCGTAATAGAAGAAGAGAATAAAAAAATAATCTTGATGAGTTGTCATATTGATCATGACTAATTATGATCATGTGGTCAAAATATTGACTACTTGCAGTCTAGAAATACATCATAAATTTCTTCTAAAGATCTTGCATTCACTTTCACATAATTAGAAAAAATGAAAAAAAAAATCAAGAAATGGCCCCACAAAGAAGTTCTTGATGAACTGTCACATTGATCATGACTAATTATGTGGACTTGACATGTACTCAATATATTGAATGCTTCTAGTCTATAACTACTATATGACTTCCTTCTAAAGATCATGAGTTAACTTTCTCATACATTGAAATATAAATAAATCAAGGATTTTCTTGGTAAAGAAGACATTAGAATTTTACTGGAGAGCTATACGAAGCAAAAAAATTGTAAAATTGTTAGTAAGACTTCTTTTGCAACTCCTTATAAGAAAACTAAAGAGTAGAAAATGAGGAGGCTACATGGGTAAGAAAGATGAAGTCGTTGTTGAGTTGTCATAACAAGTGGCATTCTTCAAGCAACCTTCCCATAAACATAGATCAGTTGCAACTCTATTTTATTGGATCATCCTAGATGAATTTGATGAAGCAACTTATGAGTGAAACCTTAACTGAGCCTAGCAAGTGGCCAAATTCTATGAATGAACAAATTGCCAACTTCCCAAAAGCAATCAACTGTAGGTGGTAATGAATATAATGATGTATCCACTAGTTCAAAAGGAGAAGGAAAGGATGTTAATCATGAGGTTTAAGCTAACATAGGGGATCTGCTCAAGTATCGAGTTTGAAGTTGCTGAGTGTCAAACAAATTACTTCAGTTATAATGAGTAAGTTTGATAATATACTCAAAAGATTTTGAATCAATGAAGATAATGGCACTCACCTTTCAAGGTGACCTTGAGCTTGAGAACACAAAAATTAGTAAGAGAGTCCTTAAGCTTCAAATTTTTGGAGAAGCTGATAAATTCACTTGGGCGACTTAATGGAGAAGTTTGTTGTTCTATGTGGTCATCTTCATATTATTTCAAAGGCAAGAAGTAGAATTGAAAGATGAAGTCATCTTTTTGAGGAAATTCAAAATTTTCTTTGATGAGTCAATTTGGTGGCTATGTTGAATTTTAGCTTTGTCAATTGACTCATCACAGATCATTTCTAAATATGTTTCTAAGAGACCTTTTTCAAAATTTTCATCTCTACTCTTTTATGGCAAACGCACTCCTTTGCTGCTCAGAAAATTTCAACATAGTCGATTGAAATCACTCGCAAGCTGCCGAACATACTGAGGAAGGATGTTGACCTATATATGGTAACAAAAAAAAAGAGGAAAACTACCGTTCCTGCTCACCACCGGCGCCGACTCGCACAATCGCAAAATCCCTAAAATCTCGTAATCGTACGTCCTAAGCCGCTCTTTGCACGACCTACGTCGCCTCTCCCACGACGTTGTCTGCTACGGACTTCTCTGCCTTGCGTCGTTAAATACCGAAGAAGAGAGGCTCACAACCTCCCTCATTCGCCATCCCCCAACTCTTCTTCCTTCCTCGCAATTCTTCCTCTCCTCAACCGATCGCAAGTCTGCTCCCCTCCCGCATTTCTTCTTCTCTTTCTAATTCCTCTTCCTTAGCCACCCGACCTCTTGGTTTCTCACACCCAGAGAGAGTGAGCGAGAGAGAGAGAGAGAGAGAGCGAGGGAGGAAGAGACCAACTCGCTCCTTTCGCATTGGATCAGAAGCAGACATTTTAATACTCGCTGTGACTCCCTTCTGCACGCTTCTTCGGCCAAATCCCCTAAAATGAGGGAAAATGAGGATTTAACTCACGGTGAGAGCTAATAGTCCAGGATATAGCATAAATCCGATTCAAATCTCAAATATTGTTTTTTTAATGCATTAAAGAATCTTTTATCTTAATTAATTTTAATTAATATAATAACTTGAAATTAAGTACAATTAATAAAATTAAATGAAAATAATTACAATTAATTATTTTTAATTATAATTAATTAAATATTAGAAATCTAAATCTTTTAAATCTTAATTTATTATAATTAGTTATAATTAATTATAAATATCTATCTCTAATTATAATTAATTAACATTAAGCATATTTAGTTATAATAAATGAAGGTTAATTAGAATTAATTATTTTAAATTAAATTAATTATTGTTATTTATAATTAATTATGATTAATTATTATCGAATTTGAATATGATTAGTCATAATTAATTAAAATTAATTATAATTTAAAAAGATGAAAAAAAAAAAGAAAAAAAAAGCAAAAAGAAAGAAAAAAAAAAGAAGAGAGAAAAAAAAAAGAGAAAAGAGAAAAATAGAAAAAAGAAAGTAAGAAAAAGAATAAGAAGAAAAAAATGTTGCTTCACTTACCGTTAATTATAATTAATAATAATTAATTATTATTAAATATGATTATTTATAATTAATTATAATTTAAAAGAAGAAAAAAGAGAAAAAAAAAAGGAAAAAAAAGAAAGAAAAAAGGAGAAAAGAGACCAAAAAAAGAAGAAGAAGAAAAATGTTGCTTCCCTTGCCTTGACCCATGAGCTGAGATGCCCGACATAGTTGCCAACGACCCCTATGTGGGTGTAAAGGTACAAACAAATATTGTCCTCGGAGCTTGCAGCACGACGAACAACCATCCATGTGCGCTTTTTGTAGCATGGTGGGAGAAAGTTCGTTGCAGTGCTTGCGACGAGGTAGGTAATCCCGCTAAAGTCTTATTTTCGACGTTTGCGGCGCGCCAAGGAACCTATGCACACTTTTCTTAGCATGGTCGAAAGGAACTTGATTGTGACGCTTACGGCCAGGAGGGCAAGCCTTGTGCACGCTTTTAAACAGGTCCCCCTGAAGACCCATGCATATCTTTCTTGGTGTGGCGGGATTGAAGACTACGGTCGTGGTACCTTTAAATACCGACCGTGCACATCTTTTTTGACGTGGAGGGCAGGCTATGATTCCTCGTATTTTTCCCAAATAGGAGATATGCTGGGATGTCGCCGAAATTCAGACTAAAATATAAAGAACTTGAACAAAAAAAGACTCCACTTGAGCAGCAATACAGAGGACAGATACTTGAACATAAATGCACAAAACTTGAACCAAATGTTGCAGAGGACTTGTACAGACAACAAGGAACATGACTTGAACTAAACTACAAGAAATTGAACTCTAAATCCTAAAATTCTTAATCAATATCAAAATGTAAATGTCAAATAACAATTTAATGCATTCAAACAAATACAAGCAAACAAGCAGGGGACTCGTGACGAATATGACCTCGATGCATACGAGCAATGAATAATAGTCAATTCACAGCATCTGAACAATCACAAGCAAGCATCAATCATCAAAACCTATGGATATATAAGACAAGGTACATAATGAATAATGCTAGTGAATGCAACATACTCCCACAGCAGTACCTACAAGGTCAAAAGTATTGTAATGACAAGTAAAAGCAGTCACTTGCATAATGCACGAGTATCCCCCACTTGCATTAATGAAGGCCAAGATATGAATGCAATAATACTTTCAATGCATATGAATAATGATATTCAATCAAAACAATGTCAATCCACTGTAAAGAGTATAAATGTCTTCTATATGCAACAGTGAAGAACCCGACACACAAGCAACAATGCCTGTTGATTGAAAAAGGCGACACTGGCAACTGATAGTAGAAGGTCCATCACAATAAACAAATACATCAAATCACCTATGAATGGTGAAGGTGGACATGATGCAAATACAATAAACTCCTACAACAGTCCCTATGCAATCAAATATAGTGTACTTGTAAGTAACATCAATGGACTGAAGAATACACGTGTCTCCTACTTGCATCGGCGAGAGCCTCAATACAAACAGTACTTAGCCTATAGATTGAGATCGTAACGCTGGAAATTGATGAAAAGATGACATGTTATGCAAAAAACAGTCCTCTTATAGATTGAAATGGAAGCACACCTAAAATTAATAGGGGGAACTTATCGTGCATATAATAAATCACATCAAGATAAGATATATTGAATGCAGTGATGCTTTGCAATCAACACCAACAGGTTGTATACAATTTTCTAAGGCCAACAAGTACATAAAAATACATGTGAATGGTGAAGGTGGGTATGATGCAAGTGCAATGGCTTTTCTACAAGTACGTTCATGATATTATAATGAACACAATCATTTCTTGTGAGCAAGGATGGATGATATGATTCATTTGTGGATAATAATAGCAGATACATCGCAAGTATAGTGAATCCTCTGTGGACACAAATACATGCATCATCATCAAACAATGGTAGGAGAATGATGCTTACAGTAATCCATCTACAGATACTAAATCCTACTTGTAGTCAACGACCATCTAACAGTCAAGTGGCTACACTAATTATTCGACAATCAAATATCACTACATAGATGAGTATACGAATCTGCCTACAATCAAGTAATTGACGACCAATGAAGAACACATACAATAGTTCCCCCCACGAACACGTACAACAGTGATTGAGATGTTATGAATATGATTGATCCCTGTAAACAAATACTACTGGTATGGTCCATTTATGGATAACAATAGTGGGTACATTGTGATCGTAGAGAACCCCTATGAACAAAAAATGTGTACAAGGGCACAAGGCGAGTACGAATACCAGTTGACCTCTTGGACAAAATCCTCTCATAAGAAGGATACCTCCCGTAAAAGTGGAAGAGATGTTTGAGCAAATTCAAACTAAATTTCCTAGTGTTCCAAAACTTCTTCTTAGTCTTATACTTGAGAAGAAAACTGTTTTGACATCCACAAACACTGAAAATGACAAGTGCGCCCAAATACCTCTATTCATTTTGGAGGCCAACTATTTGATTACGGAGGTTACATCTAGTAAAAGTCTACTACATTGTAGATCTTGGAAAGAGCTCTTTTCAAGACAGGAATTATTGATTTCAAGGTCCAAAAAAGTCTCTTGGTGAACCAAAAAATGAAGTACACATCAGGATAATAAAGTACCTCATAACAACTGGATAATAAGGCTACGATTCATCTGTAAGCAAAAGCAAGAAATTGGTAGTAAGAACTACGTGCCACTGAAGCGTGACACCACGTCACCGGATCTGTAAACTTCGTACAAGCAGGCAAAAGGCATCAGCAAAGCCCAGAATAAGATCTCGCGCATATGGCAGTGATTATCACCTATACAGCTAGACACCCCATTGCATTGCATACGAATATTCAAGAAATGCACCCACACATGCACTATAATTTGTATAGATACAAATAGAAAGAAAATATGTGCGCAATTGTACAACTGCATGGACCCCGGCGAGTGTGTTATGAGCACACACGTGACATCTAGGGATATTTCACAGGTCAATAAATGAACCACAGTTCGAGCTCAGTCCTTCTATATGGATAGATAAGAGTCACGATTCAAATTATCAAATAAATATATGGTCAAGGTGTCGACCAAAATATCTATTTTATATATTCATATAAGGCCTTCAAGGCCTCTAATAAAAAAAATTCATTAACAAAATCACAAAACCAGTAACAAACCCAATCCTTTGTCGAAAATTGGTAGAATCGACAAGGTACAATTCACAAATGGAAAAGATCTCAAACACCCCGAAGATGATCGTGTTGAATGCATATCTCAATAAAAGGATTAATTTCAAATATCTTCAAAATGCCACCAAAATTCTCATCAAAACTCTAAAATTCCACATAAACTCCAAAATCCAAAAAATCTAAATATTTAAAACTAAAATCTAATCATAACACTTAAAGTAAAGTCCATGCACCCTCCGCAATCATTTGCTAGGTGGATAATTAAAATTTACTTCAACTCACTTAGAACTAATGTCTAGTCAAAAATATCACTATGATTAATTCTCAAATAATTTCTTGATAGTATGAACATAGTATATGTCCTCTAACTGGCGATTTTGCTGTCAAATGGCACCGCAATATAGAATGTTATGACCCGGGGTCCTCTAAACTGAGTGATTTTGCCGCCAAATGGCACAAATAAATTACGATTATGATCAGAGCTAATATATTCCTTAGTGGTATCAAATCCTTGAGATATGAATCAATAAGATATAATCAATAGGATACAAAGCCCACTATCAGCTAAGGTGGATTCAAATTTATCCTCTTAAATAAACATTCACCCCAGGTGTACAAGGTACCCTTGAACGATGCAACTCATGGTTGCTTACAAGGATCTTTCTGTCATGTTGGGTCGATTACCTCCTCTGACTAAGTAGACCAGAGACCACGATGGCCCGGCACGACAGAACCATGGGATCTTGATCGGGCTCATCATTACTCCACCCACCATCCACTTTAAATGCAAGATGGTGAAATTTCAATTTTAAATATCAAACATTTCAAATACCCAAACCAATGCTGCTACTATGTGTTGGATACCACATATATACGGGTACGACGTATTCATCAATGAATAGCCTTAATCAAAAGTTCTCTCTTATTATTAGGAGGGCTAATTAACTATAGGGGATTGCGCCTATAGGAAACCAGAACTCATATCATAAATTTCTCGCAAAATGAGGAAAAAATCTCTGGGTAGTGTCTAATCTACAATTCCAATATGCCTTCCCAAAATTATCCCGAAACTTAAACCGTTAAAACTCCCTTGAAGAAGCAGCGGAGGAGGTCGGGGCCAAAGTTTTGGAGCTCATAAAGGATGAATTGTGCTTTATTGAGAATATATTTGACTTGACTTATAACTTTTTTTCTTCCTTAGGTAGCAAAGATTCTTAACTTATACTGCTTAGTACCAAGTACCAACATTGGTGATGTCAAATTCCTTTGATAGAGCTGTCTCTTTTTTATATTTATGCAGATGAAAGATGAAATAGGGCTAAAGTTTATTTAAGTTTATGTTTAATATTAAAGCCTTCATAGGGGCATTGTAATGTTTTCCAATATGTATATAAAAATGTTAGGTTTAGAAAATAAAGTATATAATTGAAAGAAGTATTTCATTATGATTGGTCAAGGGTGGCTGACTAGGAGTAGGCTGAGTATCGAAAGAGCAAGTTTAAGATGTCACTGTTATCTTAATAAGACATTGACTTGTTTATAGACCTATGAGAGCATCAGTTAAACTATGTTTATTATACCTCCAGAGATGCTATCAAGGCAGCTATTCTTCTTGGACAATCCACCATGGGCAAGTTGTCGAGCAATTTGTTATTTGAATAATTTTCCCATGTAAATTTTATTTGAGTTTTATTTACTTATTCATTTATCTTTCATTATGTGCACTTCTTGAGATTCCTAGAGATAACCCTTATGTGGTCAATTTAGATCAAGTGGCAAGGCACAGCTTAAATGATTTTGTAAACCATATACTCGTGCAGACTGTCGACTTGCACCCAGTAAAAAGAGGCGAGTTGTCCTAAGAGAAGAAAAAGACTAAGCCAAGAAGAATGAGGCAGGACAAAGCTCTAGTCAAGTAGTCCAAGAAAACAAAGTTCCATCCACAGTTGAAGTTGTTGCAACTACAACTTCACATGAAGTTGGCAAGAAGAAGCTTGCTAAGAAGCAAAATAGAGCGGGGAGAGAGAGAGAGAGAGAGAGAGAGAGAGAGAGAGAGAGAGAGAGAGAGAGAGAGAGAGAAGGCCAAGATGAATTATTATATCATCTGGTTGGAAGTTCTAAGCCAAATTACAAAAAATGAAAGAAGTTGACCATCCTATCAGATAACAAAGACTAAATAGTGATTGATACTAGTGTATACTTACTTTTGCAAAGAATAAGGTAAACTCAATAGCCTTTGATTTCAATTTTTCTATATTATATAACTACCATCACTAGCATCTTGAAAAATTGATGTCAAAGGATCTACATTCATATGATGAGAAAGTTAATTTCAACTTGACAAATTTCTTTTTTTCTCATTAAATGATAATAAGAAGTTAGTTGCCAAGAATATTGATTTCAGAGGTTAAATGAAGCTAGTTTATAAGTAGGAAAGGAGTTTATTTATGATATTAAGGATATTATTTTGAAGAAATTTGTACTGCCAAGCAAAAGAGCAAGAAGTTTGCTAAAGAATCACCAAGATTGCTGTCTATTTGGAACAATGATTTTGAATGCTTTAAGCAACGAGCAAAATGACAAATTCCAAAGTCAAATCAATCAATTAAAATATAGTTTGGCTGAGTCCAAGAATAATATAATAGAACTAGCTTGATCATTACACCTCAAGCCAAAATAGCCAATTTAGAAACTTCTTAGAGAAAATTAATGGAAGATACTTCATAGTCTTCAAAGTCCGTATCATAAATGAGTTCACTGAGTATAATGAATACCAAGAAGGAATAGTATTTTGCAATGTTTAATTGCTTGTAGAAGAAATTTAGGAGTTTAAATTTTTTGGCATGGTTGCTAGCAAAGTAAAATCCATATTTGACATACGATGTTGACCAGCCATGATATTGGTGGGCAACACCAATGACTAGCGTTGGGTGGCATTGGAAGAGGCAGTGGCCAAATGTAGTGACGACTAGAGACAGGCAGCGATGGCAGGAATAATTTCACACCCGCAAAGTATATGAAATTAACCCAAATCTGGTGAATAATAAATATATTAAAAAAGAACGAGCCATGCAGTTCCAAAAACCTCAAAAAAAATTCTCCATATATGTTTTTCCTCCAACAAAACATCAAAAATTTCAAATGCCGTATTTGATTCAATCAACACTTCTAATACTTGCGGTCAAACAACCTGAGATATTGCTACCAAGTATTATTTAGCTTTTTTTCCTTAATACATCCTAAAATGTCATCTCCTTAAATAGATCTCACCTTACGCCAAAGCTTTGGACTCCTTAGGCAACATCTATAGACTTGCCACTTATAAATGATTGCACTTATTCTAAGTGTGGATGTTGTCATAAATAGAAAAATCTGAATTTAGGGTTTGATTTTTCATCCTTTGAATACTTAAGATTTTAACATGATAATTGATTTATGCATTTTTTAAAGAAATCCAAAATATCATTAATTTTTTTTGTAATAATTTCCCAGTAGATAATAAATTGTCGAGTAGGCAAGATGCAAAATTTAAAAGTTGCATAATTATTGAGTTGTTAAGTGGGTGAGATCATTGTTTAACTTAGTTCATTAGAATTTTTTTTGTTTCTTAACTACAACTAATTTTTTAAGTTGTGTTAAGGCATCTTCATTAATTACACATCATCCATTTAAACATGACCCTGAGCCATGATCACTGTAATCCGATCTCAAGCTTAATATTATGAGTAGATGCAAATTCCTATGATAGAGAATTAGAGAAAGAAGAAAAACAGAATTTGTATTTCCTTCCTAAATTACAAAGCAGAACTCTAATTAAGGCCTCAATTTTCCTACTGGTTAAACCGGTTTGGGGTTAGGGCTAAATAGGTTTGGCCTAGTACAACAACAACAATGAGCCTTTATCCCACTATGTGGGGTCGACTACATGAATCTTTTTTTTTTTTTTACTTTGTCCTATTAAGAGTCAAATTCTCATTTAAATCTTATAAAAAAATCATTTTAATACTTTCTAACCAAATCTTTTTAAATATGCCTCTATCTTTCTTAACATAGATCATATTTAATACATCTACTCTCTTAACAAGGTCATCAGAAAGCTAACATTTTGTGTTACCAAATCATCAAAGCAACTCTCTCTCATCTTATCTGTCATTGGAGCTATAATAATTTTTTCATATATACACTCGTTTTTCATTCTATTTCTAAGTGCAAAGTCACTCATCCAACTGAGCATCCTCATTTCTACAATACTTATCGTAATTGTATGCTTCTCTTTTAAGGGCCAATACTCTGTACCATAAAGTATTGCATGTCTTACCCACCATCTTATAAAAATTTCTTTTAAGTTTGAGGTGTACTTTTTCTACCATACAATAGGTTCAATGCATTCCTCCGCTTCAACCATCCAACTTGATTCTAAAAAAAATATCCTATCTATTTCACCATCTCTATGAATAATAGATCTAAGATATTTAAAACGAGCACTCAATGACTTGATCACACAATGTTATAATCTCACCACAATATCTATTACTACTAAAATTACACTCATGTATTTGATTTTAGATATATTCAAATGAAAACCTTCAGACTCTAGAATTGACCTCCACAATTCAAGTTTTTCATAACTCCATCTTTAGTCTGATCAACAAGAAGAATATCATCAACAATAAGCATACAACAAGGTACATTCTCTTGCAAATATCTAATAAGAGCATCCATGACTAAAGCAAAAAGATATGGGCTTAAAATTGATCCTTAATGTAATCCAATTGAAATTTAAAAATACAATTAAATCACCTTGTGTTTGAGCACTAGTAATAACTCTTGTATACATTTTTTAATGACTTGAATATAATTATTATCAACTCCTTTCTTTTCTAAAACTCTTCATATGCTTCATCATATGTTTTCTCTAAATCAATAAATATCATTTAAAGATCCTTCTTGAGCTTTCTAATTTTAATACTTTCCTCGGTAAGATTGTAGAGATGGAAATTTTTTGTGTCATGGTCGTGGTTTTTATGGAAAGCATAACATTTTGATGGATAGAAAAAATAGAGTTGCATGAACAAAGGACGCAGCCACACTACATGAAAATCTTCAAATACCGGCGGCCTGTACCGGCGGTTGTATAACCGCCGGTACTAACGGCGGTTTACCCGGCGGTTAGGCCGCGGTTAGGCCACCTCATACGGAACATACATGACGACTGGTATGAGTTTTAAATTAGTTTATTAAATATATTAATGTTATTATAACTATATATTATATTTTCAAAAAGAGTACCTTGGTCGGGACCCAACACCGCTGTAGTTGCATACAAGAACTCATCAACATTAAGTTGACCATCAGTGGGTTGATGAAAAGGCTAAGAAGGCTCATGTGAGTATAATTTTTTAGATTTTGAGAATATAAATTTATTTTAATAAAATTAATTGTAATATCAATATATTTTATTGATTTATTCTCGTAGGATGATTTTGTACGAACTCGAGAAAGTTGGCAGTCCACTGGTGAGGGATCATCTTCAGGTTCGACACAGATTTCTGAGTATCATACATGGTCAGATGTTGTTGGTGGAAGATAGAGGGGGAGGGTATATGGCTTGGGTTCACAGGGCTATGCTTATGAGGGCAGTTCATTCACCTCAGCTTTTTATGATACAAGTGGAGCTGAAGAATCTGTAAGCCAGAGGGTTGCAGCGCTAATTAGAGAGATTGAAGAGATGAGAAAGGTTCAAACTAGAGAGATTGAAAAGATGAGAAAGGCTCAAAATGAAATGCAAGCAGAGCTGCAGTCCTACTTAGATGAAAATCAAAGGAAGAAAGAGCAAAAGACGGAGCAGCCACATGCATCTCCAGACAGCGAGGATACAGCTGAGGATTAGCACTTTTTATGTTTAATGAACTTATGATGATTTAATTGTAAACTTATTTGGATGAACTTAGAACTTTGGTTTAATGAACTTGGTTGAACTTGTGAAGTTAGAACTCTGGTTTTATTTCTTATTTTGTTTGGTGTATTTTATGAATACATTTGTGATAATTGTTGTGCTGTGATGGACTATAGTGGTGTGTTGCCCAAAATTATTGTTATTGATTTATGTGCAAGTTTAGAATTTAGGGTGAACCTCCCTCAAATAGAGGGGAGGCTGTCAATTTTTTTTTTAGGTTCTATAGGTTTCTGGCGGCTAACCAGCGGTTTGGCCGCCGGAAATGTCGATACCGGACAGCTGATTTAAGCCACTGGCAATCTCTTTAAACCGTCGGTATATTACCGGAGGTTTACCGACGCTGTCCGGCGGTTGTCCGGCAACACACCGGTGGCTTCAACCGCCGGCAATGCCGTCGGCTCTGACCGCCGGTTAGCCGCTGGTATTGTACCGGCGATTTACCGATGCTAGCCGGCGGTTGTTTGGCGACATGCCGGCGACTACAACCGCCAGCAATGCCGGCGGCATGGACCGCAGGTTAGCCGTCGATATGATTTCCGGCAGTTGGACGACCAGAACACCACTAGTAATAACTCCATTGATAACCAACGGCATAGGCCGCCGGAAAGCCGTCAGGGGAAATAAACCGCCGGAAAAACACCGACGGCAATTTTTTCCGACGCCGTTCTTTCCGGCGGCTTGACAACCGTCGAAAAGCCGTCGGTGTTATTTCGAACCGCCGGTAATAGGTGAATTTCCTGCAGTGCCAACGGAAGTACTTATTGTCTTTCATTACATTCACCAACTATGCATATGATATCTGCACAGGAGTATAGGTTGAGTAATTATTTACTAAATGTGACTAATCTGTAACTAAAGTTTGTTGGGTGGGGATGTCATTGTTCATTTAATCATTGATGGTGTTGATATAGATGTGGATTGTTAAGAGTTCCTATATCTACCAAGTTGAAGTGTTGTAAGATATAAGAATTTTATGATGAATGTAACCACTTGATTAGTGTCTACTTAGAATGTCGATGGAAGCATTATTTATGTTGTGGTGAAACGGGTATTCAGGATTTGGACATATTTGATGAAACTTCTAGGCTATCAAAAGGGCACATTTTCTTGGAAGAAAAGAAGGAGAACTCCAAATCAAAAGTTTGGGAGTTAGGGAACTAATTTGGGTGTTTTTGTAGATTTTGAATTAGTGATTAAAGAGTTGTAAATAATGCTTATGCTCATAGATTGTCTCCATATTAAGATTTTTGTTAGGATATTTTAGGGTTATTGAAGAGTACTTGAGGCCTTGGGAGGTTATGCGGGATGTGATGAAATGTTTGATAGAGTTTTCAAGATGTTGAATGTGTTTTAAGATTAAGGGAAGCTAAGATTGAGGTGTTGTTGAATAGATGAGAACTGTTTTAGAAAATTGGAGTAAGAGTGAGATAACATAGCCAAGGACTTACTAAAATCGTAAGGGAATTGCTACCAAGACTTCCCACAAAAAGTTACACAACCAAAAATAATTTTTATTCAATGAATCAAAGATAGAATAAAATAATATTACATTGATTAATAATTTTCATAATACAAAAAAGGGAGAAATAAAAAAATTTTAAAACATTCAAAAAGATGAATATTAGGAATGACCAAATAATGCAAGTAAAGAAGTCCTAAAATAAATCAATTTTTAAAAATTTACTTCCTAGATTGGTATGACCCCCTTGGCCATTAAAATACCTTACATAATTAGTCTTCAATGATTTCAAAGAGATTATAGCTCATCTATAAGCTTACAAGGAGAGTTGAGCATGATAAATAGTCCAAATCTTGATGCAGCACCTTGATTTGTGATCTTATCCTGGGCTTTTAACTTGATCTGCATCATGAAGTCTCCATGATAGGTAAGGAAACACATAATTCACGTATAACTAGGTCATTACTAGTTAAATATATATCTAAGTCGCATAAGATTGATGGGGTTTAAGTGTAGACGAGTACAAGAAAGGTTACACAATTCACATGTAAATGGGTTATACTTCACCTCGAATAAGATTGATGTAAACAACATATTCATATGTTTCAATCGAAACACAACACTACTGAAAAAACTACATGTAAGCATACAAATAAAAATATTATTTGATTTAAATAGGTTCCCCAAACCTTTAAGCTTGCGTAAAGAAGACGAAAGATCAACGAAAGACCTAATTCCAGTAAATACTCTTGCTATCAACCCATAGCCTGCATCTCCTCCATTGATGAAGAACGACAAGGAATAAAGGGAAGAAAGAAGGAAAGGAGGAGAAACTTGACATCATACCATCTTTGATTAGCTCCATGCCAGTGACCATCAGAATTAAGCAACCAAGCCTCGCCCTCGCTGTGCCTCTATAAACCTTTTTCCCATCTGCTACCTTCCCGTCCCTCTCTCAGTGTCCCTCACTCTCTCCCTCTTCGATCCTCTCGCAGTCTCTCTCGTCTCCCCTCTCTCTGCCTCACCTCCACGAACCTCCACAGGCTCTTGCTAATTTATCTCGCTGGTTAAAACCTACAAATAAATTTTTATTTTTATTTAGGGGATGTTCGGTTTGATGAAAAAATAATCCCGTTAAATTTAAAATAATATATCAATTATATTTTTTAGTTGTTTGGATTAAGTATATTTATATATGTAATTTTTTTAATCTTTTTAGATAAGGGAATTCAAAATAAATAACAATGTATTTAGAATAATAGTTGAATGTTGATGGTGGATAATGAGGAGAAATTATTTTCTGTGGTCATCGAATGGCATCCAGAGGCGAATGAAAACATCTCACGTCAATTTTTTGTTGTGTACCATTCGGTATCAAGTGATGTGGTGTGTTCTGATTCACCTCTGGAGGTAACCGCATAGAATAATTTATCGATGATGAAGGATGTGAAAGGCTATAGCAGTGGGCGCAGCCGATTATGATGGTGACGATTGGCTGCAGACAAGGGTTGGTTGTGGCATGGCAAGCAACAAAGGGCAACGACGGCCAACCGATATCATCTTTTTACCAATATTGTTAAATAGGGAAATGATAGAATAATGAATGCTACATATGTAAATTCCTCATTTATTTATTTATTAATTAACTATTTATTTAAATTATTATCAATGATTATATATATGGTTCAATTATTTCTTAAAATTTAATTAATATGCATTATGAATCAGAATGACAAAAATAGTCATATTTACTTTACATGATTTGCTTCACACTACAATTTATTTATACTAAATAAAAAATTAATGAATACATTTTAAAATAGTTACCATTTTAAATAATTAAATATATTTAAAATGCTTTTTAACACCTAAATATATTTTTAATCATTAATTTTAATAAGTTAGCATGAATAATTAACCAATTTTCCATCATTTAGATTAATGTAAATTAAAAGGAGAAAATTTAAATCAAGTCGAGCCGAGTAATGATCTTATCGAGCTCGACTCTTTAGTTGAAAAATCGGCTTGAACTCGAGCTCAAACGGCAAGCTCGAGCTCGACTCTTCGCACTGCAAATGGCTTGTCGAGCCGCTCAACTTCACGATTCGAGCCCGCGTTGTTCACCTCCGCAGTCCTTGTCGTTCGCATCCGCACGTAAGACCGCAGTCTGCAAACGAGCCATTTGCGTAACCGAGTTCCGCACTCGATCTTCCGCTACGTTTCACACGTGAACCATTCGTAAATTAGAATTCCCACGTGATGCTCCTCAAATTGCAAATCCACAAGCAATTATTAACACAACAGTCGGGATTTAAAAAAAAAACTACATTTATTATTATTTATTATTAATTTTTTTAAATATTCAATTTAATATTTAAAATAAAAATTATTTAAAAAAATAATAATTGTGATTTGAGCCGGTTCATGAGCTCATAAGCCGAGCTTAAATAAGCTCGAGCTCAAGCTCTTGGCTCAATAAGCTCGGTTCACAAGCTTGTTAACAAGTCAAGCTCAAGTCGGCTTAGCTCACTTACACCCTTGCTCAAAAAAAATATGGGGAATCTTTATAAGTCATAGCAAAGTCAAATAAGTCAACTAGCCATTGATAGCATGAAATTGAATTTCCATGATGTTAAAATATGCTTATGATACCAAAATTTTAGGATTTTTAGAATTATTGTGATTTTTTTAATTATCATCGATGTTACAAGTTTTTTTTTTTTCATAAAATGGCAGTCTTGTAACTTGTAAGGAGAGTAGATGTATTAGATTTGACTTATGTTAAGAAAAATAGAGATATGTTTAAAAAGACTTGATTAGAAAATATTAAAAATGGTATTTTTCAATTAGCTTTAAATGAGAATTTGACTCATCATAGGATAAAATGGAAAAAACATATTCATGTAGCCAACCCCATGTAATGGGTTAAAGGCTTGTTTTTGTTTATATACCAATAACAACAACATCAACCCATTATCTCACTACATGAGGTTAGCTTCATTAATCATATTTCTCAATTGTCTCATTAAAAGTCAAATTCTTATTTAAATCTAATAAAAATTATCATTTCTGATATTTTAATTATCCCGTGTATTATAAGCTTTTTTCTTTTTTTTCCATTCCCCCACTTCAACCATTCAACTTGAATTCTACTTTTAATATCAACATCTGAATAATGGACCCGAGATATCTAAAATATGTGCTCTTATTAATGACTTGATCACCCAAAGCCACAATCGACCCACTAGATCTATTACTACTAAAATTACATCTCATGTATTCGATTTTAGATCTACTCAAATGAAAACATTTAGACTATAAAGTTTAGATCCATAATTTAAGTTTACTTTCAACTCCCTCTTTAGTCTTATAAACAAGAAGAATATCATCAACAAAAAGCATACAATAGGATGTATCATCTTACAAATGTCTAATAAGAACATTCACGACTTAAGCAAAAATATATGAGCTTAAAGCTGATCCTTGATGTAATCCAACTAAAATAGGAAAATATTTGTTCAAACCGCTACGTGTTTGAACACAAGTAATTGCTCTTGCATACATATTCTTAATTACTTGAATATAAGCATTATTAATCTCTTCTTTTTTAAAACTCTTCAAAGCATTTATCTTGAATCATAAGTTTCTCTAAATCAATAAATATCATATGTAGATCTTTCTTATTCTCTCTAAACTTCTCCATCAAACTTCTTTAAAAATGTATAACTTCCATAATAGAACTGCCCAACATGAATCCAAATTAATTTTGTGAAATATTAGTTTCACGTCATAACCTATGCTCAATAACTCTCTCCCATAATGTTCAAGTATGACACAATAATGCTGCAGAAATTGTTCCCATGAATAGACTTACATTGTGGTTCAAGCGATTCACCTATCTTGCCAAATAAATAAAAAATAAAAAGCAAATTGATGGTCACATGAGAGCATATAATCTAACAAAAGTATATTTGAACAGTTGATGCACAAATTATTTTTCCTACCATTGGTTGGGAAAAGCTTCTCTGTACTTGGAATCCTCACCCAGTGTAACCTGTCTACTTGAAGCATCAGTTGCTCGGGAGCCCAAAAGCCTCCGAGCTATTCGATCTTTTGCAGTTACTTTCTTCTTCAGCATTGATGCTAGTGTTGTTTTCTTCACCTTGACACCAGCTCCATTATCACGCAATGCTTCTACACTATGCTCAGCAAAAAGTTCTGAATATGATGTTGAAGCAATTGCAGAATCTCGTAATACTTCTTCGTTGTGCTTGCGAATCTTCGCAAGTTTTGCTCGCTTCAATGCCTTTGCTTCTCTATCTCGCTCATGCACATTCTTCACTGCCTGTTTAGCAAGTTTTTCAATCACTTCTTTGCCTGGACATCGAGAATCTTGTAAGTCTGCTTGCTCAGTTTTTAAGTAAATTGCCTCTGTAAAAGACTCCTTCCCTGTTAGTTCTTCACCGACTTCCTGAGAAGGCTGACTATCACTCACTACAGTCTTCAAACCTTGTTCTATAGGATTGCCATTATTATCTCGTGGTATAATAGGTCCATGGAAAGGGCACACCTTCAAGTCTCTTCTCTGGCAGAGACCACCCTTTTTAAGAGGCGCAAGGCATGGCCGGATCTCAACTGGTTGTTCTTTATACACTGTACAATGAAAATTAAGCTCTGCAATTTTTTCTGCAGGGATCATGGCATCTGGATCCACTCTACCCCAATGACCCTCGATCTCTAAGCCCCTCTGGTTAGCTAAAACCCCACTTTGGGCAGCACATTTGTCAAGCATGAAAGGACTCCATGTCAATACAGGTGCCTCAGCTAAGAGTTTTTCCCTGTCAGTTATTGAACTTACAAAGTTACCAGCAGAAGTCTCGCTCTCCACTGAAGCTGTATTTTCATTCTTTTGGTTCGCTGGTTTAGTGAAGAAGTCCTCAGTTGTACTTGTGGAAGCAGTAGTACACTCTGGCTTGTAATCCTCTATCTTCCCTTCTTCCCACAAATCTTCATCTTCTTTCTGAGCGATGCTTGGATCAAGAACAATACCCAAATCAGTGCATTTTTTCTCGAGTGATTGAATGAGATTACGAAGATCGATGAATTCTTTTAATGCAGTATCTCTGAATTTGTTGTCAGTTGCATCGACTCTCACAAGGATGGATATCCACTCTTTCACAGATGACAAATGCTTTGTGATAAGAAGCTTGTGTGATTCCCTTAATGCATCAAAGATTGCCTTGTTTTCGCTGTTTTCCTGAACCTTCTCTCCCTCCCTCAAAGATTCTAGACGTATTTGGCGTAATGTAAGTGAGTTGAGTTCTTCAACCTCATCACCATCAACAGGGAATTCAAAAGCATTTTCTTCTTTGGCATTAGCAATCTCCAAACATTCTCCTATTTCATCTACTGTTGACTGAATATCAAATTTAATAGAGGTAAAGTTTTCCTTCAGATATTCAAATTTATTGAGAAGAATCTGCATTGTTCTCAGGTGTCTTTCTCTTCTCTCCTGTTGCAGTCGAGCTGCATTTTCGAGACGATTTGGAAACTGATACCTTAGAGTATCCTTTAGGTAATCAAAACCCAATCTGAGTTGTTTGTAATGGATTCCAAAAGAAGCATTCCATTTCTCCAATAGTTCTATGCTCTTTGAGCGCAAATTTGTAGCTATTGCTGAAGGGGGAGGTAGAGGAAGATTTTTCCTAAAACCAACACTTAGGCTCAAAAACTGATCCAAATTGACCACAAAGAGGCTTCTGAAAAGCTTTGAACGCATAAACAATTCATCAATAATAAGAACTGCAAGGTAGCGCACCTGCAAGACATTAATGATAATAAATTCAAATGCAGCAATCGGATAAATGAGAAGATTAAATTTAAAGAGATCCTAATGAATATTCCTCGAGGATCACATGATGTGAGCACAAATGATTTCATTCTTTGGTGATGAAGTTCTCAGTGTAGAAATCTAAACTTGCAGGCTTCAGCCAAAAGAAAAAAAAAAGCAATCATGTACATTTTTAGCACCAAAATAGCAAAACATTACTATGCTAACGCAAAAGGAACCCTGAAATCAACCCGAATCTCTCGTTTGGAATCAGAAACTTCACATTCCAGTTATAGGAGCAACAACGGGAACCAATCATTTTCAATTTTTGTAATGATAGAAAGCTACAGATATCAAATTCTCATTCTCATTCTCCACCATCATTTAACCAACTGTCACTTCCAGTTACAAAATATAAGAGCTAATTACATCCATGTGAGAAAAAAAAAGCTACTTCAACAAAATATTCCTTCCTCAGAACACGAAGAACCACTCTCCCGCGAATTAAACATCCCCTCGTTATTAATTCCATTTGATGGATGAAAAATAAAATTGAACTTTAACAACTAATTTACGGTTCAATACCATCAAGCAAACAAAAAGAGGCGCAAATCACAGGCATTTTCAAAAGTAAGTCATGAGAAAGGGACGCAAAAATACAGGTCCTAAAATCCAAAGTAAAAACCTTTCATTCAATAGAAACCAAGCAAATTTACTCACAAATCCACTCGCTTCACCAACCCTAACCAATCCATCAATCATTACAAATCTATATTCACTATAAGCTACAGAATTCCTTCGCCTTGACATCAGAATTCATAATTATCCACAAGTCCAAGGACTGAGAACATTCTCTTGAGAAAAAAAGACAAAAAGAACCTGGGAGTGGGGCTTCTTCATCTGGTCCATTAGGGCATCCACAGCGGCGCGGATCTCCTCGTCAGAGAAGCGGGCTGCCGACTTGATGGCCTTGAGGATGCGCGGGTCCACTTCCTGGGCCGTCGAATTCATCGCCTTCTCGATCAACAGGGGCGTCGTTACGGCGCCCGGCGGCGGCTTCTCGATCTCCATTGCCGTCGACATTTGCGTCCCGCTCGCTCTGGTCCAAAATCCTAGTTTTATAAGAAAATATTATCTAGCATTTCAGAGGCGGTTAGAAATGATCCATTCAGCGGTTATCCTTTTTTTTTTTTTGGGAAAATTAGAGGCCACGTATATATTGAAAAAAAAAATTATTACAAATACAAAAAAGTAAAAAAAACGGAGGTAATTACATAGGGGTGTCAATTCGGGTCGACGGGTCGGATTCGGGTCGAATTTTTGATGTGGCGGGAATTGAAGTTGTAAGACTTTATGGAGTTCTTAAATATCTAGCGAGGACTTAATCATATATAGATTCAAGTTCTCGAATTCATACAAAAACTTTCTGTAAGATTAAGTTCTCTAAATTTACAAGAACTCTATACATGCATTATGAGTTCTCTAACTCTTGCAAAAACTCGCATCATAAATTATGTAAAAGAAATTGAAACAGAAAACTTTAATTTACATAAGACTTAAATCCTCAAGATCTTAAACAAGATGATTTTCACAATCCTTTAATCAAAAGAAAAATATATCTTGATTCATTTTGAATTTGTCGAATTCCAAACTATGATTTCTCTCTCCCTTCTCTCTTCACTTTTTCTTTCATGAGTTAATTCTCTATGGAGCAAATCAACCCTCATAATGAGAGAGAGAGAAAAAGGACCGGTAGTTATTTCCTACGGATTGATTACAATAACCGCTGATAGGAGTTATGTGATCAAACGGTCCATAAATAATTGATCAAATCATCTCTTCTTGACCAATAGGATTTCATCTAAATAATTAAAATACAATAATTCAAATATATGGACCACTTAATGATTTATATAATTAAATATACATACTTAAAATAATTATTACGACGTCTCACATAATTATTATATTTAATTATTCTGAAGTGTATTTTTGACAGTTTGTAGAAAGATCGAACAAAGTTCATATAATGGAGCAAGCCTACTAACCAAGCGCCATCGTAAAGAATGAACTTTGCTGCTTCAAGTTGAGATTAAAAATGAAATAATATTTGAAACCTGAGCTTAACTCAGGTAGGAGGTTAAGGTTACAAACCCTATTTTTAAATTTAAAAATTAGTTAAGAAAAATAGAAAATAATTAGAAAACTTTGGAGCACTAGCCAATTTATGATAAAATATTAACTAACTAATATTTCAAATATCTCTAATTAATATAATGCATTTCAAAATATTAAAAATATTTTTGAAAATTATTTAATTTTTTGTCATAATTATCATATATGAGTAAAAATTTTTGAGAAATATTAAATAATTTGAAAAAAAAATTAAAATTATCTGACTGACAAACATGTATTAAGCCTCAATTAATCGAAGCAATTAAAATTTTTTTACTTTTCAAATTTTGAAGAGATAGTTTTAAAACAAAGAAAAATACATATGTCTAATATTTAAGAGGATTTGACTATGTAATCTTGCAAATGAAATTAACCTCCACAAATATTTTTATATTTTTAAAATTATTTAATATTTTTAATGATTATCATAAAAAATAATGATTGTAAAAATTATTAAATAAAATAAACAATATCTAAATAATATCTAAATTATTTAAATATAAAATTAGGAAGTCGTGATTTTGAAATTGGAAAAAAAAAAATTAATTTTTCCATAAATGATATGAAAAAAATCATATGAATAAGTTAAATGGCATGAGATTATATGCTTAAGCAATCCTTGATTCCTTAAGTGTATTTAATATATAGTTTATATTTAAAATTTATATACATCTATATCTTATGGGTTTTTTTGGTTTGCTACATTTTCTGTGCATTGCATTCCTTTTGGCATTTTGTTGTATGAAAAAGAATATAGATTAAAATTTTGAAATATGTTATACTTCCCCCTTAATTTATTTTTGGGGAATTATTTTTGGTGTATTCCAAATACCGCAAATTTTCAAATAGACCGCATAAGTTGCCGCACTACCACTTAGGCCTCGTTTGTTTGTCTGTTTCTACTGGCTTCTTCTATCTGCCAATTTTAATTTGTTGTTTGGATGCATAACTTTTGTAAAACTATGCTTTTCAAATCTCCATTTTCTTATTGATTTTCAAAGTTTTTTATTTTTATTTCTCCCTTAAAAAAAGACAGTTTTTGAAACAACCGTTTCTCACTAAAATTTTACATAATGAAGTTAGACCGTTCCAAACACGCAAAACAACGGAGAAAACTCCGCCGGTTGCAGACGCCTTGCGAGCCGCAGGTCCACGAGAGTCATTTTAGGAAGGATTTTTGAGGTATTTGGAAGGGAAATTTGAATGTAGAGAGTGTTTAGGAAATTCCTTTTGATTTGTATTCATTAAATACTTTATTTTGCTAGGGTTAAGGCATCTTGAATTTAGCTGAATTTTGTGATCTCTTTGATTTCTTTTAGGCTCTAGCAGCGTCTAGAGATTGGGAGAGAATGATCCTCCTCTCGAATAGAGGATCAATCGTATCGCTATTTTCCGCTTCCATTTCATTAAATATTACAACTTTTTTTTTCTATTTTCCTGTTTTTGTGTGAATTTTGATAAGAAAGCTCACTCTTTCCATAAGATTGATAGAAAATACTTGAGATCTTCGAGTGTTTCCTATCAAATGATTTCTACAACCAAACGAAGCCTGCGAGCCCATCACCGCAGCCACATTTCTTCCATCGTTGTATTTGATAGAGAAATTTTGAAAGACTCAAAGATTTATACAAACCTTATAGAAATATATGAAGACCATACAACAATTTCAATAATTTTAGAGTTAAGAGGATCACTCAGTTTTATGGAAAAATAAGATTAGATTGAACCATCTTAGATAATTTGGTCATATAAAATATCAAACCGTTTAATCCATCCTATATTAAGAAAAATAGAGATAGACTTACCAAAATCTAATTATAAAATATTAGAAATATTTTTTTATTAGAGATAAACGCTGCTCAGTTTTATGTTATTAGTTCTCATCTCACTTAAATTTTGTTTGGAACAACTTTTTTTATTGCTTTTTAAAACAAATTTTTTTATACAAAAATCAGTTGAACTAAAAATTTTATACGAAAAAAATTATTTTAGAAAGAAGTAAGAAAGCTGTCCCAAATAAAACATTAGTCAAACTACAAATTAAAACAAATAATTAAAAAAATATTTTTTGCTTGGAATAACAAATTAGTATTACATTTTTTTTTCACTGAATCACATATAATTCACAATAAATCAGGCATAAAAACCTTACCAAGACTTACCAAAACCTCTTAGGCATAGTGACAAGAGTTCTGCACAACTAGCCTCCTCTCCAGCAAGCCTATATCCCCTTCCTAAAGAAGAAATACAAACAAGACTTCTCCAGTTGAAGAAAAAAAAAGGCTGATGCATCTTCTACTTAGGCTTCGTTTGGGACGGTTTTCTTTCAGCTTCCTAAAGCAGTTTTCTAGTACAGAATTTTCAATTTTTATACTAAGAAGCTATTTTAGAAAGCAATAAAAAAGTCATCCCAAATGAAGCCTTAATGACAAACATTGGGTGCCTCTACAAGGTAAAAACTTAAGGAAAAAAAATATAGTATAAACAGTAGCGATCTACAAGGTAAGGAAATAAATCCCAAAGTAATAATAGAAAGAAAAGGACCTAGGTAAGCAGAAGCTTTGTTATTGGCTGTATTGTTCAGGCAAAACCATTGGGTTGGCCTGGGCCAGGGTCTCCATCCATGACCATGATAGTGCTGTGATGGTGAACCATGTACCACTGGCCTTTGTGGAACTCATAGACATTTGTCATGAAGAATTGATCAGAATCCAAGTCGATATAAGCTTTCATGGTGACCCAGGCCATGTCGCCGGATACGCGAGCTCGGACGTCTCGGATTTGGAAGGCGACTCCAGGGGCCCAGTTGAAGGCTGCAGCCCAGCTGTTCATTACTGCATTGAACCTGTAAAAGATGAGAGAAACCACCAGATGTTAGCTTAAGCTGTTGGTTCATAAGCAGCTTTCTTTATTCATGTGGGATCTTTCAAGGGTTCAATTGTGATTGGAACAGAAAAACTTTGAAGGGTTCAATTTCGGGCGAGCCCGCGAGAATAAGAAATGAACCAAATAGGAAAATTTTGAATGGACTTTTGCGTCTTGTTGAGTTTATTTTGTGGAGTTGCAGAATCCAAATGGGTTTGGAATGGTTTCAATGTCTGCTAGTAAGATGTAATGTGCAGGTTCAGATGAAAATGTAGGCAATTTAGGAAAGATAGGCATTAAAATTGAAGCAACATGAAGTTATGCGGACTTTGCAGTGAACATTTTAATATATCATAAAAAGAGTCCAGATCAAGAACAGGAATGATTATCTCAGTATCAGGTGGATAATAGATGTCAAACAAACATTTGTTTAGTAAATATAAAAATATACTGAACGCTATGGCCAATCCAGTAAGAAGATAGCAACAGATTATGGAAGAAATATTATGAACCACAATTGCCTCGCCTCAACAGGGCAGTGAAAGCAGTTGCCATTTCCCAGTAATACTAGAGGGATTTACATATATAACATAGAATTTTTATGTATTTATATATCTAAGTACTAACACCTAAATTTGTATATTTGCTCATAGCATCGTATTCTCTATAACAATAACATCAAGCCTTTGACCCAGTACGTGGGGTCGGCTACATGAATACTTTTTCTCCATTGTGTCCTATTAAAAGTCAAATTCTCGTTTAAATCGAATAAAGAAAGTTCATTTCTAATATTTTCTAACCAAGTCTTTTTAGGACTACCTTTACCTTTCTTAACATAACTCAAATCTAATACCTCTACTTTCCTAACCAGGTCATCAAAAGACTGTTGTTTTATGTGACCAAATCATCTAAGGCGACTCTCTCTAATCTTATCTTCCACTAGAGCTACTCCAACCTTTTCACATATAACATCATATTCTCTAAATCACATAAAAGATAACACAACTTCAACTTGTCCAAAATAAATTATATCTTTTCATGCATATATTTTGATGTGATTTAAACATTATGATATTTTAGAAGTATAATGATTTAAACGTTGGATATGAAAATATATACAAATATTGTGCTATGTATATAAATACTCCATTATATTATGTAGTGAGGAGTCACGATTAAAAAAGACTTTGGCTCCTATGCTTCCATCATACAAGTTTTCATTACAGATGCATTTCATCAATTAATGTTTAAGTTGCATACTCTCCTTTGGACAACAGGCATCCTTCTAGTTATCAACATCTGAACTTTCCCATCACAAACAGACAAATGAGTGATGGGAAGTTCCTTCTGACATGACAATAGATATAGGCTTCTAAAGCCCAGTATCCAAAACGAAGTGACCCAACAATATGGCCCTTGGTTAAGGTGTCTGTACATAACAAACTTCCCTTCCCTTCGTACCAGCATGAAATTCAAGAAAAGTGATCCAGATATTTTCGACAACATGGGGTCAGAACAGCTAGAACATTTCTGAAGGTCTAGATTTTAGCAAGGATGTAACTAAGGTTTCCTTTTGAGAAAGAGAGCTTAAAGATTCACACTTTCATCTTTCTCTCCTTCTGGACAGCCTTACTGGTAATGAAACTGTGTCGATGAAAAATGTTCTATTGTTGACAATCAAAAGTGCTTCAGCACCAGCACAGTTAAGCCTTCTAGAAATGTAACATGTTTTGGAAAGATCAAGAGTTAGACAGAAAAAATGAGATTTGTATTCATATGATTTCCTTAGCATGGCCAAACAATCTGAAAGAATGGTAGTAACAAACTAACTTTGAATGAAAAAAATTGGATTGCAAATCTAAACTCCTAGAAATCAAGTGCTTGCCACAAAATCAAGATGAGGAAGGAAGAACAACAAATGGAAGATAGACACCAACAACAACAACAGCATTCACACCTTTATCCCACTACATATGGAAGATAGACATCAAGAAGAAAAATTAGAAGGAAAGCTACATATCTAGACCTAACTTTCCACCACTTTAGGATCATCATAAGAAGCATCATAAGCAGGATTATCTTGAGGGGAAACTTCTTTTATATATATATATATATATATATATATATATATATTCTTTTTTTATCCAGTTGAATAGTAATAGAAGAGGAGCAGAGGATTGCTCCGAATATCATCCAAGGTTTCTTTGATGTAGAGATTCTAGAGAAAAAAAGAGTTAATCCAAGATATCATACTTCTACTGGTTAAATATTGATAAAGGATTATGGCAGGATAATGCACATAAACCATACCACAAATAAACTCATCATCAAATCCAAATTCAAGATCCCATAATTGATGGTCATACTTAAGGTATCATGAAGTGAAGCCTATTTAAAGATAAATGTGTACCAAAAAATCAAAGAAAAGTTTGAAGCAATGCCTAAATTGTTGAGTTCTTATAGAACAATATTTGCAACAAAAGTGGACTGAAAAAGCAATTATCTTTCAATGATCCAAAGCTTGCATCCATACAAAGGTGTGTTTCAAACAAGCACAGGGGGTTGGTGCAACTAGCAAAACCATGCATTTCTTGGACAAACATAGGTTTAAAAAGAATCTACAGAAATAGGGAAATAAAGGCAAGAAATGCTGATAGATTAGATGAATTTGGAATATTTGCAATGTTCAAACAAGTTCTTTTTTCCCTATCTTTTCCTATTAAATTGTATTTAAGCATAAAAATGGCCATTCGTACCATTTACAGATGTATTGGGCCTTATTCGATATTTGGGTCTGTTTTACCAGACGTGAGCTGATTTTTTAAAATTACAGAAAATCCTATTTTGGTATGAAAGTGCTATAAAATAATGTAATCCTACTAACCTACTATTTTAGACTCTTCAGGGGGTAAATAACTAAGCTTATTCAGCTAAAGACAACCACGAATTCCTAATTCAAATTAATATTGATAGGATGTTCGTAGAATTTCAAAAACATGTATCCAATCCATGTCTTAACTGTTCTAGCCCCAAGTCATAGCAAGTAGAACTTCCTATTTTATTCACTTCACCTCAAGCTTCCTAATTAGTTCCAATGGCAAAATATTTTATATGCAATCCCCAAATAACATTTTGATCATATTATGCAGTTTGGTCAGCAATGCTATGTAAATCCATATCTTTTTTTCTGTCCTCTACCTCTGAAAAATTTGGCAATGGATCTCCTTATAAATCATGTCCTCAAGCTTACCCATTAGCTTGATTTTCTTTAACTAGTGATGGGGACATCAGATCGTGGAGAGTCTATCAGAGATGTGGCCGTCGATCTACGGCCACGATTGAGTCATTGTATTTCTGAGTTGTTTTATGTATTTTCTTATTTATGATGTCAGATTATATTTATTTTATTAGTTTCCTGTTGTACCCTTTTATTAAGGGAGGTCGTAAATAAGCCCTAGGGGCATTGTCGTCCTTTTATTTTTGTGAGTCTTTGTATGAGGCTATTTATAGCCCTAGTGTTCTTTTTTTGAAAGTAATGAATGATTGATTGAAAACTTTGTTTCTCTTTGTTTGAATTATAATGAGAGCTTGAGAGTGAGATCCCTAAGACAGGGAGAATTATGCAATACCCACCAACCTAGACAAGTCGAATTCGTGGTTCTACCTTCATCTTTTTCTTTTCTTCCTTCCCCTATCACCACCAGCCTTACCTTCCCTCCATCACCTTTGTCCAAATTTTCATCACCACCAAACCCCTTCTTCACCCCCACCGAACTCCCCATTGGATTTTAAATTAATTTGGAATGAATTATTTCATTCCAAATCTAATAATCTAATTTAAGGAAGCATTAAGCCTCCTTAATTCCCCACCCCCCCATCCCCCTTAAAGCCGCCCCCCCCCCCCCCCCCTCTCTCTCTCTGTCCAATCCCCTCTTAATTTCTATTTCCTATTCTAGATTGAAATATTTAGGATAGATTTTGAATTCAAATTCACCTAGTTTGAAGTTCAAATCTTTCCTAAAATCCTTGAATCTATTTAAGGAAAGTTTCCAAATTATACCCTATTTGAATTTCGAATTAAATGGGATCTAATTAAATCTTTCCTAATCTCTAAATCTAAAATTAGAAACCCAAATCTATTTCCTCCAATTCCCCCCATCCCATTAAAGCCGTCGGCCCCTCTCTCTACCCGCCCCATCTCTCTCTCTCTCTCCAATCCCCTCTCTCTACATTAACACATTTTTCCCCTCTAGGAATTAAATTCAAACTTGATTCTTAATTCCCTCCCAATTAGAAATCTAAAACTTATTTCAGATTTTTTAATTTGTGTGGGCTCCGAAAATTCGGCCCCGGCCTCCACTCGCTTTTCTTTTATCCGGCGAGGGAGTTTTAACTGATAAGTTCCGAGGTAAATTTTGGAAGGCAGATGGGTTTGTAGATAAGACACTACCCAGAGATTTCTCCCTCATTTTGTGAGGACTTTATGATCTGAGTTCTGGTTTCCTATAGGCGCAAGCCCCTATAGTTAATTACCCCTCCCGATCACGAGAGAGAACTTTCGATTAAGGCTAGTCGTCAATCAGATACGTATAATATACGTGTTATCTGGCATATAGTAGCAGCAATGGGTATTGATACTAGTAGAAATTGGATTTGGAGATTGGGTTTGGATTTGGGAATTTTGGAAATGTTTGGAAAGTTTAATATTTAAAATAGAAATTTCACCATCGTGTGCTTAAAGCGGATGGTGGGGGAATGGATGATGGACCCGATCAAGATCCCATGGTTCCGTCGTCCCGAGCCATCATGGTCCCTGGTCTATTTAGTCAGAGGAGGTAGTCGACCCAACCTGACAGAAGGATCCTTGTCGGCAGCCATGGGTTGCTTCGTCCAAGGGAACCTTGTAGACCGGGGTTGAATGTTTGTCTAAGGGGACAATTTGAATCCACCTTAGCTAACAGAGGGCTTTGTGCCCTATCAATCATATCCTATTGATTCATATCTCAAGGATTTAACGCCATTAAGGAGCGTATTAGCGCTGGCCATAACCGCTATCTGTGGTGCCATTTGGCGGCAAAACCACTCGGTTCAGAGGGCCCCGGGTCATAACCGTTTACCTGCAGTGCCATTTGGCGGCGAAACTGCCGGTTAGAGGACACGTACCACGTCCTTACTGGCAAGAGATTGTTTGAGAATGGATCCTAGTGATATTTTCGACTAGGCATTTCGCTCTTTGTGAGCTAAAGTAATTTTCAGATTTGTCCACCTCGGCAAACTGTTACGGAGGGTGGAGGATTTTGCTTTAAGCGTTGGGATGAATTGATTTCAGATTTTAAATATTTTTAGAATTTTGGGATTTCTGGAATTTTTTAGATTTTTGGATATTTCTGGGATTTTCGGTGGAGCTTTGGATTTTTTTGAATTTTTGGGAGGCATTTGAAAATGCTTGAGATTAACCCCTCCGGTTGAGATCTTCAATCAACGCGGCCATCATCGGGGTGTTTGGGGGTCATTTCTCTTTATGGATTGAACCTTGTCGACTCTGTCTGGCTGTCGACAAAGGATCGGGTCTCGTAGGCTTTATGCTATTATTAGTGAATTCATATTGTTCTAGGCCTTGATGGCCTAATATGAATGTTTTAAAGCAAATATACCGGTCGTCACAACCTTATATTTGCTTAATGGTTCGAACCCTGTCGACTCCTATTGACCCGTATAGAAGGATCGGTTTCGAACCTGAATTCACTTGTCAACCCGCGCAGCATCCCTAGACGTCACGTGTGTACCAATAACACGCTCGCCGGGGCCCATGCGGGTTTGGATTGTATTTTACCCCTTTTTAGTGTACCTATGTGTATACAAATTACAGTGTACGTGCAGGGGTATTTTGAAATATTTGTGAACGCCTTCTGTCCGCTCACATGAATGTTGCGGATCCGGTGGCGTGTTGTAGTTGTGGACGCCTTCTGTCTGCTTGTATGAATGTTGCAGATCCGGTGGCGTGTTGTAGTTGTGGACGCCTTCTATCTGCTTGTATGAATGTTGCAGATCCGGTGGTGTGGCGTAGCAACTTCTGGATAGAATTGTTCGCTGCTTCGTACAGGTAGACTGTCGTGCACTACTCGTTGCTTTATGCAGGTTGATCGTAGTGCACTAACGAATCTCCTGCTTTAGGATCGTATGATCTCGTAGTTGTCATATTCTTCATGCATTTTATTATGGTCTTTGGTTCATATAGTACATCCGCCACTGATACATGTAGGTAGGTAGATGTCTTCCTATACAGATTGGAATTGACTTCAGGATACTGCATTTACTGAAGTCTTTCTGCATCTACCCATAGATGACATTTAACACATACATTTGTCTTCGTAGAGTGATAATATGTGTTGCAGATCTTTTGTCGATTTGCTTGCAAAACATATATCGAATGTACAACAGGTCTCTAACAATGTCATTGAACTTTTCTGCTTGTAGGAAACTGATCGTGTCTTTCCTTAGAATTTGATCATTGTTGATGATGGAAACGTCTTTATATTCCTTCATCTCTACCTCTTGATGAATTCATCGAGTGTGGATTGTATTCGTCTCGTATCAACCCATATTATCTGCAGATAGATGAAGGGGCTCATCTATGAACTGAGGTTAACTGCTGAATAAGTTACATCCATTGTTGATGCCCTCCCCACGCATTCATCAATTATCTATCATGTTCAATATGTTTTCCCCTTCAGCATGCGTAGGCAACTAGTGTTTTTACTCATGTGTTCATCATTGTTGACTAGGTAGAAGCCATAACATTCACTGCATGAAGTTTATATAATCTGACTCATGGATGATTTGAGAGTCTTGTGGCACTAGCAATCATCATTACAATAATGTTCATTGAAGAAGCTTTGAATAAACTTTGGAAATCAAGTTGAATTTGTTGTTCATGAGTGACAAGTTAGGGATTTTGCATCCCTTAAGTCCTTGCTTGCTTGCATGATATTTATTTGGATGAATTTAAATGACCAAATAGTAGTCATAATATTAAATCAAAGGTTCTCACAAGCATTTCATTTGATCCTTATTTGAATAATAATGATTGCAATTATCATTCAATGCTTGTTCTAAAGTCATCATATGATGGCTTTATGATCAAAACATACCTCCAAAATCTTGTGCTCCTTATAAATAAGCTACATTAATCATTTCTTTGTTCTCAAAAATTCATTGCAATTTGTATGATGAATGTAGCTTATTCATCAATATTTTCATTTTAATTGCAACAATTCTTGCAACTCAATTGTTATTTCCATGCCAAAATTTGCAAATCATTTTGGCATAGCTCTTTGCTTGTAGGAAAGTTATACTCCTTGCCTCCACATATCATTTCCAACATGCATGATGATTTGGAAATAGTTTGTCACATGCCTTGTAATTTCATGAACTTTGCTCAAAGATTAATCAAATCTTATGTTATGAGTTAATTAGTTTGATCAAAAAGCTCACATCATTGCTTTGTAATCAAATCATTAACTTTTGCAATTTTCTTTCACTTTGCTTGTTAAGATTCACATTTTCAATCATGAGCATTTAATTACATTCTCCATTTTCTTCATATTGATGATCGTTTGCAAGTTCATTTTTGTTATCATTTTGCTTGAGTCCAAATCAAGCTTTAAATTTTTTTTTAAATTAGTTTGAATTTATTTAAGTCCATTTAGTTCAAGTCTGAGTTCAAGTGTAAGTCCGAGTTCAAGTCCCAATCTGAGTTCAATTTCAGTTCAGACTTAAGATGAGCCTCTTCCCTTCATTCGAGTCCCCTGTAGTCCTTGCAAATGCAAATTAATGTCCAAATTGTTCAAATTATGACTTGAGTTTGAGTTCACTTAAGTCCAAATATAGCATTATGTTCACCCGAAATTTCGGCAGCCTTCCGGCGTCTCCCCCGTTTAGGGGAAAACTACGGAAAACTGGGCCTTTCCCACCACGCTATGAAAAGCGTGTATGGTAGATGCCCTCTTTCGAGGACACCGCGGCCGTGTATTTTTCGATCCCCCACCACGCTAAGAAAAACGTGTATAGGTATTTTGCAAAAAAAGTATTTTTTTTTAATATTTTACAAGAAAAGCAGTTATTTCCCCGCAAGAGGGTACTTATGGGTATCCTTCATTCGTCGTACGCGTCGCACCGGGTTCTCATCCCACCACGCTAAGAAAAGCGTGTATAGGCGGTTTTCCGGTGCGCTACGAACTCCGAAGAAGAGATTTGGAACCGAGGATCGCTCGCCTACCTTGTCGTGGGTGTCGCGCCGGTTGCCCCTCCCACCACGCTAAGAAAAGCATGTATAGGCAGACCACCGACTCGACACGCATGCCGAGGTAAGAGAGCAAACAAGGGTTCGAAAATCGAGACAAAAATTTTCTTTTCTTTCTCTTTTTTTTTTCTTTCTTTTTTTTTTTTTTTTGAAATGCTCTTCTCCACTTTTTTTTTTTTTTGAAACCTCCTGCATCCCCCTTCTTTTTTTTTGAAACTTTCTTTTCCACTTTATATATATATATATATATATATATATATATATATAATAATTTATACATAGATAGAGAGAGAAAGAGTGAGAGAGAGAGAAAGTTTGTAAGAGGTAGAAATTGATCACGGTCATTAACTAAGAAATCATCTACTAAAGAATTGTTCATCCTTTCTGCAACTTCCTATTGTCTTGTGCTGATCTTTGTATCCTCCTTATTGTAGATTTTGCAAACAACCCATTCATCCTCCTGGAGTTCTCCCATTGTAGAAAACCAAAGTTTTCTTCATCCCAACAAGGACACCTTTCCCTTTGAATATCTCCTCATCCTTCCCCATTGCTTTCCACTAGCCAATTGATGTGGCTCTATTGGTCTTCATTCCTGTAGGATTCTTCTTATCCCTTTTGCAAAATAAGTACCATTCTTTCTCTCCCATATTGACTTTTCCTGGAAGATCCCATGGCTAGCACTCATTGAAACTTCCTTCACCAATGGCCATTGACTGAAAGCTTTGATCAATGATCTTCTCTAAGAGATAGTGCGTTATAATCTCCTCATGGTTGAGAGGATATGGGTGAAGTTGGACGCAACAACAGGATGACGAACAACAAGGCCATCCCAAATTCTGAACATACGCACATATTTCTGGATGGGCTTCAGCAGGATTTCGGCAATCCGGTGACCTACATTGCCTTCTAAACATAGTAGAAGACCTCAGGAACCTGGCTCTACCTGATCAAGGCTAGACTGTTGCTCATCCCTCAAATCCATCCTACATTCTACCACAATCTCCGGCACTTTCACCTCCAAGTGTAGAAGCTCTGGAAGCCAGTACGAATTCAATCGATCAAGCAATAGAGGTGGATGATTTGGCATATTGATCTGGGTAGCTCAGCGTGAACAGGCAGAGAACGAAGAAGGATGCATAGGTTGGGCTTTACGAATGGGAGAGCAGATGTCGGTCTGATGGATGCAATCGGCTAGGTGGTTGATTTAGAGGAAGATCAACGGGAGAAAGTTGGAACAGAGGCTGAGAGGAGATGACAAGCTACAGGTCATGAAGTTGAGCTGTGGGAATTTAACAGGGAAGAGGCGGGTAAACTGGAGAAGCTCATGACCTGAAGTGATGAGGAAGCTTCATCTATTAACCGATGAGTGTTTCGTGGAGCTTGCTGGAGGCTGAGAGTTTTCGAATAGGAAAAGATGATAAGAGCTTGAGGCGTGAGCAGGGATTTTAGAATAGTGGTGGAAGGAAGAAATCTCGGTTTGAGTGGAGAGCTCCAATGTGAAGCAGACTGAATTCATTTTGATTTGGCCTCCAAACAGAGCATTCAATCAAGGTAACCTGTTGTCAAAGTGAGTGATTTACGTGAGAGGACTTAAGCAGCCGGGATTTATGGGATTTACTCAGAGTTTACACAAATAAGGGAATCCGGGTATAATGAGATTTGAGGTTTCATTTGACTTTCCATTTTTTGGTTAGATTGATAGGTAATGCTAATAATGATTTGCTACTTTTAGTCTTAGCATTAAATCACAATGACAACAATGCGTAAATCAATCAGAATTGTCTTGAATTGTGTGTATTTCCTCAATTTGTGTGCAATTTCTCCTCGTAATACGCGTCGAATTCGTCAAATGTAAAAATTAAACGAATTGGCAGTATATTTAGGGTATTGCTGATGTCCCGATCGCAACGACGCAGTCCATTTTGCGATCGGACATCGTCCAAATATCGTCGAAGCCTGATCTTTATCGAAATGCGTATTGTCATATTTGAATCATCTCGGAATTTGTATCACCACTTCGAACAATTCAAATTGATAAAAAAAGATATTTTCTTAATGTTGATGATGTTCCGGACACAACGACGCCATCCGTTTTGCAATCGGACGTCATTTCGTCACCGACGAGGCTAATTTCCCTAGTAACGCGTGCCTTTGCATCATATTTGGATTGCCTTTGAAATTTGCGACACCACATCAAACGATTCAATTTGATCAAATAAAATGTAGACTCTTAATGTCGACGACGTTCCGGACGCAATGGGACTGTCCGTTTGTCGATCGGACGTCATTCGAGCGTCTTCGAAGCCTCGTTTCTGTCGTAACGCAGGCCTTTATATCATATTTGCATCGCCTAAAAATTCACCATCATCTCGGATGATCCAAATTTATTAAATAAAATGTATATTCTGAATATCAACGACGTTCCGGACGCAATGTCGCTGTCCGTTTTGTCAATCGGACATCATTCGAATATCGTCGAGACCTCATTTCCATCGTAATGCAGGCCTTTATATCATATTTGAATTGCATAGGAATTCGCCACCATCTCAGACGATCCAAATTCATTATATAAAATATATATTCTGAATGTAGATGATGTTTCGGATGCAATGACACTGTTCGTTTGTCGATTTGAAATTGTTTGGGCGACATCGAGGGCCAAATTCCTCGATATGCGTGTTATTACCTTGGGATCCGTGTCACCATTACGATTGATCCCAATTAATCACAAAAGATATATATTCTGAATGTCGAGGACATTCCGGATGCAATGGCATAGTCCATTTCATGATCAGACATCATCTAAACGACGTCGAGGCCTGATTTCCTCGAAATACGCATTGTCTCGAAATTCATGTCACTCATTAGGATGATCCAAATTGAACAAATAAAATACAGTTTTTGACTATTTGCAATGTTCTGAACACAATGACGAAGTCCGTTTGTTGATCCGACATCGTTTGATCAGCCTCGCGATTTAATTTCGGGTGTCGGTCGTCTCTTTTGACCAATCTCATCCTATTCAATTACGAGGGTCCCCGACCTAGCAGAATTCAGTGTCCTAATCGCAAAGATACCATCCGTTTAGCAGTCGGAGGTGATTTTTCCCTTCAAGTGATATATGGCGCCAAAGTACGCATTGCCTAAATCATCATTTTCGCCCTTTTTGCATGGTTATATTGTTGAGGTCAACAATTTGTTCTTACCCTCTCAACCTACTCCTCCTCTCCCAAACCCTCCTCCCTTGGCCGGCCATACTTCATCATATCCACTTCAAGTTGAAGAGAAACTTCTTTATCTTTAACGGAGTTCAAGGTTGTTAGTGATCTTCGGAAGCGACCGTCATCTAGCATTCATGAATGGCCGATCCAGATCTTGACTATGGCATCGCCTACGACGAGCAGGGATTTGTTTGCATCTTGCACTTGACCTTCTTCGACGTCAACCCGCACATCGATCACACCATAGAAGAGTACGTAGAGTGCATCTTGGACACTTTGGTCGAGGCTATTGAGGAGCAACTTGGTATTGTGCAGTGGAGGATTACATCCGAGCCTTAACGAAGGTCTTCCACTCTTCCTCCTCTTGTATTTCTTTAGTCTAACCCTCTTTCTTGTGATTTGATTCTAATCATGAAGATCGTATTCGCCTAACTCTGCCGAGTTTAGTAAACGTAGGGATTGAGTATACTTCATTTGTTTCTAATCTTATTGTTAGATTAGGGATTTTCGTTGAAAGCTATTATATTTGCATGTTGTTTATTTCCTATGTTATTTTGATGATTCATAGTTCATATTTTGCAACTTAGTTTAAACGGGACCGCTCTTATATTTTATTTGCTAATAGTCATAATCTTTATTATTCTAATCAGTAAGTCATGCAAGCTCTTACCAAATTACTTTAGCATTGTAGTTCTACATCAACTAGTCTTTCTTTCCATCAAATTACTAGTTCAAAATTATGGGTGATACTATGAAGCCATCACCGAATAGAATGATATGTTCTATCTTAAACAAAAATCACAAGTTACATTGTGTACAGAATACACATTCTGATCTACTGGTATATTCTAGTAATTAACTTGCACTGCCTTTTTTATTTTAAAAAATCACACTTGCAATGAAATTACACCCCGCAATATACGTCCTATATGGCCAAAAGCTTAATCAATAGATTGCATGGATCCTAATTGATAATCCTCAATAGATTGCCTTGCTCTCCAGACGCCAATTATTCTATTTGATTAAATATGAGAAAGGCCAGAAAATAAAAAATGGTTTTCAAGCTCCAACCCTTAAATATGCGTAATCTTCCATTCTATTGAGTGTAAAGTTTTCCTTTCTATGTTTAAAAAGCAACCATAGAAAGGTTAAATGAAAAAATTGTAACCAATATTTAAAATGTTGGTTTCCCGGTTAATTTTCTAGCTGTAGAAATGGGAGAGGGGTAGATGGTGAGAGCGCTGAAACAAAAACTTAAGCCATACAATGCCTTCAACACAAGAACAGCTACATAATTATTAATAGACGTAATAAAGCAATACAGTAAAAAAGATGTCATAAACATGGTCTACCATGAAAATATCAACTAGGAAACAAGGAAATTTTCATATCATTCTGAGAAATAAGCAAAACCAAAATAACCAAAAAAAAAAAAAAAGAGGAGAAAAGCCAGACATCAAACCATAATGTGTGATAATACAAGCATATAAAAACGTCATGAGGTATAAATAGATTAAAGACAAAACTGTTTTTTTCAGATAAATCATTATTAAGTCATAATCAGCTATAAATGTTGTCCAATTTCCAAAGTCTATAATAGGACAACTCAGAATTATGCTTAAAAGTATTAAAAAAAAATCTCATTTTGCATGTGATAAGCACTTGGATCCCCAATAATTATTTACAAGATTAAACCAAAACAGTTGGGCTTCATCTAGTAAAATTGTGTTATGATATACAGCTGTTGGTACTCCCACAATGACGGGAAAGCTACTCTGTAACCAAATTGTTCACAATCATGAACCCTAGAAGGGTGCATGCGCAAACAGATTTCTGTCACTTTGCATTTATTAAATTGATATTACAGCTGACCATAATATCAAAAATTCAAAACCTCACATAGGTTTTTGAGCCCAGCCATAGTCAACAAGAATGAATTGAAAATTAGGATTACTAAAGACAGCACGAAAGAAATGCGTAAGGCTGATAATGATGGAATATAGGTTTTCAAAAAATTTAATGGCTAGAATTTCAAATAACTAAAAGATAACTTTTTAGCTACTTTTTATAATTCCAATAATTTTTTGCAACATAAATCATAATCTTTAAAAATTATTGATTGAAGATGAAATATGTGAGGATAAGTATATCCATCCTTGTGGGCTCCGAAAATTCGGCCTCGGCCTCCACTCGCTTTTCTTATTCGGCGAGGGAGTTTTAACGAACTAAGTTCCGAGGTAAATTTTGGAAGGCAGATGGGTTTGTAGATAAGACACTACCCAGAGATTTCGCCCTCATTTTGTGAGGACTTTATGATCTGAGTTCTGGTTTCCTATAGGCGCAAGCCCCTATAGTTAATTACCCCTCCCGATCACGAGAGAGAACTTTCGATTAAGGCTAGTCGTCGATCAGATACGTAGAATATGTGTATCTGGCATATAGTAGCAGCAATGGATTTAGATATTGGTAGAAATTGGATTTGGAAATTGGGTTTTGAATTTGGGAATTCGGAAAGGATTTGAAGAGTTTAATATTTAAAGTAGAAATTCACCATCTTGCACTTAAAGCTGATGGTGGGGGAATGGATGATGGACCCGATCAAGATCCCATGGTTCTGTCATCCCGGGTCATCGTGGTCCCTGGTCTACTTAGTCAGAGGAGGTAGTCGACCCAACCTGACAGAAGGATCCTTGTCGGCAGCCATGGGTTGCTTCGTCCAAGGGGACCTTGTAGACCGAGGTTGAATGTTTGTCTAAGGGGACAAATTTGAATCCACCTTAGCTAACAGAGGGCTTTGTGCCCTATCGATCATATCCTATTGATTCATATCTCAAGGATTTGATGCCAATAAGGAACGTAACGGCGCTGGCCATAACCGGTATTTCGTGGTGCCATTTGGCGGCAAAACCACTCGGTTCAGAGGGCCCCGGGTCATAACCGTTTATCCTGCGGTGCCATTTGGCGGCAAACCGCCGGTTAGAGGACACGTACCACGTCCTTACTGGCAGGAGATTTTTTGAGAATGGATCATAGAAATATTTTCGACTAGGCATTTGGCTCTTTTGTGAGCTAAAGTAAATTTTAATTTGTCCACCCCCGGCAAACTATTGCGGGGGGTGGATGGATTTTGCTTTAAGCGGGTTGATGGATTTATTTCAATTTTAAATATTATTGGAATTTTGAATATTTTTGGGATTTTGGGTTTTTGAGATTTTTATGGAGTTTTTGGGTGGAGCCTTGGATTTCGGGGATTTTTGGATTTTGTGGTGTTTTGGGTTTTGGATTTTTGGATTTTGTGGACTTTTGGGAGACATTTGAAAATATTTGAAAACCCCTTCGGTTGAGATTTGCATTCAACACGGCCATCATCGGGGTGTTTGGGGTCATTTCTCTTTATGTGATTGAACCTTGTCAACTCTGTCTAGTTGTTGACAGAGGATCGGGTTTCGTAGGCCTTATGCCTTTGAAAGTAACTCTTTTGATTTTAGGCATTGAAGGCCTAATATGAATGTATTAAAACAAATATTCTGGTCGCCATGGCCATATATTTGTTTAATGGTTCGAACCCTGTCGACTTCTGTTGACCCGTATAGAAGGATCAGTTTCGAACCTGAATTCACTTGTCAACCCGCGCAGCATCCCTAGACGTCACGTGTGTACCAATAACACGCTCGTCGGGGCCCATGCGGGTTTTATAATTATTTTTACCCCTTTTAGTGTACCTATGTGTATACAATTTATAGTGAACGTGCAGGGGTATTTTGAAATAATTATAGACGCCTTCTGTCTGCTTGTACGAATGTTGCAGATCCGGTGGCGTGACGTAGCAGCTTTTGAATAGAATTGTTCGCTGCTTCTTACAGGTAGACTGTCGTGCACTATTTATTGATTTTCGTAGACGGGTCATAGTGCACTAACTAATCTCCTGCTTTTGCTAATAGATGTCGTTATCTACAGTTTCATTGCATCATTCTTGTAGACGACACATTAAGTATATAATAGGCTTCCTACAGCAGCTCATAGGAATATGCCTTTTGTTGCATATTGTCAGCTTCTACTTGTTGGGAGCTGGTGCTTTTCGACTGATATTAAGTGGTTGTTGATTCTCATTCTTTCATATGTGTATATTTGCTGCACGTCGATCCTCCCATTTATGTAGGAGACTGATACATTTGCTTGCATAATGTTTTTGAATGTTGGTCGAACTTCATCCGCCGGCAATCTTTTCATGCAATGCTGGCAGTCATCATTTGCAGAGAACTGTTATATTATTCCCATGAGTAGATTGACATTAATTGTAGGAGTATTATATTCATCGCCACTCCTCTAATGTCACTAGTAGAGTTGTTGTATGCATTACAAATGTAAGAAACTTTTCTTTTACAAGATCTACTGCATGCATCACAATTCATTACATTCGTTGTATGTCGATCTCCTTTATTCACTTATGTTCATCACTTGTATGCCATTTATATTGTATCTTGTTTATAGATGCATCAGAGATTTCATGTCATTACTTATAGTCAAGCTGTGAATTTGTTTTGATCATTGTTAGTGGATGAAAGTTTCCTTTTGACTCATCGATGTTGGTTGAAGGGAAATCATTGCATTCACAATCTTTCCATCATTATTGGTTGCAAGCCACTATATTCGCTTGCACTTCTTTCATGCTTGTAAGCCAACTATCTCCTTCACTACATGCATTCATAAGAAGTTTTATTTGTTGTAGGCTATTGGACCTCCTTTGTAGACCTTTGTTCATTCATTGATATCTAGATGAAGATTCTTCCACATTCATTTGAGAGCTTCACATTTTAATTGCAAGTACATTGATTGGGATGGGAGGTAGGAATCACAAGTCTCTTATATATGTTCATTTGCATCTAAGTTGGAGCTTACCACCTGTAATCTATACAAGTTAGGTCTCATATGGTTCATTTGAAATTCTTTGGGTCATCATCAAAATCAAGTCCAAACTCAAGTTTGAGTTTGTCTAGTTCAAGTTTTGCTCCAAGTTTAAGTTCAAAATGGTTAGAATCATAACTCTTTCGAGCCAAATGAGATTCAAATCCAAGCCTTGTTGTGGTTCAAGATTTAAGTCCACAAATAATCTTATTTAGTTCAACTCAAGTCTGAGCCCAAACCAAGTTCTTCTTGATTGAGTTTGATTGAAGTTCAAGTTCATTTGAGTTCGTCGTGGTTCAATTTCTTTGAGTTCAAAATCTTCTGTTCAAATCTGAGTCTGAGTTCACATTTAAGTCCTCGTAGTCTTGTTGAGTTCAAGTCCGAGTTCAATCAAGTTCAGTGTCATTTGAGTTCAAATTTGAGTCCCAATGCTTTGTTCTTTGTAGTCAATTTTGTATGTCCAAGTTCTTGTAGTTTTTTATTTGGTTCAAGTCCGGATGCACAAGCTCAAGTTCAATCTCATTTGCACATTTCTTTTTTTATTTGGATTCAAGTGAAGTTCAATTTGATTTGAGTTCTGAGCATAGTCCCAAGTCCTTGGTTGTTCAAATGTGTCCAAACATTTATTTTCTTCGAGTTCAAAAAGGTCCGTGTAGCAACATTTTCACCCGAAATTTCGGCAGCCTTCCGGCGTCTCCCCCGTTTAGGGGAAAACTACGGAAAACTGGGCCTTTCCCACCACGCTAAGAAAAGCGTGCATGGTAGATGCCCTCTTCCGAAGACACCGTGACCGTGTAATTTTTCGATCCCCCACAACACTAAGAAAAGCGTGCATGGGTATTATTTTTGTTTGTAAAAAAGTATATATTTTTTTATTTTTGAAAATATTTTGTAATCAAGGCAGTTATTTCCCCGCAAGCGGGTACTTATGGGTATCCCCGCTTCGTCGTGCGCATCGCACCGGGATCCCTTCCCAGCACGCTAAGAAAAGCGTGCATAGGCGGGGTTTCCAAGGCGATACGAACTTCGAAGAAGGAATTTAGGTGATTACCCGCTTCGTCGCAAGCGTCGGGACGCACTCCCTCCCACCACGCTAAGAAAAGCGTGCATAGGTGGTCGTTTTGTCTCGACGTATGCGATGAAACGGGTTCTCGGAGTTTTAGGGTTTAGAAAGTTATACCTTGGCGGCCGTCGGCGCGGATCGAGGGAAGGGAGAAGCATTTTCTATTAATTATAATTAATGTTAATTAAATAAGATTAATTAAATAATCCTTTTTAACTTATAATTTTTTTTAATTAATTATAATTAAATTAAAATAATTAATTATCAATATTAAAATTTAATTAATATAATAATAATAATTAAATAATATTAGTAATTAATTATATAACTTTAATTAATATTAATTAATCTTAATAAAATATAATTAATCAACATTAATTAATTAATAATTAATTTCATTAATAAACTCTGATTAACTAAAAATAATAATTGTAATTAATTATGTTTAATTAATATAAATATAATAAGTCATTAATATAACAAATAAATTAAAAATTAGCTAATCCCTTGGCTCGGCAGATTAAGGGATTTGGCCGAATGATGGAGCGCGCGGAAGGGAGAGGATGTTACCTTCACACAGAGCGAGCTCTTGTTGTTTGCTCCGATCAAACAAGAAGGGAGGGAGGGGGTCGGAATGGAGTCGAACAACGATAGAGGAACATAAGTCGGGTGGTGCGCACGCAGGGAGGAGGAGTTCTCGGTCGATCCTCTGGACGAGATCGGACGGGAGGCTGGAGTGAGGGGCTCGGCTGTAGGAAGGCTCTCGGCTAGGGGTATGTCTTCCTCTCTCTCTCTCTCTCTCTCTCTCTCTCTCTCGGAATTGAGATCGGGAGGTTGGCTTCGGCAGAGCAAAGGGCGAGGGATCGGAGGTTGGAGCTTCAGCTAGGATCGGAAGCAACGACAGGAGCTCTGCGTGCGTGGAAGTAACGAATGAGGGGGAGAGCGAGAGCTTCGTTCGGTTGGCATTTAAAGGCGTCGAAAGGTAGCAATCGAGGTGAGATCGCAGATTTTGAGCAGGAATTCCGGGACGTGGACTCAAGCGGCGCCGAATCGTACGAGGTAAGTAGGATTTACGGCAGGTATCACGGCTGGATTTGAGGATCCGACGGTTAAGGTATGTATATTGGATTTTTGCTTTGCTTTCTCCTCTCTTTGTTCTCTGGATATTGGTTAACAAATGCCCCTCAACAAATGTGGTACGCGTCTAGAGCGAATCACGTTTGTTGTGAGCTGTTTGGCCTTGTGGATCTCTAGATATTTGTTCTAGATGTCACACAAAGGCTTTCATTTAGTGGATCTCCAAAAGCTTTCTTGGATGTCACACTAAGATTTTCTTTTAGTGGATCTCCAAAATTCGTTTGGATGTCACACTAATCTCCCTTTCTCTTTGACTCTTTTAGGTGTATCCATAGATGATTGAGATACTGATTTCCTTTATTTTGTGCTTTGTGATGCGGACAATGATGGAGAATTTTCTGATTTGTCTTTATTGATTTTTCAGGTGATTTTTGTACCTTCGGCCCTATGCTTCTAGCTTTGGTGGGCTTGTTGAAGGAGTAGATGCCGGTGACCTAAACCTTTAGATTTGTATTAGGTCGGTGGCGAAAAGTCATCGGTCCAGAGCTTTGTGCATAACGGACTTGTTGATGACAGAATCTTCTTAGTTCAGCCTTGGGCTTTTCATGAACTTTGGGATAATTTTCTTCGGTCCTTTGCTTTGTGCTTTGACGGACTTGTTGAAGAAAAATTCCTTCGATCCTCGCTTTGTGCTTTACGGATTTGTTGAAGGATTTGCAGGTTCTGGATTCAGATGATAGTACCGAACGTAGGTAGTATCGTGATCCTTAACCACTTGAAAAGACTTTAATCTGAGTCACTTGAGTTTATTAGATCGGGAGAGCTAGAATTTGACAGCTCTTTGTCCTCTGGTTGCTGAGATGGGGGTTCCTCTACTGCGGCCTTTCTTATGGCTTGTTGAGCAGATGGAGCTGCCAGCGATCCGGCCATATTTGGGCTTGTTGGATCCGACCTCTTACACCCATTCAGGCTTCAGACTTGAGCTATAGGAATTGCGCTCCCCAATGCTGATTTTGCTGAAGTTGGTAGATTTGGAGTCCTCCTTTGTGGTTGCAGATTGTGGAGCCTACGAACATTCAGTGATTGTTCGAGACTCATCCTTCCACTGGAACTTTGATTCTCCAGTCATTTAGGAGAATTTTGTAGACTACGACCACTTGAACTGGTCGAGTCAAATCTGCCTTCGTGCTTCCTACAGTTCCTACTGACGGGTTGACGAAGTGGGGGTTCCGCTACTACGGCCTTTCTTATGGCTTGTTGAGTAGATGGAGCTGCCAGCGATCCGGCCATATTTGGGCGTGTTGGATCCGACCTTTTACACCCATTCGAACCTTAAGCTTCAGGCTGTCGGAAGACTTCAAGCTTCTTCGGCTCAATTTCGTAGGAGTGTGTAGCCACAAAAGTCTCTTTCTTGACTTTTGAGTCTTGGTTTATTGGAGGTGTTGTCTCGATCTTTGAAAGATCACCTGCATATACTTTGAAAAACACATATTTGTATTCTTTTGCACAAAAGAATATCTGGATTGATAATTTTAAATATTTATTCGGCGATCTCGGCGTGCAGCGCGATGTCGACCCGAATAAATATATAAAATGCCCCTGTCTCGCAGGGACATTTTAGAATAGAATAAACTTGGAATTTCGAGATTTTAAATATTCATTTGGGGATTTCGGCGTATAACACGATGTCGACCCAAATGAATATTTAAAATGCCCCATCTCGCAGGAATATTTTGGATAGGCTTTGTATCTTTGAGATTTTAAATATTTATTTGGGGATCTCGGCACGCAACGTGATGTCGACCCAAATAAATATTTAAAATGCCCCCAGTCTGATGGGGAATTTTGAAATGCGTTCTTGCTATACAAGAGAATTTCAAAATATGAGCAAACATGCATTAATAAATATGCATATAAAATTTTGATCATTATAAAGTACATTAAACTTGGAATTTTCATGCATGATACTTCTTTAAATGTCGACCGTTGATAGGCGGCATGGGTCTCTGACCATTCAAATCGATCAACTAATATGCTCCTCCTTGGTATACTTTCTCGATGACGAAGGGGCCTTCCCAATTGGATACGAATTTGCCACCAATTTTTCGGTGTGGAATGATTGGTCTTCTCAGCACCAGGACCAATTCCCCTTCTTGAAATGATCGAGGACGCACCATTCGATCAAAGGACTTCGTCATTCTTCCTCGGTAGATTTCCAAGTTTTGTTGAGCTTGTAACCTGAGTTCATCAAGTGCATCGAGCTCTTCTATTCTGAGGCGGGCATTCTGGTCTTGAGTGAGGTCATTTTGGATTGCTACCCGGAGTGACGGTAGTTCAATCTCTAATGGTAATACGGCTTCAACACCGAACACTAGAGAGTAAGGAGTGGCTTTGGTTGGCATCTTATAGGTTGTACGATATGCCCATAGTGCCTCTGCCATTTTCGTATGCCACTCCCTTTTGTTCTTTGTGAGGATCTTCTTCAACAGCTTCACCAGCGTCTTGTTGAAGGCTTCCGCCAATCCATTTGCCCTTGGATTGTATATGGATGAATACCGCCAATCGATTTTGTGCCGATCAACAAATTTGTAAATTTTTGTACTCTTGAATGCAGTACCATTGTCTGAGATTATTCGACGTGGTACACCGAATCTGTAGACGACATTGTGGGTAAAGAAATTTATCACATGCTCCGATGTGACCTCTCTGAATGGAGCCGCTTCTGCCCACTTGGAAAAGTAGTCCGTCGCTGCTAGAATAAAGCGGTGTCCTGCTGAAGATGGTGGATCTATCGATCCAATTATATCAGTACCCCAGCATTCAAATGGCCAGGATGCTATTGTTAGGTGCAGCGGATTTGGAGGCTGATGTATAACATCACCGTGGATTTGACACTCGTGGCACCTCCTAGCGTGGTCAATACAATCTCTGACCATAGTTGGCCAATAATAACCCATTCTTTTGATTTTAGCGGCCATTTTAGGACCTGACTGATGTGCTCCGCAAAGCCCTTCGTGGACTTCTGCTACCACTTTATCAGCTTCCCTGGTCCCTAGGCACCTTAGCTACATTTGATCAAAGGCTCGTCTGTACAACGTGTCATTAATAAATGCGTATCTCAACGCCCTTTTTCGAATTTGTGCGGCCATAGACTTTTCTATCGGGAGTTTGTTTTCCTTGAAGTAGTCAATGAATGGTTGTCTCCAATCATTTTCGACTTCAATATCTAAACAATGCCACCACGATTCTGAAGCTTGACTAGCTTTACGTCTCTTGGCCATGTGATATTCTTCTGGATAATTCTCCATAACGATCTGATGGAGAGGCTGAGGGTCAACTGGAGTTTCATCCTGCTGACTTGAATCTGGAATTCTTTCTGCCCTCGAAAATTGTAATAGAGCAGGTTCCAAGACCCTACGAGTGTAAACCCGATGAATATAGGCCTCTCCTCATGATGTTCGCCATTTTTCTTTGGCTAATTTGGCCAGACAATCTGCTTTAGCATTCTGTCCTCGAGGAACTCGAGCCATTTTGACATTTGGTACTTGTTTCAAAAGCTCAAGAGCTCGTCTGTGATAGTGGGCTAATTCAACTTTGCCAACCTTGTAAATTCCAAGTACTTGATTTATTACAAGTTGAGAATCACCAAAGATTTGGAGATGTTGGATTCTGACATCGATCGCAATCTCCAACCCTGCTAAATAGAGCTTCGTACTCGGCTTCATTATTGGTCCGAGGTTCAGTCAAACTGAATGAAAATCTCATTATACCTCCCTCGGGTGCTACGAAAATGAGGCCGATGCCGGCTCGGGCTCTTGCAATATTTGGAGGTCGAACAGGTCTAATCGACGATGCACCGTCGAAGTACATTTCCCAGAATGGTAGCCTTTCATTTCTCCTCGACCTGCATAATCTGCTCATCGGGCAAATCATCATTTAGTGGAGAATCAGCTGGGATTGGGTGTGCAGCGAGGAAATCTGCCAAGGCCTGCCCTTTTCACCGCCTTCTGTGGCATGTATATGATTTCAAACTGCAATAACAATACTGCCCACCTGGCTAGACGACCTGTCAACGCTGGTCTTGTCATCAAGAACTTCAACGGATCGATCTTTGATATCAGTGTGATTTTGTGGGATAACATATAGTGGCGGAGTTTCTGAACTGCAAAAATCAGCGCCAAACAATGCTTTTCAATTGGAGAATAACGGCTTTCTGCTCCAATCAACCTTCGACTGATATAGTAGAGCGCATTTTCTTTGCCTTCTTCATTATTCTGGGCCAATAGTGCTCCGAGGGATTCTTCTAGAGCAGCTGTGTACAGTATGAGAGGCTTCCCTGGAATTGGCGCTGCTAGAATGGGAGGATTCAACAGATATCTCTTGATGCTATCAAACGCCTCCTGACATTCTGCATCCCATTTGAAACGGACGTCTTTCTTCATTAGCTTTGAAAATGGATTGGCACCTACCCGATAGATTTGATATGAATCTCCGAATGAAAGCCAGTTGTCCTTGCAACGAGCGAAGCTGTCGAAGGTTCCTTGGTGGTGGCATCTCCGTGATTGCCTTAATTTTGTTGGGATCGATCTCTATTCCTCGATGACGAACAACATACCCCAGGAATTTGCCGGAGGAAACCCCAAAAGCACATTTGAGAGGATTCATCTTCAGATCAAACTTTCTGATTCTCTCAAATACGATTCTGAGATCTTTTAAGTGATCATTTCGGCCAAGACTTTTGACAACAAGGTCATCTACATAACACTCGACCTTCTGATGTATCAAATCATCGAATATGTGAGTCATCGCCGCTGGTAGGTGGCACCAGCGTTCTTCAGGCCAAAGGGCATGACTGTGTGTAGCAGAAAATGCCGATGGGCGTTCTGAATGATGTATGTTTTTTTTCATCTTCGGGCGCCATCTTGATTTGATTGTATCCTGATGATCCATCCATGAAGGAGAACATGTCGTAGTTGGAAGTGTTGTCCACTAGGAGTTCAGATACAGGGAGTGGAAAATCATCTTTTTGGGCATGCCTTATTGAGGTCCCTAAAGTCAATACAGACACGAATTTGTCCGTTCTTTTTCTTCACTGGGACGATATTAGCAATCCAGTCAGCGTATTTTTCTTCTCGGATAAAGCCCGCATCAATAAGCTTCTTTGTCTCTGCAATCACCTGTTCTTCAATCTCCAGTCTCATTCTCCTTGGAGCTTGTTTAACAGGTACTACTTCCGGTTTGATTGCTAATCTGTGAACTGCTACGTCAGGGGATAAGCCAGGCATCTCAGCATATGTCCAGGCAAAGCAGTCCCTGAATTCACAGAGAAGTTTCTTTTATTTCTTCTATTTGATCCTCGGGTAAAGAGAACTAATGAAGGTTGGGCGAGGGTCTTCCTCAGTTCCCAAGTTGACTTCTTTTAGCTCATCCATAGTGGCTGCCTGTCCACCATCTTCAAGCTCTTCTGGTGCAGGTTCGGCTTCTACGGGCTGTTCATCATAATCGTCAGCTTCGTATATCTCTTCAGCATCACCATCTTCGGATTCAATTTCCACGCATGTGATGGCGCGACAAATCTCTTTCCGGAGGAATTTTCTTTTGATGAATCCAATACCTTTATATGCATCTGTGTCCTTCTGCCGTAACGGACACGAACTTCCTTCCATACCAAAGGCCCAGACTTGTACGAAGTTGTCGTTTGGTGGTAGGAATATTGACTTGTTTTCGTAGCATTCTCTGGATATTTTTGGTATTGAACCTAGGTAGCCCTTGTAGGAAATAATTCATCGGAGTCGAGGAGCATACAATCCCAGTCGTGATTCTCTTCTTCACGAACTCCCGTAGAATATAACACATTCTTTGGCACAGTCCCATTTTTACGGGGAGGCAGATAGAGAGTGGCGAGTTCTTCAACTTTATGCACCTCACGCGAAATGATTTCTTTGAAGTGTTGTAAAGGAACACGCGTAACTACGAGTACACTATCTGAAATTGATAGACTGTCAATTCTTCTAGAGAACACATTCTGCACCGTGTTCATGTAAATGGAGTCGTAGTCATAATCATCATTTAAAAAATTCGACCTGCCTGCTCCATTCATCCGTGGACTGGCATACTTTCCGAGATTTAGCAGGAGTATCATCATCTTCATCTGTGTCACTTCCCAGATGAGGTATAAATTTCTTCTCTTTGGGAATGGTCGGTGCCTTGGGAAGAGTCGGCGCTGCCTTCTTTCTCCCCACCTGCTTTTTCTCACCTTCTCTTTCAGGTCGCTTTACAGTCTTTGAATTTGATGCTCTAGCTTCGAGAGAGCTCGAAGACTTTTGCTTCTTTGGCATGAAATACCGTGCATCTTCATAAACTGTTGCTTCATGAACTGTAAAGGGCTGAATGTCACCAGAGATCCTGAATTCTTCTCCATCTTTGAGATACTTCATACACTGGTGTAATGTTGACGGGACAATGCCATATTCATGCAACCAGGGACGACCTAGTAGCGCCTTGAATGAAGTATCCGCGTCAATCACATGGAATTTAGCTTCTGTGTGGAGCTCTCCAAATACAAGAGGGAGCATGAATGATCCAAGGGTTTTCTGCCCTTTTTCGTTAAAAACCATGCACCATCAACTTATCTGGCCCGAGGTGTTCCACATCAAGGCAGAGGGATCTTAGTGCTTTCAAACTTATCAGATTTATGGAGGATCCAGGATCGATCAAGATTCGACTGATGATCAGCTTATCGCTCTCTGCAGTAATGTACAGAGGACGATTATGGTCTGCAGTTCCGAGCATCATATCCTCTTCGGAGAAAGTAATGAATGGTTCATTTCGAGCTTGCAGAACCTCAGTCAAACTACGTTCAGCAAAATACGCCTCGTATCTTTCGGGATCTTTGAGAGCCTGAATCAGAGTCTCCCGAAGGTCTTTAGACATCACCAAAGCATCGTATATGCTGAGCTGTGCTGGGATTTTTCTCAGATGGGATAAGATATTATAATCTATCCCTTTGGCTGAAGTCTTCTTTTTCTTAGGATCTTCAGGGATAATATCATCGTTGATAATTATTTCTTTTTCCCTTATCTCTATTAGAGACCCCTTTCTTCGGTGGAGGCGGTAGTATTTTGCCGCTTCTTAACTGCACTTGAGCAATCTCCTCCGGTTCAGAGTCATTTAACTGTACATTTTCTTCAGAGTCAGCCATCGTTGCGTCTAGGGACTCATCCGTTGATTCAGAATCACCACCTAGGTTTACATGTCCCATCCGAGACGCTATGCTAGGGTCTGATTCGTCTCCCTCTGGAAAATATAAATCTTCCTCCGAGCTGTAATCCATTGGCAAAACCATCATACAGGATTCAGAGGGTACTTCTTCTGTGTATTCTTCTTTTATTGAGGTACTCGGCGCCACTGAGATGACCCGACATACTTCTTTGGGAAGAGAATTCTCATCATCATTTTCTTCGGCTTCATCTATCTTAAGCTCCGACATGAAGTCAGCGAGCTTGACAGGTCGCCTCACAGTCTGGTAATATTCATCCAAACTGTTGATAACTCTCTGATTGCAGTCATTTTCTCCTTAGGCTTTTTCAGCTTGGTTTTCTTCTTGGATGATTTCTTCTTTTCAGTCTTTGAAGAACCAACTTGGTTGGAAAAACTGTTTTGAAGTAGAAGGTCGTACCACTGGCAGTGCCTTCAAATCTATCATTGGCTCAATAAGAGATTTCCACTTTACACCTGAAACTCCTTCGAGTTGCTTCAACATTTTTTACAGTTTTCTTGGAGACCGCAGTCTCCCACTTTTCTTCTTGAATTGGCTTCTTTTCATTTCTTCTTTCTTCAACCAGGGGTACGGAAGAGGACGTGACCACGCGAGTTGATTCTTTTCTAGGGTGAGACAACACATTGTCGGACAAAGTGAGTTCCCCTTTTTGATATTTTCTTTCAAGCCAATCTTTAAAGATGTAGCAATCTTCAATAGGATGGCTGAGTACACGATGATATGGGCAATAATTTGGGTCACCAGTGTGCTTCGACTCTTCGGGTCTCTTGCATTCAGGCAGTTCTAAACCCGATTTCAACACTTGTCGAAATAATTTGGCGACACTCTCCCTCTTGAATGAATATTCTTTATTCATTTTATCTTTGAGGGATTGGAACATTCTATCACCAGTTCCTATTGCCTGTCTCTGGCCTCCAGCCTGATAAGTCCGTGGCTTATCATTTCCCCCTAATATCAGCTTTTGTTGGGGGTTGGAGTTGTAGACCTGTTTGGGCTTTTCTTGATATTGCATCGACTGTTTGCCCTTGTCTACATTGTAAATCACCTGCTTTTCTCTATCAGCTCTGGAGAAGAATGTAGAGTCAGCTTCACCTCTTCTAGCACCCGGGGCTTTAGCCTTTTTGGACTTATCAGAGTGATTTTCTGATCTGGAGAAATTCAACTTCTCAAATTTGGCCACTCTGTCGAGCAAGTCTTGAAATGTGTTTATCGTAGCCATGCACAGGAAGGGTTGCATCTTGTCGTCAATGTTTCCCATTAACAACTGCACGGCATGCTCTTCTCTCTAACTGCTGCTCACATTTCATGCTCAAATTTTCGCCAGCGAGTGATGTATTTAGTCACTGATTCTTCTCTTTTTCTCTTATCCAGAGCGAGGTCAGCAATCGTGATCTTCTCTGTTGCATTGGCGAATCTCTTCACGAACATATTTTCCAATTCTGCGAAGGTCTTTACAGAATCATTCGGCAGTTCAGCATACCATTCGAAAGCAGTTGCTGTCAAACTGCTGACGAATTGTCGGAAGAGTAGGGCGTCATTTCCTCCTGTATTCCCACAGGTGGCTTTAAACTGTGCCAGATGTTGTCTGGGGTTGTTATTACCGTTGAAAGTGTTGAACTTTGGTACAGAATACCCTTTTAGGGTACGGTACTTGGTCGTATTCAGCAGGATACGGACGACCTTTGCCCACTAATTTTTCTGCTTGATCAACGGCTATGATAGCCCTGATCCTTTCTGTTATTATTCCTTCCAACTGTGCAGCGGTCACAGGTTCAGAAGTACTTGCAACATTTTGTGGAGTGGGCTGACGGATGACATTATGAGCCTCGTGACCACCTTCAGGAATACCTCGTACTCCCGAGACTTGAGGCATCTGAAAATTTGGAGGATCAGGAGGAGGATTGGGAATGGCACCAACAGCAACAGTTCTCTGCATCATCTGCATCATTGCCCCCATTTGAGTCATCATCTCAGTCATTTTCTCATTTAACTGAGAGATTTCTCTATCTTTGGCCCTCATTTGTCGCCTCATATGTCTTTGCATGTCTGCAAGCGTGACATTCTCGTCAGCGAAGGGATTCTCCTCGGCTTCTTCTCCTTCTTCTTCAACTTGAGAATGACCACCTCTGCCAGTGGTGGACCCAGCTTCACGACGACGACGATAAACTCGCCTAATCGGCGGTTGTTGATCGTCTTCATCTTCACCCTCATCATAATAGGTTTCCTCATTAACATTGGTGTGTCTCACCATATAGACAACTTCCATGTCCAGAGTATTATTTATTTCTTTGATTTCTTCTTCTAGATTTTCCTCTAGAAATTCATCAATATTTTCTTCTAAATTTTCTTCCATAAATTCATCAATATTTTCTTCTCCTTCAAGGAATTCTTCTCCCTCATATTTTGATCATCTATATTTTCCTCCAGTACTCGGATCTCCGAACGACGACGCCATTGGATTTCCGGTTCTTGATTAGGCACAGGGACTTCTTCGATTAGTGGGCTGCGATCGAAGTTGGTCTTTTCCTTTGGAGGAGATGGAGGGACGATGGGATCCCTTGGAGGATTCTCCAAGGTGTCTACCGTCTGGAGGAATGTCATTATGGGTCCTTTTTGGGGCCCACTTCTGACGTTGTTTGTAGATGGGGGCGGATCTCCGGGAAGCCTCACCAGATGTCACGCCCAGATCAATCCTCCTTTCTCTTCTATCTTTTCATTTTCTTCGAGGCTTTGGCCTCCAGACTTGTTTTCCTTTCCACCGGGACCTTTCAGCAGCGGATCCCTGAACATATGGTTCAGGTGTCACGCCCCGATGTTCACCGCGTGGAATATATCTTCTTTCTCTTCCTTCTGCAGCAAAGGACAGACGCTCCTTTGGCGGGGTTCTTCTGACCTCGATCACCAAAGGCCGTTGGAATTTCTTTTTCTTCAGCCCCTTCTCCTTTACAGTCTTTAGGACTCTGTATACTCGAGCAGACAGAGTTTCAGGCTCTTTCTTCTTTGGAGGGATTGGGGCTTCAGGCCGTCGATCCCAAAAAGATTTCTTTAGCTCTCCAGTAGAGCTATTTCTTTTGACCCACTTCAGGTCAGTAAACTTGTTCCGAGTGGGAACATTGGTTTCAGGCTCTTGGGCCGACAGATTGGAGGGATGAATTGGCAGTTGTTGATGCTGAGCTCGGAGCTCAGCATTCATTTTTCTTCTCTGCCTCCTTGTAAGCCTTCCTCCAGATGAGGAGGCTTCAGCATCATATTTCCCAGGTGCAGATAACCTGGTTGGCAAGGGTGTGGTGTTTGCAGTCACCACAGAAACTCTTCCACCATTTACAATTCTCCTGGTGGTCAGGGCCTCAGGCTGGGATAGCCTTTCAAATACAGAAATTCTCCCACGAGAATTTTAAGCAACAGGTCGTTGTGCCGGCAGATGCACACGACGGATAGGAGCTTCATCAGCATTGAATCTCCTGGCAGACTTCTCAGCATTCCTACCATTCACAGGAATGGCGGCACTCCTTGCAGCAATCGCCGGGAAGTCAACGCTACCAAACTGGATGGTAGCTCCGGCATTTCCAGTCTCAATAATAGCATTAGCCAGTTGGATCCTGGCTCCTTGTCCCAGCTGGACAGTCATCGGGGTGTTCTGTAGATCCATCTGCATAAATGAAAGGCAAGGGTTAGTAATCAGAATCTGATACATCACCCCGCACTTTCAAAATGCAGAGACTTGCACAGAACACAAAAATAAGATAAGACCAATAATATTAGCGAGCAATTCAAATAATGCAAATTTAAAAAATCGCTAAACGCATATGAATTTTGTTGAATGATCATTTTTAGAAAATTTAGAGTTTTGGATCATTAAACGATCATTTTGAAAGACTCAAAATCTTGAGTACGGGTTGAAATAATTGCTACTATAGCTTATGATTGACTAGCCAGAGATGGAAAGAGAAACCAATCCCCAGCGGAGTCGCCAGAAATCTGTGGGCTCCGAAAATTCGGCCTCGGCCTCCACTCGCTTTTCTTATTCGGCGAGGGAGTTTTAACGAACTAAGTTCCGAGGTAAATTTTGGAAGGCAGATGGGTTTGTAGATAAGACACTACCCAGAGATTTCGCCCTCATTTTGTGAGGACTTTATGATCTGAGTTCTGGTTTCCTATAGGCGCAAGCCCCTATAGTTAATTACCCCTCCCGATCACGAGAGAGAACTTTCGATTAAGGCTAGTCGTCGATCATATACGTAGAATATGTGTATCTGGCATATAGTAGCAGCAATGGATTTAGATATTAGTAGAAATTGGATTTGGAAATTGGGTTTTGAATTTGGGAATTCGGAAAGGATTTGGAGAGTTTAATATTTAAAGTAGAAATTCACCATCTTGCACTTAAAGCTGATGGTGGGGGAATGGATGATGGACCCGATCAAGATCCCATGGTTCTGTCATCCCGGGTCATCGTGGTCCCTGGTCTACTTAGTCAGAGGAGGTAGTCGACCCAACCTGACAGAAGGATCCTTGTCGGCAGCCATGGGTTGCTTCGTCCAAGGGGACCTTGTAGACCGAGGTTGAATGTTTGTCTAAGGGGACAAATTTGAATCCACCTTAGCTAACAGAGGGCTTTGTACCCTATCGATCATATCCTATTGATTCATATCTCAAGGATTTGATGCCATAAAGAACGTAACGGCGCTGGCCATAACCGGTATTTCTGTGGTGCCATTTGGCGGCAAAACCACTCGGTTCAGAGGGCCCCGGGTCATAACCGTTTATCCTGCGGTGCCATTTGGCGGCAAACCGCCGGTTAGAGGACACGTACCACGTCCTTACTGGCAGGAGATTTTTTGAGAATGGATCATAGAAATATTTTCGACTAGGCATTTCACTCTTTTGTGAGCTAAAGTAAATTTTTAATTTGTCCACCCCGGCAAACTATTGCGGAGGGTGGATGGATTTTGTTTTAAGCGTGTTGATGGATTTATTTCAATTTTAAATATTATTTTTTGAATATTTTTGGATTTTGGGTTTTTGAGATTTTTATTAGTTTTTGGGTGGAGCCTTGGATTTCGGGTTTTTGGATTTTGTGGTGTTTTGGGTTTTGGATTTTTTGGATTTTTGTGGACTTTTGGGAGACATTTGAAAATATTTGAAAACCCCTTCGGTTGAGATTTGCATTCAACACGGCCATCATCGGGGTGTTTGGGGTCATTTCTCTTTATGTGATTGAACCTTGTCAACTCTGTCGGGTTGTTGACAGAGGATCGGGTTTCGTAGGCCTTATGCCTTTGAAAGTGAACTCTTTTGATTTTAGGCATTGAAGGCCTAATATGAATGTTTTAAAACAAAATATTCTGGTCGCCATGGCCATATATTTGTTTAATGGTTCGAACCCTGTCGACTTCTGTTGACCCGTATAGAAGGATCAGTTTCGAACCTGAATTCACTTGTCAACCCACGCAGCATCCCTAGACGTCACGTGTGTACCAATAACACGCTCGTCGGGGCCCATGCGGGTTTTATAATTATTTTTACCCCTTTTAGTGTACCTATGTGTATACAATTTATAGTGCACGTGCAGGGGTATTTTGAAATAATTATAGACGCCTTCTGTCTGCTTGTACGAATGTTGCAGATCCGGTGGCGTGACGTAGCAGCTTTTGATATAGAATTGTTCGCTGCTTCTTACAGGTAGACTGTCGTGCACTATTTATTGATTTTCGTGGGCGGGTCATAGTGCACTAACTAATCTCCTGCCTTTGCTAATAGATGTCGTTATCTACAGTTTCATTGCATCATTCTTGTAGACGACACATTAAGTATATAATAGGCTTCCCCTACAGCAGCTCATAGGAATCTGCCTTTTGTTGCATATTGTCAGCTTCTACTTGTTGGGAGCTGGTGCTTTTCGATTGATATTAAGTGGTTGTTGATTCTCATTCTTTCATATGTGTATATTTGCTACACATCGATCCTCCCATTTATGTAGGAGACTGATACATTTGCTTGCATAATGTTTTTGAATGTTGGTCGAACTTCATCCGCCGGCAATCTTTTCATGCAATGCTGGCAGTCATCATTTGCAGAGAACTGTTATATTCTCCCATGAGTAGATTGACATTAATTGTAGGAGTATTATATTCATCGCCACTCCTCTAATGTCACTAGTAGAGTTGTTGTATGCATTACAAATGTAAGAAACTTTTCTTTTACAAGATCTACTGCATGCATCACAATTCATTACATTCGTTGTATGTCGATCTCCTTTAATCACTTATGTTCATCACTGTATGCCATTTATATTGTATCTTGTTTATAGATGCATCAGAGATTTCATGCCATTACTTATAGTCAAGCTGTGAATTTGTTTTGATCATTGTTAGTGGATGAAAGTTTCCTTTTGACTCATCGATGTTGGTTGAAGGGAAATCATTGCATTCACAATCTTTCCATCATTATTGGTTGCAAGCCACTATATTCGCTTGCACTTCTTTCATGCTTGTAAGCCAACTATCTCCTTCACTACATGCATTCATAAGAAGTTTTATTTGTTGTAGGCTCTTGGACCTCCTTTGTAGACCTTTGTTCATTCATTGATATCTAGATGAAGATTCTTCCACATTCATTTGAGAGCTTCACATTTTAATTGCAAGTACATTGATTGGGATGGGAGGTAGGAATCACAAGTCTCTTATATATGTTCATTTGCATCTAAGTTGGAGCTTACCACCTGTAATCTATACAAGTTAGGTCTCATATGGTTCATTTGAAATTCTTTGGGTCATCATTCAAAATCAAGTCCAAACTCAAGTTTGAGTTTGTCTAGTTCAAGTTTTGCTCCAAGTTTAAGTTCAAAATGGTTAGAATCATAACTCTTTCGAGCCAAATGAGATTCAAATCCAAGCCTTGTTGTGGTTCAAGATTTAAGTCCACAAATAATCTTATTTAGTTCAACTCAAGTCTGAGCCCAAACCAAGTTCTTCTTGATTGAGTTTGATTGAAGTTCAAGTTCATTTGAGTTCGTCGTGGTTCAATTTCTTTGAGTTCAAAATCTTCTGTTCAAATCTGAGTCTGAGTTCACATTTAAGTCCTCGTAGTCTTGTTGAGTTCAAGTCCGAGTTCAATCAAGTTCAGTGTCATTTGAGTTCAAATTTGAGTCCCAATGCTTTGTTCTTTGTAGTCAATTTTGTATGTCCAAGTTCTTGTAGTTTTTTTTTTATTTGGTTCAAGTCCGGATGCACAAGCTCAAGTTCAATCTCATTTGCACATTTCTTTTTTTATTCGGATTCAAGTGAAGTTCAATTTGATTTGAGTTCTGAGAATAGTCCCAAGTCCTTGGTTGTTCAAATGTGTCCAAACCTTTATTTTCTTCGAGTTCAAAAAGGTCCGTGTAGCAACATTTTCACCCGAAATTTCGGTAGCCTTCCGGCGTCTCCCCCGTTTAGGGGAAAACTACGGAAAACTGGGCCTTTCCCACCACGCTAAGAAAAGCGTGCATGGTAGATGCCCTCTTTCGAGGACACCGTGGCCGTGTAATTTTTCGATCCCCCACCACGCTAAGAAAAGCGTGCATGGGTATTTTGTTTGTAAAAAAAGTATTTTTTTATTTTGGAAAATATTTTGTAAGTAATGCAGTTATTTCCCCGCAAGCGGGTACTTATGGGTATCCCCGCTTCGTCGTGCGCATCGCACCGGGATCCCTTCCCACCACGCTAAGAAAAGCGTGCATAGGCGGGGTTTCCAAGGCGATACGAACTTCGAAGAAGGAATTTGGGTGATTACCCGCTTCGTCGCAAGCGTCGAGACGCACTCCCTCCCACCACGCTAAGAAAAGCATGCATAGGTGGTCGTTTTGTCTTGACGTATGCGATGAAACGGGTTCTCAGAGTTTTAGGGCTAGAGAGTTATACCTTGGCGGCCGTCGGCGTTAGCTCGTGGATCGAGGTAAGAGGGGTTCTCTTTTATCAAAAATAATTAATCTTAATTAACTATGATTAATTATAATTAAAACTAATTAATCATAACTATTAATAATTAATTAAAATTAAAGTATAATTAACTGTAATTGACTTTAATCAATTATAACTAATTAACTTTAATTATAATTAATCATAATGATTAGTAATTAATTATCATAAAATAATTAATTATAATTAAAATAATAATTATAATTAATTAGTATCAAAATAATTAATCATAATTAAGTTTCATTAACTAAAATTAATTTAGAGATAATAGTAATAAAAGAAATTTACAATAATTTAACTAATATTGATGATAATAACTATCATTAATATTAGAAATAACTTAATCTAAATCCCTAACTTACTGTTATCTTGATGATAGCAAAGGGATTGGGCAGAGATGGAGCTTGCGGCCAGAGGAGGAAGGAGAAGTTCGGCTATATAAGCGTCGGGCTGGGTGGTTTTTGCGAACTGGACAAGGGAGACGGGTAGAGAGGAGGCTTCGGCGGCTAGGTAGGAGAACTCTTTCTTCCTCTCAATCTCTCTCTCTCTCTCTCTCTCTGGACGGAAGGTGGAGGCGACGGAAGGGGGGTTCGGGAGGAAGAAGGTCGGTCGGGATGGGTGCGGGACGTTGGCGTCGGCTTCGGAATTGAGAGGGAGAGTCGTGTGTGGAGCGAGGCAGAGGTGTCGTGCGAGAGAGGTCGGACCGAACGGAAGAGAGAAGGAGTTCGGGAATCTCGTCTGTGGAAGAGCAGCCGAATAGAAGGCTTCGGCTTCTATTTAACGACGCTTGTGGTCGTTCGATCGAGGCGGGTCGCAGCTTTTGCGAAGGTTTTGACATGAGCGGCGCCGAATCAGCGGGTTTCGCGGACGTCTTCGACAGATACGAGGATTTCAAACGGGATTTCTTGCTGGATTCACGGAGATTTGGGCGTCTCGATGAACACGAGGTATATACGCGGGATCCTTGATTTCTTTCCTCTTTTGTTTGGTTTATACAGAGGTTAACAATCCTTTAAAATGGATATTGTTCACACTCACAGAGAGTATGACTACTATTCATTAGAAGGATAGATCAACTTGCCCTCAAACACCTTTCATCATCCAACAAAAAAATTAAATGGCCAGAATTTTAAGTAACTAAAACACAAATTTTAGTTACTTTTTATATTAGCAAAGATAGTTAACTACTTTAAATCATTGTTATATAATTTGTTTATGGATGGTGAGCGATATGCGATGATAAATAGCTTTATCCTTCTAAATTCACATGGGCACGCGACCATATTATGACAATTTATTAGTAAGGTTAATCATTGATTAACAATCAGGGCTCTTAAGCCCAAGTTTCCATGTCATAAAGAACAATGTGATTCCAAGTCAACTCAATCATTTTTGAGTTGGTTCATTATTAAAGGTACTTTGAATCAAGTTGCTCCACTTGTACGCGTCACTTAGTTGGATGACTAACACTTAAAAATGCAGATTTTGAGTTGCTAATGGTTTACCCAAACTTGATAAATTATCAAACCAAACTGATATGAAGTAATATTAAGCATCTGCGAGAAAGGAATAAAGTTCCATTACCAAGGCCAATAAGAATCAGTAAAAAGAATATCTGAAATGATTTCTAGTGCATGCTTTTTGCATTGAGAAAGTTAATATTCAATAGTCTCCTAGGCTTAGATTCAGGTCATACCCCATATAAAGTTCCCCTGAACTGTGAATACATTTCACATAGTCTGCATGAAGCCAGAAACGACCCATAGCTGGTAGTGATCTTTCTTTAATGATGTTGCAGAATTCTGCATTTACATTGACAATGGCTTTTGTAGCTGCATAGTAAGACTTCCATCCCTGCATTGGAGTTAAATCGTCTTGTTCCGCAGTAAAATCCTACAAGAGAAGGAAACATCAAATCTTTCAGTTCTTTCTCTGAACCATTGTACACTACAATAATAGCTGGTAAGCGCAACATTCAAGAATAATAGAATGCTCCCCAAATAAAGTTCCCAATAGATGGATTGCCATTCGTAGGAAGAGTATAAAACTTCAGTGAACCAACTTCCGATTCTCTCCTATAAAGAGTTGCAGACATTATGACAATATAAATTATGCGCCACAACTAAGGACTTGACATGTAATACAGGAAATTACTAATGTTTAGATTAATTCATCATTTTAACATATGATTCATGACAGCAGCAAAACTTATGTTTTATTTAATCATGAATAAAAACAAAAGTTAGAATAAAAAATGCAACGAAAAAATATTTTATGATATTAATAAATGAAGGAAAATAAAAAATTGCACTTCATTGTGTGCGTTTTGGCAAGCAGAGTGAAATTTAATCAAGAGTTCCATCAGAATATGATAAATCCAAATCCAAATATGACCATTCCAAACAAGTAGTCGAATAGGAATATAGCAATGGACAGGATGAGATTCAGCTTCATCAAAATCACTTGGATCACAATTCATAATTCCCTTTCCTCCACTTCCTCTGAAACAAGTAGAGCCATCTTTTTAGCATTTGTAAACCACTTGGATCACAATTCATAATTCTTGTTTTTTTTTTAAAAAAAAGACTATCTGATGAGGAGATCAGTAGGAGATTCTGAAATGTCTACCGCCGAAAGCATCGTAGATCAACGGCTACGATGAGGAGCTTATATATTTCATATTTTATGTATTAGTTTAGATTTTCTTTATTTATGTTTGCACCGTTGCTTGTGTGTTGAGTTGAGTTGTAGCCCTATAGGCATTTTAGTCATTTCTTCTCTTTCTCTATGAGACCTATATATTAGGTCATTGGTCTTGTATTTGGATGATGATGATGATTATGAATGAAAAATTTCAGCTTTTCGTGTTTGATCTCTTTGTGAGTTCTTGAGAGGAGAAACCCTATGAGGGGTCTTTTGCATCACCCGTCAGTCGCCGATGGATTCCGGGACTCATGGTTCTTCGTTTTCCTTTCCCTATCACCGGCCACCTTATCTTCCCTCCCACCATCGCCGGCCAATCCAACCCCCACCTCCTCCACCGGCCGGTCTTTTGTCCCCAATCTCCTTCTAAGCCGCCGGCCACCCCACCTTCACCCGCAAACCGCCAGCCTAGCTAGCCCTAGCCCCACCGCCAGCCACCCCCTTCCTATTTCCCCTTGGACAATGAAATCAATCATCATTAACACCTACCTAAAACAGCCTAATTGGTTTGGGAAAGATCTAAATAATTTGAAATTCAATTTTCGAATTTCAAATACTTTCCTAAACTAAGAAAGCTAAATTAGGTAAGTTTATAAATTGGGATCTAATTTAATTTTAAATTAGATTGGTCATTCCTATTTCATCCCTAATTAAAAGGAGTGCATTAGGAAATTATTAAACCCTTCCCAATCTCCCCCCTATTCTCTCTATGTCGTTGGCCCTCCCCATGCTCAAATTTTTTGAATTCTAATCCTTCCCTCCACCCTAATTTAATTCTCTTAATTAATTACCCTCATTGGTAATTAATTTTAAAGAGAATGTAATAACCCTAATTCCCCTAACCCATATTTGAATTTGAATTTGAATTTCAAATTCTTTTCCCCCCTCATTTAATTAAATCTGAAATTAATTTCAAATTTAATGTTCTTTCCATAACCCCAAACCTAGACCCCACAAACCCTAATTCCCTCCACATTTGGCCGGCCCTCTTGCTTGCCCACCTTCTTGGAATTCCTCTCATCCCATGAGCTCTCTTGCAAGAAAAGAAGTCAAGCATGTTCCCTCGGGATGTTGGTGGATCACCGATCATCTACACATAGCTCCTCCTCCAGCTAACTTTCATTGGATCTCTACCCCGGCTTCCTCTCCTTCGTGGTGGCATCTTCCAGATTATAAAGAGTATCGTGACGAATACCCTACTTTCGATTAGAAAGGCATGAGACGAGACAACAACAACATCAAGCCTTTATCCCACTACGTGTGGTCGGCTACATGAATCCTTTTTCTCCTTTGTGTCCTATTAAAAGTCAAATTCTCGTTTAAATCTAATAAAGAAAGGTCATTCCTAATATTTTCTTACCAAGTCTTTTTAGGTCTACCCCTACCTTTATTAACACAAGTCAAATCTAATACCTCTACTCTCCTAACTAGGTCATCGGAAGGCCGCCTTTTATGTGACCAAACCATCTAAGGCGACTCTCTCTAATCTTATCTTCTACTGGAGCTACTCCAACCTTTTCACGTATATGCTCATTTCGTATCCTATCTCAAAGGGTAAAGCCACTCATCCACCTGAGCATCCTCATCTCTGCCACACTTAACTTAGTATTATGCTTCTCTTTTCATGGCCAACATTCGGCACCATAAAGCATCTTATATAATTTCCCCTTAAGTTTGAGGGGTCATGAGACGAGAACTTAGATTAAAATATCTTCCCCCTACTTGTGGCTAACCATCTGATTTTAAGATTAGATCATTCCATGTTCATCAAACTTTAGGGTACAACATTCTCAAGAACCCTACACGTGAAAGTCAGTCCTACGTATCTTTTACACTCCAATCTGATATCGTGACTCATACTCCTCACCGAGCAGCAGTTACTCATTTCCCTACCTCAGTGGTTACCCCTAAATCTGACTGACATACCACTCCAACTCACATAGTGGCCACAACACCTAGTGATTTTCATCTGGAACACCACCCTGCCTCTTGTGTTGGGACAACCCGTGGGCATCACTGTGGTCGAGACCACCCATCCCTTAGTAACTTCAGGGTTGTTGCCCCACCCTATAGGTCTTCACCTAGCCTTGATGGCCAACCCTCTATGGGTCTTCTGTTGGATTGGTCCCATATGCTCCTCACTTGGGCCGACTCCTAGCCACATCCCAATCCACCTTGTCCGAGCATGCGACCTCTCTGTGTGGCAGAGCCCGATTTACCACACTACGTGGGTGACTTTTACCACCTTTAAATTTAGTGAGGATTCTAAGGCTACACAACCTTTGGTATCCCCAATCTTTGACCCTGCAAGTGTAATTGTACCCAAAAGAAGCACTGCAAAGGAAAAGTTCCATGAACCTGAGACTGAGTGCATCTATTTCGTGGATTCTAATGATATCACTGATAACGATGACTTCTTTGAGAATGAAATTGAAGTGATTGAATTTGACTCACAGCATGACTTAAACCCTGATTTAGGAGATTTAGAGCCTTTAACATTGATACCTTAGCCCATCCTAAACCTAATCACATCAAGGTTATCCCGTTGCATAAGGTCTGCGGTCTGCCTGAATGATATTAATTTGATTTCGAAAGAAACTGATCTGACCTCGAGCACATTGAGATTAAATTCAGAAGATTCTGATTTAATTATATCTCCTACATAGTTGACTCTAAATAATTCCGATTTAATTTTGAATAACTCTAATGGTGATGGGGATAATCTTGAGTTAAAAGTGATTCAACTGAATTTACTACCTAATTTAAATCCCGATTTAACTGACCCCGAAGCCACTCATCTTAGGGTTATAACTAAACCTGACCCTATTGAGAATATTAATATGAATTCGGAAGATATTAATTTGAATATGAATGATTCTGAGCATAGTTTGAAAAATGAGCATCCTCTTATTTTATTGGAGTCTATTTTAGGAGTTGCTCCTTTAGATTTACATTTGATAGAGCGTAGCTGCCTTGATTGGGCTTATATCACCATTCCTCATATTGACTTTAATGTTAGGGTGAGTATTAGCCCATACTTTCATGTCACCACTCTAACTATTGTGCCCACGTCCGTTCTAGACACCCTACCCCATCTTTTGAGTCTCATACCTACTGTGACTCTTTAGGCTATCCCATTATAGTTGTGAATCAGGACTCGTCATCTTATCATGTTCTTGATTCCTTCATTATGCACTTTATATTATTGTCCTTCCCTGTTAAGGACCCTCTCTCTCCTAGTTGGATAAATTTGCTAGATTACCCTGCTGCCCCTAGGAGACTATCTATGACCCTAGCTGAAACTCCCTACATAAATGCTCTTTTTGCTAAAAATGTCTTCATTGCTCCTCCTATACTAGTTCTCTTAAACATGAAAACTTTATATCCTCTCATTTTGTGACTGATCCATCTTTATTCATATCTATGTGTGCTTGTGAGTTAGTATGTTTGTGTGTCTGTTTTCTTTCAAAGTTTCTATGTTTATAACTTTTGTGTAAGGCCACAATTCATGTCAATCATCATGCACACCGAGTCTCTTGCATCCACATAAACCGAATTTGCCTATAACAACTCTGTTAACAGAACCACCGGTATAAGTCCGTTGAGATTATTTATGGATACCAACCTAGACAACCTTTAAATTTGATCCCTATGAGTCATCAGTCTAGAGCATCTGCATTTGCATCGCACCTTCAGGAATTGCATAAAGAAATTCATAAGAGAATTGAACTAAGCAACGATAACTATAAACTCAATGCAGATCGCAAGAAAAGATTCAAGAAATTTAAGATTGGAGACTTTGTAATGGTTCGGATTCGTCCGAAACGATTCCCGCAAGGGGTCGTTAAGAAACTACATGCTATAAGCGCCGAACCCTTCAAAATAATTTCAAAAGTAAATGATAACGCTTATGTGATAGACCTATCCAAAGGTCTTAACATCAATCCTACATATAACATTGAAGATCTTGTAGCCTTTGAGGGACCAAAGTTCAACCCCCCAAATCCACTCCATAATGAGCCCTGTGAGTCCATACCTGATGAGAAACCTAGCCTACCTCCACTTCCAAACATACCCACTTTACCCACTGTGGAAGAGAACGAAATAATACTGGATGATGAAATTATCTCTACCAAAGGAGGGCACCGAAGGTAATTAATCCAATGGAAAGGGAAATCGAAAACGAAAAATGTGTGGATTGATCATACTGAGCTTCAAAGACTGAATCCTGATTCTAGAGTTATATGAAGGCACTCTTGACGTCTACTCTATGGGGTCGAGCATTCTCCCATCAGAGGAAAATGATGAGGATATCAGTAGGAGATTTCGGAATGTCTACCGCCGGAAGCATCGTAGGTCGACGGCTACGATGAGGAGCTTATATATTTGATATTTTATGTATTAGTTCAAACTTTCTTTATTTATGTTTGTACCCTTGCTTGTGTGTTGAGTTGAGTTGTAGCCCTATGGGCATTTTAGTCATTTGTTTTCTTTCTCTATGAGGCTTATATATTAAGTCTTTTGTCTTGTATTTGGATGATGATGATGATTATGAATGAAAAATTCCAGCTTTTCTTGTTTGATATCTTTGTGAGTTCTTGAGAGAAGAAACCCTAGGAGAGGGTCTTGCATCACCCGTCAGCCGCCGGTGGATTCTACGGTTCTTCATTTTTCTTTCCCTATCACTGGCCACCTTATCTTCCCTCCCACCACCGTCGGCCAATCCAACCCACCTCCTCCACCGGCCAGCTTTTTGTCCCCAATCTCCTTCTAAGCCGTCGGCCACCCCTCACCACATCCACATGCTGACGGCCACCCCACCTTCACCCCCAAATCGCTAACCTAGCTAGCCCTAGCCCCACCCCCGGCCACACCCTTCCTATTTCCCCTTCGATGATGAAATCAATCATCATTAACACCTATCTAAAATAGCCTAATTGGTTTGGGAAATATTTAAATAATTTGAAATTCAAATTTCAAATTTCAAATACTTTCCTAAACTAAAAAAGCTAAATTATGAAAGTTTATAAATTGGGATCTAATTTAATTTTAAATGAGATTGGTCATTCCTATTTCATCCCTAATTAATAGGAGTGCATTAGAAAATTATTAAACCCCTCCCAATCTCCCCCCTATTCTCTCTATGTTGCCAGCCTCCCCATGCCCCAAATTTTTGAATTCAAAATTTGAATTCTAATCATTCCCTCCACCCTAATTTAATTCTCTTAATTGATTACCCTCCTTGGCAATTAATTTTAAAGAGAATTTAATAACCCTAATTCCCTTAACCCATATTTGAATTTGAATTTGAATTTGAATTTCAAATTCTTTTCTCTCCTCATTTAATTAAATTTGAAATTAATTTCAGATTTAATGTTCTTTCCATAACCCCAAACCTAGACCCCACAAACCCCAATTCCGTCCACACCTGGTCAGCCCTCTTGCTTGCCCACCTTCTTGGAATTCCTCTCATCCCATGAGCTCTCTTGCAAGAAAAGAAGTCAAGCATCTTCTCTTCGAATGTTGGTGGATCACCGGTCATCTACACATAGCCCCTCCGACTAACTTTCGTTGGATCTCTACCCCGGCTTCCTCTTCTTCGTGGTGGTATCTTCCGGATTGTGGCGATTCTTCTTCCGCTAACCCTTAAAAAGTGTGAGTGAGGGAAACTCGAGGCGAATTCTCTCTTTGTTAGGTTTAAAATTGCGCAATATGAGGCCCGCCTTTGCTCAATTCCAGTAAAAAACGCCTTGATGCTTACGCCTCGAGTTTTTTTTATGAGGCTTGTGCCTCAACTTGGTTGAGTCCCGCTTTGAGGCCCGCCTCACCTCACTGGCATAAGGCTTACGCCTCACGCTATATATATATTAAAACTTACATAAATCTTGAAGTAAATGCCCGACATTGGACTCTATATGAAAGGAGGAAGGGGATAGAGCAGTTCATCATAATGATGATTCAAATAAAGAACCCCTTAATGATGACAGTGCTGATGACTTATGAGTTCTTATGTGATATGTCATTGCTATTTATTTTTGAAAATTTGAATTATATGTTAATGAAAAAAAATACTGGGATTTGAGAAAGATAGAATTTTGAGTTGAACTATATTTTATGTTGTCTTATTATTGGGATATTTTGATTTCACTTCATATCTTATGTTTTTTTATATTTTTTATTATTCACTCATTAGTATATAAAAAATTATCATTTTATGTTTACGCAATCTTTTGATTTTGAAGCTTACACCTCAAAACGCCTTGAGGCTTATGCCTCACCTCACGAATAAAAAACGCCTCAATACCCGAATACGCAATTTTAAACATTGACGTGGTGGATTGTTTGTTTGTTGCACTACTTGTTTTCATTATAATCTTGATATTATTTTGAGATCTTGTCATCTACTATGTGGTTAATTGCCATATCAATTTAAACAATTTTAAATTCGTAAAATCTTTTCAAAGTGAAACATTAAGTTTAAGTTGCGACGCCTAATTCAATCGTTATAAATTTATACGTGCAATTCCTATGTGGTTTCACATCATTATCATTGGCATTAGGTCATCTATTATCGGTTAGTCTTCCTAGTTTCATTATTCCATATAATCTAAATGTGATGACAATTCCAATGTTTCATCTTTCCAATTTCTAACCAAGTTAGTTTTTGATGAAATCAAAATTTTGGAAAAACCTAAGATTGCAAAAAAAAACTATCGTCTTCCTTTCAAAATTGACAAAACACCTTACAACTCACAATTTTAGAACATAAAAACACCTAAAAAAGCTTTTCCTTAATTGAGAAGAAAGATACAAATGGGGTGGACACTTGCGGAGAGAAGAAATAGATAAGAAGCCCGAGACAAAGTTATAGAGAGGAGAAGAGAAGGGGATACATAGCTCGCAAGCTATCCAAAAACCCTCAGGTTTTAGTTCCAAAAATCATTACCAAAATATGCTCTTAAAATGTCTCAAAACAGCCACTATATATAAGAGAAGAGAGGGAGCCAAACAGCCCAAACAGTCACCCAAATAATCCAATCAGGAAAGGGGAGGCAACAGGCAGTCGAATGGAGCAGCACCCGAAGGTCCAGTGGGACAGCCACCGAACGGACAGCGCCAGGGGGAAGGAATTGGGCAGGCGGAGGAACTGAAGGGCCAAAATAGGGGAGATGAACCCGGCCAACAGGAACCAGCAGCCAGCACATCTACGCCCCCCCCCCCCCCCCCCCCCCCCCCCCCCCCCCCCCCCCCCCCCCCCCCCCCCCCCCCCCCCAACCCTGCCTACATCAATTTTGTCCCATCGCCCTGGTCATATGACCTACTATCCTTTATCCAACATCTCATGTCAAAAACATTTCCCCCTTGTTAACAGTTCGTATATGACTATTAATCTTTATTTATTTATTAAAAGCACTTTCTCTACTTTTAAATGCTCTTACGCTAATAAGTGCTCACTCAGCATTTGATATACTTTAAACTGACAAATGTCTAATTACTTCATTGTTTGTTTACTTAATAATTTCAATTATTCTCTTGACTATATTATTTCTCAATGAGGTTTAATTGATAAAAAAGCACATGCCTCATCAAAAACTAATATGCAGCTCAAGTATAATTCTTCAACTACTCATCCCTGTTATTTTACCCCAACTCTAATGTCCCTACCGCTTAAGCTCTGTATTCCCCTCATTCTTCTAAGTTCATCTCAAGACTTCCTTTGATGTATTCCTCCAATTGGTAATAAAGAAAAACTTTGCCCTGATCAACTAGTCATAATAAAGATCACCATAGTTCCAAGCTTCATGATTCCATCACCATAACATTCTCTATCACAGTCATGTTGTCTTGCAAAACTATAAACTCTACCACCACCATCAAAAACATTATCGTCTCCCATTGTTCATACCTCCAAACCCATTTTCATCACCCTAACCCACTGAGAAAGATTCTCGAAAACTCTTCCTAAAAGGTTCATGTGATATTTGCCAAATACCTCACATAATCTTATCATAACACTTATAAAATTTTAGCAACAAATCCAATTTTTTTTTCCAAATTTATTGATTAAAACTTTATCATAAAATTAAAACAAAATACTTCTTAATCCTTTCCCCAAATCTATGCAACTCAAGACTAATAAAACCTTTCCTAGCATGATAAGTCAAACCCTTCAAAAATAATAATTATAAATCCTTTTAATTTAGGAAAATCTTCAATATATATATATATATATATATATATATATATATATATATATATATATATATATATATATATATATATCATTCTAAATCTTTCTAATTTTGTTAGATCTTAAATTGACAAGCATTCTTTGATAAATGTCACCCAAACAATCCAACACATCTAATGCTTTCTTGAGTGACCAAACTAGATCCACACCCCACTCTTAGTCATGAATTGCTCACCGTTTCTAATTCAGTATGGCATTGTCTTACAACGAATGACTATACAATAAAAAAATCTTTAAATGCAAAATTTAACAAAATAATTGTTTGCTAATAAAAATTTAGTGAACAAAGAAACTCATTGCATCAGACTCAATATAGTAAATAATATTCATATTATGATAGTACATATGACAAAAGATCTCCACATCTTGTTTGTCCTTAATATCCTCCAAAGATAAAACCACCACTTCTACAAATCCCAAAAGCTCCAAAAATGAGACCAACAAAAGCTTGCACATATTATTTTGCCCCCAAATTCTATTCTTAAACCATCTAAACTTGTCATTTATGTTTCCACCAAAACTAACTCTCTTCCTATTGATTAAAACATAAATCAATTTGAGCATTAAGAATTTTTCAGATTGAAATGACTTCAACTTTGGTCCCTTAAAGGACCATTAGACTTTTCCTAATGACTATTTGAATGTAGCGACTGAGCCTAATCCAGATCCTAATGATCATGATGTAGAGACTGATGAACCAAGATCAATTATTATTAAATTTTTCTGCCCAAACATGGATGACTATCATTTGATGAAGTTCCACCAAACACTAAATGTTTGACTGTGCCCCAAAATGCCCGCCTTCCCAAAAATCAATCAACTAGCTCTCCCAGATTGTCAATACTCCAATAACTCATCCAATAAGCATGGCCCTATAAATACCTTAATCTCTAAAAACTTTGAGGACATAAGCTCAAGCTATACTATTGTAGATTGATAATATCGCTTTATTACTTCCTCAAGTGGTGCTCTACTCTAATACTATATTTCATGTGTCACTCATGACACATGTAGACTTTGTTTTGTCAGTCCAATATTGTTATGTTTTCTAATAAATGATTGGTTAATCTAGAAGATACAACTGAATGACAAATGATGATTTTATGTTCTGAAGCCTCAATGCTAACAAGAGTTCACCTAGGAGTTCTTGCTTCATTATATTATGAATTGGGTTGGTCCTCTACTCTTCCATTGTGACCTCCATCTGAACTCTTCAATAAACATTTCTTCGCATTGTACAGAATAGAAGGAATCATCATAGGACAACCAGACTCAAACTCAATCCATTTTGAAATAAGTATACAACAACAACATTAAGCATTTATCCCACTACGTGGGGTCGGCAAAATGGATAATCGAGAGCACGTATACTATTATATTTGTTTAGTTAATTTAGACTACCTTACATTGTCATCATCATTACTAGTCTTACCCAATTATTTGGGGTTAGGGTTATGAATCCATATTTTTCATCATTTCTATTGAATGTTGTCGAAGGTGTTAAGACCATTCTTCACAAATTATTTTAAATAACTTATATCCACGTAACCTTTTGTCTACTCGTCTTTCCTAATGCTTTTGACATCTAACCTCTTACACCATATAAGGAGGTCATAATGCTTATAAAAGGATGGTTGATATTTTAAGAATTGGGTATTGTAATTTCTCTTAATCCTTGCTTCTATCCATCCCTTTATCACTTCCTTAAATAGCCGCAATCTCACTCCCACTATCATGATTATCATCATTACCCTCATCCCAACTATTAAGGGCTATCTTCATGAATCCATCTTCATGTCATTCAAAATTTTTTGAGTTTCACACATGGTGATAATGCTATCCTACCGAATTGTTTTTTCAAAACATCCAAACATGCCATTATTGGTCAACCGCTCTTCATTTTCCTTCCTATGGATCAATTCTATCTCCCTTACACTCACACTAAAATTAGCTTTTTCTATTTATACAACCAACACTTCCAATAGGATAGACACCTGCATTCTCTGTAATACAACCACGTCTTAATCAAACCACCCTAATTTTAATACCCATCCTCTTACATTAACCCACAACCTTCCATTTATGCATGGTACCAATATCTATAGTTTTCCCAAACATTCCCAAGTGAAATGTAAAGTTTAGATGAGTCATAAGACAGTGGTAATTGGAATAATAATTCAATGGGAAGACAGAACTGATTGCATTCATGTTCACCATTAAGGAATCATATTTCCTAGAGCTCATGGATGTCTAGCAAATAAATTTTAAGGATTCGTTAACCCAGATGCATGATCCATATGCTAAACATTGTTCCTTCATCGCCTATTTATCCTCATGAAAAGGTTTTGAAAAATCGAATTCATCTAATATGGTTAAGATGCAAATGAAGATAGCTACTTAGCAATTATTAAAAGCCCAAACTTTTAATATTTCATCAAAAAAATTAGATCATGTTTAACCCTACTATACAATAAACTGATCTCATAAGTGTTTGTTGATCCATAAAAAAGGTTTTCAAGCCTTTTAGAATAGAAACATATCACTAAGTACCATATCTAGCCTTAGCAATAAGTAATTGCAATGACAACTAACCAATCACAAAATACTTGGGAGGAACACTAATTTTAGGATGAATGCAATGAATAATGGTAAATAATCATTAAAACTAATTAGACCATTCTTCTTTCAATCCATTTTGCAATAAACATTACATTCTATGACAAAATTTAAGTTGGTTTAGCATCATTATGGTAAATTAATCTAATATGCTTGTCATGCTGATGATATCTACTTAGCAACTACTAAAAACCTAAATGGTTGTTCGGTATTGAATCTAAGAAAATTAGATCAAGGTTAGACATACTATATAATAAACTGATTACACAAGTGTTTGTTGATATATAAAATAAGATCTTCCATTGTTTTAAAAATTCATCATTGCATTAAATATTTATTTGCATATGAACTAGATTTGATTAGTTTTAATCATTTTGAACAAATACTTCAGTAAATATTGTATTTGGCATTACTAATAAATTGGACTTCATTGCCATCCAATTACAAAATGGTTAGAGAAAAGACAAGTTTTTTGGTTGAATAGAATGGCTTATGCTAAAGAATCATTAAAACTACTCGATATTTCAAGCCTTTTTTTTAAATAACTCTACTTTCTATCGCAATTAAACTAGGTTAAAGCCACTTAGCTAGATTAGCTTAAGACAATTCTGGTGCTTTATTTGGTTTAAATTGGGATAAGACTATGCACTAACATGTTAAATGAAGCCAAATGTTTGAGAATTTCTTCATATATTCTCCCAAGTTTTTTTTTTGGGATAAAAATTAATAGGGCTAACCGTCTCTTTTATCCTCATTTCTCTTAGTTCAGAAAGTAAGCTGTTGGACCTTTCAAAATATATAAACTAATAAATTGGCAGTCATTTCTGATTCTCCTGTCATCTCAACTCAGTTTCACTTTGCAGAATGACAATTAACCACTACAAAAACTCCAAGAAACCACCAAAGCCTTCCATGGTAGTCAAGGATTGCTTCAATAAAGGTGAATTTTTTGTTTGGAAATCATACATCCTTCTATTTCTACAACTATTAGCTTCCAGGACCACCACAGAAGTACCAGCAGCTTATTAAGGCTCCCGGGAGGACAAATATAAGTGCTCCTTTCCTTCCTCAATTTCCAAAACATTCAAGAAATTGACACAGCTAAATAAGTTGCAATCTCTCTTACCTTCATCTCCCTCTTCAATAAATTTTCTTAAACCAGAAAAAACGCAAGAAAATGAAATACCATCCTAAAACATTAATTTCAGAACCAGAAACCCTAAACGTAATATGTTTGCGATTGCACTCATCAAACGAATCAAAGATAGGAAGAAAACCTTGTGATACAATGCCTTCCAGGCATTGTCATCGTTAGCAGCCCTCCGCATGGCCGAATTCGTCATAGAGAGATTGCAAAGACTAGTATGGTCCAAATAACTGAGCGTATGCGTAGTAATCTCCGGAACAAGCTGCTCCATTATAGACACGCCGCTCTGCCTCTCCGCCGCCGCCTTATCCTTTCCCACAACATCCCCGTTTGGCCGCGCCGAACTACTCTCCCCTCTACCGTTCCCGGCAGTGCCACCCCCAACGCCGCCGCAGGAGCAAGAGCAATCGCACGCCATCTTCTTCTTCCTGAATCCGCCGAAGCGGAACTGGAGAACCCACAAAGAAGATAACAGGAAGAAAGTAGCGGCAGCACCAGCGGCTAAGCACAAGAATCGGGGAGAACGGGGATAGGATTCTTCCATACAGATGGCATCGAGCAATCGAACGTCATCAAAATCCGTGAATGGACAACAGATTGTGGAATTTAGGGCTCAGAGTTTATAGGATTTGATGGAGGTCTTCATCAATTTGAGGAATTTGGGATCGCTGTGATATCGTGCTTCTCCTGCTCTGCATTATGCTCGTCCTGGCTGCGAAGTAGATAACGGATCGTGAACCTGCTTACGGTTGCTTACGGTTCCTCGGGGAGCGGAGATCGGCTTAACTGGTTTTTTTTTTTTTTGGGAAAATAGGCTTAACTGGTCAATTTAGTCTTCCCCCAATTCTGTCTATATAAATATTAAATATTATACAATTTTTATATTTTTTATATATGTAATATTTAAATTTTGATATTTATTTAAATAATATTCCATATCAACCTATTTGCATAAAAATGTATATTTCATCTTTGAAAATTAATAATATACTACAAACAATTATCTTGTTTGGACAAAACTCTTGATGCAAATTTATCCGAGAATCTTTCAAAATTTAGCTCCTAATTATTTTGAACTCCAACTTCAATAAATTTGTAGTCAAAATAGTAAGTTGGATAAGATGAAAAGTATGATCCAATTCAAGTTTAAATGAGCTTAGATCAAATACTTAGAGCATAATTAGAAATGATGAGATTAACTGAAGTATTAAACGTTCTTCGAATTTTGTATACTTATAGTAAAATCGAGCTTCTTGATGAGATGAATCCAACAAGCGCATATCACTTACTTCTAACATCGTTATGTTAATTAAGTATTAAAAAAACAACATAGGATTAAGTGAATTAGTACAACTCATCTAATGAAGTGCTTCAAAATTTAGTAATATTTATGGGGCATGTCATTATCAAAATCTATAAATAGACCCATGATGAGGACCCAATTCAAGAGAGCTATAATGTTTGGAGAATCTCAGAGCTTCACATATGCACTATTATTGGACCACCGTCCAACTACCGTCGTTGGACCACCCTTATTGGACCACCATCATTAGATTGTCATAGCTAAATAACCAATTGATTGCCACTGTCAAACCACCACACAACTGACATCATTGAACCACTGATCTTTAACCATGGCCATTTGACCATCATGTTTGACTATTGTGCCTTTGGATCAACACTTGGAAGCCACTACCGGACTACCTCCATCAAATATTCACCATCAAACCTCCATCATCATACCACAACCACCTTATTATTGGAACTTTGTCATCAATAGAAAATCATGATCAAATCAACATTGCCTAACATCTATCATTGCTTAGCCTCCATTGCTATACCCCTATAACCTAGCTATAGTCATTTGACTACCTCTCATCCTTTACTGACTCTATGATATTTTTCACCAACAAGTCATACTTGTATAATCTCACCTTCTCCAATTTTGGGACGGGTAATAGTTTGTTATCATTTCCCACCTAGTGAAATATTTCAATTGGGATAGGCTCTGTTTCCTAACCTTCTTAGGTTTTTCATGTAAGAAAATTTTGATGTCTCCTATGCATTTTCTTCTATTCGTTTTTGTGTGAGATATTCATGCAAATCTATGATGTCAAACCTATCTCACTCTATTACTGAGAATTTTCTAGTGCTACAAAATTTGCACCATCCATGGGAAATAATCCTAGCATTGTAAGCCCAAAAAGCTTCTATTTGATGGCCAACAGGCATAATAATGACAATAATGGAGCCTACTGATCCAACAGTACTCATCATTCCAAGAACCAAAATTTAAACAAGGGACACTACACCTCTGCTCTTTCTACCCTAATGGGCGTAACTCGATTTACAAGGTATTGAAAGTTCGTTCGGGATGTTAAGCCCTATGAACTTAGTCCCAAGCTAACCAAGAGGGGAGGGGGGGGGTGAATTGGTATTTAAAAAAATTCTTAAGACAAAGAAAGAAAATCACAAACCAAATCACACCACAAAAATAAATGCGGAATTTAAAAGTGCGGAAGCAAGAAAAAGAACACATAAATTTATAGTGGTTCGGTCGACTCGACCTACGTCCACTCCTTGGAGGCACCCTCCAAGTATTGCACTACAAAACGTGACTCTCCTTTAGCCCCCACAGCTAGGCGGAGAAGCCCTCACAAGAAACTCCTTTTTTCCACCCCGTCAAGGCAGAGAACCCACCTCCTTTTGCTTCCTCCTGAAGCTGGCAGAGAACCACAACCAAAAGAAAACTCCTTACCTCTACCGACCCTTCCACGGACGAGAAACTCCAGACGAAAGACAAGCAGAGCGATCCTTGAGCAACCCTTGTGAATCCCCTCACAAGCTCCCCCTCACAAGATCCTCTCTCTCTCCCTCTCTCTCTTTCTCTCCTCAAGGTCTTCTCAGGTCAAGGCAGCAGCCAAAGGTTTACAAAAATGTTGAAGAAGAGCTCTTTAAATAGAAGAGCTCAAGAGGAGCTCATTAATTGCAAGTAGCCGACTTTATCGTCCAGGCCGATATGGACATCGGCCTGGCCTATTAGTACAAATCAAGGAAGATCGGCCAGAGCACAGCCCTGGGAACAGTCCTGGATGATTGAAATTTGGCTTTATCGTCCAGGCCGATCTCACGATCATCCGGGCCGATTAGTTCAAATCAGAGGTAAATCGTCCTGAGCACAGCCCTGGGAACAGTCCTGGCCGATTGAAATTTGGCTTGCTCGTCCAGGCCGATATCACGATCGTCCTGGCCTATCGGATCGTATCAATCATCCTTAATTACTCCCTTGATTTCCTGATCAATTAAGGCATAATTTGGTAATTTTGTCCAGGCCGATCCGGGAATCGTCCTGGTCGATAATTTAAAATACAGTATGCCTAAACTGTCTAAGGCGGCTATCTCTTTCTATTTTGAGCTTATCGTCCTGGACGATACACGTATCGTCCAGGCCGATAGGTTAATGTCGGCTGCCTTAATTAAGAATCCTTAATTAGACTTTCTGTTTTGAGCCGATCGTCCATGACGATATGAAAATCGGCCTGGCCGATGTGGGTAAAAACAGAAAATCTAAGTCTCTCAAGTGTGTGTGTGAAGGATTACTTAGTATCAGTCTTTTTGGTCATTACAAGTAGACTCAAAAGGTGAAAAATAAAATTACAGACTGACTCAATCCTAAACCTACACAATCCTGAACTTGGCTTCTTCTTGATCGTCCGATCTTCGATTCCTGAAAAGTTAGAAGCAACAAGTAGTCCAAGAGAAAAAAGTGTTTGTCAATCATCAAAACATAAGACATGAAAATAGGTTTGCAACAATCTCCCCCTTTTTGATGATGGCAAACACAAGTAGGAAAATTTCATTAAAACAGCAAGGTTACAAAACCCAAGACCAAACAGTTTTTTCCTACACCCTACTCCCCCTTTTGTCATCACAAAAAGAGGGTCTAGAAACACAAGAAAAACATCACAAAAGACTAACAAGCACACTAAAAAGACAGGAAACAAACAACACAAAATACAGACTAAAACAACGAGGGATCCAGATCATCAGATGGAGGTGGTGGAGGTGGCTGCTGAAAGCAGGTGGCAAGTGTGGTGAACTGAGCATTGAACCAAGCGATGTCCTGGTCATGCTGCTGCTGCTGCTGAGTAACGAAACTGTCAAATCGGGCTAAATCCTCAGCGCGGTGTTGCTCGTAGCGGGCAATGTCCTCTGAGTGTTGCTTCTCCTGAGCAACAACGTAGGCGTCAAACCGAGTCTCCCAACGATCAAACCTCTCAATCAACTGATCAAAGGGTGAGTGCTGGTGGAGAGGGACAGGATCAGGAATGGGAGCAGGAGCGGGAGCCTCCTCCTTTCTAGCCCCCCGACCTTCCCCATCTCCTGGGTGGAGATGAGTACTATGAAGAGCAATGAAGGAATTGTTTGAGTAGTAGGTAGGGTGACGGTCAGGATGATTAGGGTATTGGAGATTGTATTTGGTTTCAAGGATATAGGCTATGATGTGTCCTAAGGCTAGATTGGGCTTTCTCTTATGACCTGGGTCGCGAATTGTAGTTAGGTGATCGATGTAGCAAAAGAGTAGATTAGCGGCATTGAATTCTCTTTGGGCCATAATGTAGAAAGTAGTGAGGGACAGTAGAGGGGTGATGTGAATCTGGTCCCCGGCTTTTGGGATTATGGATGTGCGAAGGACATGTTGGATTGTCCTAGCATCTTTGACCAAAGAGCTAGTCTCTCCAACATGGAAAAGTGTATTGGTCTGACGAAGGAAGTGATTCGCCGTAGACCAGACCAGTCAAAATCAGGATCAGAGGCTATTTGGTGCAGCTTATCCCCAGTGGTGGATAGCTGTAAAAGATCAACACAATCCTGATATGTGATTTCGACAGGGCGTCGATTCACATAGGAGGTCATGACTGTGAAGGTGTGGTTAATGCGTAGGCTAGCAAAAAATTCAGCGAGAAGTTCGGAAGAGAAAGGGAAGGCGAGAGTGAGTATAAAACAAAGAGAGGTGTTGGCAAAAAGGTCCATTACCGGGTATGAGAGATATGCAGGATTAATTATCCGGGAAAGGGTGATGCCACTCTCCTTGTAGCGATGATAGGCAGCCTGATCTTCTGCCTCCCTTAATCGAGGGTCCAGAGTCGCCCTCGAAGAACTCCCAGATGCCTGATGAATGCGTTTCCCACCAGCCATTTGAGAGAGGTAACAAGGAAACACACAAGAGCAGAAGGAGGGTGAGAAAACATGGCTGGAATTGGCCTGAATTTAAAGAAACGACCCTATCGTCCTGGCCGATCGCAAAATCGTCCAGGCCTATAGGGTACAATAATTGTGTACAGGCCGATTGGTCAAAAAGGCAGTCCGATCGTCTGGGCCGATCAGATATCGGCCAGGCCAAATAGACACAAGCGATCGGCCTGAGGAGTCAGGCCGAACGACCGTTGAAAAGCAGATCGTCCGTGCCGATTAGGTGTATCGTCCAGGACGATGCACAATAATTGATCGTACCGGCCGAAGTTAAAACGTTTTAAATACTTACCACGTGTATCGTCCAGGACGAACAGTGGTTCGGCCCGGCCGATTGTCCAATAATGGATCGTTCGGGGCCGAATTTAAAGATCAAAACGTGCTGACACGTGGATCGTCCAAGATGATCCAGTGTATCGGCCAGGACGATGCACATAAAATGCATCGGCCAGACAAAATATATTATCGGCCAGGACTATCACCAAGAGTTCGATCAAATCGGCCAGGACGATATGGGATCGTCCGGGACGATGAGTTTAGGTTTTACAAACAAAAGGTCAACAGATGGATTTTGAACAGAATTTGTCATATCGTCCAGGACGATAAGTGTATCGGCCAGGACGATGTGACTAGGAATTGAATTCAAGGAAAAGATGGTGATGATCAAGACCCTCAAAAAATAAAACAAAAGAAAAAATAGTCAAAACACAAAAGAAAAAAAAAACGATGACAAAAAATGAATATTTTTGGATTTTAATCTTTCTAATTTTTTTTTTTTATGGAGCCATCATATGAGAATTCTTTTCAAAAAATTAAACTTTTAAAGTTCCAAGAGATCAAGAAGTTTAACAAATCTCAATCAGAAGAATGTAGAATATCTGATTTTGTTAACCCTTGATCGGACATCCTTCAGGGTACAAAATTCTTTTGGAAACCAAAAATCCAACTTAGAATAACTAATATGGATAATAAGATCCATTCAAGACTTGTTTACAAAGAAAATATCTCATATTTAATAAACCAAAGTAATATTTCTCAATCATGGAAATTGAAATCAAGTCTTTGAAAACATCACATAATTAATGAGTTTTCTAAGTTTTAAGAGTTTTACCAAAGAGAGGATAGCTTGCATTTAGTGGGCTCATTTTATGCCTCTTGTCATTTTGATTTGCTCTTTTGAGCATCTTTTGATTCTTTGATACACTTTTGTGTATATAGCATTCTTTTCAATTTTGGCTTCATTGGCCTCTTTATTTTTCAACTTTTGCAAGCTAGAACCCTTTTTTTAATATACCCTTAAAAAAGAACTTAGTTGTGAGTATATCCTCCAAATATTAGAGAATAGGAGCTCTCTCTCTAACATAGGGAAGAACAATCCACAACACAAAATCAAAATCATGTGATAAATGCAATGGTAAGAAAAAACTTGAATGATATCTAAGAACTTTGGTTATTATACATAAGATAAATTAATGTAGCAAGATAAGAAAAAGATCTTAATTAACAGACCATTGGTTAAACCGAGTTTAGACTTTTGTTTTAGAGAAGAAAATCATACCACTAAATAAAGTCTGAAGGAGGGAAAACATCAACATAAAACTCCCTTTAACCAATTTTGAAAAGCTAAAACACTATCTCCAAAAACTCCAAAATCTAAAAGTTTGAAAGGATTAATCATATGGAAAGCCAAAATTAAAGAGCAACGTGTAAACAAAACAAAACAAACAAAACAAATAAAAATAAAGCAAACTAAAATCAATACAAAGTGAGCACAAAAACTAGAAAAAAATAAAAATAAAAAGACACACAAAACTAATGTTTCAAGCAAGTGATAAAGCAGCGAGATTAAGCAATTTTTGAGCTGCAAGCCTCCTTATGTCCAGTTATGCTATGCTCCCACGAGGGCTTTGGTGAGAGCACACATGCAAAAACTCAACAACAATCAGATTTAGGAACCCAAACAGGTTTTGGATCCTTCTTAGAAAAGGTAGAATGTAATGCAGGTAAGGTATGCTGTGAATCATGCATCTTAGGTCTCCACACCCAATGAGTACTACGGTGAACGGTGCAAGTGTGTGAGATGTGTCCTAGCATGCCACATGAGAAACATCTAACTTCAGGAAAAGGGTTTCTTAAATGATTTGAATTATAATGCCTCTTCCTAGGTTCTTGCTTAAGATCAACAGTGGAAGTCATCCGATTTTTCTTACATGTATCAAAATCATTTTGAATCCTCAAATTTATTCTCTTTAATGCATCAATCTCAATCCTCAAATTTTTCTTAATATCTTTAGATTTCTTAAGATCAAAACTAAGTGAGGTGTGTGAAACTTTTAATGCATTATGTTTATCAACCAATTCCAAATGCTTTTTGTTCAACTCATCAAATTCATCAAGGAGAGCCATGTGATTTGAATCAATCGTTGCATGATCTTTGAGAAATACTTCATGCTCTTTTTGTAGATTTGAATGTTCTAATTTTAGGCTAGCATGAGTTTTCTTAAGTTTTTTATATGATGCATGGATTTTTTCATAAATTTCAAACAATTCATCATAGGTTGGTTTACATACCTCTTCCTCATTATTTTGATTTTCTCCCATGAAACACAAATTCGTAGTCTCTTCCCCTGGTTCAGTCTCAGAGGAATCAGTACCAGATTCTGCCCAAAAACCTATTTGGATTTTCTTCTTGTCATTCCTTGACTTGGCTTTCTCCTCACCTTTTTCCTTTTCTTTGCTTGAATGATCTTGAAGTGTAGGGCAATCGGCTTTCACATGTCCAGGTTTCCTGCATTCAAAACAAACAACATCAGAAGATCCCTTAACATATTTGTGATCCTTACCTTTCCTCCAATTTTGATGATGCTTTTGTTTCTTCCTTAGAAAGCTTTTGAATTGCCTTGTGATGAAGGCAACATCATCGCTTTCAGACCCGGAAGATTCGAAATCCGATTTATGCGCCTTTAGTGCGATTGTTTTCTCCTTTTTCTTCTCACATGTATCAAGATTTCTTTGATTCACCCCTTGCTCGTAAGCAATGAGTGAGCCAAGTAAGTTATCAATAGAATAGGTGTTCAAATCTTTGGATTCAGTAATGACAGTAATTTTTGCATCATAAGACGAAGGCAAGCATCTCAAAATCTTGTTAACTTTTTCATAATTTGAAAGCTCTTTTCCTAGTGCATGCAATGAAGTAACAATCTGAGTAAACCTAGTGTACATGTCAGAAATCGATTCATGAGGTTTCATACGAAAAAGTTCGTAGTCATACAAGAGAATGTTCAAACGAGATTGCTTAACTTTATTAGTACTGTTGACCTCGATTTTGCCAGACTTGGGCATGATGGACTGAGTTGACCAAGTCAACCTTTGACTTGGTCAACCCAAGTCCTAATGGGTCAATTTTGGCCCATTAAGCCCATTAAGAGCCCAAATCCATTTGAAACCAAATCTGATTCATATCATGGCTTGAACTCTTCCCTCATTTACCTATTTTGACTGGTTTGACCAAGTCAAACTCTGACTTGGTCAAACCAAGCCTTTAATAGGTTAATATGACCTATTTATGTGATTTTAAAACATAATTAATAGGTTTAATGGCTCTTAATGCATGGAAATTCAAATTCTCGTCCCAATCAGATCAATTTCCCTCCAAATCACCTAGGGATTCGATCCCAACCGTTCACCTTAGGTTTAGGGTCCTTAAATAGCAAGATTTTGATCTTTTTTTGGACTTTTTTGCTCTTGCTTTCTCGAGAGACTTCCCCAGCCTCTGAGACTTGGCAAGAGAACTCCCATAGCCCTTCCCCACCTTTTCCAACCCAAACCCGGACACCTCGAGTCGTCGCCGGCGAGAAGTCCGGCGAACCCGACCGTGAAACCCTTCCTTCGCAAATCCCGCTCGAGCGAAGGAGATTTGGAGCTTGGCGTCAACTAAAGATTTGTTCCTGCTGATTCCACGAGTCCAACAAGCCCAAGATCTCCCGAATCCACCGTGTGGATTGAGGTATATCGCAAACCCTAGTTTAGAACACATAGGGCTAAATAACTTTTCAATAAGTGCGTTTTAGAACTCAAAATTGATTCCCCATGAATGCTCTTCACTTTTAGAACATAGATCTAAAATTTCGTTTGATTTCGTCTACCCGATCGAGAGAAATCATCAAAAAATAGGTTAGGGTTTTCGGTTCGCCGCGAGCTGAAGCCAGAGATCCATCTGGCCGTTGATCGCGCGATCAACGGCCTGGATCGGCCCGATCCGCCGTCTTGCCTAACCGTGCGGGTTTGACCCGCAGTCTCGCCTGCCACGTGTCGAGATCGTGGCCATCCGCTCAATCCACGCGGATCCGACGGTCCACGGCAGGCGCTGACGTGGATTAGTGGACCGAGCGGGCCCCGCCGCCGCCGCAATCATTGCCCAATGATTGGCGGCGGCGCCAATCATTGGCCGCAGACCGCGCGCCCAATCCCGCTTCACCACGTGGCATCCTGCGGGTCCCGCCGCCTATTTAAATTATTTGAATTTATTTTTAAATCTATTTTAAGCTATTTTCACTTAAAAATTCGTCAAAAATTCATTTTTTCTCCGATTTTTGTGCACAATACCCCGTTGGATTCGTATCGTCGTCCTCTACATATGTTAAAATTTTTTTTTTATATAAAATTGATCTGTGGATTTTAAATTATTTTAAAAAACAGTAATCTAACTTTTTTTTATTATTATTTAAATAATTATTTTTATGTAATTAGTATTATATTACTATTTTAATAATTATTTATCATAATAATCATTGTAAGTTTACTATTTTGTATCTTTTTTTTTTTATTATCTATTATTATTATTATTATTATTATTATTGTTATTTTCATTATTATTATTTTTTTAAATTTTTTTTAAAATAGGCCTTTAATGCCCTTTAAACTTCGAAAATTAATAACTTTCCAGTTTCAATTCGGATTTTTGCGCACAACGCCTTGTTTTGAACGTATTTAGATTCTGCATTTTCTGGAATTGGTTTCATTTGAAAATTTTGGGTCTGTGTGCAATTATTTTCAAAACAGTAAAAATAGCAATGTTTAAAAATATTTAATTATCGTATTTGAACTTCGAAATTACATAACTTTGTCGTTTTAAGTCCGCTGTCGACGCACAGCAACTTGTTTTGGATGTACTCTGAATTCTGCATATTTTAAAACTATTTTCAGATGAAAAGTTTGTCTGTATCTCCTGTCATTTCAAAAACAACAAAACTACACTATTTTAAAATATTATTTTATTATGTTTTAACTTCGGAAATTCATATCTTCGCCGTTTTAAGTCGGATTTTGACGTGTAACCCCTTGATCTTTTCAGAAAAGTGCGTATTTTAATTTGGAACCATTTCCAGCCCTTGATTTTAGCTGTCTTGACTGTTTTCTGTTTTATCCTATGATTCGGTTATTTTAATATTATTTAAATTAATTATCATACTAATTATTTTTAAAACTAAAAAATTATTTTCAAACTATTTTGAAACCTCGATTGGGTGGTCAGCGGGTTTCCCTATACTTATGTATTATGAATTGAATTATTTTCAATTATTTTATTTTCCAAAAAATATATTTATATCTACAAGTATTTTTAAATTATTTTAAAGCTACTTATACCTAAATCCTAACTTTGGGAGACCCGCTATCGTATGAAATTTTAGACATGGATCTTATGTGTGAAGAGCAATCATGGGGGAGTGGGTTAGTGAATGGTTGAGTCCCAATCATTCACTAATCCTTTCTTTAGGTGTCTGTCTTTTTATTTTTGTAGAATGCATGTATAGGACTGCACCACGAGCACTTAGCCTAGGCTCTCCTAGATCTAAGGACATGGTGTGTTTGTTTCATTTTTGTACTCCCATGCATTTATTACCTGAAGGGTTAGACTAAACATCACTTTAAACTCCTACAACGTAGTGACACCCTAAGGACAAAAATTAAGGACTCGTCTAGCGAACTTAGAAGTCTTCTAGGAGCTAGGATAAATCCCAGAACGACATGAAAACTACAACACTTAAACTTAGTGACATCTAAAACATCACTGAATTTTCTAGGAATCTTTAGGAGCTTTTAAAGCCCTTAGCTAACTAACCCTAATTAGCTGGTTAATTAAGGCCCCGAGACCTTCCGGAAAATACAATAAATACACCTTAGCTCAGAAAAATATCATAATACCTCAAGCTGACCAGAATCTGATCCTTGACCTTAGATAAATAGGGCTCCCTAGTTTGACCTCAGGTTGACCCCTAATTTGACCATAGGTGGAAATTACCATTTTGCCCCTAATAATTCATTAAAATTTATTAAAAATCTCAAATCTTCTCCAAATACTTGGGAACACCTTTTCTGGTCATCCCTGACCTTTGGGAGTGATTCCAATCAGTTTGGAGCTGATTTAGAGCAAAACAATAAAAAAGGCTATTTAGTAGGAAATTTAGAAAATTCCCTTAAATACCCCGATCTTTAGAAATCCATAACTAATTGTAGAAAACTCCAAATTAGGTAAACTCAATTGCATTAGACTCCAATTAGGACCTAGTATTTATTAAAAAATGTAGGTTTCTAGAAAATAGCTTAGATTAGAAAGTCAACATTTTGGTCAACCGTAGTTCATTTAGGGCCCGAAACTTAGAAAATTCATAACTTTGGATAGGAAACTCCGATTCAAGCCTACTACCTGTCTAACTACTCGTACTAAGGTCTAGTATTTCCCTAAGATGTTAGAAATCCCAAACTTAGCCTTTTTCCCATAGTGACTTTTTGGACCCTTAGCTTAGTTCCTAGGAGGACCCGGAACTTTCCAAAATTGGCTAATGCAATTTAAACTTCAAATATGAATACCTTAAGCTCTTAAAACTCATCAACAAACTAAAATAATTAAAACGGACCCTAATTCATTAATATTTAAATTTCAACTAAAATGTCCTTTTCAGACTCCCAACAAACATAAACTATAGATAACTTTAACTAACTACCCTGCTTAGGACTTATCCAAACCACACTAGCCTTACACACACATAGAATTGTTTGCTAGGGCACTACTTCTAGACCTAGGTTAGGCCGCTGGGTTTTATTTTTCTGCTGTGTGCCGGAGCTTTTCATAGTTTTCACTGCATGCTGTTTGAAAATTGATTGGTATGTTTGCTTACTTTTTTTCTGCACTCTGGATGTGAATGCTATACTTACCCATAGGTTAGGAGCGCCATATATATACTGTTCTTCCGTGCAGGTGGCCATGCTCAATGCTAATAAAAAGGGGGGAGCATTATGATGATTTCTAATAATATTTTATGCAGGTGCTTGCTCAGCTCCCCCTAAATAAAAATGAGGGCTAAAATTAATAATTATAAATGCACAGATGGAGCTGCTTAGCCCTCAAAATTAAGAGCATGGCTTGGCACAGGGTCACTGGTGTTAGCATTTTCATTTTCATATAAACTGCTTGGGATGATTTTTATTAGGATAACCTTACAGGGATTCTTAGATTTACTGCTTTTAATTAATGTAATTCGTTTGTAATAATTTGTTAAGAGTTGTGAAAATGACCCTTGAGTGTGGATATTCTTATCCCACTTGAATCCCAAAAGAAGAAGGCATCCTCATAGGGGAGAGTCTTCTTCCATTTGGGAAATCGAGTGGGATGGCTTTAGATATCCAAAGAGAAAAGACAATCATCCCTAAAGGGGAGAATTATCTCTTCGTTTGGATATTCAAGCCACGACGGATCCAAGAAGTCCAAGGAGGAGATTTCCAAGGAGTCCAAGGAGGGAGATACAAGGAGTCCAAGGAGAAGTGATCCAAAGAAGATTGAAGACCTGAAGGCAAATATCCCACTCAAGGTCATTTGCGTCTGTCATAGGCTTAGAAATCCGGGTTGTTGGTAGTGGTGCCCGGCCACTTTACTTTTCTGCATACCCTGGGTTGTAATTAAAGGGCAGTTGGCCTATGGATATTTACTTGATTAGTTTGATTTATATTGATGTGTTTACCTGATTGTGCAGTAGAAATTGCCTGCTTTTTCTAGGTTTGTTTCTTGCATGCCGCTTTTGTTTTCGCTTGGATTTTTGTTAGGCTCTTTAAGGATTACAAAATTTTTCTACTCATAACTAATTCCTAAAATTTTAAGTTCTAAATAATATATAAACTTAACGAACCTAGGGAATTGCCGGAACCGTCCGGGGTCGCATGCATATTACTGCATCTTTCTTTCCTTGTTATAAGACATCTCCCTGCCTGCGGGTTGAGTCCGGATAATCTGGCCTATGAGGATGAAGTGCCGGACCTAGGGAGACCCAGTCTTTTCAAAAAAAATTATTTTCTATAAGCCTGTTTTTAAAGTTCTATAGCATTCATGAGCTGACATTTCAACTATCATGCATTGCATTAGAAATCAATTTAATTAAAATTTAATTACATTAGCTAGGAGCATCTGACCCACATAAGTCTAGGACCACTTAGGAAATTCTCTAGATGTCGGTCCTATTTCCACCCACCCATCTATCATAAATGACTTGACAGCATGGTTTTAAAGCGATTAGGCGGTTAGCTGGCTCCCCCAATCCAGGCCGGGATAAGTCCAGGTTTTGCACTGCATTAGCTAGGACACGGGTATTAGTGTTTCGTAGAGCACTAATCCCAACCTAGATTTAGGAGTCGAGGCTACTATATTCGGTCTCGTAGTATGCCTTAAATAGTAGGTAGGTCTCTTCTTTTCAGGGACCCTAAGTCCTACTTATCCGCGTCACAGGATGACGCCACCTCCATCTTTCTCTCACGCATGTGATTGATTGCTTGCCTTTCTTTCTCCAGTTTCTCTCTAGTACCCTAGAGCCTCCGAATGCTGGTATGAGCCACGCATGTTGATTCAGCCCTTCGGACCTTTCTTTCCTTTGAGTAGGATTTCCTAGTCTTTGCCTAGGTGTCAATCCCAATTTAGAAAAGATAATGTATGATCCTTAATCGAGAGTTTTCTCGGGCTCCGGCCCGGGATGTAATTAACCACGGGGGCTTGCGCCCGTGGGAAACTTGGCCCCGCAATCTACTTTACCCCACTCGATCTCTCGTATCGGGTGGGGGAAACCCGTGAATAGGTCGTGTATATTGCTACCCATCAGGGTGTGCTGGCGACAGCATCTATCCTCAATGGTTAGTCGTATGCGCGATCCAATCTGCCCTCCCATCGACCCGTTCGTGTCGAGCGTAGAGGCCTACGATCGTTTTGTCCTACGGGATAGTGCGGCCGTACCCTCTGCATTCGAACCCCCGCGAGCGGTGCTCCTTCGGAGGCCCAGAGGTTTCTGGCGACCACGGTGGGACAAGTTTCTCTCTCCATCTTTAGATTATATATTATTTTCTCTTGTGTGTACTTCGGGATTGATACTCCTCAGATTAGGTCCGTCCCACTCTTAGTTAGGGTCTTTCCTTAGTTAGGGTTCCTTCCTTTTAGCTAGGGTTTCCTCCCTACTCTACTTCTTTCCAGCCTAGCAGGCTATTCCATATCTTATCCATTCCTTATCAAATCTATATCCATTCCTATCTAATCTTTATCAAATTCTTCACTTTTTCATGATTTTGATTCTAACCAATCCTTTTCATTTTCTTTGCTTGGCAGCAGTGCCATGGCCCGTTCAACTCCTTCCGTTACCTTTGCTTTCAGTTCGGACGCGCGGGTGACTCTCCCTGAGTCCCTGCTTGCTAGTCTGCCAGTGGGAGGAATCACTTTTGGTTCCTTCACTGACTCGGCTTTCGTCACTCTTGGCGGGCCGACCCCGGCGGAGGCTGCTGCATTCTCTCCTCCTCAGAGGAGAGGACGCGCAGCCATGCGCCCGTTTGGACGTCCTGCTGCTCGGCGCCCAGTCCGAGCACCACGTCCTGTTCCTGTTCTTGCGCAGCCAGTGCGCGCTGTGGCTAGGCGGCCAGTGCCTAGGCCACACCCTATCCCAGTTCGTCCTGCGGTTAGGCGTCCAGTGCCTACCGCACCTGCTGCTCAGGTTGCCCCGGCCCCTCAGCGCCGACAGCCTGCTGCAGTAGTTCCACCTGTTCGTGCAGCAGTCAGGCGACCTGCGCCTGCCGCTCCTGTTGCACAGGCTGCCCCGGCCCCTCAGCGCCGGCAGCCTATTGTTGTTGTTACTCCGACTGTTCTGACGGAAGTACCTTGCATTCGGGTTGCCCCTCCCGCTTCCACTAGGAAGAGGGGTGCCCAGACCAAGGTGCCTTCGACTTCTTCTGGCCGGGTTTCTGTTTTCGCTCGGCTTTCTCACCCCGAGACTGCCGGGCAGACCCCGGCACTTCCAGTAGTCCCTGTTCCCCCTGCCACCCAGGCAGTGGGTTCAGATGTTCCCTTGACCTCCACCTCCGGCCTCGGGAGAAGGGCCCGGAGGAATAGGAACAGGAGGCTCCGTCTAGCTGCGTCAGAGGCAGAGAGGCAGCGGATGGCAGATGCCATCGTTCACGACGAGTTAGCTCAGAGGCAGAGGAGAGTGGCTCCCAGGCAGTGGAGACCACGCCCAGTTGTTGTTGCACCTGCTCCAGAGGTGATGGTAGCCCCCGAGTTGGAGGCAGTTCAGGGAGGACGTTTCTCCCCACTGACGCATAGTGGAGATGAGGAGGATGTTGTCCGTATAGCGGATGCTCCTTCTGTCGTCACTACTCTACCCCGAGCTAGGGTACCCAGGGACGCTGGTGTCCGAGCCTTCACCCAGAGGATTCGGAACATCGTCCGCTTAGCTCGTAGCAGAGGGCCCGTCAGTCGGGAGGGCTTACTCCGTCAGATTTCTCGGGCTTCCTTTCAGTTACGGAGGCAGACTGCGAGGAGGCTTTACAGTTGGCAGAGGGGGCAGACACCGCAGCAGCCAGCACAGACAGTTCTAGCAGCTAGGCTGTTAGTAGTTGCTCATGTGGTAGGACGACGCCCACGTCGTCTAGGACGGAGACAGCAGCAGGAGCCTGCCCGGCCTCAAGTCAGTTCAATAGTGTTAGCTCCAAAGCAGCCAGTTACCTGTGTAGAGCCCCGTCGTAGTAGGCGTGTTTGGAGACGTCGACAGGCGGACACCCTTGCTGAGCCAGTACAGTTAGTGGAGACAGTACGCCTAGTCGGGCTAATACAGTCAGTACAGTTAGTCGAGGCAGCGCGACCAGATGAGACAGTGCAGTTGGCAGAGGTAGTGCAGCAGGCTGATGCAGTAGATCAGATGGATGTAGCAGTTTCTCCCGGGTCCAAAGCGGTCCCGATGACTTATGATGAGGATGCAGTAGTTACTCCTGTTGGGTCACCGGATCGAGTTGAGACACCTTTAGCTCCCAGTACTCATAGGATCACTTCCCCTATGAGTCCCTACATAGAGGCACTTCGTCGGATCTTTTCAGAGGATGACTCATTTGAGGATGAGTCAGATGAGGACATACCAGTACACCAGGTATGTGAGACTACCCGTCGAGGTCACTCGGATGAGCAGAGAGAGCCCGAGGACCAGGATGAGCGGGAAGACCCCAAGGCAGGAGGGTCTCCGAGAGCAGTAGCTACAGACATCACAGTCTTACACTTGTAGACTCAGATGGCCACTGGGAAGATCTATCTCCAGGACAGTGATTCGGTACAGCCTTTAGATAAGGCTACGCAGATAGTTCAGATGATCTCTAGTCCCAGCCACAGTCCTAGCCACAGTTCCAGCTACAGTGACAGTCAGAGTTACAGTCAGGGCAGTAGTGACAGATTACTCCACAGTTTTGAGGGAGAGTGGCAGCTAGCACTCTCCAAGGAGACTTAGCAGATGATTGAGTAAGCTGTACAGAGTTTAGAGGCAGTTGAGATGAGGCCTCCCAAGGCCAAGTCGACAGTTGCCACTCCAGCTTCTTCGTTAGTACTAGTTTTTCTTCTTTTTTTTCTTCTGTTGTAGTGCTAGATGATCACATTTTCTTTTTACTTATATCTGTACTAGAAAAATATGTTAAAAAAAATGATTGTAACCTCAAAAGGGAAGACAGGCCCCCTTCCAACACTTGGGCTGGAGGACCTTGTTCTCCCTTATTTTGATGATTAATCAATAAAAAATTATAATTTGCAATTATGATTGACTCTTCTACCTCTTCTAGCTTTACTAGCTTTCTAGTGATGACTCATGAAAGAGTATGATCTCTCTATCTCATCTTAGGGGTGGAGAGATTTCTTCTTTTGAACTAAAATTTTTTTCAAATTGAAATTGGATTTAGAAGTGAAAATTTTCTTTACTATCTTGTGATTCTCTATCTCATAGATAACTATAGTATATTGATGCATAAAACTTCATAATTTTCTTAATCATGCTATTCATTCTTATCAGAGGATAGGATTTGTTTTGTAGATCATGCTTCCCTGTCCAAGAGAAGTAAGTATTCTTCTCTTGTACTTGGAAGATGATCTTACAACTGAGAAATAGTTTTCTTTTAGAGATTTGGAAAAGGAAGCCAGTTACAAAAAATGAAAAGATGCGCAAAGCGCCAAAAGTGAAAGATACACAAAGTGTATCAAGTAATTGAAATTTGTGCAAAGCACATGGAAGTTGAGAAAGTGGCTCAAAGAGCCCAAAAGTTATAAGTAAATGGCTTCCCTTTCTAGTAAATCTTTAAATTTCAGAAAATCTTTATCCTTTTGATAATTTTGATACTTGAGTCTGAAAATTATGATTTTGAAATCACCATTATACATTGATATCCTATAAGATATGGAAGTTTATTATCATACAAGAAATGGAGAAAATTAAATTTCTTTCTCTAATTTAAATTCCTTTTTGGATTAGATTTCAATTCAAGAGAGGAAAATACTCATATAAGTGAGATGTCATGATTTAGCTAGTATAGAGCTTGATCTGAGTTAGTAAATTTAAATTGAGGTTCTTTTTAAGATTAGAGGGAGTTAAATACTAAAAACTCCTTTGGGATATGTGCTTACTTATCACTTTTGATTGGGTCCACACCCTCCTATACTTGTTAGGATCGGTGATGTTGATCCTTTATTAGAAAGTGAATGGCTTCTTCCTATCAGTTCTGCTCTGATAGTTGAAGGCCTCAGTTCATTCATTTGAGATGAATGTGATAGGAAATGTCTAAATCATTGATTTAGATCATTTAAAGATGTGATACTAGGTCCACACCCTCCTGCGTTTGTTAAGTTTGGTGATGTTGATCCTCTACTTGAATGAGATTCTCTTCTTCCTATCAGTCCTGCTCTGATAGTTGAAGCCCCCAGTCTATTCACATGAGTTGAATTTGATCGGGAATGTCATAGTCTTTTTAGATTACACTCTTTTGAGAGAGGATATTGGGTCCATATCCACCTATGTTAGTTAGGTGGGGTGATATTGATCCTTTATCCCTATGAGATTATCTTCTTCCTATCAGTCTTGATCTGATAGATGTAGCCCCCGGTCCACTCATATGGGTTGAATGTGATCAGGGATGCCATAGTCATTAATTTAGACTCTTTTGGAGGTATAATACTGGGTCCATACCATCCTATGCTAGTCAGGTGTGGTAGTGTTGATCCTCTATCTTAATGTTGATCTTTGTTATTTCGATATGATTATGCTCGCCAGCTCATTCAGATGATTTGAATGTGATCTGAATAAAAAAAAACATATGTATATATATATACATGTGATAAAAAAAAAGGAAGCTCTCGATAGAGCAAAACTCGGTTGCCCTTGTTACAGGAGGAACCCGGTAAAACTCTCTAAGAGCTCAAATTCCCCAAAAGTTTCTATTTCTCCTCCCTTGAGAGTACTTTGTTGATCTCTTCAAGGTTGAGTTCCCACTTAGTTGGTCGATGAATTTATATGAGTTTAAATACATTTCTTCGTTAGTGATGTAGTACGTTATGTTTTGAGATGTAGTCATCACTATTTTGGGCTTGAGTCTTTCTGAGAAGAGATCGCCCCTGGCTGCTCTCTTTTGGCAGTCTACCTCCCATTCATGAATTACTCTGAGCTGCCAGAGTAGTCCTATGAATGTGACAGTGCTACCTCTACTTCGCACAGGATCCTACCCGATCAGGGTAGGTGTTACCACTATGAGCCTTTTCATGATTCTTCACTCTTATACATGATTACTGTCCTCAGGTAGCAAGTGTGTCTCCTTCACTACCTAGAGCTGCTTCCCTCCTTGTGGTGTAGTATACCTTGCCCCAGATACTAACATCACCACTTTGAGAACTTTGATCTCTTAGCAGAAGATCAGTTCTACTACTACTGGTTATGACCCATTTTACCATTCATGCGCTAGACTCAGTCGCCAGATTAGTCTTGTGAATGTGTTGAGGTCACTTCTACTTTCCACAGGGTCCCACTACTTTGTTTGGGTGTTACCACTGTGAGATTTTACTTACTTAAGAATTGTTGATCTTAGTGGAGAGGATGATCCCTCGCTACTTTGGCTCTTTTTCTTACCTGGTGATGTGGAGCATCACACCTTAGATGCTACCACCACCTTTTTCTTGAGTTTTGATCCTCTAGTAGAGAGTCAGCTCTTTCAGATACTTTTACCACTTGTTTTCCCATTGAGATCCGACTCCTAGCTGCCGGAGAGGTCCTTTGGATGTTTTGATCTTGGTTCTACCTCTTACAGGGTCCCCATCAGTTAGTATGGGTTCACTACGGTAGCCTCTTTGAGGATTATTTTCACCAGGCATAGTCCTGCCTTCTGTAGTTGAGGTGCCCCCTCGCTACTCGAATTCTTTTTACTCCTTTGGAATGAGATCGCCCATTTACACACTTTACAGCGGGTATATCTCTTCCAGCTTCTTTGAGAGATGTCGTTCTGATGTCTTCTCCCCCTTTTGTGTAGGGTTAGGGTTTTTTAGGAGATCCTGACAGCATTTGGATACTCATGGCCATGACGATTTGTCCTCTACCATGTGATTATCAGATTGCTAGAAAGGGTTCCCTAGGTGGCTCTGCCCTTAAAATTATACCATTTACTTACCTCTTTTTCCCTCACATCCCTACACAGATGCGTGTTAGGCTGATGTCGAGGTGACTTTTGACCTTCTATCCTGCTGTTTGAAATAAACAGACAGATAGTTGAGTTTACCTGGTAGAGAGGACCTGACAGAGCACCTGGCAGGTACTCCTCGCCACGCTCTCGTTTTCCCTGTCCTGATCAGGCAGGCATCAGAGCCTGACTCTTTATTCACTCAGTTGAAATGACTGGGTGGGTATTGAGCCCTTCTTCATCTGCAAGACCGCACTGGATACAGCAGATGTCGAAGCTTACCCATTGAGTGAGCCCGACAGAGTCCCTGGGAGGCGCAATTCCTCAACATTTCTCTTTTTACCTCGGATGTCCTGTAAAAGACTACGCAGGCTTCAACTTCGTGGTTCATGAGCTTCTTGCTGAGGTCAGACAGAAGTAGTGGCCACCCCAATCCACTGTTCCGAAAGGAGCAGGAGGGGCGGGATCCTTTTCACCCTCTACTTGCTGTCCATATGCGGTCAGCCTGGTAGTTGGTTCTTACCTACCGTTGAGTGAGCCCGACAGAGTCCCTGGGAGGCGCAATTCCTCAACACCCCTTTACTCGGATGTCCTGTAAAAGACTACGCAGGCTTCCACTTCGTGGTTCATGAGCTTCTCGCTGAGGTCAGGCAGAAGTAGTGGCCACCCCAATCCACTGTTCCGAAAGGAGCAGGAGGGGCGGGATCCTTTTCACCCTCTACCCGCTGTCCATATGCGGTCAGCCTGGTAGTTGGTTTTACTTTACCGTTGAGTGAGCCCGACAGAGTCCCTGGGAGGCGCAATTCCTCAACACCCCTTTACTCGGATGTCCTATAAAAGACTACGCAGGCTTCCACTTCGTGTCTTGTTTACTTTTTGCTGAGGTCAGACAGAGGTATCGAGTCACCCCAATCCACTGTTCCGAAAGGATCAGGAGGGGCGGGATCCTTTTCACTTTCCACCCCGCTGGCCAGATGCGGTCAGGCGGGTAGCTGGTTTTACTTGGTAGAGAGGGCCTGACAGAGCACCTGGCAGGAACTCCTCGCCTTTTTCTCTGAGTGTCCTGTTCTGATCAAACAGGCACCAGACTTCGTGGCTCCCTTTATTTGCCGCCTTGAGTTGGTCAGGCAAATACTGAGTCACCCCAATCCACTGTCCTGAAATAGGCAGGAGGAGATGGGATCTTTTCACCTTCTATCCTGCTGTTGGAAATGAACAGACAGGAAGTTGGTTTGACTTACTTGGTAGAGAGAGCCTGACAGAGCACCTGGTAGGAACTCCTCGTCACCTTTTTCCTTGAGTGTCTTGTTCCGATTAGGCAGACACCAGGCTTTGTGATTCCTTTGTTTGCTGACCCGATTTGGTCAGGCAGATACTGAGTCACCCCAATCCACTGTCCTGAAATAGGCAGGAGGAGATGGGACCCCTTCACCTTCTACTCTGCTGATTCGATATAGTCAGACAGATAGTTGGTATACTTTTGCTACTCTACTTTTGGTCCTCTCTTTAGCTCTGCCCACTCCATAGGACAAGGCAAGGAGAGATACCACCTCACTTTTTCACCCTTGAGGTGATCTTTACCCTTGATTCTCTCTTTGGCTCTGCCCTCACTCTAGGGCAAGGCTAGGGGAGAATTTCTTTATCTTTGTTTCACCCCAGTGGTGATCTTTACTGTTGATTCTCCTTTCCGCTCTGCCCTCGCTGAAGGGCAAGGCTATAGGAGAATCTCCTTACCTTGTTTTTACCTTTTTAGGTGATCCTTACCGTTGGTTTATCCTAGGCTCTACCCTTGTCAAAGGGTAAGGCCAGGAGAAGACCCTACTACCAGTTCACCATTTTGGTGAATCTTGGCATGTGCACTGCTGCTTTCTCTTCTTTCCTAGGCTCTACCCCCGCTATGGGGCAAGGCCAGGAGAAGAATTTCCTTATTTTTTCCACCATATTCCTGATGTTTCTTCACTCATGACTTTTGCTCTATCTTACTGTGGCTTAGTCGGTCAACGCCAACACGAGCGGTTCACTAGTTGTTCGCCACTCCTGTTGGGGGTCCGTTTGTTGACCTCGATTTTGCCCAGACTTGGGCATGATGGACTGAGTTGACCAAGTCAACCTTTGACTTGGTCAACCCAAGTCCTAATGGGTCAATTTTGGCCCATTAAGCCCATTAAGAGCCCAAATCCATTTGAAACCAAATCTGATTCATATCATGGCTTGAACTCTTCCCTCATTTACCTATTTTGACTGGTTTGACCAAGTCAAACTCTGACTTGGTCAAACCAAACCTTTAATAGGTTAATATGACCTATTTATGTGATTTTAAAACATAATTAATAGGTTTAATGGCTCTTAATGCATGGAAATTCAAATTCTCGTCCCAATCAGATCAATTTCTTTCCAAATCACCTAGGGATTCGATCCCAACCGTTCACCTTAGGTTTAGGGTCCTTAAATAGCAAGATTTTGATCTTTTTTTTGGACTTTTTTGCTCTTGCTTTCTCGAGAGACTTCCCCAGCCTCTGAGACTTGGCAAGAGAACTCCCATAGCCCTTCCCCACCTTTTCCAACCCAAACCCGGACACCTCGAGTCGTCGCCGGCGAGAAGTCCGGCGAACCCGACCGTGAAACCCTTCCTTCGCAAATTCCGCTCGAGCGAAGGAGATTTGGAGCTTGGCGTCAACTAAAGATTTGTTCCTGCTGATTCCACAAGTCCAACGAGCCCAAGATCTCCCGAATCCACCGTGTGGCTTGAGGTATATCGCAAACCCTAGTTTAGAACACATAGGGCTAAATAACTTTTCAATAAGTGCGTTTTAGAACTCAAAATTGATTCCCCATGAATGCTCTTCACTTTTAGAACATAGATCTAAAATTTCGTTTGATTTCGTCTACCCGATCGAGAGAAATCATCAAAAAATAGGTTAGGGTTTTCGGTTCGCCGCGAGCTGAAGCCAGAGATCCATCTGGCCGTTGATCGCGCGATCAACGGCCTAGATCGGCCCGATCCGCCGTCTGGCCTAACCGTGCGGGTTTGACCCACAGTCTCGCCTTCCACGTGTCGAGATCGTGGCCGTCCGCTCAATCCACGCAGATCCGACGGTCCACGGTAGGCGCTGACGTGGATTAGTGGACCGAGCGGGCCCCGCCGCCGCCGCAATCATTGCCCAATGATTGGCGGCGGCGCCAATCATTGGCCGCAGACCGCGCGCCCAATCCCGCTTCACCACGTGGCATCCTGCGGGTCCCCGCCGCCTATTTAAATTATTTGAATTTATTTTTAAATCTATTTTAAGCTATTTTCACTTAAAAATTCGTCAAAAATTCATCTTTTCTTTTTTTTCTCCGATTTTTGTGCACAATACCCGTTTTGGATTCGTATCGTCGTCCTCTACATGTTAAATTTTTTTTTTTATAAAAATTGATCTGTGGATTTTAAATTATTTTAAAAAACAGTAATCTAACTTTTTATTATTATTATTTAAATAATTATTTTTATGTAATTAGTATTATATTACTATTTTAATAATTATTTATCATAATAATCATTGTAAGTTTACTGTTTTGTATCTTTTTTTTTTATTATCTATTATTATTATTATTATTATTATTGTTATTTTCATTATTATTATTTTTTTAAATTATTTTTAAAATAGGCCTTTAATGCCCTTTAAACTTCGAAAATTAATAACTTTCCAGTTTCAATTCGGATTTTTGCGCACAACGCCTTGTTTTGAACGTATTTAGATTCTGCATTTTCTGGAATTGGTTTCATTTGAAAATTTTGGGTCCGTGTGCAATTATTTTCAAAACAGTAAAAATAGCAATGTTTAAAAATATTTAATTATCGTATTTGAACTTCGAAATTACATAACTTTGTCGTTTTAAGTCCGCTGTCGAAGCACAGCACCTTGTTTTGGATGTACTCTGAATTCTGCATATTTTAAAACTATTTTGAGAAAAAAAGTTTGTCTGTATCTCCTGTCATTTCAAAAACAGCAAAACTACACAATTTTAAAATATTATTTTATTATGTTTTAACTTCGGAAATTCATATATTCGCCGCTTTAAGTCGGATTTTGACGTGTAACCCCTTGATCTTTTCAGAAAAGTGCGTATTTTAATTTGGAACCATTTCCAGCCCTTGATTTTGGCTGTCTTGACTGTTTTCTGTTTTATCCTATGATTCGGTTATTTTAATATTATTTAAATTAATTATCATACTAATTATTTTTAAAACTAAAAAATTATTTTCAAACTATTTTGAAACCTCGATTGGGTGGTCAGCGGGTTTCCCTATACTTATGTATTATGAATTGAATTATTTTCAATTATTTTATTTTCCAAAAAATATATTTATATCTACAAGTATTTTTAAATTATTTTAAAGCTACTTATACCTAAATCCTAACTTTGGGAGACCCGCTATCGTATGAAATTTTAGACATGGATCTTATGTGTGAAGAGCAATCATGGGGGAGTGGGTTAGTGAATGGTTGAGTCCCAATCATTCACTAATCCTTTCTTTAGGTGTCTGTCTTTTTTATTTTTGTAGAATGCATGTATAGGACTGCACCACGAGCACTTAGCCTAGGCTCTCCTAGATCTAAGGACATGGTGTGTTTGTTTCATTTTTGTACTCCCATGCATTTATTACCTGAAGGGTTAGACTAAACATCACTTTAAACTCCTACAACGTAGTGACACCCTAAGGACAAAAATTAAGGACTCGTCTAGCGAACTTAGAAGTCTTCTAGGAGCTAGGATAAATCCCAGAACGACATGAAAACTACAACACTTAAACTTAGTGACATCTAAAACATCACTGAATTTTCTAGGAATTTTTAGGAGCTTTTAAAGCCCTTAGCTAACTAACCCTAATTAGCTGGTTAATTAAGGCCCCGAGACCTTCCGGAAAATACAATAAATACACCTTAGGTCAGAAAAATACCATAATACCTCAAACTGACCAGAATCTGATCCTTGACCTTAGATAAATAGGGCTCCCTAGTTTGACCTCAGGTTGACCCCTAATTTAACCATTGGTGGAAAATACCATTTTGCCCCTAATAATTCATTAAAAATTATTAAAAATCCCAAATCTTCTCCAAATACTTGGGAACACCTTTTCTGGTCATCCCTGACCTTTGGGAGTGATTCCAATCATTTTGGAGCTGATTTGGAGCAAAACAATAAAAAAGGCTATTTAGTAGGAAATTTAGAAAATTCCCTTAAATACCCCGATCTTTAGAAATTCATAACTAATTGTAGAAAACTCCAAATTAGGTAAACTCAATTGCATTAGACTTTAATTAGGACCTAGTATTTATTAAAAAATGTAGGTTTCCAGAAAATAGCTTAGATTAGAAAGTCAACATTTTGGTCAACCGTAGTTCATTTAGGGCCCGAAAGAAAATTCATAACTTTGGATAGGAAACTCCGATTCAAGCCTACTACCTGTCTAACTACTCGTATTAAGGTCTAGTATTTCCCTAAGATGTTAGAAATCCCAAACTTAGCCTTTTTCCCATAGTGACTTTTTGGACCCTTAGCTTAGTTTCTAGGAGGACCCGAAACTTTCCAAAATTGGCTAATGCAATTTAAACTTCAAATATGAATACCTTAAGCTCTTAAAACTCATCAACAAACTAAAATAATTAAAATGGACCCTAATTCATTAATATTTAAATTTCAACTAAAATGTCCTTTTCAGACTCCCAACAAACATGAACTATAGATAACTTTAACTAACTACCCTGCTTAGGACTTATCCAAACCACACTAGCCTTACACACACATAGAATTGTTTGCTATGGCACTACTTCTAGACCTAGGTTAGGCCGCTGGGTTTTATTTTTCTGCTGTGTGCCGGAGCTTTTCATAGTTTTCACTGCATGCTGTTTGAAAATTGATTGGTATGTTTGCTTACTTTTTTTCTGCACTCTGGATGTGAACGCTAGACTTACCCATAGGTTAGGAGCGCCATATATATACTGTTCTTCCGTGCAGGTGTCCATGCTCAATGCTAATAAAAAGGGGGGAGCATTATGATGATTTCTAATAATATTTTATGTAGGTGCTTGCTCAGCTCCCCCTAAATAAAAATGAGGGCTAAAATTAATAATTATAAATGCACAGATGGAGCTGCTTAGCCCTCAAAATTAAGAGCATGGCTTGGCACAGGGTCACTGGTGTTAGCATTTTTATTTTCATATAAACTGCTTGGGATGATTTTTATTAGGATAACCTTGCAGGGATTCTTAGATTTACTGCTTTCAATTAATGTAATTCGTTTGTAATAATTTGTTAAGAGTTGTGAAAATGACCCTTGAGTGTGGATATTCTTATCCCACTTGAATCCCAAAAGAAGAAGGCATCCTCATAGGGGAGAGTCTTCTTCCATTTGGGAAATCGAGTGGGATGGCTTTAGATATCCAAAGAGAAAAGACAATCATCCCTAAAGGGGAGAATTGTCTCTTCGTTTGGATATTCAAGCCACGACGGATCCAAGAAGTCCAAGGAGGAGATTTCCAAGGAGTCCAAGGAGGGAGATCCAAGGAGTCCAAGGAGAAGTGATCCAAAGAAGATTGAAGACCTGAAGGCCAATATCCCACTCAAGGTCATTTGCGTCTGTCATAGGCTTAGAAATCCGGGTTGTTGGTAGTGGTGCCCGGCCACTTTACTTTTCTGCATACCCTGGGTTGTAATTAAAGGGCAGTTGGCCTATGGACATTTACTTGATTAGTTTGATTTATATTGATGTGTTTACCTGATTGTGCAGTAGAAATTGCCTGCTTTTTCTAGGTTTGTTTCTTGCATGCCGCTTTTGTTTTCGCCTGGATTTTCGTTAGGCTCTTTAAGGATTACAAAATTTTTCTACTCATAACTAATTCCTAAAATTTTAAGTTCTAAATAATATAGAAACTTAACGAACTTAGGGAATTGCCGGAACCGTCCGGGGTCGCATGCATATTACTGCATCTTTCTTTCCTTGTTATAAGACATCTCCCTGCCTGCGGGTTGAGTCCGGATAATCTGGCCTATGAGGATGAAGTGCCGGACCTAGGGAGACCCAGTCTTTTAAAAAAAAATTATTTTCTATAAGCCTGTTTTTAAAGTTTTATAGCATTCATGAGCTGACATTTCAACTATCATGCATTGCATTAGAAATCAATTTAATTAAAATTTAATTGCATTAGCTAGGAGCATCTGACCCACATAAGTCTAGGACCACTTAGGAAATTCTCTAGATGTCGGTCCTATTTCCAAAGAACTGTACCACCCACCCATCTATCATAAATGACTTGACAGCATGGTTTTAAAGCGATTAGGCGGTTAGCTGGCTCCCCCAATCCAGGCCGGGATAAGTCCAGGTTTTGTACTGCATTAGCTAGGACATGGGTATTAGTGTTTCGTAGAGCACTAATCTTAACCTAGATTTAGGAGTCGAGGCTACTATATTCGGTCTCGTAGTATGCCTTAAATAGTAGGTAGGTCTCTTCTTTTCAGGGACCCTAAGTCCTACTTATCCGCGTCACAGGATGACGCCACCTCCATCTTTCTCTCACGCATGTGATTGATTGCTTGCCTTTCTTTCTCCAGTTTCTCTCTAGTACCCTAGAGCCTCCGAATGCTGGTATGAGCCACGCATGTTGATTCAGCCCTTCGGACCTTTCTTTCCTTTGAGTAGGATTTCCTAGTCTTTGCCCAGGTGTCAATCCCAATTTAGAAAAGATAATGTATGATCCTTAATCGAGAGTTTTCTCGGGCTCTGGCCCGGGATGTAATTAACCACGGGGGCTTGCGCCCGTGGGAAACTTGGCCCCGCAATCTACTTTACCCCACTCGATCTCTCGTATCGGGTGGGGGAAACCCGTGACTAGGTCGTGTATATTGCTACCCATTGGGGTGTGCTGGCGACAGCATCTATCCCCAATGGTTAGTCGTATACGCGATCCAATCTGCCCTCCCATCGACCCGTTCGTGTCGAGCGTAGAGGCCTACGATCGTTTTGTCCTACGGGATAGTGCGGCCGTACCCTCTGCATTCGAACCCCCGCGAGCGGTGCTCCTTCGGAGGCCCACAAGTACCTTCATAGGTGATGCATAATTTATCTCAAATCTCTTTACCAGTTTTGCAAGTTGAAACACGCATGTAATCTTCAGATTTCAAAGCACAAAAAAAAAAACAGTTCAAACATTTTGCATTTAACTGAGCCAAATCACGTTCATCGAAAGTCCATTCAGTAAAAGCAACTTCAGTTTTAACACCATTAATTTCACGAGAAGGTGGAGAATAACCTTCTTGAATAAGCATCCACATGCGATAATCAGTAGATTGTAAAAACATTGACATGCGAGTTTTCCAAAAATCAAAAGGTAGGTTATCGAACAGGGGAGGTCGGGTAATAGAATACCCTTCCGTAGTGTTGCGATTTCCAATGTTAGCCATGGATCAAATTCAAAAAGTTTTCAAACTTAATTTTTCGAATCCCGCTCTGATACCACTTGAAAGTTCGTTCGGGATGTTAAGCCCTATGAACTTAGTCCCAAGCTAACCAAGAGGGGGGGTGAATTGGTATTTAAAAAAATTCTTAAGACAAAGAAAGAAAATCACAAACCAAATCACACCACAAAAATAAATACGGAATTTAAAAGTGCGAAAGCAAGAAAAAGAAAACAGAAATTTATAGTGGTTCGGTCGACTCGACCTACGTCCACTCCTTGGAGGCACCCTCCAAGTATTGCACTACAAAACGTAACTCTCCTTTAGCCCCCACAGCTAGGCGGAGAAGCCCTCACAAGAAACTCCTTTTTGCCACCCCAGCAAGGCAGAGAACCCACCTCCTTTTGCTTCCTCCTGAAGCTGGCAGAGAACCACAACCAAAAGCAAACTCCTTACCTCTACCGACCCTTCCACGGACGAGAAACTCCAGACGAAAGACAAGCAGAGCGATCCTTGAGCAACCCTTGTGAATCCCCTCACAAGCTCCCCCTCACAAGATCCTCTCTCTCTCTCCCTCTCTCTCTTTCTCTCCTCAAGGTCTTCTCAGGTCAAGGAAGCAGCCAAAGGTTTTCAAAAACGTTGAAGAAGAGCTCTTTAAATAGAAGAGCTCAATAGGAGCTCATTAATTGCAAGTAGCCGACTTTATCGTCCAGGCCGATATGGACATCGGCCTGGCCTATTAGTACAAATCAAGGAAGATCGGCCAGAGCACAGCCCTGGGAACAGACCTGGATGATTGAAATTTGGCTTTATCGTCCGGGCCGATTAGTTCAAATCAGAGGTAAATCGTCCTGAGCACAGCCCTGGGAACAGTCCTGGCCGATTGAAATTATGCTTGCTCGTCCAGGCCGATCTCACGATCGTCCTGGCCGATCGGATCGTATCAATCATCCTTAATTACTCCCTTGATTTCCTAATCAATTAAGGCATAATTTGGTAATTTCGTCCAGGCCGATCCGGGAATCGTCCTGATTGATAATTTAAAATACAGTATGCCTAAACTGTCTAAGGCGGCTATCTCTTTCTATTTTGAGCTTATCTTCCTGGACGATACACGTATCGTCCAGGCCGATAGATTAATGTCGGCTGCCTTAATTAAGAATCCTTAATTAGACTTTCTGTTTTGAGCTGATCGTCTAGGACGATATGAAAATCGGCCTGGCCGATGTGGGTAAAAACAGAAATTCTAAGTCTCTCAAGTGTGTGTGTGAAGGGTTACTTAGTATCAGTCTTTTTGGCCATTACAAGTAGACTCAAAAGGTGAAAAATAAAATTACAGACTGACTCAACCCTAAACCTACGCAGTCCTGAACTTGGCTTCTTCTTGATCGTCCGATCTTCGATTCCTAAAAAGTTAGAAGCAACAAGTAGTCCAAGAGAAAAAGTGTTTGTCAATCATCAAAACATAAGACATGAAAATAGGTTTGCAACAGGTATGCCAAGCTTTTTTTGGATAACCGCATTCATAAGATGAAGGAGTTATAGTTAAATCATTCATCTCATACAAGGGACTTGATAGCTAGTACCAACGCAACGTGAAGGGACCCACCTCCCTTAGAAATAACTACTAGTTAAGATTATCAAGCTTGAGAATGCCTGTAAAGAGCCCTCTCACCATCAAGCTAGGGTTACTCTTCCACCAAAACAAGATGTTGATCTACTCAATGTGACTAGCTCTACAAATCCATCTCATACAACTCTGCCAACCCACACTCCTATAATAAAAATGGAGCTTGGTGTCATAACCCAACTTGATAAGATCCATAAACGAGTCAAGTACTATCATGTTTGTTCACAACATGCCGACCCCAAGATTTGAGTTTTGGAATTACTAAGAAAATATTTGATACAAGAAACTCTTAGTCTCTATGATGTCCCAACCATATTAATTCTTAACTAATATGGAACATGTGAATGTGTGATGATAGTTGGTCTAAAAAAATATTATAAAATATATTTTTATTATTATTCATCTAGATGACATACTAGATTTGATCTCATAAGCAATTTTTTTCTACAAAATTGATCTAAAAACTAATTATTTCCATATTTGAATTTGAGCATGAGATGAATGAAAAATAACTTTAGAATCCTTGATGGATTTTATAAATAATTCTTAATGTTCTTAAGACTCTAAAAAACCCTAGTATATTAATGAGGCTAATGTTGTCCTTAAACTCCTTATAGGAAGTTATTGGTTGTACATTGTAGATTTTAGCATGCCATTTAAGTTTCATCTTGGCAAATTTTGTGCACAGATAACAACCATATTATAACTAAAGCATATAAAGTTTAAATGATGATCACATAAACATACCTTCTAGCTATATTATTTTAATTCCAATTAAAGATAAGGCTTTTATTTGTTGAACACACCTTTTCTATTAAAGAAATCTAAATAAAATTTTAGGTTATGTTAGGTTTGTATAAATATTAGGTTGGGTCATTTTAGTGGTGGTAATAACTTGGATAAAAGAAAAATCCTATAGAGTTGTCAAATAACTTCACAACAGGAAAAACAGTGAAAACCGGCGGTTTGAACCGGCGGTTTAGAGGCCGTCGGTATTACCGACGGCTACACCGGCGGTTACGCCGTCGGACGATAACGACGGCTTAATCGACGGCTTAGCTACGATAAACCGTCGGTAATACCGACGGTCTCTAAACCGCCGGTAAACCGCCGGATATAGACGTGAACCGTCGGTTTTCCGGCGGTTTTAGTCGACGGTGATAAGTGATTTTTTTTACCGGCGTTTTAAACCGCCGGAAAACCGCCGGTAAAAGCCCTAATACGAGCCCCCCTCGCTCCGCTCATTTCATTTTCCCTGTTTCCTTCTCTCTCTCGGCCGCTCGCTCATATCGCTCCTCCGCTCGTCCGATCATCCCCCGACGAAGGAACTCTCCGGCCTCCGACCCCATTCCGACCCGCCGCCGACCCCTGTCCGACCGCCGCCATCCCCAGTCCGACCGCCGCCGACCCCTTTACTCCGACGCCCGACCGCCGACCGTTTCCGACCCCAAACAAACCGATTTCTCTTTTAAGGTTAATTTTTAATGGTTTTTCTTTGATTATTTGTTGATATTATCTTGTTAGTTAATGTTTTATACTTTAAAAATGTGGGAGAGAGTTATGGTGCATATATAGGTTTAGGTTTGCTTGGATTACTTGGATCTTATGAATTTTTTAGATAAAAAATGTTATATCTCATATGAGTTATTATAATTTATTGATATATGTGTTTGCAGTATTATTGCTCTGTATTAAAATGATCAAACTCGGAAGGTGGTTTGATCAAATGTTTTTCTATTTCAGTTGAATTATATCAAGGATCAGACTTAAGCTCATATCTTTTTTTCTTTAGTTATGGATGTTTTTAATATTTTACTTGACATTTGCAAGATGCCTTGTTATGTTTTTTATTTTTGCGGCGGTTTTCCGGCGGTTACATTACCGGCGGCCAAACCGCCGACAGACCGACGGTTGAAATTCCGGTGATCACCGGCGGTATGGGCCGCCGGAAAACCGCCGCAAAAATAAACCGCCGGTAAAAGGCCGTCGGAATTTGTTTCCTACGCCGTTTTTACCGGCGGTCACTAAACCGCCGTTAGACCGCCGGTATTTTGTAAAACCGCCGGTAATCTTACACTAACCGCCGGAAAAAACCGCCGGTTTTCATTGTTTTTCCTGTAGTGCTTGTAATTTTTTTATGTTTTTTTAATGAACTACTAGATAAGAAAATTTAAAGCTTTGGCATAACAATAATAATCTTTATTGAAGGAAATGAATCTTATTTTCAATTTACATTAAATTATTCCATTCTTGAAAGTTCAAATCCTACCATAAATTTTTTTTATCTTTGTTAAATGACATGTGTACCTTCAAGCTCCTTAATCTTGACTTCTTTGGAGCTCGTGGATATAATACCACTATAAAGTAGGATCAATGGGATATTATTGGTGAAGGACACAGCTTGATTGGTATCCCCTCAGGTTATGATCGAATAGTTATTTGGATGGTGGTAAAAAAAAAAAGAATTTTAATTTTGGATAGATTTGGGCCTAAAATTTCTAGGTTGTCAAAATGTGATTTTTCCTTGGATTAAAATAATGAGAAACTCAAGATCAAAGAATCAGATTTCAAGAAATTGATGATGGCATTCTTATGGGTTTTGGATCAATGATTGAGGAGTTATGATGTTTTTAATTTGGTTGTTTAGAGTAGATACTCGTCTCTCTATATTAGGATTTTGGCTCTGGTATCTAAGGTTTATTGAGGATTTCAAGACTTGAAAGGTTATGAGGAATGCATAGGAATATTTTGGAGAGTTTAGAAGACATTGGATGGGCTTTCGGGTTGAGACAAGCTATGCTCGATGATCTATATAAGATAAAAATTGTATCAGAAAAGAGGAGTAAAGTTAGGTAAGGATATCTAAGGACTTATAAAATCCCTAGGGGATAAGGCACCAAGGTAAATGAAAGATTAGATCAAACATTTTCATGCTAAATCTATATAAGAAAAAAATCAATGAATAAAAAATTGCAAAGTAATGCATATTCTAGACCTAGACAACTTTGGAAAGTCTTAGGAGCTAGTAAAATACTATTTAGCTGATTGATGAATTTTTCTAATAAAAAGAAAAAAAAATAAGAGGAATAAAATAAAATTTAAATATTTTAAGAAAATTTGATTAGTCAAATAAGCAAGTAGAGTGGTCTTGAAATAAATCAATTTATGTCTTCTTGACTGGTATAGCCCAACTACTCATCAAAGAGCCTTAAATTAAGATTTTTAATTATTCTCCCATGATTAAAATGATTATGAGATGTCCATGGGCTTGCATGGAGTGTTGTGCATGATGAACGACTCAAATCTTGATATAGAGCCTTGGTTTGTGATCTAATCCTTAACATTTATCTTGGTGCTACATCACTAGCCTAGATGATGTAATTCATGGTTGTTGATGTAGTGCTCATATGTTTGGGTTGAGTTTAAATACCTTTATGACTAAGTGATTTCAAACTTGATATCTTAGGATGATAGATCCCTAAAATGTTGACTAGGCCATTTCCGTTGTTCTCTAAATTCCTTTTTTTTACCTATCAACCTTTTGAGCATTTCATACTACTCTTAACATTTTGGTTATTCAATAATTATTATCATATAGGTTTTATATGTGAACAAACAATTATCTCACTTTGTTATGGTGATTCACTCTATATTTGGATAATTGTCCTTGAATCATAGTTTATATTTGATGTAAACAAGAATAAGAGCATGTTCTCTTTATCAAAAATGTCCATTGAAGATATCATTGACTGTAATTAAACTTATATTGTTTAGTTCTTTAGAAAGGTTAATCAACCAATATTCTATACTCGACTTGACTTGACATTAACTTTGACTTTAGTGATATGACTTCTTGGGAATGACCTATCCTAACTATTATTCATGATGTTTACAATTTTCATGAGTTGCCCATCTTTTATAGGTGGTTCATCCATGAATTCAATACTACTGTGGCCCTAATCACCATTATTTGAAGTAATGATTGTGAATTCAATGCTTAATGCAAATCCTTAATGGTGCCACAATCTACTTTCATGAGAGTTCATGCTTTACTCTGTTAGAGAAAGCATTCTAGTTTCATTTGGGACATTTTTTTTGTTGCTTCTTAAAGCACCTTTTTAGTAGAAAAATTAAAATTTTTATATTATGAAGTTTCTTTAAGAAGCAGGCAAAAGTCGTCCCAAATGAAACCTCAAACTCTCCTTTGCTTTTTTAAAGTCTTGAAAACTCCTACATTGCGAGATCTGCATCACTAGCTGGATAAGCATAACATGTTTAACCAACACCAAAAGAAGGTAAAACCAGTTTTATTAAGGAAAATAAATATAAATTTATGGCAATCACTTTCTATGAACACTTTTCACACATATTTTGAGGTCAATCATCCTCTTACTATGTACATGTTTGTCCTGGGAATCCTTTCATTGGCATAGATGATCAAGATGATGAAGAGTTATGGAAGATGAGGTTATTCACGAACCTAATCAAGATAGAAATGATGTTGAAACTTCTATAATGACTCTTTCTTCTAAACATTTGGTGTGCCATGGCTTTGCCTAGCCTTGATGTAGATTGATAAGGAAAATATAATGATCCTGAAGTTTTAATGAGTTGTGAGAAGTTAAGTATGTTCATTAATCATTATGAAAGTTTCATGATGTTGATTCTTATGTCAGCTTTAGAAAGAACGAAACTCAAATCTCTTCCTCAACATTATAATGTTCAGGGTTTAGAGAATTTAAAATATATATTAGATGCATGACTTTATGGAGTCTAAGGTTTTTAGTATAAATTTAACATTCAATGGAGTGCAATGTTGGGCTTTTGAATATGTGATGCTTCTTTTTATAGGTTTCTATAGTGTTTTAGGCTTCGTTAGGGACGGTTTTCTTACTGCTTTGTAAAGCTGGTGTGGAGAACGTAATTTTTTAAAATTGTTGTAGAAAAAAACTTTCTAGGATAATTTTTTTAAAGCATTTAAAAAGCAGTGGCCAAACATAAATTGTGGTTGTAGATCAAAAGCAAAGCAATGAGAATGTTGTCCCAACGAAGCCTTAATCAATATTTAAGATGTTTTAGGGCCTTGGATTTTTAACATAAATCTGTCATTGAGTGTAATACTTGACTTATAAATGCAATACTCATTTTATAGGGTTTTATACCTTAGATGAATAAAATCTGAAGCAACAAATGCAAAAGATAACTAGCTAATTTTATGTGAAAGTATATAGCTAACACAAACAATCATTTCCTACTATGATATCTGAGTGCCCCGATGTTGTGTTCCCGAGCACATCAATGCTGCAATGTTTATTGGGTGAAATGATAGAGAGCAGAGTGCTGCAGTGCTGTGGATTCGGCACTGCAGCGCTGTGTAGTGCTGCAGCATTGTAAGTTTGAGCGCCGAATTATCTTTTGATGGACCGATGATAGAGGATTGAGCACCACAACCCTCCAATCTAGTGCCGCATTGCTTCGAGGCGGACTTGATAGTTTTCTTTCTTATTTTTTCTGAAGAGTGGCATCATTTGGTGTTATTTATTTTATTTCTCTTGTATTCAGAGTATAAGAACAGTGTAAGAGAGAAGAGAAGAAAGGAGAGAGCGAGAGAGAAGAGAAATATGTACTTATTTCTCCCGATTTTTATAGTGGATTTCTTAGTGTGGTGTGGCTCCATGGTTTTTTTTTTCCCGATTTCAGGTTTTTTCACTTTAAATCCTAGTGTTCTTTCACATTCCGCTGCTTTTACTTTCTTATTTATTTTGTAAAGATGTTTTACTTCCATCTCCCAACATGGTCATAATTCTAAAGTAGATGAAGAAGAGTCTCCGCATCCAAAATAGAAGTTTTATTCATACTATAAATTATTCAACACACTTCAGAACACTTTATTTATAGATGATTGTACCTATCATGGATTTAAAGGCTATATCCCTTAGTGTAGCTGGTGTGTTATGCTCATGAAAATAGCTCTGGAAAGAAGGATCTTCTTAAACAAAGCAAGGCTCTTGGAAAATAGCCTCTAGATAAATTCCTCATAAACATAGCCAAACAAGGCTTTGTTCCCATGAAACAAATACCTTCATGACTAAGGAAGATCCCTGAACCAATCCCAGGACAAATAACATTGTATTTGGAATACCTAAAAAAAAACAAGACTCCATGAAATCCAACATAGATGTAAGTAGACAAGTATGGGAAATTTAAATGAAAACACAAATTGACTCATCAGATTTAATTACAGACTCCAATCTTATTTTTTTCTGATTCAATCAAAATGCAAAACTTTAACTAACATATTCATTTTGCATTTACGACGACAATTCTTGAATTTGAGAAATTTGTTTGGGACAACTACAAAATATTGTAAAGGTGGATGTGAAGTTTATGTGGAGAAAAAAAAATTTAAAAGCTGTCTTGAATATTATAAATATATATTTAAAAAAAAAACGAACAATTGATTTCTTACAACAATCTTACATTAGCAAATATAGGTAAAAAGTAGCATCTCAACATAGATGCTTTTTGTTAGCAACGAGAAAGCATTAACCAAACAGAATTATGATTATGATCTGAAAAGCAAAATAGTGAAAAAGTTGCACCAAATAAACCCTGAGTTTTACATCGTTGTTACACAAAAGTATTCACTGCAATTAAAGTTTCGTTTGAGACAACTTTCTTACTACTTCTTAAAGCAGCTTTCAAACGAAGCCTAAATTTGATTCTATCATTTTGTATGTTGAATTCATATATGAATGTTTCAGATGATCTATTAGGCCATCTTTGATTGTTTGACTTACATGTTAATTGGGAAGTCTAACACATCTCTTTAACCATGAGGCAGAGCTTTAATTCCATAGAGCTAACTAAAGGTGTTAATAAAGGTTTTGTTTTATTTAAAAAGCTTTTCTGCAAGTGTTTTTCAAAAAAAATTTACCTCTTTGAACCTTACAACATACAGTTGATTTAAGCTTCATTTGGGGCAACTTTTTTTATGCTTTCTAAAATAGCTTTTTAGTACAAAAATTTCTCGATAAAAAATTGTTTAAACTAAAAAACTGTTTTAAAAAGCAATAAGCAAGTTGTGCCAAATGAAGCTTTAATTTTAGAGCACTTTTGCATATTTCACCTCAGTAAAGGATCAAATCGGTTTAGTAAGCTGAGCTAAAGATGCAGATGAATGGGCTGCCCAAGAAATGGCTCATTTAAGAGCGTTAACATATGATATCGCTTATTGTAAGCAAATCAACTTTAATGACTACTCTTTACTGATACATTTGCTACTGTGATCATACAAGCCTTATTTGAGTTCCCTTTGAATATTTTTTTCTAATAAGTATCCTTAGTGTGAAATTTCTTAAAATAAAATTGAGAACAAACATCTCATGTCTGTAGCTGAAAATTGTATGAGCTTCATGCATAACACAATGGAGGAAATGAGCAAATTTATCTATCATATCTATTCTCTTGATCAATTGTTTTATCAGTTCAGCAATTTTTTTTCAGTTGGTACAGAGGTAGGCATTCCCAATATAAATAGGAGGGTCACAAAGTTGGGGTGTAAATAAGCCAAGTTTGAGCAGCTCAAGTATTATTTAACTCGACTCGTTAACTAAACAAGCCAAATTTTTTTGTTTGTGTTTTGTTTGTTAACTCATCGAGCCATACATGAACTATTCATGAACATAAAATCTATTTGAAAGTCATATACAAACTATAGAACATACATGTTGCTGATCAGGTCATATATATTATTAACTATCGAGGTGGGTATGTGAAACAATCACACTATCCCGTAGGACAAAATGGTCATAAGCCTTTACAGTTTCAATGTAAACATACATATAATTTATGCATGTACAAACATATACCTACACATTTATAGGAGATATATGCATACTTCTATGTTTAGATGAACATATCAAGTTAGTATTGAGTGGAACATGATCGAACTAGATCTTATTCATATCTGGCTTATTGAATAAGCAGCCTTATAAAAATTAATCAAACACAAGTTAATTATCAAGAAGAATATGAACAAACATGAACAACAAGCTTTTTTTTTTACAATCTTATCAATTGGAGTTTAGGGTTACTGGTTGAATTCTCGCAGAAAAATCACTTTATGACAAGTTGAAGGCACATCAAATAGTTAAAAGAAGATATGCTTTGTCATATGCTATAAGAAAAGTTGTTCTGAGAGAGTTAAAGAGATTCAAAGACTGTACGCTTACTGGATAACTTTTCACTTAGAATAGTTGGTAAGAGAATATAGTCTTAGTGACTAAAATTGAATAAGAGCTCTAGGATTTATATGGGAGCATTTATCTTTAACCTAGGGCTTAAGTAGGTGTTTATAATAGGGCCCTAAGTATCAAAAACATAATATTAAAATCAATAATAGGATTTCTTCCATTTCTATAACTATCTAATTTAACTATCTAACGTTGAATTGGTCCCAATTGGCTAGAATTTGTTATTAAATTTTTCACATTTGATATTTGTGAAAGCCCACAAACTTTTATGAGTATTAGCTAAATAGTTTATGAAGACTTGTAAGACTTAACAGAGGCTTGCTAAATTTATTTTTCATGGTTTGAGACATTCTAAATCACTCTGAAACACACAATACTTTACGGAGGCCTGCAAATACTTTGTAGAGATCCGCAAACTTTTATAGATGTCTAAAACTTTTTGTGGAGGCTAGAAACTCTAATCAATTTATAACTATAATTTTCTTAATTATGTTTAAGCATTTATTTATCAAAAACTACTTTGTTTATTGTAAGTAAGGTATTGCGTAATATTTAAAAAATACTTTGGCTTAAAAAATAAATAATTTAATAATATAACTAAGTTGAGATCCTAATTAGTTATAAAGGGTAGTTTAAACCTCGCTTGCTAATCATATGTTCCTTAAAATATTTTTATTTTGAGTTGCTCTAAGAAATGATAAATAAACAACATTTTCCTAGTGTAACAAACTCATCTCTATGTGCTTGAATTGTCCTAAAGGTTTATTTATGCAACTTCATTTGAAACCAGCAATCATGATTTCTTAGAATACATTGTGATCATCAAAATCTAGCATACATTTTGGATACATGGAGTCAACAATCTTTCCCATTTAGATAATGACAAATACACATTAAGGATTTGTTTGTTTGTTTGTTTGTTTGTTTGTATTTGGATGATAAACTCTCACCCTAAATATAAGCTATTTATGGGGCCGAATGGGAACGTGTTGTTTATTTGATATTTTGATTTCGCTTATTTCTTATGATGATTTGAAAACTCAATTGGCTTCTAAGTTCATACAAAATTGTGAGGTTAATTTAGATTGGTTGGATGGGTCTTTCTCCTTACCTTGCAGGGATGCTGGAAATGAATTGGATGAATCGAAGGATGCTTTTCAAGAGATGTATAGTTTAATGTGAGCTGTATTGTTCAAAAATCCTTTTCTCATGGTGGTGGCAAACGTCGGAGGTGAAAATAAAAAAAGAAGAAATTTCATGTTTTTCTCTTTGTTTTCTGCTATTCTACCTCTTCTTCTTTGTTCTCTTCTTGTAGAAACTGTGGGTTCTTGTTTGGTTTCTCTTGTGGCGCCTGTGGTTTTTCGATTGGTGGCCTCATTTGGCTGGTTGGTCGATTGCTTTTTGTAATTTTGTAGGGGGTATTTTGTTTGGTCCTTGTTTCTTTCTTAGGCTTCGACTGAGTCGTTGTGTTGGCTGCTACTCTTATATTGTTTGCGGTACTTTCTCCTTTCTGAGGGTTCTTGGGTGGCTCTTGGGTTGTGTAGGTTTTGTTGGTCATGCAGTTGTGGCCCCCTTTTGATTTTGCATGTTTTTGTCTTCTGTTATTTGCGGGCGGCTCTTCCTGCTTGCTGTGGCGCCTCGTACTGGATTTTCCTAAAAGCCGGTTACTGCCCTTTTGGTTGATTTGCCCTTTGGATTTCCTCTAATATGCTTTTTTATTTCTTGCTTAATTGTAATATATAGAACCACTAGCTCTTAGGTTTTATTTCAAAGTCTGTATTTTTAGTGAGCTTATGGTTCTTTAAGGACCTATAATTTTCCTATTTACTTAACACGTAGGCCCCTCCGTGGGTTTTATAAAAAAAATAGCACACGCATAAAAAATTCTTAGGCAAAATGATAAACATGGTATCAAAATTAAAGAAATTGAGCAGTTAAACTTATGCCATTATTAAAATTGTATGAGAACATCTTATATGCTTATTTTTCTAGTTGGAAATCTATAAATATGATATAAACCTCATCTATTTGCTTGGTATATATGCTATTTTCTTTATGTGTGAGAATAAAATGAATACACCCCTGGTATGCAATCTAAAAAATGAAGCATACAAGGAGTACATAGCTGTGTACTTTGTTCATAGCGAGTATATAAATACGTACTCTTATTATCTACACAAAACTATATACATAATCCGCGTCTAATAAATTATTAAAGAGTTACCAATTGTCGAGGATTTTTGACTAGGCATAAGTACGAGAATTGCAACATGAAAAAGCTTTCTAAGCAGCTTTTTAGCACAAAAAATTCTAGTTCAAAAGATTTTTTATTTACTAAAAAATCGCTTTAAAAAGGAATAAAAAAAGTAATTCCAAAGGAAGCATAAATGAGCCATATCTCTTAATAAATATGATATATTTCATTCAGGTATTGTCTTCTTATAGTAGAAAATTAGCAAGGATTGGGATTCTTTTTACTTAAATTATAGATAGTGGAATCAGATGAATTACCTAATTTATGAGCAGCATTAGTCATTCTTCTCTATTTCTTTCCTAAGAAAAAGACATTCTTAACGTACATCACCTTCCACGACAAAGTACGCTTAGGGTTTTTTGTCACATATAATAATAGAAGGTTTTGTGGAGGGGGCTGAGTCACAATTTTTTTTAATTGGAGCTTAAATTTTCAAATTTTGACAATATAGTTAATCTGTCTTATTAGAATTTGGATTTGACAATTTTGATTTTTTTAATATTAATGAATTAATAAGAAAAAAAAGATGTATGTTGATAAAAAAGTTTAATTTGAGAACATCACTTGTAATTTTTAGTATAGTCTTCATATTTTGACATTATTATTGTGTTGCATCCTGGAATATTCGCGGCGGTAGAGAAATATGAAATTTAATGTCTAAACTTTGTACGAAGATCTAGCACACAAGCACATAAAAGAGAGGGACTATCGTTCATAAGAGACACTTGAGTTTTTACGTGGAAACTCTTGAAATGAGGGAAAAATCACGGGGCCTCACCCGGTTTGAATGAATCCACTATTATTTGCTGTCGATTACAAATGAGACCCTTCCTTGGGGGGAAGGCCTTGGGCTGATGTAGCAAATGTACATCATATAATATGTAGCAAATGTACATCACTATTATTTGCTGTCGATTACAAATGAGACCCTTCCTTGGGGGGAAGGCCTTGGGCTGATGTAGCAAATGTACATCATATTATATGGTGGGAATTTGAAGAATTAATATTGAAATGTTCGTTTAGTCGACAGAACGATAGTCGGCGGGCGACAGAGGTGGAAAGACCGTAGTCTGGTGACAGTGGTCGGAAGGACTGTTGTCTGGCGAGGGAGGTCAGAAGAGTCGTAGTCGGCGGGAGACAGTGGTCAGAAAGACCTTTGTCTGGCAAGGGATGTCGAAAGGACTGTAGTCAGCGGGAGACAGTGGTCAGAAATACCGTTGTCTGGCGAGAGAGGTTGGAATGACCATAGTTGGTGGGAGACAGTGGTTAGAAAGACCATTGTCTGGCGAGGGTGGTCGAAAGGACCGTAATAGGCGATGGTGGTCGGAAAGACCATAGTCGTCAGGAGATAGGGGTCAGAAAAATCATTATCTGGCGAGGGAGGTCGGAAGGACCGTAGTAAGCGACGGAGGTTAGAAGGATCATAGTCGACATGAGATAGGGATCAAAAAGACCGTTATCTGACGATGGAGGTCGGAAGGACCGCAGTCGGCAAGAGATAGAGGTAAAAAAACCATAGTCCTAAGGTGGTGGTCCAACAAAAGTTGGGCATTATTCGGTGGTCTGGCGAAACTCTGACTTCTATCGGTGGTCTGGCAAAAGTTCAGGCCTCATTCGGTAGTCTGGCAGTGGTTTGGTAGAACTCCAGCATCAGGCAGTGGTCCGCCGGAACTCCAGCATCAGGCGGTGGTCCGGCATCATGCAGTGGTCCTGACGGAAGTCCAGCATCAGGCGGTGGTCCGGCATAACTCTTGCGTCAGGTAGTGGTTTGATAGAACTCCGTAATTGGGTGGTGGTCATAACGGAAGTCCGACGTTAGGCGGTGGTCCGGCGGAACTCTTGTGTTAGGTGGTTGTCCGACAGAAGTCTGGGTGGTGGTCAACGAGGAGCGAGGAGGCAAGTGCATTCTCCGATCTCTCTCTTGATTCTTTTCTTGCCCCCTGCCCCCTCATGAGGGGTCTATCTATAGATTTCTGAGAGTGGTATGACTTGTAAATTGATGGAAGATAAAAGGTATTTTAGGAGTGGTTTGGATGGATGACTGATGTTGAATCCCTTGATCGTTGACCATTTATTGGGAAATTGAATGTCTTAGTGATATCACAATTTGATGATATTGGGCTCGTTTGATTCGTCTTGTCGAGCAGCTCGATTCGGCTTTAAGCATATCACATTTGAAAACCGTTTGGTAGTTCAAACTGTGGTTTAAACCTTCCAATGGTGCTTCGGTCTTTAATTTGGAACCCTTTCGACTCAGATTGACTTGAATTTGGTGTCATTGGGTTCGTATTTTCGAGACATTCAGTTTGAATATAAGTATACTTAAATCGGAGTTCGGATGGTCCCAATTTTAATTTTGGAATTTCCCAACTTGATTTTGCCTCAAGATTCATGTCCGATCAAGATAACTTTTTGATTATGTATCATATTGGATCATTTTATTATCAATATTATTAAATGTGTCATTTTTAATATATGTAATTAGGTAATTATTCATCTAATTCTCCCAAAATATTTTGTAAATGATTACAAATTTTGTTGATTGCATGGTAATTAAAAAAGTTTATTTTATTTTGAATTTTCCAATCATGCAAACATATATATATATATATATATATATATATATATATATATATATATATATATATATATATATATATATATATATATATATATATATATATATATATATATATATATATATATTATTATTATTATTATTATTATTATTATTATTATTATTTAGAAGACAACATCAATACCGAATAGTACCGCATTTAATGTATTCAAATAAACACCTATCATTGTTTTACACGTGTACCCTACACTTGAACAATTCTATATATATTGTACACACCTCTGTAAGAAAGATAGAAAAATAATAAATTCTTTACTGGTTTTGCAATTTCTGTTCTCTCTGGTTTCTACATGGTATCAGATATGGCAAGATCCTAAATCGGGTCTTCTTCTCCATGGCTTCCTCTGTGACGTCTCTGCTCACGGCACCGACCGCCAGCTCCACCGACTCCGGCATACCGGCGTCCCTCAAATTCGTTGTCTCAAACCTCCGCACACTCGTACCAACACAGCTAACTACCGACAATTACGCGATTTGGAAAAATCAGATCGTCAAACTACTTCGGGCAAATGGATTCGAGCATTTTCTTGAACCATCTTGCACATCTTCAGAGACACAATATTCATCACAGGCGTCCACAAACGGCTCCTCTACCGCCCTCTGGCTTCTGACTGACCGAAACCTCTCTGAGGCAATCTGTTCTACAATATCACCCACTGTTTTACCTTATGTTCTAAATCTTGATTCAACTGCAGATATCTGGAAAGCACTTGAAACAAGATTTCAATCTTCAAACCGATCAAAGGTTCTCCAACTTAAAAATGAGCTCAACAATATCTCAATGAAGAATCAGACCATGATTCAATATCTCACAGCCATCAAGACTCTTGTGGATCAAATAGCCGCCGCCGGATCTACAATCGAACCAGAAGATATCATCATGTACATCCTAAATGGGCTACCACAGCAATATCAAGTGTTCAAAACTACCATCCGCACAATGCAAAGCTCCTTGAGTCTTGACAACTTTTACTCGCTTCTTATCAACGAAGAAATTCACGTCCACAATGATGCTGCGAGATTATCCTTGCAAACCGATCAGCAATCGGCTCTTTATGCAGGTCGAGGACGCTTCAAACGAAACAGGGGACGGTCTCAATCCGGTCCGCAAAATGCCAGGCGTGATCCCTCTAAACTGATCTCCATTTACCAGATTTGTAACAAGAAAGGGCACAGCGCAACCTCTTGTTGGCACAGGCTCAACATTAACTACGTCCCACAACAGCAAAATGAAAATCAACCCAAGGCGTTTACCGCTACGACGGATTCCAAAAACCACAACGAGTGGTATCTTGACTCGGGCGCGTCATCTCATATGACAAATAACACCGAAAATCTTACCACATCTACTAGCTATCAAGGCTCTGACTCTATTACCATCGGTGATGGCAGTCATCTTCCGATAGCTCATTCGGGTACCGGTATTCTTCCCACTCCACCCCGTAAGCTCAAGTTATCTAATCTGCTTCACATTCCTAACATATCTTATAATCTAGTGTCTATATCTAATCTCGTTAAGGATAACAATATCTCTATTGCGTTCAATCCTAACGGTTTTACTATGAAGGATATGACAACGGATTGTATAATCCTACGCGGCCCATGTAAAGACGGTCTTTACCCCATCGCGACTTCGTCTACATCTACGATAGCACTTCAGGCGAACAGGTCTTCCTCAGCCGTGTGGCACAACAGGCTTGGCCACCCCAACCAAAGAACCATGCGCCTGATTGCTACCGCCAATCCTCAACTTCACATTTCTGTTTCTTCTTACAACTGCGTGGCTTGTAGTTCTTGTAAAGGCCATAAAATGCTTTTTTCTAAATCTTGTAATAGAATGAAAACTCCTCTTGCATTGTTACATTCGGACGTTTGGGGGCGTTCTCCCGTAATGTCCAACCAAGGTTTTAGGTATTATGTAACATTCATTGACGATTTTTCTCGTTACACATGGATATTTCCTCTCAAGAACAAATCAGATGTTCCGCATATTTTCATTATTTTTAAAACATTTATTGAAAATTAAACTAACTACAAAATCAAGACTCTCAGGATTGACGGCGGCACCGAATACCGTAACACTACTCTCAGTCAATTCCTGAGCTCTAATGGCATACAACACCAACTCTCGTGTCCATATACACCAGAGCAGAACGGAGTTGCGGAGCACAAACATCGCCATATAATCGAGACAACCAGAACTCTACTTCATCAGGCCTCGGTTCCACTTCATTTTTGGCCTGACGCGGCGAACACTGCTATGTACCTAATAAACAGGTTACCGTCAAGCAATACCGATAATTCTTCCCCATTCCAATCTCTCTATAAACAAAAGCCCTCCTACGATCATCTAAAAACATTTGGATGTGAATGTTTTCCACTATCACATCCTCCGCTCAGACACAAGTTGCAACAAAAATCACAGTCCTGCGTATTTCTCGGTTACTCAGAATAATACAAAGGGTACAAGTGTTTAAACAAACAGACAGACTCCATTCAATTTTCCCGCCACGTTACATTCATGGAAAATTCTTTTCCATTTCTCGCGGGTGCAATACAACAAACATCTGAAATCAATTCAAACATCCCAAGTTCCCTATTACTACCCATCTCTCAAGTGCAGCACCAATCACTCGCCATACCAACTATCCCCATGCACTGTCCTACTCCTCAACCCAACAACGCTCAGCAGATTACCCAACCAGATCCCTCACCTACTTTAAGTTCTCAACCCATTCATCATCATCCCATGATCACTCGTTAACAAACGGGATCTCTGAAGCCGCGCACTAGACTTAACCTGTTACATCAGCAAATGGCCACAAGCAGCTCTGAACCAACTTCATACAATGAAGCAGCAAAATCCGCTGACTGGCGTAAAGCTATGGCAACAGAATTCTTCGCTTTACAGAAACAAGGAACCTGGATTCTGGTTCCTCCTCCTCAATCTGCTTCCGTCTTAGGTTGTCGCTGGACCTTTCGTACTAAGCTGCATAAGGATGGGACGGTGGCAAGACTTAAAGCTCGCCTTGTGGCACAAGGCAATAACCAAGAACAAGGCATCGACTACTTTGAAACATTCAGTCCGGTTGCGAAACTTCCAACCATTCGCATCCTTATAACTGTTGCTCTCTTTAATAGCTGGGACATTCAACAATTTGAACTAGAAAATGCATTTCTGCATGGTAAACTATCGGAAACGGTCTACATGTGTCAACCAAATGGATTCGAAGACTCTTCGCTACCAAATCATGTGTGTCTACTTCAAAAAGCCATATACGGTCTTAAACAAAGCCCGCGACAATGGTACACCACTCTTACAGAGCATGTTATATCCCTCGGTTTCAAGTGCAGTCTAGCAGATCCATCCCTACTTACATAAACACACAACAACATTCAAATGTACAAGCTAGTCTATGTGGATGATCTACTTATCACAGGAAACGACAAACAAGCCATTTCCGTCTTCATCTCTCAGCTCGGCGCACGCTTCAATCTAAAGCATCTTGGGTTAGCAAATCATTTTCTTGGCATAAGTATTCAGTCTAACGCTAACTCATATTTTTTGTCTCGGCAAGCATATGCAGAATCCATCTTATGTCAAGCAGGCCTTCAGACGTGCAAGCCGCTGGCCAATCCTACGGCAACCAAATTACCGACTGACTTCACGCCAGATACCACACTGTCCAACCTGGCATTTTACAGGCGGATTACCGGATCTCTTCAGTATCTTACCTTAACTAGACCGGACATCGCGTTCGCGGTCAACGTAATTTCTCAATATATGCATAATCCTTTATATAATCATGTATATCTGTTAAAACGCCTTCTCAGATATATACAAGGCACTTGGCACTTCGGACTTCCTATCACCAAATCGGATCTTCAGCTTCGCACCTTCTCCGACGCAGACTGGGCCGGCGATCCGCTATCCAGAAAATCAACCACCGGACACTGCACCTTTCTCGGTACCACTCTAGTCTCTTGGGCAGTCAAGAAACAAACGACGGTGGCACGATCATCTACCGAATCCGAATATCGTGCATTAGCAACAGCTACCGCCGATGTGATTTGAATCAAAAGGCTGTTGACTGATTTTAACATAAGCCAACCGTCTGCATCAGATCTATTTTGCGACAATGTATCCGCCATCGCCCTCACCAATAATCCAGTTTTTCACGCAAGGACAAAACATATATAAATAGATCATCGGTTTTTACGGGATCAGATTCAGCATAACAAAATTCGGATTATGCCAATCAACTCCATTGATCAAATAGCGGACATATTCACCAAGAATATGACAACACCGCGCTTTCAAACGTTACGGCTCAAACTGACGATCGTTCCCGATCCATCAGTTTGTGGGGCATATTTGAAGACAACATCAATACTGAATAGTACCACATTTAATGTATTCAAATAAACACCTATCATTATTTTACACGTGTACCCTACACTTGAACAATTCTATATATATTGTACATACCTCTGTAAGAAAGATAGAAAATAATAAATTCTTTACTGGTTTTGCAATTTCTCTTCTCTCTGTTTTCTACATATATATATATATATATAAAGAAGTACGCCCCAATAAGGATTAGTTGAGCTCACCTTAAAGAAGCTCAACCAAGAGATATACTCGTCCTAGACATGCACTGCCCAGAGGGGTACTAGTCTTAGCAACATTCAACAAGGGCAAACACTTTCCATAATGAAGCTAATTCCAAAGAAGTGTACACCCCATATAATAGTGATTGTTTGAGAAACCCACCTCAAATGATCTCAACCCATGGAGGTACTTGCCTTATAAGAACTAATCCAGAATAAAGATTTGCCCCAACCAAGGTGACTTGCCTCTCTCATAGAGCACCTCGTCCAAATTACATTTGTCATACTAATCATCAACTCAAAAGAATGTGTTAAAGGTACTCACCTAAGATATTAACTAGAGAAAAGTCTCTTAGAGCACTCGCCCAAGTCACTTGCTTAAAGCACTCACCAAAGGCACTCGCCTGAGAAGCATTTGTAAAAAACACTCACCAAAGGAAGTCAGAGCCATGTTAGATATGGGTATCCAAGGGTAGCTTACAGCGACTTGGTCATGTATTTGTCGTAGTCAAATCATATATTTATCGTATTATTCATTAGGTGTAGCTACTCCAGTAGCCTTCCAAACTCTATAAATAAGGATTTGAAAGACATTTTTTAACAAATCATTATTACAACTTATGTTATTTTCACTATTCAAAGTTAGTCGTTGATTCCAGAGCTCTTCTCGGTCTCACTTACCTAAACTCATCCTCCACTTACCTTACCCGATCTATCTTCCTAACCAGACTCGCCAATAGGGTGAAGACTCACCAATAGGGTGAAGATAACATCCAATAGAAAAAACTGGATCCAACACTCCCTTAGGCGTGTTGAGTATGAATTGATGTCAATGATAAGAAGTTGAGCACTACATGAAGCAAGGCAGCGGAATCACCTTATCACCCATCATAGGTTTACTTTGTGGTTTCTCATGAAAATGAAGGGATGATCACCCCACTCATCACATGAGAAGAGGCTAATACTGTGAGACCTCGTTCCTTTGCTGTAGCTGCTGGGAAAAGTGATTTTTCCCCAGGATCGGCCGGGACAATGGTGAGATCGTCCAGGCCGATCAGTGTATTGAAAACAGTTGATTTCTGGAATGTTCTCTGGAGTGATTTCTGGACTGAATCGTCCGGGACGATGGTGAGATCGTCCAGGCCGATCTGCACTGTAGAAAATATCTTCCTGAGAATAGTTCTGGGAGTCGTCCAGGACGATCAATTTTGGTCTGATCGTCCCGGGACGATGTGGCGATCGGCCGGGCCGATCCCACTAATGATATAAGAAAATGAGCTCGTTTTGAGGAGAGAGAAAACATTTTATAAAATCAGATATTTTGAGGAGAGAGAAAGGGAGGAAAAGCAAAGGAAGAAGTCCGATTTCGGGGCCCGCGGAGCGATTTTCGTCGTTCGTTGCTGTTGGATATTTTGTTTGTCTCGTTGTAAGGATTTCGAACCCTACTTCTGTTTTCAAAGATTTTGAGATTTTGCGAAATGGTGCTCAGATTTGTGTTTTTGTAAGTGATTTTCGTACCCGGTTTGGTACTGGCAAAGATTTCACCGCGTAACTTTTGGTATGTTGTAGACGTGATTATTCTGCACGTTTTGATTAGTTTCTGGCAAATTTTGCCCGGTTCGTTTTGGTTCTGCGGAGTTTTATTTTGACTGCAATTTATTATGATGTCCGAACTAGTTTGAGCAGTAGGAGAATAGTCTTATAATGTTGCTGTGCACGTTCTGTATTAATTTGGTGAATTGTAATTTTTGGAGATTTTTGTGTAAATTTGACCGACTGCCGTTACTCTGCCCGATTTTCGTACGATTTCTGATTTGGTTGAAATTGATAGATTGAATTGATATGCGTATAACTATTGATATGATCGTTTTTGATTTCTTTCTTATGGATTATTGCATCGATTATTGCATTGAACTGATTGATACTGAAAGACAAGTGGGAACCTAGTTGAACGTTGGTTGGAGATAGATATTGACCTGTACAGGATGGTGGGCCGACGGGCTTTCCTTTAAATCATAGACCATAGATCATCGATATAACGATTGGGAGTTATAAGGAGTTTTATATGCCGACGGGCGGCCGACGGGCAAAAGAGTGACGACTCTTCTTGATCGAAACCAACGTGCGGATATCTACAACAGCAATATAGATTCTACAACAGCACTATTGATCATGACTAGTGTTTGTGCTTGTCGAGTAAGACCATTGTATGGAATTGCATGTGCATCATATGGATTTCCTGATATGCGTTGATTTATTGATTTGATGGATTTATCGAATTGATTGCTTATCGTCCGGATTCATTGATTTCATCGATTGATTTCATTGATTGATCACTGAGCATGGCTACTATTGATTATTGATTATCGACATTGATATGGATATGGACGGTATAGATTTATAGATTCATTGATATCATTGATTTTGCATTGATTCGACTTGCTACTGTAGATTTATCGTATTGTCCTTCCGCTTGATTTGATCGACTTGATAGTATAGACTGGATTTGATTGATTGATTGATTTGACGGATTTATTGATTTATTGTATTATTTTTCCGATTGGATTTATCGTATTGATACCGGCACCGATATTGATATGGATCATGCGTATTGATTCATAGAGATTGACACTGAAATTGATATAGATTGTATTGATTCACTGGCACCGATATTGATATGGATTCTATGTATGGATAGATATCGACAGCGACATGAATATAGATTATATCGATGATAGATACCGATATCGACATTGATATAGATATGATATTGACATATGAATATTATTGATACGACAGATCCTGATAGGTTATTGATATACTGCTATATTGATTCGTCGTGCCGATTATTGATTGATTAATTGAATGGAATATTGCCGTATGGATTTGATTTATCGTAGAATAGATTTCTTTGATTTCTATTGACCTAATGATTTCATTGATTTGATTTGATTTCAATTGATCTTTTGCCGTACTGATTAGATTGTTTATTGGGATTCGAGCCGATTGATATAATTGACTGGAAAGTGCTTTATTGATTGGGATGATTTTCTTATTGTAGCATTGTATGTCGTCATTATTGAACCGTCCTCGCTGCGGTAGTAATCGTATTGAATAATTGGATTGACTGATTTGTAAGAATGATATAGATACAACGAATTGACTAGACGACCCGATTGATTGAACTGATAGTATTGATTGACACGATTTATTGAATTGATAGTATTGATTGATAGACACTGCTACGATGGATAGACATTGACTGAAAGCACTTACTGATTTGATTGTTGGGAAATTGATTTATCGATGTTTTTACCGCTGTATTTATTATTGACTATTGATGGATTTGATCTGATTTAATTTGAGTTCCGTACCTGCATAGATTCATTGATCATAGCCTATTGATTTGATTTGGTTGACCTGCATATTGTTTTCAATGTCGTGCTTTGATTTCAGTTGTAGGCTTTGGTGACCTGCTGGGCTTTGTAAGCTCATTATATGTGGTTAATATTTCAGGTGCAGGGCCTCCAGCTTGAAGATCTTTCTGTCGAGTTCAGCTTTTTGTTTTGTAGCCTTTGGTAGGCTTTCTTTTGTAGCCTGTGTGGCTAGTGTAAATATTTCTTTTGGACTCTTTTGTCTGTTCTCTGATTGTACTATGTGTGAATTATAGTATCCGCTGATGTTTCTTTTCTGTAATGTAATTATCTCTGGCTCTGGATATATGTATGGATGGATAGATGAGGAAACCGATAGAAAGAAGAAAGAAGAAAAAAAAGAGGCAATAGAACGATCAGATGAATCCTTTCGCTACACGGATCTTGGGGTCGTTATAAGTGGTATCAGAGCGAGTGTAGTGAAAAGATTTGATTATATCCAGAAATGATAATTACATTATTTGATTCGTTTTGTTTTACGTGTTTGATTCCGTGATTTGATTTGATTTGAATGATTTGAATTGATCAGGCAAATGGATCCGAAAGGCAAAAAGATTGAGTCTGAGCCTGCTGCTAACCTCCCTCTCACATCTGAAAATATGAATAAGTTTGCTGATATGGTTGCTCAGATGGTGAGTGACAAGCTAGCGAAACGCTCTGGGCGTAGCAAGAAAAGTGGGGAAGGTAGCAAAGCAAGAATTAATGTTTGTACGTTTTGTGGAAAGAGACACTTGGGACAGTGTTATCGGAGAACAGGGTAATGCTTCTGATGTGGTGCATACGGACATAGAATGACTGATTGCCCAAGTTCTGAATTTAGGCAAGGACCTGTTCCGACTGTTCAGACTGGAAATGTACAAGCCATGATGGAAGATGTTCCTTCCGTGCCTGTTGATGAGACTGGTACGAGTTTAGTTTATTGTCTGTTCCGATGTGATTTGTACGATTTTTCCGATCGATTGGATTTGTTTTGTTCCATTCTGTTCCGGACACTTTAGGGAAATGTCGGGACGACATTTTTCTAAGGTGGGGAGATTGTGAGACCTCGTTCCTTTGCTGTAGCTGCTGGGAAAAGTGATTTTTCCCCAGGATCGGCCGGGACGATGGTGAGATCGTCCAGGCCGATCAGTGTATTGAAAATAGTTGATTTCTGGAATGTTCTCTGGAGTGATTTCTGGACTGAATCGTCCGGGACGATGGTGAGATCGTCCAGGCCAATCTGTACTGTAGAAAATATCGTCCTGAGAATAGTTCTGGGAGTCGTCTAGGACGATCAATTTTGGTCTGATCGTCCCGGGACGATGTGGCGATCGGCCGGGCCGATCCCACTAATGATATAAGAAAATGAGCTCGTTTTGAGGAGAGAGAAAACATTTTATAAAATCAGATATTTTGAGGAGAGAGAAAGGACGGAAAAGCAAAGGAAGAAGTCCGATTTCGGGGCCCGCGGAGCGATTTTCGTCGTTCGTTGCTATTGGATATTTTGTTTGTCTCGCTGTAAGGATTCCGAACCCTACTTATGTTTTCAAAGATTTTGAGATTTTGCGAAATGGTGCTCAAATTTGTATTTTTGTAAGTGATTTTCGTACCCGGTTTGGTACTGGCAAAGATTTCACCACGTAACTTTTGGTATGTTGTAGACGTGATTATTCTGCACGTTTTGATTAGTTTCTGGCAGATTTTGTCCGGTTCGTTTTGGTTCTGCGGAGTTTTATTTTGACTGCAATTTATTATGATGTCCGAACTGGTTTGAGCAGTAGGAGAATAGTCTTATAATGTTGATGTGCACGTTCTGTATTAATTTGGTGAATTATAATTTTTGGAGATTTTTGTGTAAATTTGACCGACTGCCGTTACTCTGCCCGATTTTCGTACGATTTCTGATTTGGTTGAAATTGATAGATTGAATTGATATGCGTATAACTATTGATATGATCGTTTTAGATTTCTTTCTTATGGATTATTGCATCGATTATTGCATTGAACTGATTGATACTGAAAGACAAGTGGGAACCTAGTTGAACGTTGGTTGGAGATAGATATTGACCTGTACAGGATGGTGGGCCGACGGGCTTTCCTTTAAATCATAGACCATAGATCATCGATATAATGATTGGGAGTTATAAGGAGTTTTATATATGCCGACGGGGGCGGCCGACGGGCAAAAGAGTGACGACTCTTCTTGATCGAAAACCAACGTGCGGATATCTACAACAGCAATATAGATTCTACAACAGCACTATTGATCATGACTAGTGTTTGTGCTTGTCGAGTAAGACCATTGTATGGAATTGCATGTGCATCATATGGATTTCCTGATATGCATTGATTTATTGATTTGATGGATTTATCAAATTGATTGCTTATCGTCCGGATTCATTGATTTCATCGATTGATTTCATTGATTGATCACTGAGCATGGCTACTATTGATTATTGATTATTGACATTGATATGGATATGGACGGTATAGATTTATATATTCATTGATATCATTGATTTTGCATTGATTCGACTTGCTACTATAGATTTATCGTATTGTCCTTCCGCTTGATTTGATCGACTTGATAGTATAGACTAGATTTGATTGATTGATTGATTTGACGGATTTATTGATTTATTGTATTATTTTTTCGATTGGATTTATCGTATTGATACCGGCACCGATATTGATATAGATCCTGCGTATTGATTCATAGAGATTGACACTGAAATTGATATAGATTGTATTGATTCACTGGCACCGATATTGATATGGATTCTGTGTATGGATAGATATCGACAGCGACATGAATATAGATTATATCGATGATAGATACCGATATCGACATTGATATAGATATGATATTGACATATGAATATTATTGATACGACAGATCCTGATAGGTTATTGATATACTGCTACATTGATTCGTCGTGCCGATTATCGATTGATTAATTGAATGGAATATTGTCGTATGGATTTGATTTATCGTTGAATAGATTTCTTTGATTTCTATTGACCTGATGATTTCATTGATTTGATTTGATTTCAATTGATCTTTCGCCGTACTGATTAGATTGTTTATTGGGATTTGAGCCGATTGATATAATTGACTGGAAAGTGCTTTATTGATTGGGATGATTTTCTTATTGTAGCATTGTATGTCGTCATTATTGAACCGTCCTCGCTGTGGTAGTAATTGTATTGAATAATTGGATTGACTGATTTGTAAGAATGATATAGATACAACGAATTAACTAGACGACCCGATTGATTGAACTGATAGTATTGATTGACACGATTTATTGAATTGATAGTATTGATTGATAGACACTGCTACGATGGATAGACATTGACTGAAAGCACTTACTGATTTGATTGTTGGGAAATTGATTTATCGATGTTTTTATCGCTGTATTTATTATTGACTATTGATGGATTTGATCTGATTTAATTTGAGTTCCGTACCTGCATAGATTCATTGATCATAGCCTATTGATTTGATTTGGTTGACCTGCATATTGTTTTCAATGTCGTACTTTGATTTCAGTTGTAGGCTTTGGTGACCTGCTGGGCTTTGTAAGCTCATTATATGTGGTTAATATTTCAAGTGCAGGGCCTCCTGCTTGAAGATCTTTCTGTCGAGTTCAGCTTTTTGTTTTGTAGCCTTTGGTAGGCTTTCTTTTGTAGCCTGTGTGGCTAGTGTAAATATTTCTTTTGGACTCTTTTGTCTGTTCTCTGATTGTACTATATGTGAATTATAGTATCCGCTGTTGTTTCTTTTCTGTAATGTAATTATCTCTGGCTCTGGATATATGTATGGATGGATAGATGAGGAAACCGATAGAAAGAAGAAAGAAGAAAAAAAAGAGGCAATAGAACGATCAGATGAATCCTTTCGCTACACGGATCTTGGGGTCGTTATAAACATTTAAACTATTTTACATGGTTGTATAAATTTTTATATGTCTCTTTTTTTTCTATGTTATAATTAATTATTTAAGAATATTTTTATAAACATTTAAAATAAATGTTATATTACTAAAACATTTATATAAATATTATTAAAGTAAATATAACATTATAAAATAAGTGTTATATTAAATAAATTATTAACATAACATTTTAATAATTTTTTAAAATGTAAAAAAATTTGTAATATTTATATCAAAAATTATTAAAATAGTATATGAAGTTTCATCTTTAATTAGAACTTATAATACTTTTTTATATCTTTAATTTAAATTATTAAATTTATATATTTCGATAATGCATACGTGGAAATATATTAATACATTTTTATAAAAAAAAAAATTCTTACGTTACATTTATCTAAGTTATAAACATAAAAGATAAATTTTAATAATTTATTATTAAATTTTAAATTGTAGTTATTGTACTAAATTGATATGATGATTTATATTTTATTATATTATTTCTAATTTTATTAATATTAAACAAAATATTTTAAATTTTTATATTTAAATAAAAATCTGTTTATAACAAAAATTTTAGCTATTTTTTTTTAGAATTGAAACTTGAGTAACTTTTTTACCGCCGTAACTACGAACAATTATTACGTCCTCTGACCGGATGTAGAGCTACGTTCGGCCGTCAATAACATGTCGCCATGTGCTCTTACTCTTTACCGCGTAGCTCAACGACTTTACCCGGACCGGAACCCAGGAATGCTATGTTCGCGATTTTCTCGATATTGCTCGATATTTGCTTGGTATTGCTAGGTATTGCTTTGCAAAAACGAGAAATACCGCACTGTGAAGACCAATACCATGCAAATACCGAGTTGTGCCGAGTTTTTCTACAACTCGTTACAACTCGGTATTTGCTCAGGATTTGCTCGGTATTGCTAGGGATTTGCTCGGTATTGCTAGGTATTTGCTCGGTATTGCTAGAAAAAACTCGGTACAACACGGTATTTACTTGGTATTGCTAGCTATTTGCTCGATATTGGTTATTGCCGAGCAAAATCGATCAATACCTAGCAATATCGATTAATCTTGGGTCCGTTCCGGGTCAGGTTATCGGGGCGCGGGATAAATTATGAAAACGCGTGACGCGATTCTACTAGTGGCCGAACGTAGAGCTATATCCTGTGACCGGATGGAATAAAAATTCCGTAACTACACACCAAATGAATGTAAGCTATTTGCTTTTAAAATATACCAAGTTTTATATTTATAAAATATTTTCTTAAAAAATACTAATCTATTTGACATTTTTTCTGATATATCAATTAGATTAGCATTTTCTTAAGAAAAGTTTATATTTTTTTGACGATTTTGTTACTTTTTAAATTTTTTAATAATCATTACCTTTTTTTTTTAAATTAAGCCCGAGAAATTTTATTATTAATTTATTTATTATCTTATTTAATTGATATAAAATAGCTGGATATTAATTCCAAATTTATTCAATTACTTTTTTTTTTAGATTTGTTAAATTATTTTTTAATAATTTGGTCTAAAATAAATAAATCCTCATTCAATTTTTTAATTTATTTTTAAGTTTCTTGAAATACTTGTTCAATTAATTCAGATAAAATAAACAAAAATGAATTAAAAAAAAAACTAAACAAATTAAATATAAATATTTATGATACAAAGTGACAAACAGCCATTAAGTAGCTATTCTCTGCACATACTGAACATACTGTCTTGTCGTCATCGTCTGCTCTGCTCTACCTCGCCTCTGGCCGTCGACAGCTCCTCAGTTCCACCGCCATGGACGGCAGTTCGTCTCAATCTGCTTACGGAAAGCCAGGCATGACGTTTTTCTTTCTCTTTCTTCTTTGACGCAAATAGTCGAACAGTAGCTAATAAGTGTTACTCTTTCGTTTTTGTTATCAAGCAGGTTTTTCTGCCGGCGTACGCGTCCCCGTTTGTTCTACCACCCAGGTAAATTTAAATGGCAATTGAAAGATTGTTTATCACTAAAGAAAGAGTTATAATCGCTATTGTCCTTGCATTTGTCTTCGTTGTCCTCCATCGGAGAGCAAATATTGCTTATATTCTTGATCTGGCTTGTTTAGTTGTGATTCTGGGGTTTGTGCTTGCCCTTGATTTAATTTTTGCTTTCGAGTCGGTTTAAGTTAAATAAATGCATTTTTTTTAAGGAATATTTTGATTCATTTTGTTGTAACAATATGATTCTGCGCAGTTTGGGCCATTCTCAGCTGTGCTTATTTTTTATTGTTCATAAAATCTGCAAGAGAAATTTTTTTTTTTTGCTTTCTGTTGATAAAATAGATTACCTGATCAAATTGATAAGCTTACATGCCCTGCCCCTTCTGTTCGAAGAGATTTTTTTTTGCTTACCTTGCTGGCATAATGCTATTATTCTTTTTTTGCTTACACAATAATCTTGAAGAAAAACAGAAATAAGGCTCATAAGAATCTTCACATAAATTTAGAGGAGAAGGCTCTCTCGGGTTCAAAAACCAAGTAAATTAGAATTTTCTCTCTCGAAACTATTTAAAGAAATAGATTGATTTTTGTTTTATGACATGTTTGTTTTAAGCTTAAAGTTGTTGTTGGTGTCCTGCCTGTATGGATTCATATTCAATATGCAAAAAAAGAGCAATATCCATAGATGTCATCATTCATAAAAGCAAATGTTTCTATAGTTTGCAACTCTCAGGTTTCATCACATATTCATAGTTTCTTCTTCTATAATATGGTTGCTAGCTTATCGAAAAACTTCAATTGAAATGGAGTACGGTGAAGGAGCAACCTTACCCTGCTATGTACTCGAGCTACTTTGGTGGAATCATTCTTGATCCTGCTATGATGCTTGTTCCAATAGATGATCACATGGTGCACAGAGGACATGGCGTTTTTGATACAGCCGTGATATTGAATGGGTAGGTATAAAAGTTATGTTCTAGCTTTGTTATTAAGTATATTAAGTACATTCTTCTTCTTTCATGTTCTATTTTTTATTGATAATTCAAAATGAAAAGTTTGAAGCTGGCAGTAACATGGTTGCTTAAGTTGTGTTATTAAGTTCTAAGAATAGATTGCTTTGACCAATAAATTCTCTCATTTACTTCACAAAATAATGCTTGTCTATGTTTATTGAAGGGCTTGAATGTTTCAACTAAAGTTTTAACTCAAAAGTACTTAAGAAAAAATGCGGCCACCGTATAAATTTTTTATCACAAGTAGCAGTTCATAAACTATTTCCACTTCCAAGATTTTTAATGTTTTTCTACTCTATTTTGTCTGTTTTGATGATTTGTTTCATATCATTCATTATTTTAAAATCTTATAGCTTAGTTAAAATAGAAGTTTTAGACAACCAAAGCAATGTTAGCGGTGATAAAATTATGGATATCATGATTTCTTTGCACTACACAGCTTGCCCATATATAATTTTCGAATTTTATCTATTAATGTAGCTCTTGAAGTTAATTTCAGGAATATCAGATTATTACATCTTATAATTGTTCGGTGACTATAATTCACCACTCATACCCCCAAATATCCTTTTTTTAGCACTTAAAATGATTGCATGATGAAATAAAGCTTAATAAATTTGTTCTTTTCATACCTACTTGTATTTACTAACTGATAGACATGGCTGATCCAATATACGCACTAAAATTTTGAAAATCCTGCTTGTTTGCAGGATGGTTTATCACCTATTTGATTTTCATTGTACTATCAAAGGACTTGATGTTCCTAATCTTTTTCAAGATTGATGCATGATTTTCTTTAAATCTGTAAATATCTGATATTTGGAAGTTTCAGAATAAGAAGAAAATATTAATAGAAGATGCATTTGAGTACATGTTGTAAGTGTGTTTCACTAAGTTTGGTATGTGAAGACTATTCATTTATTGCCATTAAGCTGGCCTTCACATTTTCAAGTGACTGATCTTATGGATAAACTCTTTCCCTGCTATTATGGAAGATGATTTGTTTTTTCAATATAAGTTATTCTCAAATCCTCCTTGAGCACCTTCTGCAGGTACCTTTATGAGCTGGATACCCACCTTGACAGATTCTTAAAATCAGCATCAAAAGCCAAGATTTCTTCTCCATTTCCTAAGGAAACTTTAAAAAACATATTGATCCAGATGACAGCAGCATCAAAGTGCAGGAGAGGCTCACTCAGATACTGGTTAAGTGCAGGGCCAGGAGACTTCCTTCTCTCATCTTCAGGTTGCCCAGAGCCTGTCTTCTATGCAGTTGTTATTGCCGACAATTTTTCCCAGCGAAAGGAAGGTGTTAAAGTCGTTACAGCCAGTACACCAATGAAGCCTCCTCTCTTTGCTACAATGAAGAATGTCAACTATCTCCCCAACGTTCTAGCGATAATGGAAGCTGAAGAGAAGAATGCCTTTGCCTCAGTCTGGGTTGATGAGAGCGGCCACATTGCAGAAGGTCCTAATGTTAATGTTGCATTCATAAGCAAGAAGAAGGAACTTCTGCTTCCCGCTTTTGATAATATACTCACAGGGTGTACTGCTAAGAGGCTTTTGGCATTAGCTCCCAAACTAATTGAAAAGGGACTTCTGAAGGGTGTGGAGACTCGGAATATAAAGTTAGAAGAGGCTAAGGATTCAGCTGAAATGATGTTTGTGGGGAGTACTCTTCCATTATTGCCAATCATTGAATGGGATGGAAAACCTGTTGGAAATGGTAATTTCGATTCTTTTCTACTTGTATAGAAGTTTTTTTTTTTTTTGCCAAAAATATTAAGTGGCAGGTAGAATAATCTGCCATTGTAAGGCCTTCTTCAACCAAACTCCAAACACATGAATGACATCGCTCGCGAGCTCCAGCCAAACGGCAAAACTCCCGCAATTTGGTTGCAGGTGAACAGTGCCACGTCAATATTGGCGTTGCACTCTTCACCTGCATTATTTTTATGTCTCTACCGGATTTGCGGAAGAATCGCGCAAAAGTGGAGAAAGACGGTTACCGCGCAAAATGGAGTTCAATTGGAGATGAATCACACATTTTTTAGTTTCATTGCATTTTGGAGTGAAAAATGGAATTTTCGGTTGGCAGATGCCCTAAAAAAATCATTTTCCCTCCATAAGCACTGTGCATATGAAGGGCAAGTGATCTCTTTAGAAAATCAGGTAAGGCAGATTGACCAGTTGTAGTAAAGCTAACTTTTATTTTTGTGTGATAGGAAAAGTAGGGGAGCTAACCCTTGCACTGTCTGATCTGCTTTGGGAAGACATGATTAGTGGCCCAGAGAGGATCTGTGTTCCATATGAAGATGATGGAGCATTGCTACGGAGCAAATTATAAGCAGAGTTAAGTACATCATGTCCATTGTAGCCTTTGCTAAACTAATAATGCAAAAAGTACGATTGAATTTTGATATTTCAAATCAATTTCTGCAAAAAGCTTGGCAAATTTTCTTCAATAAGAACAACAATTCTCCTTTGCTTCTCATATCATTACTCTGCTCTTTATCTTTGTATCCCACCTTCTCAGCAGGGTATTGACTTGATTGCTAGGCTGCAAAAGCCTGGTTTTGTCTGATTGTACTCTGTTTTGCACGTTCTCAGTATGCTTCAGTAGTGGTTTGTTTGTGTATCTTGCTTTATGCATGTGTGTTCATGTTGACTATTTAATAAATTATGTAGTAATGCTGCCGAGTACATTTATTCCTGGATTTTTGGTTGCTTTTGTGGTATATTAACATCTAATGAAGGTAAAAAGAATGCTGGTGTTTCTCTACTTTCTTTTACTGTGAAAAAATGTTGAAGGGAATCATGTACTTTGATGCTAATGCCATCTCATTAGCAAATCTTAACTTTTGCTTGCAAATATTAGGCCAATCTTAGGTGAAATTATTCTCTGCGGAGACCGGATGCAAAACGTCGTCCAAGAACCAATCATATTGCATCACGTCAGTAGTACCGATATGTGGTAGCGAGCTGTGGTACCGAGCAATACCGAGTGCAGGGGTGATATGACGCATTCTGTTTGGTCTCCAAATGACATTCGGCTTTAGCACACAAGAATTTTCCAATCTTAGGGTTAGCCACATGGAGCTTAAATATAATCTCAAAATTCATGAGTCATGACAAGCTTCTATAACATTACAAATTATATGGTGGAAGAAAAACATTTTAAACTTGTAGATGACTAAAACCTTCTAAACCCAGGGTGAACAGTCCAAAGGTATGGTTAATTGGCAAGCATCTAACAAAGGTAAGTAAATTAAGATTGAGTGAGTCACAAACCAACTCTACTTAATTAGATGGAGGGAGAAAGAAATGTAAAAACTAAGGAATATGTGGATTTGATTCTCCAAGAAATTGTCACTTAGGGTCTGTTTGGGATGTTTTATAAAATTGGTTTTGAAGCTGATGTGGGGAAAATAATTTAACTACGTTGATCGTAAAAAACAGCTTTCCACCATAAAAATTTTTATAGACAGTGAAAAAATTGTAGCAAAATAAGATTATGATTGTTGTATGAAAAGCAAAGCAGTAAAAAAGTTATCCCAAATAGATTCTTAGGCTTCGTTTGTGACGGCTTTTTTACTGCTTTCTAAAACGGAGTTTTAGTACAAAAATAAAAAAAATTTGTACTAAAACTCCGTTTTAGAAAGCAATAAAAAAGCCGTCTCAAACGAACCCTAAATCAAGCATGGCTAACCAAAGCAAATTATAAGATGGATTCTTTAAGCTCTCTCTCTCTTGCTCTCTCTAGAATGGTTCCTTTTTGTAAGAAGCCATTAGTTTTCTAAAATAATATTTAATGTTTTTTATTTTTATATTTACTATTGTAAAATCAAAATGGCAATTATATTGTTTTAATTCCTTTTTGTATTGTTTTGATATATTTGACTTGTTATTATACTATGTCTAAATGAAATGTTCAGCCACAAATGGACGTCTATATCATTAAAAGTAAATATGTGATAAAAAAAACCCCTTATAGATATTAAGTTTAGGTGCCATATGAGATTATTGAATTTGCATAAAGCTCAACATTTTAGGGCTTTATAAGTTTAAGGAGCTCAATAAAGAGAAGATTTGAATAAAGGAAACAATTTTTAGGATTTCTTACTTAGTAATTTTGCCTAGAAAAACTTAAAATTTAATTAGTCGATTTAACATAGATATAAATTTCTTTTTGTATTTTAAATAAAGTTTAATCCATAGTTTTAAAAATCGGACCGAATCGACCAATTCAATATTTTCTTCTTCCGATTCGTTGTTCGGTCCGGTTTTAACAATCTTGATTTAATCTATAATTTTGATAATAATTTTATTTTGTGAATGGATCATAGTTAAAACCTAAGTGTGAATTTAGATCTTAAATCATTTAAGCGGAATTATGCTGGTATTAGGCGTGTATTTTAAAAATAACAAGTACTTAAAAATCATAATAGTGAATCGAGTCGGCTCGTGAGCTCACGAGCCGATCCTCAATCAAGCTCGATCTCGAGCTCATTTAATAAACAAGCTCGAATTTGAGCTCGATAACCTCAGCTCGTGAGCCCATAAACAAGCCAAGGTCGAGCTCGCTCGTGAGCCAGCTCGGCTCACTTACACACCCAGTTTGGGATGACCGCAATTTTTTATTAAAATGTTGGAAAGAAAGTAACTTTTTTAGAAGCTACTATAAAAAACTGCTTCTTGGCACACAAATTTTTGGAAATTGCGAAAACAAAACAAAAATCAAATAAAAACTATGATTGCGAAATAATAAGAAAGCTGTCCCAAATGAAACCTAATTCAAAGTCTGACAGGATTTTTTGTTTTGTTTTTTTTTTTTTTTCTATTTTGAGTACCATAGTATTACTCAAAATGGGTTGAGAAAACATGTTTTATTATTTTCTTTTATCTGATAGATATGAATGTGGCTTCTCAAATCTTCCATTGCCTATAAATAAAATCTTGTTTTGATTGATTCATAAAAATCTTTGTGTTTTCTTATTATAAAGTCTCTTTGGCATCACCTAAGAATAACCGTGTCAATTTAGGTTAGCGTGTTAGATTCACATCTTGCCCAAAATTGACCCGAGCCAAAGATACCTAAACAAAACCTAACATGTTTAACCTAAATCCAACTCGCTCTTAACCTTAATCTATTATATTAAACTTGAATATGAATGATAATCAGATCAATTTCAAATTTTTGAATCTATTCTAACTAATCCAAAAATTAATCAAGTCAAGATTTCAAACAGAAACATTTTCTTAAGAATAATCAAATCAATCTTAAAATAATAATAATACTAAAATAAATAATAATAATAATAATCTGATCAATCCAAACCTTAATTTTTCATATCAGATTGGGTTCGAATTGTCAAACCATATTATCTATTGATACACTCACAAATTGATACTTTCAAATTAAAAAAAAAAAAAATAAGAATTATCTATCATCAACTTTAATTGAATTTTTTTTTAAGTGATGATATTCACACCCGCATGATTGCAAACTAAGGCTTTGTTTGGGATGGCTTTTTTGTTGCTTCTTAAAGCAACTTTTTAGTACAAACATTTTAATTTTTGTACTAAAAAGCTGCTTTAAGAAGAAGAAAGTCGTCCCAAACGAAGCCTAAGGCTTCGTTTGTGCGACTTTCTTACTGTTTCTTAAAACAATTTTTTAGTTTTTTACTAGAAAATTGCTTTAAGAAGCAATTAGAAAGACATCCCAGAAGGCTTCGTTTGGGACGACTTTCTTACTGTTTCTTAAAACAATTTTTTAATTTTTTACTAGAAAATTACTTTAAGAAGCAATTAGAAAGACATCCCAGATGAAGCCTAAATTTGTTACTTGGGCTTGGGTCAACATCATCATTCACCAGGATCAAGGTAAGCCTCATTAGCATCATTAAGGCAAAAAGATACTGATGTTTGAATTAAAAAAAGTAATAGTGGGTAATACTTAGGAGTTTATCATAATTTTGACTCAATAACCATCATACCTTGTTAATAATGAATACATACATACGAGAGCTTAAATGTAAGGGCAACTACAATGGAACATCAAATAAGTGTTTGCCTTTCTTTCTTTGCTCCAACCGACCGTCATTTTAACACGATTTGATTGAGGATGAAATGTGCGACGCCAATATGGTGTCACACTATCCATCTTCGTCATTTTTTTGATCTCTATCAAACTTGTCGAAGAAATGCGTGAATGACTGTTATGGGTAAAATGACGTTCGATTGGAGATGAATCACGACATTTTTTAGGTTCACGACATTTTAGAGTGAAAAATGAGATCTTCAGTTGGAGATGTCCTAAGATCTCTAACGAGTATATTTTATTTTTTTCAAAACTATTAAACCGCCACCATTCACACCTTATAAATTTTCAAAATGAAAGATTAAGGATCCGTTTAGGGCGCCTACAAATAAAAGTGTATAAAACTGCTGCAAAAAAAAAAATGATTTTTTTATAGCTATTATCGAAAATAACTTCCTAACAAATTTTTTTTTCTAAAAATAGCAAAAAAACATAATGATCAAATTAAAACTATAATTATTATCTAAAAAACAAAGCAAATAGAAACCCGTCCATAATGAAACCAATATCGAAATAATTGATCAATCAAGTCAAGTTCATTCTTAACCTTGTCTTACGCCTTTAAACAACAAGGCCAGCCTATAATATTTTTAAGGAAAGAAATTGAGCCCCCATAAAATTTCAAAGTCTTACTAGTATAACCTTAAGATTTTGGCACATATTATTATTTTTCATAATATTAATTCTATTTATAATAAATAAACATCTTAACATTTTACTATTTTATCACATATTTTAAAACAAATATATTTATTATTTTTAAAATTTGTTCATGAAATCAAAGTCATAATTTTATCATATATCATTTAAATATTATGAGTCTTAAAATTGTTAAATCTCATCAGAAGAACCTAACAAATTTTTTTAAATAAAAAAAAAAAATTCCTGAGGCATTCACAGACCCGTTACTCTTACCATTTAAAAAAATGGACCCCACCACTCCAGAAAAAAACCTGCAAACAAATAAAACCATTACTCCTATCTCCAACGGCTATAATCTGTCCTTCTTCAACCGAACCTTCGCACTTTTCCTCTTTTAACTGCGCAAAAGTTTTTTTAGGCACAAAACACCCAAAAGAAATCGACACAGAGACATTTATATACCTTCTTTCTCCTTCAACTTTCCAGGAAACTATTTGAGAAAGAAAGAGCTAGAGAGAGAGATACAGAGGCCTTTGGCTTTCTCCTTCCCCAAAACCCTAATGAGTTCTCTCCCAGCACCGCCGGCACTGGATTCTTCACCGCCGACGACTCCGCTCACCCTCAAATCCCAACCCCGTCTCCGATCCAGGCCCATTCCTCGCCTCTCCCACCCCTTCGACGATCCACTTGACAGCCCAACCCTAATTTCCCCATCCCCTCTTAATCTCACCATCCACGAACTCCTCCTCCTTCCCTCTTCCCCTAACCCTCGAACCAAACTCCGCCACATTGCCGGAGAAAGCCACGATCTACCTCCATTAGAAGCCACTCCTCGCCGCAGAAGTAAGAGCAAGGCGCCGCCTGCTCCGATTTCCCCTAGAAATGGCCGAAGGGCTAGAAGGAGACTGGACAAGGAGAATGTGAGGGAGGATAGGGTTCTTACTCAAGTGGAGGATGATGCTGCGAAGCTTAAGAAACGTAGGCAGAGCAGACCTCGGCTTCCTCGAAAGGAAACGCTGAGCTTGATCCCGTGTCTTCCTTCTTCCTGTCCAAAAACCAGTATGTGATTTATTTTACTTCGATCGTAGACCTTTCAACAAATTTGAGGGTTTTGATGTTTAGTTTCCTAGATTTTACCTAAGCTACTTGTTGGTGCTATGGTAACTTAGTTTTTCTTTTGAGGTTCAGAACAAGATGACATTACTGTAGATGAACAAAGTAGCTTGGAAGGTATATGTAAGGCAGTTTCGGATCTGGTGATGTGGAAGAATGTTGCTAAATCTAGTCTTTGGTTTGGGTTTGGATCGATTTTATTTCTCTCCTCCATTCTCTCAAGTGATGTTGGGTTCAGGTATGGCTTCAAATCAAAATATTGATTCCTGGTATCTCCTTCATGACTGGACTTTCGTCCATGAAAATAGTTTCAATATCTTCTCCTTTGAATTTTGGTGGCTTTCAGCATAGTATCATCAGTATCTCATTTAGGAATTCTGATTTTGTGCTTGGCATTCCTCAACGACTCGATTAGACAGAGGTACTTGTTTCTCTCTCTCTCTTTCTTTCTACTCTGCAACTTCAGAAAATAAGTATGATTTTACAGAAAGCAAGAGAAGAAGAAAGCCAAACCGGTCCTGCTAACAGAAGAGGATTTTCTTCGAGTTGCTCGGATAATTTTGCCAGTAGTTAATGCTGCTCTTTCAAAAAGCCAAGAAACTTTCTCTGGAGAACCAGTGATGACTCTCAAAGTAATGGACACATAGTTTACTGTTTCCTTGCCCTATGTTGTTGGAATCACTTGTGTTCACTTTGGTTGCAGGTGGCTCCAGTTCTTCTCTTCATGGCCAAATATGGTCATCTCACTACTCCCTGGAGACTTCTAGCAATAGGTACAGTTGAATGAGAGTTTCAAACACTTACAAAATCATTTAATTTGACGAAATTTGTTCAAGCAGGTTTTTTCTCAAGCTTCACTGTGCCTAAATTGTACTCTTGCTATTACCAGCAGATACAACAGAGAGGTATTGATTAGCTCTCATTGAAACATTTAGATGTACTAAATTATTTAAATGATAGTAATAAGGAATGTTCTCTTTTTTTTTTTTGTATGTTAATCTTCACGTCATTAAGAGGTTTTCTAAAATGAAACAGTTGAAGAAGGAAGAAGCTATGTTTTAGAGTCATGGAGATCATGTTCTCGCAAGAAGTTGGTAGCAATATCAGTAGCAGCTCTGTTATGGAATATATTCAGTGTAAAGATGCGAATCTTTGCAGGTATCTGCAACAATTTCTCAGAACTGAGTTCCATTCACTATCGCGTGTTGTAATAATCAAATTCACTACAGATAAAAGATTCAATTATGTCTGATTAAAAGTGATTTATCACATATAGATTTATAATTCATAGTTAACTGGTATGCTACAATATAAGCAACCTTATTTGAAGTCTAGATTGTTTTAGTGTATGTAGCTTACGTCGCCATCAAAAGAGTGTTTTTCTTGTTCTCATTCTAGTAATGGAACCAATGAATTCAAAGTTGGATTATTAATCTGATTTATCACATAAGTTTCACTGCTGCTGCTTCTCAGTGTCCTTATAGGCCTCTAGAAGTTTTAACTCTCTTGCATAGACTATTCTTGCGATGCTTTTTTGAACCCTCCATTCATTTGCCTTTTATTCCATGTCCATGTGGATTAATAACATGAATACATACAATTATATGCATCTAGAACTTAAATGAGTGTTAAAAATATCGTTCTAATGATTCTTGTTTTAACTAATTGTGCAGCATTCATCACTGTTGTTATCCTTCGCTATCATCATGAACAGTCACCTTACATTCAGGAATATGCAGTAGAAGATGTTAACAAGGAGAGCCGTGAAGAAGGGGGACTGGGCGAAGAAGAGAACATCAATAAAACAGGATAGAAGAGAAAGCACAGGCAAAGTTAAAAGGTGCAGAAACTTGGTTAGGAACTGCCCGCCAAGGTTATCTGCTAATACTAAATAATGTACCGTCTCCTACATGTATGTACACACTACACACTGCTGCAAAAGCTGTATAAGATGTCAAATTTTTTGGTTCACAATTGTAACTCTCTCTACAAAAAAAACTGTTAATCATCACACTAGCCTTTTTCTACCTCCCTATGATTTGTTAAATTCTTCTCAACAAGTTTGTAAAACAGTAATGCTTCTATTATCCATTAAATTGTCTATTGCACAAAATATTGCATTTATAATCAAGGACCTTTCAAAAAGATTGGCATTAATCATGAAATGTTTCAGGAAAATATAATATAATTTTTTGGTGTACCTTAATGGTTCAAAAATCCTAAAAATACTTATTTAAATTTATAAAAGAAAGAGGAAAGAACGATAGAAAAATAAATAGCTTTCCTCTCCCACAATTTTCTATTAGTGATGAATGCAAGTTGTCCAGAGTAGAACTGGCCGGGTAATTTAATATTGTTGTGAAGGCACTTAAGAACTTGTGTTATTGCTAGCAATTTATCAAATGTGCTTTAGTTCTTTGGCAGTGCTAGGCTCTAAAGATTAGAAAAAGTGCATTTTATGAAGCACAAACAAAGAAAGAGGCATTGTGGGTCGTTGATACATTCACCTTACAAGATTGAATCACATCCCTACATTTTATCCATTAAAAACCAAAAGTCATCTAATGAGTAACTGGATTTTGCCGATCAATGGTTAGATGAAGAGTTCATCACTCAAAATTTAGACATGATATGGACTATGATTTGTATGGCTCAAAATAAGCCTAAATGCACATCACTGCTTGGCTCAGGGATAACTAACTCATCCAAAACAGCTATAGAAGATGACTCGACATGATTAAGTCATTGTTTTCAAGCTAGAAAATGCATCACTTCAAGGGAACGTCCTAACATTAATACAACATATTAAAAGATTTATGTCATGATTGCTCGACAAATTTTATGCCGGCTATCGATTATCTTTAGGACTTGGGACTTGGCAATTATGATATTTTTAAGCTCAATTGGATAGCTTTCCCACATGTAGTAGATACATCTCTTTTTTAAAAAAAATTTCCTTGAAAGATGCATTTTATAGAAGCCTCGGTCTCATATGTTTCAATCAGGGTGAATTTAAAATTAAAGAATGTTGATCTTCCTTGATCATTGAATATGAAAATTGATGGAACTGTTCTGCTACTAGGGCTGGATTTCTAGCTTATAGTATGAGTCGGTCTTTTTGTTCATTTAAAGACAAGGGCCTCATTATATCTCTATGATAAGCCATCTATTATGATTAATGATATGGTTAAACTATTACTAAATCAAAAATTCGATCTGTTAATTAAACTGCAAGGTTTCCAAATCTGGAGCCAAATGTTAACTAGTAGTTAGAAAGGTAGGAAGCAGGCCACGAGTTGGAAGGACTACCAAGAACAATGCTACACCCACCCATTAACTGCTCGACACAATGAGAGTTGTCACACTTACAGGAAACTATTTATAAGAAAGAAGTTTGCACTAGGTAAAGTATCGTTGATTATTTAACATACTGTAGATAAGAACAATTAATTGAATAAGTTCATCAGTAGGTTAGTAGTTATTTAGTGTAAAGGACCGTTGTATTCTTTAGTTTTATTACCTATTTTGCCATCTGCTTTCTTTTATTTAAAGACAACTGTACACATTCTTCTAATTAATGAAATCAATATTTTCTCTTTCTCATTTTACTACCGTCTCCGTTCCCTGTGTGCTTTGTTTCTTTTCCTCTATCATGGTATCATGAGCCAACCTATGGGAGATCAAGAATCTGCAACCTCCCTCCCTCCCGTCTCCGCCGCTATCTCCGGCAACTCCACAACCGAAATCCACATTCCACCGCAACTCAAGTTTCTCATCTCGAATATCAAGAATCTCGTTCCCAATGCTCTCACCACCGACAACTATGCTATATGGCGCATTCAACTTCTTCAACAGTTTACAGCAAACAACTACGCCGGCCACCTCACCGGCACCACCCCCTGTCCCGTGGATGTCTCCTCGCAAGAATTCCAGCGCTGGCAATTAGCCGACAACAATCTGCTATCCGCACTTTTCTCCACCATTTCCCCACCTCTTCTTCCATATATCATTTCTTGCACCACCACCCACGCGGCATGGACAGTTCTTGAACGACGCCTACAGCCAACGTGCCGGTCGCGCGTCATTCAGCTCAAGAATGAGCTTCATCATGTTCAAATGCAGAACATGACTATGCAACAATATCTCAACCACGTCAAAGTCATCGTCGACAATATAGCCGCTGCCGGCTCCAACGTTGATACAGAAGACGTCATTCTCCACATTCTAAATGGACTTCCGACTTCCTACAATCCGTTCAAAGCCGCAATTCGTACGTCGCCTCTCCCGGTAACACTTGACAATCTTTACTCTCTTCTGTGTAGCGAAGAAATCATAGTCAATCAAGAAATCTCCAAAGAAGTCTCTGCCGTCGCCGGTGCTACCGCTCTTTATGCCACATCCTCAAATCAAAGCAGAAATCGCCCACCACGAAAATTTGGCAAAATTCGCACTGCACCCGCCGGACAACCCTTGCCTCAATCAACCTCCTCGCCGAACACCTCAAATTCGGCTTCAGCGACTACAGCCAGACCAATTTGTCAGATCTGCAACAAAATCGGGCACATAGCGTTAAATTGCTGGCACCGATCCAATCCACGCTTCGCCCCGACCAATCCTAGATCCATGAATGCGTTTCTTGCCCAACCGAATCAGACGGCATCTCAAGATTGGATCGTAGACTCGGGTGCCTCCACCCATCTTACGCCCGATCTCAACAATCTGCAATATCCTACAAACTACCAAGGTCAAGACAGCGTCTCTATTGCAAATGGCTCGCAACTTCAGGTTGCTCACTCTGGTCAAGGTCTTCTTCCCCTACCCGACACTCCCCGTAAGATCTATCTACGCAAACTCCTTCATATTCCGCATTTATCTCATAATCTCTTATCTGTTTCACAACTTACTACCGATAATCCAATTTCGGTAAGTTTTGATGCTAATGGCTTTCAAATTAAGGATCGCAAGGACCACCGTCTACTTCATCATGGGCCTCTTCGTGACGGGCTATATCACTTCTCTCGCCCGACCACCACTAGTCCGAAAACGCTCCACGTTACGACGAATCAAGAAACGATCTGGCATGCGCGTCTCGGTCACCCTCATCACGGGCTTCTCAAACATTTGCTACCTCATTTACCGGATATTACTCATGTTTCTAATAAATTTGCTTGTATTTCCTGTACTATTTCCAAATGTCATAAATCTTCTTTCAATAAAAGTAACTCTGTTTCACTCGCGGCGTTTGATCTCATTCACTCCGATGTTTGGGGTCCGGCACCGGAAAATTCAATGGATGGTTTTCGGTATTACGTCATTTTTATCGATGATTTTACGCGTTTTTCTTGGCTATATCTTATGAAATCTAAACAGGAAACGTTCTCTAAATTTCGCTTATTTCTTCAACTCATTTCAACACAGTTTAATACCACTCCGAAGGCATTTAGGTCCGATGGCGGAGGCGAATATACGAGTCATGAGTTCAACAATCTCCTTCATTCACACGGCATACTAAGACAACTCAGCTGCCCTCACACACCCGAGCAAAACGGGCTCGCCGAAAGGAAACACCGACACCTAATCGAGCTCACCCGAACTATGCTCCACGCTGCTAACCTTCCGAACTTTCTGTGGGCCGACGCCATCGCCACTGCTAACTATCTGGTAAACCGCCTTCCCTCCTCCTCCATTTACAATCAAACACCCTTCTATCGTTTGCACGGCCAACACCCAACGTACACTCATCTCCGCATTTTTGGGTGTCAATGCTTTCCCTGGCTTAGGCCTTATACCCCCAACAAACTATTACCAAGATCTCAAGAATGTACCTTCATTGGGTACTCACCCTCTCATAAAGGATATAAATGCTTTAATTCGCTCTCAAATAAAATCTTTATTTCCCGACACGTCACCTTCAACGAAACTGTCTTTCCTTATAAAATCAATCCTCCTCACTCCACGCATCTCAATCCTTCCAGCTATACTCCTCCCTTGGTCCTAATTCCACCGTCTCTGGCCATCAATCCCATGCCACCTACACCTCCTCAACCCAACCAAATTGCTGTTCCCACTCTTCAAAATGAGCAACCCACTAACATATCAACCGAGACCTCCTCAACTCATTCCACTCCCCCCCCCCTATCTCCAATCTTCCTGCTTCCAATCCATCCACACATCACATGCAAACCAGGCTGAAGTCCGGTATTATCAAACCAAAACACGTTCTCTCTCTCCACACCTCTGTCTCCGCAGACCACACGCCTAAGTCTTACGCCCAAGCCATCAAGCATCCTCACTGGCGCCAAGCCATGTCAGAGGAATTTCATGCCTTACAGAAACAATCGACGTGGACTCTTGTCTCGGCTCCTGCCCAACTATTCTTGGATGTAAGTGGACATTCAAGACTAAACTACTTCCCAACGGACAAGTCGAACGGTACAAAGCTCGTCTTGTAGCACAAGGCTACGATCAACAATATGGAGTAAATTACACGGAAACGTTTAGCCCTGTTGCAAAAATGACAACGATTCGAGTTCTTCTCACACTCGCTCTCAACCGAAATTGGGAACTCCGCCAACTCGACGTCTCGAATGCCTTTCTCCATGGTGATCTAGCCGAAACAATTTACATGCGTCAACCTCCGGGCTTCGTTGACGCCACCGCTCCGTCTGCCGTTTGTAAATTAAACAAATCTCTCTACGGGCTCAAACAAGCCCCGCGTCAATGGTTTGAAAAACTTACAACATTCCTTCAAAATCAAGGCTTCAGGTTCACTCGTTCTGATCCCTCACTCTTAATTTTTCGTCGCAACAATATTCAAATTTTTCTACTCATATATGTCAACGACATCTTAATTACAAGTAATAATTCAGCCGCTCTCGCCGCACTTCTGTCCAAATTACATGACCAATTCGCTCTTAAACAGCTTAATCAGCTCTCTCTATTCCTTGGTATCCAAATAATCCGACACAAATCCGGACTGTTTCTCACACAACAGCACTATGCCGAGAAGTTGCTTCGAGAATCCGGGCTAGCTGACTGCAAGGCTGCCGATACTCCGCTAGCTCCTAAAGCCAAAGGCCACACCGCTATCAGCCCATTGTTTTCGGACCCGACTCTCTACCGTCGCCTCACTGGTTCTCTCCAATACCTCTCAATCACCAGGCCCGACATTGCTTTCGCAACAAATCAAGCCTGTCAACATATGCATCAGCCGACCGTCCAGAATTTTCAGGATCTTAAACGCTTACTCCGGTACATCAAGGGTACTCTATCCTTCGGTTTGCCTATAACTGCAGGCGATCTCACTCTTCGGACTTATACCGATGCGGATTGGGCCTCAGATTCTTCCGACCGGAAATCCATTTCCGGCTTCTGCACTTTCTTAGGTCCAAATCTTGTATCCTGGACCGTTAAGAAACAAGTAACAGTGGCCAAGTCTTCCACTGAGGCTGAGTACAGATCTCTCTCAGCTGCCACCTCTGATGTCATTTGGTTACGACGCCTAGTTGAAGAACTAGATCTTCCGCAACACTCTCCGACACAAATCCATTGCGACAACACTTCTGCGATCGCCCTCGCTCGCAATCCTGTCTTCCACGCAAGGACAAAGCACATAGAGATAGATTACCAATTTATTCGCCAGCATCTCAAGAACGGCGCAATCTCCATCACTCACGTTCCGTCCGACGCTCAGATAGCTGATATTTTAACCAAGTCTCTCCAAATTGCTCGTTTTCAAACTCTGCATAGCAAATTAACTATTCGGCCACCGAATAGTTAATTTGAGGGAGGCTGTAAAGGACCGTTGTATTCTTTAGTTTTATTACCTATTTTGCCATCTGCTTTCTTTTATTTAAAGACAACTGTACACATTCTTCTAATTAATGAAATCAATATTTTCTCTTTCTCATTTTACTACCGTCTCCGTTCCCTGTGTGCTTTGTTTCTTTTCCTCTATCATTTAGCAGATAAAGGGACAATAAAAAAAATGTTTCTAAGAACAACTCAAACAGCTAAAGCAAATCATATTACATGCTAAAAAAAATGTACGCATTATTACCAGAACTTCAGTGAATTCAAGCAGGCAATACCTTCAATATATATTTCTTTCAAGGAAGCAAAAAAATAGAGATTTCATCAAAATCACCTCAAGATTAATTCAAGTTACTTTTCTAAGGTGCATTACCACTGTTGAAAGATGAGTTCATATCAACACCTTTTGATGTGAAAATTCACCAATTTCACTATGGATAATCACTGTATCTGTTAAAGACAGTTGTAAGATCACAAACAATCCATTTGACGAAATTTTACTGAACTTTACTCGAATTAATCATCAAACAGAGTTGAAATCAGCAGATCCTGCACAAATTTTGCCCTGACTGTGGCCTGCCTCTGCTTCTTTTCCCTTTCTTCTTGGCTAAGAGAAAGATCGATACTGCTATAAACAAAATGTGAAATTCAATTTTTTGAATTTGAGGTATGCTAAGTGCTGTATGTAGAAAAAATTCAATTAGGTGTTGTTTGTGTTTCCATCTTCAAACTCCTTAAATGACTTCACAACATGCAACCAAACAATCAAAGTCAATTTGGGTTTATAGCATGCTTGCAGTTCAATCATTTAATGGAAATAAAAACTTGAAAGTGACAAGAAGTAGCGACAACCATTTCGCCGTTAAGATTCTTAGTAAGCAAATGCATGCATCATCAAATGTCCATTTTTTCCTCTACAAAAAGATTCCAACTCAATGTTTCATTTCGCTTAGAAGGTACACATTACGTTTGGAGAGTAAAAATTTTCAAAGAATAGAAAAGATATGAAGATGCTGAGTTAATGCTTAAGAGTTAAGATAAAGCATACATAGGTAAAAGAAAATCTGAAAAGGAAACCTGCCAGTCTACAAGGGCTAAATTATAGGAAATATATATCTGTTTATAGAACTGAACGCATTAAATTTGTTCTCACTATTTTCCCTTCTAAATTTTTTGTCAAGCCATTACTCAGTTAATTGGTTTCAAATTCATGACTAGTTTACCTAGCTGCAGCAAAGATGACAATAAGTATTACCTTGGGTTCCCAGCCTTTGTAGTTGACTTTTTCCCAATGAAGTCATCAACATGGGATAGAGAAGATTTTGAAGTTTCTTCAGCTTCTGATGCAGGAAAATTTAAAGCAAAAGACGATAGAAATGAATCAGCAGCTGCAGCAGAGGTACTAGAGTTGCTTGACCGATAAGCCCCACCACCCAAAAGCGCCTGCAGGTGAGCCTCACGAAGGTCTTTACCCAGAAGTGATAGTGCCTGGCCATTAGGAATAGCAACTCTGCGTAACCTTCGATGTCTCTGCAGGTGATCCAGAGTCAAAGAAAATTATGAATCCCCTTAAGCTTTGTCATTCGATCTATTAAAGGTTTAGGGTTGAGTTGATAATGTTTTTGTAGTCTATTTCATAAATTAGTATTCGATATAAAGTTCTTCCAGCAATTTTTAGTCAAACAATTCAATCAAAATGTTTGAAATAGTTGGAAAGTTACTTCTGATGCGCTCATTCTTTGCTTATAACAAAATAAATTTTTAAATTGCCTCTTGTTTAGCTTGTTTTTCTTTTCAGCCTATTATGTGACACTTCTCCTAATAGAGGCGTGCAGTGTCAGACACGTATCCGACACGACACGCGTCCGACACATCTCTGACACGTGTCGGACACGTCGAAAATGTGTCTGATTAAAAAAATATTAAATATAAATTGGACATACATGTCTTAAAATTTTTATGAGTTTTTTTAATATAATTTCTTTTATTTAAATTTTAGTTTATTTAAAATAGAAAAAATTAAATTTTTTATTTTTTTTCAACAACACCAAATCAATCGCGCACACTCAATACTCTATTCATCGAATATTCTCATTTTCATTTTTCTTTGACGGGTCGCCACTTTGATTTCACTACAATGTCCGATGTCATCTCATCAACATCGACGTCTGATGTCACTATAACATCGACATTTCAAATATTCTCAATGCTAGCAATTTTTACACCCACAACTTGACAACTCATCTTTGTCCAACGTCATCTTAAAATCGAAGACCAACACCCTCTCAACATCAACGACAAATGCCCTCTCAACATCGATGCCTGATACTTACTGCATAACATCAATGCCCAACTCTTGACAGCATTGTTTTCTTCTCTCTCGATGCTTGATACACGGTATTGACGCCCGACTCTCAGCATCGTAATATTAATTTTAAGTACAATTTCTAGTTAAATGACTTATTATTTATATATTATTTTTGAGATTTTACTTAATCAATTTGTATACACTATTTTTAAAATATAAAAATTATAATATCGTGTCCAACCCATATCCAACTCCTATATTTTCTCCCATGTCCGTATTGTATCATATATGTGTCACCATATCCGTGTATGTACATCATAGTTTTCAACTCATGCATGCAAGTTCTTATGCTCAATAAGCTTGTACTGAATCAATAATGAAAGATTGTTTATAAGAGATTGTATCATGATTATAGTAAATTTAGAGTTTTCCAGCTCATTTTTAGGTTTCCATATTATGAAATAGCATCCATGCATTATTTATTATTTCAAGCAACCATATTTATTCTCGAGAATAAATACTGAACTATTGTGTAAGTTTGAGCTGAATGTGCATCAAAGATTTTAGATCCTGTTTACAGATATCGCTGGCAAAATATTTCAGGAAAGGATATCTTGAAGGCTTGGCCATGTTGCAACATAATATGACTCAGCATTTCTCCTGCAACCTTAACAGAGCAAACGGGACAAACCTGAAATAAGGAAAGGTAATGGCTAGTATCATGGGAGGTTCTTACAATTTGAAAGAAATTTTAACCACTACTGCAATGATTTAAGGAACAAAATTCACAAAGTAAATTTGTCATATCAGATTAATAAAGAGGCTCTGGATAACCTACTATTATTATTTCGATGCTATCAAACGGTCAGGTTCAACTGCAGAATTTGGCAAATGAGATTTATGAATATAGTTGTAGTTGCACCAGAGTTGTTCATAATATTTTCTTTATTATAGCAGGTGAGCTTCCAGCATAGATAAATAAAAGGATAATTTTTCTGTGTCATTATACTATAGCTAGATTTATTTGAGATCCCATGTTGCAATCAATGTCTTGATTAAATCAAAACTAAAAGCATCAATTTAATACCCCATACTTTCAATACTATCCCCTATCTCATTCAGTTCAAAGTTAATTCCATTGACATTTATTTTGATACAATAAATTCAGATATCAACATCAACACATACCACCTAAATTCATTTCCAAAGCAATGAGATGGTATTAACTATTAACAGGTGATGAAAAAATTTTCCACTTTTCAAGCATTATCAATGAAACAAATCAAAGTAAAATTAACCAAAGATTGCAGTGATTAGGTGTTCAGTGTAGGGTTATCTTTTGGATTCAAGCATAAAAAGTAGCCAAACAATCACTTCGAGGGCTAGGTGTTCAGTATAGGGTAATTTTGAAAATGTAAATGCTCTAATTCCCCAAACAGCGTGATCACAAACAAATCCCAAAGACACGTAGCATTTTCAATATGGAATCAAACAGTAGATCAAACCGACTGAGTTTAGATTCATTATTGATTTGTTTGATATTTTTTTTGGTTAAAAGTAGCATTATTCTTCCAGAAAGCTACCCATATGCTACAATGCTGATTAATCTCGTTAAAATATAGCAGTCATGGATATGCGGACCAAATGACAAAAGGAGCACAAAATGAGGTCAAGGCCATGTCAAGTAAGGCGCTCATTTGATGCATTTGAAAGAACTTGACTCTCAAGCATTTTTTTAGCTTATGTATTCTCGTAGAAATCAAGGTATATATATATATATATATATATATATTACACGACTGGGAGAAATGAAGTGGCAGCAGAATCCAAAAGGAAAAGGTAAAGACTACATTGGTAGTTTTGGCCCGGGCGATCACCATCGATTAAAAAGGCATTTGAGGCGCTCGACTCGAGGTGGGACTCTGATGCGTCGAGGCATAAGCCTCACCCATATGATATTTTTAGATGCCTAGAGGTTGTTTGAGGCAACGCCTCGCTCAATTTCTTTTATTTTTATAATTGCATGAATATGAGAGTATAATAAGTTTTAGCGCGTAACTGTTGTTTTGATTTCGGCTGCTTTGTGTGAAGTAGAGCTTTGAAAGAGAAGCCCCTCCACGTCCTTCAGCGATGACACTCCTGTCAAATAGGTAAGGAGCACACAACGAACATAATGATCTTTCTTCATATCGAGCATGCTTTGGCTTTGCTTGCTTCATGTGAAGTAGAGTTCTGAACGAGTCAATCTCCCGTAACAGTGAAGGTGATGAACTTTCTTCCGTTTCAACTCTACTTTGGCATTGCTTTCTTCGTGTGAAGTAAAGTTATGAACAATTTAATCTCCCATCGCAGCAAAGGTGACAAACTTTCTTTCCTTCGAGCACTGTGCCGGCTTCGCCTGCTTCATATGAATTACAGTTTCGAAGGAATTATCCGCTCCATCAGCTTCGTCTGCTTCGAGCTCTGCGTTAGCTTGGCCTGTTTCGTGTTGAGTAGAGTTTTGAAAGAATCGAACGAAAGGTAATAATCCGTGGACTGTAAGTAAAATCTCAAATCCTTATTTCTTATTGTTATGGTTTCTTAGTTTTGCGTGTGACTTTTTTCATCGATGTTTCGCTATCCATACCGTCATTTCTAATGAAAAATGTATTGAGAATTTGCCGAAAACTTATAGCAAAACCTCTGTTTAAAATTGCGCAATTAGAGGCGCGCCTTTGCGCAATTCTGCCCAAAAACGCCTCATAGCCTACGCAATGTTGGGCTTTCAAGAGGCGTACGCCTCACTGGGGCTTGAGGGCGCGCCTCAGAGAGGCGCAATTGCGCAACTCATTGTGAGGCGTACGCCTCTCTGGGTAGGGTCCACTCACTTAAAATGAAGTATTTTTCTCTCCTTTAACCCGTAAACTTCAGCATTACCCGACCTTTCTCCCTCCCGCAAGCTCCAGGTCGCGATTCGGAGCTCCCTCACGCGGTCGGCCTTGCTTCCGGCCGGCCCTCTCTCGCCGGCGCCGCCTCTCTCCGCGCGAAGTGGAAACTTCCGGCCACCCTCAAGGAGTACTCCACATTGGATTTTAGGTATTTTTATTAAGTTTAGGGATGTATTTTGCAAGTTTAAGAGAAACTAGGGTTTAGTTTTTTTTTTTGTTTTTTTTAGTGTATTTGATTTTTTGCTTTAGGAGACATGGTTAGAGGTAAAGAAAAGACGAATACGTCATTGCGGAGGGACCCTCCTTGGAAGTATAGTGTACAAGTTGACATTGGCGGCGGAGAGAAGAGCTATGTATATTTGAAATGTAATTTTTGCGATAAAGTGGTGAAGGGAGGTGTTACCCGCATGAAGGAACATCTATCATGCTCGCACAAAAATGTAGCACCCTGTGCAAAAGTGCCGGACAATGTGAAGGAAGAAATAAGTGCTTACATGAAGAAAACTACCACTGCTAAACACTTACAACAGGAGCAATTTGATGAAAGGGTCGAGCAAGGTGTATATTTTGGGAGCGAGAGCGGAAAGGGCTCTTCCTCCACTATACATAGTAGAGGTGCACGGTGTCCTATGGATCAGTATATGACTACTCCAGGAGTGGATAGAGGAGAAGCAGAGATGATGCCTGTAGCTGGTACTAGAGAGGGGCGACGACAGGTTTGCATGGACATTGGGAGATTTTTTTTTTAGAATGCAATACCATTTAATGTTGCTACATCGCCTGCCTACTTCAGTATGTTGCGGTCTGTAGGATTGTATGGAAGAGGGTTGAAGGCACCTTCCATGTATGAGTTGCGAACATGGATTTTAAAAGAGGAGCTGCAGAACACAGAGCGGAGTATTCAAGAGATTAAAAGGACATGGATTGAGACCGGTGTGACTATTATGTCAGATGGATGGTCTGACATGAAGAGCAGGAGCTTGATTAACATCCTTGTCAACAATCCCTACGGCACGGTGTTCTTACGATCAGTTGATGTTTCAGAGGAGGTGAAAAATGCCACATTCATTTTCAATTTACTTGATGGTGTTGTTGAGGAGATTGAGGAGCAATTGGTTGTCCAGGTAGTGACTGATAATGCTAGTGCATACAAAGCAGCTGGTCAGATATTGATGGAGAAGAGGACACACCTCTATTGGACACCCTGCGCAGCACATTGTATCGATCTCATTTTGGAGGATCTTGGTGACTTACCTCAGCACAAGAGTGCTCTTTCTAGGGCGAAAAAGATAACAAAGTTCATCTACAATCACTCTTGGGTCTTAAGCTTGATGAGAAAGTTTTCAAAGAAAGAAATCATTCGCCCTGCAACCACTAAGTATGTTCTTAATTTTGTACATTGCAAATCATTCCTACAGTATGTTCATAGTTCTTACATTTGTGCACTGTGAATCTATAGGTTTGCCACCTCCTATTTGACACTACAGAGCTTGATGGAGGTGAGGCAACCTTTGGAAGCCATGTTTACATCAACTGAATGGCTTAACTCTGCTTGGGGGAAGAAAAGTGAGGGGAAGGAAATAAGAAAGATAATTCTAAATGATAAATTTTGGGCTACTGTTACCTATGCCATTTTGAGCACGAGACCCTTAGTGCAAGTTCTACGCTTAGTGGATACAGAGAAGAAACCAGCTATGGGTTTTATTTATAATGCTATGGATGAGGCCAAGGAGATGATTGCTCACAACTTGGGAGGAGAGGAGGCAAGTTATATGGAGATTTGGGATATCGTTGATGCTCGGTGGGAGGTGCAGTTACACCGACATCTACATGCAGCGGCATATTATCTCAACCCTCAATTTCAATATTCAGAGAAGAAATCTTCAAATCCTGAGGTGAAGCTTGGATTATATCATTGTATGGAAAGATTAATACCGGAGCAGGCAGATAGGGAGCTTGCAGATTTACAGCTTGTTCAGTTCCGGAATAAAGAGGGTTTTTTTGGATTGAATGCAGCAAAAGCAACCATTTCTAAACGATCTCCAGGTATTTTTTTTTTGGTAAATGCAAAACACTTTATTCAGTTATGATTATGTTTTTTCTTGAAAACAGTTGAATGGTTGATCTAATTTGGTGATTCCACCCCTGAGTTACAGAGTTTTGCTGTAAGAGTGTTGGGCCTCACTTGTTCTTCTTCTGGGTGTGAGCGAAATTGGAGTACATATAGCCAAGTGCAAACAAAGAGAAGAAATCGGCTATCAACACTCATAATGAACTCTCTGGTATATATTATGCACAACAAGAGGTTGAGAGAGAGGAGGTTAAGGAATAAGGGGTTGAAGGATGATGAGGACCCATTAGTGTGTGATGATGTGTCGTCTGATAATGAGTGGTTCATAGATGATGAGACAGATTTGTCATTATCAGACTTACAGTTAGAAGATCTAAGTGTGGATGTCTTGAGAGACGAAGCAGATCAAGTTGGCACATCCACTAGTACTGCAGTTGGCATATCCACTAGCTCTGCAGCACAACAATCAAGTAAAGGTATTCCACAACTTCTTATATGCTATTACATTACATTTATGTCAAGTGAGCAATGAACATGAATACATGATAATGATCTTTTATCTTAATGAACAGGGAAGAGAAAAATGAGTCATGTTGAAGATGAATATGACATGGCATTCATAGATACAATTGGAGAAGAAGATTCACTTGAAGACCCATTTAGTGATGGGATATGATTTCATTTTATATGTTTTTTGTATTTCGAGAGTTTTGTTAAACTAATATTTTGTGATTTTGTACTTTGGGACATAATTTTATTGCATCTACTTTCTTATTTTTCACTATTGCTATTATTTTCCTGCTAAAATCCTTAATTTTTCATTTACGCAATTCTGTGTTCGTGAGGCTTACGCCTCAGACAGCCTCGAGGCTTACGCCTCGCCTCACGGACGAAAACCGCCTCGAGGCGCAGTTACGCAATTTTAAACCTTGAGCAAAACTAAAAAAGTCATTCTTATGAAATTTCTCAAATAGCATACTAATACAACATTTTACTTGATAATTTACAATATGAAGATGAATGGGTTACTCCTAAGAGTGTTGATGTTCTTGAAGTAGAAGTTGAAGGGGAAACTTATGTCAATGAGGGCAATGAAGCAACCCCTATGAACATTGAAATGTCTATTGAATTGGGATTAGCTTCTATTTCTCAAGTATATAAAAGAAAGAAACAAAGTGAAGTTGAAGCTTCAAAAAAATTCAAAGGTAATCTTAATTCGAGTATTTATTTTGAATATTGTGTTCCAGTAATATTTATCTTCAAACAAATCGTTATGATCATAATTTACTTAATATTTTATTATTTTCTATGAATTATTTATAATTTTTAAGTACTTTATTTTTTTTGTTTTTTAGGCTTACGCCTCGCCTCACTTAAGACAAAATGCCTCGTTTCCTTTTTAAACCTTGGTGATCATCAAATTCGACGGGGAATTAGGCCTTTTTAAGAAAATAAAAAATTAAAAGCTTTGGAAAACTTGATCCAGCCAAATTTAAAGTTTTAATAAGAGTTCTTATGGATGATAAACTGACTGAAAACAAGTGCAATGTCCCAGTTAAACTAGCAAATCGATGTACAGATCTATGGTATTTTGGCAACTCCATAAGCTTAAATCGACTACCAAACTAGTCCTTGAGATTTTTTTTACTATCCCCACTTCCTGAATGAAGCATACTCACTCAAATTGCCAAGAGAAGTTAACTAAATTTATTTTGTAAGCTACGATCAACCGTACTCCAATCTTCTTTCAGGCTGATAAAGGACCAACAAAATCCTTTCCAAAGCACATAATGAACCTTTAACACTCATTTTCCTAGGGTAAGGGAGAATCTTAAGCGCACTAAGGGCCTATATAGTTGTCTGTATCTGAAAGTATACAGCATTTCCAATCCCACTTCCAAAGTGGAAGCTAAAGAAATCACAATTAAGATAGTTGTTTATAAGTAACACTCTTATTTTCTATAGTTTCATTGAGATGTGTCTAATAATCTAGTAAAATTACCTCCATATATATGCATGCAAGTATGAATGCATGTGCAAACACATAAATAAGAATGAATTAAGCTTATTTCATACAATATATTTTTATATATGAAAGTAATATAATTATATGGAGAATAGTTCTAATTAGTATTTTGGTGTATGATTTCCTCAGATGGTATCATTCTAATTAGTGTGATATTGATTGAAATAAATAAAAATTTGAAATGGACGACCTATAATGATGTTAACAATTAACATTCAATATTATTAAAAAATAAAGTGATACATAGGTGAAATAGGTTTAAATATCTTAGATTTATAATATAGAAAAACGGTATGATAAGAAAATAATTTTTAGGGTTAAGGCCGGATAATTAAAATGATGAAGTGCCTCAAAATTTTGTGTGATAAGGGTATCATGGAGGTTTAAAGATAAATTTTATTAAAATGCACATAGTTTGACTATGTTGCAAGATCTAGATATGGTTATAACGAAGTCATTGATAGCTCAATTGAGTGTGGTGGCAAAAAAAAAAAAAAACTTCAGCAATTAAGTGTGCTGAAAATGCTAAACTACCATTAAAATTGTTGCTTCCACCTACTTCTGCATGCCTCTTTGTTTTTTCTGCATAGCCATTTTCATTTGTCAAGAAGCTGCACAAATAGAACGTACGTTCAAGTACCTAAAACATATTGTTCATGTCTTACATAGGTTTCACAAAAAGCTATACATGTTGCAGAATCGGAAAGAATTCGCACATTTCTCATGAACCTTTTTTAACCTCATCTTCATTCCACAAGAAGGAAAGATAGGCTTTTTTACTTGCATATTGACTCCATAAACTTCGGGTGATAAAAAGGGGGTAAACTCATTTGATCTGATCATATCAAACACTAAACAATCGGAAAAGGAAAGCAGATGCAATATGTGTTACCACCAACAGAATAAGATAGCTCCTCTAAAACAAGAGTAGGAAGAGCTAATGCAGATCTGATAAGATTGCAGTAAAATATAATGGATCAAAAAACACTTAAATACATCCCGAGCTTCCCAAGCCTTCAAAAAGAAAAACATGGAAGCAAAACACAGAACAATAGAGACCATAACTTAGCACATGAATCAAAATGAACACATGATTATATTTCATGTAAAATTCTTTAGCTCTATAACCATAAAGTTAATGAACTTATTTTGTTTTCAACTTCTTTTTATATTTAGATTAATCTTGTATCAATTAAAAGATGTCAGGAATTTATTTGGACAAAAGAGCATCTAATATAGATTCTTACAGCAGCTTTAGATTCAAAAGGATGCTCATCTTCGAGATGAGAGCACAATGATGCGATGTCGTGGTCCTCGTCACAGAAGGGGCAAGGAAAATCCGAGCGGACCTCCTCTTCCAATTCGTACTCATCGACATCAAACCGATCTGGAACCTAAAATAACCTCGTCAAGCCGGGAAAATCGCTAAGAAAATGCCCTTATCAGATTGACGGAGGCGTTGAGGGGACCTCAAGGGAAAAAGGGTAGGAGACCTGAGTAGGAGCTCTGCTGTTGCTGAAGCAAGTAATGCCTCTTTGCAGCGGCTAGGCGAGAGACCCACGGATCAGAATCCATTCGTTGATTGCTTGGAGATTACAGCTCCGGATCAGAAATAATGGAAATCCTCTCCTCCTCAAATCTAGTAAAAGCTCTCTCTCTCTCTCTCTTGTTGCCCTTTACTCTCCTTATTCTATATCCTCCTTATGCCGCTCGTTCCTGAAGAAAAATTTTCCTCCTGTTTCTTCCTATCCACCGTTGAAGATTTCAGAGGGAGAACGCCTGGGCCTGGGGGAAGGAGAAGGAGAAAATGGATAGGGATAACAATGGAGTTTTTATGGGTTTCAACGAGCCACGGTACCGACGTGGAGTTCGGGGGGGACGACTGAAACAAAAATAATAATTTAAATTAACAGGATGAATAATGTTAAGAATAAAATTAAAAGAAAAAAAAAATCTTCCATTAAGAGAGAGATTATTACGTACGGAGTCTGAATCGAAGCTGCCTCTGAATTCTGTGAGTGTGCATAATAAAAGCATAATTACTATCTACACTGCGCTTTTATTATACTTTTACTGTGTCCACTCACAAAATCCTGACAGTTTTCTTATCCAAACTCCGCAAGTACTAATCTCTCCTATTAAAGAGGTGATTGGATGATGTGGCGGAGCCAATCACTTGTTTATATTTTAATAGGCGAGCGGCTCCACTCCTTTTTGTATTTTTATGTAAAATATTGCCAAATGTCCGAATATAATAGTTGGAAGTATCACTTAATTGTGCCAAATTTTTTATAGTAGGATATTAATTGTGCCAAATGTCCGATTATTATGTAGGGCTCTAGACTTAATAAAATCACTAAGCTCTCTCCCTCATCTTAAGTGAAGTTATAGCTGCCTTTATGTGGAGAATGTGAGATTATTTATAGTTTTTTAGGGCGTAATTTTGTAAGTTTAACCAAAATCCCTAAACACTCTATCAAATACTACCCATGTTGTTTCTATTGATCACATACCATTATTTCAACCATTTTAGTGACTTAATGATCTCAAAATTATGTGGTCTTTGATTTGTTAGATTTCTCTCAACGAGACACTCGTTTTGATTGTAGTATGCATATAAGATTCAAACATCATTTGGTTTATGATATCATGAAGTTTTCATCAACATTTCAATGCTTGATTAGAGCTCTATTGGACTCCGATCAACAAACTTATTATGTTGGAAAAGTTTTTACATTAAATATTTCATCATGATTCATGCTTAATTGCCTAATTTTCTAGCAATGTATCAAAAGGGTTGTTAAGTTCCATTGAAATTAGTATCATGTAAATAGACATCATACATCTCCAAAAAAATTAATTGATAATCACAAATCTTGAGAGAACATTTATATTAAATTTAGAACCGTCAGAACTTCGATTTCAACAAACTTATAGTTGAAATAATTGAACATCCCATTGATATTAAATCATCGACACCACAAATGATTTGCTCTAAGTCTAAATAAACCCAAATCAAGCATTTAAAGAATATTTAAGGACTTTTGAACAATAATTAAAATATAAAATGGTCTTCAAATCTTATGTACTTATTATTAAATCGAGCGATTTGACGAGACAAATCCAATGAGCTTAAAATTATTCAATTATGATGTCATTGATAATGTTGGATAAATTATTTATGATCAAAGAAATCAATATGAACCATTCGATAGAATGTTTTGGATTCTGGCTAAATTTATCAAAATATTTCTCTTTAAAATACTATAAATAGAGTATCATTTTGTACAAGAGAGGAGATTCTAGAGCTGAGATATCTAAAAAATCCTATTACATTTTCAAGTGATTATTGTAGATGATCACCATCAACAATCATTGACATCATCATCAGACTTTCGTTATTCAACTATTATTGCTTGACTATCAATATTCAACCTTATAATTCGGGTGAACATAAGAATTTTATAATTCCTATAATGAGAATCAGACAATTATTCTTAATTATATATAACCCAACATTCTTTAATAAGAGAGGACTCTTGTATCTTGTATTATATAGTTTATTAATGCAACTGGGCCAAGCCTTGTGAAAAATTTTTAATGAATTTTTCATATAAAAAGTTATGATATCTCACAGTTTTTATCTATGTTAGTCAAATTTGTGTACAAAGTTAAGGTATAAAACAAGTAAAACTTATGAAATTTAGAATAAAAATAGACTATTATTGTGTGCGACAATATTCTCAGCGGTAGGGAGATAGAGAGTTTTATATCTTAATTTCGCCTAAAAATCCAGTACACACATACATACGAGAGGAGTGAAAGAATTGTAATTGAAAGAGACACCATAATTTTTACATCAAAAGCTCAGGTAAAGAAAAACCACGGGCCCTAAACCATTTAAAATGATTCTACTTGTATTTTAAATTAGTTATAAAATGTAAAAAATGTGATATTTGAATTTCTAGTAATTTTGACCATATAATTGTTTATATATTGTATATATGCTCATTCTGTGTGTGTGTGTTCTGTAATGAAATATGTGCATGCAAGAAAGGCTTGCTACTTAATTGGACTGATTTATGCTGGTGTAGACAAGATATGATACTGTACATAAGAGGGTGGGTAGATAGATTTTCTTTTAAATGAACATAATATATAATATGATGGGAGACATAAGGGGACAATGATATGACAAAATATTGGAGTGATGACTCCTATATGATGTCACTAGATTATGATTGAGATTGATATGACTGATATTATATGGTATGTAATGTTTTTATTGCCCAGGGTCTAATGAAAGAATAATATTTAACCATATCTATTTCATCATCAAAACTTATGCACAACAGAGCCTTTAAACATCTTAAATTCAGAAATAAGGATATGACTAACATTTAAATTCCATTCTGAATTAATTATATACATTAATACTTAATCATATTTATTTCATCATCAAAACTAATGTTAAAGTCATTTTATGTATTATTTTTTGTAAGTGTTCTTTCTATTTTCATGTCAAATACTAAGGGTTTCTTACTAATTCTACTATTTATACACTAACAACAAACATGAAGTGAAATACAATAAAATAAATTAAAAGTAATAAATGCAAACAACAAATAAATATAATTTCATATCGATGAGCTTATCTTTTTGAGACGTTCAATTTGTCTATAAATTTGCTAAAAATATATTTTGGATGGTCATGGAATTAATTTTAAAAGCTTTCAATTCAAATATGCGTCGAGATTCGTGCCCAATCAAGATAATTTTTCGATGATGTATCAAATGTATAGTTATCAATAGACATTTTGTTGAAAAGTAGCTAAAACTACAAAATATGGTCCTAAATTTTATTAATGGCAGTCCATCACACGATGGAATATAAAGCATCTCATTTTTTACTGGCATTTTAGTTGGAGTAAATTATAGATTTTATTGCTCTCTAATTTATTTTAAAATTAATTAATGAATTTAAATATAGATTTTATATAATTCCTTCTTACTTTTCTATTCCATGACTAAATCTATTTTATTTGTTTATTTAATATGATTATTAAAAAAACTTATTTGTGATTTTTTTATTATCTTTTTTAGCTGATGTTTAATTTCAAAATTATAGAATTACTTATTTATTAATTCAAAATTCAAATGCTTGTTTTTTAGACTATTTATTAGCTAATTTAAGTAGTCATTTAGTAAATTTAAAGAAAAGAAAATAAAGAAAATTTAGCTTGAGTTGAAGGCTTCGTTTGGGACGACTTTCTTATTGCCTTTAAAAGTAAATTTTCAGTATAAAAATTTTTAAATTAAAAAAAAATTATTCTAGAAAGCAACTTCATAAAGCAATAAAAAGCTATTCCAAACACTTTTTACTGTTTTCTTAAGTAAATTTCTAGTATAAAAATTTTTAGTTTAAAAAAATTTTGTATTACAAAGCTATTTTAAAAAGTAGTAAAAAAGTTGTCCAAATGAAGCCTAAATCTGTACTACTATTATAAAAAGGGTTTGAATTTTCACCCAAATAAAATCTTAACCTTTCATTTTAATTACTCAAATAAAATTCTACATTTCCATTTCAATTATTATGATTTGTTAATAATTGTAATTTATAATTATATTAATTATTTTATTAATTTCAGATACACTATATTAATTATCATGAAGCTGTTTTAATTAGTTGCCACCCTTGTAACGTTTTATAATCTGCATTTGAATAATTGGTATCAAATTAAAATTATCTTGCCTCAAAAACTTTGTTTTATATATATATATATATATATATATATATATATTAATATAACAATCCCTCTGCTTCTACTCACGCCTCTTTACCACTAATTGTTATCCATATGCGTCTCTTCAATTCGTTTCTACGCTGAATAAATTTGGGAATTCTCAACAGGAAATTGTTGCGTCATGGAGTATTCATGGCAATAGAGAAATGTAGATTGGAAGGACCGTATTATGCAAGAGACCGAGGTCGAAGAGAATTTTGTGTGGTGATGTAGGTCGGAAGGACCGTAGTAAGTGACAGAGGTTAGAAGGACCATAGGCGGCAGGAGACAGAGATCAGAAAGATCATTGTCTGACGATGTAGGTCGGAAGGATCGTAGTATGCAATAGACCTAGGTCAAAGAGACTGTTGTTTGGCGATGTAGGTCGGAAGGACCATATTAGGCGAAGGAAGTCAAAAGGACCGTTGTAGTAGGGCGGTACTTTGGTAGAACTATGGGTATTAGGTGGTGGCCTAATAGAAGTTCGGGCCTTAGGTGGTGGTCCGGTAGAAGTCTGGGCCTCAGGTGGTGGTCCGGCAGAAATCCCGGCATCAAGTGGTGGTCCGACGTAGGTGAGGGCTTCAAGTGGTAGTATGGCGGAGCAACGACATTAGGTGGTGGTCTGGCTGATGTGAGGGCCTCAAGTGATGGTCTGGTGGAGCTCAGACCCTTAAGTGGTGGTCCGATAAAACTCCGACATCATGAGGTGGTTCGACGGAGGAGAGGGCCTCAAGTGGTGGTCCGGCGGAGGTGAGGGCCTCAAGTGGTTGTCCGACGGAGCAACGATGTCAGGAGGTGATCCGGCGGAGGCGAGGGCCTCAAGTGATGGTCCGGCGGAAGTCCGGCTGTGGTTGAGGAGGCGCTTCTTTCTTCTCTTCCTTCTCTTCTTCCTTCTTCTCCTCTTGCTTTGGTCTCCTCTCAAGAGAAATGAGGGGTTTATTCATAGGTTTTTGAGGATGACAAAACCCGTAAATAGGTGAGAGATAAAGGGTAAATGGGGAGTGGTTAGTGGATGGCCGATATTGAATCCCTTGATCATGTATCGTTTGTCATGCATTTAAAGGTCTTAATGATGTCGAAGTTTGACAATATTGGGCTCGTTGGATTTGTCTTATTGAGCCGCTCGATTCGACTATAAGAACGTCATGTTTAGAAACCATTTGGTAACCCAAATTGTGGTTTGAGTCTTACAATAGCGCTTCGGGTACTTGATTTGGCCTCATTTGGGCTCAGATTGAGTCGAATTTGGTGTGTTGGGTTCATATTTCTAAGACGTCCAGTTCAGCTGTAAGTTTGTTTGAAATCAGAGTTCAAATGGTTCCAATTTTAATTTCGGAAGTTTCCAACTTGATTTTGCATCAAGATTCGTGCTCGATCAAGATAATTTTTTGATGACGTATCAGAAATGAATCTCATATTCACACTTGTTCATAAATCACAATTGATATGCATGAACATTGTCTCAATTGGTATCCTTCATAACCCTAAACCTCTATTGGCATCTACTGCTCGTTGGAATCACAATCGATATGCATTTTTCTGCTCGCTACAATCGCAGTCAATACGATTCTGAATATGGATAAGCATATGGGGAGATCATTTTTTATGACGGGAAAGCACATATGGATATCATTCGTCTAACTATCTAAGGCTTAGTTTGGGACTGCTTTCTTATTAATTCTTAAAACAATTTTTTAGTACAAAAATTGAAATAATAATAAAGCCATCCCAAATGAACCTAAGTGAAATAGACTTTCGCTCTAAATTTTGACGAAATATGAAGAGATCAGAATATCTATGAGCAGAGTTTCTTTAACCAGAGAACAAGAACTCTAAAAAGAAGATGAGCAATACAAGTAGTGAGAAGATTATTATTCATTGGTTAATAGAATACATCCAACTATGCCTATATATAGCCATAGGTTTTATGAACCCATCAATAAAAGACAGACACGTGTAGAGGAGATATATTAAAGTATTTATTTGTTTATGTTCTCTATTATCCCCTCTCAAACTGAGGAATCCGGCTTGATCGTCAGTTTGTCTCTCAAAGTTTTGAACCTGTGTGTAGAGAGAGGCTTGGTGAGAATATCCGCGATCTGATCCATGGTGCTTATGGGCAGAAACAGGATTTTATGGTGCTAGATTTGATCTCTAACAAACCGTTGATCAATTTCTATATGCTTAGTGTAACATCCCAGACATCTATAGTGAAAGGATTCATCTGACATTCTTCTTCTTATTCGTTCTCTTTTTTTTTTCTCAGATCAATACAGACATCCAGAAATGATAATTGTATTAAAGAAAACAAATACATCAAAATATTATAATTCACATTCCGGCATTTCATATACAAAATCCAAAAGAACATGTACAATAGCCACTCGGGTTACAAAATAATGCAAGAATAAAAAATTACGAAAAACTATATCAGTGTCTGAAAGAAGTTCACGCGGGAGGCTCTGCACCTGAAATCATTAACCACATATAATGAGCTTCAAAAATCCTAGCAAGTCACAAAAAACCTACAACTGAAATCAAAGCACGGTACGAAAGTAATATGCATGTAAATTAATCAAATCAATATCAGCCACTTGAACATGATCAATGAGTCGATGCAGATACGGAAATCAGTACAGAAATAGAAATCAATGCATAAACAGTAATCAGTATAGAAATGGTAAAATCCTCAGTCGACAGTCAAAGAATCATTAAGCAGTATAAAAGTTCGTAAAGCTCAATAAATCAGTACATGCATCAAATATCTACAGTAGTCGTCTTATCTAGAACATCAGTCTATAACATCAGTCAAATCAATGTAGTAGCAGCGTATGTATCAATATCAGTAACAATCCAGTGATGACATGAACGATTAAGCTATAACAGTGAAATCATGTAGAAACAGTAAATTTGTACAGTAACGATAAATCCTCAGTAAATGAATCAGTACGTGTAAATCCGTCAAATCAAAGACGATTAACATCACCCAATCATATCAATAGAATCAATCAGATCAATAAAGAAATCAATTCCGACCAATAATATCAAACGGTATGAAATCACATAAAACAATCAAATCAATAAATCAATAATAATAATTAAAAGCAATCAAATCAATCAATACAGTAAAATCATATCATAGATCACGTGCTCGGTGTACCACATGTATCACATATGTCTTATTCGGTGTATCACGTGCTATAAGATAAGTACAATGAATTAGTGTCTCAGTGAATCAGTAGTATCGGTATCGGTATCGGTATCGGTATCGGTAGTATCAATGAATCAATGCAATATCAACATTCATATCGGTATCTGTGTTCAGTGACATGTACAATATGCAATATCAATGAAATCGTACAGTAACAGTAAACCCGTAAATTCGCCAGTAAATCCATTCAATATCAATAAATCAATAAATCCATCGGTATAAATAAATGCGTACGGTAATCAATAAATCAATCAATAACAATAGATCAATTCAATATCAGTAAATCCATAAGGTAATCATAAGAATAATACTTTAAACATGCAATACAATACAATGTTCTTACTCGACATGTACAATCACTGGCTATTAAGGCATTTTTCAAGATTAGTATGTTAGTAATTCGTTGGCTCAATAGAGTCGTCACTCTTTGCCTGTCGGTTGCCCGTCCGCATAATCTCCTTATGACTCCCAATCATTATATCAATGATCAATAGAGGATAACACCAAACTTTTTTTAAAGGAAAGCCCGTCGGCACACCATCCTATACAAGTAAATCAATCTCCAACCAACAGTTTAACCAGTCTTTACTCAACAAGTAAAAGACATGGTTATTACGGTGTTTTTCAATCTTGGAATATCGCTGTATCATTGTATCCGTTGGTTCAATAGAGTCGTCACTCTCGCCCGTCGGCCGCCCGTCGGCATACTACTTATGAATCCCAATCGTTATATCGATGATCAATAGAGGATAACACCAAACCCTTTTTAAAGGAAAGCCCGTCGGCCCACCATCCTGTACAAGTAGATCAATCTCCAACCAACGGTTCAACCAGTCTTTACTTGTCTTTCAGAATGTAATAGTAATAGATTCAATCATATGCACATTTATATAGAACAACAAATACAAATAGATCAATTAAGGAGAACCCTTAAAATATCGTACAGTCGACAGAATTCCAAACATAGTTAAAATACACAGTTTTAGAAAATCACCAAATTACCAGAAATTGAATAAAACAACGTTTCAAAGCTTTACTCGTACTGAAGCAATATTTTCCAATGTCCAAATAATTTTCTATTCGATAAAAACTTTCCAGAAAATACTCAAATTGTACAAAAACATCATCTCAGAAACATACCAAAAGTTACGCGGTAAAAGTTTTGTCAATAAAAAGATATGCACGTTTTTCGGTAACGGAAACACAAAACTGAGCAGAAAAATATCAAAACTCAAAATCTTCGAAATCAGAAATAGGATTCGGAGTTCTTACTATAAGACGAACAAATCTTTTAACAGCGACGTCGAATGAAAAGCGCACCGCGAGCTTTAAAACTAAGCCTTTCCTCTCTTTTTCATTCTCTTTCTCTTTCCTACTTTTTCTCTCTCTTCAAAATATCTCAAAAAATATCTCAAATCGGATATTTATCAAGCAGGATCGTCTCGAATGAATCATATTCATCACGGGACGATTTGCCCTCTAGACAAACTTCATCTCAATGAAGTGTATTCGTTCCTGAACGACTTGCTCTCTGGAAAAATTTCGTCCCGACGAACCAAATTTTGTCCTGGGACGAACCTCCTCTGTCCATAAATTCTGTACTGATCGTCCCGGATGATCCCACTTCGTCCTAGACGATCCTGGAAGGAAATCGGGCTTTCACACTTAGTTCTCGCGTGAAAGACGGGATTATGCGCGAGTGCAATTACGGAAGTGTTATCACGGTAAAGCTCTGTTGGTTGATCGGAGGGAATGCCAAAATCTTCTAGGAGCCGTCGGAGGAAAATTATGTCTACCGTGAGAGCTGCCAGCGCTCTATACTCTGATTCAATGGAAGAACGAGCCACCGTTTGTTGCTTTTTAACGGTCCATGATATGAGTGTAGAGCTGAGAAATGAGCAGTAGCCGGAGGTTGATTTTCGTGAGATCGGGTCCCCTGCCCAGTCGGCGTCCGAGAAGGAGTGAAGTATGAGGTTGCTTTTCGTGATCGGTAGTCCATAATTCAGCGTTCCCTTAATGTATCTGAGCAAACGTTTGAGCAAAGTTGTATGTGATGGATGCGGCTCATGCATATGCTGAGATAGAAGGTTGATGGCGTAGGCTATGTCGAGCGAGTAATGGTCAAATACTATAGCGAGCCGGTTATACGTCGATATGTAGCAGGATATGAAAATTGGGACTCCGCCGAGTGTGGTGGTGGCATTTTGGTGCAGTTGGGATTTCCAATTGGGTTGCATTGCGTCATGTTAACCTGTTGAAGTATGGAGTAAGCATATGTGGATTGAGATAAAGAATAGCTAGTAGGAGTAGATTTGATTTGTATGCCAAGAAATGAACTGGCTATACCGAGGTGTTTCATTGAAAACTTAGCATTTAGTTGATCAAGAAGTTTGGTTATCACTTCTTGATTATTACCTGTAATTAAGATATCATTTACATAGAGAATTAGAAAAATGCTTACTTGATGTTGCTTGTAAATCAGTAAAGAGGAGTCGAATGTACTAAGCTGGAAGCCGAGAGAAAGTAGATGAGTGGTGAAGGTATTGTACCACTGTCGTGGGGCTTGTTTAAGGCCGTAGATGGCTTTGTTTAGCCGATATACATGATGGGGGTGAGACAAGTCTTCAAAACCTCTTGGTTGAGTCATGTGAATGATCTCTGAGAGCTCGCAGTGTAGAAATGTGTTGTCCACGTCCAACTGTTGGACTGGCCAGTTGTGGTGAACTACAACGGTAAGTAGGATACAGATCGTAGGTAGTTTAGCCACCGGGCTAAACGTTTCATTGTAATTAATACCGTATTCCTGATTGTTCCCTTGCGCTACTAATCGTGCTTTGTGCCTTGCTATGAGCCATCAGAGTGATATTTTAGTCTGTACGTCCACCTACATCCAAGTATGTGAGTGTCGACTGGTGGAGGAACGAGAGTCCAAGTCCCTTGCTGTTGAAGGGCGAAAAATTCGTTGGCCATCGCTTTGCGCCACTCAGCATGTTTGATTGCTTCAGTGAAATTTGTAGGGACTTTATCCATCGTGGCTGCCGCTTGATGATGAATGAGATTCATTTGGATGCGAGGTTTTAATGATCCTGTTTGACACCGTGTTACCATGGAATGCCTTGTAGTGGTGTTGTTGGACTGAGCCGGTTGCAGGGGAATGCTATTAGTATTGGAGTGATGATCAAAAGGTTGAATGTTGATGAGCTGCTTGTGCGTAGATGTAGATGTAGTTTGTGGGTTTTGCAGGTGATTATGCTTGTGCTCTATGTTTACAGCGGATACGAGAGTAAGCAGCAGAGGCGAAATGGTTGTTGATTGATATGAGAACGATTCAGTTATATTATTGAATGGAAAACTTGTCTCATTAAAGGTAGTATGTCTTGACATAAATATTTTGTTGGATTGTTTATCAAGACATTTGTACCCTTTATAAGTTTCAGAGTATCCCAAGAACACCGTGGATTTAGTTTTAGGCTGCAGTTTATTGCGAAGGATTGGTGGGAGTAGGGGAAAACATTCGCATCCGAATGTTCTAAGGTGAGTATAATATGGTTTGTGCTTATGTAGAAGTTCAAATGGTGATTTGTTATGAGTTGTAGCAGAGGGCATGCGATTGATCAAATATGTAGCAGTGAGCACTGTGTCTGCCCAGTAGACCGTAGGGACGGATGCAATGAGTAGAAGAGATCTTGTAGTTTCAATAATATGCCTATGCTTTCTTTCCGAGAGCCCGTTCTGCTCAGGTGTGTATGGGCATGACATTTGATGTGCAATCCCGTTTTGTTTGAGAAATGAGATGAGAATGCGATTGTTGTATTCCAAGCCGTCGTCTGTCCGGAAGCATTTGATCTGTTTGGATGTCTGCTTCTCAATGTAATGCTTGAAGTTGATGAAGATGCTGGTAACCTCCGATTTATGTGTCATTGGATAGATCCATGTAAACCTGGAATAGTCATCTACAAAAATAACATAGTAAAGAAAACCTTGGTTTGAAGCAATGGGAGAGGGTCCCCATACGTCAGAGTGAAGTAATTCAAGAATGTCATTGCTTCGATTTGCAGATTTTTCAAATACTAGTTTATGACCTTTAGCTAATTTGCAAGATTTACTTTGAGAAGAAAATCTTGAAATTCTAAGTGGCGGGTTACATTGAGATATAACGGATAACACCCTGCTATTAGGGTGGCCTAATCTATTATGCCAAATTTCATATGAAGCTGCTGTGGCGGTGAGGGCTGAGTGTAGAGTGCACGGATGGAAGTTCTTGATTGGGTAGAGGCCGTTATGGCAAGGCCCTTGAAGTAGAATTTCCTGCGTCTGAATGTCCTTAAAAATTAAACCATTAGGATCAAATGTGATAGAAATGTTGTTATCTTTGGTAATTTGAGAAATCGAAATCAAATTGTATTTAATACGCGGAATGTGAAGAATTTGAGACAACTTCAACTTACGATTTGTGGTGGGTAACAAACCTGTACCAGAGTTCGAAATCGGCATTGTCCGACCATCACCGATAATTATGGATTCAGCTCCCTGATAGGGATTGGCAATGGAAAGATTGTCGAGTGAATGCGTTAGATGCGACGAGGCACCCGAGTCAAGAAACCAATCGTTCTCGACTTGGTTTGTTGGTGCTGCCACCATGGCACGTGACGGAGTTGTGGATGTAGCGGGTGTGTAATTAATGTTTAGACAGTGCCAGCATGTAGCGGCATAGTGTCCCCGTTTGAGACAGATCTGGTAGGTCGCGGGAGGATCGGAGGAATTACAGTTGGATGATGAATCGCGAGCAGTGTTTCTTCCTCGATTTCTTTTTCCGCGACCACGGTAGTTGTACAGTGCGAGATTGGGATCAGCCATGTGAGAGGTCCGAGCTGTTTCTGCAGCTATGTTGATCTCTTTGCTCAGTAGAAGAGGATATAATTGGTCAAGGCTAATAGGTGTTATAGCATCATTCTTATAGCCGTCTTGAACGCTTGATAGGTTGCCGGAAGGCCATTTAGGATATACAAGATGATATCCTCGGTATTGAGCACAGATCCGACAGAGGCTATTTGATCTACCAAGTACTTTATATCAACAATATATTGAGTCATGGAGGTTTTCATCGTTATGTGATGAAGATCGTTCTTTAACTGAATCACTTTCGAGCGATTAGAGGATTGATCTAAGCTCTAGAGTGGTCCAGATGGCTGAGGTAGAATCAAGATTGATGAGATAAGGTAGGATGGATGGAGAAATAGTTGAACATATAGCCGCGGCGAGGTTCTGATCAGTGAGTGTCCATTGCGCGTAACGAATGTTCGGAACCGTAGTTCCATCCGAACGAGTCAGCGTTGGAAGAGGTGGGGGAACAGAGGGATCAAGATACCTTTCAAATTTGTTTGCACGGAGAATTTTCGTGATTTGGGATCGCCACATATGGTAATTGTCTGTGGAGAGAGGTGTTGGAACGATGTTCTTTAGGTTACCTATGATGAATTTCAGTGATGGTGGGATGGGAATTTCATCTTGTATCTCTGAGTCTTAATCTTCTTCTTGTTGAGCGACGAATGAACTTGCCATGGCTTCCGTACTTGTTCTCCCCTGCTCTGATACCATGAAGAGATTACAATATCTCTGTGCAGAGTTTCTTTAACCAGAGAACAAGAACTCTAAGAAGAAGATGAGCAATACAAGTAGTGCGAAGATTATTATTCATTGGTTAATAGAATACATCCAACTATGCCTATATATAGCCATAGGTTTTATGAACCCATCAATAAAAGACAGACACGTGTAGAGGAGATATATTAAAGTATTTATTTGTTTATGTTCTCTATTAATGTAGTCTCTACACAACCAGTTTGCTTAGGTTCTATATATTGTTTTTTCTCTTTATGGTTGATTAAGAAGCTTTAGGACATGTACAACCGAAAATCTCATTTTTCACTCCAAAATGTCGTGAAACTAAAAAATATCGTGATTCATCTCCAATCGAACTCCATTTTGCACCGTAACAATCGTTCTTTTCTTTCGCAAGTTTCATCGGCAAGTTTGGTAGAGAGAGAGACAAAAAAAATGATGTAGATGAATAGTGCAACATCAATATGAATGTCACACTATTCATCCGAGATCAAACAATTATTTGCCGTTCCATTAAAGATGCTCTGAGAGAAAGTCATAAGATCCCCGTCATGTTAATGTTTTCGAAGCAGAAGCCCATACACCCAAATCTGTAGCCCGCGCGAGCAAGTCCAATACAAAAGATCCCTCTGTATCACATATTTGATAATTTTTTGTATAATCAAATTAAATCCAATTCGGCTCCACTTAAACTCTTTCGCGGGACATTTTACATCGCTCTCCTCGTTTATCGCCTCTTCCGGTCTTCGCCAGCACTCGATTCGCTAACAGAAGAAAAAAAATCGGATAGAGAAGTTTTTTACGGGCTCTACTTTCGGTATTTATTTCGGACGTCCGATCCTGTAGAGGTTAGGTTTAGGGTTTCTCTGATTCGGGCAGAAATGTCGACGGCGGCGGAGGGGGAGCAGGGACAGATGATGAGGGAGCAGGGACCGCAGGGACAGATGATTAGGGAGCAGGAACAGATGGTGGAGGAGCAGGGACAGATGGTGAGACCTGCAATGAGGAAGCCGGTGTTCGTGAAGGTGGATCAGTTAAAGCCGGGGACGAACGGACACACTCTTTCTGTGAAGGTTCTTGAATCGAAGACCGTGTTACAGAAGAGTCGGGCGGCATCTACCCAGCCCCGACAATCGAAGATTTCCGAATGCATCGTCGGAGATGAGACAGGGACCATCATTTTCACCGCTCGCAACGACCAGGGTTCGTTTTTTCTTCCGCCTCTCTTTTTCTCTCTCTCTCCCCCCCTCTCATGCGTATCTGCTTCTCTTTGATTTGTTTAGGGGCCTGGTTTAGGTTAATTTATGGTTTCTTTGGTGTCGGCTGGATTTGGTTGGGTTCCTTTTAGTTTGTTCTTTGTCCGGTGAGAAGAGATTGTAGATGAATTAATGTGGCAATTAGAATGCTTTTTTGGCTTCTATTGCATTATGCATTCACTTATTTTCTCAACTGGGTTATTTTGAGATGTCCGATTGGAAGACGCCAAGGCCTTGTGTATTCGATGCATGGGGTTCCATTCGTATTATTTTCCCAAGCCTGAAGCTTCCAACGAATCCTGATTAGAGACACACATATGACAGCTTACAAATAAAACAAATAGGTTGTCTTGTTGTATATATTTACATTTCATAATGCTCCATTTGTTAGCTCATATCAAGGTTATAAGAGGTCATTCAAATACATGTGGCACACTAACGAAGAACTGACATGTGGCTGTTTCAATGAGAAGGACGTCGTCACTGCTTTCCACTTGAGCTGTGTTTAAACACCGGACGGAAATAGAATGGAATGAGAATATGTCTGCACCGTTCCTTTTGTCTGCCCATAATTGGTTAAAAATGATCCAAACTTAGAGATTGAAACTTAGGGTTTTTTGTTTTGTTTTTTAGCATATCAGTAGGAGAGGAATTACCTGTATGTATGCTTATTCATATGAATATTATTAGGTCAATACATATGATAAATATCGGGAAAGTGATTTTCTTAAATATGTTTCATATTTTTACCGAGCAAGCAATCAAAGATCTACTGGCATGTTTAGGTAAAACAACTCTAAAACAATGTCTTGGAACACCTAGCAATGGTTCTTATTCAATATGCGCCATGGTGTTTTTTAATTCATATTGCCGTTCTCTTGAATTGAAAATGTTAGTTCGAACAACTAAACAAACAAGGCCAAGCTAGAAAATGCAATTGAATCATTAATATAGAAGGAAGAGAGACGATCTCTAATTGAAAATGGAAAGAAAGGAATGGAAAAGGAGATATATAATGTGGAATTATGAGGGACGCAGGGAGGTGTTGAAGGTGTTATAGTGGACGAATAATGGAGATTGAAGGTGTTATAGTGGACTAAGAATTGAGACATATAATGTGGGTGGTTAAATTCATTATTGAGTTCCACAAGAAACTCAAACACTTTTTTCTACAAATTATAAAGCATCATCAGTGCATTTCATCTTGATATCTTTGTAGTATTCTAGTTCTAGCCAATAGACCTTCATGGAGTTATAGTATTTAATGATAAAGAGGTTACATTTGCTTGATTGTTGTGAGCTTCATCTTGATTTTAGAGCTCAGAGTGGATTTTTTTAGGTTTTGAGCAAGTCTTTTTGATAAACTTCTCAAATGCCTTTTGTGGTTTCTTGGAACATATACGACCCACTAATTTCAGACATAATGTTATTCCATAAATTGTGGCATGACCATGTAATTTGCTTTATCCCAAGTGTAAACTTTTGATTTTTTAGATTAAGAGAAGGATTAACAAATGATTGATTTTCCCTTTCCATTTTTAAATGTCTTTATAATATGAGATCATTTCAGGTAGTTTCTTTCGTTCAAATTATATTGCTTTCTAGCCCATGTAATTCTTCTTTATTATAATTTTCATCATTTATGATGGTCGATTCTTTGGAACAACAACAACAACAACAAGCGTTTATCCCACTATTGGGTCGGCTACATGAATCCTATTTCTTCATTGTGTTCTGTTAAGAGTCAAATTATCATCGAAATCTAATAAAGAAGGGTCATTTCTATTATTTTCTAACCAAGTTTTTTAGGTCTACCTCTACCTTTATTAACATAAGTCAAATCTAATACATATACTTTCCTAACTGGGTCATCAGAAGGCTGCCATTTTATGTGACCAAACCATCTAAGGAGACTCTCTCTAATCTTATCTTCCATTGGAGCGACTCCAACCTTTTCACGTATATGCTTATTTCGTATCCCATTCTAAGAGTAAAGCCACTCATCCACCTGAGCATCCTCATTTCTGCAACATTGAACTTAATATTATACTTCTCTTTCAATGGCCAACATTCTGTACCATAAAGCTTTGAAGGTCTCACTATCATCTTATAGAATTTTCCCTTAAGTTTGTGAGGGACTTTTCTATCACACAACAAGCCCAATGAATTCCTCCACTTCAACCATCCAACTTGAATTCAACTAATAATATCCCCATCTATTTCACCATCACCCTTAACAATAGACCTAAGATATTTAAAACGTGTACTCTTATTAATGACTTGATTGCCCAAAGTTACAATCCCTCCACTAGATCTATTATTACTGAAATTACACTCCATATATTTAATTTTAGAGATCTACTCAAACTGAAAACCTTTAGGCTTTAAGGGTGACCTCCATAATTCAAGTTTATCTTCAACTCCCTCTAAATTCTTATCAACAAGAAGAATATCATCAACAAAAAGCATACACCAGGGACAATTTCTTGCAAATGTCTAGTGAGAACAGTAGAACTCCCATGACTAAAGCAAAATGATATGGGCTTAAGGATGATCCTTGATGTAATCCAACTGAAATAGGGAAATACTTGGTCAAACAACCTTGTGTTTGAACACAAGTAACAGCTCCTGCATACATTTTCTTAATGACTTGAATATAAGCATTATTAACCCCTTTCTTTTGTGGAACTCTCCATATCACTTCTCTTGGAACTTTATCATATGCTTTCTCTAAATCAATAAAAATCATTATAGATCTTCCTTATTCTCTCTATACTTCTACATCAAACCTCTCAATAAATGTATAGCTTCCATAGTAGACCTAGCTGGCATTAATCCAAATTGATTTTGAGAAACATTAATGTCACGAACTTATGCTCCATAACTTTCTATCATAGTTTTAAAGTATGAAACATTAACTTAATTCCTTTATAATTCACACAATATTGTGCATTACTTTTATTCTTAAAAATAAGAATCAACACACTCATTCTCCACTCATCTGACACCTTAAGGCCCGCCTCAACACAATTCCAGTGAAAAACGCATCGAGGCTTACGCTTCGAGTTTTTTTTATGAGGCTTGTGCCTCAACTCCTTTACACCCCTAGTCGTAGGTACCACACCCTCTGATTTAACTATATGGAATTGAAAACCTCTTGTATTTGGATCTTCCATAAGTTTAACTGAATATATATATATATATATATATATATATATATATATAATGCTTCTAAATTTAGTCTTAACAATCATGATCGTTGGTGGGCCTATTGGGCCTATCTTATTTACATCTGAAAGATGTCCATCACTCATGCTTTGGCATGCATTAACCAAATGTTTAATTTGATTTATTAGTATAGAAAGTTCTCTTCTTTTATGCTTCTTCTTACAAGATGGAGAAGACATGATAAGCTTGTTTACTCAAACTTGTAACGTGTGCTCATGGGTCCGCTAGTGGGCCACTATGGCTAGTTGTGTCTCGAGCCTACTAGCATGCGTTTGGGCCCTTACTTTTTGCCTAACCAAGCCTTTTTGAGCATTTTCAGATTAATACTCAATTTTGGCTATTAGGAGTCCCAATAGAGAATCTAGAGGTAGTTTTGAGTTATTTTGAAGAAATTAAAATATATTATTTTTGCAATTTTCATCTTGAATGATGTTCGGGGCTTTATTAAAGGTTGTGATTAAGGGGGAAATTACTTGATTCACTATCTTAAGGGGGAGGGTATAAGTTGGCGCACAATGAGTTATCACACCTTGAAATTTTGTCAAAATTGTGATTTTACATAGCAAAATTTCCAAGATCAGAATTATTCTTGGACTTGCAATTTTTTTGTCCAAAAATGGGTTTGCAAATGAGAAATCAAAATATTTATATGATCAAGCATGAATTTTGTTGCAAATTTTTTATCTCAAAAGTACCCAAACATTTGGATCATAAACCTTCATAATAAACTCCAAGGTTATTTAAACTCATTTATAGATAACTTTTACTCAAAATAATGATGTTATGGGAGATGTAACCAACAACATCAATAATAACTTAATTCAAGACAAGCGTTGGGGAAGTATAATTGAATTTTTTTTTAATGCCATTTAAGGGGTCAAATCCACTCTAAATTTTGCATAATTATAGTTGAAACGATTAAATTGGATTAATCAAATAATTCCAAGACCTTATCAATTTCAAGACCATTAAAACATTAAGATGTTACCTTCAGAAATCTATAAATAGTCCATGCTTTTATACATTCGGGAAGTATCTTTTTGGTGGAAATAATTTTCAAGCTTAGAGAATTTCCAAGCTTCAATCTTTGTTTTGAATCTTAACGACCTTTATTGGGATTTCACCTGTCCTGACTTACGCTTTCTTTGGCTACCTGATCTTCCTTATAGCCAGAAAGGCAACTGCATCGATCACCTGTAAGCACCTACTTCTAGCATTGTTTGTTATCAACCGAAGTTGATATTGTTCATTGCCTGGGGCCGTTAAACTGTGTCGACATTTTCAGGAAACTAATGCTGACATCTATGTTGCCTATCCATTGTTGCCAGCCATTGATTAATGCCTCTTGCTCGATGCTTTCACTTTTTTTTAAGATTCTCGATCTCCTTCATAGTGTAGACTCACAAAATGATGGCCATAATGATGTTCATATTGTGACCTCCATTGTCGTGGACATGTTTTTTATTGCTCTTGTAAAATCAAAGAGCCCTAAAACCCACTTGTTTATGCAATTTTGCTTCTGCCTTGTGAGTTGAGAAAAGAGATTCATAACTTTCTTTGGGATAATAAAGTCCATATTTGTTATGTCCCAACAACTAAATGTTATTCAGATATTCCTATCCTCTTTAATGAAACCTCCCTTCTTTGCTCAAGCCCAAAAGTGAAAATAGGAAAGTTGCTCTTGGAAACCAAATTAGTTTGTTGAAAGTTCTCCATGATAGAATGTTATTTGTTCATGAAACTATAATATGTCATCATAATGGGGATCATGTGATCACAATAGATCTGTAGTTAGAGTTGATGGTTTGAGACTAATGACTCTCGCCTTAACTTGAGCAGTGCCTTCTTCCTCTCAATGTAAAAGCCTTAAGACCAACCATTTGTGGTATTGTGAAGGGGGTTATAAGGGCGTTTTTTAATACTTCGATGTCCATTTTGGATATGTATCAACCAACTTTTTTATATCCCAAAATAAACCCAACCATGTTTATTAATATGCCTCCATTTGAATTTGCCCCCCCCCCCCCCCCCCCCCCCAAAAGGATTTTTAAATAGGAAATAATAAAAAAAAATACAAAAGGGCTTGTTCACTCAAATTTGAAGTACAAAATTGAAAGCTTATCAACGTGCAGCCTCTCGTATCCATCCACTCACATCTCTAGGCCCAATTTTTGCCTTATGTAGGCCTTTTAGAGCATTTCAAAACCCCAAAGGTATTTTTTGATGTTCTAGATTTAATTTTGGCTTATTTGAGTCCTAATAGAGCTTCTGAAGGCAATTTTGAGTTATTTTGGAAAAAATAAATAAACTTTTCAACAAATTTTGTTTTGAATGACGTGTCAATTTGATTGAAGGGTGAAATTATGATCAAGGGGTAATTATTTCGTTCGTTGGTCTAAGAAGGTTTTATGTTTATCTCCTAGGAGAGAGGTCATGTCTTGAAAATTTCCAAAATTTGGTATTACATTTAAAAAATTTCAATATTTAGAGAATTTTTGGCTTATAATTTTGACGTAAAAAAATGTGGTGCAAATGACTCGTTACTAAATTTTGTTTTGATCTAGTCCAAAATTTGATGTAAATTTTAGATTTGAAAGTACCAAAGTGTTTAGGTCAAACTTTTAGAATAAACTTCACGATCATATGAATACCATTTTCACGAAATTTATACTCAAGACAATGCAGTTAGGTGAGTTGTACCAAAAATTAATACGAATGGCTTAATTCGAGTCCAAATAAGCCTAAGGTAAAGTTCCAAAACTTTATTAGAGGCATGCATTTAGTTTGATTGGATGGATTGGTTGATGAATTCGTAAAAACATATAGTTATGGATTTGAAATTGAGAAAACCAAACCGACAAAAAAATTTGTTAAAACGAACCAAAACGAACTGAAATGTAGTTTAGGTTTATCCGGTTTGATTTTAAGAAATCGAATTTTTAACTGATAATAATTTTTTTTCATTAAATAAGAGAATCATTTCAATTAAGTATATAAACATTGGACATGTTTATCTTTCTATCTCTTGTTTAGTTCAAATCAAAGAATCATTTCATAAACTTGATTGATTTAACATTTGAAAATATTGGTGGATATCGGCTGTTAGTTTCAAAAATGAAAAAAAATTGAACCAATACCCTAAATCGAAAAAAAGTTCAATTTATTACTGATAAATGAATCAATATTTCAAGAAATTAACCAAACTAACCAAATAAGATAGATTCGGTTCAGATTTTTGGTTTTCTCTAAATATTACCTCTAACTATAATTAAAAAATTCTCCATGCCATTTGAGGGGTCAAATGTCTTCTATATTTTACAAGTTAGCTGGAATGTGTTTTAATGAGATGAATCTGATAACTCTAAGACCTATTCAATGTTGATTGAAGTCTATGTCCTTCGTCACTGGTTCCATAAACTGTTCTTGTGTTAGTCTGTTTGCCGACATCATAGAAGGGACGAGCCATTACATTTTTGAACATACCTAACAAAATTATTTAAATTAGGTTAGGCCCTGTTATTTCTTCCTTCAGGTTTTTCCACCATAAATGTTTGTGCCTCTTATGAGGATTAATCTATTTATCTGGGTAACACTAAACCGATAAACTCACCCTCCGAACACTACCAATAGCAAGACCCGCCTTCTGACATGCAACAAAAGGAATTGTATTCTTTGTAGTTGTAGAAAATACACATTTTGTAAGAGAATTCTCCATTTCCATTGCTTCCTCTATACAGTCTTCTCTTATTTTTTGAACTTTTTTGAAAAGTTTGAGCTTTAGTGCCTACGCATGGAAATTTTGGAAGTCATACGCAAATTTATTGAGTAAACTTCTCTAAGTTTTATGTAGGTTATGTATTGTTTTGTTAAGGAATTGGTATTCAGCGAGCTAGCTTGATATTTTTGCAATGCACAAATGTTGAAACAGCCAACTTTGTTATCTCCCGTATATATGGAATGATAGAACACATACAAATTATTACACCATGCGCTGCTATTATATTTTTACTCCTTTCTATGTATATGCAAACGTCTTTGTTTTGACTGAATTTGTATCGAAGGAATCCCCTTTATGTTGTTTTTGGATATTATCTTGTAGTATTGCTTGTTATTAGTGTGAGCAAGTTTTTTGGCATATTTTAAACTTGATATTTTTTTTTTTTTAAAAACACAAGCAAAACAATTATAAAGCACACTAAGGTTTCATTTGAAATAGCTTTCTAAAGCAACCTTTCAGTATAAAAATATGTTAAATTAATTTTTTTTTTAACTAAAAGTTACTTTTGTATGAATAGCAAGTTACTTGTCTGTTGTTTTTTTAGGATAACTGCTATTGTCTTCGCTTTTGTAGCAAAATTGGGATGAATAAGGCGGCTTTTGGGACGGCTTTTTTTATTGCTTTTTAAAGCAGAAACAATTTTTTAGTACAAAAATTAAAATTTATGTACTAGAAAACTGCTTTAAGAAGCAGTAAGAAAACCCCCAAACGAAGACTAAATCTTGCTAAAAAAGTGAAATAAACTGTTACATAAAAAAAAAATGATTTTATAATGAAATATTTTGTTGGCTTACATTGGTTACTCTATTGTGCCAGTTGATATGATGAAGGTTGGTGCGACAGTGACCCTCCGCAATGCTAAGATAGATATGTTCAAGGGGTCGATGAGGCTGGCTGTAGACAAGTGGGGGCGTGTTGAGGTAACTGAACCTGCGAGCTTTTCAGTCAAGGATGGTAACAACCTTTCTTTAGTGGAGTATGAGTTGGTCAATGTGGCTGAAGAGTGAAAAACAAATCAGAAATCTCTTCGTATAGAACCTTTCTTGCTTTGTTTAAATCTGCTTCCCTAATCATTAGTTGTCTTCACAAAATCTTAAGCGTCTTTTGTCAGAAATCCTGGTGTTGGTTTCTTCTGTGTTGAACTTCTTAAAAAGCTTTATTTTATGGTGCATTAGGGGAACTTTTATGCTTACTGTGGATTTTGGATCTTGTGCTTAACGATATTTTTATTTGCAGTAACTGTGTATGATGCTTTATGCTCGTTGAACTACTTCTAAAAAATGGGACCGGACAGGTTTCTCGTCCGGTTAAGTGCAATGTACCGAGTGCGGTATATTTTTAGAGTGATGTGACACATTTTTATTGGCCTCTAAACGCCCTCCAGATTCCACACAGAATAATATGGATGGTACCGAGTAAGTCGGTTTGGTTTGGATAAATAATTTTTTGTTAGATTTTTAGGGGTGGCCATTGTCTAAGGAGTGCAGGCTTTGCCTTTTTGGTTTTATTTAGCCTTTTTGGTTTTATGGCGCAATTGGCCGCTAAAAGAGAAGCATAAAAGCTGTTGAGTTGGATGAGTGGCCTTACATTTAGAGATAGAATGCGAAATTGTTATATACATGAAAAGGTTCGAGTACTCCGGTGGCTAATAAGATTAGAGCTCCTTATATTGTTTGATTGCATAAGATGTCGGTTTTTGAATGATCTAATTAGGAGGGTAGATGTATTAGATTCAGTCTATGTTAAGAAAGGTTGATGTAGATTTAAAAAGATTTGATTAGAAAATATTAGTGATGATTTTTTTATTAAATTTAAATGAAATTTAATTCTTAATAAGATATCTTATTCAAAAAACAAAAAAACAATAATGGCATTTGATTGAATCTCAACACCAAACTTAGCTTTTAGGTTGCTTTAGGTTTGATCCGAGCTAAGTTTTTGACATGTTTTATAGGTTCAGTTAAATTAACTACTGACATTTTTCTTTTAATATAACTTCAAACAAAGTCTTCGTTTAAGATGATTTCTTTCAGTATAAAAATTTTATGAATTTAAAAATTTTATATTAAAAATTTAAAATCATCCCAAGTGATAATAGGGGTGTCAAAAATTTGACCCACCTATTAAATCAATCTAAACTGAATTTAAAAAACTCAGATTCAGATTGACCCATTTAATTAATGAGTTAAATTTGAGTTTTTGAATTTTTTCGATAGGTTAAATTCGAGCTAACCTGCAAATTTATTTTTGACTTCAAATCCGTATAATTTTTTATCAAATACTTTAAATTTTATAGTTACTAAGTTATAAAAAAATTTAAACCAAAAAGAGTTAATGGATCTAATTTGGATTACTAGGGGGTCGAATTTATGTTGATATTTTTGATATGTTTATTAAACATATCAGATTCGAGTTGATTAAATTTAGGTAGGGTCAATTTTGAATAAAACATGAACTTGACCCGTCGACCCGTTTTAACCCCCCGGACATGAGAGCTTCTTTGAATACTCATTTGAGAAGCTGAAAATACTACAATAATATACCCTAACAATAACATTAAATCTTCATCTCACTGCGTGGACTCGACTAAATGAATCATTTACTAAAGTATACACTAACAAAGCAGGTTTACACAGGAAATAAATCAAGTTAAATTAACCATTGAATTCAACATGAAAATGTTTTTTATAATAATCACATAATTTTTGGTTTGTTGAAATAAATGTCACAGCATCTATCTTCAAGTAGTTAATAGAAATCAAGCAAATGATCAATGCATCTAAACTCCATTAGAGATGTTCAATTTGGTTGAAGCAGTGGCACCAAAACACCTGCTTAATAAATGATTCTAAGCACCATCTACATCGAAAATGAGAATCAGTAAAATTTTCATCTCCCAAAAAATTTGAAATTTTAAAAAACCTCAGCAGCATATGACTGAATCATGGCTGACATTTTCTTCAAAGCAGTAAACAATGCATGGCACTCCGGCCAGCATATTACACATCATCACTGCAAAATCCTGTAAAAGTTTTAAAGAAATTAGCACTGCAAAATCCTGTAGAAGTTTTAAAGAAATTAGCAAAGACAAACAACTAACAAACACAATTGTAGTGATCAATGAACTGTTTGATGAGCATTTCAAGTACTTTTGAACCCTAATAGATGGGACCAAACAAAATCAAAACTAGGTACTCAAGTCCCGGTCTAGGGCTCCATTTACAGAGAAAATATTCAGTGCGGAGACCGGATGCAGAATGCCGTCTGAAGATCAACTAGAATGCGCCACGTCTCGGTATCACTGACGTGGCGCATTCTGATACCGAGACGTGGCGCATTCTGGTTGGTCTCCAAACGGCGTTCGGCGCCTGCATAGAATAATTAATCCCATTTACATGACTAAGCAAAATATATCTTTATCCAGATAATCATTTCATTTTTTTCTTTACAGATTATTGGAAAATAATCCGTATGTTTCTCACATAACAAGTCAGTGAAAGGACAAAGGACTCGAGAATCCTGCTAATACATCTAGGCAACTTCTTTAGTATAAAAAGTAACTTGGAAGTCTAAAGTTTTCTATAAGAAATATAAGCATAATGGTTAGTGTTTCAAATATTTTTCCATAAAATCCACGATTAACCTTTGCAGATGGCTTCGTAGTGCATAAAACTTCCATATATTCGAAAAGGCTAAGGTAGGCCATGCAAGTCGTTCCAACTAAGTATAGACTGAACGAGCAGAAGGAATCTGAGACAAGCTATTCCAAGAACTAGTGAAATATTGTTCAAGAAAGGAGCTTCACTAGCAAGGAAATGAACATAGTGCAAATAAAAAAAAATGCTGAAGTTCTGTTGAAAAATATGAAAGAAGAATATTGTTTGTTTTTCTTATTCTAAGAGATAGAAGAGAGATATTTATAGGAGAGAACCCATTAAAAAAGAAAAAAAAGGTAATTAATCTAATTAATTTTTTAAGGGGAAAAGCTAATAAAATTGTTGTTGGTGCTCTACAAATGGAAGGCAGAACATTGGCAAATCGCTCTTAATTTCCTAAATCTCAATTGGTATTTTATATGAACCAAAAGCTTTATGTTTGTACATCTTCAAAACTGGTTCAACTTTATCTATTTGATAAAACAATTCATATTTATATTCATTTGGCACTGTTGAAAAGTTTTCTTCATTAAAACTATATAATAACTTCTTGAAATAGCATTCTCATATATGCTTGATGTCTCACTTTAATTAAGGTCCTCTACGTCTAATCTTCACAATTAATATATCTCACTTGCGTGAAGTCTCTATGACTCCTTTTTCCCTACCACCTATCCTATTATTATCAAAAAAATGTAGCTTTGGTTTTATTACTACCCCTTTGCGGGTTTCAGCAAAATTATTACATGCCACAATAGTATCTATTTTTCACTTTTAAAGGAACATTCATGTCTAAAAACTTCTTATACATCTAGCTCAACCATTGAATCTCCTTAATATATAATATATTTCTAGGCTATTCGAGAATTTTTATGATAATTTTTTAACTACATCCAGTCATTCGATCATACATTTAATCCTATTATAGCTATAATGATTATTTGGTTCAATGCTAAAGTTCCATTTAGCTTTGGCATATTCAAACCTTCAGACTTTAAGTTCATCCATTTAATCCTAAGAAAATTATTTTTTGATTAATTTCTTTATACTTGTAAACATCCATAACTATTACTCCATGTGTGCTCAAACTTTCTCCAAGCAAAAAAAATCCAGCCTTTCCTGAAAATCTATTTCTAATTCAGTAGCTTCACATATGAGAGTAACATAATGTTTATCTCATTGCTTAATTATATTATCAATCACAAAATTATCTGCTATAGCTTAGTATTTATAGCTTCTGCAATCATATTTCCATCTCTCATACCATACCCATAATGAAAATCTATTATAGCTCATCCTACTTTCCTAATCCATACCCATAATAAAATCTCTTACAACTCATCCTACTGGATATGCTCATTTTTGTCACCACAAATAAATATAGTTTTCTTGACAAATATGTGTTTAAGTGTTCCATCCATTCTTATTTCTCCAACATCGAATTTTAAAACTTCCCTCTAAATCTCCTTGAGGAGAATAAGCCATAATCATAAGAATAATGAACCCATCAATAATAAACTTAAAAGGTTATCATCACATCACTAACATGAATCACTTCAACAATTTCTTCTTTCAACTCTAGATATCTTATCATACTCATTTCATTCTGTTGCTAACTTCAGTACAATACAACAGCTCATAACTTTTTATCATATATTTGGGTTTCCTTCACAACATTTAGCTTCTAATTTAATGTCCTTAAATTTAAAGTAACAAATCTAAAGTTGATTTAGACTTGGTCAACCTTTGGTCATTTTTCCTCAGAACTAGGTTGAATTGTAGCCTGTCACTTACAAGCTATGTTGCACGGATACGCCTATTTATGAGGTATGTTGTATCGGACACGTGTCGGATACGGATACGCCTCCAATACGGCACGGATACGGCTTTGCCGTGTCCAATTAAAATATTATTTAAATTTGATCGGACACGAGTATCCTATTAAAAAAAATAAAGCCGCAATTTGCCCTATTCATTTCGGCTATCCGCTCGATATACCTATTCATTTATGCAGCTTAAACATTTTGGCGAGCTAGGTTTTATTGCGCATAGGTCTTCGTCTTCTTCGTTATAGTCAAAGGATCGGCTCGACGACGCGAGCATAGAAGCGAACAGGATCATCCTTCGTCGACAAACAGGTTTGACGACGCGAGCATTAAAGCCGACAGAATCCTTCGTCGACGGAGCGACTCAACAACACGAACAGTGAAGGCAACGTGAGCATTGAAGGTTCGTTTTCTTCGTTCTTTGTTTTCTTAATCATAGGCTCGGTACCAGAACTCGGTACCGCTCAATACCCCTCGGTAACGCTCAATACTGCTCGGTACCGCTCGGTGCTCGGTGCTCGATGCTCGGTGTACTCGTTACTGCTAGGTACCGGAACTCGGTACCGCTCGATACTTCTCGATATAGAGGGGTACCGAATGGTACCAAGTAGTACCGAGATGGTAGAGAAAACTTTAAAGCAACTCTTATAATTAAATTTTATTCTGGGGGCCCCGGAAACCCCCGTAGGGGCGCTGCCCCTTGACCCTGCGACCTGACCGGGAAGGTCGACAGGGGGCAACGCCCCCTTGGACCCCGGCATAGGCACAACAATCTACACTTTTAATTAAAAATTTTTATGTTTCAAATTCATGTGGATTATTTTGTGTCGATCATTTGTAGGATAATGAGCTCTAGTGGTGTAGGAATTGGGTCTACTGATGGTCCATCAGAGACCAATATTGAAGATAACAAACCTCTGTGGGGTTATATGACAAAAATAGGTAAAACGTCAGAAGGGGGTGGCAATATTACATTCAAATGCAATTTTTGTAATGCCACATACAAATGATCATATTATAGAGTGAAAGCTCATTTATTAAAGATTAGTGATCATGGAAATAAAGTATGCCCGAATATAAGCTCATCACAAATGACTGAATTGCAAAGAAAAATTAGTGAAGCTGAGCAAAAGAGTAAAAAAGAGCTTCCAAAATATATTCCACTTCCAAACACTCATGTTTCATATCCTTCATCTTCTTCTTCGATTATAAGTGATGACAGTACTGTTAATAAAGGACCTTTTCGGATGGAGGGATTTGAACCAAAAAGAAGAAAATATGTTGTAGATAATGCTTTGGAGAAAGCATTTAATTTACAAATGAGAGAACAACTAGATGGAGAAATAGCTAGAATGTTTTGCTCAGTTGAACTTCCTTTTAACCTAGCAAGGAATCCACATTACAAGAATGTCTTTACCTATGCATGCAATAATAATCTTACAGGATACGTGTCACCTGGATATAATGTCATTAGAACAAAGTTGTTGCAAAGAGAGAGGGATAATATTGAGAAGTCGCTCGAGCCTACTAGAGGAGTTTAGAAGGAAAAAGGAGTTACTTTGGTTTGTGATGGGTGGACAGATTCACAAAGAAGACCACTTATCAACTTCATGGTTGTAACAGAGAGCTATCATATGTTTATCAAAGCTGTAAACTTTGAAGGACAGTACAAGGATAAGTTCTTCATTTATAATTTAATCAAAGAAGTTATCATGATGGTGGGGCCTTCAAACATCATCCAGGTCATTACTGATAATGCACCTGTTTGTAGAGCTGCAGGTCTACTTGTAGAGCAAGTCTATCCTCATATTTTCTGGACACCATGTGTTGTGCATACGCTTAATCTTGCCTTGAAGAACATTTGTACAGCTAAGAATACAATGAATGTCATTGGATAACAGTGATTGCTGGAGATGCAGTTGTAATTAGGAATTTTATTATGAATCACTCCATGAGACTCTCTATGTTCAATGACTTTTCTAATTTGAATATGCTTGCAGTTGCTAAAACTCGGTTTGCCTCGGTTATAGTGATGTTGAAAAGATTCAAAAAAATAAAAAATGCTCTTCAAGCTACGGTGATCAGTGACAAATGGTCCTGTTATAGGGAAGATAATGTTGGAAATGCTAGATATATAAAGGAGAAATTTTTAGATGATTTATAGTGGGATGAGATTGAAGACATCATAAATTTCACAGATCTAATTTATGAGATGTTGAGATTAGCTGATACGGATAAGTCTTGTTTACATCTCATTTATGAGATGTGGGATTCAATGCTTGCCAAAGTAAAAAAAATTATATATAGACATAAGAGGAAGGCACTTCATGAAGACTCAAGCTTTTGGGATGTTATTTATGCTATTCTAGAAGATAGGTAGAGCAAAAGTAATACACATTTACATTGCTCGGCTCGCTCACTAAATCCCAGGTAAATTTCAATATTTTTCATTATTAATTCACAAATTGTTGTTTAGTATTTTCAAGATTGTTTCATTATTTCATTTTAATATTTTTTGAAGATATTTAAATAAAGAATGGCTTCAAGAGGATCCTCAAAGAGTTTCTCCACAGAAAGATTTAGAAATTTCAAATATGAGGAAGACATGTTTGAAGCGTTATTTTTCAAATGAGGAGAAGAGAAGTGTCAATATTGAGCTTGCTAAATTTTTTGGTTATTTAGAGGACTTTGGTGACCAAGAGTCATTGCGTGATAGGTGGAGAATTGATCCGAAAATGTGGTGGATTATACATGAAGCTTCAGCGCCTTGACTTCAAACAATCGCCATAAAATTGCTTGGTCAAGTTTCATCCTCATCTTGTTCTGAAAGAAATTAGAGTACATACTCGTTCATCCAATCAATGAGGAGAAATAAAATTACTACACAACGGACTGAAGATTTACTTTATGTGCATACAAACCTTCGGCTTCTCTCAAGGAAAACTCCAACTTATATAGAAAGAGACAACATGATGTGGGATGTTGCTGGAGATGGATTTGAATCTCTTGAGGATATGGAAATATTAGAAATTGCTAATGTTTCACTTGATGAGACTAAATTAGAAGCTATGATATTTATTGAAGATGATATAGAAACTCAAAGACAAACCACTGAAAAAGCTAATCCTATCATTCCTTCTATTAAATAGTTGAAATTTCATGTGCTGGATAATTTATCTTTTTGTTTTTGTTGTTGTACTAGACATTTAAATATTTAATGCTTACTTTTATTTCAAATTTTTTGTCATTTTAAATATTACATTTTGATTACTTTCTTAATTTTTATGTGTTATTTATATATTATAATGTCATATCCACGCCGTATCCATATACTGTATTTTTAAGAATTGGCGTGTCCCGTATCCGTATCGCCGTATCCGTATCGGTGCAACATAGCTTACAAGTATTAAATAGGAAATATTCAAATCTATTAAAAGACATTAGGACTTCATGGAGGTTACAACAACTAATAAGCCAATTTGACCACGTATATTTACATGAAAGACTAAACTCTTAACTGCAAGCGCTATCATCCTATGTTATTTAAACCTTATTTTGTCTATTTTCACGCAGCTTATTACATAGCTTAGCAGGAAACAGTAAATACGGCATCACATCTAAACTTTTTTAATGCATGTAAGGACATTGATCTTCTACTGATGTAAAACTGTTATCAGTTCATCACTTGCATTTACAAGAATGCTATCCACTATGGGTTTTAGCTTAGCAAGCCATAATAATGCGACATTAATTGAAATGCTAGTGTTTCACAGCGCCATAGAAATTCTGGCAAGGGGGAGGCACCATCTAAATACTGAAATTACTTGCCTATGATTGACAAGACTTGCTTTTCCCTTAACTATTAATTTGAGTTCAGTCTCTCAACTCCTCAAATGTGAACCAATTTGGTACTACCGTCAACTTTGCAATTTCTTTGAATGAAAATTATTGGAGACAAGCTTTCTATAGGGTAAATTTTGAACTTTTTAAAATTAATCTCATTATTTAATGTTAGTTCAAATTAATAGAATTGATCCTTAAAAATCTATAATGCTCTCATGGAAAGCTTTCCGCCACCAAGTTCTGTCCAAAGAAATAACAAAATGGATGATATGATTAAACTGTTCATATCTGATGAGTCAAGCAACTAAATTAAACACATGGTAAATATTTGAAAATAAATAGACATATCTAAAAAGTCTAGGGATCAATTTGGTCATTTAATCATTTGAGTTCATTGACTGAATCTTTATGGCATAGTGCCTGTGCACATTGTCTTCAATGTGAGAAATAGAAGCATAAATATTGTATGGAAGATACCAACATAATTTTATTATGAATGATATTCACAAATGCACTCAGATGCCTTAAGCATCGCCTTAACAAAGCTAATACCTCACAATGATATTCTCTGGTAGTATATATCTCATAAAAGTTATAAAAAGAAATTTTGTTACCAAAATTATTGATGGAACTACTACAAGTTTGGAAAACACATAAGAAAACCTCAAGCTAATCACCTTTTCAGTCTTCACCATCATCTAGTATCATCTTGTCCTACAAGAAGAAAAAGGAAAAGAAACAAAAAAGGAATGCACGCTCTTCTATAATAAGTAAGAAGAAAACTAGAAGAATAAATGTGACAGGAAGCTACGAAAATTAAGTTATAGAAACATGCTACCATTGGATAGTAAGTAGTTTTATATCACTCAAGTCATTTACTGTGAAAACTGTTGTGCATCAATTAGTGTTGAATCCAAGTTTGCCAACATAAATAGGTGATTATTGTAATAACTTAAAAAAAAAAAAAAAGAAATTTTGGTCTGCTTTGACTGAACTGGTTTAAAATGGTTTGGCTTGTTGCTAGACCCCTACTCGATAGGTGCGGGTGAGAGATTGTGGTAGAGATGTAGGAGCATAGTAAAGTTAGGCAAGATCACATGACCGCCTATGCCTATGAGAATTAAATCCTCTCATTTATTTCTTCTTTGTCCTCCACCAATTCTCTTATTCCTAATTGGATCTTCAATAAGAAGATCGACTCCAAACTAAGAACTTCTTTATCACAAGTTTACCTCTTCCTCCATCTTGTTCCATCAAAATTAAATGTAGCGTATAAATTTAACTATAATGTGTTGATATTATATATTGATTTTGTTAATATTATAAAAGCTAACCATGAATAAAAAATTGATATGCCTAGGACTTAACTAAATATGGATTAAAGATTCAAACTTAGTTAGAGTTTAGGGCATATAAGTTCTAAATTAAGGAAATCGAGACTTTGTTCAATTAACTGTGAAATCTATTTATAATTAGGCATAACATAGTTCTTGTAATTGAAAAGAATGTTAACTATAATTTTTCAAAATCAATGCCGGTGATTTTGGATTGAAAAGAAATCTTCCCTAATTTACAATCAAATTTGAAGTTATGGGCCTATTTGACTTAATTGATAAAAATTCATTGGAGATATCATGAATCAAGGTCCTATCCCGTGAAATGGTTTTACTAATTTTACAAATTTTAAATTGAATTTCTAAAGTTTTAAAATTTATGTAATAAAAATATGGTATTGAATAATTTGCTATTTATTGGTGTTTTAAATTATTAGTAGTTATGATGAGGACATCGTCAGAGATTGCGACACATGTACCATCAGGAGATGCCGGAGATCGACGACCACGATCATGATCTTTATTTTCATCATTTTATGTAGTAGTTTATTTGATTTTTTATGTTTTTCTGTTTTTGCCCTTATGGGTATTTGGTCGTTATTGTAGCCCGAGGGGCATTTTAGTCTTTTGCTTTCTTGTCATTTTGAGGCCTATTTATATGGCCCTTTTTCTTATGTAATAGTTTAGTTTTGATGAAATGAAGAATATTTGCCACTTATGATCTCTTTGTGAGTTCACCCTCCTCGATCTCTTAGTGAGTTCGTAGGAGAAGCTAGATCTCTTTGTGAGTTCTAGATCTTCTTGTTCTACCATTTTTCTTCCTTTATTTCTTGTGATCGATTCGTCGTCGTGGAAATTCGGGTTGAAAGCATTTGTGAAGAGTGGAATTCACGCTTGAATCCAAAGATTTTCCCTTACTGATTTCCCTCTCTTGCTCCTTGCTGCCGCCCACTCCAAGCTGTTCAAAACCACCGGCCACCCTGCCTCCAATTTCCGCCGGCTAGATCAGCCACCGCCGGCCAACCAGCCGCCGGGCAGCCACCAACCTCCCTCCGGCCAGCCCCTTTCCCCCACCGGCCAACCCAGCAGCCCTCTCCCACCGCCTCTTTCCCCCTTGAATTCCTATGGTTTGAATTTCAAATTTCGTTTAAACACTTTCCTAATTGGCTCCCTTTCATTATGGGATCTCATTAATGAAATTAAATCCTAATTTGAATTTCAAATTAGATCTCTCTTTCATTTTAAATTGTGGGAAGTTACCTAAGTCACAATTAAATCTGAATTAAAATTCAGATTTAATTGAATTTCTTACTTAAACTTGGGCCCCACTCTCATAACTCCCAAACCTCCCTCTCTCCTCCTCATATGGCCGGCCACTCTTAGTGGGCCTCTCTCTCCTCCAAATGACATATTAACTCCACAAAATCAGCCCCCACTCCTCCTCTTTTAGCCTCCCCTTCCACCTTTGTGATTTAATTGAATTCCAAATTAAATCACCCCCATTAGACCACCCAAAATTCTGAAATTACTCAGAATTTCTGCACTCCCTCTTTGGCCACCCCACCTTGGCCGAACCCCTCTAAACCACCAAACCGTGACCACCTCTCTCTCCCCCAATTTCCCGGCCCACTTTCCCACTCCCCCTTGTGCTCTCTCTACGCAACCCTATCATGAATGGCGGATCCGAAGCTAGAATGGGGACTTGTGTTTGACGCTCACGGCAACCTCGACATCCATTGATCGCCATTCTTCGACGCGGGATTCAAATCCGACGAAGATACTGTTGGAGATTACTTGGATCGGATCCTCCCGTCTCTCATCCGAGTTATCGACAGACAACGTCCAGACTCCGAGTGGATCATCGACGGCCGCCCACCCGCTCCTCCAAATCCGGCATCCTCCGCGGCCACGAGTCCTCTCGGGATTACTTGTCTATTAGTGGCATCGTTGAGTTTACTTACAATCCTCCTCCGCTAGCCCATATTTTCGAGAGCAATGAAAGGACCTCAAGGTGAATGATCTAAATTTTAAACGTGTGGCTTTAGTAGTAGCTATTTGCATTATCTAGTTTATTTTGGTTATATTTTGCAAGACTCTTGTAATTCTTAAATGTAATCACTGTCGTTAACATAATCTATCACGAAGTTTCTTGAATCCAACTTGAGTAAGCTAGATTTTATCGTTAACATTGCAAAGTTAAACTCTCATTAATCTCTAACGTGCAATTCATGTTTCACCCCATGTTGTATCACATCAAGTTAATTATGATTTGTGGCGCAGAAAGTATTCGATGAAATTAGAGTCGTGTGAATTGAATTTCGAGGATATTTCATGTTTGAGGATGGTGGCATGGTTATTTTATAGAAATTAAGAGCTTCTTGAATCCTAAAATATAGTTATGACTATGCCCTCACTTGATCTTAGACTCATGCTACATGATTGTGCGCATTCAAATAATTATATATGCTTCTTGATTAGCATCATTCTTGTTATTTGTTTTGTCTTAAATGTTCAACATTAGAGAGCATGTTATATTTGAGGTAGATGCAAGATTATTTTGTATCAATTAGGATATTATTATGCATTTACTTGATCTTAGATTTATGTTGCATGATCATGCATCTTCAAATGATTATATATGGTCCTTGTCTAGCATCACTCATGTTATTACTTTTATGATATATGTTTAACCTTCAATAATATTATGAGCTCTTGATTCATATTTTGACTTGCATGATTTAAATATAATATGCATGATTTCCATTGACATTTTTTTTTGCATATCCTTAACTCCACATTTGACTACATAAATTTATTTCTAAACTTGTGACACAATAACACATTGAAATTTGAATTTGAAAGTCCATCAAACATATTAATTTTTTTTTTAAGAAATCACAAGTGTTTGTAGGAGGATGGAGATTTGCACGGTCGACCCCATTAGTTCAAAGGTCCTTTTGATGTGATTTTTCATGTCGAGGATGACAAGCTCTATAGGAGGGTTTGACCCAATACTACCCATTTAAAGTAGGTATACCTATTAGGTTGGCAATATATATATATATATAATATGTATATGATGTATCTAAATATAATACTATGTACCTGACAATCTATATCTAAAAATATGTATTTGACTTGCTAGAATATAATGATTTATACTTGACTTATCTGAATATAAAAATTTGCATATGACTTTGATTATGACAATTCCTCCATTTCATATATATATATATATATATATATATATATATATATATATTAGTAATCTATATATTTATTCATTCTACTATTCTAATTATTATATAATAGAATAATATTTCAATATGTATATATTCTTTATTATTTTCTTATTTATATTCCTATTAATATGAGTAAGACTATGAGATAAGAATCTATAGAAACCCTCTATTTCTACTCTCTATTAATTAGAATGACAAAGATAAAAAAAATCTATAAAAAATTTCAATCGAAGTTGAAAAAAAAAAAAACCAAATTTTCAAGTTATGTTTCTCTTATTCTCTTGAAGCTATGGAGTAAGACTTCAACTTTTAAGAAGGATCAATTATGGTCATTGCATGCGAACAATGTGTTCTACCTAACTGAGCTATTACATTTGTCATAACAATTATAATATAGAGATAATTTCTTGTCAAGAAGGGTATCCCATAATCCCACATGATAACTCTCTAATTCATTTATGTTTATTGGTCAAAGATTTATATTGCTTAAAAAATATATTATACCTATAATCCATCAAAGTGATAAAGACCCCTTTTTGTGTTATAAATGACAAACTTAACCCATGCTAATGATTTGTATATGATATCCTTTGACTTATTTATCCAACATAATCTTATTTAAGTAAAAAATAAGTTGTCTTATCTGCTCAACCATGTACTTTGACACACTAAATAATGAATGTTTATGTATGTCTTTATGCCATCATTGTATATATATGTATTCAATTGTGATTTAGTATGAACCTTACAAATATGAGTATGAATAACCCCACTTATTTTATCTCATAATTGACATTTATGAATTTTATCCCAAAACCCACTATATACAAAAAATATCCGCTACATTTGATTTCCTACTATTGTAGTTTAGTACTTTAATTTCCCTATTCCTATCTTTAGTTGCATTGAAGAATCTCTGTTGTTGCCAGTAAATCCTAACTATTTCTGTTGCTTTTGCTCTATGTCATAGTTGATCTCTATATTACTATCACTACTACTATTACTCTATGTTTTTGGTCTACCTGGTACCATTGCTATTGTGCTCTCTTTTACAACTCATTATTTTGCTTACTATCTTGCATGTTGGAGTTATTGTTATCTTGATTGATACTATCACTATCATTGGTTTGCTTCTTCAATGTTGCTATTGATTTCTCTCTACTATTACTAAAAACCAAAAAAAAGCAAGTAAAAACTTTGGAAGTTCAATCAACGCAATACAAAAATAGAGAAAAACTATTTTATCTTGTAATCCAATATACAAAAAGTTCTGGATAATGGAACCAAGGCTGAGGCTACAAATCATTTATTCTAGTAGGATCTAATCCTATAAGACAAGCTATTTGGCATGATATAACAGATAACAAAACATAACCTTGATTGTGTAGATTCCAATATACTTTTCTTGTCTGTGTTCAAAGTTTTTGTCACATCATAGTAGTCTCTTGCTTCCTCGTTTGTCAATCAAGTTAGCTTCCTGGCTAATGCTCAATCGGTGCCACTATATAATCATGTATTGGTTTGATTTAGATGTTACTTTTGGTGGGGGATTTAGCCTTGGTAACCCTCGATTGATCTTCACTAGTTAGAACACTAATGAGTTTCCGCATAAGTTGAAGGCTTCCTTTGTGCATAGGGCTTATTTTCAATATCTCAACTTTAGTCCCCCTTCGTAAGGTAAGAGAAATTTTGAGCTTGGAATATGTTGCATCATATTTTGGCAATCCCTATGTGGTACATGGTCATCAAAACCTTGAAATAGCCAAAGGGTAAAGGGTAGGCCAAAATAGCATTATACCTAATTGCAAAGATGATTGAATAATACTCACCTGACCGATCATTGCATCACGTGATTGGCCAAATTATTCTTTATAGGGGTTTCAAGCTTTTGCTAGAGAACCCAATGAGAGCTCCTCATGAGGTTTTATGATTATTGGGATTAACTTTGATCCTTTCTTAATAGAACACCCAAAATTTATGAGCACCTAATGGATGTTAAAATTGTTAATGAAGAATTTCACAACTACCACATCATTTAAAACTTTTTTATTTTGCAAAAAGTCTTCACTAGAAAAGGTTACTAGGGGTGAGTTAAGTGTAGGTTACCTCATTGTTCTCAAAGCACAATAAACTAGTATTATGAGCCACCTCTTATTTAGTGCCTCCCACTATCACAATGACCATTCCAGTGCTGGTGTTGGGACCTGACCTAGAGAACATGACTTTGGTTTTTTTTTCATTTCTTTCTCCTTCCCTCTATGAAAAACTCCTTTAGATGACCTTTCTTCAACTAGTTAATAAATATCTAAGGTATCTAAAATCATCGGTGTTATGGTTATGATCCTGGTCATAGAGGCAATATTTATGTCCATCCTTTTTCTAGTCGACTTGAAGGTCAACAAAGCTTTGATCGGTGCTTTAAGTACTCACAATTTTGTATTGCCCTCAAAAGTTCAAGAAAGCTCAAATTCAAAGTAGAAATCTTTTATGTTCATTAGGCATATGGGGAGTCGAGAGAGTTGGAAAGCTATGCATCTGAGGGAAAATCTTAAGAGACCTTATAATACCCCTTAGGAGAATATTTTCTCTTCCCATTACTAGGACAATTAATCTTGAGGCCTCTTATCAAGTAGGTTTGACAATCAAGAAAAGAAGAAAAGGTTCTTATAACCCTTAGATGTTAGCTCATAAGCCTCAAGGTCTCAACTTTTACACCCAACCTTTCTCGAGATTCTATGGCTCAATCATTCTTTAGTGTTAAAAGTGGTTCCCCCAAGAACGACGAAGGTTGGGCTAAACCTAGCTACTGACTCTTAGGTCACATTGACCCCTACAATTGAATTCTTACAAGGCGTTATGAGAAATCTCTTATATGATGCTAAGTCAAATGAGAATTGCACCCCAACAAATAATTCACCTTCACAATACAATTATGCATAAAAGCTCTCTCAAAAAGTATATAAAAAAGAAAGTAAAAAGAATTTTATAAGGGAGATACTTTCAAGACCCAATAGACTAATTATTGTAGGTGCAACATAGTCCAATTAGTAAAAGCCTTGGAAATTGTTAACAAGTTTTTGGTTGGGTTAAATACTCACCCACACTTTAATAAACTCCCACCTTGCAAACTTTTAGGTGGACCCAAAAAAAAAAACTGTAAAATAGGGTCATTTTTACATACAATTTTTTCAATATATTTAATATCTATAATCACAACTATATGTATTCCGATAATCATAAATTTTAGCTCCCTAAAAGCCACAACTACTTCAAGTGCCCCAAATTCTCAAGTTAAAATCTATAATAACTACAGATGCAAAATAATACAAGACTCAATGAAAAATCATATTATATAATATTGCATTTAATCAATGATTCCTACATATATATTCCTTTACGAAGTTCTCCTTCATGATATAGGAGACTCAACACTAAACTTAAAATATAATTTCATACAAATGTTCCAAACATTTTCCCATAAGTTTGCAATGAAACAACTTCTTCTGCTCATATAATAAATATTATGCACCATGGTTTAAAATTGCGCAATATGAGGCTCGCCTTGAGGCCCGCCTTTGCGCAATTCCAGTAAAAAACGCCTTGATGCTTATGCCTCGAGTTTTTTTTATGAGGCTTGCGCCTCAACTTGGTTAAGGCCCGCATTCCCGCATTGAGGCTTGCCTCGCCTCGCCTCACTGGCATGAGACTTACGCCTCACGCTATATATATTAAAACTTACATAAATCTTGAAGTAAATGCCCGACATTGGACTCTATAGGAGAGGAGGAAGGGGAGAGAAATTCACCATAATAATGATTCAAATGAAGAACCCCTTAGTGATGACAGTGCTGATGACTTATAAGTTCTTATGTGATATGTCATTGCTATTTATTTTTGGAAATCAGAATTATGTGTTAATGAAAAGAATACTGGGATTTCAGAAAGATAGAATTTTGAGTTGAACTATATTTCATGTTGTCTTATTATTGAGATATTTTGATTTCACTTCATATCTTATGTTTTTTTATGTTTTATATTATTCACTAATTAGTATATAACAAATTTATCATTTTATATTTACGCAATCTTTTGATTCTGAGGCTTATGCCTCAAAATGCCTTGAGGCTTATGCCTCGCCTCACGAATGAAAAACGCCTCAATACCTGAATACGCAATTTTAAACATTGTTATGCACCTTTCGATTTGAACTTTTTGCTAGTATAACTAGCCCCAAATATCAACAAAGCCCCTGATGTCTCTTATTAAATTGAACCATAATATTAGCAATAAAATCTATGATACTATATACAATACCTATCTTGGTTTCCAAGAGGTTTTAGCAGCATAAGCAGAATTCTTGCCATGTGTTAATCCATGTGTAAATAAATATTTGCAAAAGGGTATTGAGTTTTTTTTTTTTTTTTTTTGAAGCAGCATCACCTTTATGCTTATATAGATGGATGGACTTATGCTCAACATATTGAGAACAATTATTAGACTCAACTCCATTAAATCGTTATCTCATCCTCTTAATTCAAGACCATCAATACTACTCGATAACAACAACAACATCAAACCTTTATCCCACAACGTGGGGTCAGCTACATGAATCCTTGTTCTCCATTGTACCCTATTAAGAGTTAAATTTTCATTTAAATATAGTAAAAAAGGACATTTCTAATACTTTCTAACAAAGTCTTTTAGGTCTAAACTACTCAATAACTATTGTGGAATGAAAATTCTATTGATGCATTATCTAGGATAGGCATAATGATTACTTAAATTACATATTCTTGGATTTGATAGAATTAAGGGGGATTATTCAGTGCATTCTGATTTCCACATTTTGGATTATGACATAAAGATAAGCATATATCTTTAATAAGTTCATTTATGGTGATTGATGGATATTAATATGCAAGTAACAGTTGTGTTTTCCTAAGTCATTTTGAGAGCTCTAATTAGTGAATTACGTTATATTAGGATGGTTACTTTAGCAAGGACAAAACCATTAATCTTACAGAGAGTAGATTTTATTGGCCTTTAATGACTAGAGATGTTGAGAGAGTAATTGCACATTGTTACACATATAAGCAAGCTAAGACTACAGAATAGAAACTTCTGAAATCCATTGCCTTGACTGTTCCATATAAATCATGGGAGAATCTTTTGATGTATTTCATTATATATTTCCTTTTTGCCTTTGATGTTTTGAGCCTTATCCCTGAGACATTTCAATGCTCCGGGAAGGGTGGTAGCCTTTGTTTGATAAGATTGTGCTATGTTGAAAAATAAAATCACCGCTAATCTATCTCAAAGATGGGCTAAGTTCTAAATTGTTTTGAAATGTGTTTACAATGGTTGCGAAGCATGGATGGTTTGAAAACATGCCATAGTGATTTAAATCATGCATTTTCCATGCAAATCCAAACTGAGGTACAACAGGCTTTTAAGAAGAAACTCATAAACAAATCCAGATTACAGTTCACTACCAAGGAAGGAAAAACACGAATCAGCCGCAAATTCTAACCACCGACAAAGTTAACAACATATTTATGTGAAGCCTAGCGGTTTCAAACGGAGTGAATTTCTAATACCTTTCAAGATGCAGCAATTACCCTGGATGGAAACAGAGAGTAAAGAGGTCATCAGCGCTGATGCTGTCGCGCTGTGCATCGGGTGAAGCGACTCCAGGCAGAAGCACGTCACCATCGAAGACCTCAAGTCAACAGATAACATCTCAATTTAAAGAGACGCGTTCGCGTGTGAAAACTGTGTGAATAGTGAGGGTTGTACCTTAGGAATCGAGGAACGGCGGGGCCAAGCTTGGGAAGCAGACGAGGAGAACGGGCACTGCAGTTCTTAGACGCGAACCTCATCGATGCGCTTCGAACGGTGGTAGACCGGAGAATAGATCTAACAGCGGTGGCGGCGGCCATCACCGGCCGAAGAGCCAGTGAAGCTGGTGTAATCTAGGGGAGTCCAGAGCACCGAGGTTTAGGCGATGTTTGGCTATCTATTGGATTTCATTACAGTATTTAATAGTTTTTTGGGGTAAATTTGAAAATTATTAAATTTTGATACTTTACAAGAAGCAAGATTTAATCAAGTGTGAGATTTAATTAAAAAAAATAACAGGATATTAATAATAAGGGGGATTTATACTCATAGCGCTCAAAATTTTCTCATCTATTTATTTAACACAAAATAATATTGCACTTTATTACTAATAATTCATATTATTTTATTTATATTTTACTAATATATATTATATTTCAATAGTCGTTAATCAATGAATAATAAGAAGAATAATTTCCTAATTCTCTCAACAAATATTTTAACATTAACAAATTTCTAATAATCAATTCAATTATAATTAATTTACTAATTAGTAGTTCTATAAGAAAATTATAAATTTACAACTATTTTCAACCAATTTATAAATAATTATCTTTGTTTTCAATATTCTTTATTATTGTGAGTAATTAATTGAATCCATATTGTTATATGTTGAAATATTCATTGAGTAAGAGATAGAGTTTAGCGTCCTAATTTTGCACGAAGATCCAATACAAACAAAAATAAGAGTGAAGTGCAAAAATTCTAAGAGGCGGTAGAGTTCTTATATAGAAAACCTAGGAAAGGGAAATATCACGAGGTCTGATCCAGTTAAAATAATTCTACTGGGATTTACATTTGATTACAAGTGAATCCCTTCATATGGGAAATAAATTAATAAACAATGAAGAACAAATTAGTTGGTTGAAGTTGGAAGAGTCCTATAGAAAGAATTCATCATAAATTAAAGTGTTGAAGTTGGGAGTCAGAGTTGATGTTGACGACGTATATCAATCTTATAAGTGACATAAAGTGTTGGTATTATTAACGATGGTGAGTGATGAAGTCAATAAACCTCAGAGTAGTTATGTGATAATGGTCAAAATATTGTTGGTCGGTGGATTGTAGTTAGGCAATGATGGCTGGAGGTCATCGTAGTCGAGTGACGGAGGTCGAAGGGACATAGTCAGGTGATGGAGGTCGAAGGGTCATAATCTGGTGATGGAGGTTGGAGGACCATAGATTGTAGTCTAAAAAGTCATAGTCGGGAGATAGTGGTAAAAAAATCATAACAAAAAAATAGAGGTTAGATGATCGTAGCCGGGTGATGGAAATTGAAAGGCCTGTAGTCAAGCGAATGTGGTCGAAAGATTCTAGTTGGGTGATAGTGGTTTCTCATCATCAGGTGATAGCATTCAGAGGGTTGTAGTTGGAGGGTGATGAAGATCAAAAGACTGTAATCGAGCGATGGTGATCCGAAGGTCGTAATTAGCAGGCAACGAATGTTTGAAAATCGCACTTGGCTGGCAATAAAGATCATGTCATGACCCAACACTGCAACCCATACAGTCTAATGGGTCATATCAGGTTGAGTGCATGACCAATCATTTGCCCAGAATTTTTTTTTTTTTTGAGGAAATTTCTTTTATCATTTAATTCACATATAAAGCCGCTAAATTTCTTTTATCATTTAATTCACATATGAAGCCACTAAAACCCATCATTATAAAAATAAAACATTATCCATACCATATAAACCTTCAGATCTATTCATTTCAAAATATGTGCAATAATCATGATTCATAATTAGTTCATCAAAATGTATTTAATCTTCATTATTATAAAAGAATCTTACAAACACAAAAAGGGAGTGCCTCTAACTGCAACTACTCTCTCAACCTACTCTACCAATGTTTTAAACATGTTAAACAAACAAAGTGAGTGCAAAGCTCAATAGGTCACACAAAACATATAAGTATATCCAATGAAAGGAAAAAAAGATCAATATGCATGTGGTTATGAAATAAATCATAAAAGCTAATCATATGATAAATCAATATCACTCCATGCTTATCCTTACATATGTACATTTATGGAAGTATGGTCAAGAACATCATGTGAGAATCACATGTTCATGTTTGTTCAAATGATCATCTCTTATAATCTTATGTACCAGTATGTCAGTGCATGTTTCTCATAGATATCATTATATCATTCAAGGCATTAGTACATATATCTCATATGTATCATTATGTATGTTAATAAATAATTATATGCATCAAATGTATGTATCATATTTATGTATATCAATGTTATGTATACCATCATCAACTATATTAGTATATCATATTCATGCACATCAATATTATGCTTCATATTACATTAGGGACGTCATTATCATATATCTATCAATATTATGTATCATAAAATATTGGAATCATCAATGTATAGGGCAAACCATTAATCATATGACTATATGTTAAATATAGCTATGATACGTGGAACAAAGCTATTTGAATAATCATGTTACACACACACACACACACACATTAGTACTATGCATCATATGAAATCATCATGTTATACATCAAATATATGCAAGGTAGAACAAATGTAAAAAATATGTATCATTTTAAGGCATGTTCTTTGCATCATCATATTAGAAGGAATATCATATATATATATATGCATCATTGATTCATATGTATCAATAGCATGTCAAGATTATGGCTAATTATGTCTTATTATGCATAAGGATGTATAGTATCACCTACCATACAATATCAATCATATCATATTACATCAATCTCAATTATAGTTGGGTAACTTCATATAGAATTCGTCACTCCAATTACTCATATCATCGTCCCCTTATGTCTCCCATTATGTAACATCCTAAACTCTTAACCATCAAGATATCGTCCGCTTTGACCTAAGGGCCTTACAGTTTTGTCATGTTGATGTAACTTCCCAGGAGGTCACGCATCCTAGGACTTCTTCAGGATAAGCACGCTTAACTGCAAAGTTTTGTTAATAAAAATTGAACAATTACACCAAAATGCACCTCAATGTTTAAGAGTTTGACTTCTTTTACTTAAGGGGTTTCATATTACATTAGGGGCATCATTATCATATATTTATCAATATTATGTATCATATCATATTGTGATCATTAATGTATAGGGAAAATCAATAATCATATAATTGTATGCTATATATAACTATGATATGCAGAACAAAACTATTTGAATAATCATGTGTTATGCACACACACATTAGTACTATGTATCATATGAAATCATCATGTTATACATCATATATATGCAAGGTAGAGCAAATGTAATATATATATATATATATATATATATATATATATATATATATATATATATATATTTAAGCCATGTTCTTTCCATCATCGTATTAGACATAATATCATATATATGCATCATTGATTCATATGTATCAATATCAAGTCAAGATTTTGACTAATTATGTATTATTATTCATAAGGTAGTATCACCTACCATACAATATCAGTCATATCATATTACATCAATCTCAGTTATAGTTGGGTAGCTTAATATAGAACTCGTCACTCCAATTAATTATATCATTGTCCCTTATGCCTCCCATTATATAAGCCCAAATTTTTAATCATCGAGATATTGTCTGCTTTGTCCTAAAGGCTTTACGGTTTTGTCCTATTGATGTAACTTCCCAAGAGGTCAACCATCCCAAGATTTCTCCAGGATAAGCATGTTTAACTATAGAGTTTTGTTAATGAAATTCTAACCATTTCATCAAATTGCATCTCAATGTTTAATAGATTGGCTTCTTTTATTTAAGGAGTTTCACAATCTCCCTCACTTAAGTAACTGACATCCTCGTCATTATCCCTATCCCAGAATCATCCACTAGGTAGATAAGATTCTAGAGATGACCCCTACAAGTTTAAGTGGCAACTCATATCATGTCACACTTTGTCCAATATAGGATTCAAGAGGTGTCTCTCATGGCGTAACACTTTGACTTGTATGAAATTTAGTTCCCATCTTCCAGCTAGTGTAATGCTATGATAACACTTATAACAATTAAAATTCTTAACTATCGAGAAATTGTCCACTTTGTCCTAAGGGCCTTATAGTTTTATCATGTGTGTAACTTCCTAGGAGGTCACCCATCCAAGGATTTTTTGAGATGAGCACGCTTAACTTTTTAAATAAATTCTCATCATTACACCAAAAGGCATCTCGATGTTTAAGAGACTGACTTTTTTTACTTAAGTGGTCTCACATGTTATACTACGTATCATGTTCATTTTAAGGAAAGCCCATCTGCCTACTCTCATGCGCAAAATATTATATAAAATATCCACCAACTTGAACTAGTCTCATTCTTTAGCTAGCATTTTTATAAGCACATAATTCATGACAGATATGCATATATATTATATTTATCATGCATAGGCAATATCATGTAAATCATAATAGCAATGTTCAATAATAAATATAGTGTGCTCATTACTATATATTCTTATCCAAAAAATAAATCAATGTAAATATGTATGTTGCAACTAAATAAATCATTTAATGTCAATTTCACATATCATATCAACTATTAATGCCCTGTCAATATATATTTCACACCCTAAGATCAAATGTGAAAAAATTGCCTATTTTAGCCTCTAATTAAACTACCATAGCTACTAATAATCTATCAATATAATTCATTATAGTAGAAGCAACTAATAATTATATACATTAAAATGTAAGCCTATGTTCACTCCTCAAAATTTAAGTACAATAATCAGGAGTAACATTAGTACATCAGTAAATCTATTTGTCTACCCTTGATTTAAAAAAAAAATAAATCAAAATGCAAGAATAAAAGAAAAACTTGAATATCGATCATCCTCACTCTACTGGATTCTATCATCTTCCTGAAAAATATGTAAAACCACAAAGTGAACAAACAGCTCAGTATGTTACTAGAACCTACCACTAAAATCAATGCAAAAAATAGAAATAATATGCATGTAATCATTCAATCAATATCAATATAAATATATAAATGTAAAAGCATGTGGTAATCACTATGAATAGTATTAGGTTATATGAGTAATAACAATTTGTGTAATTATATATTTCACGAGCAGTGATCAATAATGAAATAAAGACTCAATATGTTATATCATTTATATACCTATCAATTACATAATAATTTAGTTCATATACCCTCTTAAAAAATTCATACACCTATTATTATCATATGTATATTATACAATGTTCATATTATGTATGCATATCATGTATCATGTCCAATGCAATATACTCAATATCAGTGCAACATAATATATATATCATATAATTCATAGCATGTGATTCATATATATATATATATATATATATATATATATATATATATATATATATCAATCTTATCAATTATATCATGTATTTATATCAGTCATGTTATGTCTCATGTATAGATCATATTCTGTCATGTTATATATGCAATCTATCATATATGCTCTTATCATATGGATATGCAAGAAATGCATCAATGTTAGCAAGATAGGACACCTAGTTACTTGTGATATTTTTCCTATATCCAATCTTGTATGATAGGCCTACAAGAATCAACCTTAATCATATCAATCTTATTTACAGAAACTAGTCTCATATCATATATCACAAGTTGGCTTTAATGTAAAAAGTTATCACTTCCTGCTAATCAGCATATCATATCATATTAATCAATCTCCTTATGCCCCCATTTTTCATATCATTAAATATTAAACCATAAACTTTATTTAAAGGAAAGCATGTCGGCTCACCCTCCTGTATAGAGTAGCATGTCTTCAGCCAACTTGAATCAGTAAATCATTTTCAGCCAACCTTTCTTATCCTTTTTTACACATGTCACATCATATAGAGCATAATAACAAATATTATATATATATATATATATATATATATATATATATATATATTCAATGCAATTATCAATATGCTAATCAATATGTTTGTAGTATGCCAAAAATACATATTGATCTAATTTGAACAGTAAATGGGTGCATGTTGCATATTATATGTCTAAATGCAGTACATTGCTTCATGGTAATCTTATAAATTAATATTATACTATATGTTATAGTTAAAATATCATATAACTAACATAGTGAAAATTAATATCAACAAGTCAAAAAACACAGGAGGATGATGTTAATCAAACATCAAAAGTTACATGATGGAAAATCACTAAAATAAGAGAGATTATATTTTAATCACTTTTATGAGAGAAAAAATATAAAAAATCATTGAAAACAAAAGTCATATTCGAGTTAGCTACCACGATCAGAAGACTTTTTTAGATCATGTATTTATATCAGTCATGTTATGTATCATGTTGTTGACCTCATTTTTGTATGAGGTCACTTGAACTAATCTTGACCTTAAATTAATCCAATATCCAAACCAATCTAGACCTTAGGATCCTCCTAGAATCCTGACCTTAGGATCTATTCTAGGTCCTAGGATCCTTCTAGAGCTCAGACCTTAGGAGCTACTCTAGATCCTAAACTTCTTCTAGACTCTAAGTTCTAGGAATTTCTTAGGCTCTAGGATCCTTCTAGATTCCTAACTTTAAGATCTATTCAGACCTTAGGATCTACCTAGATCTTAGGTCAATCAAGCCAAATCTAAGGTCCAAAGGTTTTGTCCTAAAGGCCTTTTCCATTGAAATTTCAAACACTTTGAAACCCAGTTAAATGACCTCCAATTCAGAGTCTGTCAATTTCATACTGATGGGACATGTCTTTGGAGGAAACCCTCCAAATTTTTTATTGCGTCCTCCCACCTGACGCATCTTTACCTTCGGTAAGCCGTGATAACGCGACACCTGGCAACAACAATACCCGATACCCGACCCGGCGAAGAGTGGGACTATGGCACGTGCGAAATTTAAAAATGACGGCCCGAACAACGGACCCGAATATTATACCGCGGAGTCGAGAAAAACTGCCGAGACAAACTTTACCGTGCCTTCATCTTCTCCAACCGGCGCTTCTTCTTCCATTTCAGTGAAGTTTCTAGCTCCGCATTTACGATGCCTCAGGTTAGTTTCTTCTTCTGTAAACACGAATAAACTTGCAAGTTACCGAGCAATACTGCTTCGGTATTATGGTAGTTAAAGATTGGTTAAGTTATCGGTAGAGCTTGCTACCGAGCTCTATAGAGCATTCTTAAAGTCGGTATTGCTAGGTATTTGCAAGCAATGGTCGGCAAAATACCTAGCATTGGTAGCACTATTCTTCTTATGTGGTATTTAGGGTTAGGGTTTACCTAGCGGTACTGCCATGAAAGAACATAATGAGTTTAGCATTGATCGGTACTGCTCGGTACCGATGTGCAACGAGCATAAAAATTAAACGGTATTGCTTGGTACCGAGCTGTACCGAGCTGCACCGAGCAGCACTAATAGTCGGTATTGCTCGGTATTTGCCTATAATTGCTTGTATGAGTCCACTATTGGCACGTAACAGGCCGGTGCAACTCGATACCGAGCTTTACCGAGCATTAATAATACTCGGTACTGCTCGGTATTCTTCCTTAATAGTACTTATAGGCTAATCTAAATGCTTTGTACTGATCGGTATTGATTGATACCGAACAATACCGAGCAATACTAGGAGTCAGTATTGCTCGGTATTAGTTAATAGCAGTACTAACGATTGATTTTAAGCAGGGATATACTCCAAAGATTCATTTCCGATGCAGGACTTCGAGTTTTAGAGAAGTTTGTAATGTGCTTGTTAAAAGGTTTGGAGATCCTTTGGTTGATAGACTGCGTCAGTTGCAAATCAGCCAGTTCCTCCGCCTACCTCTTATGCCTCAAAATGTTCCATTTATACATATGCTATTATCGAAGTGGGACATGAAGACTGGAAGTTTCATTATTAAAGGACAAAGTCTAAAATTTACATCTGAGGAAGTTGCATTACTGATTGGCATGCCAAATAGGGGTATTATTTTTGACAGTGGCAGTGACAGATCCAGTGGCAAAACATCAAATGACATTCGCCGCGACATTGAGAGGATGGATAATAGCACTCCAATGGATGATCTCGTAAAATGCTTCGTCCTTTACCTACTATCGAACATATTTTATCCAATGGCTAACTTCCGCATACCATTAGCCATCTTGGAACTTCTTAACAATCTTGATACATTTAATCGATACAACTGGCCTGAATCAATTAGGAGTTTCCTAGTTAAAGAATTCAACGTTGTTGCTACCAAACAAGCCAAAGGATTTGGCCTTGGTTATGTAAATGGTTTTGTAATGATTTTAATTGTGAGTATTCTTTGCTTTTTCAATAAATGTTTGATTAGTGTACAAAATCTATAACGAAATTATATTGTCTTTAATTTTACAGATTTGGTTTCTTGAACATACAACAATTCATGCTGTAAAGGATGATCAATCCCGGCCTCGTTTTGCTCGATGGGATGGTAACTTTATTTACACTGAGAAAGAAGTAATTAATATATTTACTCAACTTCAAGATGATGAGGTACGTTCACTACATAATTTTATTGAATTGCCTCGTAATATTGTATTTGTTTTATGGATTAATGAGATGCAATGTATGACCTTTTGCAGATAATTATAGAATTGAAAGATATAACTGATGATGAGAAGGTTTTATTACTGCTTCTTTCTCCACCAGCCAGTCCAATACGTGTGGCAAGCCCTAGTAGGGTATCTTTCACCACAACAGCCGAGTCAAGTCCACCCACTCCTTCTCTAGTGCGGTTGTCAAGTGGACCCAAACCTGACTCAGCTCCACCAAGTCAAACGCAGCCTGAATCATCTGCACATCCTGATTCTACACATGTTGATGATGAAACTAACTTGCGGATATTAAGTAAATCAATATATGAGCTGTTCAGCAAGTTCAACTTTATAAACAATAAGGTAGTAGCTGTGGAAGCAACCAATCACATACTTGAACAGCGCATACTTTTTTTAGAAAAGGAAAATATTAATTTGAAAGAACAAATAGGAATGAAAGACCGGTTCATGATGCAGTTCTTTGAACAAAATTTCCCTTCTTATGTAAAGACGTACAAGAAAGAAATGTGTCCCGGTTCTTCTTTATCTCCAACTGCATCTGAAGACACAACCTTAAGTGAGTATGAGGTTGATCCATCTGTCATGTCAGGGATAGCACAAAGGGTGCAGAGGAGAAATGATCGAAAAAGAAAACTTGTATCCACACCTTTCACTACGGGTATTAGGAAGAAGAAAATTAAAAGGAAAACGGTAACCAAAGATGATTCAGGTAATGCAATAGCAAGTGATCAACCAGATAAAAGACCGGAAAATGCTCCAATTCATACACCAACTCCGGCACCACAACCTAAAACAGAACCTACACCAACAAGTTCAAGTGTTATTCCAGTTGGCACTCATAAAACTGGTAATGAACCAGAACAAGCAAATGTTACTGCTGTTGAAACGCCTGGTGGTAAAGAAATTGTTGTTTATGAAGTTGATGAAAATAAAGAAATTCCAATGAATCCAGCAGCTGAAACATTAGATTACCCAGGCAGAAACTTAATTACTGATGATAAACGCCTGATAATCGATAATGCCCTTAAAAATTTCAAGTTTATGTGAGTACTCGATTTTATAGCATAGTGATTACTATTTTTTAAAACAGTTTGATATTTTTTTTATTTTTAAATATACAGGAGCGATTCTATCTTCGAGCTTGGAAATATAGCAATATATAGAAGCCAGTTGGATGAATTATTAATGTCGGAAGAGCTTGATAATAACCACATAGACGCGTTTGGTTATCTATTAACGCAGAAGGAAGCAGCATCTCAATCTCGCAATCAACTGTTTCTATTTGTTTCAAGCTTCCATTGGGTAAGTAGTTAAGATTCTGGTATATAGCCGGTTTGCTAATATACGAACTAATCAGACAAGTTCTTCTTTATTTTAACCCAGTTCTACTACAAACAATACAATGAATCGAACACAAGACCGTTCGTTTCTTATATAGACAAAACACTTGTAAGGAATGTAAATTTGATTTTTGTTCCAATAATATATGGAAAACATTGGACACTTTTACTTTGCAACTTGTTAAAGAAACGGTGGGAGTTCTATTATTCATTACCGAAGAAGATACATAAAGAGATTCTCCCGGAAGTTGTAAGTAATACGTAATTCTTTTTTGATCATTTCTACTCTCAAGATTATTATATGCTAATTTGATTTTCGTGATCCAGATTACACATTTCTACAAAGACACAGAGGACGCCTTCGACATCGATATAACAAAATGGCCAATCAAAGGATTTAGAAATGTTCCGACACAAAATAACAGTGTCGATTGCGGAATGTATATTTGTAAATATATGGAAGTTCTAATACAACAAGGACCAATTAAATGGTATCGGTATTTGAACTGGCATTCAAATATGCCATTGTATAGGCTGAATGAATTTGCTTATGACCTTATATGTACTAAATTTCAATAGTGTATGAGTGAAATTTTTTAGCTTTAATAATGTTGTGTCTTTATTTTTTAAACAAAATGATGCCCAGTATTAAACAATACGGATCAATGACCTTTCTCGGTTATGTTCGGTATTGCTCGGTATTTCTCGGTATTGCTTGGTATAATAGCTCGGTATGCATAGGTATGGCTTTGTACAGCTCAGTATTCATATATAGGGGTGTCAATATTTGACCCGACTCGAAAACCCGACCCGGACCCGACCCGGAAAATCCGGGTTGGACCCGACCCGTTTGATAAACGGGTCGGGTTCGGGTTCGCATATTTGACCCGTTTAAAAAACGGGTCGGGTTCGGGTTGACCCGGCGGGTTGACGGGTCAACCCGGAAACCCGTTTATTTTAAAAATTTTTGAATTTCCCACCGTTTCCACCCGCCTGACCGCTGCCCGCTGCCCCGCCTGCCCGGCGCTGCCCCGCTGCCCGCCTGCCCTGCGTGACCGCACTGCCCCGCGCGATGCCGCGTGCCCTCGCGCGGCCTCGCCCCGTCGCCTGTCGCCCCCGCCGCTGCCGCTGCCGCGTGCGGCGTGCCCAGCCTGCCTCGCGCGAGGCGCTATGCCGCGTGCCTGCCTGCGGCCAGCCGCCACCGGCCTGCCCCTCGCGATGCCGCGTGCCCGCTTGCGGCCAGCGCGATGCCGCGTGCCCTGCCAGTCGCGGGTCGTGTCGAACCAGCTCGCGAGTCGCGCCCGAACCTTCACGAATCGCGGCTTAACCAGCTCGCCTAGTCGCCACTGCCGGGTCACGGGTCGTGTCGGGTCAACCCGACAACCTGGCCAGGTCGGGTCCGGGTTGAAATGTCCGACCCGTTTGCAAAAACGGGTCGGGTTCGGGTTGACCCGTTTAGATCTGGGTCGGGTCGGGTTCGACCCGAACCCGACGGGTTGACCCGAATTGACACCCCTATTCATATATATTGATCGGTATATCTCATTATATCTCGTTATAGGTACCGGTATAAGTCGGTACAGCTCGGTATTGCTCGGTATAATAGCTCGGTATGCATAGGTATGGGTCTATATAGCTCAGTATTCATATATATCTCGATATAGGTATCAGTATCACGTGAAATAAACTTGGTACAATGCCAATAACGATCGGTATTACTCGGTATTAGCCAAAAAAAATCTCCAAAATCACGTATACATTCAAAAGGTCATCTTACTGATATCAATTGAATGCAAAATTTACTGATTACATAAAGGACGATTGACTACCTGAATCTGGATATGTATAGTGTAAGCTTGTGGGAGGAATCGTAGAGGTTTGTTTACTTTTTTTGGGCTTCTTCTTCTCCCAGTGATCCTTCAATCTTGCATTTGAAACGCCCTTGGGCCGACATTTCTTTGGATCTTTAATAGTTTCATGACCAGTTGCAGAAATTGGTATGTTTTTTCTACCAAGCTTGATGGAATGAACTTTTGCAGCCAAAGTACTCAAATCTTCTATGACACAGATCTCAGCCTCTTTATTACCATGAGCTTCTGTACTAATTTTATATGCAAAATGACATACATAATTTCTGAAGATGAAGTTGCTATCAACCGAAATAAGTTGGCATGCATTACTACAAACACTTGGGATCTTACCTCCTGAATATAAATCTTTTCTAGCATTGACTGACCATCTTGGAAGTAAATATTTAATGGGAATATTAATAATGTCTAACTGTCTCATTACTCTCATGCAATGCGCACATAATATTCCCATCATTTCGAACTTAGCACAGGTGCATTCAATGGTATCTTCAATTGAATTAAATTTGACAATCCATTTGTGTGAATCAGTGGAGGTATCAATGTTCCAAACATAAAACCTTGATAAATATGACGAAGTATTTTCCACGCATAATCCACCAACTCCATGTAAGAACTCCTCTTCAAAAAATGCATACAACTTCCTTGAACAAAATTTTGCAGCTTGCTTCAATATTGGGCTACTTTTCATAAATGGAACTATGTCAGTTTGACTACATCTGAATTCTTCATCTTGTTCATTTTGCCGCCAATTCCTCATAATCTTCTCCAAACCGAGGAAGCAATCCGTGATAGTACTTGTTGGCTTGGAATAGCCATGGCATACATGATTGGTTGACTCACTACGTTGGGTTGATAAAATGCCAAGATTAAAACAATCTTTGTTGAATGCAGTTGACCACTTCTCCTTGATTTTGTAGAGATCATTCAACCAATGATTATTTTGCAGATTTCCTTCTGATAACATTTCAGCCCATTTACTCTCAAATTCCTCTGCTGAGTCACAATGTTTGAAACAGTAAAAAAATAAGCATTTAACTCTGTTGTTGCTGTTAAAGCACCAAACCTTTGAAGGTGCCTTCTTGTACAAATGCCATTGGCACAATCGATGTCGTGTATTAGGCAAAGCAATCTCTATTGCACGAGCCATGGCTTGGTCCTGATCAGTAAATATGGTAATGGGATGTTTGTTATTCATGATTCTTATAAATGTTTGAAAAAGCCAGGTAAAAGAAGCTATCGTCTCATCAGATAAAAATGCAACTCCTAGTAAAACATTTTGTCAGTGATTGTTTACTCCAACAATTGGGGCACAAGCCAAGTTATATTTATTTAAACGATAACTAGTATCGAATATAATCACATCCCCAAAACAGTCATAATCGATTCTACCGACACCATCAACCCAAAAGAAATTCAAAAGACATCCATCTTCATCTGTTTCAACATCCCATGCAAACATGTGGTCATCAATAGCCTGTTCTTTAAACAACTTTATAAGTGAATTAGTGTCTCCACTCTCAAACTTTGCTCTTCTTTCTTTCTGGATGTGGTTGTACGCATCCCGCTTCGTAAAACCAAGATTAGCCACACCTCCAACTTCATCAGATAGGTACGTAAAATGCATCGACAGTTCTTATACCCGCTTCTGTCATAGATTTCAAAACAGATGAATTATCTTCACTAATAGACCTAGCCGACCTGAGCAGATGTTGATCATCCGGCCTAGCCAATTCGTGATTGTGACTCTCTACAGATTTCTTCACTGACCAAAGCCCCTCTTGACTCACGGAAAATCTAACCATGGCTGGACATCCTGTTCTTGTACATGATCTTCGATATTTTAACTTGGTACCGCTTTCATTCTCCTTCTTGAAACCTGCTTTAGAACATACAAAATCCTTTGATTTGATTAACCTTGTATTTGGCCAGAAATGGTGATGTTCTTTCCTAACACTAAATCCAGTTGAATGCGCATACTGGCAATATTTCTCATATGCTTCTTTCTCACTGCTGTAAACACCCTAATAATTATTCAATCATCCATATTAGCTTTATATCTAAATATCATTCCAGAAATTAAAAACATTTAGACCGAAATTATACCAATATATACTAAACAATAGAAACTAAAGCCGAATTAACTAGTACAACTGTAATGCTCGGTAATACTCTGTATTCCTCCGTATTGCTCGGTATGGGGTATATAAAATTTCAATAACTACCTAAAACCGAGGTTACGAGTTCAAGAATATTGCTCGGTATTGCTCGGTATTTCTCGGTATTGCTCGGTATTGGTCGGTATTGCTCTATACATCTGCGTCCCTACATTTAACTTATCCATTATAGTCAGTACCGAACGTATACCATTCTATAATATAGAATACCAACCTAATACCGACCTAAAAAAACTAATGTCGTCCTCGCAGTTTAACGATACTGCTAAAACGAACTTTTGAAACCCTTTAATGAAACAGTAAAAAGTAGAAGAAAAACAAACGTTTACAGATAAAAACTTACTAATATCAAATCAGAAAATGCTTCGTCATAGCTTAAAGTTTGAGTTTCCTCGCAGAACATGAAGTCTTCAAAACCGGAACCTTCATTCGATCCTTCCATCTCCTTAGAAACTTAACGACTTCTTTACGTCAGGTATTCGAAAATTACGGGAACCGTAAAGACTGTAGAACATTTTAGGTTTAATACAAGAAAGGTTTTAATACCAGAGGTAAAAGCCGCGTATTTCTTTTATTTCCCGCCCATTTCATATACATTACCACGGGGTAACCCAATATATTTAAAAAAAAGGAGGTAAAAGCGTATGGGCTAACGTCGGGTCAATAGGGTAAAGTTAATGCCAGGTGTCGCGTTATCATGGCTTACCGAAGGTAAAGATGCGTCAGGTGGGAGGACGCAATAAAAATTCCCAAATTTGAGTCCATTCTGAGGTCTCTAACCTCAGAAACTTAATTAAAATCCATAGGCTGTAAAACCTTCAAATATTTATAGCCTATGCCACTAGACCTGTCACTTTGAAAATTCTGACCTTAGAGCCTTCATCAAAGCCTCTAGTCACTTCCAGACCTTTAATCTTGATATGTTGAACTTTAAACTGTATTTTTCTGGACCCACTTTGACCCCTAGTTGACCAGGGGTCAAAATGACCAAAATACCCCTATGGGACTCAAATATTGATTTCAAACCAAATGAACTCCGAATTGAATGCAACCAACTACAGCAAATTTCAAATGTCATTTTAAACCTGCTGGACCCATTCCCAACCCCTGGGTCAACCTAGTTGACCAAGTTAACAGTTTTGACCCAAAAGGCCCTTTAAGGGTCCAAACAGGTGTTTTGAACCAAATGACCTCCCTAGACCTTGAGACCACATCCATTAGACTCAAAATGTTATTTTGAATCTATTGAACCCATTTTCAAATCCTGAACCCACCTGGTTGACCAAGTCAACCCGGATTGACTCGAGGCCCATTAAGGGCCCATATAGGTTCATTTGATCCAAATGACCTATTTGAATCTTGAAATCACATACAACCACTTCAAACCCATTCCATTTGATGCATGGAATATTTTTAAAATCATTTTGAGTCGAACCTTGGCCCATTTAACCAAACCAAGTCATTTTGACTTGGTCAAATCGATTCAAAACCCCTTAAATGATCTCAAACTCCAATTGCTTGGTTTAACCTTCATTCCATCCAATGAGTGGTGCCACCTTGCCTGCCACCTCAGCACCCCTGGACCCATTGACTGGTCAAACAGTCAATGGGTGGTCAAATGAGCTCTTTAAGAGGCCAAATTAATCCCTTAAGCTAATCCACTCAACTCTTAATCATTCCAGCCATCTAAACATGCTCTAGAACCTTCCAACATCTATTCTTAACCCTTTGATCTTGATTAAACAACCCTCAAGGCTCCATGTGTCCAAGTGGGGACCATAGACCCTTTCCACTTCACATGTCCTTGTGTCCTTGATCCCACAGCTTTCCAACAACTCCCTGGACAGGTGTCAAGCATCCAGGAGCTGCCCATGTTAATCCCAGCCTTTGATTGAACCTGAGGGCATTTGAATAGGGAGAAAATGCCCTAATGCCTATCATTCTTAACCTAGCCATTCTCTCTCCATTCAAAACCTCTCAAGCCCAAGTCTCTATTCTATTGAGCTCCCCAGAGACTCCTTAACACATCTCCACTCAAATCTCGCTGGTCAAAAACCTCTCCGGCGAGTTTCCCGGCGAACCAAGCTTGAATCCGTTCAAGCTTCTTTTACATTCGATCCAGGGGTCGTGAGCTCGAGGCGTCTTCAACAAAAAGGAGCGTGGACAGTCAACAAATGCAACCATTCCTTAAATGGGTCAAACCGTCCAAAATCGAGGTGAAAAATTCAAACCCTAGTTCTAAGTACACTAGATTAAATAAGTTTTTCTACAATATGTTTTGAGCTAGGAAACAAACTCCCCATTATTTCTATTCATCTATATAATCTAGATTTAAAATTTTATTGAGTTTCATTAATTGTGTCGAGCGAACGGGACGAAACTAGTTCTAGGGCTACGGTTAATGTCTGTTACGTAATGCCTGAGTTCTAAACCGTTGATCTCGTGATCAACGGTTTAGATCACAGCGTTCCGTGCTTTGTCCGACTGCAGAGATCCTCTGGGAGATCGAAATCTCGTCTGGATCCATCTGGGCCCTCGATCTAGAGGCGCGGGATCGAAATCCCGCCGTCCGATCTCTCCCCGTGAGATCAGATAGCGGGATTTGATCTGGGCCGTTCGTTCCAGAACTCAGGCGATCCAATGGTGAACGGTGTCTGCTGACGTGTTTAAGTGAAGTGGGACCCAGCGACGCTGTCATGCAATCATTTGCAAATGATTGCCCGCTGCCTCTGCACTCCGCTGGACGAATCCGAGCCCGCCACCCGTTAATTAGGGTTTTAATTAAAGATTAAAACCATTTAATTACCAGAACCTTTAAAAAAATATTAAAAAATAAATACTTTTCAAAAAATTAAGTGTTATATATCAAATTGCTCATAATTTTAAAGCCTTTAAAATAAAATTAAGTTTGTCTTGAAATATTTAATGTATCTTAAATAATTTTAAAACATTTAAAATTATATGTTTTAATTATTAATTAATCAAATTAATTAATAATTTCAAAATAATTTATTTTGAAATTTATTTCAGATCTTAGAGAATATTTTAAAATAAAATATTTTAATTATATTTTAAAAATATATATATATTTGAGATTCTTTAAATAATTTAAATTATTTAGTTAGTTAAATATGTAACTCATTTCTAAATATTAAATTAAATATCTAAAAAAAAAATCAAAACTTTAATTTCAAAAAACAAAATATGTATTTTCTTATAATGTCAGTAGATCTCTCAATCATTTACAATTTCATTTTGATAATATTTTGAATTATTTTTAATTTAAAGTATATATTTATATATATAGGTTTATATATACTTATGTGTTTTGAAACCTATTTTAATATATATATATATATATATATATATATATATATATATATATATATATATATATATATATATATATATATATATATATATATATATATATATATATATATATATATATATATATATATATATATATATATATATATAAATTCTAGAGATTTGAGAGATCCCTTTGGAATCTTAAGCATGGGTTGAATATGTGAATGGAATTTATGGGGAATTGATTAGTGAGTAATTACATGTTAATTATTCACTAATCATATCATTAGCCATCTTAACTAATGTTATTTCTTGCATGCTTAGGGAGCACACACCACTTAGTCTAGGTTCTCCTAGACCTAAGGACTTGTTTGATTCTGCGTATTTATTTATATGTTAAAGTTTGAGGGTTAGTTGGAACCTTGATTCGAACCTAATTAACCTAGTTACATCGTTAAGGACAAGAATTAAGGGCATGTTTAGAAAACTTAGAGAAATCCTAGAAATTAGGATATACATTATTTGAACATGAAATTTGAACCACTTGAACATAGTGACATCTACAACCCTTATAGAAAATTTCACTGGTTTTAGAAGTCATTAAGCCCCTTAATCGAATTTCCTAAGTTTAAGCCTTAATTAAACCCTTAAACCTTCCGGAAATTATAACAAATCCATTTTAAATCCAAAAAGTATGTATAACCCCTCTAATTGACCAGATTTGAACCCTTAACCAATGAAAATTAAAAGCCCCTTGATTTGACAGCAAATTGAATCTTAATTTAATTTTAATGGAAATCAAATATTTAATTAATATAATTAATTAATAATTATTAAAAATTCTAAAAATTTCCCAAACACTTGATAATCTCTCCTTAGGTCATTCCTGACCGTTGGAGCTGATTTCAAGGAGTTGAGATCTCATTTGGAGCAAAATCACAAAAAGCCCTTTAATTAAACAATTTTGAAAATTCAATAAATACATAAACTTCAAACCCTCATAACTAATTAAAGAAAAATCAAAATTGAACAAACTCACTTGCATTAAACTCATAATAACTCCTAGATTTATTAAAAATATTAAACTTCCAGAAAAACATAAAATAAAAAAGTCAACAAATCGGTCAACTCTAGGTCAAAGCTAGTTCAAAACTTCAAACCTTCGTAATAAAATGTAGAAAAATCCGATTTCAACATACTTACCTTCTATCTGATCGTAGTAAGGTCTAGTATTTTAATAAAATACAAACATTCCAGAAAACATTCTTAATCAAAAAGTTAATTTCTAACCCTTTAATTAAATGATTAAAATATTCATAAAAATTTATAAAACTCAAAATTGATTTAAAACTCCAGAAAATGTTAGCTTAATGTTTAAAACATTCAACAAACCTTTTAAAACATAAAAATCATCCTAAAGATGAAGTTTATTAGCTGGACTACTCCGGGCTGCGGGGCTAAGTGTCCTAAGGAGGCTGGTTCCTCGAGCCAGGTGGCACAACGCCATGAATGGATTCTAAGGGGTGTTAAACCTTAAAATAGATTAATCATTAATTATTTAACCTTTTAAAATCTTTAATTCAATTACATTAATTTGGTTTATAGGCTGGACTCAGTGGCGGAGCCAGGAACTTCTTATAGGGGGGGCACAATTTTTTTTTCAAAGAAATTCATGATTGCGTGGGAGACATGGACCGCTATGCAAGTACAACCTTCAAACTTGGTATTGAATATTAGAAATCTATTCATTAATAGGATTTCGCAAACCATAATCAGATTGATGATTTAATTCTACTTCAAAATCTTTTGATAATTCTTTTACTATGCAACTTCTTTTCTTATTTTGCTCTTCGTCATTTTTTTTCTCACCTAAAGTCATCGATAAGCTTGATTTTAAAAACTTCTTAAAATATCTTTCTATAAATTTTTTGTCAGTTTGGATTATCTAAACAAGAAAGTAATAATCTAGTCAGTATTTTGACAAAGAAACATTTTATCAAACACCACAAGAGCATATAAATTACAATTCAATTTCATAAAAGGATAAACAAAATATGACTAAAAAATTAATATAAACTTCATTTTTCATTAGGAAGTCAATTTTTTCTCTAATCACAGATTAAAAATCTGAACAGAAACTGTCCAGAAAAAAGTACTAAATTAAAAAAAAAATGATTCATGACAGATTCATTATTTGGTAGAAGTTTGTTTATCTAAAATATCGCTAAATAAAAAAAAAAGTCCCAATATGGCATAAATGGATGATTTACTGCTTCCAAGAGAAGAAAAGACTAGGACAAAACTGTATTTGTTCAGCTTTAAAGCCCGTGAGGGCTGAAATTGGAGACCCTATATTGAAATAAATCAGCTTTTTTAGGGGGGGGGGGGGGGGGACGTGCCCCCCCTTGCCCCCCCTCCCTCCGCCCATGGCTGGACTACTCCGGGCTGCGGGGCTAAGTGTCCTAAGGAGGCTGGTTCCTCGAGTCTGGTGGCATAACACCACGAATCAATTAATGACAAACTTAAATTAATCAACCTTAAAAATCAGCAATCAAACCTTAAGCAACTTCAATCAATGATCCTATTTAGGACATACCAAAGCCACACGACCTACCTCACACACTATAGATGATTTGCTAGGACAACCAACTCTAGTTTTAGGCTAGGCCGGTATTTACTTTTCTGCTGTGTGCCAGACTTTTGAGTTTTCACTGCATGCTGTTTGTTAGCATAGGATTGATGTGATTGTTTATTTATTTATTGCATTTTATGTTGTAATTGATTGAGCATTTAAATTTTGAATATTAACTGCTTGAGATTGAATATTAACTGCTTGAGACTGTAGATACAACTGTTGATTATTAGGATAACCTTGCAGGATTGAGTCTAGATTTTTTTATTTTAAATTAATGTAAATTTGATTGAATAAGGTTGTATTTATTTGAAATGATTTGAGATTGGGATATTTTATCCAATTTGAATTCTAAAGAGGTGAAGACATCCCTAAAGGGGAGAGTCTTCTTCCATTTGGAAGTCAAATTAGGATTCCTTTCAAATATCCAAAGAGGAAAGATAACACCCCGTTCAAGGGGGAGTTTCTTTCCATTTGGATATCCGGAACCGACAAATCAAGATGTTCGTGAGAAGACGAAGAAATGGACCACGAGAAGAATCCCAAATCTCAAAGTCATTTGAGTCTTAAGATAAAATCTGGGTTGTAGTCAGTGGTGCCCGGCAACTTTAATTTTCTGCAAAATTCTATGATGTAATAATAAGGGACACTTGCCTACGGACATTCAATTTGATATATTTAATTTGATTGATTTATTTAAATTGATTGCGCATTAGAGATACCTGCTTTTCTAGTCTTTTTACCTGCATGCCGACTTTGATTTGACATGGAATCCGACTGTAGGCTCTTAAGGACTTAATAAATTTTTTCTACTTAAATCAAATTAATAACTTTAAGCTCACATAGAAACTCTAACGTTTTAAGAAATAATCTTGGGACCGCCGGGAGTCCTCATTTCATAGCATTCATTCAAATTCAATCTATTAATCGAGTCAATTAGCATGCATCATATTAGCAACTAATTTAAAAACCTTTAAACCCTTAATTGCATTTGTTTAAGCATTAAACCCAACATAAGTTTAAGGGACCATTTAGGATCCGCTCTAGATGTCGGTCCCGTTCTCAAATACCTTTCTTAAATAACGTCCCGACTACTCTACATAAATTGACCGGACTCATAATTTTAAATCGTTTAGGTGGTTTAGCTGGCTCCCCAATCCAGGCCGGGATAAGACCAGATTCACATTGCACTAGCTAGGTTCGGGTCACTTTTTCAATACCCAATTTAGACTTAGATTCTGAGGCTGGCTCGGGCCATAAGACCTCAACTTCCGGGAATCGACTCCCAAATTTCTAATAAAATTGATCACTTAAACATTAAATCACTTTCAATCAAATTTAAGCCCAACATTTAGGATAGGCTGGAGTGTTTCTGAAGTGATTCAGAATCTCAAAACACTCCCTACTCCTATTCCTTTGACTCTGAAAATAAGTGTTCAGACTTGATCCAATCCCATTTGAAATTCCTACCCTTTTCTTCCTTTGATATCGATCTTTGAAAATCTAAATAAAATTTCTACCGCTATTTTAATCGAGAGTTTTCATAGGAAAGTTCAAAATTTTCCTACGATGTAATTAACTACGAGGGCTTGCGCTCGTAGGAGATTTAGAAACCCAGATCTAATTTTCAAAATTAATTTTTTTAAAAACCTTCAATTAATTATCTTTGGGAATTCAAACAAAAATGGCGATCGTTATCGTCATATTAAAATAATCGATAATAGGTAATATCATCTTTCTTCGGGAAGATATATTATTTTATTATTGTTATTTTGATTATGAAATTAACGATATTTTATCCGAATTATTATAGTTAAACAATTGATTGAACGTCTTTTTGATCTTTCGAGATCATATGTCGTTCCTCCTTGAGTTTGACTACGATAATTCGGATGAATTTAAAATTCTAAAATATGAACCCATTAGAGAACGATATGATCACCTCCCGAGGTGATATACTGTTCATAATGACGCGTTCAATTTTAAAATTCAAAATTAAAAATATTTCCCAAAGAAAATTAATAATTTTTCAAAACTATTTTATATTTTTTTAATCAAAACACATGTATAGATCATATTATTCATGTTATATATGCAATCTATCATATATGCACTTATCATATGGATATGCAAGAAATGCATCAATGTTAGCAATATAAGCAAGATAGGACACCTAGTTACTTGTGATATTTTTCCTATATCCAATCTTGTATGATAAGACTACAAGAATCAACCTTAATCATATCAATCTTATTTACAGAAACCAGCCTCATATCATATATCACAAGTTGGCTTTAATGTAAAAAGTTATCACTTCCTGCTAATCAGCATATCATATCATATTAATCAATCTCCTTATGCCCCCATTTTTCATATCATTAAATATTACACCATAAACTTTATTTAAATGAAAGCATGTCGGCTCACCCTCCTGTATAGAGTAGCATGTCTTCAGCCAACTTGAATCAGTAAATCATTTTCAGCCAACCTTTCTTATCCTTTTTTACACATGTCACATCATATAGAGCATAATAACAAATATTATATATATATATATATATATATATATATATATATATATATATATATATATATATATATATATATATATTCAATGCAATTATCAGTAAGCTAATCAATATGTTTGTAGTATGCCAAAAATACATATTGATCTAATTGAATAGTAAATGGGTGCATGTTGTATATTATATGTCTAAATGCAGTACATTGCTTCATGGTAATCTTATAAATTAATATTATACAATATGTTATAGTTAAAATATCATATAACTAACATAGTGAAAATTAATATCAACGAGTCAAAATACACAGGAGGATGATGTTAATCAAACATCAAAAGTTACACGATAGAAAATCACTAAAATAAGAGAGAATATATTTTAATCACTTTTATGAGAGATAAAATATAAAAAATAATTGAAAACAAAAGTCAGATTCGAGTTAACTACCACGATCAGAAGACTTTTTTAAGTGGAGTTTTGAATAGAAATGACCTAATGCAGCTTTCTTTCTCACCCCCCCCCCCCCCCCCCCCCCCCTCTCCCTTTTTACTTTTACGCTCCTTCTACATTATCCGACAAGCCAAGTGAATGGGGGGAGGGGAGGGCATAATTGTAAAGCTCATTATATGTGGTTGATATTTTCATGTCAGGGCAAGGGAGCAGAAGATAAGAATTGATCTGGTTCTACAGGTTTTTGTCTTTTGATGATTTTGATTCTTTTGTACTCAGGATAGATTTCAGTACTGGTGATTGTAGTGTAGTTCCTGAGTATTGTACATGACCTTTTGAGATATGAATCGACTTGTATATTGATGTTTTAAATTTTATATAGATGTAGATGGATTGTTTAATTGAAGGTTTTAGATAACTCTGGTAAATTGTTCGAGATATAGATTGACATTCTTTCCAAGTTGATCTTGGGGCGTGACAATAATGCATATAAAATATAATATAAATTACATAAAAATGATGTTTAGTGCCTAGCCTCGTTGTGCTCTCATGGCTTAGTGTTACAGCGTCACATGTAAAATAACACTTTGTCACAGTGCCACCTCAGTACGGTTGTGCTGAATTATTTTCAAAAATTCCATAAAGCAAAGTGCCACGACAGTGCTTTTCTAGTGTCACGACCTGACCTAATATGATCCTACCCCACACAAGTCATAACATGCCCAATTTTGGCAATAACCAGAAATAGACCTCAAGTAGCTGAAAATACTAAATTAATAACCTAAAGTATTATACGAAAAGCGAAAATTGAAACAAGTACTGATACTAAATGCATTTAAATAACTAATAAAATTATACTAAGATTGAAACATAAACAATTATCTTATATTAAATATCATAATAGCCCTCAGTCTCTATTTTCTAATATACAAACAAACAATATAATCCCTTCTCACCATCAACAGAATCCCTTCTCTTCGTCAATAAAATCTCTTCTTAGGGAATATTAGATTAGCCCTCAAGCTCCAAAATTTTTAATACATAACACAAGAGACAACATAATACATTCTCTCTGCCAACAAAATCTCTTCACTCCAACAAAATTTCACATTTCAATCAAATAAACACATATTCTAATGCATCACAGTAAGTAAAATATAATCAAACTCAAATTCAAAATTTGTCAAAATATCTCAAGGGTGGGCAACAAAAATTCTATTGAACAGAAATTTATATTTTTAAAGGTGGGCAATATGAATATAATCAATTCCCTCTGCCAACAAAATATCTTCACATATAATAGTATTCTAATGCTATAATTGAACTAAATGTTTTTTTTTTTTTTTTGTCAAAATAAAATTTAGAAATTGATAGAAATCATTGCTTTTTAAAATCACTAGGAAAAAAATATCGTATAAATATTCAAAGTGGCCAGAATAGTCATAACAATATCATATCAAATGTTGAATGAATAAAAGCTACTAGAATTCAATAAAATTATGTTTTTGTAAAACTAAATTATAAATTTAATTAATTTTTTTTTAAACTAAATTATTAAAAACTAAAATAGACAAAATGTAACCTACCTTGATCTGAGTTGACTAGCAAAAAAGACTCTACAATCTACAAAACCTAATATTTCTCTCCTTACTTTTTCTACTCATTTTTCTAAATATATTCTCTCACTTGAGAAAACTAATGGGATTTGAAATTTAATAAAATTTTGTAATAGTTTTAGATTTTTTTTATAATAAAATATATTATGGATGTATTCATCATTATGCTAATTATCAAATTTTTTGCATAAAATTCATATAAATTCTTTCATATTTTCATATATAGGAATACAAAAATTATGAAAAAATATTCATAAAATAGCCTAGCATATATAGACTGATTCAATGAAATCAATTTGTCAAATAGAAACCTAATGGTCCTAGAAGACCGACTTGTATTGACACATGCCAATTTCTTAAGGATATGTAACATTACTAAAAAATTAGGAAAAAAAATTTATAATTAAAGTGCAATAATATCTATTTTATTGTGAAGATGATTTATAACTTGTACTTATAATGACTTTTAAAATATTTTTTTTACTGTTGAGCATTATTATAATCTAACTACCTTATAAAAATATCATCATCAATATTTTCAAACCAAAATAAATCAGAATAAACATGAATATAGTTATATCATCTCAAATTTCTTCTCCTAAGTAGCCTCTCTAGCGATCATGTGTTTTCACTTCACATTGACTATCAGAATATGCTTACTCCTCAATTTTCTGATATCAAACGACATACTCTTATCTAGCACTTCCTTTTAATGTAAATCCATATGAACCTCAACATCATCAACATATGATCTATTACTAAAATCGGATACCCACTTCCTCAGAGAAGATACATGAAACACACTTTGTATGTCTGACATATGATCAGGAAACAATAACTTATAGGCATAACTATTTATCCTCTCAATAATTGAAAAAAGTAAGAATTCTATGATATGAGGCTCCAGTCAGCGAGTATAATTCTTTTTCGTGTTCATAATAAATTGATAAGTTTTAATTAAATGGTTAAAATAAAAGACATGCAATTCTTTCAATATATATCTCAGGGCATAACATATGTAATGGTCATAATTGTACATATTCCTATATCATTCCTAGCAATATAAATATGAGGTCAAAAGGCATTTCTTGGACTGATGCAAATTTTACTATTCATATATAGTAATAATGTCAAATATTTCCTTTTCTTACATGTCCATCTCTTCCTCGTTGACTTTATGATTGAATAGCTTGTATTGTTAGTAGTGTCTGGTATCATTTACGGACAAATTAGATCCAACAAATGCCTTATACTTCTCAAACATAAATGTACCATCCAATTAAGAATAAGACAATATCTCTAACAAGTCACACATAATCCAAATGCTTAGAACAAACTCTAAAAATAATGCAAGATGCTCACTTGCAATTTATACACAAAATCATGCAAGCACAACACAGCTTCTATGAACCTATACAACAACCAATTACACTCTTCCCAGCTTTGAAATAAAAACTTGATGGCTTTTTAGCTAGCATCCCATGCTTTCAAATAAGAAACTTTGGTATTAACTTTATCTCTGTGTGCCTTATAATTTATTTGGATTTCAATTCAATCAAACTATTGACAAAAAAAAATGAAAGTAATGAAAAATGAACTTTGATTGAGTATCATTATCCAATGCATACATGAAAGCATACCCTATGAATCAGTCACATGCACTTTCATATATGATGATAGCAAAAATAACAATTAAATAATTTTAATAAACAAATTGTACCTACATTACATCAGTACAACTTGAGTGCTCAAATAATAGATTCATTAGCCCAATCCAACAGTAACAAAGAAACTAACCTTTCAAGAGCTTCTGAATAAGATATAGCTTACAAACAATGCTTGGATCATTTTCAGTAACAGAAAAAATATGGCAGAAGAATCTCTAAAAGGTGAAGGGATGGGAACAGTAATAGCAGCCCCATTCCAACTAACTATGGTACTATTTCCGCGCAAAAAAATGGAGAATCTTCTCAATAAAAAGCAAAAGATCTTTTGACTTCCTCAGTTGCAGAGCAAGAAGAAAGGTACTGATCCCTTCCTCTAAAATCTAACTTAGCTTGGAAAGTCCTGGCATTTGACATCTGCCTCACAAACCGAGTGAATCGAGGCCAATTATGAGGGTCGAATAAATGTCGATCCATTCGAACATAGTTGAAGGACAAGGAAGACTCATAAGCACCAGCAGAGGAGAGCCTGGAACTCTTAATAACTTGGTCTAGTGATTTATCATCTAATATGGTTCCAGAATTTTCACCTGAGAGTGGTAAGTTATGCATTCTAGCAGCATAGACGAGTTGTCTCAGAAAACCTTCTGGGCTGCTCTTGGAACCTTTGAGCTCCTCAGGATCCTGGATGTCAAAGCATGAGCAACACAAAATCATTTTATATTTACCGAACAAACGTGCTAAAGGAAGGTAGCCATCTCTGGTTATAGTGTTGTAATAGCCAGCAGTTAATTCAGATGGATGGGAACAGGTAAGATAATGCCAGTAGATCCCTGCTACTTTTGCGAAAATCTTTACGCCGGTTTGCAGAAATATTGCAGTTGTTGCCATGCATAATATCTCTCCATGAAGCAGGAGCAGTCCTGAATACCATTCTAGAAAAAATTTTCCGTAGTCTGAATTCCATGAACCATTACTCCTGAAGAAACTTGTCTCTTCTGGATTCTGCGTCAAGTTGCTAACACCAAGAGGGCCGCCGTAGCCCCATTCAGGCATGCCAATATTCTGTGCACATGCTCTCAGTGATGCAAGCATATTCTGCGAAAAGGATTGAGAAAATGTTATAGAAATAGAAAAAATATATATATTCTAAGTTGAGAACCAGCCATAAATGAGGGTACGCTCATGGCCTTATGGGTGGGTATGAGTGGGTACTCAACATCGGGGATAAATCGATTTACATTTTTAATCACTGTATATCTTATATTACTACAATCCTCACTACGTAGTGTGTAGCAGTTAACCACACTGCGACTACGATAAATTCTGATATGCACCTTAAAAGTTTGCAATAAGAGCAAAGGACAATAAGCCTCAATGCCATTAGTCCGTAGCAGATTGCGTTCAAAAAATATGGAAAGTGGGTGGTTATAGGTGGGTACGGCATCCTGAAAGTCACCATGGGTGGGCGAAGCCCGTCCGAGTAAAGTATGGGTACCCAACCAGGACCCCATGTAGGGCTTTTGGTCCTAATGGAATGTAAATAACAAATTAACAGCCAGAAGTACGTATTAATATTTAAAAACCTTGTCGTAGCACTGAAATTCACCAAGTTCAGGAGGACTGCTTGGTCGCTTTAGCTTCTCAGATGGACATGAAGGATATCTGAGTTCACCAGCAGGACCCATCCCTACTTGGACCTCCTGCAAAATGTGAAGCAGTATACGGGGTATAAAATTTGTATCATACTAAGCGAAGAATTAAGCACAAAAGTGGAAAGACAAAACCTTACTGTTATTACAATTCCAAGAAAGTGCTTAAAAGTATCTCGGAAGCTCCTCATAAAATCTGAGTAAGTTTGAATGGGTGATCGACCCTTCAGAACGGGAAGATTATCACAACCTAATGAGATGTACTCTTTGTTCCTTCGTCCATACCTATCTGAATAAGCTAAATCTGGTTTCTCTATCCATTTCTTTAAGCACCCATTGGGGAAGAGGAATCCTTTGATATATGAGAAAGAAAAAAATATATATATAAGTTAGTCAATTGAGAACACAAGAAAGTTTCAGCTACACAACGAACTAAAAAAAAAAGTAACTACGAACTAGTGATAGTTTATTTGGACTGCCTGGTTTTAGCTATACAACGATCTTCCTTTAAGACAACCAATTTTGAATATCAAACAGTTGCAGCAGTGCCCAAAAAGTGATAATAATTGCTGAATAGGAATCACATAAAAGTACTATGAAGAAAGAAACCAATATTCGTGAACTATGCAACCCAAAGTTTCTTTAATCATCTTTCATTTCCCCCACTATTACTCTGTCTTTTAAACAGTCTCTCGTCCATTCTATTCTTTCAACTTCTAATCCTATTCCTATCCTACCAAGTGGTTGGAAGTAAATGCAGGCTACTCCTGTGTGCTGTTTGAGGGCTTCTCCTGAGGTGTTCCAGCAGTTTCTCCTACGGGGGACTATTCCTACAGGTTCTGCACTTCTGCAGTTATTCCTGCAGGTTATATTACTTTCTCATTCCTAGTTGCAGCTATTTTTGCATGCTAGAGCATATTTATCAATAGCAAATAGAGAACCATGGCACAAAGTCCTCGTTGAGTTGAGTCATAGCAGGCGTAGCGCACACCATATCAAACATGAAGTAAATATTATATAATTATGAATAAAAATATAGATTAATATGAAAAACTATTAAATTGAAAGATAAAACAACTTGATAAGTGATCAACACCTACTCCACTTAAAATTAAAAATATTACAATCATTTTTCAAGTATCATATTTTTGTAAGAAATTAAACTAGTCTTCTTGATGCATCATCATCATCAAAAGTAAGAAAAACCTCATTTCCTCCATTAGTATCATCTCCTAAATCATAATTTTCTTCATCACCCTCATCATTTTCATTTTTTATTACAACACTGTTAAGCCTAAATGAAGATTCCTTCTCATTGTCTTTAGGTATATCTTTTATCATAAATACCAATAGTCTTTACACAATACTCTATATCAAATCTATCTCATCAATAATTAATTCATTATCTTCATCTGACTCATCATCCATTTTTCCTATTATCCATTCATTTGCATCATTAATATCATTCAGAAAATATCACCAATCACGTCATGATGGTTGTATCTACGAATCAATTCCCTATTATGTTTTACATAAACCAAATATTTAAAGCTAGCATGATTCATTTTGTCCTTCTTTTACTATGAAGTTGCAATTAAAGAATCATTGCAATTGCCAAATTATAAAAATTCATCATAATAATCAATACATAATTTCAGTTGCACTTACATGTTCAAATATACTCCAATTGCATTCACATTTAGATGAACTATAGGTTAGGTTAAGAATTTTGATTGCAAAACTTTATAAGTTCAGAGCTCCTTAGCCATACAATAGCTACCAATCAGTTGGAAGTTATGAGATATTTAACAATGTTTATTATTATTTAAATATCAAAATATTAATCAATACTAATTATAATTTTACTCAAACTATATTACCTGGTACCCTAGTGGCCCTTTGTCTTATAGCTGGAGAAATAACAAAAAAAGTCATTCATCCCTCAACTAATTGTTAATTGTCTTTTTTATTAACATCCTTAATCAAGCTTCTCATCTTCTATCAAGCTGGAGAAATAACAAAAATATACAGTTGCATGTAAAAACCGAGAAAATTGACTTCTCATCTTCTATCAATAATTTCAAAAATTAGCTTGTTGGCAATAATTGTTTCTCTGGCACTATCCATCACTTCATAAATAACCCATTGGAGGCTTTTTACTATATCGAATAAGCACATTCAACAAAAGGCCACCTATTGAAGGACATATACACCAATATTCCATAATTATTGCTTCAAGATAATTTATTGCGCATGCTTTCCTAAGCATCCTTTATATAAGGACGGAACCCAAATTCCTCACATGTTAACATTTTTTTTCAAATGCAATTGTTGTTGATGAAAACATTGTAATGTCAAGAAAACAATAGCAAAATGAATCTTTGCCATTTTAACTAGTGATCTTTAAATTAGATATCTCATTAAGTCAAACAATCAAGATCATAAATATATGAAACTATGTACCACTACCACCTTAGCTTTTGAATTTTAAAAATATCTTCAATCATTAACCAAATAATGAGGGGCACAAAAAGTTCAATATATGTATGGATATTTATCCATTAATAACTTTTTTTATATATATTTTAAAAATCATGCAACAATAAATTAATAACCTACTTAAAAAAGGTATACAAATCAAACCGAAATAAAAGTTTATAGTGAGTGATACACCTGCAAGAACATTCTCAGAAGCATCATCAATAATCACTTAAATGGCACTGCAGTTCAATCTCCTCAATAAACTTGCTCAACTATTCAAATATCTTCACTACATTCTTTAAGTAAGAACAAGCATAAATTGACTTAATGAAAGCAAGTCCTCTTGAAAAACTGACCAACAAGTTGGCTAAACTTATCCCATTATAGGATTTCCAATCATCAACCATAAGAGAACAATCATATCTAAGGCAATCTTCTTTATGGCATTAAAATAGTTGTTGAATGTATCCCACCAGTTTCTTCAAGCAAGGGACTACACCTCATGATAGCTTGGAGGTTTCATCCAGGACCAAATTGTCCAAATTCCTCTAATGTAGGGAAGCTATCATACTTAATAAAACTGACGGGAATGCCAACATCATGCATAAATCAACAAAATATTTGGTTTCTCCTCTCTCTTGTAACCTTTCTAGCAGTATCAATCTCTTTTTGCAATTTACCCTTTCTATGCTTTACCGCATTATCAAGATTTGGGAAAAGATAAAGATAAAAAGGTCCTTTAGCCCGTGCTTCTTTAAGCATAGAAGTTGTTCAACTTTGACTCACGACATTAGATTTTATTATTTGGTATCTTTTGGATGGTCCAAAAGATAGAATATCATCATCCACCATTACATTTAAATCATCACTTGCATCACTATTGACAAGTGACATTTCATCAATTTGATCTTTTAACTCTTTCTTCTTCCTAAGAGAATTATGTATTTTTTTTATGCACCATTGATGCTTGCTTTATTTTGTTCGGAGCCAAGATAGGCAGACATGATGCATCGATGCTGTCTCTGTTCAAAGTCGAGAAAATATGCTAAGCGAGAAGCGAGAGGGAGATGGCAAGGGCTCGCAATGGCTTAGAGTGGGACCTACAATATAAGCCATAGTTTTTATTTACTATTTGGAAAAAAAATTACAAAGTTAAAAAATAAAAACATAAATATTAATTTTAAATCTTAAACCCTAAAAATTAACATAATATGGGTTGTGTAGGATGTGTCGTGTTATTGACCCTGCATGGAACAAATAGCATGTGTCATTTTCAACCTATCATAATGCCAAGCAAATGGTGTCGAGGATGCACCGTGCTGGGCCATAGGCTATGGCACGCGCTATTTTGTGCTATTGACATGTATGATAAAAACTTAGAATGCTCTTATGCAAGCTCTGTTCATTTATGTCAGTTTTGAAGAGGGTTGCTCGTGTTATTGTAAATGTGGTTTTCTCTTATGATAGTTCTACTCCAACGTTTCTTACCTATTTAGTGCAACATAATGCTTATAAATGGACAATGATATAGAGTACGAATTTTTAAGCTAATGTAACATCCAAATGAGGTAGCCTTCGTAAATACAATGCATACTACTTTGCATTAACATGTAATTAATCTAATACCAAGTCATTCAAATGTTGCATTTATCCAAAAAATTTGGGCACTTTCGCATTGTCCTTTTTAAATATACGTTTTAGACATATAGAAAAAAGTTACACATGCATAAACAGATGTTTTTAAAATTCATAAATCTTTCTTCTCCTTCCAAAATTTTAATCTTTGATCAAGTGATACTTAATTGAGAGTGTGAAGCTTCCCACAACAAGTTAAGTCTTTCCCAATTCTTCTTTATAGCTCCCTTCCTACCTCTCCCTGTTTCTCTCTATTGTGTAATTTCCTTCTATTTCTTATGATTGGTTGAAGAGTGATTGATGTCTTCCAATTCTTTTGCAATTTGATTTCGAAACTCGATCACTTTTATGACCCTTTATTTCTTACTACCATATTTATTAGGACCAAATCTTATCATAGAATTGGATTTTAATAATGTTTTGTTTTTATCATTAGTAAAAAATTAGTGTGAGATTAATTGCTTGCTTTACAGTTAAATTTTCATATTCTTTGCATGAAATGATTGCATCTAACTTGACATTACATATTAGATTTGCATTATAAAACTGTAAACACTATAATATGCTTGACATCATTTGTCGTCCTCTCTAACAAAATGTTTTAGGAATCAACCTTAAACTACGTATGCATAGGTATGGGTAAATTTAACAAGTTTCCAGTAAAAAATTACAAATCTTTATAATATAAGCATACTTCTCATTACCTTGGCCTGATGCCGTGATAAGAATATATGTATAACAGATCAATCGCAAACTTCAAATAAATTCATTCTTACATATATTTCAGTGTTAATGACACACAAGCATATATTCATTGGTTTCAATTAAACTCACTATGAGTATTGGATCTATTTATGAGTATCATAGTTATTAATGATTGAACAAAAGAAAAAAAAATAAACCCTCATAACAATTAGACTGTCTCTCTCAAGATCAAACAATTCAACGAAGTTGTGTATGACTACAGGTTCTTGAGACTAAGAATATATCAATTAACTAAATTCTTACAATTTAGATGTGAAAGCCCTTCAAAAATAAGAATACATCAATTAACTAAATTCTTGCAATTTAGATACCTGTTTTTAGCTCGTAGGACTTTTTCTTAATTTAAGATCTCTTTCACTAGTTGGAATAAGAGAATTAACATCTTCTATTATCATTACCACCATTTCCAATATGCTCCACAAAAACAAATCCCCAACCCCAATTTCAATCTAAACTTTGAATAGTAGTAGACAATGCTAAACTAAATAATCAAACCAAATCAGGAAAACTAATTGATTTAATTTGGCTAGGTTCGGCCTAGATTTAAGATTTTAGCTCAAATTGATTATACACAGTCTGGTTTAGATTCGAGTCTTTGTCAAACCGAAAAAAAATCATACCAAATCGATTAAACAAATAAGTAATAGACTATTATAAATGTAAAAGACTTATCTCCGATTTAACAATAAGTGAACTTCATCCATTATTAATACTTTTTTAGTCGCTTATATGTGTGTGTGTGAGTGTGTGTGTGAGAGAGAGAGAGAGAGAGTAAAGTATTTATGACTATTTCTTATATATTGATTTAGGAATAGTTAAAATCATATGAATAGAGATTTTGTCAAATTTGAAAAATCAAATTGGAATCAAACTAACCAAGTCAGGTGCATTTAATTCAATTTCATATTTTAACAGTAAAATTTCGATTCATAGTTTTAGAGTTCAGTTTGGTTTGACTATGTTCCAAATATTGCTTGGTTTTGAATCAAATTGAATCATGCCTACCCCTAATTCCAAATAATGCGTTCTCCTTATTAGCCACCATATAAATGCAAGGCTTTGTACGGTATTGATATCCTGCGTTTACAATATGACGTATGAAATAATGCCATCATACTATAACATAAAAGAACTATTTTGCAAGCATGTTGCTTGTGCTCATGAAGCCATGGAGTTAATGCACATACTATTCAAGGCTTATTGCAAATTCTTCACACATTAAAACTATGATTTTCTAGTTTTTTAGAAACAAATAAGAAAAACAAGATCAAATAAATCCTAATTTAATACTCTGAAAGAATTAATTTGGGTTTAGGAATCATATCTACTCCTATTAAGGTTGGTTACCATGTTCAAAACAAAATAAATGCTTGATAATTCCTTGAGTTTTTAATAGACTCGAGATCAAATCAATTTAATCCAAACTAGTTTAAAATTAATCGATTTATTAACCTACTCCAAAATTCAAAACAACCAATATATATATATATATATATATATATATATATATATATATACACACACACAGAGAGAGAAAGATCAAAATGGTCCCACAACTCTACTAAATGGGACCAATATGATCCTCACGTTAACTTTTAACGACAAATATGCATATGCTGAGAGCAGCGGAGGGGTGTAATTGGAAAAGGAAAAAAAACCTTCTCATTCTCTGCATAACCCTTCTCCTCCGTAGAGTTGCGTGTCTTGCTGCAGATCGAGCGGCAGCAGAAGATTTGATGCAACGGACCATCAAGTGTAGTTCACAGTCCACACATGTCGACCACTGTAGCCTTAGAGACCGTCCGTCCAAAGCCATTTGCAGTCCCGCGCACGCGTCAAGTATCGCTTATGCTCCCGCAGCCCTAGCGACCACGTCGAACACCAGGTCGCGCAGCGAACACCAGGTCGAAACACCATTCGCAGTCTCTGTTGATCGCGTCGAACAGCCGGTCCCGCAATAGTGATCAGGATCGTCAATTGCCACTCTTGTTATGGATCCTTCGTTCTTCAACTAACCTACATCATCCTCTACTAGGGAGCAGAGAGTCGCACAGTCCAACATAACACAGTCAAGAGGAATAATTTTTGTTTTCAATTTTATTTTGCGGATTTGATGATTTTTTCCTTGGCATTTGTTAAGTTTCAAATATTTTACAATAGGAATATATCCTAGAAATGAAATACCTACTGAGTGGCTTGAAGATTCTAATTTCTCACCGTTATTTGGTGGTTTAACTAAAGAGAATGGTATTAACAGTAATGTAGAGGTTGAGATGGGTGATGGTGACGGTAATAACGATAGTATTGATTGTTATGATGTTGATGAAGATGCAAGGTTCATGATTGTTTTGTGTAAGAAAAGACTCAACTTAAAGGAAAGAAAATCATTGGAACCATCAAAGAAAATCCTACTATAATTTTTAAAGGGGGAAAGTGTGATAGTGATTGTGTAGACTAAGGTGATGATGTTAGTCTTCATGGTATTGCTGAAGAAGAAATTTGGGAATGGCTAACCTTCAACCCAATGACAGATTCCAGTACCAACCATTTCAAAATAGGCATGCTATTTAGTGGGAAGGAATTCAAAATTGCAGTTGAAAATTGGTCTATTTTGATGTGGAAAACAATTAAGTTCATAAAGAATGATAAAAGAAGATGTAAGGTTATCTGCATACGACCTAATTTCCCTTTTAGCATTTATATCTCAACACATCAAGGAAGCAATTCATGACAGATTAAAGCTTTACAAGATCATACATGCACATGGAATTACCATAGCAAGACTTTGACATCAACAGCTATTGCAAAGAGATATGTGAAAAGAGTCAAACTCAATCCCCAGATGAGATGTAGTGTCTTCAGAAAAAAAGTTATGGATGACTTGAAATTGCATGCATCAAAACCTCAAGCCAAGAAGGCACATCAATTCATCTTCTTGAAGGAGAAAGATCAGTTTAATAAAATTTGGGACTATTGTCTGGAAGTATCAGGGAGTAATCCATAATCAATAATTTCTATGCTTACTACTAAAGACCAAGATTTATGTGGGAGAAAAAGATTTATGTGACATTATGTTTGCTTTGACGCATGCAAAAAAGGCTTTCTATCGGGATGTAGGCCAATTGCTGGTGTTGATGGATGTTTTTTAAAAGGGCAACAAGGTGGTCAACTGTTAATAGTAGTAGGGCTTGATGCTAATAATAGCAAATTTCTTATTGCATCGGTGATAGTTGAGACAAGAAAGTAGAAGCAATTGGGAATGGTTTCTTTTGTTTTTAGGTAAAGATCTACAGATCTTGGAGAATAAACAACAATATACCTTCATTTTAATAAACAAAAAGGTTTAGTGCATGCCTTCCGGAACACCCTACCTAATATTACCAATAGATATTGTGTAAGGCATTTGCATCAGAATTTCAAATTGGCTTCACTAGCAAGGCTTTGAAGAGTGCCTTATGAGAAGCAGCAAGGGCAAGCACTGTTAACCAATTCAAGTTCAGGATAAAAGAGTTGGTGCAATTAAACATTGCAGCGCATAAATGGTTAAGTGAAAAGGCTCCAAATGAGTGGTGCAGGTCTCATTTCAGTTTTGCACCTAAATGTGACATGTTGCTCAATAATAGTTGTGAATGTTTTAACTTATACATTATTGATGCTAGAGAATTGCATATTGTATCGATGCTTGAAAGTATTAGAGTTATGGTTATGACAAGAATGGTGGAGAACAAGGAGAAGGAATTAACTTGGAATGGAAAGCTATGTCCAAGAATAAAGGAAATTGTGGGAAAAAATATGTACGAAGCAGGTTCTTGCATAGTTTACAAATCAGATGATAAAGACTATAATATAAGAACTATGCATGGAGGTCAGTACAAGGTCAATTTGGACTTGCAATCTTGTTCTTGTCGGAAGTGTGAGTTAAGTGGAATTCCATGCGAACATGCTTGTGCTACAATCCATATGACAATGGGAGATTGCGAGGATTTTGTACATCTCTTCTATGCAAAAAAAAAAAAAAAACTTACATGAAAAGTTAGAAGTCAAATATAAAGCCGTTGAATGGTGTAAATAAGTGGACAATAAGTAACAGAATACCACCACTACCAGCAAAATACAATAAATCAAATAGGGGAAGACCAATGAAGATGCGAAGAAGAACCATCACATTCAATCCCCAAAAAATTAGGGAGAGTCAATGTTAAGCTTCACTGTCGTGGATGTGGACAAAGTGGGCAAAATAGCTTAACATGTGATAAGAGAATGAATACTAAACAAGGACAAGGAGAAGTCCGGGAAGTGTTCCATACATATGTTGAGATGGTAAGCCATAACTTTTGATCAATTATAATTTCAAAATATTAACATTTTTCATTTCAAAAATATTATTTTTTGTAACTAGCCCTCGAAGTTGTTGGAGTGTTGACCTCAAACTGAACCTGCTCCGAAAGTTCCCACTCAGGGATCTTTAAATGCAACACTTTTAGTATGTTGATTTTATTTTGTTTTTCGTAATTGATTTCTTCTTATGCATGTCAAACTAATTGCATCTTTATATTTTCTTTAGGTTTACACCACCAAAAGAAAAAAAAAATCTCATTGAAGGATCTTTTTGAAGCACGTAATTTTTTGTTTGGGATGGACAAACCTTTAATGAAATATATTTTTGGTTTTGTTAAGTGATTTTTTGTATGGAGAATGGACATACTTTATGTTATTCCCTTCTTGATCAAGATTTTTTGTATGGGGTATTGACATACTCGTGTATTTTGATTGAAAATAGAAATGCTTCATCATTAAATGAAATGTATTTTTGCTTTTGCTACATTGTGTGTAATAAAACAATGCTAAAAGTTTTTTTTATTTATTTTGTGTGATTAGAGCTTGTCTTGCATTTAAATTTAGTGATTAGAGCTTGTCTTGCATACATAAACATTTTAAAGAATAGTGAAATTATTAAATTTAAATTTATTTAAAAAATTTTATTAAAGAAAACTTCAATAATTTTTTTAACACAAAGTATAATACCTACTTAAACTCAGTTTTTGAATATTTTAATTAAAAATGACCAAATTGCATTCATACTTAACACCATCAACTTCACCATCACATGGCGGGACCCAAAAGATCCCATTTAGTGGAATTGAGGGACCAAATTTATCCCTCCAAAGAGTTGGGGACCATTTTGGTCCCGCACAAAGAGTTGAGGGACCATTTTGGTCCTTCTCTCTCTCTCTCTCTCTCTCTCTCTCTATCTATCTATCTATATATATATATATATATATATATATATATATATATATATATATATATATATATATATATATAAGAAAGTGGTAGGCTTTGATCTTATTGCTAGGATGACAGCACTTTTCGTATGAGAGACATTGTTTTTACTCTAAGAAGTGAATAAACATTGAAAGAACTAGAGAGAAGTTATTATGTGTTCCATGTCATTATTTGCACTAAATTCATATTAGTCTATGATAATCTATAGTAGGAATGTACAAAATTCAGGGCCTAAAAAATAGCTATATGATTAACTATAATTAGGACAACCCATGGATTAGTGAGGTGACAGTAATAATACTATGGAACAATAAGATAGAAAGGAGAATATTGTGTGAGAGAGAGAGATGTGACAAGGCTACAAAAAGTAGGATTAGTGTTCCGAATGGGAAAGAGGACCTACAAGGTGCAAAGGAAAAAGGAAGTTGGGCAAAGCATTAGTTTTCCACACTCCAACTCAAGCAAATAAATGGATGTTATCCATTCCAAACTTGCTTATTATTTTTTTAAAGATATACTCTAATAAACTTTTGGTCAAAATGTTTGTTTATTGTTCACCTGCGGATACAAATCGAACATACATAATACTATCAAATTTTTCTTTTATAAAGTGTCTATCAACTTCAATGTGCTTAGAATGATCATGCTGCAAGGCGCTATGTATAATATTGATGCAAACTTATTAATATAATAGAATCTTGTATGGCTTTGTCATTCAATTTTTTAAATCCTCAAAGATAATTTTAAGCCACAGTAATTAAGAGATTCCTAATAAAATAAAATTCCTTTTCCTGGAATTCCTTTAAGATATTGTAAAATTTGAAACATTGTCCTAATATGTAATTCTTTAAGCTTGTACATGAATTGACTTGCTATAACAAGATAAGCAATATTATGTCTAGTATAAGATAAGTAGATGGATCCATCCACAAGTCTTTAATAGGGTTTTTCACTGCTATACCTTCTGGAGAATTCTTAATTTTATGATTAGACTCCATGGAGCAATCGACAAGATAGCATCCCAACTTACCTATTTTTTAAGAGGTAAGTTGCATATTTTTTTATGATATGAAGACTTCAATGCCAATGAGGTACTTTTAGCTTACTAGATTATTTGACTTAAATTCTTTGAACAATATTTTCTTTAAAATCTCTCGTTCTTCCCAATAACCACTAGTCATGATGTCGTCAACATAAACCAATAGTGTGGAGAGGTCTTCTTGATTTTATTTGTATCACATGTCGTGCATTATCTTTGTGAATCTTCTGAACATGCACGATAAGATTGCTTTATCCTATACAATGCATTTGTTTAATTTGAATACATTTTATGCTTAATTTAAGCTAAATCTTGGTGGGGCCTTCATATATACTTATTAAAAGGGCCGTAGGATTCACAAGAGAACCAATCCTGGTAGGGTTCCTTGAGCACACATATTACAGGTTCTAACTATCAAATTGATCCTCTTACCAACTCTTCCTATTCTAACCACTAGCTACTTTTGGGAAATTTTTTCCTATTTTTATATATAGTTTTGATTTATTTTCATTATAAGCCCTTTGGAGAAGTCTATAAATACTTCCATATTTTGGATAGAATCAAGCAATAGGCTTCAAAATAGTTTTTCCTACTTTTCTATTTTCTCTGTGATATAAGAGCGAGATTAAAGCATTTGTCTTCTATCCTCTTTTTTTTCCCAATTCTCTCGTCTTTATCACGATTGTTCATTTCTTCATTATTGCTGATTTTTTTGAGTTCCCTTCTAAGTAGTCCAACATCATGAATGGTGAAAATCAAGCTAAAGAAAAACTTTAGAGGCTACAAGCCTTATATTGCTTGAATGGGAGAAACTATCTGAAATGTGAAAACCTTCTTAAAAATAAAAGAAAAAAAAACTCATCATCTTATGGATCCTCCTTCAAAGCCAAAAAAACTCAAAATTTGTATATTATGATGAAATGAATTTCATGATCATGGCATGGTTGTGAAATACCATAACGCCTGAAATTAGTAGGATATATACCTTCCTCTCTATTGCAGTGCCATTAAACAAACATATTCATAAAGAGTGATGGTGCCCTCATTTATGATCAAAATAAGATTTCAACAACCAAGCAAGAAAACATTCATGTTATTGAGTAGTTTAATGAAATGAATGTTTATTGGCTTGAGCTGGATTATTACCAAGATCTCAAGATGACATGTTGCGATGTAGTAATTCTCAAGCAATTTTTTTGAAAGAGAAAGGGTATTTAAGTTTCTTATAGGACTCAATGATGATTTTGACCAAATTCTTGTCCAAATAATAAGTGGAGAAAATATATCATCACTAAATGAGATTTTTTCTCTCATACGAGCCAAAGGAGAAAGGACTATAATACTTGACACTCTAATCTCCAAAGCATCTAACATAACAAACAACGAACTACAAGATAAAAGACTTACTGGCACTTTTTTTTCTTCATAAAGAAGAGCAAAAACATTCTTTCAAAGGCAATGTATGGTGTAATTATTATAAGAAATAAAATAATAAAAAAATGCTAGAAACTCCACGAAAAACTTCAAAGCTGTGGTGGAAATAAAAAATGTAACCAAAATGAGCAGGTCTACCTTGTGAAATTAGAAGGGCTCAATTTGGAAGAAATTAACAAACTCAAAAAATTTCTCATTTCTTTAGAATAACCATCCGAGTCATGTTCTTTAGCTCAAAATAATATAATTCTTGAAGATGAAAAACACTTTTTATGTTCCTTCATTTTCAGCCCAATATAAAAGCTATTTAAGAACATCATTATAGGTTAGGGCATCCCTCTTTCAAAACCCAATCATGTAAATTTCCTTCTATTTTTTTATGTAAATATAAAAATTTGTCATCGAGTTTTGTGAAATATCAAACATCATAGTGTTATTTTTCCTAAAAGTGATTCTAGATCCTCTACACTTTTTTTGTTGTTCACTCCAATATTTGAAAACCTTCCAACATCAATATTTTGAACCTACAGGATTTATATCCCTTCATTATGATTGCACTCAATTAGTATGAATATATGTTATTAAACAAAAAAATTGATATCAATATTATTCTCCTCATTTTTATCACCATAATACAAAAAAAATCTATGATTACATCAAGGAATTGCAAACTGATAATGCTTGTAATTATTTTAATCACACAACATCTTTCTTCCAAAAAAGGATATCACTTGCCAATCATCTTGTCCTAACAATCTCCAATAAAATGAAATAGCAGAAAGAAAAAATCGCCATCTTCTAGAAGTTACCATGACTCTTCTCTTGAAGAATCAAGCAAAAAGATAATGGTGAAAATCAATCTTAACCGTTGTGTAACTAATCAATAGAATACTCTCAAGAGTGAATAGCAAAGTCTCAAATTATTTGACTGAAACTTCCACTCAAACATTCTTCCAAAAATTTTTGGATGCATTACGTATATTCATATCCACAAATAACACAAGAGTAAACTTGATCCTAGAACTCTTAAATATATCTTTATTGAATATTCCTCCACTCAAAAAGGGTATAATAATATCATTTGATCACAAAAAAAATTCTTACTTTAAAAGATGTCATATGATGAGAAGTAAAGTTTTTCAATCAAACTTGTCTTTAGAGGGAAAACTCTCAACTAGAAGATATATTTGATGAAACTTCTATATTTCAACTTGATAATCATACAACACAAATTCCAATAAATCTAGACATTATACCCCTTCAAGTCTATACAATAAGGAATAAATCCAACCACAATCTCTAATAAGCTCAAGACTCAATAACTGTTATCAATTAATAATGATCAATTCATCATTACATATACTCCTTTGTATCCCATTTTCCGATACATTTCTTTTCAATTTTTTTCTCTTACGCATAAAACCTTCCTTACAAATATCAACACTAATTCCATTATAATACCACATTCTATTTGAGAGACATGAAAATAAGTATTGGAAGAACGCTATAATAGAAGAGATGAATGCACTAAAAAAATGCACTTGGGAGATCGTTGAAATACTAAAAGAGAAGAAAATGGTATTATACAAATGGATATTTTTTTATAAAATATAAAACAGATGGAAGTCCAAAAATGATATAAAGAAAAATTGGTAACTAAAGAATATATTCAATCCTATGGAATTGACTCCAAGAAACTTATGCTCCTATTACGAAAATGAATACAAATATATCTTAATTTCTCTTCCAGCTAATCATATATAATCTAAGCAGTAGTATAATGTAAGGGATGCTTTCTTATATGGGAATATTGAAGAAATATATATGGATTCACCCCTAGATTTGATAGTTCTTTGATAAAGAACATGTGCAAATTAAAAAAGATTTTGTATAACCTTAAATAATCTTCGAAGGCTTTATCTTATAAATTCATAAATTAACATGGATACAAACAAAGTCAATAAGATCACTCTTCATAAAACATTCTGCTAATGTTAAAATCGTAATTCTCATCATATATATCGATAATAAAATTGTCATAGGTGATAACAAAAGAGACATGAGTATCTCAGAGAAAGTATTTTTTAAGAATTTTCGAAATAAAGAATATTGCTGAAGATCAAAGAGGGGGGACAGACTCGAACACTTCTTGGAAAAGAAGTTGCTCGATTAGAATATGAAATTTTCTACAACAACAACTTCAAGCCTTTATCCCCATGCATGCGGGGTCAGTTGCATGAATCTTTTTTCTTCATGGTGTCATGATAAGAGTCATTTTCATTTAAATCTAATAAATAAATGTCATTTATAATATTTTCTAGCCAATATTTTTTAGTTATACTTCTACCTTTCTTAACATAAGTCACATCTAATACATCTACTCTCCTAACTCAGTCATCGAAAGGTCGGCGTTTTTTTATGTACCAAACCATCTAAGGTGACTCTCTCTAATCTTATCTGCCACTGAAGCTACTCCAACCTTTCATATATACGCTCGTTTCGTATTGTCTCTAAAAGTAAAACCACTCATCCACCTAAGCATTCTTATATCTACAACACTTAATTTTATGAATCTCTTTTAATGGCCAACATTCCACGCCATAAAGCATTACAGGTCTCACCACCACCACCACTAACAATAACAACATCAAGCCTTTATCCCACTACATGGGATCAGCTACATGAATCCTTTTTCTCAATAAAAATATATCATGGATGTACAACAACAAGTCTTTATCCCACTATGTGGGGTCGGCTACATGAATCTTTTTTTTTTTTCTATTGTGTCTGGTTAAGCATCAAATTCTCATTTAGATATAATAAAGAAATGTCATTTCTAATATTTTCTAACCAAGTCTTTTTAGGTCTACCTCTACCTTTCTTAATATAGGTTAAATCTAATACATCCATTCTCCTAACTGGTTCATCGGAAGACCGCCGTTTTATGTGACAAACCATCTAAGGCGACTCTCTCTAATCTTATCTTCCACTGGAGCTACTCCAACCATTTAACGTATATGCTCATTTTGTATCCTATCTCTAAGGCTAAAGCCACTCATCCACCTGAGCATCCTCATCTCAGCAACACTTACTTAGTATTATGCTTCTCTTTAAATGGCCAACATTCGGTACCATAAAGCATTGCAAGTCTCACCAGCATCTTATAGAATTTTATCTTAAGTTTGAGAGGGACTTTTCTATCACACAACAAGCCCGATGCATTTGTCCATTTCAACCATCCAACTTGAATTCTACTGATGATATCTACATCTATTTCACCATCACTCTGAGCAATAGATCCAAGATATCTAAAACGTGTACTCTTATTAATGACTTGATCGCCCAAAGTCACAATCCCCTCACTAGGTCTATTACTACTAAAATTACACTCCATATATTCAATTTTAGATCTACTCAAGTGAAAACCTTTAGACTCTAAGGTTGACCTCCATAATTCAAGTTTACCTTCAACACCCTCTTTAGTCTTATCAACAAGAAGAATATCGTCAGCAAAAAGCATACACCAGGGAACATCCTCTTGCAAATCTCTGGTAAGAACATCCATGACTAAAGTAAAAAAGATATGGGCTAAATGTTGATCATTGACATAATCCAGCTAAAATTGGAAAATACTTGGTCAAACCACCTTGTGTTTGAACACAAGCAACAGCTCCAGCATGCATATCCCTAATGACTTAAATATAAGCATTATTAATACCTTTCTTTTTTAGAACTCTCCATAGAACTTCTCTTGGAACTTTATCATATGCTTTCTCTAAATAAATAAATATCATATGAAGATCTTCATTTTTCTCTCTATACTTCTCCATCAAACCTCTCAATAAATGTATGGCTTCCAAAGTAGACCTACCCGGCATGAATCCAAATTGATTTTGAGAAACATTAGTATCACGTCCTAACCTATGCTCTATAACTCTCTCTCATAGTTTTAAAGTATAACATGTCAGCTTAATTCCTCTATAATTGGCACAATCTTGTGCATCACATTTATTCTTAAATATAGGAATCAACACACTCATTCTCCAAACATCTGAAATCTTTTTAGTCTTCAAAATAATATTGAAAGTTTATTAAGTCAAGAAATTCATTCATCTCCTAAGCATTTCCACACCTCAATTAGAATATCATTAGGTCCAACATTTTTTTCCCACACTTCATTTCTTTTAAAGCCTCTCTAGCTTCAATTTTAGTAATACGCCGATAGAAACAAAAATCTATATTTTCATTTAGAGTGTTAAGGTCACTAAAGTCAATCATATTTTCACGATCTACATTGAAAAGCTTAGCAAACTATTTCATCCACCTTTGTTGATATCCTCTTCTCTAAAAAGTACTTTTTGATCTTCATCCTTAATGCACTTCACTTGAACTAGATCCGTATTACTCATATCTCTTTGTTTGGCTAGCTTATACATATATCTTTCGCCCTATTTAGTATCTAATATATTATATAAATCATTAAAAGCTAAAGTCTTTGCATCGCAGAATGCTTTCTTAGACTCTTTACGGGCAACTTTATATCTTTCCCAATTTTCAAAATTTTTATATCTAAACCAATTTTTATAACAAAACTTCTTATTTTTTATCTTTTCTTGCACATTTTGATTCCACCACCAACTATTTTTACTATTAAAAGTTTTTCCTTCTAATACTCTAAGCACATCCTTTACAACATTCTTAATATTACAAGCTATTATTTCCCACATAACATTAGCTTCCTCATGCACCGACAAAATCTTAAGATCGTGAATCTTACTCTTAAATATATTTTTGTTAGAGTTTTATAAATGTCACCATCTAATCCTAGAACAACGATATATTATATTTTTCATACTCTATCTCTTCATCTTAAAGTCCAAAACTAATAAGCGGTGTTGGGTATATAGACTTTCACTCGAAATAACTTTACAATCTCTACAATCTAAACTATCTATTTTTCTTATAAGTTAGATGCATTAAAAGAAAAAAATATGAGTTATTGCAAATCTTATGAAACTATAACTAAACCAGGTCAAACATTAAATGCAAATAAAGAAGAAAGAGTAGAAATGAGATATTGTTAAAGATTAATTAGAAAAATGATCTATCTTAAAATAATCCAAACATCACATTTGCAATGAGTCTCATTAACCAATTCATGCAAAAACCCAAAATTCTCTAACAAGATGATTATGGCAAATTGATGCCACATCCATTTAGTCAACCAATTCATGCCATATTGATGCAAATTATACAAGATCATTAATGGACAGAATATCTAAAACTAAATGTTGTATATTTCTGGGAAGAAATCTATAACATGGAGAAGCAAGAAACAACTTATTATTTCAAGATCTAGTGTTAAATCTAAATTTAGAGCTACGCCCAAAAAAATTGTAAGCTTTTGTGGATCAAATTCATTTTGGAAAATTTAAAAATCAAATGGGAAAGGCTAATAAAAATATACTTCAATATTAAATGTGTCATTAGCATTGCTCATAGCCAGTATAACATACTCATACCAAACATGTGGATGCGGATGGACATTCATAAAAGAGAAAATGGAACATGAGTTGATTTGCACTCTATATGTCTGAACAAGAAATCAACTTGCATACATTCTCACCAAAGGATTTTGAGACGCCAGATTTAAAAATATTTAAGCAATTCAATTTGACAGAGCATTGAAGGATCGTGGGACCCACAAGTCCATGAATCTTGATAGGGATCTTTAAGGACACAGATTAAGATTCTAACAGTTGGATTAATCCTCTTATGACCCTTATATTACAATTTGTGTTTCATCTCTTCCTATTCTAGTTATCAACCCCTCTTGAGGACTTAATTCTATTTTTGTAAATGACTTTAATTTATTTTCATTATAAGCCTGCTAAGCATTCTATAAATATTTCACACTTCATACATAATCAAGCAATAAAATTCAAAGTAGTTTTTCTTTTTTACTTTTCTATAATATTTCCTCCTCTAGATCACCATATAAGGCATTCTTCACATCAGTTTTATTGTATTTTCAATCTCCATTCACTGCTAATGACAAAAAAAAACTCGAACATTGTTTATTTTAAAAACTAGAGAGAAATTTTTAGGATAATCAATCCCATATATTTTAGTGTAGATTTTTTCCACAAGAATGACTTTATAATTATTTGATGAGCCATCGAATTTATATTTTATAGTAAAGGCTCATCTATATCATATTGATTTCTTTTCTTTAGATAATGAAATCAATTCCCATGTTTTATTTCTTCTGAAGGATTTTCATTTCTTTCTTCATAGCATTATTCCAATTCATATTAAAACCTTAGAGATGATTTTAGGGATAAAAAGAATATGGATGTAAAGAACGAAGGATAGGTGGTTATAAGAAATATTTTTGTATGATAAGAAGAAGTGCAAGGAATGTTTAGTGGAAGTTTATGTGACTTTGTTTAGGCTCAATGGTTTCCTTAGCAGATTCAATGACAAAGAATGATTTGGTTGATTTTGTAGAAAAAGTTACTGTTTATTTGTCTGTTCTAATAGATTTGACTTGCATGGATTGAGATTCTTTTTTAGTAAACCTATAATGGCTGAATAAAAGATGATTAAGGCATAGAATTAGTTTGTGTAGCAGTGATTGCTTTTAGAATAGAGTTATTTATTGGGATGGAGGTAAAGAAATGCTATCCTGAAGAAGGAATTTATTCATGAAAGATATTTATTTCTGGGGTAACAAGCAACAAAGTAGTGATCTTCATCATTGAAAGAAATAGAAGAAGACACCTGCACCTTTATCATAGGGAATTATAACATTTATATCATTTTTTGTAGAAGAGTAGCCAATAAAGACAGCATTCAATTGCTCTTGGATCATTTTTATTTTGTATATTGGGATTTGTATGAGGCAACATTTTCAAAAAACTTAATGAACAAGATAATATTTAGTAAAGGAAATAATTTGATTAGAATTGGTGTAGGACTCTTGAGCTCAGAATCATAAGTAATCGGTTTATAATATGAGTGGCTATTAAAACAACTTCCCCCAATATTATTTTGAAACATTTTTTTGAAAAAAAGAAAGCTGATTTGATAGCAAATAGATGGTTGATTGGTTGTTTTTCATTCAGCCACCCAACTTGTTGGGATATATACATACAAGATAACTCATATATTACTTATTTTTTAAATATGAAAAAACAAAAATATTAGTAAAAAAAGTTTTAGCATTATCAGATCTGTCATTTTTAATTTTAATGCCAAATTGATTTTTTATTATGTTAAAATTGGTGGGAAAAATAGTACTTACACCACTTTTAGCTTTTAGTAAAATACTAAAATGACACATAACACATGGGTCCAATCATCAATGATGTACAAAAACCATCAAGCTTTAAAGATATTAAATATAGAGGATGGTCCCCAGATGTCACCATAAATGAATAAGGGTTCTATGTCACTCATAAAAAATTTTATGCATTTGTGTTTTAGTTCACAAACATCACAATGAAATCCTCCAATATTGATTTCTTTAGATAGACAAAAATATGGTGGTCAAGGTGTAGAAGTTGAAGCTAGATTTTTTTTTTTAGATTTAAGAATTTTTAAGAACAGATGATAATGAAAATTATATGGATTCTATTGATCATTGGATTCCTTGAGATGATATAAATCATTTCCTTTTTTGCTAGCCTAATCATCCTCCTCGTACACAATTATTGCTATACACAAAGTAAAGGGTACAAATAACATTGCATTTTAAATCTATAGCTAGCTTTTGGATCAATAATAGCTTGTTATATAACTTAGGTATGTGGAGGATATTTTAAATATCAAGGATATATTTATAAGAATGCCTTATTGACTAACGTCAATTATCAATGAACCATCAATAATATTTATTTCCTTGTTGCTAAGATAAGGAGTAAATGAAATAAATTTGTATGAGGAGTTTATCATGTGATCAATAGCTATTAGATTAATAACCCAAGAGTTAGAGTTGGGAAGATGAGATCATACTTCAGAATGAAAAAGGACAACAACCAATCATAGGAGTCTTTTCAAGTGATTTTAACAAGTTTTTTAACTTTTATAATTCTTCTTCATGGAACTCAATAGCTAATTCTTTGATGTTACTTTATTCCACATATGTTAAATATGCATGTCTCTACTCTTTTGCCCAGCCTCCTTGTATTGTCCAATTTTTTTTTATATATTTTTTCATGAAATATCCAATATCTTTCTTTTATATGTCGAGCCTTTTTGTAATATGTACATCATAGGAAATTTCTATTGGATATCTTAGTTGGATTTGGCTACAAGCACTACTCAAGAGAAAAGAATATTGAATCAAAGTGCTTGATGTTAGAAAACTTCTTAGCTAAAGTGTACCTTTTATGAGGTTATTGGTAATAACAACCCCCCTTCTCCCTCTCAAATGATTGATAATAATGACTTCATTTAGGATAAGTAAAACCTTCATTATGAGACTTTGCACATTTACAACATTCAATTTAATATTTAATCTAACAACAACAACATCAAGCCTTTATCCCACTATATGGGGTCAGCAACATGAATATTTTTTTGTATCCTATTAAGAGTCAAATTCTCATTTAAATATAATTAAAAAAATGTCATTTTTAATAATTTCTAACCAAGTCAATATTTAATCCGGTAAAAAAAAATCATAAAGTTGATCTTTTGAAACAAATAACTAAATGGTTGCATCTTTGTTGCATTCATTTTAGATGTATAAACAACAATCCATTTCTTGCCAAAGGTCTTGTAATAAATCGCAATATTCTATGATGGATCTTCCACATTGCTCTATAGTAGAGATATTAGTTTTGATCTTTATAGATTTAGTATGTATCATGGACTTTAGAATATATTTGGTTCGCCATATCTCATATTTCCTTTGTTGGAAAAAGAAACACGCATGCTTTACTTATTTCAGGAATCATGAAGTTTCATAATTAGGACATTACCATAGAATCCTATTCATCACAAGTGTTAAACATGGCATTGCCTCGTTGAGGTCTGATGCTATTTAAATGCCTCAATATTATTCCCTTCAATAAGGTGTGAAACAATTGTAGCTTGAGATAATTCTCTCCATTCAAATAATATGATGAATGAAGAATTTTATAAATCTCTCATAGGATATGACTTGTCATTTGTAATTCTAAATGAAACAAATACAAAGGGGAATATGAGTGTTGTTGAGATTCGTGAGAATGGCAATTTGTGGAAGTAATTGGTTGCAAACATAAAGAATAAAAGAAATAAGGTTGCAGCAATAGTGCAATACATACTACAAATAAAAATATTAGGTAAAAGAAAGAGAACTGCAACAATGAAGCCATGCAAGTGCTAGCGATGCAGTGATGAAGGTAGCAGCTTATGAAAAATACAAAGAAAAAAATATGGCTAAGGCTCTAATACCATAACAAGAATTGGAGAGAATTTGTTGTATTTCATTTCATCATTTGTGTTGAATTTATACAATTCTTGGAGATAGTCATAATATAAAAAAAATTATTTGTTGACAATAGCTAGAGGTTTACTTAGGATTAGGACAGCCTCTAGATTGATGACGTGGTAGTTATGTTCCATGGATCAATGAGGTAGAACGGAGAATAAGGAGAGAGAGAGAGAGAGAGAGAGAGAGAGAGAGAGAGAGAGAGTGCTGGGGGTAAGGCTATTGAAGGGAGTTGGTCTGGCATTACTACTTACTAGAATGAAAGGGGAACTGTGAGAGCACTGTAGTATGTGGGAGTCTATGAGCGTAGAGGTGGGAATATGCCTGGAAAATTGGTGGAAGTCTGTGGGGGAAGGCGTTACTTTTCCACAGGACTATGACTGGACAATTGGAGGTGGAAGTCTGTTGGGCAAGGCGTTACTTTTCCACAAACACTGATGATTAAGATGAATTCAATGATGTTAGGTTTTAGTTCCATATAATTAGCTTATTCATTCCTCTTCTTTAATTCTAATTCTCGTGGCTCTCTCCTCCCCCAACCAAAATATCAATAAATTTATTTTCTTGAATCCCTTTTCTGAATAAAAACTGCTGGATCAATTACCTCAATCAGAATAGATTTCCACCAATGGTAATCTTATGCTAATTTCTTCTAAAATATTATAAAATTCTTCCATAGTTAAGGTGACATAAAGATGAGCCAAATTCACAGCCATCTAACAACAGAAATAGTAATCCCTAAATTCTTTTAATTAAATAAATATTGAGCTGATAAATGTGTCAGATTTCATATTATAAAAAGGAAAATAAGTTTTAAACATTTTTATTCAATAAGATGTGAGGATGATAAAAAATTTCCTAGTCAAATCTTCACGGTATTAGCAAGATAGAATTGTGTGAATAAGAATGGCACAAGTTTATAGGATGGAGATCAATCTTTGCGTTTTAGTTGGAGAGATTCGTGGAATGTGAAAATATAAAGTAGAAGAATGTAAAGACTGGCAATCACTTACTCTTTATGTAGAATATAATCAATTTTTTCTCTAATCATGACGGCATATTAAATCATTATGAATGGTATAAGATTGAATACAAAAATTGATTAGATGCTATTGACAAAACCAAACCCTATCTCTGTATACAACAACAAAAACAATATCAAACATTTATCTCACTAGGTGAGATCGGCTACATGAATCCTTTTTCTCCATTGTGTCCGATTAAGAGTCAAATTCTCCTTTATATCCAATAAAGAAAGGTCATTTCTAATATTTTTAAACCAAGTTTTTTTAGGTCTATCTCTACCTTTCTTAACATAGGTTAAATCTAATACATCTACTCTCCTAACGGGGTCATCAAAGGCAGCCGTTTTATGTGACCAAATAATCTAAGGAGACTTTCTCTAATCTTATCTATCACTGGAGCTACTCCAACCTTTTCACATATATGCTCATTTCGTACCTTGTCTCTAAGAATAAAGTCACTCATCCACCTGAGCATTCTCGTCTCTGCAACACTTAACTTAATATTATGCTTCTCTTTTAATGGCCAATATTCTACGCCATAAAACATTGCAGATCTAACCACCATCTTATAGAATTTTCCCTTAAGTTTCAATGGTACTTTTCTATCACACAATAAGCCCGATGCATTCATCCACTTCATCCATCCAACATGAGTGGTCAAACCCTATCTCTGTATGGAAAAAAAAAATCATTCTCCACACATTTGATTTTTCTATATTACCACCTTCAAAAAAAAAAGATCAATGTTATTGATGTCTATCTACAACCGAAGAATAACTTGGTAATCTAATTTTATCACTTTTTTATAAAAATTTGGATGTGAAACATGTGTGATGATAAAATAGATGACTTGTAATGCCCCTTGTAAAATCACTACTACATTTTTAAAATCAAATTTATTAAAATTGTTCTAAACATCTTCTATACATGCTCAAAATATTTGCATCTCATTTGTGTTCAGGCTAAAAAAGCCACAATAAGAACGAGATATATGCTTGCTTCTAATAATATGCAAATTCACATTTTCTAGATCAACTTCTAATCTCGGCTCCTTACTTTACAAGGCAGTTCTAATTCATTTGTGTGCATTTACATGTTTTTCCATCACAATCTACTTTGTCTCTTATAACTATTACATAAAAAAATCTACTAATATTTTGGTTGCATCGCTGGACATACCCAAATTTAGTAGCCAACATTTTAGATCCAATACATTGTTAGTGTTTGGTTAAAAAATAAAACACATTGTTAGTAATTCATGCGTGCATCAGGTTCCTATATATGATGACCTAAATTTTCGTTTTACATAAACCATACAGCCACAGTGCTATTCTGTCCACCATATAAAGGAAAAAAAGTGTTACATTTGGGCCGAACAAGGCCTTTAAATTTCCGAAAAACAAGGAGAACAAAAAACTAACCAGCAAGGATCACCAGGTCCCGACCCGCACTGATGGAAAGCCATGATAGCCCTAACCTTGAGGCCATGGCGGCTGGCCATTGACACCAAATCCGCATAGCCACTCCAATCATAGACACCAGGATTGTCCCGTTCAACGATCCCCCACCAGAATTCCACGACGACCCCCTCCACACCAGCCAGCGAGAGGGCCTTCAATGACGCCAGCATCGCCTTCCGATTCACTATCCGGCCCCCCGGACCCACGACATTCGCAGGGAGTGTAACGAACACCGGCACTCCTTCGGCAGACCGCGGCGAAGGAGGTGGTCCGGCGTGCAGCACATCCCCTCCGGAGGAAGATGGAGGTGGGTCTTCGAGGAATCCGTTGGTACCGGAGCGAGAGGATCGAGAGGAGAAGAGGCGGGATGAGACAGCGAGACGCGGCGCGGTGGAGCAGCGCCGAAGGAGAGGGTATCGCCGATCAAAGAAGCGGCGACCGGGAGCGGCAAAAATGCTTGACGGCGGGGACGGGGAGATCGCCGTCATTGGGACAACCGGTGTGACGAATTGGAAGGAGAGAGCGAGCGAGAGGGAAGAGTTCTCGTCTAAAATTTACGATTCACATCTCGCCTCCTCGAATGGTGTGAATTTAAACTATGTTGTCTTTTTGTTTGATTTTTCTTAACCTGAAATGACCCAAACAAGTGAAAACTTAAAAAAGATATTCACATGTTAAAATAAAAAAAAACAAAATATATGTGAAATTTTTGTTTTTTTTATAAATCTCATTATAATAGTATGCTAGTCTTTATTTTTTGAAAAAACTATCAAGAAGTTCTTTTCAAATCAAAACAACTATGTTAGATAGAATCTAATTTGAAATCTTCACTTAAGATTTACAAGATTTTTCGAATAATTGAGCTTCTCAAACATTGGCGGATTTAGGGGGAGGGGGGGCTGCCTAGGAAGGCATGTGCCCCCCTCCCCTCAAAAAAAATTTTTTTGCCTTAAACATCTCCTGGTTTTCCCCTCCACGTAACTAGCATTTTTTTCTTGCTATTTCTTCGTCTGCTCTTCTTCTTCTTGACTCTCAATTCATGTCTCTTTTACCTCTATCTCTCTCTCTCTCTTGCCATTTTTTTACCACCGACAACTTTTGTACTATTTACTATTTATAGGCCTCTTTTCTCTCTCTCCTCTCTCTCTCTATTTCTCTCTCTCTCCCCACCATGAGGATGAGATGATTTTAATTTTTTTTATTTATTTATTTTCCACTATATCTCTTATGAGGTGAGCTTTTTTTGTTTAATTTTATTGGATCATCTTAAATTTTTGTTTTGCTATGCCATCGATTTAGGGGAAGATCATCTTAAACCTTTTTTTTTCATTTATAATTCTCTCTTTATTTATATATTTTCCCCATTTTAATCATTTATCTTCAAATTACTAATTTTTTTAAAATTAAAAATTTCTTCAATTTTTTAAAATTATTTTAAAATCTCCAAATTTTCTTTTATAGGAAATTTTATAATTAAAGCTAACAAATTATACTAGAGAAAGATTACAATATTTAAATTGAAATCAAATAGCTTAAAATATACTAATTATAATTTTTAATATATTTTTATATTAAAAAGATGCAGCTTTTTTTTATATATTTATTGTTTGTTATAAATATTTTGTAATTATTATTTTTTATTTAAATTAAATATGAAAACCTTATGTTAGATATTTTAAAAAAACCCTAATGTTAATTTCAAGCTCGAATGAAAAAGCTTGACGATATTTTTTTAATTAGAAAATTGTTCCCCCTCAAATAAATAATCCTGGCTCCGCCACTGTTCTCAAATGATCCACTTCACAACATCTTTTCTATCTCTGACAATCTTAGTATTCGGATCATCGTTGTGAGTGTGACGTAAAACTTCAAAGCAATGATTTCAAATTTTCAATTATCATCTATTCAAGATTATTGATATTATACGAGTACGTGTTCCTACTATAAATCTTAAACCTAGAACAATATAAAATATCATATTAGCAATTACAAGGATGTTCAAATATTTTTTGAATCTTATTCGAACTTTCAAGTAAGGTGAACAAAGTTTGAATATGATTCAAGCAATGTTCGAACATGGCTCGAACAAGTTCAATCAATGTTCAAATAAGATTTCACCATGGTTTTAACAACATTCAAGCAAAGTTCCCGCACTACTAGAATAAGATCCTAGTAAGAATAAAAAAAATGTTCGAACAAAGTTCAAATAAGATATTAAGATGTTGAGTTGATAGCCTTAGAGAGAGAGCAACAAATATGTTGAGTTGATAAGCAATATAGCACTCACTGGCAAAGATATTTCTCTGGTATTGATAAATGAAATTTTTAATGCAATGCATTGTATTTTAAATGTTAGTTTAAGAGTTAGTATAACTCTTTTGAGGTGTGCTCTTTTAGTTTTCTTACATGCACATGTTTATACAATTGTGTATGCTAAATTTTAGAATTGTACATGCATATATACAACTATTTTCAGGTAAGTTCTTTCATTTTTATGTTGTACATGTATAACTCTAAAAACTTATGTTTAGTTGAATATCTATCATTTTTGGCAAGTTTGTTCATTTTATAATAGGTATGTACAACAACTATAATTGTTGAATCCAAGTTTATTTGTGAAAGTAGAATTGAATATACTATCAATACTTGCTAAGGCAATGAGTGGGGAAAGGGAGACATTGAATAGAAGAAGCTTATCTATACCTAATATCATAAGTTCTGGTGGCCTAAAAAAATCCCAAAAGTACCTCCCAACCCTTTTTTTTATAAAGGCAAGAAAGTTGCAAGAGAGACTACATGTCATGCCTCAGGGTCTAATGGAAGAATTAGATCCTAAACTTAATTATATCAAACAAAAATTTTCATTATCAGGGCCACTACACATCTTCGAGTAATATAATATACTAAAACTCAACATATACAAAGAATTTCTATTTTTCATTTCTTCTAAAATATTTAATTACAATAGTCTCAATTTAAATGTATAAACATTGAAACTTAAGGAAATGATGGACTACAAAAGAATACCTCTATTGACATATTCTTGACAAATTTGAACCCAATTAACATTTATGCGGCATGTTATTTTCCTTTTTATGAAATTTTAGATAATTTATAGAGTGAGCACAAACATGCTTAGTAGTCATTTCCAAGTTCCTATTATAGAAGTTAATATTCATCTTATATTGCATAATAAAAATAGTTAAATAACATTTCTAAAATTATCATGAAAGACTTAAATGCTTATAAAATAAGAATTATGAATCATTTGTAAGAACAAAATTGCATACATGACTTAACATGGATATATTTCAAATAAATATTTAGAACTTATTACTTGAACTTGCACATTTTGGATATTAACATATATTTGCACTTGTATTATTCATAGAAGTTTTTTTTGCAGAGGTATCAAAGTATACTTATTAATAGAATATAACTTGTACTTGAATTCAATTCATTGACATTTATCAAAATAAGCAATGTATGAAATATGATATGTACATGTCTTTATGTCTGCATATAACTCCACTTCTATTTTTGTCTCCCAAGGCCAACCCCCATTATGGCAAGAAGACCAATATGATTTTCATTATAACTCCATGAACCTCCCACACCTGCATAAAAGTAGATGGGGCCAGAAATAACTCTCCACATTTACATAAAATATATGGGACAAGAATCATAAGCAAAATAGAAAGTCGGACCTGTATAACAAAGCTTGTAGTGCACTTTAACAGCCTCTCACATTAGAACTTCCATGATATGAATATGAATGCATATGCATATTGAATAATTTGGTTGTTAAACATGACTTTAAACATAAAAGTGATGATGCGTAGTATGCCATATGCATAATATTTAGGTGTTATTGCATGTGTAAACTACTTACAAACTTAGCATTAGCCTTTTCAAATACCATTTTAGAGGAATGTTTTAAAAAATATTTTAAGACTTTTATTAAACTATAAACAATGCCATAATTCTAACATTTATTAAATATTTACATGATTGTATATAGAAAAAAATTAACCGATAAAATTTTAATTCCTTCTATTCAACATGTTTAGAATAATGTATTTTATAATATACAAAAAGTTACATGGTAGAAACTTATTAAAATTCAAGAAAATTACATTTTACTTCGTATCTTTTTGTAAATTTAATGGAATTAAAATAGAATATTGGGATTTGGAAGTGAACTCGTGTTCAAAAAATTCCTTAACTGACCAAAAGGACTAAACCAGCTTTGTGGCCTTTAAATTTCTCTCTCATATTTCACCTCTCTCCCTTTGCTTCTCCTCATCGTGATGCTCCGGCCCACAGCGCCGTAATGCTTGGGCAAAATCTTTCAAATTGTCCCTGACTCTTCAAATAAAGAGCTCAATGCATAATCTGTCATGTCTTAGAATCTAAATTTGAAGAATTACATATTTTATTATTTTTAATTAATAACCATAACTGACATATTACATTCAAAAAATATAAATATATTTCTATAGTTAATATTTATACATTGACCTAGAATCTAAAATAACATGTATAATAGTCATGATATGCAACCAACAATAGTTCATCACTTGAAATAATATATCATGACTATAAAAGAACAAATTAGAAAGAATGAAAGATATAGAAAGAAACTCCAGCCTATAGCCCATAATAACCTCAATCTACATGATCCTTACTCTTACTTGAAAACATATAAAAATGATAGAATGAACAAGTAGCCCAGCAAGTAACCAATATCTATTATTGAAGTCAATGCATCAGACAGAAATAGTAAACATATAATGGTACAAACATACAACATTCAATAGAAATAGTATCATGTAATTCATATACAATTTTATCATATACATATCAGTCATATTATTCTCATATATCATATGTTCATATCAGCACCCTATTAATCTAGGTATATGTCAATCATGTCAATCAATCGATGTATATCGCAACTCACATATCATTAGTCTTATCAGTTATCAATCATCAATCATTGGTTGCATTAGTCTTCAGTCTAGTCTATCTTATCTGTCATTTGTCATATATATCTTCTATCAGATCTATCAACTACTATATATGTTAGTTGCCCTTTCTATATTTATCATATTATACATGCAATTATATATGTTATTATATATGCATATTAATATTAAATTTAGCAAGCCAAGACATCCAACTTTAATATGATATTTTTCATCATTCCATCTATCATCCATCTGCCTTATTAATTCATCTTCATCGGTCAATCATATATTTTATTTTTTTTTATTAATATTTTATTTTAAACATGTGACTTTCAATAAATTAATAAAGATTTACTACTCTCACATATCGAGATAATCGATCAATCGATTATAGCCTTATAGGCTAACATCAATATAATGATTACACAACAAAATTTTTATTTAAGAAAATCTCATTGACCCACCCTCCAATATAGGATATTATATTTTAAAAGCTAACACATATTAATTATAATATTTACAACCGACCATCTTTGCTTACATGCAAATGTATCATATATATAATATATAAATTATATCATTAACTTCAAAAAATTATAACTATCAATTTACTCGATGAAATTTTTATATAAACCAGTCAAAACATTCAAAATAATGATATATATAACATATCAAAAGTTATAGGATGGAAGTTCACTAGAATGAGAGATATCATATTTTCATCATTTTTAGGAGAAAAAAATATACCAAATTCAAAATCATCAAAAACAAAAGTAGAATAGATGTCACTTATAATGATCATAATATTTTTTTGTAACAAGAGCGACGGACAAAAAGCCATAGAGGACTTCCTCACTATGCTCTATCACCTCTTCTCTTCTATTTCTTCTTTCTTTCCTTCAGTGGCAATCAAATGGAATATGGGGGATATGGAGTGGTGGTGAGGGCTATTTAATATAACATATTTTAAAAACCTGATTCAATGCCAGGTGCAACAAAGCCCAACTTACTAGTGACACTGCACTGCATGATGCGCCCATAATTACTATAGAACAAAAATTGAGATGTCACGACAATGGTTTCTGACTTCGCAATGCTCCTACACCGCTACACTTTTCAGGAGAGTGCTAAAGTATTGTATGTTGGATCCAAATTTTCATGTGTTTCAAATAAATTCATTTTAAACTTTTTGAGTCATTGCAGTAGTGCTCCCTAAATTTGTATCTCAATACAGAGCGAGCAGTGACACAATGTTTATCATAGCTCTTGAACCCTATTTTTTCTTCTTTCTTTGTTTCAATGATGGGTGTTATTAATTGGGGGAAGAGTGAGAGAGAGTGAGAGAAGTTCTTGTCGAAATTTTTTAATTCACTTCTCATCCCTCTTCGAATTATGAATTTAAGTAATATTGTCTTTTTGTTTTATTTTTCTTAACCTAGAATGGTTGAAACAATTGAAAATTCACAAAGGCTATTTACATGTTAAAATTTATAGACATATATTTATTTTAAAAAATAAATGAAAAGAAACCATCACTTAAAAATTACAAGAATTTTTAAACAATAGAGCTACTCAAATGATCAACCCATCAACATCTTCTCCATCCCCGACAATCTTAGCGTTCGGGTCATTGGTGTGAGTGTGAGGTAAAACTTCACAAGAATTGTTTCGACTTTTCAATCATCATCTATTCAGGATTACTGATGTTATACTTTTAATTATTTAAGCTTGAGTATGTGTTCATACTCTAAATCTTAAACAAAGAACAATATATGATATCATAGTAGCAATGTGATTAAAGTTTTCAAATCTTTTTTGAATCTTGTTTGAATTTTTTAGCAATGTGAATAAAGTTTGAATATAATTCATGCAATATTTGAACATGGCTATAACAAGTTTGTGCAATATTCAAATAAGATTTGAACAACATTCAAACAAAATTTGTGCACTGTTGAAATAATATTCTTATAAGAATAAAAAAATGTTCAAACAAGATGTTGAGAGTCTAAGAGCGAGAGCATCATTTGAGTTGATAAGCAATATAGTGCTCACAAGCAAAGATATTTCTCCACTATTAGTAAATGAAGATGTAAGTTTAATGCAGAGTATTTCATTTTAAATGTTAGTTTAAGTGATATATGTGCTTATAATGTTAAATTTTTAATTTTAAGGCTTTACACACTTATATAACAATTTTGAGGCATATTCTTTTATTTTTTATGATGTGCATAAGTTTATACAATCATATACACTAAACTTTAGAATTATACATGCATATATACAACTATTTTGATGTATGTTCTTTCATTTTTATGTTGCACATGTATAACTCTATAAACTTATTTTTAGTTGTATATCTATTGTTTGAGTCAAGTTTGTTCATTTTATACTAGGTATGTATGACAACTACAATTGTTGAATCTAAATTTATTCATGAGAGTCGAAGACCAGCTAAGGCGATGAATGGAGAAAGAGAGATAGTGAATAAGAAGAAGCTTTATTCTATACCCAATATCATATTTATAGCGGCCTAAAAAAAGTCTCAAAAATGCCTCTCAACCCATTAGTTATAAGGTTGGGAAGCCTACAAAAGAGACTACACTTATAAAAATAATAAAATAGGACAATAATTGACCATAATAGACACATGTATTAATTAGGATGAATATACATGCCCGTTGTATCTGACTTGGCTGGGTATTGGTGCATGCATCTAGTGAGTCACTTTGGCGAGTGTCTTTGGTGAGACGAGTGCCCTTGGTAAGTACTTGCTATATTAATGTGTCAATTAAGTGGGCACAATTGATATAGCTAAGTTTGATTAGGTGTACATCTCTTGTTGATGGGGTACGCAGTCCTCCAGTCGAGCCAAGCTCCTCTGAGTGAGGCATGACTTATATGACTGCATCTCTAGTATGAGATCTTCTGGTCGAGGCAAGCTCCTCCCTAAGTTGCTTGCACCAGCATATATGATGCAGTGTCAACCGTGCTACAACACACCTGAGGGCCATCATACCCTTAATTCTTCTTCCACTACTTATAGTACTATGTTAGTTATATATGAGTACTATTGTTCCTTTTCTTTTGCTACACTCGTTTTAGAAACAAGTAGTTATGGCTACAGGAGTTACAAAGTAATAGAATTAGCTACAGGGTTTTAGAACTTATTTAGAGAAGCAGACTCCGGGAGGTAGATAGTTTTTTGATCAATCTGCAACTCTTGAAATCTCTATTTTCAAGTGAATATACAGGCCATTGACGCCTTTTACATTAAATCTTCCCTGTTTTCCTGTATTGCTTGTCTGTTTTCTCAATTACAGGTCCTGGAGTGCACCAGCATTTGGTATCAGAGCCGCAGACCTCTAGCATATTCAATTGCAGATTCTGGCAAGGGATTCAACAAATCGACACCTTCCTCTTCTTCCTCGGGACCCAGCAGTGTGTCTTCAAAATCGGAAGCAGCTTCATCTGACAGTAAATTTCAGCTCAAGGCTAAGCCACCTGTCTCCACCAATCCCTATGCTAAACCGGCGACACTAAAGTGTTTACGATGTTTTCAGCCGGGCCATAAATCGAATGAGTGTCCTCAACGTCAACAACTTCAGCTGCTAGAAAATGACCATGAAGCTTCTCTGGAACAAATTGATGAAGCCAAGGAAAATTCTGCCGAAGATCTTGAAGGAGATGAGGGTGATCCACTGATTTGTGTCATTGAGAAGCTCTTAATTGCACCCCGCCAACAAGTTGATTCACAACGCAATGCCATTTTCAAAACGAGCTGCACCATCAGTGGAAAGGTTTGTGATCTTCTAATCGGCAGTGGTTGCACAGAAAACATCATAGCTTGCTCAGTGGTACAAGCACTTAATTTGAAAACGACAAAGAATCCTCACCCGTACAGGATTAGTTGGGTACGAAAAGGCGTCGATATTCCAGTCACAGATATGTGTCAAGTGACTTTTTCAATAGGCCGTCAATATGTCTGTGATGTATTATGTGACGTACTAGACATGGACGTGTGCCATTTAATCCTCGGTCGCCCTTGGCAGTTCGACGCCGGTGTCCTGTTTGACGGTAGAGCCAATGTGTACTCACTGGATTGGAAGGGTAAACGTCTTCGACTATTGCCGAAGACACAGGATGATAAGACCAAAGCTGCTAACAAAAGCAATACACCAGTATTACAAGTTGTTTCTGGACCAAATTTGCTATTAGCTGTGAATGAAAAGGAACCCTTGTGGGCCGTGATAGTCACAGACAACACTACTCCAACTCAGTCACAGATTCTAGAAGAGGTTCGTCAATTACTGGAACAATTCCGTGATGTCTGTCCTAATGAACTTCCTAGTTCACTTCCTCCGCTACGGTCAATACAACATCAAATTGACCTCTTGCCTAATGCAGTTCTACTGAATTTACCACATTATCGACTCAATCCCAGGGAGCAAGAGATTATGAAATCCCTTGTTGACGATTTGTTATAAAAGCAGTTGATCCAAACTAGTATTAGTCCATGTGCTGTCCCAGCATTGCTTGTACCTAAGAAAAACAGCGAATGGCGTCTTTGTGTGGACATCAGAGCTATTAATAAGATAACAGTTAAATACCGGTTTCCGGTACCTAGAGTTGAGGAGCTTTTGGATCATCTCAATGGGGCAGCCGTGTTCTCTAAATTAGATTTGCGCAATGGCTATCATCAAATCAGGATTCATCCTGGCGATGAATGGAAAACAGCTTTTAAGACACCTTTATGCCTCTTTGAATGGCGCGTCATGCCATTCGGCCTTTGCAACGCCCCTTCAACTTTTATGCGCATGATTCAGCTCATTCTCAAACCATTCCGGGGGCAATTTTGCATCGCTTACTTTGATGATATTCTGGTATATAGCAGCAATACAGATCAACATATTGATCACTTACAGAAAATTTTCCTAATACTACAAGAGCATAAATTATTTCTCAATCTACCAAAATGCGAGTTTGCTACACTTAAGGTGCATTTTCTGGGCTTCCTGCTCTCCCAAGAAGGCGTACAAATGAATCCAGATAAAGTATCCGCAATTCTCACTTGGCCGATGCCAACATCCCTCTTCGACGTGAGGAGTTTTCACGGCCTTGCAAACTTATATCGGAAATTCATTAAAGGCTTTAGCCTTATCATGAGCCCTATAACCGATTGTTTGAAATCAAAAGTTTTTAGTTGGGGCGAACAGCAGCAACGTAGCTTCGATGCTCTTAAAGCCGCCCTTACTTCTGCTCCAGTACTCGCTCTACCTGATTTTGATAATCTTTTCACTGTGGCAACAGATGCTTCCGCCGTGGGTATCGGCGCGATTTTTTCTCAGGAGGGACGGCCAGTTGCATTCTTTAGTGAAAAACTCTACCATTCTCGACAACGTTGGTCCGCATACGAACAGGAATTATACTCAGTCATCCGTGCTCTCAAATAGTGGGAACACTACCTACTACACCAAGAATTTGTCATATGCACTGACAATAAGGCACTTCAGTTCATTAATACGCAAAAGCACGTCAATAGGATGCATGCCCGCTGGGTCTCATTCCTGCAGAAATTCTCCTTTGTGCTTAAGCACCAACCGGGCAAGAACAATACAGTAGCTGACGCCCTCAGCCGTAAATCCATGCTCTTAACTCAACTACAAACCGAGCTCACTGGTTTGTCATCATTAAAAGATCTTTACGCTACAGATGCCGATTTTTCTGAAATTTGGCGTAAGTGTCAAAACCAAGAAACTGTTCCTGAGTACACTATAAGACATGGATTTCTTTTCCACAACAACCTGTTGTGCGTGCCTATCTCGTCTTGGCGTCAACATCTCATTCGAGAGGCACATTGTGGCGCCCTAGCAGCCCACACGGGCCATGATAAATCGTTGGCTCAACTCAAGAGTCGTTTCTTATGGCCACGCCTCCGCAGAGATGTATTTCGATTTATTGACCGTTGCACTGTATGTCAGAATTATAAAGGTGTCGCCCAAAATACAGGACTGTATTTGCCTCTTCCGGTTCCGGACACCATTTGGGAAGACCTCAGCCTGGATTTCGTCCTCGGCCTTCCTCGAACTCAAGAAGGGCATGACTCCATCATGGTGGTTGTCGACCGTTTTTCAAAAATGGCCCATTTCGTCGCCTGTAAAAAGACGTCGAATGCCCTCCACATAGCTCAACTCTTCTTTCACCAAATTGTTCGTTTACATGGCGTCCCGAGAAGCCTCACTTCAGATCGAGACGTCAAGTTCATTAGCCATTTTTGGCGAGAGCTGTGGAAACGTCTCGGCACAGATGTACGCCTGAGCTCTGCATATCATCCGCAGTCTGATGGGCAAATGGAAGTAGTTAATCGTACCTTGGGGAACATGCTTCGTTGTTTAGTCCAAGACTATCCAAAGAAATGGGAGGAAGTATTAACCACCGCTGAGTTCGCCTACAACTCCATGGTTAACCGCTCCACGGGTAAATCTCCTTTCAGTATTGTTTTCACTAAATTACCTAACTTGGCTCTGGATGTAGCAGTTCTCCCTAAGTGCAAGTCCCTGCCGGCTTCACAGTTCACTGGACAGTACTCACGCATGCTTGCAGATGTCCACACCCAGCTTAATAACGCCAATCAGAAATACAAAGCTGCCGCCGATCTTCACAAACGACAGGTGCTTTTCAAGGTCGGTGATCTCGTTATGGTACGACTGCGTCGCGAACGGTTTGCACCCGATACTTACACTAAACTCAGCCGCCGTAAGCTGGGCCCTCTTCCAATCATTGCCAAAATAAATGACAATGCATACACGGTAGAATTACCTAGTGGTTACAATACCTCGCCAACTTTCAATGTGTCTGATATTTGGCCATACCATCCTCCTGATGATACAGTCCATATAATCAGCTCGTCGGAGTCGAGCTCTTCCTCTGCGGGGAGGACTGATGCAGTGTCAACCGTGCTACAACACACCTGAGGGCCATCATACCCTTAATTCTGCTTCCACTACTTATAGTACCATGTTAGTTATATATGAGTACTATTGTTCCTTTTCTTTTGCTACACTCGTTTTAGAAACAAGTAGTTACGGCTACAGGAGTTACAAAGTAATAAAATTAGCTACAGGGTTTTAGAACTTATTTAGAGAAGCAGACTCCGGGAGGTAGATAGTTTTTTGATCAATCTGCAACTCTTGAAATCTCTATTTTCAAGTGAATATACAGGCCATTGACGCCTTTTACATTAAATCTTCCATGTTTTCCTGTATTGCTTGTCTGTTTTCTCAATTGCAGGTCCTAGAGTGCACCAATATAAATATTAAAAAATGAGTCCCATGACTATTGAATATAATAATTTTAGAAAACAACACCATTATAATCTTATAAAAATATTTTTTTCAATAAAAGACTTGTCAAATGCTTACATAAAAAAACCAAAATAATATTAGTAAGAATAAAAACTAAAAAATCATCTGAAAAAATTATTATAATTATGTTGAAGTTCTTATATCAACAATTATATATTTACATACAATATTAATTTAATACATTCGCTCTAGAAATGCATACAATACCGAAAAATTTCATAGCTTTGGCTTTTGCTTCAAGGATGTCATTAGTACTTAATGCCAAACCTTCTTTCAAATGACTGCTATCCTCTTAAATCATTTGCTTCGTGGGAGTTGTCTGAATCAAACCCATAATTGGTAAATACATTGCAAAGTACTTTATAAGAATTTGCAAATTTTTTTCAAACAAACTTAAGCCTGGGGGAGTCGTGCACTACATATTTATGCTGAAATAAAAATTGTTGAGTAAGAAAGCTTAAATTAAAAAAAAGGAAAAAAATCACGAATAGAATGCAATAATAATAAAGAAGATGCTGACAATACTAACCAATGGAAAAAACACAAATTTACAGCTCAAGTCACATGTCTAAAATCATACTTGTCACAAGTACTTTAGGATCCAATGTCATCAATTATGACAATGTAAATATTCTAACATGTTTGATACTAAATATTCAAATTACTAATCAAATAAAATAACAATACACTATTGCTCTACAATAACATAATAACAATCACTAATTATTTACAATTAGGCGTAACAAACATTCTCCACATTAACTGTAATGTACTAATCAATTACAAACTCACTCCCCCTGTTAATTAATTCTTAATAAAAATAACAAATTCTTTCATTAAAAAAATTCATGATATAAGTCGCCCATTCGCCCATATTAATCTTAATTTTCTTCTGATAATTAGTTAGCTGACTCTTTTTTTTTTGGGACATTTAGGCCATTTAAGGCAAACTCACACACAAAACGCATACACAAAGACTCGAACCCAAGACTTCTTAGTTGGAAGCATAAGCTCTCAACCAACAAGTCAAGGTGAGCTGTGTGTTAGCTAACTCTTAAAGGGAGACTTTACCTACTCTTATATATATATATATATATATATATATATATATATATATATATATATATATATATATATATATATATATAATGTTTATTTAATCTTTATGTATAAAAAATCTCATTTACAGTAAAGTTTTCATCATTTATTTTGGGTGGACTACCCAAAACCAAATTCACATAGCCATTGAGCATGCCAATCGGCCCGACTCGGGCTAATTCTCCTAATATTGGAGATGAGCTTGAAATTGGGTACCATTGCTGCAATGTCCGCCGGAGGACAGACCGGCGAGCGGTAGAAATCGAACGCTGGAATACCTGAAATCTCCAACTTCACTAGGAGATTGAATGTAAGGGGAAAACGAAGAGTTCTAGAAGTGCAAAACGTAGTAATGGATCGACCTCGCTCCAAGCGGAGCTACCACCACTACGACCAGGACTCCGATTCTCAGACTCCTCCTCCTCCCCCGAGAACTAAACTCCGCTATGACGGCAGCAGCCATCGCCGCCTCAATCATCACCGCCGGAATAGCGACCGGAGACAGCATCCTCCGCCTCCACCCCCCGCCTCCCCCTCCCCCTCCCCCTCCTCCTCCCCTCGCCTCCTCATCTTCCTCAAAGATCCTTGACGGTTCGCCGCCGGCCGGTTCTGTCACGACCTTCTTCCGCATCCTTTGTTCGGACGCGAAAATCGGCGGCGTCATCGGCAAGTCGGGGAGTATTATCAAGAACATCCGGCAAGACACTGGCGCTTGGATTAATGTTCACGACCTCGTTCCGGGAGACGACGAGCGGATTATCGAGACCGCGGATAGCCGGCGGCGCGAGCAGGGACGGTCGGCCGCCGCAGTACTCTCCTGCGCAGGAGGCACTTCTGCTTATTCACGAGAGGATCTTGGATATGGATTTTGAAGATGGAGATCAGGACGAGGAGGACTATGAAGGAGACGGCGGCATGTGGGGAGGAGGTGAGAGGAGTAGGGAGAGGGGGCGCGTGACGACGAGGCTTGTGGTACCGAGGATGCATGTCGGTTGCTTGCTGGGGAAGGGAGGGAAGATCATCGAGCAGATGAGGAATGAGACCAGAACCCACATTAGGATCTTGCCGAGAGATCAATATACCCCTAGATGCGTCTCTATGTCAGAAGAAGTTGTTCAGGTAGGACGATGTCTTCCTTTCATTAGCTCCGTAATCAACAATGCTTCAGTTACAGACTGGTTGTTGTTTTCTCTACATAACCTTTAAGGTGGGGGAAATGCGGTCAATGACTACATATTTTTGCGAGACAGTCCTCTCTTTTCCAAATTCACTTTTTGTGCTTTTCCTTGTGTTCAGTTGTAGTCTAAATTGTTGTGATATAGCTAATGTTGACTATGGTGATGCCTTCTAAATATGTCTTATCCTTCATCTTACGTGGTTAATCGGGAGATTAACAAATAGTCTGCATATTATGATCAGTACAGAGTAAAGCGATTCCTCCTGCCTATTGCGTTGCAAACATGGTCCATGGTTTTACTTAAGGGGCTGTTTGGTAGCAGGATTTCGGTTGGATTTGAGGCGGATTTGAGCGAAATCCAGCCAATGGCCTAAATGCAAAACCAAATCTCACGGCAAATGAAAGAAAATTCTGCCTTTTTGTGCTAACTGCTAAATCCCGGATATCTGAAATCCTATTTTTTGCCGGATTTATGAAATCCCTTGACTCGAGAGGAAGGTCTCGAAGAGCCTGCTCGTTAAATCCGCTCTATAGCCAAACAGTCAAACAAGATTTAATAGTCAGGTAAATACTCGCAGTTACTAAATAGTTCTCAGGATTTAGGCCCCTAAGGATTTATGTAATCCGGATTTAGAGGATTTACGAAATCCTACTTAAATCAAATCCTGGGTGCTACCAAACAGCCCATAAGAGTCTTTTATCTGCACTAGTTTTACTGTAGAAATCTATAATTAAAGTTGCTATGCCGGTCTGCTAGTAAAAAATACTTTTGAATTGAACTATAGTCAGGTAAATACTCGCAGGGGTGCATAATTGCAGGCAGTAGGAAGCTCAAAAGTTTTTTGCCTCTGAATCTTATTTTTTATTAGTTGCCAAACATGTTAGGTTTTGACTTAATAGTTTTGCCAAGTTAAGCATAAAATTTAAAATAGGTGGTTTTAGGATAGATAAAAATTCTACTTTTATTTTATGTAATATCAGGTTTTAAGTTTGTTGCAGAATTTGTAAGTTTGGATAGCTCCAAATCAAAATTTGAACTTGATTGAGATTTAGGTTTCATTTGAGATTTAGTTGTTTGCTGTGCTAGCTGTAATTTTTCCTTTGCATGGACTAACTGCTTCTTGGGTAAATAGATAGTTGGTTTTGGGAAATCAGGTCTTAGAGAAACTAAGGAATATAAGTGGGAAATAGAAGAAGAGTTAAATAAAAGAATGGAAAAAAGAGGGGAGAGAGAGAAGAAGAAGAAATAATTTATCTTGGCTCATTATTTTGTGGTTGTAGAGAATTATATTTACACGGTGCAAGCATGATGGTATTGTTTTGAGAGGCATTCAAGCGGAGATTTTTGGTATTATTTAAAGAATTGTTTATTTTCTCTTTTGCTTGGCTTGAGAGATTGGAGCTTCTCTTTAATGTTAGATTTTGTTTACTTTGATTTGGAGATGAGTGTTTTCTTCTGCTCCTTTTATGGTACACATATGGGGCTACTCTATAGTGAATCAAATCCTCTCTTATCGCATGGACGTAAGATATGTTTTTGATTGAACCATGCAATTTTTGTTGCCCTTTTATGATATTTGATCTCTTGGTTATTATTTTGTGTTTATTATATTTTTTGTTGGTCGGCACATTCCCATTAAAAATTATATATTTTTTTCTTAAAAAATATTATTAAAGTGTAATGTGGCGATGGATTAAAAGAATGAGTCCAAATTTAATGCCTCAAAGAATTTAGGGCTTTGGAGAACCAAAATATGAGGTATGTTGTTGTAGTAGGTACTTATTGAGATGCTCATGGGGAATTTCAATGTGCCTGGATTAGAAGTGAATGAGAAAAAAAAAAAGAGTTTAATGAATGGCTCTTTCGATAATTCAACTATTTTTGGTGAATGAGGTATTGACAAAGGTCTTAAGATGATGACGAAAGGGTTATGGCTCAAGCTAATGTCAACCAAAAACCTCCTCAACAATTTTTTTTTTTCAGAATTTAGTTGTACTTGCCATAAATGCAATAAAGTATGCACATTAAATTATATCATGATGACTTTATTTCAATTATCAAAGATTTTTGGATTATAGGTATTATGGGTGGACGATTAGAATCAAGCTTTGTTTTTCTTGTGCTCTTCTTCCTCTTGTAAGCATTTTTGTGACACTATTTATATAATAGAGTATCATCAACTTATATGATGTTAACAATAATAAGAAAAACCTTGATCCCACTATGTGTGGTTGGCGGCATGAATCCTTTTTATCCGCTGTGTTCTATTAAGAGTCAAATTCTCATTTAAATATAATTAAAAAGATTATTTTTAATACTTTCTAAGCCTTTTTAGGTCTATATCTCTACCTTTCTTAACATAGGCTGGATCTAATACATTCGACGTTTTATGGGACAAAACTATCTAAGGCGACTATAAAGCTACTCATCCACATAAGTATCCTCATCTTTGCAACTCTTAACTTAATTTTATGCTTCCTTTTAATGACCAACATTTTACGCCATAAAACATTGCAAGTCTCACCACCATCTTATAATATTTTTTCATAAGTTTTAAGGGTACTTTTCTAACTCTCAATAGGACTGACATACCTCCACTTCAACAATCCAACTTCCTCTATTTCACTATTACTTTGAACAACATACTCGATATATCTTAAATGAGCACTTTTTTTAATGACTTGATTAGCCAATATCACAATCACACCACTAGTTCTATTACTATTAAAATTACACTCAATGTATTTGGTTTTAGATCTGATGTATGCGGTATGACTTATTCCGTCTGTGGATTATATTGAGTTGGGTTGTGACAGAAATTCTTGGTATTAGAGCAATGGTTTGGACGAATTAATTATATCAAATCCATATTCTATAGGATTGATCTATAGTTAGAGTGGGAGAGTTCTGGGTGGTATCATGTGTTCATTCTATTTTGTTTTCATGTGAATTTATTATTCACCTGTGTGCATTCTGTTTTTGTCAGTAGAGAGTACAATAGGGGCTATTAGTTCTGATTTCATCTCATAGTTTGTTGAATTGACAACACAATTGATGGGAGGCCCATAGTAGGATGTCTACTGCTAGATCTGATAATATTGGCAGGCATCTGCAAATGCTTCTGAGTTTGAAGCAGCTGAGGTTTGAGGGTATTATAGAGCCTCAGAGGACTGAATCATGAGATTATAGAAAACATTTGATGGTATGCAGTGCTTGGATGCGGAGAGTTCTGTAAGGATGATTGAATGCTCTGATATCTTGAGTTCACTGAGATATTTCAAGATTGTTTTGTATCTTACTTCTGCTAGACAACAAATACATGAGATATTTTTGAGACTAGTGCAGGGTAACAGGTCTGCGATGCAGTATGAGGCGGAATATTAACCAGATAGGCTCTACGATTTGTTAGTACTTTTAGAGAAAAGTTCTGGCCCTTTATGAGAGGACTCCGAGATAATTTGATGCAACCACTAATACTATTCCACATCACTAATTTTTGTGAGCTAGTAGAGAGAGCTAGATTGATAGAGAAAGATTAGATGATTTCTCAGTAATGATGGTCTCCTAGTAGGAAGAGGTTTGGTGGAGGAGAAACTTCTGGGAGTAGCTTCAGTGGGAAGAGGATTAGGTTTGAACCTGTAGATTCTAAGAGAAGCCCATTTGTATCAATTTCTGTGGGTGGCAATGGAGCAGGTTCTAGAGGATTTGTTAGTAGTGCACCTATTTGTCAGAACTGTGGCAGAAGACATCTATGTAATTGTTATTGGATCACTGGGCAGTGTTTTTGATGTAGTCATACTAGGGGTGTAAGGGAGCTGAGTCGGCTCAAGCTCGACTTGTTAATGAACTTGTGAGCCTAGCTTATTGAGCTATGATCTCGAGTTTGATGAGACTTTGCTTGTGAGCTCGCAAGTCGGCTCGAATCATCATTAATATAAAAAAAATTAATAATTAAACAGAGTAATATTTAAAAAAATTAGTAATTAAACATTAATAATATTACTTTTAATAAATGCTGCAGCTTTTAAAAAACCATTATAGATAAATGTAGAATAAATAATCTCCTTCATATGTACTTGCTTAGTTCTAAACATTAGAGATAACTCTCGACTCGTTTGCACCCCTAAGTCATACTGGGCATATGATTGCTTATTGTCCATAGGCTAGACTTGATAGATATTCTGTTATGTGTGGAATCTGATTGTATTTATTAATCAGGTTGTTCTGTTATCTCTGACCTCAAAGCTTGTCGTGTACATTGGAGGGTGCAGGAGGTTTACCCAATGCTTGGGTTTGAGTGCTTTGTACCAGAAATTTTTTCTGTACAACGCCCCGACGCTGCATACCCGAGTGTCATAGCGTTGAACGACAGAGAGTAAAGCACTACAGCAGTCGAGATATGGCGCCGCAGTGGGCAAGACGGAGACTGAACGCCGCAGTGTTGAGTGTTTAAGCGCTGTAGCATTTTCAAACAGAGAGTGGGCGTCACAGCGCCCTAAATTGGCGCCGCAATGTTGCAAGATGGACATGATGGTTTTCTTTCTCGTTTCTCTGAAAGGTTGTGTCCCTTGGGATTATTTTATTTGGCTTTCTCTTATATTTTTAGTTAGGGAAAGTGTAAGAATGGTGCATGTGAGAAGAAAAGCCAGGAGAGAGTGAGAGACAAGAGAGATTTGTACTTATTTCTTCCAATTTTTATGGTGAATTTCTTGGTGGGGTATGGCTCCGTGATTTTTCCCCCTATTTTGAGTTTTTCCACTTTAAATTCTGGTATCCTTTACTTTTCTGTTGCTTTTACTTTCTTGCTTATTTCGTCATTGTGGTGTTTACTCCTAATCTCATCATGTCTCTCCCAAATAATTGGTATCAAAGCAAGGTTCTTCATATTGAGTGGAAGTAATGGTGGACGAAGCAAGGTACAAGATTGAAAAGCTCAATTGTTCGAACTTCGCATTATTGTTGATACAAATTGAAGATTTGTTGTATCAGAAGTTATATTTAATGTTGGAAGGAATCATTAAGAAGTCAGATTCTATGACTATGGAGGAATGGGAGGTTCTTGGCCGGACTGCATTAGGTTTGATACGACTTTCACTTTCCTTATCTGATGCATTCAACATTGTAAATGAGATGACTACAATCGATCTCATGACTACACTGACTAAGATGTATGAGAAGCCATCCACCTCAAACAAAGTGTTCTTGATGAAGAAGATATTCAATATGAAGATGTTGGACAACACCCCAATGGAGGAACACCTGAATAATCTGAACATTGTGATTAGTCAATTGGGTTCAGTTGGAATCAATTTTGATGATGAGGTGAGGGCATTGCTGTTGTTACTTGTTATCTTCATTACCAAAAAGTTGGGATAGGCTCATTACCGTTGTGAGTAACTATTCAGAAAGTTAAAAGTTGAACTTTGAGGATATTATGGGGTCAGTGCTTAATGAAGAGGTTCGTAGGAGGGCGAATGGCCGATCTTCAAATTTTGCTCTGAATGTTGAAGCAAGAGGAAGGGTTTAGAGAGAAATTCAAACAGAGGGATATCTAAATCCATGAGAGAAAAATCTACTTTTGGTAGAGAAAAAGTTGTGTGCTTGAGTTGTGGGAAGAATGGTCACTTGAAGAAGGTCTGTACAGTTCTAAAGAATGGCAGTGGTGGAGGTCAAGATAAAAATCATTATGCAAATATATTTATAGAAGAGTGTCATTCAGATTCTCTGATTTTATCTCTAGACAATTTTGAATCTTGGGTGATAAATTTGGGTGCTTCTTTTCATGCAATTCTAATAAAGATGCATTCAAGAATTATACTCAAGGTGATTTGGGTAAAGTATATATTGGGGACAACAAGCCCTGCAACATTGTTGGACAGGGAGATATTGATATCAGAATGTCGGATGGGTCAATTGGGAGACTCAATAATGGTAGACATGTTTCTTATCTAAAGAGGAGTTTAATTTCTGTGAGTCAACTTGCAAACTCAAGCCATGTGACATCATTCACAGGAGATATGTAGAAGGTGATAAAATGGGCTATGGTTATAGCTCGTGGTAGTATTGAAGACACCCTGTATGCTATCAATAGAAGAGCATATTTTATTGGAGTAGCAGATTTAAATGTTGATGGAGGTCTTTGGCATCGAAGATTTGGTCATATGAGTAAGAAAGTTATGCATTCACTTCTTACTAGAGGAAAGCTTCATTGTTTAAAATCCATAAATTTAGATTTTTGTAAAGACTGTGTATATGGCAAGCAACCTAGTGTGAGTTTTTCAAATATTGGTTCAAAGGTCAAGTCTAAAAAGTTAGAGTTAGTGCATATTGATGTATGAGGTCCTGCTCCAGTTACTTCTATAGTAGGATCTTTGTATTTTGTCACATTTATTTATGATCACAGTAGGAATGTATGAGTGTACTTCTTAAAACACAAGTTAGATGTGTTTGATGCCTATAAGAAATGGAAGGCCATGGTTGAGCTTGAAACATGTTTGAAGCTCAAGTGTCTCAGACAAAATAATGGTGGTGAGAATCGTGATAAGAAGTTCAAGGAGTATTATGCTTTGAATGGGATCATGTATGAGTTCACTGTTCTAAGAACACTATAGCAGAAGGGTGTTGCAGAGCGCATGAATAAAACTATCACTGAGCGTGCCAGGAGTATGAGGTTACATGCAGGTCTATCCAAACTGTTCTAGGCCGAGGCAATGAATACTGCAGTTTATCTAATCAATCGTGGTCCTTTAGTTCCTCTGAATGAGAGCTTACCTGAGTAAGCCTGGAGTGGAAAAGAGGTTAATAAACCCCACCTCAAAGTTTTTGGTTGTTCATCTTATGTTCATATTGATGCAGGATCGAGGAGTAAGCTTGATCCAAAATCTATCAAGTGTACATTCATTGGATATGGCTCAAATGAATTTGGTATAAATTATGGGATTATCAGAATTAGAAATTCATCAGGAGCAAGGTTGTCAAATTCAATGAAAGCGAAATGTACAAGGATAGAAACGAGACTACTGAAGATTCTTCCAAATATGTTGAAATTTAGGATGATGATAATCAAGAAGATAAAGCTAATGAAGCACATAGAGTACCTCAGACTCTTGCTACTGAAATAAGGAGATCAAGAGAATCTCAAGGCCAATACAATGGTATTCTCCATCCTTATACTATCTACTGTTGATAGATAGTGGTGAACTAGAGTGTTATGATGAAGCCATTCAAGTTGATGATTCAAAGAAGTGGGAGCGAGCCATGAATAATGAGATGCGTTCACTTGAGTTGAATCAAACTTGAGAGTTGACATAGCTACCATTTGTCAAGAAAGCACTGCAAAACAAGTGAGTTTAAAGGATGAAAGAAGAACCTGATGGTAGCAAGCGCTACAAGGCCAGACTTGTAGTTAAAGGTTTTTAGTAGAAGGAAGGAGTGAACCTCACTAAAATTTTGCTTTCTAGTGTTGAGGATGACTACAATCAGAGTTGTACTGAGTATGATAACAGTTGATAATTTACATTTAGAGTATATGGATGCAAATATAGCATTTCTTCATGGAGACCTTGATGAAGAGTTGTACATGGAGCAACCTCAGGGATATATGGTCACAGGTAATGAAGAGTTGGTGTGTAGGCTCAGGAGGAGCTTATACGGTCTGAAGCAAGCACCAATACAGTGGTACAAGAGATTTGATAGGTTTATGTCAAATAATGTGTACACAAAGTGCCAGACAGACCACTATTGTCCTGGATGAGAAAAGTGGAGGGTTGCGTTAGGTAGTCGACAGCCAGCGTAAAACTTGTCGAACAATAATGACATGAAGCCGACCCCACGTAGTGGGATAAAGGCTTGATGTTGTTGTTGTTGTTGTATTCTGCTTTTATATGTGGATGCCAGGCTGGTTGCGGGTCCATATATGAAGAAGATATGGTATTTGAAAGAACAATTATCAAATGAGTTGAAATAAAAGATCTGGGCCCAACAAAAAAAATTCTTGGTATGAGAATCAATAGAGATAGAAGTGCAGGAATACCGAAGTTGTCTCAGACAGAGTATGTTGAAAATGTTCTTCAGAGATTCAACATGAGTGAGGCAAAATCAATTTGCACTCTCTTGGGTAGTTACTTTTAGTTATCCAAAGAACAATTGCCTAAATTGGAAGCAAAGGAAGAACAGATGAAGAAGACTCCGCATGCTTCAGTATTTGGAAGTTTGATGTATGTTATGATATGCACAATATTTGATATAGTATATGCAGTGAAAGTAGTCAGCAGATTTATGAGCAATCCAAACAAACTTCATTTGGAGGCGATTAAGTGGATTCTCAAGTACTTGAGAGGATCAATTGACAAAGTTCTTTGCTTTGGTGGTGTATGGATTAATCTACAGGGTTATGTAGATTTTGATCTTGCTGGAGATCTTGATGGCAAGAGAACCACAACGTGTTATATCTTCATTTTGAGAAAGATTACAATCAGTTGGGTTTTTGAGTTACAGAAGATTCTTGCGCTCTCAACCACAGAAGCGGAGTATATTGCTATCACAGAGGCTAGCAAAGAGATGATTTGGTTGTAAAGTTTCTTGAGAGAACTTGGCATGAGGTAAAGGAATGGGAAGCTATATAGCGACAGCATGAGTGCTATACATCTAGCCAAGAATGCTACATCCATGCTAGGACAAAGTACATCCAATTTCGGAATCATTTCATCAGGTCGCTTTTAGAAGATGGTTAGTTATCTTTGAAGAAGATACACATGACCAAAAATCCTCAGACATGCTAACGAAGACAGTGATAGTTGAAAAATTGAAGTTATGTGTAGCTTCAGTTGGTCTTCATGGAGGATGAGAGCAGGGGTGAGCCACACTATCGGTACTATGATTGGTATTACATATAAGGAGAATGATTGATTGCAATCAGTTCCAAGTGGGAGATTGTTATGTGTGGAATCTAATTGTGTTGATCAATCGGGTTGTTCTGTTGTCTTTGACCTCAAAGCTTGTCGTGTACACTGGGGGGTGCGGGGGGTTTACCACATGCTTGGGTTTGGGTGCTTTGCACTAGAAAATTTTTTCTGTACAATTCCCTAGCGCTGCATACCTGAACGCCCCCTCCAAGTGCTGTGTTCCCGAGTGCCCCAGTGTTGAACAACAGAGAGCAGAGCATCGCAGTGGTCAAGATATGACACCACATTTGGTCAAGGCAGAGACTGAGCACCACAGCGCTGAGTGTTTGAACGCTGCAGCATTGTCAAAAAGAGAGTAGGCATTGTAGCTCCCCAAATTGGAGCCGTAGCGCTGCGAGACGAACCAAACGATTTTTTTTCTCGTTTCTTTGAAGGGTTGTCTCCCTTGGGGTTATTTTACTTGGTTTTCTCTTGTATTTTTAGTTAGGGCAAGTTTGAGAATGGTCCATGTAAGAAGAGAAGCAAGGAGAGAGTGAGAGAGAAGAGAGATCTGTACTTATTTATCCTTGATTTCTTGGTGGGATGTGGCTCCGTAGTTTTTTTTTCTATTTTGAGTTTTTTCATGTTAAATCATGGTGTCCTTTACTTTTCCACTGCTTTTACTTTCTTACTTGTTTTGCCATTGTGGTTACTCATATCATCATCTCTCCCCAAAATATTCTAAGACAAGAGCTAAGAGCTCTAGATGGGTGGGGAGATTGAGAGCAGTTACGTCCTATGTGTTTTTTGTGGGATTCTCTAGCATAAGTAGTGGTCCGACTTCTGGGAGATAGATTTTTGGAGGTCGGAGAGAGTTTGGTGGTTCTATTGCTCCAATCTTGGTATATGCCAATGTATAGCTTCACTCAGCACAAGGCTTGGGATGCACCCAATGTGGTCACATGTGTGACTTATATTTCTACTTTGTCATGTTTGATTTTATTTGACTCGGGTGCTAGCCATTCCTTTATTTCTGAAAAGTATTTTACTTTACTATATTAATCTTTTGTATGGTTGCCTTCTGCTTTATCTATTATTTTTCCTAAGATTGATTTTATGGTAGCTAGCCATATATATATATATATATATATATATATATATAAGTGTGAGATAGAGATTTTTGATAAAAAGTAAAAGTTTGGTCTAATAATATTACCTCTATTTGAATTTGATGTCATCCTAGATATGGATTGGGTGAGTTAGTATAGTGCTCAAATTGATTGTGAAGAAAAGTCTGACTTTATTTCTGAAAAATAAGAGCTATATTTTTCAGGGAGTTAGATGAGTATTATCTTATCTAATATCTATTTGGTGAGGAGACAAGTTGGAAAAAAAAAGTGAGTATAATATTTCTTGCTTATGTGAATGATAAGAGAATGAATCCTGAAAATATTGAGGAGGTTCTTATGGTTAAGGAGTTTTTTGATGTATAACCTGAAGAGTTGGTGAGTCTACCACCTAATAGAGAGAGAATTTAGTATTGAGATTTTACCTTGTACAACTTCTATTACTAAGGCTCTATATAAGATGACACCAAAGGAGCTACAATAGTTAAAAGTGCAACTAAAACTACAAGAATTGGTTGATTAAGTATTTGTGAGATCGAGTGCCCCCGTGGGCTGCACTTGTTCAATTTGATAATAAGAAAGATGGAATGATGAGAATTGTGTAGATTATGGAGAATTGAATAAAGTAACAATTAAAAATAAATATCCTATGCATATGATCGATGATATGTTTGATTAGCTAGTAGGTGCTTCTATATTTTCTAAATTTCATATGAGATCTGGCTATCACCAGCTGAAAATAAATGAGGAAGATGTAACGAAGACTGCATTTAGTATCACGTATGATTATTATGAGTTTTTAGTCATGCCTTTTGAGGTGACCAATGCGCATGTAATCTTTATGGGCTTGATGAACAAATATTAAAAGATTATCCAAATTAGTTTGTTATTATATTTATAGATAATATTCATGTATATTCTAAATTTGAATAAGATAACATTATCATCAGAGTACTATTCTGGAGACTTTGAGGCAGCACCGAATGTTTGCTAAATTTTCTAAGTGTAAATTTTGATCGAAGAGCATTTCATTCCTAGGTCATATATTGAATAGTGAACGAATTTTTTGTAAATCCCCAGAAGGTGTAAATAGTTGCGAATTGGCTGAGTCCTACTACTATAACTGAGGTATGTAATTTTTTTTGGGAATGACTGAGTATTATAGAAAAATTTTGTATAAGAATTTTCCTAAATTATTATCCCTTTGATTAGACTGACCCAGAAGGTAGTGTTTTTTGAGTGCACAGTAGACTGTGAAAATAGCTTCCAAAAGTTGATAGATTATCTGACATCAGCTTCGATCTTGACAATCCCATTTGGTGTTGACGGAGTTGAAGTTTTTAATAATGCTTCATTGAAAGAATTGGGATGTGGTCTAATGCAAAATGAGAAGATTATAGCTTATGCTTCTAGACAATTAAAATCACATGAAAACAATTATCCGACCCATGATATGAAATTATAAGCTATCTTATTTGCTTTGAAATTTGGAGGCACTATTTATATGGGGTTAGATGTGAGATTTTCTCTGATCATAAGACTCTAAAGTATATTTTCACCTAGAAAGAATTAAATCCGAGACATAGAAAATGACTTGAACTGATAAAGAATTATGATATGAGTATTTAATATTAGTATTATAAAGTTATTGTAGCAGTAGATACTTTGAGTATGAAGTCTTCCAGAGTAACGAGTTATCTATTTACTTCTGATAAATTTCTAATCCATGATATGGAAAGGTTAGAGTTGGAAGTAGTAAAATATACTGATATATATTATGGTATGCTTGCTTAAATGATTGTACTACTCTGAAGGAAAGAATTCTAGTTGCTTAAAAGTTTGAGGATGAATATTCCAAATTGGTTGATTTAATCCAATCCTATAAGAAACTTGAACTACGAATGGATGATTCTGATGTGATTTTCTACGAGGATAGGTTGTGGGTTCCCAGTGTTACGAATTTGACAAGTATAAATCTACACGAAGCACATTACTCTGGATACACTATCTTACTCTGGGAGTGGTAAAATGTACAGTGATTTGAAATAGTAATTTTTTCTTAGATAGATCAAGTGTGACTATCTAAATACATCAGGTGAAGTAGTAATTTTTCTTTTATTTTGTGTCCTTTGTAGAATAAATGGTCTAGTTCACTTATATTTGACTTTTAACAAAACACAATGGAGAAAATGATTCATATAGCTGACCCCACGTAGTGGGACAAAAGCTTGTTGTTGTTGTTGTTATAATCATCGTATTGAAGTTCTCATTTCTGGGGTTTTTCTTGGCAAAAGTTTTAGGCACTTTTATCGAGATTCATCAGGAAAAATTGACAGTGTTTCTTTTGTGGCTTTTTAGAATAAATGATCTTTTTCACTTTGATATTTTATTCATGTTGTCTGTAAAGTTGATTTAGCTATTTCAAAATTTCTGATACTTGTGCTGAATGGGTTTCCCCTCGTTTTTTTTTTATTTTAGTTTGAATAAATACTGAAAAATCCAATGATAAATCAGGTGTATATTTTTTGTTATTAGATGCTTAATGACACAGAATCTTTAAGAAATGGTATGTGACATTTCCTTGCCTATTTTCTTATCATAGTAAGCCTGATGTTACATAAGTTCAGAGTTCAGAGAAAGCTTGATGATGTGATTCATTTAGTTTAGGAATGCAATAATATTTAGCAGCCTCCACTTCTATAGTTTTAATTAAGGATGGCATCGCCCATATAAGAAGAGGAAAGCGAAGATCAATAGACCCGAGGAGTCCAAATTTTTGTTGTTGTACGCAATTTCTCATTAGAAACTGTTATTGATTTTGCATTAGTGCGACCATGTAACTTTTTTAACTACTTGAAGCAAAGCACACACACATAACTCCTGATCTGTGGCCACATTTTCCAAAAAAATCCCCCTTACAAACCATAACAATGCTGTCTACCTATCATGCGGTGCTGTGGTAGTTTACTGGGACACCTGCAGGGCTCAACTGTCAGTGCTTTATACAAGACAATGTTAAAAGGTTATTCAGTAACATAATTGATTTTTCTACAGGTTTTTGGGGAGGGTAGTTGCGTGAAGAAAGCTTTGGTAAATATTTCATCTCGTCTAAAGGAGAGCTTACATCGTGAACGTGGTCCATTTCGCGGACGAATTCACTCACCAGAGGGCCATTTTGTTCCTGATGATGACTTTATAAGCAACACTCATCATCAACCAGCATTTGAAAGAGGTGATTTAGTACCTATAACATCTCTTGGTCCAACAAGAGCTAGAAGCAGTGTTTATGGTTCAGAAAGCAAATATATTTTTGATCCCGATGCCAATGCAATGATTGATCGTCCCCAATCATTTTCTAGTGAGGATATTGTATTTCGCATACTTTGTCCCAATGATAAAGTGGAGGCTATTATCGGCTCACCTAATGGAATCAGTGAAATGCTTCAAAATGATGTGGGTGTAGATGTGAGGGTTACTGATCCAGTGGAAGGCTCAGAAGAACGGATTATTGTAATCACTTCAGATGAGGTAGTTTCTTATGACATTTGATTGCCTTTATTGATCTGTCTTAACGGGATTGATTTTCTACTTGTTCAATGTGATTGGCTACCTTTAGTATTGTGTTGTAAGATATGCACATACACCCACATATTTAACATGGGATGCCATTCTCAGACAGATTCGTTTGGTTCATAACATATTTTAGGTTGTAGCTCAAATGATGAATTGATTTCAAATTAGATCCAAAGTGGTTTGAAACGCATGGAATATATGTTTCTGGCAAGAATGACATGTTAACTTATCTAAGCCTATTTTCAAGTTTATTATGTTAATGGATATTTTCTCTACTTACTATTTTGTTAAAAAAAATCAAGCTATGTTCTAAGATTTCCATAGAAATGACACACCATTTGTAAAAACAAACTTCATAAGGTGCTACTAGTTTGTCTATATCTATGTTCAAATGTAAATTAAATTAAATTGATCTGTGGGCTGTAAATAGGTCGCTAAAAATATTGAAGTTAACTATCAAACAATGTATAAACTAGACTTTATTTATTTATCATCTCGGAACAATCATATGCATAAAAAAAATATATTTCTATTTCTATGATAGCATATATATCTTTGGGTTTGTTTGATAGATTAAGGCTTCATTTGGGACGGCTTTCTTATTGTTTTTTAAAACAATTTTTTAATAAAAAATTAAAATTTTTATACTAAAAAGTTGTTGTAAGAAGCAGTAAAAAAGCCATCCCAAAAGAAACCTAATTTTCTCAAGTTGTCCTTTCAACTAATCAACTAAAGAAACAAATATGTGGAAACTGAGCCGACTATAAGGGAAATTCATGAGCCAGTACCAGTTTTCTCATAGTCGCTAATTTTAGGTTGTCTGATGATGTCATAAACACGAAGGAGCTGCGCAGCCTTTCAAAAGGAAAACAAGCTTTCTTTACAGAGGACATGGTTCCATGCATAAGAGGACGACATTTTCTCTTGCATTGTCTGGACATTTTCTGTCCGAGACTGTTTTTAGTTATGAGTTATTGGTTGAAAGAAATAGTCTGAAATTGATAAATTACTTGAGTCTTATGAGAACTTTGAATCATATTTAACTTTTTAAGTTTCCTTAATAGTTATTCCTGTGGTCTTTACTACTTCTTAAAGGAGCTTTCTAGTACAAAAGTTTTAATTTTTGTACGAAGAAGCTGCATCAAAAAGCAGTAAGAAAGCCGTCCCAAACGAAGCCTTGGTCTTATGATGGCTTATTTCACTTAAGGCTCCTTTTGCAAATGCTAACATCAAAACCCTCCCTGACTAGATGAATCATTATTTTAGGATCTCTTCTTCTCCATCTAACATAAGTTTATTGATTAATATCTTATGTGTTGTTTATGCTAAAGTCTGCTTAAATCATTTGTTAGGGGCCAGATGATGAGCTGTTTCCTGCTCAGGAAGCATTACTCCATGTTCAGACGCACATTGTTGATCTTGGTCCTGATAAAGATAATGTTATAACAACACGACTTCTCATTCAGGATCATGAAATTGGATGTTTGGAGGGGAAAGATGGATCATTATCAGATTTCCAGAGATTGACTTGTGCCAATGTGCAGGTCCTGCCAAAAGAAGAACTTCCTCTTTGTGCATTTGAGACTGATGAGCTCATTCAGGTTTGAACTCTTCATGAATAGGTGAAGCATGCTTGCTTGTATCTTGCGGTCATATGATGTTTATTAAGTTGTTAACTCTATGAATCACTCATTGCTTAAAAAATAAAGTTTATATATAGTCAAATACTCTTAAGGTGGTACTGTAATTTCAGATTGTTGGGGAGATACGAGCAGCTCGAAAAGCTCTTGTTCAGGTAACTACAAAGTTACGTAGCTACCTGTATCGAGATATTTCCACGCTTGATGATACGATAGCACCTTCCTTTCCTGCCACAAGCCTTGTTGGTAAGGTTGTTGGACTTGATTCTAGTTCTACTAGAAGTTTATCTCGTGAAGGTTATCAAGGAAGTGATCCTCCCATCGCATCTTTTGAAAATGTTCGTGCTTCATCAGTAAATTGGTCATCAAAGGTAATGTTCACTTATTTGTTCCCTTCATTTCATGTTGACAACTTGAAAGGAAAATGCTTTACTTCCAGATAAACGTGTTACCCAACAAGTTTCCAATCGATGTGCTGTTCTTGGAGTGTCTTAAATTGGAGAGTGGGTCTTGCAATTTTATTCTTATGCTCGGGTGGTTAATATTACGGTACGCCCAAACCGGCCCAAGAGGGGCCGGTTCAGACATATAGGAGGCGGGTTAAGCTGCCTCCTTTAGGGGCCACCGCCTACGCAAGTGCCCCCCGGGCAGCAAGTATAGAGAGAGAGAGAGGGGGGTTTGCATGAGGAGGCTAATTTGAATTTATTTTATATTAGGAAGCTTTTATTAGGAGGTGGGGTATTTAAAAGCATGAGAAGGTAGGGTTAGGATTTATGTTTTGATTGTTGTTTCTCTTGGAGTTCTCTTGGTGGCTTTGGGCTCTAGATTCATCATCTATAGATTGGGAGAGAACGATCCTTCTCTCGAATTGAGGATCAATTGTATCATTGCTTGTTTTTGCCTTTGGTTTATTCCCATAACACAATCTACTGTTTTTGATTGTTTTTCATTGGAGATCTTGAAGTTTTCTCGCTGTTTTCACCAATTCTTGTTAGGGTTGCTTGCGAACTCAACTATTTCCCGTTAGGGTTACTTGCGAACTCAAGTATCTCCTATCAGTTAAATGGCCAATGGGTTTGTTTGGGAGCTATTCTATGGAAGTTGTACTGTCACTCTTCAGGCCGAATGTCTAATCAGGCCGTATGCTCTAATCAAACGACATTCAAACACATTTCTGAATTGTACTTGGTATCTCTGCTTGCTGATCATGTCAATGCTCTTAGCTGCATTTAGTACACCTTATATTTAAAAGATTACCTTTGGATTTCAATAAGTTGCTATACAAAGTTCCCTAATTTTGAGTTTGAAGAATTACATGGCATAGCTAGAGGGTTAATTGCACTTGAACAATCTTTTGATGTTTTATGACTCAAACATCTCGTAGTTGCTTGTAAACTTTTGGACTATCTCTGGCTTCTTGAATCAAAGGCCTTCTAGTCAGTCATCTGATAAGAAACAATAATTAGCACTTCACTACTAATATGACATTCATCTCTTGATACTAAACTACTCTTTGTTGCTCGTTCTTTAGGTGTTGGATTCAAATGTTTATCAGATGATGTGTTGAATAATCTTGGCACTGTATGCATGGAAGGGTTTTTTAATTGTTTTTTGGTTACTGACTACCCTCAGCTCAGTCTTCCTGTTTCTTCTTTAAAAAAAAAAAAAAAATTATTATCTTATAACGTAATTCTACAAATCTTTGATCAAATTGCATGATCCAGTAACGGCTATTTTCAACTATTGACTTCCTATTTCATTTGAATCTCCATACTATATTTAGTCCCTCCTATATTTGCAGAAGTATGATATACGGAACCTGTCTTTAGAGAGACGTGCCACTATTTCAATTGTGGTAGATTCTTGTTCATACTCTGGTGAAGATTTAGTGAATTACATTAGCATATCGAAAGTACTCATTGAAGCTTAAGATTTCTTGATACTTCTCTATTTAAACCAATTTATATAGGCATAAATTAGAGCCATGGCTAAGAACACCGACTGCCGTCAAAATATTTTTGATCATGATTCTGGCTGTGAATTGCTCTAGGAAAGTTTTCCTGAATGCACGGTGACATTCTTTTTTTACTGTTTAATTAGCTAATGCCCTCCTAAAGATAGAAGCTGATAAGGATTGTGATTTTGTAATATCTGCACAATATTGAACACGAGCTTAATATCTTTATCTCCACTGGTCTCGCACTAATTATTTTTGTCCTTTATAATTGCAGTATGGCTTCGCTTGAGTCATACTGGAACTTATGTTCGTATATAGAAATTTTAAATCAAAGCAAAGATATAATTTTTTTAAATCTGTTTTAGTTGGTTAGAGATGGAAGTAACACCTAAATTGAATTAGAAAATATGTTTTGAAAAATGATAAAATTTGCTAGCTTCATCCTTTGGTTGGGTATAGTTAGAAATCAATATTAACTTTTAAATCCATAATCCCTCAAAACTTTCTCAAATGCATGTAATGATTTTGATTTCACAGTCAAAATGAATGAACACGGAGTCATCAATTTCAATTTGTTTAACATATTATCCATCTACAATGGAACCAAATAAGTCCTTGGAGGTTTCTTGTTTGTTGGTCTAGAGTAGTTTGTTCCAATTCGTGCTGTTATTATACAAAATCCCAAAAAACATTTGCAATTCTTGACACTAGGATCTTGCAATTGGTGCAAGCGGACCATTGGAACCGGAGCAAAACTGCATTAATGATATTGGGAGGCCAAGCAGTTTGAAAAGGTAAAAGGTCAAACATTTTGTTCACATATTCTGGTGGCTTCCTTTCATTGATTTCATGTCCTTTGTTCTGGCAGATTTAGTGCCTCTCTCGTTACCAAGAGTACCCTCGAGGTTGTTATACCAGACGATGCAGTTTCAAGTCTAATTACAAAATCAGGGAGCAAGCTTGCTCAGATAAGCGAGGTGCATCTCCAGTTCAAACACAAATGAGCTTCCTAGTCCCTCAAAAAGATTTTTTTTTTTCTAATTTTGATTGTTTCTTGATTGAAAAGATGTCTGGTGCAACGATGACCCTTCTTGAAGATAGGCCTGACTCTAGTGATAAGGTTGTTCAGATATCAGGAACTCCAGAGCAGGCTGAGAGAGCTCAAAGCCTGCTCCAGGGATTTATTCTAAGCTGTAAGTTCAACACATTCTTCTTAAAATTAAGGGTAAGTTTTAAAGGAATGTTGTACCTGTCTTGGAGTTCTGTCTTTATAGAATACTTTCTAGATAATTCTTGGACACATTCCCGTATTGGATATCGGTTAAAAATTTTCAAAAGAAAGTTGCTACATTGGATATGTCATTTGTTGCATCTCGTTTGAAAAATGGTTTTATATCATAGCATTTTTCAAATTATATATATATATATATATATATATATATATATATATATATATATATATATATATATATATATATATATATATATATATATATATATATATATATATATATATATATATATAGCTTCAGGGGAATTTTTTTCTTTTATGCTTGTTGCCTTGTAAATAATATTCAACATGTGCAACGTTTATTTATGAGGGGAATATTTTTCCTATGTGCACACTATTATCATTTAGTTGGCATTTGCATGAATGTGAATACAGTGTAAACTATTTGCCTATATCAACGCATATATTATCTAAAATAGTGTACCTTATCTAGAAGGATGAAATATGTTGAAACAAGATTAATATATGATTTGAATATAAATTATTGCTAATAATACCTTAAATAAATCAATTATCATGGTTCATTAAAGGATGTGATCTTAATTTGAGTTCTTAAGATAACATACCATGATTTAACAATATTTATTAATTGATAATATTTGAATGTAAAGTTTCATTAGGAGTAACTTAATTAACACTAATGATAGTTAAAACCAATATATAATAATGTGTGCATTATAATTATCCAATATAGATGGTTTGACCATGTAAAACGACAGCCTTCCTTTGACCCTGTTAGGAGAGTAGATGTATTAGATTTGACCTATGTTAAGTAAGGTAGAGGTAGATCTAAAAAGACTTGGTTATAAAATATTATAAATAACATTTCTTTATTAGATTTAAAAATGGGAATTTGACTCTTAACATGACACAATGGTGAAAAAGGATTCATGTAGCTGACCCCACATTGTGGGATAAAGGCTTGATGTTGTTGTATAATTATCCAATATTCACAAACAGAAAAAGTATTGCATAATCAACTAGATGTAATTATAATGATAATTTTCTTAATTTACGTTCCTTGTAATGCAAGGACATGGGGTTAATTTCTTTATTCCTGGATCCTTCAATTGCTGGATTTGTTGTTTCCCATCGCAGCTCCACATTTAGGCTTCGTTTGGAAGGCTTTCTTATTGCTTTGTAAAGCTGATTTTTAGTAAAAAATCTCTTGAAAGCACATAAAAAATAGTGTTCTAAAGCTGTTCCAAATGAAGCCTTAATCTCTGCAAATTTATCCCCTTGAGGGTTCTCTCACATTTGTTTACTAGTTTTTATTGGATTCATAAACATTAATCATTCAAAAAAATGTTTTGTGCAGTATTATGACTTGTTGGCCTTTGCTAAATATGGTAGACCTCAAAGCCAGTATTGCGTATGCTGAAGAATTGCTTGGATGCAGCCATTGGCTTTGCTCCTTAAGCTGACGATCTTTATTTCTCATTTTTAATTTACTTCTGAGGGCATTTTGTATATCAATTTGTATATCAAGTTACCGTTGCTTTGGAGCAATATCTTTCCTGTAGTTGTAATTGTTGAAGGATTTAGAGTTAGTGACAATTATCACTTTTTTTTAAATTGGATGTCAATGCTTTCATCATTGCCTCGAATTTGTTGAAGGTTCTCATTTTATTGATTTAATGAAAAAACAGTATAATCATTTGTTATGGTAGACAATTGTTAAGATCACTGACTTGTAAGAGAATGTCATTCTGGTTTTATTTGGGACGATTTTTTTATTGCTTCTTAATTATTGCTTCTTAAAACGGATGGGACTCGGCTCTCTCCAGACTTTGACAAGCAACTTCTCGGAAACATCCCTTTTGATTGTAACCTCCTACGTTGCTGGTTGCTCTCAAGTTGAATGGGACTAATGCCTCTCATGGTAGTCAACAAAGAGAATTGATGTCCTTTGTAGGTTGTAGCTTAGCTTTCCCAAAGCCTCATCCACCTCAGCCTCTATATCTTCTCCAACTTAACCTGTTTGGAAGCCTGGCTTTTTCATTGTGATCTTATGAGAAGTTGAACGCCTACAGAAAATTTGGTCCCTTCCCCTCAAAACTAACCATCTAAGCAGATCTTTCTTTTTGGCCTTTTCATTATGGGAGCATTCCAATGGTTAGCTAGTTTTCATTGGTCATATCTTTAGTGTTCTCGTTGAGGTCTCTTTGGCTTTGAGAGAAAATTAAGATTAGGGGTGCAAACGAGTTGAGTCGAGAGCTCGAGTCAGGGTGTGTTTGAGTTGAGCTCAACTATCATATACTGAGCTTGAGCTCGAACTCGAGTCGAGCTCAAAAATCGAGCTCGAGATCGACTCGTTCAACAGAAAATTGTAGAAAAGCCGGCGGGCTTTTGAGAATTAGGAGGGATTTTAAAATTGTAGCAGGATTATTATTACCTTTTATAAAAGAAATTTAAATTTAGTAATTTCGAGCCTCGCCTCAGCAAGTTTGAACTCGAGCTTGTGGCTCGATAAGCTCGACTTGGAGCTCATAAATGAGTCGAGCTCGAGCCGGCTCAGCTCACTTACACCCCTATCTGAGATTGGGGGAATGGATTTTGAAAAAAAAAAAAAAATCAACTGCTACAATGCCTCCTTGATGGAGTTGGTGAACTAATAGGATGCCCAATGTGACATCTACCTACCATTACCTTCACACTAGCAATAGAGGGAATGCATCATGATCAATGGTCAGTTTTCCACCTACACATACAATTAGGGTTATTAAGTTAAGTGCCCACTAGGTCATTTATAATAAGTTGCACACATCCTATACTATTAAAATTGATTGACTTTAAATGCTGACATTACACTCACTTGGCAATCAATTTGGCAATTTTCTATAGTCCAATTGGTCACACTCATTGCCTCTATAATCTACGTTTTTGTTGCGGGCTAGAATATATGCGACGATAGAGTTAGAAAATTTATGTCTCAGCATTGTACGGATGTCCAACACACAGATAGTAGAGAAATAAAAACACCATGATTTTTACGTGGAAAACCCTGGAAAGGGAAAAAACTACGAGGCCACGCCCGGCTGAAATAATTTTACTAGTGTTTGTTTAAGGTACAAGAGGCCGACTCGTCCTTAAAATTTAGGACGATCAGATTACAATGCTTCACTTTCGGATTGAAGTTTGATTACAAATAAGTTACGTATTCTAGCTGAATTCAGAGTCCGACGTTACTTGGAAGTCGGGCAGAGTTCCGGCGTCACTTGGGCTTCGAGTAGAATTCTTGCATCACTTGCGCGTTTGGCAGAATTTTGGCATTACTTGAAAAAAATTCCAGCGACACTCAGGCGTCGGACAGAATTCTGGTATCAACCGGGCATCGGGTAGAATTTCGACGTCACTCGGGCGTCAGACAGAATTCCGGCTGTGGTCGTGGAGGAGTTTCTTCCCTTCAATCCTTTTCTCTTCCTCTTCTCTTCTTCTTCTTCTTTTCTTCTCCTTGCTTCGGTCCCCTCTCAAGAGAAATGAGGGGTCTATTTATAGATTTTCTGGCGTGACATGACCCGTAAATAGGCGATAGATCAGGGGAAAATGGGGAGTGGTCGGATGGACGGTCGATATTGAATCCCTCGATCGTGTACCGTTCTTTAGACATTTGAAGGTCTTAATGATTTTTGAATTCGACGATCTTGGGCTCGTTGGATTCGTCTCGTCGAGCTGCTCGATTCGACTATAAGCTCGTCATGTTTGGAAACCGTTTGGTAACTCAAATTGTGGTTCAAACTTTCCAATAGTGCTTCAGGTCTTTGATTTGGACTCATTTGCGCTCGGATTGAGTCGAATTTTGTGTCGTTGGGTTCGTATTTCCGAGACTTTCAGTTTGACTGTAAGTTTGCTAAAATCGGAGTTCTGGCGCTCCCGTATTTAATTTTTGAAGTTTCTAGCTTGATTTTGCCTCGAGTTCGTGCCCGATCAAGATAATTTTTGTACGACATATCAATTCTTATTTTATTTTATTAATTCTTTGTGGAGGTATAACATTTGATGATGACGGTGGCCATTTTGTGAGGTTAATTGTTAGAAATGGTTATGGATCTTTAGTTTGATATTTAGAGAAGTATTCTAGAGTTTTTGGTGGAATAATGAGTGGTTTAGATATGTATATTAGTAGAAATGTTAAAAACTAGTCTAGTTTGGATAGGTTTTGGCTGATTTGGAAGATCACTTTAGGGATTGACATTTATGTGAGATTAGTTACTGTAAATGATAGTGAAAGGTTATATTAGGATGTGACTTTGATCTGGAGTTGATGGTAGAATTTGGTTGAGTTTAAGAGGATGTTGAAGGTTAAGGAATAAGACTAGGTCCGAGTGTTTCCTATTAGGCTAATGGTTTTATGGAAGTGTTTAGAAGGGTTTTATGATTTTGATTGTTAGTTTATTGGTTTTAGGGAATGCTTATGAAGTGGGAGAAGAGTTGTGAATAGTTTAGAGTAAGTGTTAAAGAAGATTTGTAAGTAACATAAAAGAAATCAAGATAATTACCTAATCTCACCAAAGAAAAAAGACAAATTTGAAACAACCAAGCAAATGAAGAGAACTTCTCCATAAAATTATTTCATTGCAATACTAAAAATTTAAATGCATATCAATCCATATTTTTAGGCATTACAAGATAACTACTAAAAATAAATAGATGAAAAAATGAAGGGGGTTGGTGGACATTAAAGAGGAGTTCCATATGCCCATTCTTTTATTATCTCATCCATACCTAATGATTTCATGGCCGATCATACAAGCTTCTAAATGATAAAGAAAATACAAACAATATATAAAATATTTAAAACTATGGGTCCATTATTGAAAAAATTATTCTGTGCGGATACCGGATGGCGTCCGAAGACCAACCAGAACGTGCCTTGTCACTTTTTTGCTCAGTAATGATGCTCGGTACCGCTGTGTATCGGGTGACATGACGAGTTCTAGTTGGTCTCGGGAGACCAACCATAACGCGCCACGTCACTTTTTTTGCTCGGTAACGGTGCTCAGTACCGCTGTGTACCGGGTGACGTGATGCGTTCTAGTTGGTCTTCGGACCGTCCAGTGTCTACATAGAGTAATTTCTCCCATTATTAAGCTCTTGTAATTTGACATTCTTTTCTTTGATTAGTTTCTTGTGTTTTAGTCTTAGCTCTTAAAATTAGGCTTTTAGCTTGATTATTTGCATCCACATGATTTTCTACATCAACATTCTTTATGATTATACTTTGATTGTTTTTCTGTCTCTCTCTCCCCCTCTTTCCTTCTCTCCCTCTCTCCTCATCTCTTAAATCTGTTTTGTTTAAAGTGGAAATTAGAAATGGACATCGTCTATTCCACACTAGGGTTGCCGTAAGAAGTCTTCTTTGACACTAGTTGTTCCATTAGCTAAACACACACTTCTAAGATATGTCATACTTAATTTGGATTCTATAATGATCCCCTCACAAAACTTGAGCTCAATGCTATTTTTTAAAGAACTAAACACACCCTTCTAGAACACTACTTCAATGGTGACCTCTTGGAAATCAACTTCTATGGAATCCTTAAAAAATTTGAGCTTGACCCGCTATTCCAATAACTTGAAGCACTCTTCCAAAGAACTCAACTCTCTTAGCACCTCTCATAGAATGTGATATTCAAGTTGTCTCCTAGAGCTTAACTTCCATGACACTATTCTCAAACTTAAGCTTAATTCCCTCTATCGAGTTTGGGATGTTATAAAATGATATTAGAGAAATACACCAGTCGGAAGATGTGAGCTAAGTGTCATATAAGATAAAGTGCTACACCATAGGAGCCTCCTCTTGAATCTTGTATGGGTCAATGTGCTATTTGGTAGGAGTCATCACTTGAACTTGTAGAGGCCAACTCTAGAATGCTATTTGTATGGTGGATAATTCTGAGATAAAGATACTGAAGAGGACACCAATTACTAAAGTGAGAAAGATTGTGAAACTCATTAAGTAAAATAAGCCAAGCTTTTAAACATAGAGATGACTTTTGGTGTAATGATTGGAATTTCATTAAGAAACTCTGCAGTTAAGCGTACTCATCATGAAAAAATCATGGGATTGTTGACCTCCTGGGAAGTTATACTAATAGGACAAAATCGTGAAGCATTTAGGTCAAAGTGAATAATATTTCGATAGTTAAGGGTTTGGACTGTTACACATATGTCTTACTAGATTGAAGTAATGAATCAAGCTACCCACCTTCTTAAGAAATACAATCCCTAATTTATCAAACATCCCAATTTTGTGATGAGGTATTCTCAGGATATTTCGTTCTGGGTTGGGCTGTTTAAATGTAGAGTGCAATGTAGATAAATATTTATGACCCAACATTCAAAATATTATCTTAATCAATGAAATGCCCATTTATTGACGAATTATGAGGTATTTTGAATTTTATTCCAACAATTAACCACAACCCATCAATTGAAGGTTGATGCATCAAGTTTGAACATCATTTGTCTTTAATTAAAAATGGTCAGTAGTTACCTCAACCCTTATAAATGCTTGTTCTAAACATGATAAATACTTGTTCTCAAGATGACATGACCATCTTTTGGTCTTTGTGCTTGAGATCATAATCTTTACCTAAACTTTTGACGGCTTCTCTTCCAAGAAGAGAACTTAAATTTTTAAAAAAGTTCAATAAACCTTAAAATGATTTGGTATGATCTTAACTTTCAATAAATTGTTTAGTTATTCATTTCAAAATTTAAGAATTTTTATGATTATGAGACTTTATAATTACTTAACCTATATCAAATTTACTTATTGCTTAAATATTTTTTGCATAATAACATCCAAATTAATTATTAATATTATTTTATTAATATAATTGAACACAATAAATTCTAATTAGTTAGATTAACTGAAAAAAAATACCAATTTATTTTAGTTAATATTTTAATTAATTAATATTAACCATGAAGAAAAAAATTAACTTTTTAGCTAACATATTTGTATATAATTAATAATTTATTTGAATGATTATTAATAATTTTCATTGATAAAAACTTTAGTCCAATTAGATTAATTAACTCATAATTAGTAAGATTATTATAATTAATTGATAATTTCAAAATATTAAATTAATTTAACAAATTTTTTTATTTATTAAAATTAATTAATTTTATAAATAATATAATTGGAATCTAAGTTAATTATCAATTAATATAAATAATTAATAATTATTTAATTATATTACTTTTTTTTAAAAATTAATTTTAATTAAATTGGTTTAATTAAATTAATTAATTTTAATGGTATACTTCTCTTAATTTTAATGTATACTTCTCTATCAATGCCGGCCTATTTCATCAATTTTACTGTTATCTTTTTAGAGACGAAGGGGCTGTTTGACAATAAGTGGAATTTAACTTTAGTAAGATTTAGTAAATCTGAATTTAGTAAATACTAAAAACTGTTTGGTACGACAAATGTTAAATTATATTAAATATTGAGAAACTGTTTGATAACATATTTCAAGATTTATGAATTAGGGATTTAAACGTGAAAAATATAATTATAAATTAAAAATAAAATTAATGTGTTATAAATTTAATAATATGTTAAGTATAAGTTACTTATTAATTATTATTTACATTATTAATTATATATTCAATAATAGATATTTTGTTATATTAATTAAGTTAACCATTATTATATTTAATTACTAATTATTAAATTAAATTAAATTAGATAATCAATTTATGCACTAATTATGTCATTAATTATTTAATTAATTTACTTAATAATTAATATTTTAAATTATATTAATTAAGTTAATCAATAATAACTTAGAGGCGTCTAGGGTTTTCTCTTTTCGTCGTTGCTGTTCGGCTTCGTTGGCTCGTTGCTTCGCAGGAGGCGTACGTCGCTTCTTCGGCTCGCTGTTCGACTTCGTTCCTGCGACGACTTCCTGTCGATCGGAAGTTACGACATTTTGATCGGAAGCAAAAACGGGAGCTCGCTGGCTGTGAAGGTAACTTTCTCCCTTTCGCGTGCTTCTTCGGACAAATCCCATAAATCCGCCGAACCGAGGGATTTAGTAAATCCGGGATTTAAGCCGTAAATCCTTAAATCTGGGATTTACCCATCGCCGGGATTTAACGCGCGCACAAAAACCGTTTGGCTAGATTTAGCGTAAATCCCAGCTTAAATCCCGCTGTAAATCCGATACCAAACAGCTCCTAAGGTAGGCGCAACTTCAGTTACAGTTTATAGAAAAACTCCCCTTCTATTGTCAACAAAAAACTAAGACACTTGCCTCAGTTGTGCAATACAAATAATCATTTAATGTTCTAATTTAATATTCTGTTGAAAAAAAACTTGATTCCTCCATGGGGAATTATTGAGTTATATCCGATAATCTACCAGTTATAAGCGAAGCTTTTCAAGAAAGAGATATTGCATTGCCCACATTGTACTTTTCTAACCAGAATTCTTGCAGTTCACAAAATCTCAGATGCCATAAAAAATGCAGCTATAGTTGAAAGCATGAGCCAGTTTGATTCTATGCATAAACAACTACAAATAACTTATTTAAATGGTGCTAGTGAATAAAAAAAAGTAAATCTTTTCAGATAGTTTTTTTTTCCTGCAATGAAGAAAAAATTCAAGTTTGCTGATTGTGAATGTAAATTTTTTTATGAGTACATATTTGATTCATTGGGCAGATTAAATTTGTTTATAGTTTCATTCAGAACAAGAAAAAGCTTGATTGGTGCTTATTTAGGCATATGTGTTTGCTCATGAGCTCATCTTAGGCATCATTTAAAATAGCTTATGAGCTCTTTTAGGTCACATTTTTTTTAATGACTAGAAGTTGCTTTTTCATGCTCATTCAGGTGATTGTTTAAGTAGCCTATTTTTTACTCATTTAAAGTGCTTATTTAATAGTGTGCTTGATTCAAGTCTTATTACTATGCTTTTTATTTGCTTCTTTATCAACACAAAAAAGAAAAAAAAAAAACTCATTTATAAACTTGAAATACTAGTTTGTTTTGTGAAAAAGTTGCTTGGCAGTAGTTTATTAGTCATAAGGTGAGTCAAGATGAACTCAAAATGAGCTCAAGCTATCTTGATTTTGAATGAGCTGAGATCGAATACTATCATATATTCTCTAATCCATTTTGAGTTGAGCTCGAGCAGGTTTCTAGCAAAGAAGCTTGAGCTTGAACCAAGTCCTTCGTAGATTAATTTGGATTGTTTGCAGGCCTACCTAAAAATGTTGTTTTTTTGGTTATGAGCGCTTACAATGAAAGATTTGCCTAGAAAAAGCTTCCTGAACTAGAAAAATTAGAATAATTTCTTTAGGCAATTAGTTGAAATAAGAAATTAGTTGAGATCAAATTAGTTGAATTATGGGAGAAGTATCTGATGCTCGAGTTAGAAAGTGAGCATGGAAGGGCACTAGTTAATCAAACCAAACAATGAACAACATAGTGTGTAGGGCCTTCGCCCAAATGTGGGGTCAAATTTAAATATTTTTTTGACTCTCTTGGTTACTTGGTCTTGATTGTAAATTAATCTAAATTGACCTGAGCCTAAATTTTATGACTGTGTGATGGGAAATCTTAACATTTGTAAAAGTTGTTGAAGTTGCCAATTTAGTAATAATGATCATTCCACCTTTTGCTTTGATAGGTGTTTCTTTTCCTTCTATTGAGTTAGTGAAGTCAAGCGAGCGCTAACAAATCAGAAATAAGAAAGACACATCAATCCTCATAAAATTCCCTCAAGCCAGGCAAATGATTTTTCAACCCCTAATTATCATTAGAATGCTTGTATGTTTGGAGAGTTTTCTTGCTCCCATGAAATTAAGATGTTCATTATGAATGAGACAAGTGTAGAGCTATGATGCACAGACATGGACACGGCGACACGGATACGACACGTCAGTTATTGAAAATATAGGACACGGGTTGGACACAGTATTATAGTTTTTATATTCAAAAAATAGTGTATAAAAATTAAATAAGTATAATTTTAAAAATAATAAGTCATTTAACTAGACTTTTTTGCTTAAAATGATTAGTATTAGGATGTCAAGAGTCAGACGTCGATGCCGTTTATCAGTCATCGAGAGAGGAGATGAATATAAAAACTATTTGATGATTAGGTAAAAGTGCGGACGTTAATTTGATGTTGTGGATAGGAAATAAGAAATTTAGTTTTAATTCCACCAAATACAAGAAATTATATTTTAAAAAATTCATAAAATATTTAAGATACGCGTGTCCAATTTGTATTTAATATTTTTTAATCGGACACATTTTCAGCTTGTTCTTCATGTGTTGGAGGACTGTCGGACTGACTCGGACGAGTGTCGTGTCGGGTACGGTGTCGGACACTGCACGCCTCTTTGAGAAGTGTCAGTGCACCATAGGTGTAGAGGGACCATGATACCCCTTTTCAAATCAAGTTGCCCCCACAGCATGTCTCCAAGATTTTTGTATGATTGATAGATGAGCCAATGAGCATGTATCTTGAGGAGAAGATTAGAAATAATTATAAGAATTTGGTTAAGCTAACCTAGAGAGAGGACTTATTTGAGTCTAAAGTTAATTTAAAAAAAAAAGGCGTTTCTTAATGAGTAATGAGAGAAAAGGAAGTGAGAAAAATGGTAAGAAAATGAGGGGATATCTTAATGCATTTTCTATTCCTTTTATTTATTCCTCTCTTATTTCACAGTGAACACCATAATTTATTATGTGAGACACCTATAAAATATTTACTCATGGGCCTTGGGGTGCCTTAGAAGTCATCGATAAGGGGTTTTAAATTGGGTTGACAACCCCATAAGCTCTTTTGGAAAACTAATGTGGGATTTAAAAGAAGGTTTAAATGGTCTAAAAGCTCTTTATGAGCTTGCATCTAATAGCCTATTTAATATAATGGCCTTACAAGAGGAGAACCAGTTAAAGGCATTTAAGCCCCTTTGTAAAAAAAGGTCTTATTTCATAGAGCAGTCTGTCTTTATCTCTACCTATGTATCCACCTCTGACGCTCGTCTCTCCGTAGCTTTGTTCTTCCCTTCTTCTATGGCTCCTCTTCTTTCGTCATTTTCTCTTTGTTTCTGCTTTGAATCTTGTGCTTCCCTCTCATCCTCCGCTCCCTCTTATTATGCTCCTAAAATCCTCACCCGAGGAAGCCATAGAGCCATCCAATTGATAGAAAGCTATAAAAATGTTTTTATTTAACTTGCTTCATTTGTGTCTCAATTTGAAGTAAAATTAGGTGGTGGGATCATTTGAATTTCTTTTCTTGTAGTTTAGTTAGTTTTTGATCTGAAAAGTTAATGATGTTGTACGTTTATTCTTTGTTAACATACAAAGTAAACATTATTATTAATTTTTTATTGTTCTTTGTATAATATTAGTCTTGCATGTGTTTGAATTTTTGAAATGTTAAAAAACTAAATCTAGTTTTAGAAAACTGTACTTTTTAATAACTAAACATAGGGTATTTTTATCTAGATCCTTTTCTTGATCAAAATTAAAATTTTCTTTCTTATTTATTAGTTTTTTTAATGGCATCATGAAGGTCAATTGAAAAATTTGAGTTATGGAGGTCAATGGGAAAACTTGAATTATGGAGGTCAACTAAAAAATTTGAATTATGGAGGCCAACCTTAGAGTTTAAAGGTTTTCATTTGTGTAGATCTAAAACCAAATACATGAATTGTAATTTATGTAGTAATAAATTTAGTGGGGGGATTGTGAATATGGACGATCAAGTCATTAAAAAGAGTACTTATTTTAATGTAAAGTCTATTGTTCAAAGTGATGGTGAAGTAAATGGGGATATTATTAGTATAATTCAAGTTGGATGGTGATGCGATCCGCCTCCTGTCAGCAGAGGGAGGGACGACGACCCGCAGGCGAGCAGAAGCGGCGGGGGGGGGGGGATGCCGCGCCGGTCGGCCAATCGAAGGAGAGCGCGGGACGCGACGGAGCGGGCTGGACGGTTCGGCCTTGAGCTGAACCAGTCCAATCCTGGACCGGTTTGGCTCGGGTCTGCCCTGAGCTGGGCGGTTCATTTTGGGCAGCCCACTAGTGGGTTTTGTTGGTCTTTTGGCTTGCTATAAGTAAGGAATAGGGGGAGATTTCTAGGTTTATGCAAGAATTGAGTTTTCTCTTAGCCACCTTAGTTCCTTTCTTTAAGTTTTTTAGGGTTTGTAGTCGGAGACCTTGTCCTTCTCGAAGTGGACAAATTGTATCTTGTTTCTTTTGGATTTCTAATGCAAAGGTTCTTGTTCTTCCTCTCATCCCTCTTGTGTTTATTTTTCTTGGATTTGGTGGAGAAATCTTTTCTTTGAAGGAGCATTAGGGCAAACCCAAACTTGGGAACCCTAGGGCGTATCAAGTTGGTATCAGAGCTCTCGATCCTAGACGGCATGGCATCAAAGAAGGTAGAAGTTTTGGAGGGGGGGATGAGCCAATTGAAGGAGGAAGTGGGAGAGAAGCTTTCGTCGTTGGAAGGAAAATTCTCATCCCTAGAGGAGAGATTTGGGGGAATGGAAGAGATGATCCGTAAATTGGTAGACGCCCAAGTTGCTCAATCAAATCCGAAGGAAAAGGGGAAATCACCGATGTCAAACCCTAACCCTAATTTCTCAATTAGGGAAGATGGAGCAAGCCAACCGGGGGAAGCCATGCAAGCACCACCTCACATCTTGCGCCAAGAGCCTTGGTCAAGGGAAGGGTGGGAGGCATCCGGCGTGGGTGGTGCACCGTGGGAGGGGGCCGCCGGCCAAGGGGGAGGAGCCGTACGTGACCCTCACGGTCCGTATGGAGGGTGGCCGATGAGGCCGGGAGGAGTGCAAGAGATGGGTCGCACCAACTGGGAGCCACAAGGAGGGTGGCCGAGAGGTCCAGGAGGACCGCCGGAGTTGGGCCGAGCCACAGGAGAGGTCGGGGCTGGTTGGCCGAGACAACCGGGAGGCACACACGAGGGGGGCCGAGCCCCTTGGGAGCCACCAAGAAGGGGGGTGCAGACCCCGTATCCAGGGGAGTGGAGGGGAAGACCTTAGTGGGAGGGATTTCAGCATGGGCCATGGGAGGATGGGAGGAATCCTCCTCGGATAGATACACGGATGAGGAAGTTGAAGGTCCCCGTATTCGAAGGGGAAGATGCGTACGGATGGATCTACCGGGTGGAGCGATATTTCGTCGTTAACGGCGTCACGGAGGAGGAAAAGTTGATGGCCGTCCCGATTTGCTTGGAGGGAAAATCATTGGCTTGGTTCCAATGGATTGAGGGCCGACAACCTATACGGAGTTGGGAAGAGTTCAAGGACCTACTACTGCACATGTTCAGAGTGTCCAGTGAGGGCACCCATTATGAACAGTTCATGTCTCTTGTTCAGGAAGGCACAATAGCAGAGTACCGGGAACGCTTTGAGCTTCTATCGGGACGATTGAGGGGAATGCCCGATGACGCCATGGAGGGGAATTTCATGAAAGGGTTGAAACCCTACATCAGAGCCGCCATCAGGGTGGTCGACCCACGAGGGATAGTGGGAATTATGGAGACAGCTCAACTTGTTGAGGACAAGCAGAAGGCGGATCAGACACAAAAATCAGGGGGATCTCACCCCACTTATCGCTCTCCACTCATGCTCGAAGGACCTAAGGTAACTGCCACTACTCATCCAGAGGAGGTAAAACAGGAGAAAGCCACCACTGTGGCGAACCAAGGAGGGTTCAAGAGACTGACTGACTCTGAATTGAAGGAGAAGAGGGTCAGGGGCCTCTGTTACCGTTGCGACGAGAAATTTGCACCTGGGCATAGATGTAAAGAGAAGACCCTGCACGTGATAGTGGTGGGGGATTCAGATGAGGACACAGATGAAGGGGCAACAAGGGAAAAGCTATGTGAGGTAGAGCATCCTCACCTAGATATGATAGAAGTCAGTCTGAATTCGATGGAAGGTTTACCATTCCCTCCCACTATGAAGATGGAGGGGGAAATTTAAGAGTGCAAGGTGAGAGTTTTGTTTGACAGTGGAGCCACTCACAACTCCTTGGCCTATCGAGTCGCGAAACAGTTGGGTCTTGAGGTGATAGCAAGCAAAGAGGTAGAGGTGACCATATGCACAGGACAGAAGGCCCGTATTTATGGGAAATGCAAGGGAGTCACTATTATCTTGCAAGGGGAGGTAGTTACTCAAGATTTTTTACTGATTGATCTGGAAAATACCGACGTCATCTTGGGTATGCAGTGGCTTTAGTCCTTAGGAGACATGGAGGTCAACTGGGAGAAGTTGTTGGTTAAATACAAGAGTAATGGTCGGAGGGTGGCACTACAGGGTGACCCTAGCCTTTGTGGGTTTCCGACCACCGAGGAATCTACATTCTTTAACCTTGAGGACAAGGTTAATTTTAAAGGAGGGAGTATTGATGCGATCCGCCTCCCGTCAGCAGAGGGAGGGACAGCGACCCGCAGGCGAGCGGAAGCGGGGGGGGGGGGGGGGGGATGCCGCGCCGGTCGGCCAGCCGAAGGAGAGCACGGGACGCGACGGAGCGGGCTGGACGGTTCGGCCTTGAGCTGAACCGGTCCAATCCTGGACCGGTTTGGCTCGGGTCTGCCCTGAGCTGGGCGGTTCATTTTGGGCAGCCCACTAGTTGGTTTTGTTGGTCTTTTGGCTTGCTATAAGTAAGGAATAGGGGGAGATTTCTAGGGTTATGCAAGAATTGAGTTTTCTCTTAGCCACCTTAGTTCATTTCTCTAAGTTTTCTAGGGTTTGTAGTGGGAGACCTTGTCCTTCTCGAAGTGGACAAATTGTATCTTGTTTCTTTTGGATTTCTAATGCAAAGGTTCTTCTTCTTCCTCTCATCCCTCTTGTGTTTATTTTTCTTGGATTTGGTGGAGAAATATCTTCTTTGAAGGAGCATTAGGGCAAACCCAAACTTGGGAACCACCCCCTAGGGCGTATCAGATGGTTGAAGTGAAGGAATGCATCGAGTCTGTTGTGTTTTAGAAAAGTATCCCTCAAACTTAAAGGTAAATTTTATAAGATAGTGGTAAGACCTGCAATGTATTATGTCATAGAATGTTGACCATTAAAAGAGAAGCATACAATTAAGTTAAGTGTTGTAGAGATGAGGATGCTCAGGTGGATGAGTGACTTTACTCTTAGAGACAAAATGCGAAATGAGGATATACATGAAAAGCTTGGAGTAGCTCTAATGGCAGATAAGATTAGAGAGAGTTGCCTTAGATGGTTTGGTTACATAAAACATTGGATCTCTGATGACCTGGTTAGGACAGTGAATTTATTAGATTTAACCTATGTTAAGAAAGGTAGAGGTGGAACTAAAAAGGCTTTAGTATTAGAAATGATATTTTTTTTTATTAAATCTGAACGAGAATTTGATTTTGAATAGGACACAATGTAGAAAAAATATTCATGTAGTCGACCCCACGTAGTGGGATAAAGGCTTACGAAAATTGTTATTTTGATGCAATCAATAATATGGGTTGGTTGATTGGATTTGTCAGACCAGTTGAATCATGACCCAATAGCCGTTCAGTTGATTGTTTAGTTTTCAAAAGATTATTATGAACTTTATAGTTTTTAGTAGTCATGTATTAGCTTCTTATATTATTTTTGTGCAAGAGTTTAGATGCATGTTTTTCTTGTTAATGAGTTAAGCAAATAAACTGTTCATCTATTATGTTTCATAACACTGTCATTGCTAGGTCCTAGGCCCTGTATGAGAAAAGTGAAGGGTTGTGTTAGGTAGCCGTTATCCAGCATAAAATTTATTGAATACTCATGACATGAATACTTAATTTCATTGTGTTAGTACTAGGGGGTTCCCTGGAAGCAACATATGTATGGCCTGAATACAACAACAATTGTGCAAGGGCCGTTGCATCGGTGCTCAAGTGCAGTGTTAAATAAGCAAGGATTCCCACGTCATGAATGGATAAGGGCAAATAAGCTAGTCCACGAAGCTAGAATTAGGGTAAAAATTTAGAATTAAGGTTCTCTTAAAGACAAATTAATAGAATTAATATATATTATGATTAAAAGGAAGATAATTATTTTATGCTTTCAGGAAACTAAATGAGTTGAAGAGAAAGCTGAATAGATTGATAGTTTAGGGTTTAAACTATGATATTTAGATATGAATCATTATAAATGGTGTAGGTGTGATTATAGATGAGAGTTTTAAAGATAATGTTGTATAAATTAATAGAATTTAAGATAGAATTATAGTTTAAAAGATTAATGTTGATGCGAAGATTATTAATATTACAAGTGCTTATGCCTCCTCAGGTAGAAAGAGTTTTTATTGGAAGAGATTTAAATGGACATGTTGGTACCATGGTAGAAGATTTTAAAAGCTTTCAAGGTGGCTATGAGTTTGGTGCGATTAATGAAGTTGGTATGACCATATTTGATTTTGCTCTAGTTTATGATTTTGTGATTGCTAATATTCTTTTTAAGAAAAGAGAAGAGCATCTCATGAATGGATATATTAAAATTCAAATTGATTATTTTCTTATAAGAAAAATTGATCGTTTAGATTACACAAATTGTAAAGTTATATTGTGCGAAAGTTTATGCACCCAATATTGCTAATTAATTTTTGAATTTAAGTTGAAAGGGCGGAATATGAAAAATAAAGTAAAATATTGTCTTAGGATTAGATGATAGCATTTAAAGGACACTAACAAAAATATTTTTGAGAGTAAGATTAAAGATCTTAATATTTTAACTGTGCTTGAGGAAGCTAATGTTATATGGAAAAAAATAGTTAGTGACCTTAACACCAATGAAAATAGAGAGAATTATTTTTGTTGTCGTAATAGTAAACTTACTTAAGTTAGAGAGGTTTTAAAGAAAATGATGTATGAAAAATTTGTTCGTCTTGATGATATTCTAATAGAGGTATGAAAATGCTTAGGAGATGAAGGAATTTTTTAGCTTACAAAACTTTTTAAAATTATTTTGAAGACTAAAAAGATCTTAGATGATTGTAGCAATGTATTGATTCCTAATTTTAAGAAAAAAAGGTGATGCACTAGAACGTGTGAATTATAGAGGAAAATAAGATTGGAGAGTTGAAGGAAAGCTTGAATTATGGAGGTCAACGTTAGAGTCTAAATGTTTTTGTTTGAGTAGATCTAAAATCGAATACACATAGTGTAATTTTAGTACTAAGAGATCTAGTGGAGGATTATGACTTTGGGCGATCAAGTCATTAATAAGAGTATACGTTAGATATATCTCGGGTCTATTGTTCGAAATGATGGTGAAATAGATGGAGATATTATTAGTAGAATTCAAGTTGGATGGTTGAAGTGGAGTAATACATCAGGCTTGTTGTATAATAGAAAAGTATCCTCAAACTTAATGGAAAATTCTATAAGATGGTAGTGAGACCTGTAATACTTTATGGCATAGAATGTTGGCCTTTAAAAGAGAAGCATAAATTAAGTGTTGCAGAGATGAGGATGGTTAGGTGGATGAGTGGCTTCACTCTTAGAGACAAAACTTGAAACAAGTATATACGTGAAAAGGTTGTAGTAGCTCTAGTGGTAGATAAGATTAGAGAGAGTCGCCTTAGATGGACCCGGTTAGGAGAGTAGATGTATTAGATTTTTGACGTATGTTAAAAAAGATAGAGATAGACCTAAAAAGACTTGGTTAGATAATATTAGAAATGATATTTTTTTTATTAAATTTAAATGAGAATTTAACTCATAGAACGACACAATGGGGAAGAAAGATTCATATAGCCAACCCCATGTAGTAGGATAACGGCTTGATGTTGTTGTTGTATCTATTCTATTTTATGCGCATATTCTTTCTCTCCACGTCTTCAACATACCCATTCTTTGATCTGTAGACATTGCCTTTGCTGATGTGGTGCGTCTTGGTATTGCAGTTGTCTCGATAGCTTTTGTCATTTTTGTATGCATCAATAACTATCAAGAACAGGAGAATAGAGACATGTTTTTAATTGGTTGTTGCTTATCGAAATAATATGTATTGGGTTGTAATCTACGTGGACTGTTTGGACCGAGTAAAGGTGATTTGTTTAAGTATATAATGAATTTTAGATATTTGGACAAATATTTCTAGTTTAATTTTAATTCTTGTCTATCTTAAGTTAAAATTAGGTTTTGATATCACACTTCTTGGAAAAATCTGGGAGACCTGCAACTGTCAGTGTGGAATCCTTTGAAAACATGGTTGTTTTGCGAAGCATAAAATAGAACTGCTGTTATGATACCATCAAAATGTGAAAGAGCGTAATAGACGGTAAGAGAGGTTAATGAAAAGTGGGACTATTGTTATAAAACCATCAAAATGTAACGTAATGGACACTGAGTTAGTGAAGTTAATGAAAAGTGGGAGAGTATATATGTATTGACTGACATTTTATTCTTCTTATATGGAAAAGAAGAAGAAAAATTGTAATTTTCTGCATAAGAATTTACTAAAGTTCTGTTAGGGATTTGTCGAGCAAAACGTTTATAATAAACTGTTAAAACAGAGAAATAGGATGAATAAATAGAACTTAATTAAAAGTTGAAGGAGCATAAGTATATTGTCTTGGATTTAATTCTGTTAATCTGACAAAGACAAAAAAAGGAATTTATTGTTCTTCATGAGCTTCTCTAAGGTTTTGTAGTAGTTTTTTATTATCTTTGGCAGCTCAATGTATTAGTTTGCTTAATTGTGCAAAGAATAGGTTTGAAGTAGCATCTTTTTGTTTACGCTACATGTCTTTTCCTGCTTTAGCTATTGTTTCCATAGATTGTTTTCTTTTCTTATAATTTATTTGTGTTCTATGAAAATTAAATTTTTGTGATATCCAAGTTCTACTTTACTACTTGATCCTGTATATGCATCACCAACCTAGGTGCTTGTCCAAGTAAAGGTAGGCGCTAAAATAAAAATGGCTATTTTTCTTAATAACTCTATTTTGTATGAGTATAAAATTTTATTCATCATATTAGAATATATAGGGGAAATAACTTCTTATCATGTTTTGCTGGAATCCTTTCCAAAACCATACCAAATGTGTTATGTTAAAAGAAACAAAAGACATGTTTAAAGAATTTGAAGATTTTAATTAATTAAATTTGTTGCATACATTACTTATCAAAAAACTAATATTTATTTTTATTAAATATTACTTAAAATGCAATAAATGAGTTATGATAAAAGTGAATATTATTATTTTCTTCCATATGCATAGCATCACTTAAAAATCATGTATGACATTCGAAGATTGCATGGTCAGAACTTATACCTCTGCCTACAACATATTAATATTAGCATAAATTATAATTTATAAGACAGCATTTTAACATTTTGAAGTATTTGCAGTGCTCGATTTTATGGCTTTATCAATTTTACTAAGCTTAAGTTCATGATAATATTTGATTTACCACTATGCCAAGTAAATTACTTGTTGATTTATGTAGTATGATAAGCTTGTTTTGATACGATATTTAGGAACAGTAAATCTATGATTGCTTATTGTTTCAAAAAATTTTACCTTTTTAGTATATATTTCCGTTTGACTAGTTTTGGAGATATTTATTTATGCAACATGAGCTGATCGCTTTTATTATATGGTCTAATTTCAATGATTATGCTTTATTTTTTCTTGAAAACATATTCTGATATGAATGAATTCGTTTCCATTTTCAGAGTTCTGCCTCTTAACTCCAGAACACAATGAGATTAGAGAAATGTTGGTTTTGTTCGTCAACCATATATCCTGGCCATGGAATCCAGTTTGTCCGCAATGATGCTAAGGTGAAGCTGCTTTCTGTCGTTTGCCATTCTAGATAGCCCTCCTTAAGCTTTACTTCCGATATTATATATGGGCGTACCCTCATTTCTTTAGTGGCCATGCAGCAGACTTCTTGAGCAAAACAAGTTTTCCTTTGGTTTTCTTTTATTATTTTTTATTCTATGATAAAAATAGACAATTGATTTGATTATTTTTTAGAATGATCTTGGAAACCTTCTTAAACGTACCTTTTCGTTAGAAGATGGATAAAATGTAATGGATATAACAAATTGCCTGATAATTTTACATTCCTTTATCAACCGTGATGAATCATGTTCCTCTTGCATTGGATATATTGGTTAAAATAAAAATCAATATGAAGACCTAAACTTCAACATTTTAAAATTCTTTGAAAGGAAAGGTTACTTAACTAATGGTGTTTGATATGGAAGATCACTAACAAGAACATTCATATTATGTCTCACTGATGTCGTGTTCCTTAGCTGATAAGTTGGATGGGTATTTCATCATTAATTTGCGGCAGAAATTCTATATCCAGTCTTGTTCTTCTGCTTGTTAGTGTTGTCTTCAAATACATGATACAATTACATAGTGGCATTTAAGCATTTTGATCAAATATGCTAGAATGCTTCATATCAGAATCACTTTTCAATTTTCATCAATGTGTTATGGCCTTCAGTTTATTTCAGATGACTTTCTTAATTATTATGTGAACTAATTTTTGAACTAAAAGAAAATTTCACCTGAAGGACACCATTGTATCAATGTTATACCCTTATTGTAATGTTTTATATAGCCAATTTATTATTATTGATTTTTCATCTTTGATCCATAAATTAAACCAAGCATTGAGTTGCACTAAATAAGTTGATATTCGTTTGATGCAAATAAGGTCTAATATCGATTTCTATGGGGCTGCTTGGTTTTAGAGTTATTGAGATGTCACTATTATTTCTGTTAAGTGTTATTAGATGTCTCTGCTATATTATAGATGTATTTGATTCAATTTTATTTTGTTAAGAGATATTGATGCTATCTATAATAAAACGTAGTAAGATTCTTCAAATGTCGTGATATTAAATGTAAGTTAATTTGGTTTGCTTTACTCTTAAAAATAAGACATAATGGTTAAATTTCAAATTGGGGTCAGTCAGATCATGTAGATGATCAATCATATTATCTATGATTGAGATTGAGCATTATATTGTGGAAAGATTAAAAGGATTGTTATCGTTGAAATTTGAATTTTTGATGGAGATTGTCAATACTCAATAGTGACGGTTCCTAGATCACACCATTGAGATTTAAGATTGTTGACCTTCATATAATACCCAAAGGAACAAAGAGAGGAGAAAGCAAAGTGAAAATCCAACGTATACATCTCATACCCGACGGATCCACGAAACTTGCTGAACTCCATAAATTCCGCTCAAATCCCGCTGAATCAATGCGCATTCGGCACCGTTCCGCGATTTTTGCTCAAATCCTGCGGCGACAACTTCGATCGCCTCCCATTTGCGTCTATAAGAGGGAGACGAGCTCTCTGCTTCTCCCGTTCGCTACACACGACACTCTCTGGAATCCCGAAAACCTCTCTCCCACACGATCGAGCTCCCGTCGCTGCTACCTCAACCCGTCACCTTCTCTGTGCCGACGCCAAACCCCTCCGACCTAGCTCTACCCGTCGCCTCTTATAGCTGCTCTTCCACGCGCCCGAACTCCTCCCTCTCACGCGCTTCTGCGACCGGATCCCGTCGGGCCTAATCCCGACCTCACGCAAGCCCCTGACTTCTCCGTCCAGAGAGAGAGAGAGAGAGAGAGAGAGAGAGAGAGAGAGAGAGAGAGAGAGAGAGGAAGTGAGGAGAGAGCTTTACCTTGCATTCTTCCTCCTCTTGCCTTGAGACCGAATTCCCTCCTCCATCTCCTCTATTTCTACTGTGCCCTCTTCTTCCCCAGCCGAGAGAGAGAGAGGTATAGGTTTTATTTTATTTATTTATTTATTTATTTTGTTTTATTATTATAATTATTATAATATAGTATTTTAATTATTTTTAATCATTATCAATAACAATTAATTTAATTAAAATAAAATTATAATTAATTTATAATTATTATAGTTAATTACTATCATTAGTAATTAACTATAATTTATTAAAATTAATTGTAATTAATCATTTTAATTTAAATTAATAATTGTTGTTTATAATTAAAAATGATTAATTATTATAATTATAATTAATTATCATTTATTATGATTAATTATAACTAATTATTTTTTTAAAATAAAAAAAGGTTCTTTTCTCGATGCTTGCGACGGGCCGGCAAACCCCCAAGGCGCTCACGTAGCGTTGAGGACGGGAAACTGGTGCGATTCTTGCGACGAGATAAGGATCCCTCTTCAATGCTAGCAATGAGCCGGCAAACCCCCGAGGCGCTCAAGTAGCGTTGCAGGGCGGGAAACCGGTGCGGCGCTTGCGGCGAAGGGGATAAAAAAAATGTGTTTTTGTTTTCTTCTTTATTTTTATATAAGTACCCCCGAACGCCCACGTGGTGCAGAGGGGGGAAATCTGTGCTTATTTCTAACCTGTTTTCTTCTTATAATAAACAAACATAAAAACCCTTAAATGCTCACGTAGCAGGCGGGGATAAAAAAAATTTCAAATGCGACCGCGGTGTCATTTTTGACACCTACCTGAAGCGCTCACGTAGCGTCGAGGGGAAGGTTGCCTCTTGGTTTTTCCCCTAAACTGGGGAGACGCCGGGAGGCTACCGAAATTTGGATTGAAAATCCAAGGACTTTAAAAAAATATTGAATCTCATTGGGACATCAATTGAGCTAAAATCAAACTTGGATAAATAAGCAAATGGCTTAAGCAAAACTCAAACAAGGACTTGATCGAACTCAAATGAATGTGGAGAACTTGAACCTGCCAAGATCACAGTGAATTTTATTTGAACATGCAGAAGACTTGTTTTGAACTTGAATTCAATCAAAATATAAGAGGATCAAATTCCCAAAGGGGTCCAAAGGACTTATACTTGAGCTTGAACCAAGATGATGATAAATTTAAATTTCACTCAAATGAAATCATTACAAAGTAACATATATGGAGCTTGCAGTGGATGAGAAGACTTGCAAACACTATTGTCTTACAAGCAGTGATGACTTGTTAAACCTCTTTCTATGATGCCTTCAATGAATAGCAAAAAGAGAGAAAACATGCAAGCAAGAATCAAGTGGAAATGCAAATCTAACTTAAAGATAAAAGATCAATAAGGAACCTCATTTGAATGATGATACAATATTTTCAATGAAATATTGAAAGGCTATCATTTCAATTGAGATGCAAGTGATACTTGTTTGCAAGCAATGAAAAGATTGTGAAAGATAGGATGTGGTCACAGAGAGCCATGGCATGAATGCTTTGTAGCATAATAACTCACATACGATCGCATACAAAGAGTATAACAAATTTGCAATCATAAACTAGAATTAAGGACATATGAACCACTAGCAAGCATTGATCAACGAAAACTAAAGAGAATGCAAAACTACAAGAGCAGATGATTATACAAACCTTCCAACATTATAAGGGAAAACTCTTGCAATTGATTGATTTGAGACAATGACATTGACTACAAAAATATGTATTGGATAAAGTCTCTACTACAGTTTGTTTAAGGACTTCTTAAACAATGGCATAAAATCTCCAAAGAAATTTACCAAGAGCTATCATGACAAATGGAATGCAAATATCAACAAACCACAGTCACCTATGAATGATATTCATCAATATGTAACACTCACGCTTGTGGAAAGGAGTGTGATATTTGTAATAAACACCGTGGTGTATTCATGAATGAAATGTGAAGAATGTGTGGCAAATATACAATAGATGCAACAAATTTCCTGCAGACATCGGTAGAAGAATTGTAGCATATGCAACCTATTGCTACTAGTGATACAACTCCTTGCAAATAAATGTGACAGTCCATTGAGCAACGTGCATAAAGAATTTGATGACAAATTTGACCATTCATCAGTCAATATACAAGGAAGATCCACTACAAGTGAAGATAACATGCCTACAGCATAATGTCACAACACATTTACAATCAATCATTGTCCAATGTTGAGCAAATACGTTGATTTGTTACAAGCAAAGATTGATGACTACAACAAACGCAAACCTCTACGAGATATTATAAAAGGTTTACTGTACACCCAGTATATCAACCTCAAACAAAAATGCAAAATAACTACAACAAATTCAAACAACTGTAGTCAGATCTAGAAGACTCGTATGCAAAGCAAAGACCACGAACAAAAACATCATGTAAAGGCAATTGTCCACAAACAAAGGCAGGAGATTAGTTAGTGCACTACGATCCACCTGCAGAAAGCAACGAGTAGTGCACGACAATCTACCTGTACGAAGCAGCGAATAACTCTATTCAGAAGCTGCTACGCCACGCCACCGGATCTGCAACATTTGTACAAGCAGACAGAAGGTGTATACAATTATTTCAAAATACCCCTACACCTGCACCGTAGTTTGTATACACATAGGTACACTAAAAGGGGGTATACAATCAAAACCCGCATGGGCCCCGGCGAGCGTGTTATTGGTACACACGTGACGTCTAGGGATGCTGCGCGGGTCAACAAGGGAATTCAAATTCGAACCCGATCCTTCTATACATATCAATAGGAGTCGATAGGGTTCGAACCATTAAGTAAATATGTGGCCGTGGTGATCAAAATATTTGTTTTAATACATTCATATTAGGCCTTCAAAGCCTAAAATCAAAAGAATTCACTCTCAAAGGCATAAAGCCAACGAAATCCAATCCTCTGTCGACAACCAGATAGAGTCGACAGGGTTCAAACTTTAAATGGAAATAACCCCAAACACCCCGATGATGGCCGTGTTGAATGAATATCTCAACCGGAGGGGTTCACAAATATTTGCAAATGCCTCCTAAAAGTCCATTCCAAATCCCTTTCAAAATCCACACAGTTCAAAATCCAATCAATTCCAAATCCAGATGTTTAAATTGAACTTCCATCATCAATCACTTTAAGCAAAATCCATCCATCCTCCGCAACAGTCTGCCGGGGTGGACAAATTCAAATAAACTCTAGCTCACAAAGAGACAAATGTCTAGTCGAAAATATTACTAGGATCCATTCTCAAAAAGTCTTATGCTAGTAAGGATGTGGTACGTGTCCTTTAACCGGCGGTTTTTGCCGCCAAATGGCACCGCAGGATAAACGGTTATAACCCGGGGCCCTCTGAACCGAGCGGTTTTGCCGCCAAATGGCACCACGAAATACCGGTTATGACCAGCGCCGATACTCTCCTTATTGGCATCAAATCATTGAGATATGAATCAATAGGATATGACCGATAGGGCACAAAGCCCTCTGTAAGCTAAGGTGGATTTAAATTTGTCCCCTTAGACAAATATCCATCCTAGATCTACAAGGTACCCTTGGACGAAGCAACCTATGGCTGCCGACAAGGATCCTTCTGTCAGGTTGGGTCGACTACCTCCTCTGACTAAGTAGACCAGGGACCACGATGGCCCGGGACGACGGAACCATGAGATCTTGATCGGGTCCATCATTCATTCCCCCACCATCCGCTTTAAGTACAAGATGGTGAAATTTCTATTTTAAATATCAAAACCTCCAAATTTCCGAATATCAATCATTCAAATTCCAATTTCTAAATCCCAAACCCATGCTGCTACTATATGCCAGATAACACGTATCTCTACGTATCTGATTGACGACTAGCCTTAATCGAAAGTTCTCTCTTATGATCGGGAGGGGTAATTAACTATAGGGGCTTGCGTCTATAGGAAACCAGAACTCAGATCATAAAGTCCTCACAAAATGAGGGCGAAATCTCTAGGTAGTGTCTTATCTACAAACTCATCTGCCTTCCAAAATTTACCCCGGAACTTATTCCGTTAAAACTCCCCTCGCCGAATAAAAGGAAAAGCGGCGAGCGGAGGCCGGGGCCGAATTTTCGGAGGCCCACAAAGATAAAGTTAATAGGCTCCACAAGTGAAGATGGATTTGACTTCTAATGATCAAAATTAAGAGGTGAAAATTTTGGACTATTGCATGTTGATAAGAACAACAGGGTAAGTATGATTGGCCGACAAAAGAAGATCTAGTTGAACTTAAACTTTTTGAATGTACAAAGAACAAGTTTGTATCTTGATCTTTTTAATACTATAAAATAATTTCTTAAATTATGGTGCTTAATTTCCTTTTTTTGGGAGTCAATTGAGATTGAATATGAAGTTGCAGGAGTCCACAAGTGTTGGTGGATTATCCATCTGATATCTAATGATCAAAATTGGGAGACTGAAAATTTAGACCATTGAATGATGGTAAGGACAACAGGATAAGTAGTGCCGACCATCCTCATCCAGCCATACAACCGAAGGCATTGTTACATTGAAATTTCAATTTGTTTAGAATGATCATGTATTTTGAAATTCAAATTCATTATAAGAATTTTTCAATTATAGAGTTTGTATCTTTCTTTTCAGGAGTTAGTTTAGGAAAATATTAAAGTAATCTGAATTATTTTTCTGCTTTATTTGCTTATAAAGGCCTAATTAATGTAAAGTCTGTGTTGAACTAAAAGTACTTGCTTGATGTGTTCCTCAGTTTTCTTTGAAATTAGTGGTGCATTGAAATGTCTATTGGTGGAATGTTTATTGTGTCCTCCCACCTGACGTAGAGATACGTCCTCCCAGAGCTAAATTCGTCCTAAAAAACGAGAAATACCGAGCAAATACCGAGCAATACCAAACAATAACGAGGAATATCATCATGTGAAGACCAATACCGAGTTATACCGAGCTATACCGAGCAATACAAAAAAATACCAAGTTTTTCCTAGGAAAACTCGGTATTTTTTTGTATTGCTCGGTATAACTCAGTATTGGTCTTCACATGATGATATTCCTCGTTATTATCAAATAATACCTAGCAATACCGAGCAAAAACCGAGTTTTTTGGCGGTGGGAGGATGTATCTCTACATCAGGTGGGAGGACGCAATAAAAATTCCTATTGGTGGCAATCTCTATTCCTGTTATTGTATATCCCAGCATTAATTAATCACTCATAAGCTCTTTCCTTTTTAACCCCCAATTTTCCTGCAGATCTTCCGGTTTTGCAGATCAAAATGTCACAAAAACTTCAAAATGAAGAGAAATCCACGGAAGGTGAAATGGACCAAGGCATACAGACGATTACGTGGAAAGGATATGACACAGGTAACAAAATTTTGGAACTTGTCATTAGATTATAGTACTTCATCATATTCAGAAAGGTGAGTAGGATTGTTTTCTCCTGTTTTGACTAATTTCCTGGCTGCTGTTCCTCAATATTAGGATTCTACCTTCGAGTTTGAAAGGAAGAGAAACCGGCCTGAGAGATATGATAGAAATGTCACAGAGGAAACACTGAAGGCAATAAAGAAGATTGACAAGATCAGAGTTGCTAGAGAGGCCAGACATCATTCAATGAGGTTAGTATTCTTACATGCTAGTTTACATGCTAGTTAGTGGTGTTAAAATGGGTTGATTGATCCGGTTTAGATCCGACTTGAAATTAATTTGATCCGAATCCAGCCAATCTAAACTTGGCCCATTTAATAAATGGGTTAAGAATACTAATTCCAACCCGACCTGCTAGCAACCTTAATGATCACATGTTAACCTGTTTTGATTAAATTTTTTTAATTATTTATTAACTAGAAAATTGAGTATATTTTATAAAAAATAAAAAGATTCTACCTACAAGTAAAAAAAATTAAGGTAAAAAGCAGATTCATGGTCAACCTAAACCCGTCTTGTATAATAAACGGGTTAGAAAACACAATTCAAATCCGACCCGTTTATTAAATGGTTTAACTCGAGCTTGAATTTTTCGGATTGGATTATGTTTTTTCCACTTCATGTTTTAAGATTTGTTTTCTTACATTTTTTCCTTTCTATTCCCTTAATCACTTTTCTAAATTTTGTCGCAGGATGAAGGGGAAGAAAGCCATGGAGCGGCAGGCCGAGGCCAAAGAGCTGGAGCAAGACATCCATTTGGTCAAGGCGCCACTCGCTCTTCAAGAAGACCCATCTCTTACCCTTCCAAAGATCAAAGTCAAGGTTTCTCATCCGCAAGCAGAGAATCAAATGGAAGAGTAGTGACGACCGCCATTATTTTCTCTCCATTAGAACCAGCAATTCAGAAGAGCTTCATTTGTGCCTTCTACCGTGTTTTAGGGTTTCCAGTTTTCGTTAGTATTTTGAACAAATTGTAAGCAAGCGAAATGCTTTGATTAACCCTAAAATTAAAATGAAATTATTTATTATGACAAATTAAATTAAACTGATTGGTTTGATTTGGATTCAGATAAGTTTTAAGTAATTGATAAGGTAGTTTTAATTTGATTTGATTTGATTAGCTTTATTTTTAATTGTGCTATTAAAAAAATTAATTTTATTGAATTTGATGAAGTTTCACGATATTATTAACGCGTTTGGTTTGACAATTTATTATTAAATTATATGTATTATGTTTTAACGAATTTAATTTGATTTAGTTATCTACATATTGTGGGATAAAGGTGTGTTGTTATTATTGTTAATTTAATTTGCTTTATTTTAATATTATAAAGGTTAAATAAAATAAAATAAATATTTTTTAGATAAATATTGTTTAAATAAAATTAATTTAAAATAAATTAAATCAATTTAGTATATTTGATTCATTTTTTAGATATATTTTTTACATGCTTAATTTTTATGCTTCAGAGGTGTGAAAATGGATTGATGGGTTGAGTTTGAATTTAATTGAAATTTGAATTGTTTAATAAACGAGTCAAAAATATTTAACTCTAATTTGACTTGATACCAATTTGAATAATTCGAACTTGGCTGTTAACTTCTATTGGTTAAATTTTTTTCATAATTTATTATTATAAATTTATGGTATCTTATAAAATATAGGAAGATTATACTCATGCATAAAAAATAATAATAATTTTTTTTTTTCATGTCAAAAGAAGGTTTGGAGGTCTGTCTTAATTTAACTAGTTTAATAAATACTTTGAAAATTTTAATTCGAACCCATCTTATTTATTAAATGGATCAATACCTATTTTAATTTTTCAGGTGAGATACTTATTGACACCCATAATATAAATGATTATTTTTTTATGAAAATGTTAATCTTTTGATTTAGACATTGTCTTTAATTTTAATTCAACTATTTTTTTAAATGCATTTTTTGGATTATTGTTTTGATGAGTTCATTTTGCGTTCAAGAAGATATTTTTTTTTAAATTTTAAGTCTATCTTTGATTAAAATATTATTTATTTATTTATTTTTAGAATATATTATTTGATAAACTTTATTTAATTATTTTTTAATTTCATTATTTAATATCTCATTTATTGTCTGTCATGTGATTTTTTTTATACTATCCACTCCTATCATGTGATTAGCTAGGCTTGACTTAGGGTTGTTTGACCCAATTCTATGAAGCAAGTGATTGAAAAGTTTAATTGATAAAACAAAAGGGAGGTTAAAATTAAAGGCACAAGAAAGATGAGAAATGTGAGTTAGGAATTGGTTAAAAGGGTGTGTAGGAAAGAGCTTTTATATGTTTTATGTGCATGTGAGGTGGTTACGTGCGGTTACCGGATGCCGTCTGAAGGTGAATCAGGACGCGTTACATCACTTTTTTTGTTTTGTATCGATAATATGTACCGATGTGTACCGAGTGACGTGACGCATCCTGATTAACCTCTAGACGGTTCGGTGACCGTACACAATAATTTCTATTGGGGAGGTGTTGGTGAGAAAATTTTATAATAAGGGAATGAAATAGAGCTTTAGAAAAATAATATTGAAAATTTTGTTAGAAATTTTTTTAAAAAAATCTCTTGATAAAGTAACTCTTGATTGCATGTTTAAATAAGATGTTTGACATCTTTATTTTTTGCATTGCATTAACTCCCTTGAAGTGCAAAAGATTCCTCATGAGAAAATTAGATGAGATGGTGGTCATGGAGTCGATGACTCTTTTAGGACATTATTTTTGGTTCATGAATATTTCGATCAAATAAAAAAAAAGGTTAAAATGAAGATACTACTACTAATAATAATAGTCATAAATATTATTTGATTCAAAAATCTAATATTGTAGTAATAGTTGGTTGGAATTGGTTAATGCTGGTATTTTAATATTTTCTTATTAAGGAGGTTTTTTAGTATAACAATTTTAGGATTTTAGAGAATATTTTTTTATAGGGTGGTGGTCAAATATATTTTCTTTTGTATGATTTTGATGATGAAGGTGATGATTAGCAAACCTTAAATCTATTGTAAACTTGAGTACCATTTGATTGTGGACAAAATTAATTGAATGATTAATGATGGCCACTTGATTTGCTGTCGAATATTTCTTTAATCAAATATGCATAATTAGTGTTAATTATTTTGAAGAATTAACTAACACTTGTATTATTGATTTGAGGAAATAAAAGATTTTATTTTCGTATTTAAACTCGGCGTAGGGAATGAAATAATTATCCCTAAGGATAAAATCTACATTGACCTATCATTTCAAATACAAAATTGACTCAAAATAAGCATTAGTTTGCATTTAGAGATTTTTCCCTCTCATAGCAAGCTAAGATAGGGTTTATTTTAAATTGAGAATTTGGGTTTCTATAGAGGCAAGCCTCTATAGTCAATTACATCTCTGAAAAAAAACTTTCGATTAAAGTGGAGATTAGATTCTAAACTTATAATACAATTATGTATATAAGCAAGTTGCATTCGATATTAAAAATTATCAATCGTCTCTTTGAAAATATTATTAGATTTTATAGAAAACATATATGTATTTTAATCTGCTTAGAATGAGCAGCTAGCTAATAATCTATTTCACAAGCAATTGTCTGGGATGAAATGTAGGATAAAGGTAGTTCTATCCTAAATGTTTAAGTGACACTATCAAGAAGACTCATTTAGAACTCTAAATTTTATTTTAATTAATTAATATAACTAAAACTTTTAACCATCAAAATTTTGAAAAAAATTCAGCAGCATAACAGCCCTATACTAACAGGAATAGCGCAACATCCTCCGCGTGCAAGAGGACCCCACTATCTTATCGTAGGCCTGTGTGTTGGACTAGCGTATGTTGTAGAAAATAAAATGCATGTATATATGCATGATAGGGTAAAGGTGTTTGTTTATATGCAACATAAGCGTTGTGGCGCTCAAAAGAGCTGTGCTGTGTCGTTAAAGGGCACAAAATGATAAAATGGTCAATCTGATAGAAGTTACAATATTGCGGGATGTGTGTTGTTGTGGCATGGGCATGAGAAAATGAAATGCTCCCTTTTTTTATTGAAGAAACACTACAGCATTTGACACATGAGAGCATTGCGGCATTAATAAAGACCACTGTTGTGATGCTCCTACCAACACAATTATGATTTTGACTTAATACAATAATGCTGACAGCAGTGCTACAACACTCAATAAAACCTCATAATTGAGAAAGTTATGTAGGCATGATTTGTTGAATGTACAACCAACAATACTGTAGAAATACACAACTTCATGCCATAGTGCTGAAACGTTCAACATTGTAACAAAGCACTATGGTACTTCTGTATTGTATTCAATGAATTTTCTCGAGACTCTAGCGCTGCAATGTCAAGTTTGAATGCTGTAGTGTTTGACAAGCAAATGACGCAGCACTCAAAATACTAATCTTGTAGCATTAGTTCAAATTTAACACCAGAAATTTTATTAGAATTTTTTTTTATTAATTAGTCAAAATCAAATTTTATGACTTAACAAGTAATACATATGATATTTTTATAAATTTTAAAACATATAATACAACCTACAAAACTCATCAGCAACCCAATTAATAATTAAAACACAAAATAGAATTGGGTTACCTCCTAAATAGTGCTAAATTTATAGTCTTCATCCAGACTTGTCTAGATTTATCATTTAAACTAGGATGCATCACTATCACGCCTCAAGTGGTCCACACTAAGATCCTTCTTTTTCTCTTTTGGATTAATTTCATTATTAATGGGTCATGATTAATGAGGTCTACTACCAAAATATATTGCAAGATATCCTAGTTAACTTTTTGAGTTTTAATTGAAGCAGCTTGAATTGTAATTGAGTTCCCAATTAATTCACTATCTCTTCTAAAGATATTTTCATATATATGAATTGATTATTTTGATTAAAACCTGGAGGAAAAGGTCTAGGGTATATAGGTTATTGAGGATTAGTCCAATTTCCTTCTTAATTTAATTGACCAGCATTCTACTGATTATTACCACTAAGATAGTTATCAAAAAATTAAGATAGTTCCTCCAACCTAGATTGTATGTATTAGAATATGGATTATTTTATCTTCTAATCAAATTTACATTCTTAATCTCTTGAACACTACTATCACTAATAGAATTCAAATCACGCTCTTCTAAATACATAGATGATCCTAATCCTAAACTAACTCCAAAAGTATCCAATTTCTTAGATATAGTAACTACCCGAGCAATCAAAATAGATAAGGCATCTAATTCATAAACTTCAACTATTTCTTAGGATTCATCCTGTTAGAAGGCCATTGGAAATTATTTGAATCATTTTCTCAATTAATTCATAGGTTTCTTGAAATGACTTAGACATTAAAGATCATTTAGCTACAACATTAATAATCGACCTAAGGGATCCTACTAGTCCATTATAAAAAGTCTAAATAACCAATCAATCTGGTTAAGTATAGTGAGGGCATTTCTTAAGTATTTCTTTATTTTTTTTTTCAACTTTTATAAATTAACTCACTTTCAAACTGAGCAAAAGATGTGCTGTCATTCTTAAGCTTGATAGTTTTTAAAGGTAGAAAATATTTAGCTAGGAATTTATTTGTCAATTCATTCCAAGTGGTTATGAGCCTAGGGGTAAAGAATTCAACCACATCTTAACTTTATCCCTTAGCAAAAATTGAAACAAATGAAGCCTAATAGCACCATCGTTGATACCATTATACTTGAATGTTGCACATATTTCTAAGAAGCTAGCTAAGTGTAGGTTGGAATTCTCAACAGAAGTTTCCTTATATTGAAAATTTTAAACCATCTAAATTATGACAAGTTTCAGCTCAAAATTATTTGCTCGGATAGTAGGTTTATTGATACTCCGGTGGATTCCAATTACCATAGGATTGACATACTTCCTAAGAGGTCTAGGGTGGTCCTGATCTTCAATTGGTTCAATCATTCCTAAATCTTTTTTTTTTTTTTAGATTTTTTAATTTTTGTAAGGGTCCTCTCAAATTCTATGTCAAACAGTAAGGGCTTCTTACTAGATCTAGTACACATGCAACAATAATACAAAAATTAAATAATAGAAAATAAAACTAATTAAACATGTAAAGATTTTTCTTTTTCAAAAATTTTAAAATAAAAATAATAATAGGATACAAGATATAAATAGCAACAAGTTCAACAATATAGCTTAACTTGCAATACGCACATTACTTCCTCATCAATGATGCCAAGAACTTGATGTGCAGATACATGATATGCACATGTGTGGTGCTACAAATGATTCTACATGCTATGCTTTGGGTTGAAATATGATTAAATTTTCTTTGATATGAATCACCAACTAACTACATAAGTGCACATATCGATCAAGTAATAAAGTGATATCATAGAGTGTCATTCTCACGAGAAAATATTATAATAATATGCATGTAAACTAGTATTGCCTACTACAACTAAAATACTGGTCTTACTGAACAAAAATCAAAATTTAATTTTTTCATCATAGTGAATTACAAAATAAAAGATAAAATGCTAGATAATAAAAATATTTTGGACTAATGAATATGAACTACCAAGTTTTTCTAATAAGACTCATCTATTGATGTGGATCAGAGCATATGCATCTCTAGATCTTTATCTAGCTTGTAGGAATGTAAATTGATGTTTATGACCTTCCTATAATGTTTATATCTTCATAGAACCTACAAGGTTAAAAATCCTATGCCTAGGCATGCAAACATTCCATTTAAATGCTCCTATTTGTTCCAAAATTCCTCCGTCGAGATAATATATTACACTAATTCTTAACGACACACATGATTTTTATAATAGATTAGATACTAAGGAGGGTGAAAAATATATGTATAAGCTAGCTAAACAAAGAGATAGGACTAGAAAAGATTTAGTTTAAGTAAAGTGTATTAAGGATGAAGATCAAAAAGAGCTTTTATTAAAAAAGAATATTCAACAAAGGTGAATGAGAAATTTTGCCAAACTTTTTAAAATTATTTTGAAGACTAAAAAGATGTCAGATGAGTGGAGAATGAGTGTGTTGATTTTTATTATTAAGAATAAAAGTGATGCACAAGATTGTGCAAATTATAGAAGAATTAAATTAATGTGTCATACTTTAAAATTATGGGAGAGAGTTGTGAAGCATAGGTTGTGGCATGACACTAATGTTTCTCAAAATCAATTTGGATTCATGCCATGTAGGTCTACTATGGAAGCTATACATTTATTGAGAGATTTGATGGAGAAGTATAGAGAGAATAAGGAGGACCTACATATGATTTTTATTGATTTAGTAAAGCATATGACAAAATTCCAAGAGAAGTGCTATGGAGAGTTCTACATAAGAAAGGGGTTAATAATCCTAAAAAAAAAGCTTATATTCAAGTCATTAAGGATATGTATGCATGAGCTATTATTTGTGTTCAAACACAAGGTGATTTGACCAAGTATTTTCCTATTTCAGTTGGATTACATCAAGGATTAGCCTTAAGCCTATATCTTTTTGCTTTAGTCTTAGATGTTCTGACCAGACATTTGCAAGAGGTTGTAACATGGTCTATGCTTTTTGCTGATGATATTCTTCTTGTTGATAAGACTAGAGATGGAGTAGTGATTGGACTGACCTGGCACGATTTATGACTAAACCGGTGCATCTTTTGACTAAATTGATGCGGCTCCTCGTTTCTGCAACTACACCCCGCTCGACTCAATATAGCTCATAATGAACAAATATTAATATAATGCATAATATAAATTCAACTTATTTGTGGAAAGCATTAGATGAGAGTTTAATTGAGAGTTTTTTTCCTCTGCAAAGCTATTTTCTTTTCTTTAGCTTTAAACAAAATAGATTCCATTGCATTATGCCAACCACCTAATTCGATTTTTAATATTATAGCTAGCTTGATTAGATAACTATGAATGTTTTTACTACAAAAAATGTGCCATTAAAGATGTATAATATTGCTTACTAATACGCCAAAATTATTTTTTAATATTTTATATTTATTTTGATTATGCCAATTGATTTAATTATATATATAAAGCTTTCTTTTATTTTACAAAAAAATAATGAGAAAATTTGTTAAAAAAAATCTTAATATAAATTGCAATATAATAAACATCGAACATTTAATCTACTTTGCATTTCAATAATCAAAACACTACTGCATTCTAATATATATTAAAATCATAATACAACAACATTTAATTTGGTGCAAAAAAACTAACCTTTGATAATCTCAGAATAAAGCCCTACTCCCCCAGTTTCTTAGCAAAGCCTCAATCAAATTTCTGATGCCTTCAGTTGAGTTAGGTGCGGAGATTGGACATAGAGGTACGTCCGGACTCTAATAAAATGTTGACACGTGGAATGAACATGTTGTATTTATTTTTTACTTTATATATTTAATATATATGCAGACTTTTAAACCAAGCGCATCAAAAGCGCACTAAAAAAGCACAATAAAAAAGCAGTCAAAGCACAACTAAAGTGTAGGTAAAACGCAGGTAAAACACACACAAAAACGCAACCAAAGTGCACTCCACGTATCAAATTTTAAGTAAATGTCCGGACGTATCTTTACGTCCAGTCTCCGCACCAAATAATTTTCGGAAATTGGGTGCTTCTTTATATCACCGGAAGGAATCAATAAAGATTAAAGCTTGCATGATTAGATACAACTACAGAAACAAACATCCTTTCTGGTACAGAGTATTTTCCCATACATAACACACCAACGCCATGGCTATATGCCCATTTTATTCATACCAAAATATATGCAATCAAGCTTCCACTCACAGAAATATCACTATCATCTTATGTTTTATTTTGTTTCTGGCAGATAAACAAGAATCTGAGCTTCGTTGATCTTTCCTACAGTGAATTTGAGCTGGTCCAGGAATTTGCCTCAATCCAGTCGAATGCAATTGGGCTAAGGAAAGAATCAGGGATGCCGAAAGAACTAACCAAAGCCAGGGCATGAGGCCTCACATTGCTACAGAGCTTCATCACTTCTTTCCTGACAGCAGCAGCATTGCTGAGTGATAAGTACCCATATCGAAGGAATGATGCATCCTCTTCAATACAAATCAAAGCATACATGGATCTTAGTAGCTCCAACACATCCTGAAAAAGGTTTAAATTTTCAGTAACAATGGTTCATCAAAACATTTAGCCTGCTATGGATCAATCTATTATTATCACCTTCAATGGACCGGTGGCGGATTTCACTTCTTCGACAAGTTGTTGCAGTATGGTTCGTTCGGTGAAGGCCCTCGCGAGGTCTTCGGCAAGTTGATAGCTCTAACATTTAAGGAAAGCACGATAAAGTTGATTAAGGTTTCATTTGGGACGACTTTCTTTCTGCTTCTTAAAGCAGCTTTTTGATATAATAATCTTAATTTTTGTACTAAAAAGCTGCTTTATGAAGCAGTAAGAAAGCCGTCTCGAATGAAGGCTAAATTGAGTAATAACACTGTTGATGAAGCAGAACTTGTAAATAAGAATGATGTTTACCAAAAGGATAGCGGTTTCTCTACTTTTTCCCTGTTGTTGATACTGGTAGACTTCACTAGCATAGCGGTTCAGCAGATCTCTCTCTCGTAAGCAGAAAACATCATTCTAACACACAGGGAATCAACATAAATTGTCTGAAAAGATTCATTTTGACTATTTGGGAATAAAATCAAAATACTACCTGGAATTGAATGCTTCTAAGTGCAGAGCTAGTCAGATTTGCTGGAATAACAGGGCAAGGACTATTCATGTGTTCTAATCCTAACCCTTTAAATGGTTGTTTCTTCTTTTGAGCTGATAAATATTCTGATAGTAGTGCTTTGCTAACCTGATTGCATTAAATAATTTATAGCTGATTGATAATTCAAAGCATATTAGAACAAAATTACATTCATAGTACCTGCTGCATGAGTACATTGTTGTCTCCCTCAAAAGTTGACTGCACATCAAATTCACCTATTGATATCCCAATACGGTTTTCTGTCTTCAATCCTTGTCCACCACATGCTTCACGACACTCCTAATATCATAGAATACACTATTAAATTTCAAAATAAAATTCTTAGAATATATGATGATCAGCCTAAAGTTCCACTAACCTGAAGTGTCTTCATGTTTTGCCAGGTAAACGTTGCTTTATAAGCACTGGAATATATATGTAATATTTTGGTTGTATCTGGAGATCTTTTTACATAAATCTTCTTCAGATTATAGGCAGCAATGCTCATTGCACATCTGCAAAAGGAACATATGACGAATGGATCAAGACATTTAAATCTCATAGCCGTTGTATAAAGAAAAATAATATTTAACTTGCCATTAATGATGAAAAAAAAAATTAAAGACATCAAATAGATAAGATTGGTAGATGATGGAATGACACAAAATGTTATTCTTCAAAGAATAAAAGAAATGATTACGCCTTTGCAATGAGAGGAAGAAGGCGCCGCTGATGACTAGGATAATCAAGTAGCAAAACCTCCGGTTCATTCGATGAAAGAGAAAATGCTCGTCTAGTGAGACCATATCTCACAGCAATTGCTAAAGCCATCTGAAAGAAGAAGAAGAAAACATATAAAATATATGCAGGTCTTGGATGTCAACATTGATTCAGCAAACTAATTGCATAAAAACAAGCAATGACAAAATAGATATAGAACAAACCTTAGATATATAAACTGCATTAACAGCAATGTTTACGCGACCAGATGTCAATGGAGCCAAGAAAGCTGCAAATCTCTGGTATTGATGAAAATAAAAAAATGACAAAAGATGACCAAAAAGTTGTTTGGAGTTCAACAAAAATGCTCAGATTTATCAATAGAAACTGAAAGCTATTAAGTATCATTACCTGATCTGGATCTTTTATTGCACTTACATACTGTCCATCAGGCAGAACATCAGCAACCGAGTTCAGCAAGTTCTCCCGAGGAACTCGAAAATTATCAAACCTAGATAAACTTAGATTTCTGAGATGATTGTACACAACGTATTGACAAGATTAAACAATACCAGAGAAGTATTCCTAAAATAGTACCAGATTCGACCATTATCAACTCCATTCAAACCAATCTTATGGCCGCAATCAGCTATGCGAAGATTTGGCATTATATTTCCATTTGCATCCCTGATCTGACCTATGAATGCATGGACACCTTGACTGGTACCATTAATATGGAGTTGAGAGAAGATTATTGTGTGGGTAGCATGCTGAAAACAGTCCATGAAAGATTTATGAGCTCTAAGCTGCAAGCTCATAAAATGAAAATTACCAATATATATTTATTTACCTTCGCAGCACCACCAATCCAGTACTTCTGAGCTGATTCACAAGGACTATTAATGATGAATTCTTGTGTGTTTTTGTCAAAGGTAGCAATTGTCTCAATGCCACGTACCTGGAGATCAGAACAAAAGTAAGTTGAAAATACCTCTGGAACATTATTAAACCAAGTGATAGGATAAAGCTCCGCTTACATTGCTTCCATGCCCCAACTCAGTCATGGCAAAACAACCCTTGATTAGAAAGTTTTCACTCTCCCTTAAAAACTTATCATGGTGACGTTTAGTGCCAAAAAACTGAATTGCCGGACCCCTGTTGTCAAAATAAAATATAGTCGTAAATCAAATTGAGACTGTAGATAATGCACTAAAACACTCCGTAGTATTGCTGCACAAAAGAAGAACTAGATTGACAGAAAGATGTATGATGCAGCTCTTTTAACTAGCTAATAGTATCTGCCTGCTTTTTAATACATGTTTGCGTAATTTAATCACCACAAGTTGTGTATTAGTGAGCAGTAGTGAATGTAAATGTATTTACCAATATACTCCAGTTTTACTTGTAAATGAGATGGATGTAGTACTTTGACAACTTTTTGAATACAATATCATTGTTATCCCAAACAGAATTATTCTCTGTTTTCCTTCGCTTGTGCAGCTATGCCATTTTAGTATTGGAGCATGATGGCAGATTTTGACAAGAACCCAACCGGCAATACCGTTCCAGACTGTAAAACTTGTGCAAGACGTCAAGTCTCATTGAACCATGGGAATTCTTGACTTGGGAATTCCAACAGTTTTTGATGGAGGTGAGACACAAACTTCATGTAATCCACAATAGTAGCAATATGCCCCTTGCAACTACACGGGCGAGCTTGACAAACATGCCAACACCAGTCAATGTGATATACTGGTCCCTCCTAGACTGGTCATTGGGCCGGTCATTCCTGGACCAGCCAGGAATTACGTGAGGCGGAACAATAGATGAGACGGAACAGGCAGTCGCTTGGAAGAAATCTTGCCCCTTGGGGTGGGGCCCGGGGGGATTTTCAAATGTGGAGGGGGGTGTCTAGGAGGGAAAAAGGGGTTGGGAGAGGGGTGTTTGGGAATTGCTAGTGTGATTGTTTGTTTTAAGTAAGTTGTTTATCCTAGGATTCAGTTCATGCTTTGTTTTGCTGAATTTGGGAGTTTCTTAGGTTCAAAGTGCTCTAGCCAACAACCAGTGATTTGGGAGAGCCAGATCTTCCTCTCCAATTGAAGATCCAACTATATCTTGCTATTTTTCTTCATATATTTTGCAATAAAAAGAGTATTTGTGTATTCTTCTCCCAATTTTCCCTGGGTTTGTTTTCTGCTTTTGCTGCAATTGCATTTCAGCCAAGGGATTGGAAAATTTTTGTATCCATTTTCTATCAAATTGTTATCAGGGTTGTGTCCTGGGCTGAAATATAAGTCTTCCTCGCTTATTTCTGCTACATTTTTTTCTCTCCAATCTCACTGTTTTTTGCTATTTGGAGATCAGATTCACATCAAAGTTATTTTATGTTATTGGAGCCTAAATTCAGATACCTATGGTAGGAAGAAAGGTAGAAGCGTTGGAAGGAGAGAGCAGACAACTGAGATCGGAGTTCGATAAAAACAAATTTCAAAATTAGAAACTCAAATTGTATCCATCCATGAGAACATTGATGGGAAGTTTGCTATCATGGAGGAGATGATGAGAAAGATGCTCGAGGTCCAAATCAAAATGGCGTCGTCGAAATCAAGGGGAGAAGTCGGCGGCTAAGGAAGTGGGGAAAACCCTAATTCAATAAGCCGAAGGAAAATTAGGAGGTGAAAATTTTGGAGGGAGAAGAGAGAATGCCTCTCCTAGAGCCTATTCCTAGGGAGGAGTCGGGTAGAGGGTATGGGGAGAGTCGGGCGGTTGGGCATGAGCGAAGAGATGCTGAATTTGAAAGGAGAGGGATAACTTATGGTCTGAAGGGTGTTGAATTTGAAAGGAGAGAAGCTGAATTTGAAAGGAGAGGGGATAATTATGATCGAAGAGGTATTAATTTGAAAGAAAAAAGGGGGATTTTGACGAAGAGTTTGGGTACAAGCGTAGAAGAAATGATTGGGACATTTGGGGGGCTACCCCCTTGGGGAGTAGGAAATTATGGGGGAAACAGGGGGAACGGAGTAGACCTGAGGGTGAGAAAGCTGAAGATGCCTATTTTTGAGAAAGAGGATGCACATAGGTGAATCTACAGGATGGAAAGACACTTTATCATCAATAGGTTTATAGAGGAGGAGATACTGATGACGACCGAGATGTGTTTGGAGGGGAAAGTGTTGACATGGTGCCAATGGATGGATATGAGCCGGTCCATATAAACCTGGAGGTAGTTTAAAGACTGCTTGTTGGAATGTTTTTGAACTAGTAGGAGAGGTGACTTGTACCAAAAGTTTTTCGCTATGCTCTAACATAGGAGAGGATAGTGTGGTGGACTGGTGGACTATCATGAGTAGTTTGAAGAGCTGGCCAGCCGGCAAGACCGGCTTTCAGAGACTGTACTGAAAGGAAACTTTATGAAAGGGCTCAAACCCGAGATTCGGGCTGCAGTAAGAGTGATGAGACATCGTGATTTGGGAGGGGTTATGGAGCTATCCCAATTAGAGGAGGATCAGAGGCACTTGGAGAGAGAGGCTGCAAACAACAGCTTAGGAGATTCGTGCAGCTTGATCACTACCATTTTGGCATCCAAGGAGCCGACACCGGGTATTCTTAGGGAAACCCCAAAGGAGAAGATTGTAAGAGGGAGACATGAGAAAAACTTTAGTATGCTCACAGAACCAGAGTTACAGGAGAAGATGACAAAGGGATTGTGTTTCAGATGTCATGAGAGGCATACACCAAGGCAAAAATGTAAAGACCGAACTCTTCAGGTTCTCACCGTTTGTGATGACAAGGAAATCGAGGGAGCCGTATGAGAGGATGAAACAACAATTTCCGTCTTTCCACCTTATGGACAAGGTGGGTCTTTGGAAGGGCGTATTGACAAACCGGTCCCTCCTGGACTGATCATAGGGCCAGTTCTTACTATACCGGCCAGAGTTCTTACTAGACCGGCCAGAAATTATATAAGGCTGGTGAGGCAGAACAGGCAGCCGCTTGGACGAAATCCAACACCATGGGGTGGGGACCTAGGGATTTTCAAATGTGGAGGGGGCGGCTAGGAGGGAAAAAGGGGTTGGGAGAGGGTTGTTTGGGAACTTCTTGTGTGATAGTTTGTTTTAAGTACGTTGTTTACCCTAGGGTTGAGTTTATGCTTTGTTTTGCTGAATTGGGAGTTTATTTGGTTGAGAGGGCTCTAGCCTGTGTCTAGGGATTTAGGAGAGCAAGATCTTCCTCTTCAATTGAAGATCCAACTGTATCTTGTTGTTTTTCTTCATATATCTTGCAATAAAAAGTGTATTTGTGTGTTCTTCTCCCTAATTTCCCTGGGATTGTTTTCTGCTTTTGCTAAAATTGCATTTCAGCCAAGGGATTGGGAAATTCCTGCATCCACTTACTATCATGATGCTACTTGATTGGAATGAGATTTGAGGAGATCCTAAAGACTTGATTCAAATTTATGCACAGGCCTTCTGGCATCCCACAAGGATTGGCAAAGACGTGGGGTATTTTCCAATTTTGAATTGTATGAAGAACCCCAAATCGAGCAGGTACATTCAAGACCGTTGCCTAGGGGTATTTAGGGTAAAAAGTCAATATTCCCATCTTTAGCTAGCATTTTGTTAGACCGGTCCAGGCGGTCTAGGCGGGACCGGATCACGGGCTAGAATCGCGAAAACAGGCGGAGAAAGCTTCCGCCTGGGCGGAAGCCGCGCGTGACGCACGCTTTGCGGGACGGTTTTTGGAAGGTTTTTGAATGGATTTTAGGAGGGAAATTGATTGTAGGGATTGTTTAGGAAATTCCTTTTGAATTGTATGCATTAAATAGTAGATTTTCCTAGGTTTTGAGCATCTTGAATTTGGCTGAAATTTGAGATCTCGTAGATTTAGTTTTTCTTTGGGCTCTAGCGCGCGTCTAGAGATTTGGGAGAGATCGATCCTCCTCTCGAATTGAGGATCAATTGTATCTTGCTCTTTTATTCATCGTTTAAGTGGAATACAAGTCTTTTTTTAGAGTTTTCTCTCGTATTCTCCCGAGCAAGTGATGTTTTCCTGCTGTGGACAGCCATTTGGCTGCTGTTGGTTCGCCGATTTTGGATAGGTTGCTTGTGAATACAAGCACTTCCTATCAAATTGGTATCAGAGCATCGGTTTGGGACCATCGGCGGCTGAAAACCTGAAATTTCAGCGGGTTTTTGGCATTCGGAGGAAGATTTCTTTTGATTCGTAGAAAGAAAAATGGCTGGAAAGAAGATCGAAGTCCTAGAAGGCGAATTTGGCCAATTAAAAGCAGATTTGGAGGAAAAATTCCTTGAAATCACCGCCAATAATGAAAGGTTGGAAGGGAGGTTCGCGGCGATGGAAGAGATGATGAAGAAATTACTTGAGATGAAGACGAATCCGACGGCGTCGGAAGCAAGAGAGACTGTCGGCGACCAGGGCGTAGGAGGAAATCCAAACCCGCTTCGGGGGAGGAGGAATCTGGCAGTAGAGATCCTTGAGGGAGAGGACGACATGCCACCTCTAGAGCCACTTTCTAGAGAGGAGATGAGCATGGGAAATGATCGTCGAGGTGCTGATTTTCAGTGTTGAGGTGCTGATTTTCAGCGTCAAGGTGCTGATTTTGAAGGCAGGAGGGGGGAATATGAGGGAAGTGCAGATTTTGGCGAAAGAAGAGAAGAATATCAGCGTCGAGGTGCTGAATTTCAGCGTCGAGGTGCTGATTTTGAAAGGGGAAGAGGAGAATATGATGACAGATTCAGATACCAACATCGGAGGGAGGACCGGGACACTTGGGGAGCACCTCATTTTCGAGGAATGGGAGGTTATGGAGAGTACCGGGGTAACGGAAGGGATCCGAAGGTGAGGAAGTTGTAGATGCCCATCTTTGAGGGGGAAGATGGCCATGGCTGGATATACAAGGTGGAGCGTTACTTTGCTATCAACGGGTTGACAGACGATGAGAAGCTGACGGCAGCAGGATTGTGTCTGGAAGGAAAGGCTTTGGCATGGTATCAGTGGCGTGACAGGAGGGAGCCTATCAGGAACTGGAGGGAATTCAAAAACTGCATAATAGAACGTTTCCAAACCGACCGGGGAGGAGATTTCTATGAGCAGTTCTTTGCTCTGGTGCAGGAGGGATCAGTAGAAGACTACCGTGATCGGTTCGAGCACCTGGCTAGTAGGGTGGAGCGATTATCAGATAGCGTATTGGAGGGGAACTTCATGAAGGGGTTGAAGGCAGAGATTCGAGCGGCAGTTAAAGTTCTGATGCCTAGTGACTTGGAGGAGGCAATGAAGTTGGCACAGTTGGTAGAAAATCAGAATAATCTGGAGAAGGGAGCTAGGAGCAGCAGCTTAGGAGGCTCTTACAAGACTACGACGACTCTTTTAACACAAAAGGGGCCTGCATCAGTCAACAATAATGAGATCACCAGGGAGAAGCCAATAGGAGGATGGAGTGGGGATAACTTCAAGAAGCTCACTGAGACAGAATTACAGGAGAAGAGGGCAAAAGGGCTTTGTTTCAGATGTGACGAGAGGTATACGCCGGGGCACAGGTGTAAGGACCGAACTCTTCAAGTTCTTACTGTTTGTGATGAAGAAGGAATGGAGGGTGTCGTCTTTCCACCTTGCGGACAAGGTGGATATTTGGGAGGGGAGTATTGTTAGACCGGTCCAATGGACCGGTCCAGCCGGTCCAGGCGGGACCGGTTCACGGGCCAGAATCGCGAAAACAGGCGGAAGCCGCGCGTGACGCACGCTTTGCGGGACGGTTTTTGGAAGGTTTTTGAATGGATTTTAGGAGGGAAATTGATTGTAGGGATTTTTTTAGGAAATTCCTTTTGAATTGTATGCATTAAATAGTAGATTTTCCTAGGTTTTTGAGCATCTTGAATTTGGCTGAAATTTGAGATCTCGTAGATTTAGGTTTTCTTTGGGCTCTAGCGGCGTCTAGAGATTTGGGAGAGATAGATCCTCCTCTCGAATTGAGGATCAATTGTATCTTGCTCTTTTATTCATCGTTTAAGTGGAATACAAGTCTTTTTTTAGAGTTTTCTCTCGTATTCTCCCGAGCAAGTGCTGTTTTCCTGCTGTAAACAGCAGAAATCTGCTGTTTTCCTGCTGTGGACAGCCATTTGGCTGCTGTTGGTTCGCCGATTTTGGATAGGTTGCTTGTGAATACAAGCACTTCCTATCACATTTATACATTGAAAATTGTCTTGATAGGAAATAAGCTGCTGAAGCCTTCTTTGAATATGTGGACATTCCCTTGAAAAAATAAATATAGTACATAGCTTTTTGATTGAAAGGAGCAGTAGCTTGGTGGACTAAAATCATACAAACTCGTTAATGGGAAGGACACAATCACATAAAGAATTTGATTCGAGTGAAGCAATTGTTGAGGATACACTTCTTATCTTCCAATTATGAACAAATATTATACTTATAATACCAACACTTTACATAGAAACCAAATTGTTAGCGCTTACATTAAGGAATTTTACTCTTCAGTGCAAGAAACAACGTTAACTAAAAAGACAAACAATTTGTCACTCGCTACATGGATGATCGAAAAGAGTCCATACAAGATAAAATAGAGATAAATACCGTTTCTTTGCTATACCAAGTGGTGAACTTGACTATAAAGTAAAGTTGAAATAGTCATGCACAGCATGGAACACCTCCAAGCACAGTAACTTATGTGAATAACTATGGGATAACTACAGGAGTAATAATCCTAATTCCAATATGAGTGCCAAATAGAGCTCCCTTCAAACCCAATCACTAGGTACCATAGCTCCAGCTCCTGTGCACACCAGATTGATAGGAAAAAACTAGAGCCAACCATGACAATATATACTACTGATCAGATCATCGAAATATATTTTTTTGTTTTCAACCAGGTCATAGGTCCAATGAGTGTCCAAATAAGAAGCAATTACAACTTATGGATGGAGAAGGTGAGGAAAAGAAATAAAATTTGCTTTTGCTTGTGGAAGAAGAGTGTGAAAATGAGGCGAGAGATGATGAAGAATTTCTTTCTAATATACTCGAGAAGTGTAAAAACCCAAAATTTTGAAAATGAAAATTTTGAATTTTTGTTTGAACTGGAGCACAATGACAGTAATCTTTTTAGCGCTGCGACGTTAGGCCTAGAGTGCAGCGGTGCGAGAAAATGTCACCGCTACATTAAAATCTATGTTTGTACAACAATTCTGGATTTGACATGCAGCACTACCCATTAAAAATTATTTTTATATAATATTTTTTCCACTCATCATCTCTCATTTCCCCCCTACCACCATCAGCTTGCTGAACAAGGGAGAGAAGGGGAGAAGGGAGGAGAGAGAAAGGGAGAAAGCCGCATTTTGACCACCGAATCATTTCGCCGCTTTTACGAAAATTTCTTAGATTATAGTAGGTGATTTTAATCCTATCTTTGTTTTAAAAGATTTTGATTTTGACAATTAAATTTTCCTTAAAACTAATTTTACTGTATTTTCCCTGAATTTATTGAACTTTTATCACATAACTTTTGTAAGTTATCATGCGAACTATCATGGATATTTTTACTACAATATTTATAAATTTCACCAGATAAAATAAAAGTTATTGAATTTTGTATGACTTATATTGTACATAAATTGAGTATTTTTATTTAAGCATACTGTTAATAGAAGCATTCAAAAGAAAAATAGGTATATGATTCGGTAATAGATGATCGTTATTACTGTTATAATAATTTGTGTGAAAAAGTAAAAGTTGATTTCACTAACATTGGCTGGAGACTAACTGACTTGTGCATGACGGTGGTTCGATAAGCTTTCCTTTAAATAGTGTGGTTTGGTGTTATCCTCTACTGATTCACGTGATTCACTGATTCGGAGTTGTAAGGAGACAATTACTGTATTGATCATCAAAGTGTGACTCTTTACTGAGTAAACGAGATACTGATACAGACTACTGCTTACTGGAAAAACACTACTTAAACCAAGACTTCTTACTTAATTAGTGTGACAATTGAAATGTAAGTTATTGATTCATTGTTACTGCTACTGTATGATTTTACTGTTATTATTTGCTGATTTATTGTCATTGTACGTATTTACTATTACCGCATAGCTTTGGTATTACTGCCACCGATTTTACTAATGACACTATACTAATACTGTTATCGATACAGATATCGATACTATTTGATACTACTGTTGATTGACTGTGTTAATATTGAGCATGTGATTAAGATATTGATTTTATATTAATATAGAATAACTAACTGGATAACATGTGTATATCATTACAAAGTTTTATTATATTGATATGATTCTGATAGTCCTTATTGATGATTTGATTTTATCACTTTATACAATTTCATTACTAATTAATAGTACTGAGAAGACAAATGCTTTATCGATTCGACACCCATTTTGGTTTAAAGGTTTCCTCACCATACTATATTACTAGCTTCCGTACTATATTGTTTTATTAGCTACAGACTTTACTGCTACTGTATGTGTGTTTTACTATTTCTGCACTGATTTCCTAATAATATGATTATTACTGCTATAAATTGACTAACAACGTCAATATTATTTTTTTATCATGCTTTGAGTTAATTGTAGGAATGGAAGAATTGTTGAGGTTTTTAGTTCATTATACATGGTTAAATGATTTCAATTCAGGGCAATAGAGCAGGAGTGTGAAATTGATCATGATCCTTCAAATTCAGGTTCTTGTTATTGTAGCTATTTTTTTGTACTCATGATAATATAGTAATTATATAATTGTATAAATCTTGAATAGTGTACATGATTTTTTGGGAGATAAATACAAATGTATATATTGATATTTTGATCGATAGTTTTATTTCCGCTAATATTTATATAGATAAAAGAATTAAGTAGCTCTGATTGTTGTATATTAAAAAAATAAAAGAATAATTATTCCCAATTAGATTCTTGGGCATCACAAAAAGACTCCAAAGGTTTCATTTGAGTTTTAAAATTGTGAACATGGAGTTTAATTTAATAGAAATAGATCTATTGGTGGGATTGTGAAATCAGGTGATCAATCATTAAGAAGAGTGCATGTTTTAGATAAATTGGGTCTATTATTCAAAGCAATGGTGAAATAGAAAGGGATGTTATTACTAGAATTCAAGTTGGATGGCTAAAGTGGAGGAATGCATCAGGCCTGCAGTGTGATAGAAAAGTAGCCCTCAAATTTAAGGAAAAATCATATAAAATGGTTGTGAGACTTGCAATACTTTATAGCGCAAAATATTAGACATTAAAAGAGAAGTATAAATTTAAGTATAGTATTACAGAGATGAGGATGCTAAGGTGGATGAGTGGCTTTACACTAAGAGATAGAATGCAAAATGAGTATATACAAGAAAAAATGTTGTAGTTTCAATGTTAGATAAGATTAGAGTGAGTTGCCTTAGATGGTTTAATTATATAAACGCCAGCCTTTTGATGATCTTGTTAGGAGAGTAAATGTATTAAATCTGACCTATGTTAAAAAAGGTAAAGGCAGACATAAAAAAAAATTATTAGAAAGTATTAAAAATTACCTTTGTTATTAGATTTAAATAAGAATTTAACTCTTAATATGACACATGGATAACAAGATTCATTTAGTCAACCCCATATAGTGGGATAAAAGCTTGTTGTTGATGTGTACTTAAGAAGATTCTAATTGCACCAAGATAGCCGATGAAAACTCAACGACAATCCATTTTATGCACCAAATGTACCATCAATAGGAAGGTTTGTCAGTTGCTAACTAATAATGGGTGTACGAAGAATATGGTCTCGCAAAAGGGAGCTAAGACCTTGCAACTTCAAACTATCAAACAACCACATCCATAGAGGATTAGCTGGGCAAAAAAGGAATTGAGTGTTGGTTATTGATATGTGCAATTTTTCTTTTTCCATAGGCAAACATTTTAAATACAAAGTGTTGTGAGACGTATTGGACATCTAATTATTATGCCAACTTGTTATGGGTGGCCTTGGCAATTCTACATTAGAGCATGTTACGAATATTAGGCAAATTCATGTCTTTTGAGTGGTAAGTGAAGAAGATATGTCTACTTCCGTCACCAAAGTTGACATGATTCCCCATAGTTGAGAAGGCTAAATTCAATAGTGTGTTTGAATTCGAGCTCCTCATCAAATACAAGAGCAATCCCAACTCTTTGTTATAGTATCAAATGAATAGCAACAACAAAATGAAATTAAGGCACCCAATGAGATCCAAGAATTATTACAAAAATTTAAGGATGCTTAGCCATACAAGCTACTCAAACAATTACCTCCAATTAGGGGTGTAAGTGAGCCGAGCCGGCTCGAACTCGACTCCTTAACGAGCTCGCGAGCCGAGCTTATCGAGCTTCGAGCTCGAGCTTACAATCGAGCTCGTATGATAAACGAGCTCGAGTTCGAGCTCAACCCGACTCGACTCGAAAGCTTATCAAGCTACTCGATATATATATATATAATTGAGATTTTGGAAAGTTAGAATTTTGAGTTGAATTATATTTTATGTTGTCTTACTATTGCGATGTTTGAATTTTACTTTAATTTCAAACAACTTATTATTTGACACTTCATATCTTGTGTTTTTTTTATGTTATATATATATATATATATATATATATAGAACAATTTATTTTTTATGCCAACTTTAATATATTATTAGATAAGTAGACAAAAATTTATCATTTTGATTTTACGCAATTTTCTCATTTTGAAGTTTACGCCTCAAAATGCTTTGAGGCATATGCCTTGCCTCACGAATGAAAAACGCCTCAATACCCAATTATGCAATTTTAAACATTGGCATTACGTATCGGAGCGCCCTAATACTGAATGACAGAAAGTGAAGCACCACAGCTGTCTAGATACGACGCTGTGGTGGAGCAAGATAGAGGTTCAAACTTCGCAGTGCTGCAAGACGAATAGGATGATTTTCTTTCTTGTTTTTCTGAAGGGTTGCATCCCTTCGGTTATTTACTTAGTTTTCTCTTATATTTTGAGTGTGTAAACATTGAGAACGGTGTATGTGAGAAGAGAAACAAGGAGAGAGCGAGAGAGAAGATAGATTTGTACTTATTTATTCCAATTTTCATAGTGGATTTCTTGGTGCGGTGTGACTTCGTGATTTTTTCCTTAATTTGGGTTTTTCCACGTTAACGTTAAATCTTGGTGTCCTTTCCTTTCCGTTACTTTTACTTTCTTGTTTGTTTCATCCCAGCGTTTTACTCTCTCGTCCCCAACACATCAATCTCTGAAAACCAGATAATGCCACAGAAATTCAGCAGACTATAAACATAAGAAAGATTCTCGACTTAACCTATAGAATGTAGAAAAAAAAAAAAAAAACAAGGCGAAATTACAGCTCACCAGAGAAAGAAATGCACACCAAGCTTGACAATCAGCGAATGATCGTATAACCCTAGGCACTCGTTCATAGCAAGCTTCCTCATCTCCAAATCCACCCCCGAGCCAGTCAGCCACCCATCAAACACCCCGCGCTCAAGAAGAAACTGGATTCTCCTCATCGTCATCTCTCTCTGCTGCTCCATCGATTGATTGTAATCCGGAACTACAAACACCCGGTTTCCGCCTCGCCGTCGCGGGCAGAACAGCGAGCTCTCTTCCATGAGCCGGAAAAGCCAATCCCTCGCCTCCACGTCATGCCCGTCCAAGAGCAGCCGCAATTCCCTAGTGTCGAAACTCACCTTCTCCGAGCTCTCCGGCGGCGAATAACTAATACAAGGCGTTAGCACGAGCGGCGGCGACCCGTACCCCGGAGCCTCGCCGAGATGCCGGCTGATGATGGCGGCCCGACGAGAGACACGCTCGGAAGCAGAAGAGGAGGCCGAGAGGTCCATCTCCAAATTGCTGGGGCTACTATGCCGGAAATCGGAAGCTAGAAGAAGTCCGGCGTTGAACAGAGACGCGGTTTTTTTATTGATTCTTAAAGCAAGCTGTTCAGAATTAAATTTAAAAATTTGTATTAAAAAGCTGCTTTAAGAAGCATAAAAAAATTATCCTAAAAAAAGCTTTATATAAAAATTAAAAATTAAAAAAAAAATTATTTTAAGAAGCAATATAAAAAAACTGTACGTCTTTCTTTCTATTTCTTAAGACTGATGACTAGCATAAAAATTAAAATTTTTGTACTAAAATATTACGTTAAGAACCAATAAGAAAGCCGTCTTAATTTTGGAGGAAGAAGAATAAAAAAAATTAAGCTAATAAATAGTTTTAGCACACTAAATTCTGAAAATTATGTTTTTTTTTTTGAATTTACATAAAATACAATTTTATTTTATTTTATTTATATATCTAAAATATAAAACATTAATATTACATGTATACCACTCATATACAATTTTAATATTATATATACAACTCTTTTATTTTATTCCTATCACTCCTATCATCCTTTAAACTTTAATATTTCATTTCATGCACACATATTTATTTTATGTGTGGTAGATATGTAATATTAATATTAATTGTTAAATATGTAAATAGCATGAAATATAGTGGTATGGATGTAAATTCCCTTTTTTTTGGTACGTTTAAGCCAATTAACACGTGTTTAAAAAATTGATTAGCAGCCTAAAATCAAACTTGTTCATTGAGTTTGTGTTTGATTTGTGGAGATTGAGATTTAATTTTAATTTTAAATAATTAGTCGAATTTATTTCTTTTATAGGGAGCGAAATATATATTAAAATTAGCAGGAGTAGAAAATATATAAAATTTAAAAAGATGGAAACTAATTAAATTTTTGAACCGCATTTAAAATGTGCCAATTTATTTGAAGAATTCGCTCTTTTTTATATTCCTTATGCGAATTCCTTTTTTTTAACGTTCCTTTTTCTAAATTTCACCAATTTATTTTAATTTGAAATATATAGCTATTTAAAAGCTAACCTGAATGTTAGAGATCAAAAAATTAATTAAAATTTATTGATTAAAATTTATTTATTTAAATGAAAATAATATAAATTATTTATATAATATATTTTAAATTTATTTTAAAATAAATGTGATTTAAAATTGAAATTAATGGTGCTTTTATTTCGCATTATTTTACAGTTTTTGTAGCCGTGTTTATTATTTTATTTTATCGTATTTCAATTTTATTTTGATTGTACTTAAAATACAAATATAATTGGTTTTTTTTTTTACTTTTTTGTTTTAATAATAAATATATCTCATTTGTTCGATTTTTGTTTTGTGGAAATTTGAATTTGGGGAATTGTGAAGTTGTTAGGTATTTAATTTACATTTTTACCATTCAAATAAATAAAAAATAAATAAGAAAGGTTAGTAGAGGCCGCAAGCGGGCGGCGTTGAATTTTGACCGTTCACGCGTTTAAGGGCCTTAGTTTTGTTAATTCATTATTTTTGGTTTTATTTAGGGCTTTTTTTAGTTGTGTTTGTTATTTTATTTTATTTTGATTTTGTTTAAAATAAATATATAATTGATTGTATTTTTTATTTTTTGTTTTAATAATAGATATATCTAATGTGTGTTTTTCGAAATTTATGAAGGCAAGCCAATTTATTTCAATAAAAAGAAAAGTAAGCTTCATATGAAACATTTGATATTTCATAAAAAAGGCATTTACTTATGTGCAAATAAAAGAATAATTTATTTTTTAATAATTGTTGCGGGCTAGAACATACGCGGCGGTAGAGTTAGAAAGTATTTGTCTTAGCGTTGCACGGATATTCAGGACACAAACAGAAGATAAAGTAACACCAGGATTTTTACGTGGAAAATCATGGAAAGGGAAAAAACCACGGGGCCACGCCCAGTTGAAAAAGTTCACAAGTGTTTTTTTGAGATACAAGAGGTTGACTCTTCCATGAAAGTTAGGTCGATCAGATTACAATGAATCACTTCTGGATTTAAATCAAGATACAATATCGGGCAGAGTTCTAGCGTCGTTCATAAGTCGGGCAAAATTTCAACATCACTTCGACATCGGGCAGAACTCCGACGTCACTTCGGCGTCTGGCATCACTCCAGCGTCAGGCAGAACTCCAGCATCACTCGGCATCGTGCAGCACTCCGGTGTCACTTCAGATTCGAGCAGAACTTCGGTGTCACTTCGGCGTCGAGCATAACTCCGGCGTCACTTTGGCGTCGGGCAGCACTCTGGCGTCACTTCGGCGTCGGGCATAACTCCGGCATCACCTCGGCGTCAGGTAGAACTCCGGTGTCACTTGGCGTCGGGCAGCACTCCTGTGTCACTTCGGCTTCCGGAAGAACTCCAGCGTCACTTCGGCGTCGGGCAGATCTCCGACGTCACTTGGGCGTCTGGCAGAATTCCGGCGGTGGTCGTGGAGGATTTTCTTCCCTCCAATCCTTCTCTTCTTCTTCTCTTCTTACATCTCCTTGCTTGGGCCCCCTCTCATGAGAAATGAGGGGTCTATTTATAGATTTTATAGAGTGGCATGGTTTGTAAATTGGTGAGAGATCAGGGGTAAAAAGGGAGTGGTCGAATGGACGACCGATATTGAATCCCTTGATCGTGCACCATTCGTCAGACATTTAAAGGTCTTAATGATGTCAGAATTCAGTGATCTTGGGCTTAAGGGATTAGTCTCATTTAGTCGCTCGATTCGACTATAAGAACGTCATTTTTGAAAACTATTTGGTAACTCAAATTATGGCTTAAACTTTCCAATAGTGCTTCGGGTGCTTGATTTTGATTCCTTTGAGCTCGAATTGAGTCGAATTTGGTGTCGTTGAGTTTGTATTTTTGAGACGCTCAGTTTGACCTTAAGTTTGCTGAAATCAAAGTTCAGGTGATCCCAGATTTGATTTTTGAAGCTTTCGGCTCTATTTGCCTCGAGATTTGTGCCCGATCATGATAATTTTTTTAGGATATATCAGTTGCCCCCTATTTTTGGACGTCAAAGCTCTAGGAGTCCAAAAATATGCGTCATAAACTTAGGAGAATTTTCTATGTGATTCAGAACCCAATCTTGCCCGTTTGAGCCTCAAGTGGCTTTAAAAGTGCCGAAATTGAGTCCACAACGTCAAAAATGGTCCCGGGGACCCCAAAACTTCCGATTTGGCATTTTCGTGTCAAAAATTGGACCCGGAATCGTGTAGGCAGCCAAATCGGCCGGCCTGCCGCGGCCGCCACCGCCGGCGACAGTAGAACCTCGCATGGCCAGCACGGCCCGCGCTGCGGTTCTCCTGCATCTCGCCTGGCCCGCCCGCTGGCTCCACGCAGTTGGCCCGCCCACGGCACGCCTGGGCCATCCCCGACCCGCGTGGTCCGTGCGATGCCTTGCGTGCGTTGGCGGTTGGGCTCCGTTTGGGGCCACCGCTAGCGGTTCCTCTAACTGCCAGCTAATAATAATTTTTTTACTAAAAAAATCGTAAAAAATCGGAAAAAATTTCAAAAAATATGAAAAAAAAATTCATAAAAATTTTGAAAATTCTGGAAACTTCTTTTCTTCTCCCAAAAATGCTATTAATAGGCCCCCAGGGCCAAGGAGAAACGTGCACCTTCTTTTTGTCTCCTTCTGCCTTTCTGCCAGTTGAGGCTTTCTGCTATTTTTGAGTATATAACTTTTCCTACTTTACTCAACGCCCCTCTTGTACAGAAGTTGGAGATTTCCCCTCCTTTTTCTTCATTCTCACTCGTTTTTCTTCTTACTCTAGAGGCTTTTCGCTGTTTTTCATAGGTGACTTTCCGGCGCCCCTCTTCAGTGTATAAGAAAACTTTTGTAACCTTTTCTTTTCTTTCTCCTCTTGCGTTCTAACTTTCTAACAGAGAAGGCATTCCACTATTTTTCATAGGTGATTTTCCCTATGCAAAATCAATGTCCCTCTCCGTGTGTAGAGGTTGAAATTTTTGCAGCCGTTTCTTTTCTTTCTCCTCCTTCGTTCTGACTTTTTAACAGGAGAGGCATTCCACTATTTTTCGTAGGTGATTATCCTACGCAAAATCAGTGCCCCTCTCAGTGTATAGAGGGCTGAATTTTTTCAGCCACTTCTCTTCTTCCACCTCCTTCTTCAAGATCATGCGGTCTGGGAAAAATCTACGATTATCAGCATACGATTGGAAGTCCGATGAAAGTCCCATGACAGGTAGAAGTCCAGCGAGGGAAGGAATTTCAATGTAAGGTAGAATTCTGATGAAAGGCCTGCAATATGCAGAAATTCTGCCACAGGAGAAATTTCAGCGTCAGGTGGAATTCCGACGAAAGTCCTGTGACGTACAGAAGTCCTACGGCAGGAGGAAGCTCAATGTCAGGTGGAATTTCAATGAAAGTCCTGTGATGTGCGGAAGTCCTGCGGCGGGAGGAAGCTCACCATCGGGTGAAATTCTGATGAAAGTCCTGCGATGGGAGGATAACCAAAAGTGGTGAGTAGACGGGGAGAATTTAGACGATATTTGAGAAGAAGATCGTCGGCATTCAAAGGTTGAGTGGAGAGCAAATTGATAGAGTTGTAGGATATGTTGCTATCAGTAGTTGAGTGAGAAGCCGATAATGTCTAAAGTAAAGGACTGCCGGCAAATATCAGACGAAGGGCCGATGATTACGGATGTCTAGTGGCATTTTGCTGAGGCGATATGCATCCATACTGAAGTATGCCGACATCAGATATACTTGAATCAAGGGGCAGAAGTAGTGTGTTATGCCAATATGTTGGCAACACACTAATAATGTTAGCTAAGTGGAGGCTTGATGATGATCATATTATGTTCTTTCTTTAAAGAAGAAGTTGTATGTGATATTGTAATAAAAAAAATGTCACTTGAATCCACCAAGGATATTTGACCATTTTGAAGTTACTTGTTACTGACGATTGTAACTTCTACGAAGGATGCCATGTATTTTTTAATTTCAACTTCCAGTGAGAATAAATGTACACTTGAACTTGATATACAATTTCGTAATGTAACTCCAATGATATTGTATATGAAGTTGAGATTATTGTATGAGCTCAATGCTAGTTTTTTATTTCAAATGAACTCGTCATCCAAAGAAAACTAAGTTGTTTATGCCTCTTTGAGATATGCTTTGATAAATATGCTTTTCGTGTTCTTTGAGATATTTTAGCCTTCCAAGATTTTGTATTCATGTATAGAAGATGCTGAGAGAATCCACTAAGGATATACGACCTATCCGAGGTTGTATGTCAAAGCCCTGCTCAATGACGTTAACTTGTGTGGAAGAGGTCGGAAGAATCCACGAATGAAGTAAGATATGTCCGAGGTTGTATGTCAGAGCCCTACTCGATGATGTTAACCTGTGTGGAAGAGATCGAGATAATCGACCAAGGATGTAAAACCTATACGAGGTAGTATGTCAGAGCCCTGCTCGATGATGTTAACCTGTGTGGAAGAGGTCAGGAGAATCCACCAAGGATGTAAGACCTATCCGAGGTTGTATGTCAGAGCATTTGCTCAATAACATTAACCTGTGTGAAAGAGGTCGGATCAAACCCCCCTGGGATTGATCATCCAGTGATTGAGATACAATGAAGATTGTGTATTTCCCAAATCATGGATAAAGAGATTAAATTCATCAATAATTTTTATTGTCATTTTTATAATTTTAAAAATGTGATAATATTAAAATGGAGTGAACAACATATTACTATGTCATATAAGACAATACAATAAGTCCCTAGTATGACTTAGGGATATACAAGTTACACTGTACTTAATATATAAGATAGACGTATAAGGACAACACAATGTTTAATTTTGAAGAAAACATTAGGGATATCAAAGTGACATCTTATTTAACATAAAAGAAATACGATGAGATAAGACAAGTAGTATTACTAATATAACTGCACAAAGTGTACGGTCATTCAATCTCACCACCCATTTGAATATTATTTAGTGGTTGTCTTTATTGTTGATTTTTCCCCCCAGCGGGATGAGCTTTCTCTCGGGTAGGTGGATCTTGAATAAATTGTCGAAGATAGTCTTGATGGATAAGTCTTTCAATCTCATCCTTGAGTTGCTTACATGCTTCGGTAGTGTGACCACGACTACAATGAAAGTGACAGTACTGATCTGGATTTTCTGTATTCGACTTCAAAGGATTCGGCCATTTAAATATATCTTGATCTCGAACGACCATCAATACATTTGCTCGAGATGTGTTGAGTGGGGTATACTCCTCCTGTCGAGGTTCCCATCGTGGTAATGGAGGCCTAAGAGGTAGATTATTCTTCCCCTGCTTTTTCTTTTGTGATGATGAATTGTCCATCCCATGTGTACCTTTGCGATTACCATTGGTTTGCTCCAACTGCTTCCTGTGAGCATTTATAGCTCATCTGCATAAATTTGCGCCTCCACACGATAGATCATATCAGCATATGAATGAACAATATCACGCATGAGTGTTGAATAGAAGGGGCCAGGATGAAGACCTCCAAGAAAGACCCCTCTGAATAATTCAGGGTCTACTCCTAGAATCTATCGAGCCTCGGTGGAAAATCAATGAAAATACTCATTCAATTATTCTCCCTCATTTTGGAGGATCTCGGAGAAGTGGGAAGAATCTTTAGCAATTCTTCAATTGGCTATAAATTGTTTAACAAATATTTTGGCCAATTTGATGAATGAAGGGATCATTCTGGATGGAAGTGAATAGAACCACATTCGAGCTTGTCCTTTAAGGGTGATAGGAAAAACCTGGCAAAGGAGTGCGTTCGAGGCTCGCTGAATATGCATGATGGTTCTATAACGGTTGATATGCTCGTACGGGTTGGACGTCTCATCGTAGGACTCTATGCTTGGTAGTTTGAAGCCAACCAGCATGGGGTGCTGAAGAATGGCTTCAATTAAAGGTGATAACTCCTAGAAGTTCCGCTGTCAAAGTGTTTGCCTTACATCTCCTCCGGATAACTCTTCCCATACTAATCTCTGTATTTTATGATGTAAGGTGTTGTGAGGGAGCTCAGCGACATGTGATTGAGCTAAGTCTTCTGAGAGATCTGGAAGAATGTGAGGGTGTCGAGTTATGAGTGAAGGATGTGTAGAACTTGATGTATCGGCAAGTTCGTTATCATGATGTGATTGTAGATGCCTCCTTGGCAGAGGAGGATGAATCTCTGCTTGAAGACGTTCAAGTTGAACAACTTCGGCCAGTGGCGGATCTCGAGGGAGAAGAACTTTCTCCCATTGTGCTAGTACCGGCTGTCGAATCTCTCGCAGGAGCTGAAGGATCTCATTCTGAGATTCTTCCATCTTTTGGATTCTCTCTTCTAAGGAAGGTCCTGAGGTTCCTTCTCCAGCAGTATTTTGCCTCCTAGGATAAAAAGAGGTAGTTATCGGGCGTCTATGATTCATAGATTGGTGGGAGTTGGAGCGAGAAGCCCCAACGATACAACTGCTAAGCATGTTGACCATTGAAGCAATACTTGAAATTGTGAGATAATGTTTCCCACAGACTTAGGGTTTAGAGCTAGAATATACGCGGCGGTAGAGTTAAAAATTATTTGTCTTAGCGTTGCACAAATATTCAGCACACAAACAGAAGATAAAATAATACCAGGATTTTTACGTGGAAAATCCTGGAAAGGAAAAAAACCATGGGGTCACGCCTAGTTGAAAAAGTTTCACTAGTGTTTGTTTGAGATAGAAGAGGCTGACTTATCCGTGAATGTTAGGACGATCAGATTACAATGAATAACTTCGGAATTGAAATCAAGGTACAATATCGGAAAAAGTTCTAGCATTGATTAGAAGTCGGGCAAAATTTCAGCATCACTTAGACGTCGGGCAGAACTCCGGCGTCACTTAGGCGTCGGGCAGCACTCTAGTGTCACTTCGGCGTCGGGCAGCACTCTAGTGTCACTTCTGTGTCGGGCAGAACTTTGGCACCACTTCGGCGTCGGGCAGAACTCCGGCGTCACTCAGCGTCGGGCAGCACTCCAGCGTCACTTCGACGTCGGGCAGAACTCCAGGGTCACTTTGATGCCGGGCAACACTCCAGTGTCACTTCGACGTCGTGCAGAACTCCGGCGTCGAGCAGAAATCCGTCTTCACTCGGCGTCGGGCAGCACTCCGGCGTCACTTCGGCGTCGGGCAGAACTCTGGTGTCACTTTGGCGTCAGGATGAACTCCGGTGTCACTCGGGCGTCCGGCAAAATTCTGGAGGTGGTCGTGGAAGAGTTTCTTCCCTCCAATCCTTCACTTCTTATTCTCTTCTTGCCTCTCCTTGCTTGGGCCCCCTCTCATGAGAAATGAGGGGTCTATTTATAGATTTTATGGAGTGGCGTGGTTTGTAAATAGGTGAGAGATCATGGGTAAATAGGGGGTGGTTGAATGGATGAACTATATTGAATCCCTTGATCATGCACAGTTTGTCAGACATTTAAAGGTCTTAATGATGTCAGAATTTAACGATCTTGGGCTCGTTGGATTTGTCTAGTCGAGCCGCTCGATTTGACTATATGAAAGTCATTTTTAAAAACCGTTTGTTAACTCAAATTATGGCTTGAACTTTCCAACAGTGCTTCGGGTGCTTGAATTGGATTCATTTGAGCTCGGATTGAGTCGAATTTCATGTCGTTGATTTTGTATTTCCGAGACGCTTAGTTTGATAATAAGTTTGCTGAAATCAGAGTTTGAGTGATCCCGGATTTGATTTTTAAAGCTTTCGGCTCGATTTGCCTCGAGATTCGTGCTCGATCAAGATAATTTTTGAGGATATATCAATAATAAATACTTTATCCAAGAGAAATGAAATATTTTATTAGCATTTTATATTGTTAAGAATTATTGTCGCCTGTCAGAACATTTGCGATGTTAGAGACGCCTGTCAGAACATTTGCGATGTTAGAGATAATTTTTTTTTACGTCATAATTTATGCAAATGAATGTGAGAGCTTTTATCTTAAAATTTTGAAAGGGGATAAAAACAATGGAACATGACCTAGTGCAAATGATTTCACTCATCTGTTACGAATATTTGTAGAAACAGAGAATAAGAACAGGGATCTTGAACAAAGAGAGAGAAACGAGAATATGAAAGTTTTATTATATTTGTCATTCATGCAACAGTAGGAGTACATGACTATATATAGAGGAGATAGAAGAGATACAAGTAACGTAAGCCAATGATAGGCTTCCATCTAGACCTATCGTACATAAAGATAAATAACGTATCTATGGCTGAGATTTGTTTGCTTGCTCTAATACGCCCCTACAAATTGGTGGGTCTTGAATGACCATCAGTTTGAGACATAGTTGATGGAAGCGAGGTGTATACAAATATTTGGTCAGGATATCTGCAACTTGGTCTATTGTACTGATTGGATGAAGTCTGATGTTGTTCTGCTAGATATGATCCCTTAGGAATTTTTGATTGATCTCAATGTGTTTTGTGCGTGAGTGAAGCATGAGTTTGTTAGCCAGGGCGATGACAGACATGTTGGTAGTTTTGCTACAGGACTGAATGTTTCGGTGTAGTCTAGACCAAATTCTTGACTGTTTCCTTGAGCGACCAGCCTCGCCTTGCGTTTGTCTATGGAACCATATGCATGAAACTTGGTTTGATAGGTCCATTTGCACCCAAGGACTGACGCGTCTATTGGTGGCCGAACGAGAGTCCAGGTGGCTTGCTTCTGAAGTGTGAGAAATTCGATAGCAATTGCCTGACACCATTTGGGTTTCTTAACAGCCTTTGTATATGTTGTCGGATCTACAGGTTGGTTTGTAGATGTTTGAGTGTGAAGAAGATTTAGACGCATAGGTTGTTTGAGCGAGCCGGTTTGCTCCTAGTAACCATGTGATGAGTGGTCACATTGGAAGTGGCAAGGGGCTGAGATGAGGGAAGTGGAGTTGGTTGACTATTGTGGGGCGGGACAGCAGTGCCGTGAGAGGTAGGATTAGGAGTATACGGGATGTTGATGTTGTTATGGTTTTGTTTGTCGGCGGTGCGATTGGAATTAACATAGGTGAGAATTAGGAGAAGAGGGCACGTTGCATTGAGAGTAGAAGACTCAGAGGGAGAAAGATTGGAGAACGGAAACACAGTTAGTGTTGTTTGGCATAAGTTTTGGTGCTGATGTCGAGATTCATGGTTATTGTTCATGGTGTGCACTAACCATATAATGAAGGTTGTCAATGCTATTGGCAATGATAGATGTTAAAGTGAGTGAGAGTTAGTGTTGTTTGGCAATAATAATTTAATATGTAGTGAAACAATGGTGGTTGAAGGATCGTAGTCAAGTGACGGTGGTATGAGGTCCTTGTTCGAGAGATGGTGGTCTGGAGATTGTATTCGAGATATTAGGATTTAGGATCATAGTCAAGTGATAATGGTCGAGGACCATATTTGAGAGACGGTGGTCTAAGGATTGTAGTCTGGCAATGGTGGTCTAATAACCATAGCCGAGTGATGATAGTTCGAGAATCATTTTCGAGCAACTGTGATCAAATTATAGGACTATAATTATGCAATAATAGTTAAATTGTGATGGCAATGTTCTAACTGTGGTCCAAAGGTAGTGATTGGAGGGTTGTTATCTAATGATGGAAATCAAGCTGAGATTTAATGATGGGGGTAGGGTAGGGTGGTGACCCAACAGTAATACACGGGTGAAGCTCCAGTATTTTTTATGCTTATGAGCTTGCCTGAATCTCAAACCAAGATCTCAACCCCATTCATGTAGAGAGAGTGAGCTTATTTATATTTTTAAGAGTATCATACATATAAATATAACTAAAATTGAGAACATTATATCGGATGGCCCGAACGGTTCCCTTAATCATATACCACCTTTTAATACTTAAATGCCTTAATGATGTAAGAATTATATAGTTTGTTGTTTGTTTCATTGAGGTACTCAATTTGACTAAATCATGTGAGATTTGGAGATCGTTTAGTACTTCTGTTAATATACCAAAATTTTTAATTACACTTCATATGCTTAATTTGAGCTCATTTAAAATACAATCAGATCATTTTTTATGTCAATTGTATAATCTTATTGACACATCTATTTTGATTATAAGTTTGCTAAAATTAGAGTTCATATTTCCTTGAATTTAATTTCAAAAGTTTTTAATTTAAATAAACCTCAAGATTCATACTTGATCAAGTGATTTTTCACTTTCTAAGATTTTTAATGCTATATTTTTAACCAAGCTTTTTATTTCTACTCAAGTTGGTAATAAGAAATATTGTCTTCCATAGATTATTAATGTAATAACCTTAATTGTTGTACGATTAATAATATATTAAATGACATGACAGTAATCTTAAATTAAAAATTATATGTCTAAAAAATATGTTTAGGGGTATTGTAGCATCGTTCTCACGAGTGCAGTGGGGTCGCCCTCTTTGTTAGAGAGTATTGGATTGAGTGGTGCAATAGCGCTAAATATGGCACTGCGGTGTCGACTTGTGGGGTTTGAAGTTTTTGGGGTCAGTGCTGTGATCATGAGCATTATGGCGTTGGAGCATTGAATTAGTTTTTTAAATCATCTTTTTCTTTTATCTAATACAAACACCCTGAGCTATCCCTCACGCCTCACTCTGAATGCATTCGATGAGGGAAGGGAGAAAGAGAAAGAGGAGAGATAAATTGAGGTTCGAGATAGTATTTTCGATCGCTCTAATTATAAAAGTTACTCTAATCATGGTATTTTTGCCCTACATTTTTTTAGTGCTTTTGATTTCTATGATTTTTTTCTCTCTTAATTTTGATTAAAAAAACACTATCTTATGATTTAGACTATTTCTATTGCATAATTTTTTTTTTATATGTAACAGATATCATCATTCTACACATTTTGATATGATGATCTTAAGATTTCATAAGATAGTTTTGGATTTTTGATATTTTTATGAAATAATTAGAATAAAAATATGTGCAAAATAAGCAGAAACTAACATATCCAAATATGGACATGAAATATCTAACATGCATAGAGTTACTATTTATTTAACATGACATTTATTGGCATATTGTATGCTACTTTTGATTTTTGGTGAGTGCAATTTAATTTTTAGTAGCAGATGCTTTGAGTAGGAAGTCCTTAGGTAATTCTCTTTCATTACTTATTTTTGTAAACTTTCTCATTCTAGATTTGGAGAAGCATAGATCGGAGTTTGTTAGCTCAAATGAATATTCGACCTACTATGCAGAAAAGAATTCAGAAAGTTCAAAAGTAAAATACATTGCATTTGAAGTTGAGTGATTAGATTATTTAGGCTTCATTTGAGACAGCTTTCTTATTGCTTCTTAAAACAGCTTTCTAGTATAAAAGTTAAAATTTTTGTACTCGAAGCTATTTTAAGTAGTAAAAAAGTCATCTCAAACAAAACCTGAATAGAATTCTTAAAACAAATTAACTCACAAGATTTATATCTTAAGCTAGAGTTTTATTATATGACTAAAAGTCATTCTAAAAAACTGTATTAGGAGTGTAAAGATACTCTTCTTGCTCTATATGTAGGATGATATACTTATTAACGCATTTCTAAATGAGTTTGATCGCATTATATATTAAGCTCATTACCTTCTTCTTAAAGCACTCAAGACACTATACTATACATACATCATACAAATTCTCATTTTAATCTAATAAAGAAAGATCATTTCTAATATTTTCTAACCAAGTCTTTTTAGGTCTACCTCTACTTTTCTTAACATAAGTCAAATCTAATACATCAACTTTCCTAGCCGAGTTATCGGAAGGCGTGACCAAACCATCTAAGGCAACTCTCTCTAATCTTATCTTCCATTGGAGCTACTCCAACCTTTTCACGTATATGCTCACTTCGTATCATATCTCTAAAGATAAAGCCACTCAGCCACTTACAATATCAGAGCATAACTAAGATATCAATAGGAGGCTTACAACGTCTCTCTTGATGATACAAAGGTAAAAAAAAATGCTGAATATATATGAATTTCGATGAGTCTAAAATGCATTTATTTTTTTTTTTTTTTTATGCCTTCTTCTTTCTATTTCCATGTTATTTAGCATCTATGCAAAGCTTACACCTGATTTAGGCTCCATTTGGAACGACTTTTTTACTGCTTAAAATAGCTTTTTGATATAAAGATTAATTTTTTTTTATTAAAAAATTGCTTTAAAAGACAAAAAGAAAGCTGTTCCAAAATCTTGCTGCTGTTTCAAATAAGGAAGCAACTGTTGTTGCTATCGTAGATACATGATTGCGACCAATACAAGCAAAGCGATCGCAATAGGGGAAAGAGAAGAGCTAAGACAAAAAGAAAAAAAGCTTTTTACAAGTAGGACTAAGGGTTCGTTTGGGACGGCTTTTTTATCGCTTTCTAAAACGGAGTTTTAGTACAAATTTTTTTATTTTTGTACTAAAACTCCGTTTTAGAAAGCAATAAAAAAGCCGTCCCAAACGAAGCCTAAGATATTAGGCAGAAGAAAACTACTCCATCCATAAAGCTCTGATTTTGATCATTAATTAGAGTTGTTAAAATCATTTCAAGCACATTTAAATTTTGATTTAATGTTTAATATAAATATAATAATTAATTAAATTCTTTATCACCTTTTTAAAATGTGCATTTTTAGGGGTCTATTAGTTTATTAATTTGACTTTCAAACCAATTGAGTGTTTGACATGCTACTTGAGGCTGGGATAAACTCCATAAGAAGCTCAATATAAGATCCAAATAGGAGGGTGATGTGGATTGATCTCTGGACAATCCGGTAACCGCACGTAATAATCTCTCATTCTAATGACTGTTTTCTCTCGACACCTGACACTAATCTTCTTGGCTATTGGATGTGCGCTAGGGTGTCGTGTCAATATTTGACACAACCTGAAAACCCGACTCGAATTCTATTTGAATATTTCGGGTTAGGGTCAACCCAAACCTGTAACTGGTCCGGTTTAGGATCAACAATTCAACCGTTTAAAAAATCGGGTTGGGTTCGGGTTGACCCTTTGACCCGAAATTGACCATTTTTTGACCCAAAAAATTGTTTTGATCCAGGAACCCGAGATTGACCAATTTTTTACCTGAAAAGCGGAGATTGACCCATTTTTGGACCTGAAAACTAACAGTTTTTATGTTGGCACCAGGTCATTCGGGTTGTGTCGGGTTGACCCGGACCCAAAGCTGGTCGGATTCGGGTTGACCCGAATAGTGCCGGGTCAGTTTTCGGGTTAGACCAGAACCCAGCTTGTGACCCGAAATTGGAGAGATTATTAGGTGCAGAGTGCGAACGGGGAGAACCATCCGCACAAGCATTGGGTACCTAGCGGTACCCGCACTCGATACCGCTGGATACTGCTAGGTACCCAGTGCTTGTGCAGACGGTGCGCACTCCGCACCTAATAATTTTTCCCGAAATTGACACCTCTAATGTGCAAGGAAGTTGTTAGGCTGATGGGGGCGCTGGTGCTTAGAGTGAGTTGGGCGATCAGGGAGATGCTAGCTGGGAGTTGACGAGCAAAAAGCTATCTATAAGAATTTGCCAGGCTAAACTTCCAAAAGCCCATATTCATGAGTGTCAAATGAATGCGGATCAATAGAAAAACCAAACTTGACGTGGACTAAGCCTGAGGAAGTCCAAAAGGAAGTTTAATACCTCATTTCATGAGTTAAGCATTTGTGCAATAATTTTCAAGATCAAAATAACTACACTTCACGTATCATAACAACATGTAATAAAATTGCTATGAATATGCGAGACAAAGCTGAACATGAAAAATATGATTGGAGGGGTGAAACCTTTCAAGAAAATAAAGCCAAACTCTAAAATATCAAGCACATTTTGGTATAACGGTTAGAGTTTCATTCTAAAGTTAAGCTTATTCGTACAGGAGCCACTCTTCGGATGAGTGATCTCCTAGAAAAATTACACCAATAAGACAACTATCAGGCATTAGGTCGAAGCGGATAATGTTTTGATTGTTAAGAGTTTGGACTTTTACAAATGGTATCAAAGCAATACACGAGCCGAAAGACGAGAACTCTATATTTAGAATCTTATCTGTCTGGTGGATTATTTTAGGCTAAGGAAACTAACAACGACGTCAATTTTCTAAGTGGGGGAGATTGTGAAACCCTTGATAAAATAAACTAGACTCTTAAACTAGACCTGTCAATATTGGACCCGACCCGACCCCGACCAAAAAATTTTAGGTTTGGGTTGACACGAACCCGAAGCGGGTCGGGTTCGTGTCCGGAAAATCGACCCGTTTGCAAAATCGGGTCTGGTTCGGGTTGACTCGGAAACCCGGAATTGACCTGGAATGACCCGGAATCGGCTCTGACCCGGCTGCCTGGCTGGCGGCTACCCCGCTCTGCCCTTTACCTCGGCTGTCTGGCTGCCCCGCTCAGGCCGCTCTGCCTGGCTTCCTCGTACCCGAGCTGCCCGCATCGAGGCTGCATGAGGCATCGAGCCCCACGCGTGGCGTGACCGCATCGAGGCATCGAGCCTCACCCACCGCTGCCTGCTCCGCTCTGTTCGCTCGCGCGACGTGACCGCATCGAGGCATCTAGCCTCACGCGCTGCCTTGCGGCCCTCGCCGGCACTGCCGCCGCTGCCTGCCTGCCTCTCCACCGATCAGGAACTCGAAAAATCAAACTGAAATGGGTCGGGTCGGGTTGACCAGAACCCGAAGCAGGTCGTGTCCGGGTCCGGAAAATCGACCCGTTTGTGAAAACGGGTTGGGTTGACCCGAACCCGAATAGTGCCGGGTCAATTCTGGGTTCGACCCGTACCCGACCCGTGACCCGAAATTGACAGGTCTATCTTAAACAACTAGGCAACTTTTAATGTAATAGTTGGAGTTTTATTAGAAACTCTAAAATTAAGCATACTCATAGAGAACCACTTCTTAGAGGAGTGGCCTTCTTAAAAGTTACACCAATGGGACAAAACTATGAGTCATTATGTAAAAGAGAATAATATCTAAATGGTTAAGAATTTGGGTTGTTATAGTATATATAAGAAATGACTAACAATCAAATAAATATTCAAGTGACCTACAATAAGTTTGAAGGCTAATACGACTAATAAACATTGTAAGTTTTCCCACAATCATTTTAAAAATATATATATCTCAAGATTGCAATTAAAAAATAATAACATCAAAGCTTGGTGACCAACTATGGTTAGGATGTCATCCTAAAATGCACAGACACGGACATGGTGACACTAATGGGACACGAGACATGTCAATTATTGAAAATATAAGACACGGATATGAGTTGGACACACTATTAAAATTTTTATATTTTAAAAATAGTGTATAAAATTTGAAAAATATAATATTAAAAATAATTTAGAAATAATAAGTCACTTAACTAGAATATGTATTTAGAATGATTAATATTAGGATGTTGAGAGTCGGGTGTCGATGCTGTGTATCAAGCATCAAGAGAGGAGATGATAATGTTGTCGAGAGTCGAGCATCGATGTTATGCAGTACGTATCGGATGTCGATGTTGAGATGGCATATGTCGTTCATGTGAAGTAGATGTTGGACAAAGATGAGTTGGCAAGTAGTTGGTGTAGAAATTGCTAGTGTCAAGCACCAATGTCAATACAATGTCAAACTCTTATGTTAAGAAAGTTTTGAAACTTTGATGTTGTAATAACGTTAGATGTAGATGTTGAAATGACATCAGGCATTGTTATGGAAACAAAGTAGCGACGTGCCAAATAGAAATGAAATTGAAAAATTCGATGAATGAGGTATTGAGTACAAACTATTGATTTGATATTATGGAGAGAAAATAAGAAATTTAGTTTTTTATATTTTAAATAAAAAAATTAAATACAAGAAATTATTTTAAAAATAAAATTCATAAAATATTTAAGACATGCATTTATTTAATATTTTTTAATCAAAAAAGTTTTTGACGTGTTCGACAATTGCCGGAGGTGTATTGGATACGTGTCGAACACTACACATCTCTTTGAGAATAGTGTTGTGATGCATAATCATTGTAGCTGGAATGAGAATCGCAATCTTAAGGGAGAAGGGAAGACTCGTACAATTCGTTGATTTTGCAGTCTGCAACATTATACAAGGCGAGGGAGAAGGAGGCTTATGGAACTTCTGGTCAGGAGGAACAATGACAGGGAAAAGTGCGAAAATAATAGCATAATTCTCTTATTATCATAATATGAGTTGGGCTTCTTTGCTTAGTCATCTTTGTTGTTTGTTGCGAAAAATAGAAGAGAAATCATTACAATTAAAAGGACAAAATCCAAGAAATGATCACTAACTGGAAGCCTTTTCTTAGTAAATACAAAACATTATCCCCCTAAAAAAAGCATCAAATAGTTCCCAACCTACTCAACATTGTTCAAAACTTTCTGAGGTTGATTTCCAATTGGAAAACACCATAAGAGGAAAATGCTCAAGAAATCATACCACAGTGTGAAGCAAAAAGATAATATTGAAGACCCACCGCAGTTTAGCTCGGTTGGGAACCCCCCATCCCGAGTTTGATTTTCTCGAGCGGTTGTCGCCCTTAAGTGGGGCCCCTAAGCACCGGCTAAGAGTACTGTAGGCGTGGGTGGCCCGGTAGGTCGGTTGGGATTTACGGACCGCCAAGCGCACTCGGCAAGTCCAGGCGTGACAGCGAACGGTTCCTCGTCATCAAAAGAAAAAAAAAAAAGATAATATTGAAGCATTGTGCCACAATTCATGGAGCTAGCTAAGTTTAACAGCAACCAACTTTCTTCTTCAAGGCAGAAACTTCATCTTCCATGCTGACACTAATCGTTTGCCCTTTTGGTAAGACTGCAACAGCATCACCAGCAACAAGAGCCTTCCTGCTGACAACATGAAAGATCTCAGTGAGGACTTCAGTGAAGGCATGGTCGACATTCATGGACTCCAAGGCTGATGTCTCCATGAAGAAAGTGTTCTCTCTCTCAGCCAAGGCCTTGCCATCCTCTGTCGAGACCACCCGAAGATGGCGCAAGTCCGCCTTGTTCCCCACGAGCATGATCACGGCATTAGAGTCAGTATGGTCTCTAAGCTCTTTCAACCATCTCTCCAAATTCTCGAATGTGGCATTGCGGGTGACATCGTAGATAACAAGGGCACCTACTGCACCTCTGTAATATGCGCTTGTGATGGCTCGGTATCTATGTGAGAAAAAAACTGGTGATAAATTTGAAATGCTTTACTTATATAAATAGCATGGAAACCTGAAAGCTAGTTCTATTTATCACAAAACAACTAGCAGAGGAAGCAGAAGCGGTGTTTAGTAGAGAGCAATAGAAATAACAAACAGGGACCTGCAACCTGCAGCTTGCTGTAGTTGTTGATTTGGAATTATTATCAAATTTAAATAAGCTTTTTATTTGGAAAGTTTTTAATGGCTCATTATTGTAATAGATTATCCTAATTAAGTTGATTTGATTGGAGATTTGATTGATGCATTTAATAGGAGATCTAATTATTGTATTAATTAGGAATTTGATTGATGCATTAATTAGGATGTATAATTATTGCATTAATTAGGATTTGATTGAGATTTGATTGATGCATTAATTAGGATATATAATTATTGCATTAATTAGGATTTGATTGAGATTTGATTAGGATCAGATTTGGAAGCTTTTTTCTGATTTACTTTGGCTCAAATTTATAAATAGAACTCTGAGGGTTATTGTATTGTATGCATGAGATGAGAGGAAGAGAGAGAGCTTGAGCTCATTGTAATCCCTATTGTTCTCTCCAATATAGTGAAGTCATCATCCCCTATTCGTGGATGTAGGCATATTTGCCGAACCACGTAAATCGCCGTGTTTATTATTATTTTGTTGTCTGATTTTGTTTCTACTACAATTGTATGCACAACAATTGGTATAAGAGCCGGATTCGGTGGGATTTTTTGTGGCGACATGGAGAACGAGAGATTAATCAGTTCTTTCTATTCATGTGGTTCGTCCATGCGAAGGAAGAGAGTCAAATTGGTGTAATTCTAGCTACATGAGACAACTGCAATTTGGTGGAGGCTATGCAATCCGGTGGAACCATGGATACATCCAACTCGTCAATGGAGAAGGCATTGATTCATAAGGTGGTTAAACATCCGGTCAAAATTGATGTGACAAAATTTGACGGCAAAGGGAACTTTGGCATGTGGCGATGTGAGGTGATGGATGCATTGTATTCTTTGAATCTGGAGGAATTTCTAGAGAGCAATGAACATCCCAAGGAGAGAGAGATTGGCTCAAGATGAACATGAGTGCTTGTGGCTTGATAAAAAATTACTTGTCTCAAGAGATCAAGAACGGGGTGATGATGGAGACTTCTGTTGTAAAGCTGTGGAAGACCTTGGAGAACAAGTATCTGATGAAGAGCATATAAAATCATATTCATATGAAGCGGCAACTCTATAAGTTTTAGATGAGGCATTAGATTATAATTGAGGAGCATTTGAATGACTTCACAAAGCTATTGATAGATCTTCTGAATCTGGATGAAGAGACTGGAGGTGAAGATAAGGCGCTTCTTCTCTTAAATTCGCTCCTGGATGAGTACGAAAACTTCACAATGATGCTCATTCATTGGAAGGAGATCTTGAACTATAGTGAGGTGACTACTGCATTTTTGAATCATGAGTTCCGACGTAGGGATAAGGATTCTGCAAAGATAGATTCAACTGAGGCTCTCACACTCCACCAAAGAAGATCTAAGAAGAAGAAGAAGGGTGGCAGCAACCAGGGCATGTATCGTGGGCACAGTCTGTAAAAGAATCAGTGTGTTTTCTGCTTGGACTTTGATCATTGGACGAAAGATTGCCCGGAGTTGAGGAGAAGGGAAAGGGAGTGTCCATTAAGGCTAACTTTAGCGTGGAAGAGTGTTTTGAAAATTCAGATGTATCACTATCTATACTTTTTTCGGAGTTTTTATTCAGATGGTTCATGCTGGATTATGGATACTGGTGCTACCTATCACATTTATCCCACTAGGAAGTGGTTTAGTACCTACAGGGAGCTTGATAGTGGTGTTGTGACCATAACAAATGATCAAGCCTGTCGTATAATTGGTGTAGGAAGTATCTTCATTAGAATGCATGATGGTACTGTGAGAGAGTTGACTGATGTGAGGCACGCTCCAAATATCATGAAAAATTTGTTGTTTGTTGAGGCTTTAGAGACCAAGGGCTATAAGTTAGTCATTAAAGAAGGAGTTTTGAAGATACATCATTGAGTACTGGTTTATCTGAAAGAAGTTTGTCACCACAACCTTTACTACCTCTAGGGAAGAATAATGATTGGATCAGCTATTGTTGTTGATGATTCTTCTGATGCCACTACATTGTGGCATATGCAGCTAGCTCATGCCGAAGAGGCTTCTTTTATGGCTTTGATGAAGCAAGGATTGATTAAAAGAACAAGAACCTGTAAGCACAATTTCTGTGAATATTGTGTGTTTGGTAAGAAGACATGTGCATCCTTTGGTACTTCCATCTACAATACAAAGGATATCTTGGAGTATATTCGAACTTATGTTTGGGGCCCTACGAAGACAGCATCATTCGGCGAGCAAAGATACTTCATCTCTTTTGTTGATGATTACTTTAAATATATTTAGTTGTACACTATGAGACGCAAGAGCGGGGTATTAAAGATTTTCAGAACTTGGAAGAAGTGGATTGAGACTAAGACTGACAAAATGATCATGTGTATCAGATCAGACAATGAGGGCAAATACACTTTGAATACATTCTTGTAGGTGTGCTAAATATATGGAATATAATTTAGCATTACTTCACTGTTAGAGAAACACCGCAGTAGAACGGGGTGGCAAAGAGAATGAACTAGACTATGGTGAAGAAAGTTTGGTGTATGTTATCTATTGTTGAGTTGGATTAAGTTTATTGGTCTGAGGTGATAGACTATGCCTGTCACTTGTAGAACCATCTGCATTCTGCATCTATTGGGAAGAAGACCCCAAAGGAGATGTGGTCAGGTGTGAGACCTCGTTCCCTTACTGTTCCTCTCTAGTTTGGATTTTCCTCCCAGGATCGTCCAGGACGATAGTGAGATCGGCCAGGCCGATCTGCACTGTAGAAAATATCGTCCTGAGAAAAGTCCTGGGAACCGTCCAGGACGATCGATTTTGGTCTGATCGTCCCGGGACGATTTGGCGATCGGCCGGGCCGATCAGCTTAATGATATAAGAAAATCAGCTCGTTTTGAGGAGAGAGAAAATCATTTTTAAATCAAAATATCTGATTTTAGAGAGAGAAAGAGAAAGGGAAAAAGAGAAAAGCTGGATTTTGGAGGCCGCGGAGCGCTTTTCGTCCGATGCCGCTGTTGGGAAAAGTGAAGATCTCGTGGTAAGGACTCCGAATCCTATCTCTGTTTTCAAAGATATTGAGTTTTGACCGAGTTGTGATCTCTTTTGTGTTTTCGTAGTTGAACTTTTGACCTGATTTCGATTTGACACAACTTTCACCGCACAACTTTTAGTATGTTATAGATATGACTATTGTATACGATTTGACTATTTTCTATGAAGATTTTACCGGTCGGAATTGATTCTACGCGATTTTAATCGAATAGAAAATAATCAGGACGTGATTTGATTTGGTTTCTATAGAATAATAGTCTTGTATTGATGTCGTAGATATTCTATTGTAATTTGGTGAGAATTGGAATTTGTACCTTTTTGCAGGATTTTTGTGTAAATTTGACCGACTGCCGTTATGCTGCCCGATTTTCGTAGATTTTCTGATTTGCTTAGAATTGATAGATTGATTGATATGCTTATGATTATTGATATGATTGTTATAGATTGCTTTAATATTGATTATTGAGCTGATTATTGATTGATTATTGATACTGGAACACACGTATAACCTGGTTGAACATTGGTTGGAGATTGATATTGACCTGTACAGGATGGTGGGCCGATGGGCTTTCCTTTAAACCATTGATTATTGATATAACGATTGGGAGTCATAAGGAGTTTATAGAAATGCCGACGGGCGAAAAGAGTGACGACTCTTATTGATAGAACCAATGTATGGATATCTACAACAGCAATATGGATTTTACAATAACAACATAGCCAGTTGATTGTACTTGTCCAGTATATAGTATTGAATTGCATGTTTACTGTATTGCTTTATGGATTCATTGTTTTATAGATTCCTGCTTTATCGACTTTGATTTGATTTACTAGATCGTACGATTTCATTGATTTCACTGATTGATTGCTGTGCATCGACATTGAGCATTGATATAGAAATGGATGAATATAGATATTGCATTGATAGCATGGACATGAATAGTATAGAATCATTGACACTGTTGCCTATAGATTTATTGATTTCTGCTTATAGATTCATTGTTAATCCTGCCTATGGATCTATTGATCTTGCATATATATTCACTGTTGTTATTGTTTCTGCACCGTATTGACTGCTGCATGGATTCATTGTTAGAATAGATTGAGATTTATCGTACTGTTTTCCTCGTTTGATTTTATTGAATAGATAGTATTGATTAGACCGCATTGATTTGATTTGATAGCGATTGATTTGACGGATTGATCGATTTCCTATTTGTGTACGGATTTCTTCGAGATTGACATGGAGTTATTGAGTTGATTTATCGATTCGCCTGCCGCTGCATTGACTGGTTTTATTGACTATGGACTTCCGTATTGCATAGACTTATTGACCATTGACTGATATGGATTTGATTGACTGACATGCATATTGATAGCATAGCCGTGCTTTGATTTCAGTTATAGGTATTAGGTGACCTGCTGGGCTTTGTAAAGCTCATTATATGTGGTTGATATTTTCAGGTCAGGGCAAGGGAGCAGAAGATAGGATTTGATCCGGATCTTCAGGTTTTTGTTTATTGATGATTTTGATTCTTTTGTACTCATGATAGATTTCAGTACTGGTGATTGTAGTGTAGTTCCTGAGTATTGTACATGACCTTTTGAGATATGAATCGACTTGTATATTGATGTTTTAAATTTTATAGATATTGATGGACTGTTTAATTGAAGGTTTTAGATAACTCTGGTAAATTATTTGAGTAATTGATTGACATTCTTTCCAAGTTAGATCTTGGGGCGTGACATCAGGACATCCTATTAGAGATTATGAGTTCTTGAGACTGTTTTGGTGTTTAGCCTATTCTCATGTTTAGAATAATAAACTAGAACCAAGGGTGAAGAAGTCGATCTTTTTGGCTTCAGGCGTAGAGTGAAAGGCTTCAAACTCTGTGATCCAATAGAGAGGAAGATTGTCATCAGCAGGGATGTTACTTTTAATAAGGCTAGCTTGTTGAAGCTTCGAGACTCTAAGCACGTTGAGAGTTCCACTGGGACTACATATGCACTGTAGAAATTGGAGTTTGATGCAACTTCATTTGCTCCACATAGGAAGCTCATTTCTACCCAGGTACCTGATTCAATTACATATCGGGAGGTAGAAGATAATGTTGAGGAGATTCCTTTTTAAGAATCTATTACAAGTAATAGGGCCAGGCACTAGAATGTCCCAAAACCAGCTTAGTTAAGGGATCACATTGCATTTGCACTTTCATCCACGGAGGCTAAAGTTCCTAGTCGCTATAAGGAAGATGTGGACAGTCCCGATTGTGTTTTATGAAAGAGGGCTATTGGGTGAAAGTAGATGCGTGCAAAGAAGGAAGAATCTCATGGAGATGATGTGCAGTACAATACTAGGTTGGTGGACAAAGGCTCAGTGCAAAGGGAAGGGATTGCTTATGATGGGTGTTCTCCCCAGTAGTTAAGAATACCTCATTCTATGGTTATTTGGCACTTATAGTACAGTATGGTCTGATTTTAGAGCAGCTCAATCCAGCATTACACAAGAAGTTGACGTTGTGAGCAGGTTCATACATGATACATGAAAGAGTCATTAGCAAAATGTGAAGAGTATCCTAAGATACCTAGAGGATATAGTTGATGTAGGCTTGGATTTGCAGTAACCACGACAATGGTGCATGAATCATGATTGATTGTCCACTTGTTTGAAGAAATACTCTCGGCTTGATCCCTTGGGAAGAGGGTACGTAGACAATCATTTGGGTGTAGTCGTTCTGATGTTGGAGCATGGTTTATCATATTTCACTTTATGAAGTGGAAGATGAGGTGGAAATTATTGATTTGGAACTATTTTCAAATTGAAATAAGCTTTTAATGGCTCGTTATTTTAATTGATTAGGGAATAGATTATTTCTCTAATTAAGTTGATTTGATTGGAGATTTGATTGATGCATTAATTAAAATATTTAATTATTATATTAATTAGGGATTTGATTGGAAAGCTTTTTCCTAATTTACTTTGGCTCAAATATATAAATAGAGCCCTGGGGGCTACTGTATTGTATGGATAAGACAAGAGAAATAGAGAGCTTGAGCTCATTGTAATATCTATTGTTCTCTAATATAGTAAAATCATTATCCCCTCTCCGTGGACGTAGGCATCTTCCCTGAACCACGTAAATAATCGTGTTTATTGTTATTTTGTTGTATGATTTTGTTTCCGCTGCAATTGTTTGCACAATAGTAGTAACGTAGCCGAGCCCTACATGTTGAAGGAGTTTGGTCAAAAGGAACATAAGAGGGAAAATGAAAAGAATTGGGAGGTTTTCTATTGAATTTATCGCAGAATTCAAGCGGAGCAGGAATAAAACGGTCCATTCCTATACAACCTCTATAAAAAGAGCAGACCAAATCTATAAATACTAAACTAAATTCAACCTACATTTATCCTAGTTCTGGATTTGAATTTAGAAAAATAAGCTTATCAGAAGTTTGAAATAATTCAAACTCATCGTTATATTTTGAATTTCAATCCAACGTTCCAATGTCTAGAGTCGTGATCTCTCCTATATGATGTTTGATTGATTAGCTTGTAGCGCTTATGAACTCATGGAAATATTTTCTTCTATCTTAAAGGTGTAATCTAAAAATTACTACCATAACAATCTTCATCAAGAAATCAGATAATCTTGCATCAACTAATTTAATTTCTTGAACCCTTCATGATCTGATGTTCAAATTATGCGGGATGTTTTTCCTGTAGTTTTCTTTAAAGTGAATGTTCACATTGAACATCCATTTCATAATCCGATCCTCAGATCACAGGTCCCCTTTAGGATTTTGCTCTCATAAAATTAAAACTCCAGATGATGAAAAGTTGAAGGCCCAACTTTCTGATGTAGCATTTAGCTGTGCATGATTACTGGCCTTTTCTAGCAATGTGAAATATCTCCTTTTAACTAAGTCATATGGTGGTATTCTTCTACATATTAGAATATGCAGTTCTAATTAGCATTATCCTGCTCCACGAGTAGAACATCCATATAATGTAGGATTTCTTCTAGCTTGCCAATAAGCATGGGAGGTTCAAAGGGTTTCAAATTCTCCAATATTTACAACAAATATATCTTCCTGTAAGGCAGTGGCACAAGTTGGCAAGAATTATCTCTAATCTTAGAATTTTAAGAGCTCATAAGATATTGGCTTGAACTTCTTTTATTCCTCTTTGAGGTGGTTCGTGCTTATGTTTAACAAGATAAAATCTCCTACTTAGAAGTTATATTTATGTTGTTCTACACCAATATATGAATTCTGCGGATGACCTTCAGAAATCTTTGAGCTCTTTTTTGTTCAAATTTAATCCCATGATCCGTACCAAAGTTGTGGAGAATTGAAGATCAAAATTCAAGAGGATTTATCCAGTGTGGGCTCCGAAAATTTGGCCCCGGCCTCCAATCGCTTTTCTTATTCGGCGAGGGAGTTTTAACGAACTAAGTTCCGAGGTAAATTTTGGAAGGCAGATGGGTTTGTAGATAAGACACTACCCAGAGATTTCGCCCTCATTTTGCGAGGACTTTATGATCTGAGTTCTGGTTTCCTATAGGCGCAAGCCCCTATAGTTAATTACCCCTCCCGGTAACGAGAAAGAACTTTCGATTAAGGCTAGTCATCGATCAGATACGTAGAGTATACGTGTTATCTGGCATATAGTAGCAGCAATGGGTTTAGGAGTTTGAGAATGTTAGATTTGAGAATTTGGGTTGAAATATTTGGGAAATTTGATATTTAAAATAGGAAATTGCACCATCTAGCACTTAAAGCGGATGGTGGGGGAATGGATGATGGACCCGATCAAGATCCCATGGTTCCGTCGTCCCGGGCCATCGTGGTCCCTGGTCTACTTAGTCAGAGGAGGTAGTCGACCCAACCTGACAGAAGGATCCTTGTCGGCAGCCATGGGTTGCTTCGTCCAAGGGGACCTTGTAGACCGGGGTTGAATGTTTGTCTAAGGGGACAAATTTGAATCCACCTTAGCTAACAGAGGGCTTTGTGCCCTATCGATCATATCCTATTGATTCATATCTCAAGGATTTGATGCCAATAAGGAGCGTATTGGCTCTGACTATAACCGGTATATCGTGGTACCATTTAGCGGCAAAACCACTCGGTTTAGAGGGCCCCAGGTCGTCGTAACCGTTTATCCTGCGGTGCCATTTGGCGGCAAAACCGCCGGTTAGAGGACACGTACCACGTCCTTACTGGCAGGAGATTGTTTGAGACTGGATCCTAGTGATATTTTTGACTAGGCATTTTGCCCTTTGTGAGCTGAAGTAAATTTTGATTTGTCCACCCCGGCAAACGGTTGCGGAGGGTGGATGGATTTTACTTTAAGATATTGATGGTTTGATTCCAATTTTAAATATCTGGAAATTTGGAATTTGTGGAGCTTGGAGGATATTTGGATATATGGGAGTCATTTGAAAACGCTTGTGAACCCCTCCGGTTGAGATCTGCATTCAACACGGCCATCATCGGGGTGTTTGAGGTCCTTTCCATTTTATTGATTGAACCCTGTCAACTCGATCAAGCTGTTGCTCGAGGATCGGGTTTCTCATAGGCTTTGTGCCTTAATTTGTGAATTTTCTTGATTTCAGGCCTTGAATGCCGAATATGAATGTATTGGAACAAATACATCGGTCCCCACAACCATGTATCCATTTGATAGTTCGAACTCTGTCGACTCCTATTGATCCGTATAGAAGGATTGGGTTCTGTAGGCTTCATGCCTTTGTTCATGGATTTTCTTTGTTGAAGGCCTTAAAGGCCGAATATGAACGTTGTAGACGCCTTCTTTCTGCTTGTATCAGTGTTGCAGATCCGGTGGCGTAGTTGTAGATTGTAGACGCCTTCTGTCTGCTTTTATAAGTGTCAGATCCGGTGGCGTGGCGTTATAGATTGTGGTCGCCTTCTGTCTGCTTGTATCAGTGTTGCAGATCCGGTGGCGATGGATTCTTGGTGTTATGAGGCATCTTCTCATCTTGATATTTTCTCCCCTTTTCCTCATTCACCGGGGAAGGATTTTCTGGATTTTGGAGTCAAAGACTGCTGATTTGGAAAGAACTACTTTTTAGGCTCTTTGGCATAATGGACTTGTTATTTTTGGTGTTTGTGGGCATCCGGATTGCTTTTCTTCTAAAGTGTAGAACCAAGAAGAAACTTTAGAACACCAGGAAGTTTGGTTCTAATTTGTTCAAACATTTCCCCCCTTTCTACCAAGGGGTGTCCTTTTCGTACATCGGGCTGCCTTTGTACCCGGTGTACTTTTAGATTTTGATCACCGCTGTCGTAGGTGATATCAATACTTATGCCCACAGTGATTCGTTATACAATGCACTGTTGTTATCCACAGTATACATTTGCAGGGGACCGCTGTATCCACTACGACCTCCTGAAAATGTTTGTAGAAGACCCATTGCTTCTGCATTATATCCACCCTTTCACCAATCTCGGGTGGGCGTTGATTGTACTTGTGCCCACAGTGGTTCGTTGTGCCTACGAGGTACCCACTGTTGTTATCCACAAGTTGCTTGTGCTTGCTGGTGGAAGACTGTTGTATCCACTACAACCTTCTATAAGTATTTGTAGAAGAGCAGTTGCCCCTATACCATATCCACCTTTCAACAATCTCAGGTGGTTGTTGTACTTGTTTGACCTCGTAGGGATCGTCGTAGGAGATGTACTTGTGTCCACAGTGGTTCGTTATACATACGACATACACACTGTTGTTATCCACAAGTGGCTCGTGCTTATTTGGAGGGACCCGTGGTATTTGCTACGATCTCCTAGAGATGTTCGTAGGAGAGCCATTGTCACCTTCAATCATATCCACCTTTCACCAATCTCGGGTGGGCGTTGATTGTACTTGTGCCCACAGTGGTTCATTGTGCCTACGAGGTACCCACTGTTGTTATCCACAAGTTGCTTGTGCTTGCTAGCGGAAGACTGTTGTATCCACTACAACCTTCTAGATGTATTTGTAGAAGAGCAGTTGCCCCTATACCATATTCACCTTTCACCAATCTCAGGTGGTCTGATGATTGTACTTGTTTATAGGAACGGGTCCTCCACTACTGAATGCAGGTATTGTATCTCAATCTATTTCTTGAGTGAGTTGTACTTAAGATTTTAGCTTGAGTTGGAACTCCTGTATGGTTGTTCAGATCAAGTTCGGATCGAGCTTGAGTTCAAGTCTGAGTCCAAATCTTTGTTCCAAATCTTGTTCAAGTTCCATTTGATGTCATACTGTTCAAGTTCAATGTCCGCCAGTTTGATTTAAATCATTTGCACTCGAGGTCAACTTGTCTGAATTTAGCCTGATTCCTCAACTTAGTTTAAGTTTCAGTCATTTTGCATATGATTCAGTCAAATTTAGACTCAACTCTAAGGTTCACAAGTTCGAGTCTGAGTTTAAGTACGAGTTCCCTGCGGTCCTTTGGGTTCAATTGCATATTCAATTTGGTTTGAGTTTGGTTCAAATTTGATTTCATTTTTATTTAAGTTTGGCCTTTAGAAATTATTTGAGTTTTGTTCAGGTCCTCTGCTCGTGTTCAATCAAGTTCGACGGTCCACAAGTCTACTGTTCATGTTCATTTGAATGCAGGCTCTTGTTCTTTTATGTCCAAAACTTGCTCACATATAGGCCAAAATTCTGTTCAAGTCCACGGTGCCTTCAGTCTGAATTTCGGCAGCCTCCCGGCGTCTCCCCCGTTTAGGGGAAAAACCAAGAGGCAACCTTCCCCTCGACGCTACGTGAGCGCTTCAGGTAGATGTCAAAAGTGACACCGCGGTCGCGTATTTTATCAAAAATCCCCGCCCGCTACGTGAGCGTTTAAGGGTGTGGAGTACGAGTCAGAAAAAGCAGATTTCCCCCCTCTGCACCACGTGGGCGTTCGGGGGTACTTATATGAAAATAAATAACATATTTTTTTATCCCCTTCGCCGCAAGCTCCGCACCGGTTTCCCACCCTAAACGCTACTTGAGCGCCTCGGGGGTTTGCCGGCTCGTTGCAAGCTTTGAAGTGAGATTCTTAAATAATCGTAAGCATCCTACCGGTTTCCCACCCTAAACACTACGTGAGCGCCTCAGGGGTTTGCCGGCTCGTTGCAAGCGTCGAGAAAAGAATCGAGGCGATTTCCGCCTTGTCGTAGGCGTCGCACTAGCTTCCCTCCCTACAACGCCACGTGGGCGCCTCGGGGGTTTGCTAGCTCGTCGTAAACGTCGAGGAGGAAATCTAGGTTTAGGTGTTATACCTTCGGGACCGGCGGTCGTCGATGAAGGCTCGGGAACCGAGGCGGGAGAAGGCACGAGCATTTTTTTCTTTTATATTAATTATAGTTAATATCAATTAATTATAATTAATTAAGAGAAATATTTTTCAATTAATTATTTATAATTATAATTAATTAAATTTAATTCTAATTAAAGTTAATTATAATTAATCAGATTAATTATAATTACTTTATTAAATTAATTAGAATTAATTATAATAAGTATAATTAATTAAAAAAACAATCATAATTAATTAAAATTAATTAAAATAATTATAATTAAATATAAACTTTTTTTTTATAGGATTTGGCCGATTGAAGCACACGAAAGGGAAAAAGTTACCTTCACGGACGGCGAGCTCCTGTCTTGCTTCCGATCGGAGAGGGGAAGTCGTACAAGGAGCGGTGTCGAACAGCCACGAGGAGTCGAAGAAGCGTCCGAAAGGTAGAAAGTTATCTTCACAGCGAGTGAGCTCCGGTTCCTGCGTCCGACCAAAATGCCGTAACTTCCGATCCTCAGCAGGGAGAGTCGTAGTAGGAGCAAAGTCGAACAGCTACGCAGGAGTCGGAGGAGAAGCACGAAAGGGAGAAAGTTATCTTCGCAGCCGAGCGAGCTCCCGAGCCCGCTTTCGATCAAAATTTCGTAACTTCCGATCCTATTGGAAGGGAAAGTCAGAGGAGCGAAGTCACACAACCACGAAGGAGTCGAGGAAGCGAGAGAGGAAAAGAAGAAGGCCGAAGGCCTATTTTTCGTTGGCTTTTAACGACTCGAGGTGGGTCGTGCCAGCGATCGTGGGAGCGACGTGCGTGAGACGACGTCGAGGTGCACTAGTCGTGGGATGGCAGAGGGCAGGTAAGGGATTTGATTTGATTTTTCTTTTTTTTGTCTCAGTTTACGGGTCAACATCCAGGTATCCCAAGCAAACTTCAGATGATATCTTCATAATGGAAGAATGCACAACCCTCTTGAAGGCCAATTTAAAGTTCAAAAGGCTGTCATCCTAAATTTTGGGGTGCTTCATGATGTACCCTTGTAGTAGATGCACCATAATTTTGGCCATCACCTTTATTTGGTTGTCAGTGTATAGATGAAAAACAATGCACCTCTTCAATCTAGCATACAACATGGCCCGTAAAACCTCCTAAATCTAGCAACAATCTCTATTTTATAGGCTAAGTATTGACAAACGTGAAAAAAATGATGATGTCATAACTCAAATAAATATTTATGATGGACTTATAGTTAATTAATGAAAAACGATTTTATACCCTTTTATTCTTTTAATAATAAATCACCAAAGATATAAGAGAATCAAGGAACTAAACACCCAAATATAAAATAATAATAATAAATAAATAATAACTAAAAAATGGTTCAAGCAAAGTTCACTTGGTTCAAATCAAATAAAACCGATTTACGCCAATCTAATTCAGTCTACTCAATCTTAGACTCACCAATATATAAAAGAACTCACCTCAAGCAACTGACCATATGTGAAAACCCTTAAGTAAAAAGAAATTAAACTCTTAAACATCGAGGTGCCTTTTGGTATATAATATTGAAATTTCATTAAGAAACTCCGCAGTTAAGCGTGCACATCCTGGAGAAATCATGGGATGCGTGTGACCTCCTGGGAAGCTATACCAACAGGAAAAATCGTGAGGTCCTTACGTCAAAATGGACAATATCTCGATAGTTAATAAATTCAGATGTTACAAATGGTATTAGAGAAATATACCAATAGGAAGATGGGAACTAAGTGTCATGCAAGACAAAGTGCTATGTCATGGGAGTCACCTCTTGAACTTTGTATGAGACGAAGTGCTATGTGGCGGGAGACACCACTTGATCTTGTGGGGGCACCTCTAGAATCCATCTATCTGGTGGATGATTTTGGAATAAAGATACTTACGAGGACATCAATTACTTAAGTGGAAGAGATTGTGAAACCCCTTGAATAAAAAGAAACAAACTCTTAAACATCGATGTGTCTTTTGGCGTAATAGTTAAAATTCATTAAGAAACTCCGCAGTTAAGTGTGCCCATCTCTGAGAAATCCTAAAATGGGTGACATTCTGGGAAGTTACACCAATGAGACAAAACTGTGAGGCTCATAGGCCAAAGTGGAAAATTCTCGATAATTAAAAGTTTGGGCTGAGTTTCTACAATTTTAAGTAATTTTCTATGATCGGGGACATTTCAAAATATTCTCAAAGTTTCTTAGTCTAGAATTATTTTTTCTCTCTCAACCTTTTTGTTCCTTTTTTTTCCTAGTATTCTTAGTATAGTTAGGTATAATTCCAAACAATTCTGAATTCAACAAATTGGATCTTACCAAGTAACATGGTTAATTCAGAGGATCTTAATCCTTCCTAGTAGATAAAGGTAAAAGACATTGTCTCAAGAGCCACACCCCCGATAACCTAAGAGGCATTAAAATCTAATGTAAATCCCTGTGATCCTAACAAGAAGCAAGCAAAGCCCCACAAATTCAGATCTCAAGCCAGATTCTCCTCACCCTCGACAAATTACACAAACACACATAACACGAAATGGTTGAAAATAGTGGTTATCCCCAAACGACTAAAGTTAGAGAAAAAGGTTAAGATTGAAGACCTTTCTTGTCCGGCGGTATCCCAAATCTGAGCTTTGACAATCTTTTCGGAGACGCGGATGCTCCTGGTAGCGAACTCCACTCCAATGGTGGACTTGGATTCGAGGCTGAACTCGTTCTTCGTGAACCGCGATAGGAGATTCGACTTCCCCACTCCCGAATCTCCGATCAACACCACCTTGAAAAGGTAGTCGTAGTCGTCATCTGACATATACGCCATTGCCAAGCTGCAGTCTCCGCCGCCTCCCAATGGCGACAGGATCTCTAACTTTTCTTCCTCTCTCAATATCGTAACTTCGTTTCTTCAAAAGAGGAGAGAAGAATCGCCGTGGTGAAACTGCTCGTCGTTGCCGTCGACCACAGAGATGAACGATAATGGCGGAGTAACGAAGGATCCTCGTCGTGACAAATGGCTGACCCGCTTTTGACATGTAGAGCTATATATGACATAGATGCTAAACTTGAAGCTTCAGGACGCGGCGGGCAAAACTGAAAGGAGACGCGTGAAGCTTTCATTTCGGAGGTGTTTTACCGTTGCGAACTCGTGGCCAGTTTTGTGGCAAATTGGCAATATTTAAAATTTTAAATTCAGAGCAAACTAAATGCAAGTCCCCTGAAAAGTTGGATCTATTTGATTTCCAATGAAATGAATTAATAAAAATATATTTTTCTATTTGATTTGATGAAAATTGTAGAATATGATGCTTGATAATAAAAAAAATGAAGTGATAAGATCACCTAAAAAAATATTATTAAAACTTAATGATTATGAATAAGTAGTTTTTTCGTGAAATTTTGAAATAAATAAGATTCTAAAAAGTATATCGAACATAAAATCAGAAGAATGGAAGATTAAGGTTCAAGGTTGAATCACGAGTTGAAGGTGATGGTGAAATTTCTATTTAAATATGATATAAATGATATAATAATAATGAAATTATAATATTATATGATAATAAATAGATAAAATTATATTATAAAATATAGATCATATATAATAAATAACTTCAATAATTTTAAATTTATACACCAATATTTAATAGACTAATCTCTTTTTTAACAAGGATAATAATAAGCATAAGAATTGAAGAGAATAGCATTGGAAAAGCTATTTATTTGGCATTGCTATGTTCATTTTGATATATATTCTTTTTTCATTTCACTCAAACAAGATAATAGTTCACTTTCTTATGAAAATAAAAATATAAATAAAGTAAATATATTTAATGGAGCTTATTAGTTTCTTTTGAGAAAAAAAAAAGAAACTAAATGAGGTCTAGAATCACCTAAAATATATATAATAAAATTTTGATGTATTTTAATTTTTTATAACTTTTCAAGGTGTTTTGATTGGTTAAAAAAGGTCTAGAATCAAAGTAGGTCATATGGAATCAATGTTTAGCTGAGAACCCTTATTAGGTTTTTGAGAGAATTTTTGTGGGTAAATAGATGAGAAATGAGTGTTGGAGTGTAAGGGGATAAGCGTAGAAGACTTTTATAGCAAAAAAAAAAAAATCTTAGAAGATCACCAAAATAGTAATTAAGATTTGAAGATATCACAAATTCCTTCAAGATTGACCCCTCTTCTTAGAAGAAACTCCCAATTTTGCCATCTAGCCAAAAACCTTTTCTCCTTCATTGTAGCGATGTCAATTTTTTACACGACCCGATCCGGAAAATCCGGGTTGGACCCGACCCGATTTCAAAACGGCTCGGGTTCGAATTCCCGGATTCCACCAGTTTAAAAAAATGGGTCGGGTTCGGGTTGACCCAGTGGGTTGTCGAGTCGGTGCTGCTGCTCGGACCTGCCCGCTCAGCTGCCCGCGCGACAAAGGCTGCCAGCGCACGTTGCCATGCCTTCCAGCGCCGGCGCCGCCGCCGCCGCGCAGCTGCGCATCTGCGCCAGCGCGCGCGCGCGCGCCCGCGCTCACTGCTCGCTCGTGCGCGCACCCCGCTGGCCCGCGCGCGCACCCGCGCTCACCGCTCATCGCTCGCCCGCTCACTCGCGTTTCGGGTCCCGTGTCGGGTCGGGTCAACCCGGCAACCTGTCGAGTCTGGTCTGGGTTCGAATTTTCAACCCGTTTATCTACCCTGGTAGGACTAGGGTCGACCCGTTTGAGCCCGGGTCAGCTCGGGTTCGACCCGAATCCGACTCGTGACCCGAAATTGACACCCCTACTTCATTGCATCAAGTTTAAATAGTTTTGCAACACCACATTTGAATTGCACTAAAGAGGGAAAAGGAGTGAGCTCAAGCATATTAGTGAGTATTAGGGAGAGTGAGGCAACTTCCAATAACTATCCCCTTCAATTTGCATTGGCTGGCCTACCAGTTATTGACCCAAATTAATTTGAATTATTTCAACAAATAAACATATGTATGTAAAGAAAGATCAAATTTCCTCCAAATTTTGAAATTTAAAATTAGAATTTTGTACTTATAATTTATAATTGCTAATGCGAATTTAAATAATAAATACATAGCCTTTTACAATATTTATCACGCACATAAACATAAAAATAAATTTCTACTTAATGTCTTTCATTTTTGTTCTTATCCTTGGTCATTGAATCTTCTTAGTTTTCTTCCTGCTATTGGTCCATTTATCTTTGAATGCTCATCTTCTGCTAGATCAATTCTCCAAGGCCTCTGAGAACTCTTCTCTAAAGAGTTGAAGTGATCAAGGTTATTTTTCATAAGTTTTGGCACCAACATCTTAAAATGAGGTCTCATAACCCAAATGTGCTCTATTGGTGGTTTATCCAACCACCTTACAAGAAACATATTATAATAATCCAAAATATGAAAAAGTAATTTTAAAATAAAATTTTGAATTTATGTTTGAACAGAAGTGCTTCAACATTGTTTTTGGTAGCATTGTGACGCTAAGCTTGAGAGCACAACAGTGTCAAAAACAACCGTCACAATATTGAATATTTTGTTCTATAGTAATTATAAATTCAACAAGCAGCGTTGGGTTGGAGCGTTGTGGCTGTAAGCCACTAATAGTATATATATATATAAGCGTTAAAAGCCTCAGCGCCATCACATTTTACCTATTTCAGTTGGCTTATCGTGGAAGAAGAGAGGGTAAGGGAGAGCAAGAGGAGATAGGAAAGAGAGAAAAAACAAGTTTTAGTCTTTTTTATCCATTATTTTAGTTCAGAAAAGTATTCAAATCATTGCAAGTGACCCGAATCTCTGGTTTTCAATAATTTTGAATTTGATGAATTTAATCTCTCCTAAATCAATAAAGATGCATTTTGACCTAATTTAATGTACTTTTATCATGTAACTTTTCATATATGATATATATGGACTTTATGGACATTTTGACTATAATATTATTAAATTTCATAGGATAAAATGGAATTCATGATTTTCTGAAGTTACAAATTAATATATAAATTTCTTTGATTTATAGATTTTAGCATTTCATATTATATTTCATCCATGAAAGGGAAATTGTAACAACTTATATAAAATAAATATAGTACATGCATATGAGCAAGGAATGTTGATTGTCAATATTATAATTAATTTGGGCTAGCTATTAAAACATAATACCTTACACAAGAGGGTGGGCAGAAGGGCTTTTCTTTAAAGATGATTGTAGTGTTATCCTAATTGCATCATGCAATTAATGGTTGATTATGCTGACGGATAGAGAATGATGACTCTTAATAATTTATTGAAAGCCCCACCTGTAGTGATAAAATTATATATCTTATAATGATAATGATAATAATAAATACATATGTAGGAATGAAAACACCATAGTAAAGCTGGATGTCCTACCTTGTTGAATAATATAATCCATACATTGATAGCATTGTAGTATTAATAGCACTTATAAATAGATAGAGAAAAGTGTGAGCATTACATATATTGATTTCATGTATTAAGTTTATATAATAAATAATTGATAAGATGGGCAAGAATGATAATATTGACACATGTACGTTCATGCTACATGATCACTAATTTGTTTATTTCTGATGTGTTTATATTTTTAGACCTATTATTAATTTATTAATTTAAGCATGTTGATTCTCATTTTTTGTTATTGATTATATTGAATCGTATAAGTGATGATTGAACATTGAACACTACTAATTCTATTAATTGAGATGTGTATGTATATTGATTTTCTTATATATTATATAATCAAAGCTTTAATGAGTTGGGTTTATACTAGGCTTTATAAGCTCATTATATAATTTTATTAATTTCAAGATATGGATGGTGTCATGATCATGTGGAGTGAGCCTGATTTATATCTTAAGGTTCTTCTTTTGATTTTATTTCCATTTCTTTTATTCTTTTGTAGTTATGAGCTATTAATAGGTTAGTGCTTGTCATCGTATTCATCACTCTTGTAAGTAGGAAAGAGATTATAATTGGTCATGATGTCAACAACATACATAATTTTTTGTTAACCATAACATGTTACATGTTGCAAACCTTAGCTTTCCATGGCCTAATCATCTCCGATCTTTATTTTCTCTAATTCATCCATTGGCATAGCACCACAATGGTGGCATTAAGGCTAGGTCAAAGAATAGTGATCCTTAACAGTGCTATAACTTTTTGTTTTGATTTAGTAATAAAAGCCAAATCTTCCATCCAGTGGCGGAGCTAAAAAATTTATTCATGAGGGCCCTAAATTAAACATTACATGAACATCACCCATTAACAGCTTAATCTTCCAACGGTTAAATTTTCGGCAGTTTTTCGATGGTCAATTTTCCGGCGGCTTGCCATCTCATACGGAATGTTATAATACATTAAAATAGTTCCGTTTGTTATTTCATTATTGGAGCGAAGATGAGCTCTAAGAACAAAATTAAGAATGCCAATAACATGGCAATAGAGGAAAAGAAAGCCATTTGGGAGCGGTCTCTGTTTGGGCTTGTGATAGAATATTAATTGTAGGCAGAGTAAAATTTTTTAAAAGAAAGTAATTGTGAAAATTAATAAGAAAATTATTCTAAACTAAGCCTAAAATATATTCTTGCATGTTAAAACATAGAATTATTATGTCTTATTTTTTATAAAATAATGTTAATTTTCTTATTTAATTAAATTGATCATCCACATTTAAATTTGCTTTAAAATGAGTGCAATACATAAAAAATTCAATTAAAATGTATATTACACATATCTCAAAATAAATACAATAACTTTAAGATCTATTTTGACAAAAAATAGATCAATAAATTATGTAACTATTTTTTTATAAATAGGTTACATGCATTAAAAATCATGACTAAATAATTATAGTTTATACCTACAGCTTTTATTTTTTTCATAAAAAAATTATTTTAACCTCTATGTCACACACCTGCCTATGCCTCCATCTAAATCATATAGAAGCTCCTAATTCTTATATGAGATTATGTATAAGAATAAATAAATTTATATGGTAAATAGTAAGTGTAAGGTCTCGTTTTTCATGCTCTATTAAAGTCGTTCATGTTTTTTTATAAATTTGAATTCTAATTTAGTAGTCTAGCTTCATAAGCTGGTCAAGTTTGAATAAAAGTATAGAAAGATCTAATACAACGTAAAACTAGAACTTTCCATACCACCAAAAGCTCTAACCAACTCAACTTCTAACTGGTTGGATCCAAAGTGAACCACCTAGCTAGTCCTGGTTTTTCACCCAACTCTATCCCTTTCACATCAACCATATAATCTAGGAGATACTGACATGAATACCACTTACAAACCTGCCTGAAATCCATTCTTATCAAGCGTTCTACTCAAACCCTAAAAGATTTCACCTTTTAACTCAGATATGTATGTATCCATCATCGAACTATCCAACCACTCCAATAAATAATGCTACTTCTATTATGGAGCAATCAATATATAAGGAATTTCTTAGTTATATCATAACGACTCCTTTCCATAATATTGTGTTGCTTTCTAGTTCAACTCACATCCAATCAGCCAAGAGACAATTAAAACCCACCTAGCAACTGATTGCCTCCACTCTTCTAAGTATATCATATTACTCTTGTCCTAAACTTTGCTATCCACCTCAACAATGAGTAAGATTGGTACTCCAATTACAAATACATATTTTTGCAGCTAGAAAAACTTTTAAACTTTTGAGAATAATTGAGACCTCACTCTTATAACATGAGAGACTATGATCTAGAGACATTGAAGAACTTATATCCTCCTATTTGTGCTCGAGAATGTGAAACTTTTAACTCTCCATCTATAATGTATGAAGTCTAACTAACAAAATCACTTAAATTTATTTAGCGACGTCTCCTCTATGTCCTTTTATCAATCTCTTTTCTCTTTTCTCTAATATTTTCAAAAGTTATATTCTCCACTCTGCATCGACAAGTAAATCAGATTAGAGGTTCACATTTTCTTTTTCACTAAACAAAGTGATAGGAAGTCAAATTTTGTTTATGATCACTTATATACGCTAACATTCATATGTTTATATCATTGGTGCTCACATTAAGACCTCTCTAACTTGGTTATATAACTCAATGGAGGTAGGTTTGACTCATTGTGGTCACTTGTCGCTACTTACATCCTCCTCTTTGTCTTCCATCGAAAATAATGGTAAAAACTATTCATAGGCAATGGAGAATTTCATCAGAATAGCATGGTTCTTGGGTGTTTGGGAAGATATAAATTATACTCCAATCAATAGTTAGTCTTGTTTTCTTTATTCCTGCTACATATTTAGCTCTATTACAACACTCAAAATATTATCCCATAAATCCTTGTCATGTACTCCTCTTGATGTATCTAATAGCTTGTTTGACATTGATGTCCTCATCTCTTTGGTTGTGAACTGGCAAAGTAAGCACCCCTTGGGCTAACTATCACCTATCTACTATGAAACTTGCTCCTCCCTATTTATGTTGATAATCTTAGAAGAACCATTGATGGAAAATTTCAAGTTGTCTATGCTTGATCACTACATAGGCTTTATTGATAATATGATGGCTATAGTGGTGGCCACCAATAACCAATATGGCCAAGTATTTGTAACATGACTATAGTATTTAGCGTGGAAATGGTTCACTCGCATTTTACTCAATAACATTGCTTCTTTTAGTAAGATTTGCTAATACTTAATAATATGATTGGGTCTCATTACTAGAACTAAAATATATCTTACTCATTTAATTCTCTAATTTGATATGAGTTACTAAAACTCAACTACATGTTCTTCCCAGCCTTTTATGTAGATTGGGAAATAAATAAAAAGACCTTTTATCCTTTATCTATTTAATTTCCTACTTGATTGGATCAAAATATAAAGTCCTTGTTTATGTCTTATGGAGTTCTACTACTTTGCCACTTGATGGTTAGACCACCTTTTGTTTAATATAAATCCTCATATTTTATGAATATTTTATACATTTGGATTACTACCTTGTAGTTGAAGGCATACCAACTTAGAGAAGTCTAAGTATATAAAACTTGATGAATAATAATTTGGGAAGCGTCGATCATATGAGCACAGGGGCAAAGTCAGAAATTTTTTATCAATTGGGACACAAATTGATGAATTTTAAATACAATCAATCTTTTCAAATGATTTTTTTTACATTCTATTTAATAGAGCATAGTGAAATAATATTCATCTTCCAAGAAATAATTTAATTATTTTGATTAAAAAAATCATATTCCAAGAATATTAATATTTATTTTCAAAAAATTATTATATTCTGTTAGTTGTCTTATAAACAATTATATAATTATCTTATTTCATTTAAATATTTAGGTGTTAGTTTTATAAAAAATAAAATTTTAACTTATATTATTTTTCTTTATATATATATATAATAATAAAATTAATATTTTATATAATATATTAAATAACACTTAGCTCAATATAAATCAAACGGCTTTGAATTCCATGTTGATTCATACACATTTTTTTCCTCTCAAATGCTCCTCACTCATCACCTATTGAAACATTATTGAATAGATGAACAAAAAAAATACAAAATTTACAGAGATGATAAATTTATGAACTCATACGATGCTAAAGTCTTTCAGCAATCGCGCCGGACATTACAGGCCACTGCCCTAGCCCAGAACCGGAGCTGCTCCTTCATTTCCTCGCCGGACCAGCAACCCACCCGCCGTAGAACCACCGGCGGAGCTGACCTCTGCGTGAACCAACCCTCCGGCAAATAAAGCCTCTTCTGCCCACCATCTTCTTCTTCCTCCTTCCTCAGTCCCTCCCTTTCGTCGAACACGAAGCCGAGGTCTTTGAATCCCTGCAACTCCATTGTCTCCAGATCTCCGAGACTCCTCCATCTCTTGCTCTGAAAGGCCTTTCTGTTGCTTGCTTCCCAGCACAGGAGAAGGTGGGGATTAGCGCAGCGCCTGTGCGGGCGTTCGGTTCTTGGAGGCCTCTGCCTTCCCGTGCTCTGTTCAGTATATTGATATTAAATATGAATGAGGAATTATGAACATGATATTTAAAATTTATTTATTTAGAAAATTAACGCATGGTATATTACACTTATGTCAAATATTTAAAATTTAAAAAAATCTTATAAATATTTTTTTACAAGGACACCATAATATAAATTTTTGTATATTTTTTTGGATAATTGAATTCGAATTCTAGGATTAAACTATTAAGAAGTTGATAAAAACTAAAAAAAAATATGAATTACAATTTTATTATGAATTTCAATATTTTGAATTATCTAAAAAAATTAAATTTATTTATTTATTTATGTAACATTCAAATCTTTAAATTTTATAAAACAATCTTATTAAAATTAATTTATTTAAAGTTAAATAAATCTTTTTATCAACATGCTTTGAGTCTTTGATGTAATTTAGGCAATAAAGTGGTATATAGATAAATATTTAAATATATAAATAAAAAATTAAAAATATATATTTAAATATATTTAATTTTTGGGGTATGAATATCTCTATGTTTAAAAAAAAAGTATGAAAGTATGCATTAATTTATAAATTGTAAAATATTAGTGCTAGGTGCATATAGGATAGCTTTCTAGGGATGAGAGACAGGCGAAATTATTACGTGCGGTCATCAGATGTTGTCCGGAGGCCAATTAGGACGCATCAAGTCACCAATTCACTATATACAACTGTGTATCATGTGACATGACTCATTCTGAATGGCCTCTGAATAGTCTGATGATCGTACGTAATAATTTCTCAAGAGACAGACCTAAGAAGATCATAGGACAACTGTCTATACTAAAATTATTTTTCTTAGTAGATTTAATCTTTAAAATATTTAACCAGCCCTTTGATAAATACATTTGCACAAAATTCTAAAAAAAAATTCTTTTTAATTTTATCTCTAAAATTATGTAGTCTCAATCTTATTTTGCTCACTCTCCAAAAAGAGTTCGATTCTATCCCATCAACCATCAATGATTCCATATTATTGATCATATCTGTATACGCTGAAATATTATTGAATGTGTACTGCAAAAAGTGCCCTTAGCTGAGTACTAAATATGAAAGGCCATTTTTTAGGAAGGAGCGCATTTGTGTTGAAAATAAGGAAAAACATTGAGTGAAAAATCCACATCAAAATTTATCATAAAATTTGATTTTTTTTATTTTATTTAAAGATTAATATAATATATAAATAAATAAATTACTCCTAATTATATTTATTCAAAATAATTTTAAAATATTTAAATTCATCATATGAAGAATATTTTAATTCAATTTTTTTGCTATTAAAATATGATTTCTACAATAAAAAATATCACTTAATTTAGATCTTGACATTAAATAATCTAAAGACATTGCTTATAGTGTTTTGTGAAAGCAAATTGCAGTACACAGAACAACTTATTTTAATTAAGCTTGCTTCTTAGCCAAGGCAAGAATCATTAGTGAATAATTATACAATTAATTATTCTTAATTATTCTTTTGATAATGATAGATAGTGTTGCTTTGCTGTAAAAAATTAAATTATTAGTAATCCTACAAAAAATGTAAACTATACTTTGTTAAGAAAATAATATTGATTTAGAATATTCTTAGATCAGAATATACAATATGTTTCTGGTAATTTATTTTCTTTAAATAGTTATTTGAACTTGTTTTGATTATTTTATTTTTTATAAAGCTTTTTTATTGTTAATTTTCAAATTAAAATAAAATTTAACAAAAAAATTAATATGGTATTTCATGAAGAGAAAAAAATTGAGTTAGAATATCTTTTTTTTTTAAATTTATTTTTCTTAAATATTATATTATTTTTTTGCAAAATATTTATAAGAATTATAAAAATAATTACATATACTTGATTTTATTATTATTTTTTCTTATTATGTAAGTAGCCTTGATTGTTATCTTTTGAAATAAATATTTATACTTTTTAAATTAAAAAAAAATCAGTTTAAAGTTTTTTTTATCTGCAAATATTGAATTTCAAGAGGCCAAATTTAAAAATATATAAAATCTAGTAAGGAACAAAATAACTTTATCGAATGATAAGACTTGTCAACAGTCTCTCTCTAATCATTCTCTCTCTATTTGTGTAACACAACAAGGGGCAATGCAAGTGGAGTAATATTCCAATCTCAAATAGAAATATATTTTTTTGATAAATTTAAAATGAAAATATAATTTTTTTTTTTTTTATGTTCAATGATGTTTTTTATTTCTATTTATTCTTTTTAAAAGTAAATAATGGGATTTGTAAATTTTATTTTTTATTTTAAATTATATTCAATTATTTATAAAATATTAAGAAAAAATTATCATATGTTATCTACAAATAATGAAATAAAATAAAGCTTCCTATTAAATAAAATAATTTAAATTTTATGATATTTATATAAATTAATAATAGATTATTTTAAAAAAGACTATAATATTCTGACATAAAATGCTATAAATTTTTTTAAAAAAATCTTTATTATTCAATATTAAAATTTTTTTATTTTTTTAAAAGTTATTCAATATTAAAATTGATAACAAAATATCATCATACAAATATTAAACAAGAAAAAAAATGCTCGATCATTATTTTTTTAACTAATTGCACATATATTCAAATACTTTTATTAATTCTTTTTTGAAGTAAAATTAAATAATGGCTTTTAATATTTTTTTAGCTAAAGTTAACTTTGGATTCTATTTTATCAGTTAATATTTTTGTCTTATATAAAATAGTAATCAATAATTACTTTACATATTATCTAATAAAATAGAAAAATTTATTTATTTTATCACTTGATATAAATGTCTTATAACTAAAAAATTATTATCCATTAAAACAATCAAATCATGCAAGAGATTCCTTTCACCATCTATTTGGCATTCCCTATAAGAACACAGATAAATAAAATTGTAGAGAAAAACAGGGTATTTAATACAATAAAATTACCTAATTTCTAATCATAAATAAAATCAAAATTAATTAAAGCATTTAAATTATAATATATGATAAAAACAATATATATATATATATATATATATATATATATATATATATATATATATATATATATATATATATATATATATATATATATATATATATATATATATATATATATATATATATATATATATCTATAATTAACAAGAAATTTTTTTTATGAGAAGATTGTTATGTATCAATTTTATAAGATAAATCTGATAAAAATTGAGCTCACCCAACTTTTTCATTTGTGGAAGAACAGATTTTTGAATAGAAAAAAAAAATATTCTGACAATATTTTATAAAAAAGATTTAAAAATGAGTAAATTTATTTTGATACTAATGTAATATAAAATTAATTTATTTCATATATAACATTAGTTTTAAATTAAATTTAATAATTTTGAAAGAAAAATCATCATATAATTTATATAAAAATTCACCATAGAATATCATAATATAATTTGTTTTTAAAGAATGCTGAAATTGTAAAATTATCAGAAGAAGACTCAAGAAACCGTGCATACCTTGGAAGAAGATGAAGAAGAGATAGATTGCTGAACAGGATCATCCAAGGAACTGTAAGAGTATCTCAGCTTTCGGCCGGAGCAGTAGTTCCTCGGCCCTGCCTCTTCTTCTTGGCCGCCGCTCCCCTCGCATCTAACTCGAGGAGGAGGCAGTGATGGAGTTCGTATAAGTTGGCGAGTTGAAAAAGAATCCATCTTCTCAATCTTAACCGTCGGCTCCGCCACCTCCGTTGCTGCAGCCGGCGGCGGCGGCTGAGGCTGCCCTTCATGAAGTGATTGCTTAGTTACCACCAAGTCGCCATTCAGAGCGTTGCAGAAGAACCATTGCTCGTCAAAGAGATACAGAAAGTTGGAAAGCCTAATTGAGCTTTTCTCCTGCTCTGCTATTTCTCCGCTTGTTTTTTGATTCATCATTGAAGAGCTATTTGGGAGTTTGGTGGGAGAGATTGAAGAAGCTCAGAGAGGAAGGTATAGAGCGATAAGAAGCAAAATTGTGTGAGCGTATAATAATAGATTTTGAAGACTTTAAATTATGTAATAATATATTTGTTGTGTCCCTGAGTATTCGCGGTAGTAGAGAAATATATAGTTAAACGTCTTAGTATTGTACGAAGATCCAACACACAAGCAGATTAGACAGCGGGTGTAACATTCATAAGAGACACCAAAGTTTTTACGTGGAAACTCCTGAAAAGGGGGAAAAACCACGGGGTCTAATCCAGTTTGAATGAATCCACTAGTATTTGCAATCAATTAAAAATGAGGCCCTTCCTTGGGAGAAGGCCTTGCCTTGATGTCACAAATGTATGTCATAAAGAACACATTACATGGTGGGAGTTACAATAATCAATCTAGACATGTTTGTTTGGTTGGAATGGCCATAGTCGCACGCAATAGGGGCCAAAAAGACTGTAGTTGACAGGAGACCGAGGTCAAAAAGACCCTTGTCTAATGATGGAGGTCAGAAGGTCCATAGTCGACATGAGACAGGGGTCCGAAAGATCGTAATAGAAGGAAAGTGCTCCAGGAGAACTCTGGGTGTCAAGTGGTGGCCCAGCAGAAGTCCGAATCTCAGGTGGTAGTCCGGTAGAAGTTCGGACCTCAGGTGGTGGCCCGATAGAAGTTTGAGTGTCAGTTGGTGTTCTTGTGGAGCTCAGGGCATCAAGTATTGGTCCGGTAGAGGTCCAAGCGTCAGGTGGTGGTCCGACAAAAATCCGGGCCTCATATAGTGGTTCGGTAGAAGTTCGGGCCTCAAGTGGTGGTCCAGAAAAAGTTTGGGCCTCAGGTGGTGATATGGCAGAAGTTCAGGCCTCAAGTAGTGGTGCGGCTTAAGTTCGGGCCTCAGGTGGTGATTTGACAGAAGTCCGGGCCTCAGGTGATGATCTAGCAGAAGTCTCAAACTCAGGTGGTGGTCCGACCAAAGTCTGTGCCTCAGGTGGTGGTCCGGCAGAAGTCTGAGCCTCATGTGCTGGTCCGGCGTAGCTCAGGGCCTCAAATGATGGTCCAGGGGAGCAACGACGTCAGGCGGTAGTCCGGCTGAGGTGGAAGCCTCTAGTGGTGGTCCAGCGAAGGTGAGGGTCTTAAGTGGTGGTCCGGTGGAGCTCAAGGCCTCAAGTGGTGGTCCGGCGGAGCAACGACATCAGGTGGTGGTTCGGCGGAGGTCAGAACCTCTAGTGGTGGTCAAGCGGAGGCGAGGACCTCACGTGGTGGTCCGGCGGAGCAACGACGTAAGGCGATGGTCCAGCGAAACTCAAGTGATGGTCGAGGAGGAGTGAGGAGGCAAGAGTGATATCTGATCTCTCTCTTGCTCTCTTGTTTGGAGCCTCCTTATCAAGAGAAAGGAGATGTCTATTTACAGATTTCCTAGAGTTGCATTGCCCGCAAATATTAGGAGGATCAAGGGCAAATGGGGAGTGGTTGGGATGGAAGACCGATGTTGAATCCCTTGATCGTGGACCGTTTGATAGACATTTGAAGGCCTTGATGATTTCAGGATTATGCAATCTTAGCAATGTTGGATTCGTCTCATCGATCCGCTCGATTCGATTACAAGCACATCATGTTTGGAAACCGTTTGGTAATCCAAATTGTGACCTCCAACAGCACTTCAGGCCCTTGATTTGGACTCATTTGGGCTCACATAGCGTCGAATTTGGTGTCATTGGGTTCATATTTCCGAGACGTTTAGTTCAACTATAAGTTTGCTAAAATCGGAGTTCATATGGTTTCAATTTTAATTTTGGAAGTTACCAACTTGATTTTGTCTTGAGATTCGTGCCCTGTCAAGATAATTTTTTGATGACGTATCAATATTAATATGAAGTGTTAGAATGAATTTATAATTTATAAATTTATATTGAGATTAGTTCAGTTCATAATATTATATATAAGCACTAATAGTATGCTTTGTTTGTGATATTTTTTTAGCAATTAATAAAAAATAATATATATTTGGACCACAATTTTTACATTAATTTTTTTAATTTTTTTTATATTTTTAAAACATATTTAAAATTGTGATTTAAAATGGAGCTGTTCTAAATGAAACTTTAATGTAAATTCGAGACATTTTTTTATGAAATTTTTTTTTTGTAGGTTTCAATTGGGATAGCGGCAACTTTTTTAAAGGTAATAATAAAATTATAATGGGAAAAATAATTATTTTGAAAGTTACTAAAAAAAACAACTTCATAACACAAAAATTTCATGAAATCAATAAAAAAAATGGTAAAATTGCCCCCAAAAGAAACTTGTGGTTTCATTTGTGACAGTTTTTTATTTTAATAAAAAGTAATCCGAACTAAAAAATTATGTATTAAAAAGTGACTTAAATAAGAAAGTTATCCCAAACGTAGTCTCAGGCTTCGTTTGGGATGGCTTTCTTACTGCTTCTTAAAACAACATTTTAGTACAAAATTTACGAAAATTTTACTTTGACTTGTTTGAGACGGCTTTCTTACTGCTTCTTAAAACAGCTTTTTAATATAAAATTTTAATTTTTAAACTAAAAAAATATTTTAAATAGTAATAAACAAATCGTCCCAAAAAAACCCTTAGAAACAACAGACGACTACAGCTCATAGTTGGCTAAATAATGGGTTGCTTCTCTTCCTTTCTCTCTTCTGCACATTTTTTTATCATGTTAGTTTGATGGTTGGGGAGTTGAGAAAGCTGTGGAAGGTAGTAGCAAGAAAGAAAGAGTGAGTCGTGCACACGTGGCAGTTGTTGATACGTCTGTTTCAGTGATCAGTCGAAGGCGCGGAATTGCGATGGGAACATGGGATGGGGCTTGGCATTATTGGCAAATGGGGGAAGATGACACAGCATGTGCAATGATCCGGACATAGTGGCACATCAATGAAATATAACAGATAAATAATGATCGCCTGCGAATAGCGAACACAGAAACAGTGGTTTGGTCCAATAACAGAAGGAAATTTCTGGTTAGAAGTGGGCCAGTGGGTTGTCATGACCGATCGCCTACAGTAATGTGGGGACGGCCGCAGAGAACCGTGTAGGCCCGTTAATTCGGTGGAGTAGTAAGAATTTTTTTTATGAATTAATTATTTTAAATGCAGCATTAATATTTTTCGACTAATAATCTGGATTTAAAATTTAAAAAAATAACATAAATAAAAAATGAAAATATTTAAAAATATTTTAAATTTATAAGGAATAAATCCCCTTCTTGTATACTTAATTTTTTATTTTAATTATCTAAATATACATTATTTATGAATATATACTTTTGATGCTTTATAAAAAAATTGTCTTGATCTTACACCAATCATGAGGCATATTTAAGTTTGGAAATTTTCAAAATTAAATTTGGGACAATCCGAACTTCAATTTTAGTAAACTTATAGTCAAATTGAACATCTCGATGAGACGAACATAATGACATTAAAATTGGTCCAATCGGGGGACAAATAGGTCCAAATCAAGGGACTGAAGCATATTTAAAAAGTTTCAATGCATTAATTGGGCGATCAAATGATATCTAAATATTGCATGCTTATTGGGAGACAAATCCAACGAGCCAAAGATTGCTTAATTTTGATATCATTTATGCACATAAATGCGTGTCAAACACTATGATTGAGAGAATCAATATGAGTTGTCTGATGGAGCACTCTGAATTTGTCACAATTTTTTTTCATATTTACAGAACAAGCAACATACAAAAATATATAAATAGATCCTCCCCCTTCCCACATGAAAGGGGTTTTGAACCTTTGTGAGCTTGGACATTTTGATGGAGATTTGAGAGAGCTCTAAGGCTTCAATGATCCCAGAGTTCTACCAAAGAACCATCATTAGTGAAATTCCAACAACCATCGTTGGGCCACCGCTCCGTCACCAATCATCGCGGACAACCACCCAACCTCTGATAGTTGCTGGACCATCGTTTGTCTGCCGACTATGGTTCCACCGACCATTGCCCTCCAGCTAAGGTCCCTCCAACCTTAGTTATCTATCGACTATGATCCTTACTTCGTACCAATGTCACCCACCAAATAAGTTCTCTCAGATCACCGTCGGCAACTAACTATGGTCCCTAAGACCAAGATCGCCCGCCAATTACGGCTCCTCCGACCACCATCGTCCACTGATTTTGATCCCTCTGACTAACTTCGCTTGCCGATTACAGTCCCTCGGACCACAAATGCTCGCCGACTACAATCACTCCAACTACTGTCCCCCGTTGAGTATGGTCCCTCTAACATCCATCACGTGACAAATGTGGTGCCTCAGACCACCATCACATTCCAACTACAGTCACTTAGACCACCGTTGTGTGCCAACTATGGTCATTTCGACCACCGCCGCCCGCTAAACTACCAAATATGGTCCCTCTGATTGGCGTCTCTTGTTGACTATTATTCCACCGTACACTGTCGCCTATCAACTACAGTTCCTTTGACCATTATTGCCCGCAGACTACGATCCCTCAGATCACCATTGTCCACCGACCATGATCCCTCAAACCTTTATCATCCATTGACTATAGTCCCTTTGACCTCAGTCGTCCACCGACTACGATCCCTTCGACCATTATCACCCACCTACTACAGCCCCCCTAAAAATCGTCACCTGCCAATCATGATCCTTACAACCACCGTAGCTCGCCGACTATGCTCCCTCCAACCACCATCACCAACCGACTATGATCCCCCCAACCATCAACGCCTCTAAACTACAGTGCCTTCGACCATTGTCACTTGCCGACTAAGGTCCCTCCAACCTATCCAACCTTTGCGCCCATCGATTATGGTCACTCCGACCACCGTCTCCAGCCAACTACGATCCCTTGAACCACCATCACTAATCGACTACTGTCCCTCTGACCTCCTTTGCATGCCGACTACGGTCCCTTCTACCTTCGTCACACGCGTGACTACAGTCCCTTTAACCATTGTGCCACATTGAATACAATCCCTCCAACCAGCATCGCCCGCCGACTATGATCTCTTCGACCACGTACTGTCACCCGCCAACTACGGTTCGTTCGACCTCCACTACTCGCCGACTACTGCCTCTCTGATCACCTTCGTCTGTCGATTACAATCCTACTTATCAAATGAAAAGGTCAGCATTCTCTTGAGAACAACTCTCATGTCACCGGATTATTCCAACTCCAATAATACAATGTGCTCGTTATAATGTATATTTCCTACATGAGCCAAGGCCTTTGAGCCTTCTCTTGAGGAAAAGCCTCATTGTAATAAACTACAAATACTAGTGAATTCTTTTCATTTGAGTAAGGCTATGTGGTTTTTCCCCCATTTTCATGATTTTCACATAAAAATTCAAGTATCTCTTATGAATGTTGCACCCCTCTCTCTTATCTATAAGTGTGATAGATTTTTGTTCAAAGCTAGGACGCAAAACTTTATACTTTCTACCATTGCAAATGTTCGAGGAAGCAACAATTTTATTTAATAATTACATATTACATAATTTATTATTATAATAATAATAATAATAATAATAATAATAATAATAATAATAATAATAATAATAATAATAATAATAATAATAATAATAATAATAATAATAATAATAAATTGTTATTGATCTAAATATGATCACATATTCAGCTTAATAATAATTTAATTATATTTATTAATATAATAAATTTTATTTATATTTGAACTTTTCAGTAAAAGTGCTTATAAAAATTAATCAAATTTAAAATAATTATTAAGTCAAATACGATCGCAGTAAAACAATATATATATATATATATATATAATATATATATATATATATATATAATTTTATTTTATTTTTGCGACTCTGACTGGTCAATTTGGTACGCACAAGTCTGGGTTAAAGCGGGCAATGGACGGGCCGGCAGGGGTTCCAACCCAACAGTGGCTTGCGGGCCCACTGGGTCACATGGTGGACGGCACCCGAGGTCGCAACGGTAAGAGCTGATCCAGCATTTGGCTGTTTTTAACCGAAAACAGAATCTCTATGCATATCACGGGTTATCCCAAAAAGCCCGGCATGATGTTACTTTATTAATTATTATAGGTGGCAGTTAGTTTTGTTTTGATGAAAGATTTAAATTTATTAAAAACCCCAAATCTCCCCAAAAAATATGTATATTAGCAATATCTTCAAATTATTTTTTTATATTAAATATGTATATTAATATTCATTTAAAAAAAAAACTATATCAATTTATGAGATTTTGAAGTAATATATACAAGATTTTGAAAATGAGATCGGACATTAATTCAAGGTTTAATAGTTCGATCATGATTAAACTGGTTGGCATAATGAATATTAAAATTATTTAAATGAAATAATATATTATAATAATCAATTAATCATGCAATAATATAAATTAGTAACTAAAAAAAAAATACATAAATAATAGTTTCTAGAATTTTAAATTTAAAATTATTTAATCTTTAAAATTTATTCATATTTAATAAAAACTCACATGGAGTGGGAGAGATATGTGAAGATACCTCATGGTATTTTGGGACTAAACTAAGCTAACTTATGATAAATTTAAGTCTCTAATGGATTTAACCAAGCTATGATTCCACAAGGGTTAGCCTAAGGTTAGGCTTGTCTCTAGGTTAGCCCAAGCATTAGTCTAATCAAATCTAAAGCCCTAATTGAGTCTTAATTAGCCCAAAACACATTCAATTGGGTTTTTTATACAAACATAGTAAGTTGTCCTTTGGTGTATTAGAGGTGAAACCTAAGATTGACTAAGCCCACGTAAATAGATATATTAAGCCCATATGGCCCATCCAACTGTATTAAGCCCACACGGATTGGTCATTATGATCAAAATGGGACCTAACTAGAACCAATAACTTCATCGACAAAATTGGCCAACGCCAGGCTCAATTGAGCTCCCCACATCTAGTTGTTAGATCCCTAACAATGAGCCAAGTTCAACCATGCTAAAATTGAACTTACCTAGATATAACCAAGTCTACCTAAGCTAGTTTATAAGAAAATATGGAAAAATCTAATAGTTGAGCTAATAGAAATCGACCAAACATCTCTAGTTAACTCCTTTAACCTAAAGGATCATTTGAAAGATCTCTCATTACCATTTAAAGGTCTAGGGATTAGTGACAACTTAGTTATGACAATCCTTGTAATTTTCTTGGCTAGTTATTAATATAGCTTTAGTAGGGATTGGGAACCTTAGAGCACCCTGTCCTCCCTAATGTCATAATGGTTGGATAATGCCTAAGCACACAAAATTGGTTGGATTAATATACATAATCATTTTGGATATAAATGAAGAAATGCTAGAAATCTTAGAGTTGAAGCTTTAATCTCTATTTATTTTTCCTGGGTGATCATTAATGATTCTCATTTATGGTTTCTTTAAATATTTTATGGGTCTTTAATAGGGAGATCCTATCCCCTCTTTTTACTCCTTATTTTGGTTGATTAACTCTGGCATATCCATCGCAATTGTCATTTTTGCATAATTCTATCTGATATGAATAATTCACACATACAATCAATTATATATACACAACAATGCATCTTAATATACCCAATTTACTTAACTCACAATCAATTCCTACAGCTATGATAATAATCAATTCTTCTAATAATATTTCTTTAATACTAATCATCATATCCCATAATCTAATTTGGAATAATTTTTTTTATATTTTATTATACAATAATTAGAGCTATCTAATTTTATCTATCAGTAATAAATAATATAAATAAATTTTATAATTCAAAATATTAATACATATCTATATTCATTGACCTAAAAATAAATCATTTATAATACTCATGAATCTTATAATCATAATATATCCTTCCATTCATGAGTATAAAAGAATATATAACTAAAAAAAATAGAATATTTTTTTAGTTTGAAATTATTTAAATAATATATAATGAGTTAAAATGTCCAACATGTCACTAAAATCTAATAATTGAATTCAAAATGTGGTAAAGAAGCAGTATGCATGTTACCAATCAATTCATGATAGTAACAGTAATATAATTAAGAATTAATACAAAAATAACAAAACTCACATACAGTAGCAGTATAATATGTAAACAGTAAAATAATATAATATGAAAGCCAATAAAATAATATAATGAAAAACTAATAATACATTATGAGTGTTAACTTGATAAAATAGTCATCATATAAGTATTATCAATCAATAAAGAAATCATATAAAACGGTAAAATCAAAGCATCGATAAAGACTATCTAAATCATATAAATGTAATAAAGCCTTATAATAATATACACATGATATTCAATTATTTTTATATCAATATCAAATCAGTATCTTAATCATATGCTCAATATATCATGTGCTTAGTCAGGAGCAGAGCCAGCCTTAATTTTCACGGGGGCAAACTTATAAGTAAAAGTGTAGAGATTTTTTTTTTTTCATATATATATATATATATATATATATATATATATATATATATATATATATATATATATATATATATATATATATATATATATATATATATATATATATATATATATATATATATCATTTTAGTGACTAATGAGTATTTGTACTTGAATACATAATACATTTTTAAATATCATCAACGTCTTTTATAATGACAATTATTCTTAAATAAAAATTAGGTTACACCTCAGCGCCCTCTGACGGGAAACAAAATTTGGTTGTAACTATATTTTTGGATTTTCTTTAATATTTCTCTTTGTATTTATTTCATCATTCCCTAACATTAACACCTCTACACAATGTGTTTAATTATGCTGGGGGCAATTGCCTAAAGACCATAGTATTTTAAAACTTTTAGGGGGGCAATTGCTTAAAATCCCTTTTAATAACCTCTCTACACAATGTGCATAATTATTCTAAGGGGTTATCATCTAAAATCATTGTATTTTTATTTTTTAGGGGGTGGGGGGGGAGGGGAAATTGCCCTCCCTAGGGGCTCAAGGGTTTCACCCCTGTGCTTAGGATATCACATACTCAATATTAGTGTAGTGAATCAATAGCAGTAACAATAATTGTGAATCAATAATAATTTTAAATAATATCAATGTTCATATCAGTAATAGTATCAGTACAGTGTCATTAGTAAAATCGGTGGCAGTAACAATAAATATGTACAGTGATAATACATTATTAGTAAAGTTATACAATAACAATGATTCTGTAACATGCATTTTAATAGTCACACTTAAACAAGTAAAAAGTCATAGATACATGGTATTTGTTAGCGGCCATTAATTAATAATTAGTAATAATTAGCTCAATAAATAGAGTCGTTACTCTTTTTCCATGGACACAATGATAACTCCTTATAACTTCCAATCATTGTATCACGTGAATTAGTAGATGATAACACCCAACCAAAGTATTTAAAGGAAAGACCGTCGACCCACCATTATATACAGATCAATCAATCTTCAACAAACATGTCAACCAATCTTTACTTGTCTTTTACATATATTACAATAAAAATATAGTGACTAACTATTACCCAATCACATATATATTTTAGTTATTAATGATTGTATTAACATATTGCTTAAATAAAAATACTCAATTTCTATATAGCATAAATCATATAAAATTCAATAACTTTTATTTTACCGGGTGAAATTCATAAATGTTGCAGTCAAAATATTTAGGATAATCAATATGATAGCATATAAAAAGTTGTGCGGTAAAAATTAAATGAAGAAAAAAAGAAAAAAAAAATAGTAAAATTAATTTTGAGGAGAAGTCAGCGGTCACAACCAAAATATTCGATCGGTGTTAGTGGTCCAAATAACTCCACCATTATTGTAAATGATGAGGTTTCCATCATGTTGTAAATTGAGGATGTGCAACCAGAGTTCTTTCTATTGGTATTTGATGCCCATATAGGGTTGTAGGAATCAAAGACGACGATATTACAAATCTTGCTGCATGATGATGAATAAGAAGCCATCATTCGCCAAAGACTCTCTTGACCTTAGTATTTGTCTGGATTCCAATATGTTGCAGTCGGCTGCATGGGATTTAGTTTTGTAATTGATTGTTTAGCTTGTTTGATAAGTGCATGCTCATGATATATATATAACCTTGATATATTATCAAAAAATTATCCTGATGGGGCACGAATCTCAAGGCAAATCAAATTGGAAACTTCAAAAATTAAATAGGAGGCTATATGAACTTCGATTTTAGCAAACTTATGGTCGAATTGAACGTCTCAGAAATACGAACCCAACGACACAAAATTCGACCAATCCGGGCCTAAATAGATATAAATCAAGGATCTGAAGCGCATTTGGAAGGTTCAAACCATAATTTGGATTACAAACGGTTTCCAAATATGACATGGTTATAATTAAATCTAGCAGATCGACGAGACAAATCCAATGAGTCCAAGATTGCTAAATTCTAATATCATTAAGCCATTCAATGTCTAGTAAACGATCAATAATTAAGGGAATCAACATCGGTCGTCTATTCAAACGACTCCCAATTTATCCTTGATCTTTCTTCTATTTACCGGTCATGCCACTCCCAGAAAACTATAAATAGACCACTCATTTCTCATGAAAGGGATCCAAGCAAGAAGAGAAGAAGAGAAGAAAGAGAGCTCTCTTGCCACCAGATTCCTCCTTGACCACCGCCTAATTTCTACCTGGCCACTGACTGACACCGGACTTCTAGTAGCTTCTTAAATAAAATAATTATGATTAATTAAGATGATAATTACGAAAGGAGCTTATAGGGCCACACAAATAGATCGGTGCAGAGAAGGCAAATCGAGTTATAAATCATTTTCCATTCGGATGTCATAAAAAGGAAATATTTCCGTTCATATGAATTTTTTTGCCCCTCTCAAAATGTCTATTAATATTAAGATTTCATTTGGAATGACTTATTACTGTTTTCTGAAGTAAATTTTTAATATAAAAATTTTTTAGTTTAATAAAATTTTAAATAAAAAACAATTTAAAAAAATAATAAAAAATTGTCCCAAACGAAACCTACGTAGAAATTAGATTACTCAAGTAGAGCGATGCCATCAGATCTAATAAAAGAAGTGGGAATACTGAGATAATTTGGATTATGCTGAGATGGATGATGCTTAAGTGCCCGTAAAATAAGTAGGAGGTGGTTGGCGGCAATGAGGATGGTGGTCACTGGCGATTGTTGAAGATGGTTGCTGGCAGCTTTGGTGGTCGGCGGTGGCTATCAGTCAGCAGTTGCGGAGGTAGTCATTAGAGAGTACTGGCAATGATAGTGGCTGATGGTGCTAATTGTTTTTTAATAAAATATATCTAAAATTATCTTAAGCATTCCTAAAAATAAATTTATTTATTTTTATAAACAAAAAGCTAAAAAATACTATAAATAAATTATTCTTTTTTGTAATAAAAAAAATGATGCCAAACAACCTCAAGGTAATTAGTATGTGGTAAATATGTAATGCTAGGCCACCCATATTGAAAATAAAAAACAATAATGGGTCAACTCTATCTATAGTTGTTGAATGCTATATCATTTGTGATCTTGAAGAGATTTATTATCTTAAGGTTTGCTTCGTTGGTAGGAAAGTGGGTATAAAGTATTCTTTTTGTAGTAGTTTTAAAAATATTAGTATTTGGTTAAATTAAAAAAGAATGCAATTTAAAGTATTTTAAAGGTAATGCAAAAGTATTATAGTTATTTTTTTGAGTTAAAGTAAACTCGCCTAATTTTGAGTGAAAATTACTTTCACAGCAACCAAGCTACCATGTCAACATCTCTGCTAGGCATTGCCCACCTATCGCTGGCATCCACCACTATCGTCGGTCACCACCCGCCACCACCACCATCGTTGGCAACCAGTTGCCAATATTGCTGCTAGCCACCTTTGATCGTTGCTCAAGCACCACCATTTTGAATTTTATACAATACTTATTTTACTTTCGTCTAACTACAAAAAGTAATATCATAAATTCATTTTACACTCATTCAAACAACTCATTCTTTTTACACTCCATTCTTTTTACTATACATTATGTTTTCATTAGCTAGTAAAAAGTAATGGGTTGCAAAAAATATGAACATTATTGAGAAGAAAAAGATAATTGCTTTTCCAATCCATGAAATCCCCATTCCTAAAAAGCGAGTAACTATGCTAATATATAAGAAGAGCCTCATTGAACCCAAATTGTTCATCTACTTGTAAGGCCTTAGCTCTCCTGTAAGGAGCAGTCTTACAGCTTCTTTATTTGGTGTTGGGTTGGGTTAACCTTGATTCTTGCTTTTAAGTTTCTCCATTTCTTATATTAGGGGTATTCTTTTAGGCTAAAATTCTTTCAACATTAACCTCTAACCTCCTTTGTGTTAAAGATATTAAACTTTTAATTTAGATGAGTCCTATAACTTATCTATTTCATAAAGGGAATGTTCTATGAAGATTTATATATCACTTTTGTGAGAGGACTGTCATATCACTAATATACTATGTCATTTCTCTTGGGAGCGAGTGTCTCATTAATTTTGAAGAAATGTGTATTTAAGTGCATTGATGGTGGTGTCAGGTCAAATTTATAAAAAAATTTAAACATTCAAGACTGATTTGGGCTCTTTGTTGTATGACGTTTTGTGTTCCCATATCCATGTTATAAATTTTAATATAGGGTCACTTTCCTCATAATTATTCTACTTCTTAACTTGGATATTTGTCCTTAATTAATAAGTCTTACTTCCACTTTGAGCGACATGTCTAGCGATTTCACTTTTTGTGTTGAAACATTCTAAGTTTTGATTTTCACCGCCCTTTGTTAATTATAGGACACAACATAGTATGACTACGAATAAACTTTGGCATTAGTGATGGTTTCATGGTTTGAGTTCCTTTGAAGGGTGAGTCCCCCAATTTGTTGAAGGGGGATGAATTTTATGTTTATCTTGACCAATTTTATTGTGGACTACGACTTCTCATTTTTGTTGAGGAGGTGACCATGTTTGGTTGCTATCGGTTAGTACATGCCCTAATTGTGTTGAGTATCTTCATCTTCTAGCCACCCTTTTGGCCATTTTATAGGAGATAACTATAGTGGAGCATTTGCCTTTTTTACAACCAATTCAAGGCAAGGAAGGTCTAGTGCAATTGCATACTCTTCTCCTCCTATAATTTAATGATTCATGTAATGAGGGCGACGAGTGTCTGGATGAGAAGATTTTGTTTTCGTGAAGTCGACGACTATAAGATGTACCAAGGCTATATTAATCCTCAATCCATGCTAATACCTTGTGTTGACCCTTGATTTTTCTCTAAAGGAGTTTGACTTTGACAGGAGCTTGCCAAAGGAGGGGCTAGATTGCTAGAGTTATATACATGACACACCTATTTGTGTGACCATCCCACTTCTACTTAGTCCTCCGTGTAAGTTGCTTAACCTTTAAGTTTTTTTATTATATTACTTATAACTTTTCTTATTCTTTCAATTATCAAAGCCACGCCCCTAGTTCCTTGTTCTTTTGAAGTCAATGAGCTTCTAAAAGGTGAGAGATAATAGGTTAGGGTCAAATCTAGTTCCACTTGCCACTCTTGATTAGAAAGATTATCCATTAGGATATGAGTTTCGAGGGACTCAATTATCAATTCTGAATAATGATGCAAAGATCTTAATGTTTAGGTTTTGTCACTTAAGGACTAGAATGTCAAGTTGAAGAATGTAGAGAAGTTCCGAAGGGAAAGAGAGTGGCTTTCTAAGTTATCTTGAATTGAGATTGGTATTGGCTATGCATAGGAGTATAATCATCTAAATGACACTTGCATATATGATTTTTTTATCTTATTGAATACTTTATACTTAACTTCAATTATGAAAGTATCACACACACACACGCACACATACACACACACATATAGATGTATGTATATATATATGCATCTATATATGTGTGTGTAATAACAACTTTGTTGAGTGTAGTATTTTTTATCTACCTTAATACCTCAGCTCACTTAGATGTTACCTATATAGGGGCCTCAACTTAGTTGCATGAAGTAATCTTGCTACTTTTAATATTAATTCTAAGATGAGATTGCCCTGATCCTATTCTTAAGTTAGTTTATCCCCCTTTTTTTTTAAAGCAAGATTCACTTACGAAATAATTTTTTCTAATATTGACCAAGATTGTTGATGTGCCAACTTAGTTTAGGGCTAGTGGGCTCAAAACTTTAGAGTTGGCCACTAGGTTTTATGTCTAGGTTCTTGACAATTTATGTTTTGTGATGATATTTGAAGGTCATGATGATTTGTGGTGGTGACATGCAAAAGAATAGGAAGATGATTTCTTATTCAGGAGTGAGTTACCTAACTTTAAAGTCAAATTCCATTGAGTTATTGGATGTTATCTTCAACATCTTTGACTAAGTTGAATTCTCACTTGGTGAGTTTAATATATTCGGAGGGAATAAGTATAAGGCTGTGAGTTCCTTGAGTTTTGCTAGCAAAATAAGTGAGTTCATTGAGTTCTAAATGAGCAACCTTTTTTTTTTTTTTGAATGAATTCCTCTTTCCTTCACCCACTATACAGGGGAGGATTATTCTTTGGTGTTTGGGTAGAAGGTCTCATAAATTCCATGCATTATTGTATGTTCCTTAACAATAGATTATGCCTTCCTAATGCCTTCCTAATGATTGAATCTAAGGATCCGTTTGATATGTTTTCCCTTAGGTACTTCCTAGTGACTTTCTTCAACACACTTCGATTATCCTTATGATTCTCTCCTTCATCTCCATTAAATCACATCAGGTTGTAAAGTTTTGATTTTTTCATGTCCACCGATGTCTCATCATCTTAATTTTTTACTTCATGAAGTACTTAGTTTATGATCAATGGCATTAAGTCCACACTCCCACACCTTTTATGATATCGGAACTAAAATTGTTTATCTGTGATAATATAAAAACATTCTTTAAAGTAAAAATGGTATGAAGACCTCAAAATGTCTTTATACATTAAATTTATAATGTGTGAATGGCCACATGCTAAACTTAAAAAATAAAGTAAAAAATACATAATTTAACTGATACATATACATAGACAAGACTCTAGTAGTGACACGTTGATAACCATATCCAAAGTGTCCCTTGCAACAATCCAAGGATACAACAAGCATTTTAAATGAAACATATGAATTTTTTCTTTACTGATTGAACTGGAGCACCATGGCATTATACATGTAAGCATTGTGGTGCAAGGGTTAAGAGCATTGTAGTGCTAGAAACTGCCACTACGACACTGGTATCTTTTTTTTATATTAAATCTAAATTCTTCATGTGATGTTGTGGCGCTGGGATTGAGCACCACGATGCTAGGCCATTAAAAATATTTTTTTAGTATTTTTTCCATCCCACCGCCTCCCTCACCCCTCACTTGCATGCCTTGGCCGGGAAGGAATCGAAGGAGAAGGGCAACAAATAGGAGAAAGAGAGGAGAGAGAAAGTTTATTGGGGCATTTTTGTTTGCCATTCCTTTTATGAATTGTGTTCTAATCATAGTAAGTAACTATCCTCTTACTTTTGTTTTTTATAGTTATAATTTCTATGGATTTATCTCTACTAAAGATGCAAAAAATACATTATCTCTTGATTTTGTGAGCTTTCACCACATAACTTTTGATATTTTATAGGTTTGATCATTATGAATAATTTGATATGATTTTCTTGCATTTTCATTGGTTAATTTTAGGTGTAAGAATTTCTATGTGAAAGATGTGGGAAAAATATGTACTGAAATGGAAGTGAAAGGAATGAAATGTGATTGATGAGATGTACTGAACTATAAGATGCTAAATTTATTGATTGATACTAGAATATAATAGTAATTTGACTGAGAAAGGAAAGGATGTACTGTACTAATATTGATGTTGATTTGATAGAAAATGGACGTATTGATTGATATCAAATATATGATATGATAATCTTATGATAATATAATAATTAGAGCAACAATTGGGAGTCATAAGTGCATGAGCAAGATACCCTTACAATACCCTAAACTGAATATCAAATACAATATTGTTTACTGATAATAATACATATTATTGACATTGATCACTGTTACCAATGATTATTGATATGATCACTAACACTGATATTGATATTGACACTATATTGACTATGTACTGAAATCGTAATAACACTTCTACTGATTATTGGTATTGTTACAAACTATTATTACTAACACGGATATGGATACTCATACAGAATATAGACATCTCTTAATGTTATTGACTACTATTATTGATATGATCACTATTACTGACACTATGCTTAATGATGTAATAGATCAAGATGTGATGTGCTATAAACTAAGTAATTGATAGAGATAATCATTATACATATTGATGCATAGATATCTTGATATGATTTACAATGTATTGTTTCTCTTTATATTGCATTTATTTCAGTTGTAAGATATTGACTACTTATTGGGCTATTCACTCATTACGTGATTTAAATGATTTAAGATAAAGAACTTAGAGCTCGAAGTTATGTATGCAGTGGTGCTAGTGTAGTTTTCATTTTAATTTTTTGGTTTTTGTATTCTTTTGTAGCCAAAGTAGCTTTATATATTATTTTGGACTCTGTCGATATGATGTAATTCTGGACTATAGAAATGTGAATTATATTTTTCGTTGTTTATTGTTTTTCTATAATACAATTAATCAATTTTAAATGTTTATCGATCTAGTTGATAAATGAATAGAATGAAATTGAAAAGATAATAGCACGAAAAAGAAAAAAAGTATAAAATAAATTATTTCACTATGGATCCTGGGGGGTGACCTGGGGGTGACAGGCCCTGGGATATAGCCAATGAGATTTTTGAGAGAGGCCTTATTGAATAACCTCGTAGGCTAAGTTGTTGACATGTGGACAATCATATCCAATGTGGCCCTAGGATATAGCCAACGATTCCCTCAAGTGAGTGCCTTTATCAAATAATCTCTTAGGTTGAGTCGTTAGCTAAGCCGGTGTAGCCAATACTATTGAATTGGAATATGTGAGCATTTGTTGCTCATGGTATGAGTAGTGGGTGCTCTTGTAGAGTGGACTTCCACATCTCTGAGGTGATTAACTCTTAATTTTCACAACTAGAGTTCACATATAGTAGCACACAAATAACATTAGTTTAACATATTTTTATCTTGATTTATTTGATTTGTCTTAGATGAGAGGAGTTTATTTATTTACTCTTATATTTTAAATATTTAGTGTTGAAATATAAATATCAATATAATTTTAATGTAATAATAATAATTTTTAAAATTTTTATCAAATAAATTTAGTGGCACACAATTATGAGGAAATCCATTATTCCAAGAAAAAAATAGAATATCTAAATGCAAATTGAGTTATATATATAATTTTAAAATAAATATAATAAATTTTAAATTTATGTTTGACTTTCTTACAAAGGTTTCTTTTCAAAAAATATTTCACACACAGTTCGAATCCCCTCGGCGCTTCGTGAAAGCCTTAAGTGTTGGCACGTATAAATTGGTGTGGGTTACATGCTAGGTCGACCGGGTTATCCCCTAACCCGGATGATCTGTTTTTTATTTTTTTTATTATTACAGATTAAAAAAAAAAAAAAAAAAACACCTATATCCACAAATGATAAGAGAATCCTCCATCCTTTATCCCTTAACAAATCTAGTCTTCCCTCCCGACTGTGAGTGCAAGCTCTGGCGATGCTCTGTACCCATCAAATCACTCTGCACTTATCTCCGCTCTCTTCCTCTCTGCGACATCGTCACTCGCCTCTCTTTCCTTTCCATGCCTCCCGCATCTTCATCTCCCTCCGACCGTCGGCACTGGCGGCCGTTTCCCGGCCATGGCTCGCGGAGCTTCCCGAGCCACCATCTCCAGAATCACCAATCGGAGAAACCGAAGGACCCGTCGAACTTATTTCCTCTTCCTCGTCTTCCCTCTTTGCAATCGATGACAATCCGACCCCCTTGCAGATTGCCACTAGTGTTCTTCTCACCGGCGCCATAACTATCTTCCTCTTCCGCTCCATTCGTAGAAGAGCCAAGCGGGCAAAGGAGCTGGTACTAGCTTCGTTCATCTCTTTTGGTGTCTCTGTGCCAGTGCGTAATTATGTCGAACACTTATAGTGTTATATTGGAAACCTGTTGTAGAGGGTGCGTTCTACGGGAACGACGAAGGTGAAGGGTATAAAGGAAGAAGCTTTGGATAGCTTGAAAGCAATCGGAGTTGGTCCCGTTGAAGCTCAGAGTCCACCTTCCCCTGTTCAGGCGTTGCTGGGAGGGATTACGGCTGGGGTAATCGCTGTTATACTGTACAGGTTCACGACCACCGTAGAAGCCGCTCTTAACCGCCAGACTATCTCTGATAACCTATCCGTAAGTGTCTCCGCCTACAACACCTTTATTTCGTGGAACCGAGCATGTAATTCCCCATGGTAGACCTCCTTTGAGAAGGAGGATAAAACTGTGGAAGAACACAAATAAACTAGGAACACTATAAAACATTTCTAGGCATATCCGCCTACTCCAATTTTCTATTGATTGAGAGAAGATTTCAACAACCACTTCACTTTAAAATATTTCTAGGCTTTAATATAATCCATCATTCATAGGGTTGCATCATTTTAAAATGAGATTACAACCACACAATAAAAAAAAAAAAAAAAAAAACGTTTAATAAAAATGAAATATTAAATTCCTCTTGATAGTTATCCACATACCCACCATTAACTTCCACTTGATAGTTATTCACATCTCAAGTTAGTTACCCATATTATATGGATGATTTGAGTTTATCAACAAATTCCTCCATAAACGAACTTACCACTCCAATGCTGTAGGATATGTCTGGCCTTGTGCATGTGAGATAATGCAGACTTCCCACCAAACGTCAATATTTTGTTGCGTTGACTCGATCTCCATCATCAAATATTGAGAGTTTAGCACCTAGTTCCATCGGTGTTGTTAGTGAATTACTATTTTTCATCTTGTTCTTCTTTAGGATGTCTTTTGAGTATGATTCTTGTGACATAAAATTTCTGACTTTCCTTGTCTAACTTCCAATCCAAGAAAATACTTCATAAAGCCCAAATATGTCAACTTGAATTCTCGTTCTATCTCACCTTTAAATTTTTTTATTTTGTGTGGTTGTAATATCATTTTGAAAGGATGTAATCATAGGAATGGTGGGCTATATTAAAGCCTGGAAATGTTTTAAAGTGAAGTGATTGTTGAAATCTTCTCTCAATCAAGAGAAAATTAGAGTATTAGTGTTCCTAGTTTATTTGTGTTATTCCACAAATTGGTATCAAAGTGATGAAAAATCTTGGAAGTTTGTCAATGGAGCATATATCGCTACCAGGACTTAGAAAGATAAACCATGACAACTGGAGTATTCAGATGAGGGCATTGCTGGGCGCACAAGATGTATGGGAAGTCATTGAGAACGACTTCATTGAAACGACAGATACGACGGGCATGACGACAAACCAACTAAAGGCGTTGAAGGAGACGTGAGCGAAGGACAAAATTGTTCTCTACCTGCTATATCAAGCCGTGGATGAGCCGGGCTTTGAGAAGATTGCTGGTGCGACAACTTCAAAAGATGTGTGAAATACTTTAGAGAAAATGTCCAAAGTAGCCGATCGTGTCAAGCATGTACGCCTCCAAACTTTGAGAGGCGAATTGGAGGGGATGAAGATGAAAGAGTCAAAAGGTGTTGGTGGGAAAAATTGTGTATCACCACGCAGATTTTGATTTCTCCTATTTTATAATCGAATACTACATTGAGAATAAAGTACAGTCTCGAAAGGCTGACACAATATTCTACAATGGATTCAATATCAAAATAGGGTTTTGAAAATTGATATTTCTATAATCAAACACAATTTAAAGAATATCATATTATTTCGAAAAATAAACATGAAATTCTTAAGAATGTGTTTAAAAATAGAAATAAGCTTTTTGAAAAATTTATTCATTCTTTTATTTAGATATAGCAAGGAGAATATTATATCATCTTGAAAGATGAATATAAAATTCTTCAAGAACATCCAAAAGCAAGAATGAGTTTTATAAAATTCATCATTTCTAAAATTAAATATATCAAGTAATAAATTATATTGTCTAAAAAGACAATAACAACATACTACGAGTATATTTAAGATTAGAAATAAAGTTTTTAAAGATATCTGCATTCCCAAAGATTCTTCCCTTGTTTTATATAAATAAAACAAGGTTTATTTTAGTCTGGGGTTCTCAAATCCCTATAGAGGCAAGCCCTTATAGTTAATTACATCCTAGGAGAGAAAACTCCTAAGAAAACTCTCGATTAAAGCAGTGATTTCTACCCTTTTGACTACAAAGTAGAAGACAAGGAAAAAGAAGTAAGGATTTTTCAAGGAGAAAGCTCAATGTTGAACATTTATTAGCGAGTCAAAGGAGAAAAAGTAGGAGGAGCCGTATTCTGAGAAGCTTAGAGGCAACCTCAGTCTATCCTATGTTGGGCTTTACATTTTAAGAGAGAAATTTTATGTTTAACTTGACATTTTATTAGAAATTTGGGATTATATTCCCGGAGGGTGAGGACTTAAGATCTAAAAAGAATCTGCCTCAGAACCTAAATCTAATTTGGGTACTATAAAATAATGACCCGAACCTAACTAATGAAGTGCAAATCTGGACTTACCCCGGCCTGGATTGGGGAGCCAGCTAACCACCTAGGCGCTTTAAAACCATGTGTCCAGTCTCTTATGAAAGATGGGTAGGGACGTTGTTTAAGTTTTGATGAATTGAGGGCCGACATCTAAGACAGACCCTAATTGGCCCCTCAACTTATGTAGGATGATAAATGTCTAGAAATGCAATTAATATTTTAGACTCTTTTTAGTTTGTATCTAATGCAATGCATGCTAATTGACTCGAATGCATAAAATGAATATGAAGCAGTTTTAAAATCAGGCTTAGAAAATAGGTTTTTTCTTTAGAGATTGCACAACTTCCCCTTGACAGAACTGCACCCTCATAGGTCAAGTAGTCTGCCAGAACCCGCAGGCGGGGAGGTGCCTAACAAGGAAGAGAAAGTATTAATATGCTTATGCTGACTCTCGGCGGTCCTGAGCTTACTTCTTAGATCGTTATAGTTACTATGTGAGCCTAAAAATTTTTATTTAAAATTACAAGTAGAAGAATTTTAAGCGTACCCTTACGAAAAAAAGCACTCCGATTCGTATCCAGACTAAAACAAAACACGGCATGCAAGGTCCTAAAAAAAGATACTGCACAAACAATGTAAACAAATAAATTTTAATAATCCAAATATAATGTCCAATGTCCAATGTCCATATTACACCCAGAATTTACAGAAAAGTAAAGTGGCCGGGCACCACTGACAACAAACCCGGATTCTAATCCTAAAAATGACGCAAGTGATTTTTGAAATGGGATATACTGTTCTTTGAATCTTCATTTCTTCATCTTCTTTCTTCAATCTTCTCGTTATGTCTTTTCTTCTTCCACGAACTTCTTAGATCCGTCGGGTTCTGGATATCCAAATGAAAAGAAACTCATCCCTATGAGGGGTATTTTCTTTTCTATTTGGATATTAAAATCATCCTAATTTGGCTTTCCAAATAAAAGAGAATAATCTTTTAAGGTATATTCTCTTTTCTTTGGATTCCAAATTGTATGTGATATCCCACTTTCAAAATCACTTTCACATATCTTGACTTTTAATATATTACATTTACATTCACATTTACATCACAGAAAGAAAAAGAAAAATCTAGAGCACCTGCAGGGTTATCCTAAGTAAAAATCATCCCAAGCAATTATATATAAGCATTTAAATTAAATCACTCAGCCACACTTGGCCACACTCTTTCTTATTTGGGGGCTAAGCAGCTGAAGCACCTGTAGCACATATATATAATTATTAATTAGTTAGCCCCCTTTACTGCCATGCATGGAGTGTGGCCACCTGCAGAAAATTCTGTTAACAATCAGATCGCTCCTAACCTATGGGTAATCTAATCGTCAATCGAAATCACATCACAGAATGCAGTAAAAGTAAGTAAACAAACACACCAACACTTTACAACCAGCATGCAATAAAACTCGAGAAAAAGCCCGTCACAGTGCAGTAAGGAAATAAACACCGGCCTAACCTAAAACTAGGGTTGGTTGTCCTAGCAAACAAATCTAAGTGTGTGCAATAGGTTATGTGGTTTTGATATGTCCTAAATCAATTATTATTTAAAAAAATTTTTTTTTTTAGTTAATTAAATTTAATTTGTTAAATAAATAAATAAAAATAAAATAAAATAATAATAATAATAATAAATGTCACTAAGTTTTCTATGTTATATGTTTCTACCCTAAAGTGTACATGCATCCTAAATCTAAGTTTTCTAAGACCCGGTCCTTAATTTTTGTCCTTAAGTGTCACTACTGTTATATGGGATAAAAATATTTGTTATCACTAACCCTTAGGACTTTTCATACGTATAAAGAGGTTTAGGGGTCTAAGAGCAAAAAGTAATCCTAATTAAATTGAAGTTACTACAGGGACCTAAAAGGGAAGGGTTTGCGCACACCACATCAAGGGGTCCCTAAAGGTTTTCTAAGTTTAGAAATACTTACAGTCACCGGGGGCTACGACCCGGTGGATCCGCCCGTAGCACCTCTACCCGGTTGGATAGAGGCGACTGATGTCATTAGCTCCTTGTACATTTGTTCCCTCGACCGGTACCATTTATCGTAGTTCATGCCAATAAAGAAAAGAAAAGAGGTATTAGAATGCATATTTAATAATTAAAAATAAAATAATTGAAATTTACTGAAAATAAAGACGTACCTTTCTTCGGGCTTGATCACCAGTTCTGTTGAAAATCATCTTGGAACTTTTCACTTTTAATAGTATACTTTATATCTTTCCAATATTTTACCCCAAGGCACAAGCAAGGGGAAAAGAAAGAGACGTGGAAAGAGATGCTTTACTTTTATTTTCCTTATTTTCGTAAACCAACCATTCTTTAACACAAACACTTTCACTTCTCAAAACCATACATCTTCAACTTTCAAACATACACTTCTCCCTTAGCACCCACTTTCATAAATCACCCTTTAAAACATACACCTTTCACTTCTCCAAATCACACAATCACCTCTTAAAGCACATACATGTCACTTAACATTCAAAACTAAATATTTTACAGTTCAACCACCTCATATGATACCTTTAAAAAAAACATACATTCACCATTCAAAGTGTCCCAACATACACCTTATAATATTAAATTGATTCTATATAGAACTCATGTAAATTTCATTTTAGTATCAAATACATGCAACCACTACTTGCCAAGAATTCAATCTAGCTACTCCCTTTCATTTTTGCAAGAAACTAATCTGCACATAATGACTATTGATTTTGATATTCTTAATCAAGAATTTATAGTTCCAATTTTCTATTAAACAATATCAGTAAAAGAAACCATTAAGCTATTTAAAAAAAAAAAAAAATGAAAGCCACTATTCTTCCAATTAATCTTTAAAATTTTTCTAATTATAAAATACAAAACCATGACTTATGATTAATTTGGCTGAAAATATCCAAATCCGATCAAGACATCAAAATAGAGGAAAATCCGTCATTCTTTACTCGGCAGAGGAGAACAAATTATGTCAAGAAAATGGCAAAAGAGAAAATAATAATAATAAAATAAAATTTCTTGAAGATCACATGTCTTATTTACTGTACAAAAATATAGCATAGGAAATCAAGAATTCTCAAACTCTGAAAACCTCAAAGTAGAGAAATAATCTCAACATAAGCATCATATTATTACTTAAAATTGAAAGATAGAAAGCAACATTCTTTTCATAATTTTGATGCAAAGACAACTAAAAGGAAAATTCAAACAATATTTCTTGATTTCAACATTCCAGAAAGAACATACTACCATTATTCTTTTTTCAAAATATAACCGATCCCTATAACTTCTCTTGCCAATAGAGAAGAAGAAGAAAATTAACAGAGAAAAAAAAAAGGGAAAGAAGATGAACGAAGGAGGAGAGGATGATGGGGAAGAGAAGAAAAAATAATAAGAAGAAGTATACCTTAAACTCTCCGCTAGAATGAAAGAAATGAGGTCTTTGATTAAGGTTGCTGTCCACTGCTGTTGATGGGGAATCTATGGATTTTTTGAACTATAGAGAGAGGCGGTTTTGTGCTGTGTGTGCGGCAAGGGTTCTCAGTCCATATGAATGGAGAGGAGGACCGAATGAGAGTTGAGGGCTGATTGTTTCGTGACCTGAGAGAAGAGCAAATCTGTATGAGAGATGATCTCGCTTTGTCTTCTTTTGGGCTGGGAGAGGGAGTTTTCAACTATGCCGAGAGCAAGAAAGTGGGCTGGGGCTGAGGTCTTCACGAGAGAGAGAGCCAAAAATGAGAGAATGAAGGGGCTCGTTCGATTTTGAGAGAGTGAGGGAGAGAGAGAGCAGTTTGCCAAAAAAAAAAAAAAATCTTGGAAGAGGAGTTCGGTTTTGCAGAGATGGAGGAAGTTTGTGAACTGCAGGGAGTTGGGGTCGTGCAAACAGAGCAAATGATGGTGTGGGTGTTGCCAAGTACAGGAGAGAGATTTGTGTGTGAATTTAAGAGTGAGGGCTGGCTGATTTTTTTTTTTTTTTTTTTGAAAACTGCAGGGAGGGAGAGCAGGCCGTTCGTTGGACTTTTGAAGGCCTTAATGATTTCGGAATTCGGTGATCTTGGGCTCATTGGATTCGTCTCGTCGAGCCGTTCGATTCGAGTATAAGCTCGTCAAAATCGGAGACCGTTTGGTAACTCAAATTGCGGTTCGAACCTTCCAACAGCGCTTTGAGCCCTTAATTCGGATTCATTTGGGCTTGGATTGGGTTAATCTTGGTGTCGTTGAGTTTGTATTCCTGAGACACTCAGTTCGACTATAAGTTTGCTGAAATCGGAGTTTGGATGGTCTCCAAATTAATTTTTGAAGTTTCCAAACTTAATTTTGCATTGAAATTCGAGCCCGATTAAGATAATTTTTGATGTCGTATCAATTATTATTATATATATACTTGTGACGAGTCAAAACGGGTTAATCGGAGCCATTGAAATCAAATTCAATTTGAGTTGATTTGATTTGATTTTGATTCGATTGGTGAATTGATTTGAGCCCAATAATGTATCAGTTTGATCGAAAACGAATTAGATTGTATTAAATTGAGTTGATCGAAATTGACGAATCAAAAATCGAGCCTGATTTGAGTTGAGTGATAGGTTCGAGTCGATGCTACGTCAGTGGGCGACCACCTAAGGGAAATCCTATGGGCGACGTCTACACTAGGCTATGAAAACCTAGGTACTAGAGATTGATTCTGGGGAAATTGATCTTGAATAATGAGGTCAACAGGTGTATCTGACTACATCAGGCGTGTGTAAATTATAGTACATCAACTCAAGTGAAATGGTGAGACGTTGAATGATGCTCGAGTAGTGGAGAATATATTGCGGTCATTAATCAACGATTTTGACAATGTTGTGTGTGTGATCGAAGAGTCAAATGATCTTGGCACACTAACTATTGATGATCTCGCTTGCTCTCTCGAGGCACATGAGCAACGAAAGAAGAAGAAGAACGAGGAAACGCTCGAAGAAGTTCTTCAATCTAAGACAAAAATTAAAGAATATAAGGTACTATATTCTCAAAATTTTTGTGAAAAGGATGTGGAAGAAGAGGTCGTGGAAATGAACATGGTGGAAGAGGTTGTGGTCATAGAAGATATTATGAGGAGCAGTCAAATCAACAAAAGCTTCCAATTTTGATATGTAGAGATGCTATTTCAAAGGATTGCAAATTTGGAGAATTTCTAATCTTTTTTTTTTTTGGATGATTAGGGGCAGAGCCCAAATTCAATTCACTGTAATTATAAAATTACATCAAAGCTAAAAATCCAAGTTGCAACTCAATAATATATGTAACATAGAAACAAAATTGAGCTGTGGCAAAAACAAAGCAAAACTCAATATAAAATAATTAGACAACAACCAAAAGGATATGAAAAAGTGGGCTTAGAATTACATGCTATATATCATAACCCATCAGTCAAATATCTAGCAATCAATTAAAACATATAACATTCCCCTGCTTGCCATAGGGACCTTCCAAGGGGAGGTGAGAATGACAATATATTCATTATCGCCCACCAAACTCCAAAATATACGATCCAACGAAGCCTGAGCAGCCAATAACGAATAGGAATCCAGCTACCCAAATTTGTAATAGACAGAATCATCAAAATAAATATCAACAACAACAACAACAATAACAACAACTATGTGGGGTCGGCTACATGAATCCTTTTTCTCCATTGTGTCCTATTAAGGGTCAAATTCTCATCTAAATCTACTAAATAAATGTTATTTCTAATATTTTCTAACAAAGTCTTTTTAAGTTTATCTCTGTCATTTTTAATATAAGTCAAATCTAATACATCCACTTTCCTAATCGAGTCATCAGAAGGCCATCGTTTTATGTGACTAAATTACTCCAATCTTTTCACGTATATGCTCATTTCATATCATATCTTTAAGAGTAAAGTCACTCATCCACCTGAGCATCCTCATCTCTGCAACACTTAACTTAATATTATGTTTCTCTTTTAATGACCAACATTCTGCACCATAAAGCATTGCGTGTCTCACTATCATCTTATAGAATTTTCCCTTAAATTTGAAATGGACTTTTCTATCACATAACAAGCCCAAAGCATTCCTCCACCAACCATCCGACTTGAATTCTACTAATAATATCCCTATCTATTTCACCAACACTCTGAACAATAGACCCAAGATATCTAAACGTGTGTTTTTATCAATGACTTGATCGCCCAAAGTCACAATCCATCCATTAGATCTATTATTGTTAAAATTACACTTTATATATTCAGTTTTAGATTTACTCAAACAAAAGCCTTTAGACTCTAAGGTTGACCTCCATAATTCAAGTTTATCTTCAATTCCCTCTCTAGTCTTATCAGCAAGAAGAATATCATTAGCAAAAATCATACACTGGGGTAGAACCTCTTGCAAATGTCTAGTGAAAACATCCATGACTAAAGCAAAAAGATATGGGCTTAAGGCTTAAGGCTGATCCTTGATGTTATCCAACTGAAATAGGAAAATATTTGGTCAAACCACCTTGTAAGCATAAGTAACAGCTCTCTCATACATACATTAATGACTTGAATATAAGCATTCTTAATCCCTTTCTTATGCAGAACTCTCCATAACACTTCTCTTGAAATTTTATCTTGTGCTTTCTCTAAATCAATACAAATCATATGTAGATCCTCCTTATTCTCTCTATACTTCTCCATTAAACCTCTCAATAAATGTATAGCTTCCATGACAGATCTACCTAGCATGAATCCAAATTGATTTTGAGAAACATTAGTGTCATGCAATAACCTGTGCTCCATAACTCTCTCTCATAGTTTTAAAGTATGACATGTTAACTTAATTCATCTATAATTAGAATAATCTTGTGCATCACCTTTATTCTTAAAAATATGAATTAACACACTAATTCTTCATTCATCTTGCATCTTTTAGTCTTCAAAATAATATTAAAATGTTTAGTAAGCCAAGAAATTCCTTCATGTCCTAAGCATTATCACACCTCTATTGGAATATCATCAGGTCCAACAGCTTTTTCACACATTATTTTCTTTAAAGCCTCTTTAACTTTGGTTTTAATAATACGCAGATAAAAACAAAAACTTTTATTTTCATATATATAATTTATTATATAAATCATTAAAAGCTAAAATTTTTACATTGCAAATTGCTTTCTTAGACTCCTTATAAGCCTTTTATATCTTTCCCAATTATGAGAGTTTTACAGCTAAGCCAATTTTTATTACAATTTTTTTTTTTTAATCTTTTTTTTTTTGCATATTTTGATTCTACCAACTATTTTTACTATTAATAGTTTTTCCTTTGGTACACCAAACATATGTTTTCAACATTCTTAATATCTCTATTTACTTTTTCCCACATAACATTAACTTTCTCATGCACAGACAAGATCTAGAATCTTACTCTAAAAAATATTTTTATTAATATTCTTTAAACGCCCCTATCTAATTCTAGAACAACGATTTATTTTAATTTTTATTTTCTGTTCTTTCATCTTAAAGGCCAAAACTAATAAGCGATGTTGGGTACATAAAATTTCATTCAGAATAACTTTATAATTTTTACAATCTAAACGATATATTTTTTGATTAGAAAATAATCAATCTGAGTTTTACTATATCTATTCTTATAAGTGATGAGATGCTCATCTCTTTTCTTAAACAAGGAATTAGCAATTATAAAATTATAAGCTAAAAAAAATCTAATTTAGTCCTTCATTAGTTGCTTTAAAGTCATAGCCACCATGAATGCTTTTAAAACCATCTACATCTCTACGAGCATGTCCATTTAAATATTTTCCAATAAAAACTCTTTTTTTGAGAGGTATAATTTGTATTAATTCATTTAGGTCATTTCAAAATTTTAATTTTAAACACATATTCAAACTTTTTTGAGGAGCATAAGTGCTTATATTATTAATAATCTTAGCATCAACCATAATCTTCAAAACTATAATCCTATTTCTAATTCTATTAATTTTTATAACATTATCCTTCAAACCCTTATCTATAATCACACTTATACTATTTTTAGTACGAATCCTACAATAATACCTTTGTTTAAATCATAAACTATCAATCTCCTTAGTTTTCTCTTCAACATTTAGTTTCATGAATACAAAGAATATTCATCTTTCTATGAATCATAATATCTATTAATTCCATTAATTTGCATGTAAGGAAACCTATATTCCAAGTTTCTATTCTAATTTTAGTTTCATGGATTAGCTTCATTGCCCAAATTCATCCATGATGTGGGAATCCTTGCCTATTTAATACAGCACCCCGGCGCTGGTGCAGCGGCCATACTCACTTGTCGTTATATTCAAGCCATACAACGCGTCACTTCTAGGGAACACCCTAGAATTAACACAATGTATTAAAGGCTTCATCTCATGATTATTCTACAAATTTTACATTGGCTGTCGACTACCTAACACAACCCTTCACTTTTCTCTTATAGGACTTGGCGCCTATCAACAACAATGTTATTAAAATAAATATCAATAGATCTAAATTCAAAAGTAAGGGATAAACTACTAAATCGCTCCAGAGTTCTTCTAAGAAGCTGCCTTATAAGAAAGTGCTTTTTTTTTAATTCTAGCACAAGTGGTAGAAGAGCTTTTAATGATATCACCAAATCTCCTTGCATTCCTCTCCCTCCAAATGAAGTAGAGGGAGCATGCAGTAGCCAAGAAGAAATATTTTTTTTGCATCTTTCCCAAAGTGATCCATATCAGAAATGTAAGTTAAAGCTGCAGAAGGCTCAACCTGAGAAGGAAATTTGTAGCCCTCAGGAGAAAGTATGAAATAATGCTAAAAGAATGCTGAAACATTCAAAAAATAGGTGAGTAGAGGACTCCTTAAATTCAAACAAAAGGTGCAAATAGGTTAAGATGGTATATTTCGTTTTATCAAAACAACAACCATTTATAAACCCCTAACCAAGGCCAGCCATGCATAGGATGGAAATTTAAGCGAAAATTTACTATGGCAAATAAATGAATGGTAGGAAATAGCATGTTGATCCTGGGAGAAATCCTCAAGAAAATTTTTAAAATTAGGATTATGATTTTCCTTCCAAGTAAAGCAATTTTCATAATCAGCAGTCATTGAAATATCAAGAGTAGCATTTTTAATGTTTTGAGAGAGAGGATCTAGCAAAATTCTTCAATGTTTAGCTATAAAATTAGAAATAGGGCATCGCGAGGGATGGAAATAGACAATTGTTGATTTGCAAGTAGCTTAGATGGATTCTTGTCCTCCTTAAGCTAGGGATCCCAAAGTAAAGAAAGCTCATAATGTTGAGTAATAGTAAAGCTAAATTTCATCTTTATACTACCCACAACTTATGATCTTTTTCCACAAACTAGATGCATTTGGAGCAGCTACTTCCAAGGAGAGAAGTAAACACTCATACACCAGCAATCACGTATCGAGTTAGAATTAACCAAACGCCAAATTAGAGAGGAATAAAATGCATGTGTGAGAGCTTGAATTGCCGGTATGCCTAATCCATCCAGTGCCTTGGGAAGACAGGTTATTTTCCAAGAAACAAGTTGCATTTTCTTTTTCCTAGAGTTCCCATGATATAGGAATCTAGCACAGGCTCTTCCAATGAACTTACAATGACTTTAGGCAAGATTGAACCCCTAATCCAGTAAGCTATTTGCATTCCATATAGTAAATTGAATAACCTGAAGCATACCCACAAAGGACAATAGCCTAGCTTTCCAACCAACAAAGTGGTTCTTAATTTTCTTAATGAGGGGTTGGAAATGATTAATATGAAGCCTCTTTGAAGAAATAACTATGCCCAAATATTTGAAAGTCTAGTTAACATTAAAGATATTGGGAATATTGCAAATCTCACTAGAATTAGTAGCAACTTTAGAAAAGGAGATGTAGCTTTTCCTTGGTTTAATAAAGCAACCAGAAATAGCCCCAAAATCATTCATAATTCTCAAATGCACAGAAGCATTGTTCTTGGAGCTCTCACAAAAATATTAGGAGATCATTTGCATATAAAAGGCGAAAAATATGTTGTCTCCTAGCATATATAATGGCAAAAGAGTTAGGCCTAGTAGTATTATCCAAAAGATTAGATAGCCCATCCATCACAATATTTATTTATTTTGCATTTTCATATCCTTGTAGGAGATGAGATAACGCCTTCGATTTTGTCATAGTTTGCAATGACTCAATTAAGTGTATGCCTGGATTTGTATTAACCAACTAATCTTTCTAGATTTCCGTCAAAGTAGCATATCAAAGTCAAGTTAAATCTAAATATGATAATATGAATCCATACGAAGAAAATCCAAATCTTATGGCAGGTTGAGAGGCGCAAAGAAAAGCGTGTTAAAGATGGAGTTCTGATGTGATGAGTTGTGATAGGGATTGTATCTGGGCAAGGAGCAGGTGGGTTGTGATCAAAGCATTATGCTCGAATGGGTCGATGAAGATCATGATTAGTGGTTTGTGCCGGATGAATCATGAGTGGTTTGTAGCACAATGGTCTGCCACATGTTTGATAGATTGAGAACTGAGATTGAATTTGGAAGGCTTGCAACAAATAGGTACATATAGTGGTGTGATGTGGCAGTGTGATGTGTTACATATAGCGGTGTAATTATGGTGAGGTGCAGTAGGTGTTGCATGTGACGGATAGGGAGGTTGTGAATCCCTATGATAAGTTAGGCAGGTTGGAATTGCGATGTGGATGAAGGATGAATGGTTATGGTCGTGGAAAATTGCGATGCAAAATGCTATGATGGGTTAGCTTGATGATGAAGGTGAGGTTGAGGGTGTTGATCGATGAGGGTAAGGGTTTTGTTATCGATCACAAATGGGTGTGGTTGTTGATAGGATCACATGAAAGGGTTTGTTTGATGTGGAAGTTGAGAGCTTGCAAAAGAGCCCAATGAGCATGATTTAATCCTTTCATATTATGAAACATATCTTTCCTTGATGTCTTCATCCTTAACTTAGGTACTGTTATATTTGTTTTTAAATCATTTGAATTGATCATAGTTTTTAAATCTCTTATTTCTTGCCTTAGCTATTTTATATATCTCTTTTTATTTTTTATACAAAGCCTATTATATAAATCTTCAAAAGCTATAGCTTTTGCTTTGCTTGCTACGCTCTTACTAAGTCTTCTAGCATTAATATATATATCATAAACCTGAATAGTATCCAAGTTATGCTACTCTTTTAAAAACATTTTTTTTTTCTTAAGAGAAAGTTGCACCTCCTCACTCATCACCATCGTATTTTCGTTGTACGATTTATTTACAGACTTTTTTATAATTTCTACGACAATTATTTTGATGGAGCTAACTTTTTAAGTTTAACCCCACATCAAGTTTTACTTAAATAAATAATTCTAATGTACTTTTTCTTAACAACTATCTCTAGAGCTTAACAAATTTTTACCTTTCGAATTCCACAATCTCTTAGGATTATATTATATGAAAATAATGTCTATCTATTGTGAGGAATAGCCTTTGGTTTGTAATGTAAATACTATGGAAAATATAATAAATATGGTCTGAATGATGAATCTTGAAATGAAGAAATATGCGTGGCTTTAAAATTTTGTTTCTTTAAATTATGATTCAATTTATTGGTTCGTGGAGACTTCTTGGCATCACATTAATCATTTCCTAGCATATTTAGGCTTTGTTTGGGACGGCTTTCTTATTGCTTTCTAAAGATGATTTCTTATATAAAAATTTTTAAAACTAGAAATTTTTGTACTAAAAAGTTGTTTTAGAAAGCAATAAGAAAAGCCGTCCCAAACGAAGCCTTAATCAAGTGACGAGGGAGATATTTTCCTTATACACATATTGCTTACAAAATCTTCTTTTTTAAATCGTTCCAGGTTCGCCAGTTGACGATCACAATCAGGTTTCGTCAAATTTTCCTTGTTCTCTTGATGTTTCCTTGATCCGGATTTGTGCAATCTCGCATAACTCTTTGCTTCATTTTTAACAGGACTATTGTGAATGGTTTGTGCTATCTGGCAACTTTTGTGTTTGGTATTAACTCAATTGGGTTGATTCTCTACTCTGTTCAGCTTGCCTTTAGTTCTGTCATGGAAGGAACAAGCAAAGAATCATCTTCCACTATGAATGAAGTTGAAAAAACAGAAGATATAGATCCTTCCAATACTCCAACTGATGAAAATGATTCAAGAAACAAAGGAATGCCTGAGAGTTCAGATGAAACTTAGTTTTTCAGGAGGCTGACACTGAGCTCAGGTCAGCCCATTGCTATCTTCATAAAATGTTGATTCTTTTTATGAATTTTTGATGGATAAAAAATCTTTATGGAGAATTCGTTTTGATAGAAAAATGAAGAACGGTCTATAATATTATTCTGCAAATTTCAATATGTTATGGACAACGAACCATCTATGGTGGGCAGTTGACGAAAGAATTTTAAACTTTGTTTGGGACGACTTTCTTACTGCTTTTTAAAGGAGCTTTCTAGCACAAATTTTAAAATTTTTGTACTAGAAAATTGATTTAAGAAGCAGTAAGAAAGCGGTGTAAAACGAAGCCTTAGTCCATTCATCACTGATCCTTTTTTTTTTTTTTCGGCTTTTTGTTTCCATAGCATTCTCACACCCTTTCCTTTCCTCCAAGAACTCATTTGGTTGCTTGTAGATAGATAGCATATTGTAGTAAACAATGATTTTATTCTCATTTTTTTTTCTGTGAAAATAAAATGCCATATCTAAGGGATTTGTAGGTATTTGTAAACTTTAATAGTCATTAGTTTCTCACTTCATCCAAGTCACTTCATTCAATCATCTGGTCCATAAAGGAAAAGTAGAAAAGTAGCTTCTGAAGCAAAGATCACTACATTATGTACAAAGTTTTACTAATGGAAGGCAGAAAACTATGGAAAGATTTTATCAATTTTTATGAAGCATGGATGCTTTAAAGGAGTTATACATTCATACACTATCAGGAATGGAATTCTCCATATATCATAGTTAACTGTTGATCACTGATGCATATAACCTGAAAATGATTGGTTGTCATTTAGTTCCATATTCACGGGTGTTGATTCGGGTTAATGTTAACAAATCGAAACTATAACCTGGCCTAACATGGCATGATAAATGTAGAAGTTGGATTAGTGTCAATCTGATTCAAAATGGTTCCACTCAACCCCTATAAGATTTGGGTTGTGTTTAGGCATATAACCAAAACATTTAGGCAATTTGGGTTATCTAATCTTTTGTTTTCTAAGAATTAAGAGCTTTGTGACTGCTTGTTTTAGTATTGGTGAGATCTAACCCTCTTTGAAGCATTTGGGTACAAATTTAAATTTGATCATCTTATGAATTATTTTGAGTTTTTATCTTGCATTTTTGTTATTTGATTTGTATATCTTTTATCTACTATTGTTGCATTTACATATTTGCTTTTCTGGTAGTACAATATCATATTGCTTGTTATGTTTGCATTTTAAAATTGTTTTTAACATCATTAACATTGAAATTCTTTTGGATAAAATTCTTGAAAAGGGGGAGAGGATGCAAGGAAACTCATTATTTTAATATCCTTTATAAGTTGTATATTATATTTAAAGAAAATATATTTTCATGATAAGAAAGAGTATTATTGAAGCCTTGGACTGGACTTTTAAGTGATTTTTTTTTTTTCGTTTTAAATTTGCATAGTGCAGTGGGAATTTTGACACTGATATTTGGCATTGGTTGATTTCATTTACTTTGTTAAAATAATTTTTCTGTGATAGTTTAGTTAAGTTAAAAAATGATATTTATATCTAATTATATTCATTAAATAATGAAGTATATCAATTTTATTATTTTATAAATATTTCTCTTTACAAGAAATTAAATGTTTCCTATAAAAAAATATTGTAAAAGAGAATTTAATAGATTATATTAATTAATATTCATCATATATTCAAAATTTATAGATCCTTTAACTATAGCAAGCCTTCACACATAATTAATGAAAACAAAAGATACAATCAAGCATTTTAAAATTATATTAATCACTAATTGAAGCTCATTAGAGAATTTCATTAATTATTGGAAGTAAATAATGTGGTTGAATTGCAATCGTTAGAGTGAGAGAAAGCTTGAATTATAAATTAATTATTTGAATTACTTCATAAATGAATGATATAAATGGACCTTATGTTCATTTTGGATGATTTGTTCTTCTCATAACTAAGGGTTTTAGTGAAATTATGAAATGAAGCTTGGCTAAATTTAGGTGTTCAACTAACACCATTGTGCTTCTTATTTGGATGATCACCATACAAAATGGATTGTATATATCATTGATTTTTCTATCCATGGCCACTCAAATTTATAAGGTTCCATGTTGACCTAATTATAAATCTTGATGTATCAAATCCTATGAGCATTGATCTTGATGCTCTTTGTTCATTTTTGATTGTTTAATGTGGGCTCCGAAAATTTGCTCCCCAGTCTCTCCATGGCCCCTTTCTTCTTTTTCAAGTCATCGATGAGAGTTTTAACGAGTATGTTCTAAAGTAAATTTTTTAGAAGATAGATTGGATTTTGAATAAGATATTACCTAGAGATTTCACCCTTATTTTTTGAGGACTTTATAATATGAGTTTAGATTTCCTATAGGCGCAAGCCTCTGTACTTCATTACCTATCTTGATAACGAGAGAGAACTTTTGATTAAGGATAGTAGTCAAATAGATACATTTTATCCGACGTATAGTAACAACAAAGTTTAAGTATTTAAAATTAAAAATACACGACCTTGCACTTAAAGTGGATTGGGGCTGGGGGATGTTAAACCTGATCAAGATCTCATGGTTCCGATGCCCCAGGTCATCATGATCCATAGTCTACTTAGTTTGAGGGGATAGTCGACCCAACCTAATAGAAGGATCATTGTTGAGAGCTATGGGTTGCTTCATCCAAGGGTATCTTGAAGACCTGAGATGAATATTTATCTAAGGGGATAGATTTGAAGTCACTTTAGCCAATAGAGGGCTTTGTGCCCTATCGGTCATGTCCTATTAATTAATTACTCAAAGATTTAATATCGTTGGAGAATATATGGGCAATAACCATGATCGTAATTTAATAGTGCTATTCGGCAACAAAATCACCTAGATATAGGGTTCCAATCATGATCGTTTACATGTGGTGCCATTTGGTGGTGAAACTAATTGTTAGAGGACATGTGCCACGTCTTTATTGGCAAGAGACGGGTTAATAATAAAGAGATTTTCAAATTTGTCCACCTCAACAAATTATTGCGGAGGATGGATGTGTATTTTTTATTTAAGTGTTTGATGATTTATTTCAATTTTAAATATTTTAGGTTTTGGTGATTTTTGAGTTTTGAATTTTCATGGGGAGTTGGGAGGCATTTTGAATATTTGGGGGTCCCATCCCGTTGAGATTTTCTATCAACATGATCATCATTGGGGTATTTGTAGGTGATTTCATTTGATTGGTTGAACCTTATCGACTCTATCCACTTGCTGATAGGGATCTTATTTGTCATTGGATTTATGCTTTTATTAGTGAATTTCTCTTGTAATAGGCCTTGACAATCTAATATGAACGTATAAAATGGATATTATTGTCAGTGTTATGATCATATATTTGTTTAATGGTTCGAGCTATGTCGACTCCTATCTATTCATATAGAAGGATCGAGCTCGAATTTAAGTTCATTTCTTGACATACATAGCAACCTCAGATGTCACGTATGTGCATTATGCTTGTCGGAGCCCATACAGCTGTATGCTTTTACATGTATTTTGCATAGTGTATTTGTGTAGCGGTTATATGTATGCAGTGCAATAGGAATGTACAATATATATGCATGTATGTATGTATGGTGTATTTTGCATTTGCATATTATTTAGTTGTATATTGTGATATTTTTGCATATAAATGTAATACTGAATAAGATGGTTGAATGAAATCCTCTACTTATCGTAAATGCACGTGGAAGGGCATTTTAAAGTCTTCGATACTAATCGATTGCGTGAGTGGCTATCATTTGGGTGTGCAAAATATTTTATTTAGAAGCTTGTAGACGCCTTCTGTCCATTTATACAAATGTTGCAGGTCTGGTAGCGTTGCTCAGTAGTGCATTGAACTTCATCTATTGTACATTGGCAATGCAATTTGGCTCATTTCATCTCTTGCATATTGTCATTTTCCTTAGTATTCAACCTGTAGGGATGTACTTCTACCCGCAAACATAGTTTATGATACATTGGGAACCCTCCACTAATGCTTCACAACTTTTACTACAAATTCTCTACTTCTTCTTGTAGGTGAATCATAGTGTTGTGCTGCATGCCATTTGTTGCTTTATGCAAGTAGGCAGTCACGCAATGCAAGATTTGTTAACACTATTCGTGCTATAACATTAGGTATTTAGATGTCACCAGCTTGCTAGATTGTGCTCAGCGCGAATCTTCACACATTGCTTATAAGCGGGTCGGAGCGCTGCACTATGGGTCGTAGCGCTGCACTACGGGTCGTAGCGCTGCACTACGGGTCGCTCACTGATTTTTGCAAGTAAGCTGCCATGCACCGCAAGATTTGCTAAATTTACTCATAGATCATGAGTGGGCTGCGGACTTTCAGAAATCACTAGTCGTTGCATATAGGTAGCATGTGTCTTGCATAAATTCTCTTACATTGCTTACAGGTAGAGCTTCTATACACATTTCCTTGCAGACAATCTATGTTTACCATGATTTTGTCATTTTAAACTCATATACAGGCCGTTGTATGCATGATGGATCATCTCTTGTTGTTTGAAAGTGTTGCCACGGGTACAAGCAGACTGTTTCATAATGCGAATCTCTTAGTGCTACTCGTAAGTGTTTGTGTTTACTACAATTCTTTTGTATTCTGCTTTTAGATAGCACGTTACATGTATAACAGGGCTTTTATAGGAGCTCGTAGATGCTTGCACTCATTGCACATTACCCACCTTTGCTTGTAGGAGATTATTGTATTTGCTAAATGTTTGCTTATTGCTGGTTGTAGGAATAATCTAGCGTCTACTACATGTTATTCGTCGCCACCTGTAGGTAGATTACTTACGCATATTACAAGTACCCATACTCGGGCCGTCACGCTACAAAGATTATGTGCGCATTTGTAGACCATTGTGCATGACAAAATTCCTATAGTTCGTAGGAGTTCGTATTTATTGCAAATTATCGATTTTCACTCGTGTACGTGTCATATGCATTTTATATGTTCATAGGGGATCTATCACATTTGCAGCATATCTACTTCCGTTGTCCCACCCTTAAACTATATGAGTTGTTGTTGTTTGTAGATGTTTTTCTTTACTACAACTCTGTTGTACTTGCCGTAGATTGCATGCTATGTGTATTTGTATTCACAGAAGACCCATTACACTTGCATCATATTTATCATCGTCGCTTGCAAGCGGGTTGCCACCTCCGTCTGCATTGATTAAATGGATGTCGTAGCATTCCTTGTGAGCTATTTGTATATGTTTGTAGACAATGTTTTGTTTGCTAGTGAGTTGGTTCACTTGACTGCATAAAAGTTGTTGTAGGAGTCCGTCACATTCACCATGTGTTGCGTCTCATCACTTGTAGATGTTTGACGAGCTTGCTTGCAAGTTGATGTTGACTGTAGGAGTATTGTCACATTCGCAGTTCACGCAAAGGACAGCGCATTTGTCTATTAGCTTATATGATGCTAGTGGTTCATGAAGATAAAGATTGAAAACCACAATTTCTGGGAGTTATTTTATGAGGTGGCGAGAGAAGCCAAATCGTTATAAAAAGACTTTAGAGTAATTCGATCGATTAATCTACATATTTGTTGGGATTTGCTGAGGAGCTTATTATATTATTAGTATATAGGAAAAGAAATAGTTGGTTTAATGTCACATTGAGTTGAAAGCAAAGAAATGTAGAATTTTAAATATGGAGGAGCATAACAAGAAAAAAAAAATGATTTGCATTATGGAGTTACATCTCATTTACATGGAAAATTATTAGGTCCGGAAATCTAATTAAAATTTGCCACGGGACTGCGCAGTGCACTTTGAATGTGTTTTTTGACTGCGCTTTAATTGCGTTTTACGTGCACTTTACCTGCGCTTTTGACGCGCTTGACTTAAAATTCCCTGGATATGTGTTCATTCCATATGTCAATATTTTATTGGACACCGGACGTGTCTTATCTCCACGTCCGGTGTTCAGACCTAATAATTTTCCCATTTACATTAGGGCGAAAAGAAAGGTACGAACTCAGGTTGATAGTGAGAGGAGGCTGGAGGTAAAATGTGTAGTCCAAAGTTCAATGTCTCTTTCTCTTTACTATGCCTATGTCTTGAGAAATACAAGTTCTTTTTCATTTCAGATGAGCTCCACACTTTCCCAAGATAGTTTGAGTGGTAGGAGAATCATTAGTAGAATCAAAGGCACACCGAGTAGGAATCTCTAAGAGATTTGTGAGGATCCTTCCAAGCACCTTCATGAGAGCACCCTTGAGGATCGCCTCTCGATGCGGATTCTAATATGGTCAAATAAATATGAATTTTTTTAGGGTTGCAGGCAGGTCATGTGTAGCGTTGAAGATGGCTCTAAGAAGGGAGAGATTATTTTGTGTGGTGTCCGAATATATCCGGAGGCCAATTCAGACACGCCACATCATCCAATGCACTGTGTATTGGACGACATGGCGTATCCAAATTAGCCTCCGGAAACATCCGGACACTGCACATAATAATTTTTCCTAAGATGGTGCAGTTTCAAGTAGTTTTGATCTCTTTTATAGGATGACCCACATCATTAATAATAAATGGCTTCAATGCTCCATGATCCAACTAGTTCAACATAATAACCTAAGACGTTCATGTGGTTAGTCGTATAAGTGAGTCAACCCAACTTATGAGCAGGTTTAGGCTCGACTCAATTAATAGTTTGTGAGTCAAGTTTGATGAGCCAACAAGCAAAGTTAGAGTTAATCCTGATTGGACTTATTAACTCATGAGCCAGCTCATTTAAAAACATTATAATAAAAAGTACTTAAAACTATATCAGAATTTACAAGTTTATGCACATAATTGCTAAAAATATTTAAAAATTGCATCTAACTTATATTATGTGATTTTTTTTTACTACTCTTCTAATTTCTCATCATTTTATTCTAATCGTAATTGTAGTCCGAATAATTTTATTTTTTTTAATAATAAATAAGCAGCCAGACTCACATTCTTTGAATTATGCTTATGAGCTCAAATTTTATTAATTAATCAAGCTCAAACTCAGTTTGAGTGCTCATTTACACCCCTAATTGTGGTTAGTATGCTAATCCACCAATTAACTCTCCCTGCCATATGGAGCCAGCTTGATAGGCAAATAATCTGTCCATTACCATGTAATTGCCTGATTCATTCAAATTCTTCAAACTGAGTCAACCTGATCTGAGTGCACAAATGAAATAACATTCTGCAATAATATATTTTTTATTATATTAATAAAGTTATATAAAGTTAACAGAATTATATTATAAAAAAAATTGCTTAGTGCAACCAATCTTTCAAGAATTAAGTTCATATAAAGAGAAAATATATCCACTAAATATATATAAAACTTTTATTAATTTAATTCTTAATTGAAATAACTTCAATTGTTTTCAAATGCCAAGTCAAAAATAAATAATCTCCTAGGGGATATTTGGTTCAAAATGAAATGCATTATAAAATAAATATAATGTATTTAAAATGTTTGTACTTATTATGATGAGAGGCCCAATGTATAGATTTGAGCCAAAGTAAATTAGCAAAAAGCTTCCTGATCTAATCCTAATCAAATCCAACCAAATTCTTAATCAATGTAATAATTAGATACCATAACTAATGCATCAATTTTTTTTTTGGGTAAATAGGGACAGAGCCCATTTTATTAAGATAAAAAGAACCAGTTACAACAGAAAGACAAAAAACTGGAAAACAAACGTAAAGGAAATGGAAACCTAACTTAGAAAAGGACACCTAATACCAAAATAAAACAAACCCAACCACAAGACTTGGGCATTGAACAAAGCTGAGACCAATCTAGAAACAACAGAAAATAGAAGGAAAAAGAGTCCTCAAACAGTCATCTCGAGAATTTGTCTTTAATCTGATTGTAATCTTCCAAGTACAGGCTTTGATATGAATAGCATTCTTAATAATGCTAATCACAGTGTCCGGGCTATTCCATTTGTTAGCAAATATTCTATTATTTCTTTCTCTCCAAATTTGATAAACAGAGCAACTAACCGTCAGAAATCTGAATGAATTTTCACTTGTGGACAGCAGAGTAGAGTTCTCCAGGTAATCCAGAACCTGTAACAAATTTGGTCTAAATAAAAAAGCACTTAAATCAGGAAGCAAGCTATTAATAACATAAAATGAAAAATCATAGAAAAAGAAAAGGTGATTATGGTCTTCAGGAGCCTTATGACAAAGGAAGGAATCAGGATTGATCTGAAAAGCTCTCTTAATCAGCAAATCCGCGGTTTTCAGTTTATGCAAAACAACCATCCAGGAATAAGTAGAGTATCTAAGAGAATAATTTTTGTGCCAAATAAATTTATTCCAAGAAACCTCTTCCAGGTGAGAGTAATAGGAGTCAGAGAAATTTTTAAACTTAGGATTAGAAGAGCCATCCCAAGCTAAAACCAGTTGCTCTTTAATATAAATATTATTAATCTCGTGAATAACCAATTCTGAAAGAGAATCAGGAAGCATCCACTTATTATCTCTAATGCAATCTTTAATAACTAATGCATCAATCAAATCTCCAATTACATCTCAAATCAAATGAACTTAATTAGGGAAATAATCATTCCCTAATTAATTACATAATTGAGTCATCAAAGCCTTCTAAATCAAGACCGATTTGGATTTGAAAAAAATTCCAAATCAACACCTTTCTTGCCACAACTTATCCTGCTCTACTTCCTCTTCTTTTCTGACACTAATAAAGCTAATTGTTCGGCCTCATTAAGATATGTTATCTTAAGAATCTTAGGACCTTTTTTTGTCATATTCAATTACCAGTTGGAAGATGAAGAACAAAGATATTAAAAAATCTTGAAATGAATCGCAAGAACAAATGTTTACAAGCATTCCTCTATTATGGATTAGTATGATAAGACAAATTAATCACATGTCATCAATTCTATTAAATATGTCAATTCATCAAGATGAAGTAAACTTCTAAGATTAAATTCTCATGTTCTTTCCAGCTTTACAACAAGCACTATCAAGCATTTTTATATAAACTCTTATGTATTTCTAACCTATATACATTTCTATAATTTATAATTTTTATCTAAGGTTTCGTTTGAGACGGCTTTCTTACTGCTTCTTAAAGTAGTTTTTTAATACAAAAATTTTATTTTTTTTACTAAAATGCTGCTTTAAGAAGCACTAAAAAAATTGTCCCAAACAAAACTCAAGTCTATGAATAGCGAGCCAGGAATGAGATCCGCTTATATTCGCACCACAGTAGTCCTATACTAACTTATAAATCTAAACAAAATTTTCAAGACTTCTCACTCTAAGATCATTCTTTCACATTTTTATCTTCAGTTCAGAATCTTATTTTTTGTAAGATCTTTGTGTCACCCATTGATATATTTGAATCCAACACACCAATGTTAGATTCAAACTTCATTTGGTACAACTTTCTTACTACTTTCTTAAACAGTTTTTTAGTACAAAAATTTCTTGAAAACAATTAAAAAATAATGATCAAAAGTTGTCTCAAATGAGGCTTTAATCATCAGAATAAATATAGATAGTATATCTTTCATCAACTATGCTTCATTTGGGACAGCTTTTTTATTACTTATTTAAGCAGCTTTGTAGTATAAAATTAAAAAAATTTTGTACTATAAAACTGCTTTAAGAAACAATAAAAAAGCCGTCCCAAAGGTTAAGACCTTATTTTATAATCTTAGAGCTAAGAAACCATAAACTTAAGCTATGTTATGTGTAGTGAATGTTTTATGCTCTAACAACTTTAAACAACTATCTTCAGAGTTTCAATGCCGTACATACATAAATAATAGAATCTTAAAAGATCTCTCTCCATGTAGTTTATTTTACCACTTTTCTCGTCAAATATTTTAAAATTTTCGTAAGTTTTCTGTCTTAATCGCCAATGTTCTTTAATGCAAATACATCCAAAACATTCTCTAATTGTTTCAAATAATAGAATACAGTAATAAAAAAAGCTATTTTTGAAAAAAACATTTTTGAAACTGTGGTAAAAAAAAAGGTCAATAGTTTTGGGCTTCCTTTGAATAACTTTTTTAATTTTTTTGTAACAATAAAAATAGTTAATAAAAAATAATGCGTGTTTGGAAGATAATTATTTAAAATTTTTATCTTTATACATGTACTTTTGAATTTTTTCTTTTAATTGTGGCAAAAAAAAAAAAAAATAGTTTTTAATTTTAAAAGCTTAAAGCTAAAGGTTTTGTTTGAGATAATTTTTTTATTAATTTTTGAAGTAGTTTTTTAATATATATATATATATATATATATATATATATATATATATATATATATATATATATATATATAATAATAATAATAATAATAATAATAATAATAATAACCAAAAAACAGTGGCTAGAACTGTCTCAAACGAGAAAAAATATTTTGTGCGGACCACGGACGGCATCCGGGGACCAACATAACGCTTCACTCCATTTTGTTTGCTCGATACCGCTGTGGACCGGATGACGTGGCACGTTCTGCTTGATCTCAAACGAAGTCTTAAAAAATCTGAATCTCACCAATATCACCAAAAAAGCAAAAAAATAAAAAATAAAAACAGTCTTCACCATACAACACTTCTATTTTCAAGTTATGTCATGTTCAAATGCAAATTATTCAAACTTTATTCTTGCTTGGGATAGCTAGAATGATTTCAGAGTCAAATCCTCACTGTTCTCCACTATCATTAATCAACTCAGTCAAAATTCTACTTCTTCTTCAGCAAAAAATTCTAATATGTTTAATCATCTAAACTAAGCAGCGAAGAAAAACTAATCAAGCAGACCAAGTAAACTTGTCTTCGTTAATCCTGACATGAATTCTTTAATTGCTGTATATAGTTGGATAACACTATGGATAGCGATTAGCTCTACGTGAAGCTGATGACGATTTCACAGTGCCTTTTCTTTGTCCTTTGCGCTCAATGGGGACAATAACGTCGCTCTTTGCACGGTTCAGCAAAGAAAGATAAAGAAAGTATTTCGAATAAGAATTCAACGTTTTGTTTCAGAAGTTATAGCAGCAGTAGCTAGCCGGCTAAGGACTTGTTCAAGGGGGCTCTTTGGTTTGAGCATTTGGAGTGGAGAGATTCATGAAATATTGCGGGGAAATTTTTGATGAGTTCATAGGGGCTGTTTGGTAGCAGGATTTAGGCCGGATTTGAGCGAAATCCAGGCAAACAGTCTAAAATGAAAACTCAAATCTTACGGAAAATGAAAGCGTCGTGGGCAGAAAATTCCGCCTTTTCTTGCTAAATTCCGGATTTCGGAAATCCTATTTTTTGTTGGATTTATGAAATCTGTTGGCCAGAGAGGAAGAGTCCGCTCATTAATTCCGTACTACAGTCAAGCAATCACACAAGATTTAATAGGATTTATTATGAAGGTTACCAAATAGTTTTCTAGATTTAGGCTCCTCAGGATTTCAAAAATCTAGATTAAGCGGATTTATAAAATTTTACTTTAATCAAATCTTGAGTGCTACCACACAACCCTTCAAATTTGTACTTGTGGTTCTATTTTTTTCTTTTCTTTTTAAATTGGATTGGAACAGTAGAGGCTGTTTGGTAGCTGGATTCATATGAGTAAATGTACTCTAAATCCTGCCAAATGGCCCAATGAACAAAGTATAAAACTCTATATTTTTTTAAATTCCAATTTACCTTCATTTTGTCCTAGATTTTGGATTTGCTAAATCTTATACTTTGGCAGATTTACGAGATTTAGGTGATGGAAACCTGACATCATGCTGTGCAGGATTTTCTCACTTCTTTTTCATAGAGGGCTTCAGATGGAATTTTTATTACATCCAGTGAACATACGCTCTTCTACGTTCGATTTTAGACCAAAACAGCGCAATACCGAGTTTTTTTAAAAAACTCGGTACAACTCGGTATTGTGCTGTTTTGGTCTAAAACCGAACGTAGAGGAGCGTACGTTCACTGGATAAAATAAAAGTTCCTTCAGATGGCACCAAGGGGGACAAATTATTATGTGCGGAGATAATCAATTAGAATAAGTCATGTTAGCGGTATCAACCAATACGGAGTCATTCGGCATCTGCACAAAATAATTAATCCCTAAGGGGAGGGGTGGAAGATGAACTTTTTGGTGAAGTTGCCTTCGCTAGCGAGATCTCGCAATGATTTAATTGTTTCCTTTTTGTGGAGGCTTTATGGTAGGCATTGAAGGGGGAAGAGTGATAAATAGGAGTATTTCTGTTAATTTGATTAAATAGAGATTTTTTTAATGAATTTTGATTAATAATGTTAATTAATTAAAAAATTAAAAAATTGAAGTAAATTAATATTATTTGTTGTTTAATTTTATAAATTAAAATTCTTATATTAAATATTAACATTCAATCAAATAAATTATATATATACATTGATTTATAAGAGAAAGCAACATTAATGATTAGTATTAGTAAGTTAAGAAGATATAAACTTAAGTAAATTAGTATTATTTACATAGAGAAAGATGAGTATTTTGGTTAACTTGTTTTTGCTGGTGAGCTCTTTTTCTTTTTTATCGAGGGTTTCTATTAGGATATGTAGAACTTTTATTTTATCCAGTGAACGTACGCAGAGGAAGGTTTGGTTTTAGGCAAAAAAGCTCCTGTACCGAGTTTTTCAGGTGCGAAAAATTCGGTACAGACACTTTTTTGCCTAAAATCGAACCTTACTCTGCATACGTTTACCGGATAGAATAAAAGTTCGGATATGTAAGCGGAGGAATGAGAAATAAAAAAATTTTCGTGTCTGAGAAAATAGAGATTTTCATGAAATTGTCCACCTTAGTAATCATGAAGATGACTTTATAGTTTGTACTCATTTGGGCTGACGGAAAGGCCATATTCTCCTAATTGAGACAAGCTTTTATATTGCAGTCGCATGTTTGAGGCAAATTCTCTTATAAATTGATCACAAGCCTCTTTAGAGCTAAGACCAAGTAAAATCGAGTTTTCTTAGTTTGAATTGGGTTGATTTAGCTTGAACCAGCACACTTTGCGTAAATCCGATTTTTTAGATACATGAATGTACATTTAATTCTTTTTTTTTTGGGAAATTTTGGGGCCTAAGCCCATATATTACTATAAATGGAAAAGATACAAGGAAAAGGAATCCAGCCCCAAAAGCTAAACACAAAAATTAGCTAGGGGAGGAAAGGAAACCCAAAAAAATCAAGAAAGAAAACTATACCACCCAATACAACCGAGTAAAAAGAGAACTCCAAAAATTGAGTAGCAAAAAAATTAGGACTTAGGCTGCAGCCAAAGAAGCTACACGTCAAAATTCATCACAGATGATCTGAAAAATTCCCCTGGTTGCCGAAGAGAGACCCTCTAAGGGGAGAGGCTACAACAGTCATCATAGTCCTGCAAAACTCTTGTTTTCGGAGATTCCTCGAAGCGACAGTATGAAGACTCCTGGTTGCCATGGAAGTCCATCCAGGGGACTAAAATTCGGAGTAGCAGTGTCGGTTTCAAGATTCCAGCATACCGAAAAATCGAGGTGAATAACAGCAGGTCCAAGATGAAACAAAACAAAAACCCAGAACAAGAAGAAATAGTCAGCAGAATGGAAGCCATATCAACCAATTAGATGTATGAGATTATAAGCATTTTTCCAGTTCTCCAACTTGGCAAGTAAATCTCTCTTAATCTTCCTAGCCAATGTGTTTTGGAAGTCAATGATATTTCCAAAAGTTCTGTCATTATGAGCACACCAAATGTAGTAGATAACAATATTAAGCATGAGGCAGTAAAGACTAAGAATCTCTCTATTCTCCGAAATGTCCTCAATAAAATTATAGGCCTGGAGAAGATTAATTAGGCTGGAGGAAGGGTTGAGATTGAAGGATGAGAATATTAATAATACAAAAAGGGAAATCACACTAAAAAAAGAGATGAGTGTGCGTTTCCCAGGTAGCCGCATAAAATTTACAGTAAGGATTAACATTGATACCACGACGAGATAAAATATCAACAGTTTTAAGCCCATGTTTAACAACAATCCAGGCATAGGAAGAGAATCTCAGGGCAAAATGTTTGTGCCAAACAAACTGGTACCAGCTAACGACAAGGTAATGTTTAAAAAGTTCCTTGTAGAATCCACTGTTTGAGACTTTTCCAGAGTTGAGCCAAAGACAACCAATACCATGGTTCGAAATATGAACCAGCTTAATGAGATTCACAATATGGGAGGGAAAGGTGTCAGGAGCAAACCAATTCCCACTATGGATAATGCTAGAAACAAAAGAGTCATTGTAATTTTCATGACTAAGCACACTAGTCTGCGTTGCCAACCGATCCATATGAGAACTGCCTAAATACCAAGGGTCCCAAAGAAGAGAGAATTTGCTGTTCGGGTGAATCCCAAGGAAGAGACTGCTTAATTTTCTGAGAAAATATGCATAAATATTTCCACTAGGAAGTACATCATTTAGGATTAGGAGACCACAGGGAATGATACAGATTGCGCCACCAGTCGAATAAGGGACCATTGTGATTGAGAAACCTCCATATAATAGAGCAGCTCAACCCATGGGATATGGAGTTCAGAGAATGGAAACCCAAACCCCCATTATACTTAGGGAGGCAGGTGTCTTTCCAAGCAATTAGGTGGAGTTTCTTCTCAGAAATGTCCTGGGAGAAAAGGAATATGGAGCAGAGTTTGGTGATGATATTGCAGGAGTTTTTGGGGATAATTGACCTCCTAATCTAGTAGGCACTTGTATTAAAAATGGTGTATCTCAAAAATTGAGTTCTCCCGACAAATGAAAGAGTTTTAGCTTTCCGATCCTCCAGCGCCTTAGTAATTTTCATGATAAGCGGCTGGTAATCAGTTTGAGTGAGTTTTCTCATAAAGATCGGAAGACCAAGGTATTTTATGGGTCTGTAAGTTTGTTGCATATTAAGGATACCACAAATATCATCACTCAAGGTATAAATTTTTGAAAAAAGAATAGTGCTTTTTGAGGGATTAACCTTTAGTCCCGTTAGAGAAGCAAAATGGTTAAGGATAGCATTAAGACATCTAGCATATCCTTGATTAGCCTTGGAGAAAACAAGCAAGTCATCAGCATATAAAAGGTGAGTTATAGAGGTATTACCCACAGTAATTCCAGAAAATTCATGATTTGCCACGGCTTCATCAAAATAGGTAGAAAGCCCGTCCATAACAATAGTAAAAAGATAGGGTGATAAAGGACATCCCCGTCTCAAACCAGAGGTAGAGCTGAAATACCCTTCAAGAGCCCCGTTGATAGCCACAGAGAAATATATGTCTGTAATACATGATTTGATCCAGGAAATAAAGACAGTAGGAAACCCTTTAGCATGAAGTCGATCCAACAAAAATTGCCTAGAGACAGAATCAAAGGCCTTGTGAATATCGACTTTGGCACACAAAATTTTTTTTCTTAGTATTCAAATTGAAGTTGGCAAGGAGTTCCGTGGCTAGGATGATGTTGTCAGTAATAATGCAATTCTTAATGAAACCAGCTTGGCATTGGTGGACAATATAAGGCATTACAGTTTTCATCATGTTTGCTAGTAGCTTAGCAATGATCTTGTAAAAGGAATCGCATAATGAGATGGGTCTGTAATCATTGGCAGAGCAGGCATGGGGGTGTTTAGGGATGAGGGCAATGGCAGTGTTTTTGGCTTGCTTAGGTAAAAATGATGCGGAGAAACAAGATAGAACAACATTGCAAATTTGGTTGCCAATGGTATTCCAAGTAGATTTATAAAATTTAAATGTTTAACCATCTGGACCTGGAGAAGCATTCGCAGGGGAAGAAAAAATGACATTTTTGATGTCTTTAGTAGTAAAAGGGGCCACCAAATTAGCAACAAGAGATGGGGGTATGATGTTCCCAGGTGGAAATGGGGCAGCCAGGGTGGGGGTTGGAAATGACCATTAAATAAGGTTTGAAAATGATTGATGAAAGCAGAGCTTATGCCCGAGCTGGAGGTATGAATAACTTCATTGTCAGTGATACCTCTAATCTGATTGGTGTTGTGCATAATATTGATTTTTGAGTAGAGAAATTTCAGATTGTCCTCACTAGATTTTAACCAATTCACTTTGCCTCTTTGGGAGATCCACTCGGTTAAGCGAGATTGGGCAGCAGAGATTTTTAAATTGGTAGTTTTCAGCCTAGTATTGAGATAATGGTTTAAAGGGTCATCTTGTAGACTGGATACACTACAGGAAAAATGCCCATTACCGGAGGTTCTAACCGGCGGTTCATGGACCGCTGGTGTTACCAACGGCATAGCCGGCGGTGTGACCGCCGGCTTTTAACGGCGGTCTAACCGATGATTTTGCTACGTTAAGCCGCCAGTACTAGCGGTATCCCTAAACCGACGGTAAACCGCCGGACATCAATATGAACTGGCAGTTTACCGGCGGCTTGGACCGCCGTTGATAAGTGATTTTTTACTGGCGGTCTAGACCCCGGAAAGCCGCCGGTAGAAGCCCTAATACGACCAGACCCGCGTCTCGCATTTCATTTTTACTCTTTCCTTCTCTCTCTCGGTCGCTCTGCCGTCGCCTCCGCTCGTCCGACCGCCGCCGATGAATCTACTCCGACCGCAGACCCCAATCCGACCGCCGCCGACGAAGCTTCTCCGACCGCCGACAGTTAAACTCCGACGTCCGACCGCCGGCCTAGTCCGACCCCAAACCATCCGATTTCTATTTTAAGGTTATTTTTTATGGTTTTTCTTTGATTATTTGTTCTCACTACATATTTGCAAGTATTAGAGATATTTTGGATGATTTAGGTAGTAAGTAAAAATGTAATGTTGTAATCATTTTGTTAGATCTAATTTTTTTTTATTAAGTGTTATTTTAGTTTAGGGTATATCAATTTTGTTGATTGTGACTTTGAGTTAGAGCATGATAGGAAGAGAGAGATTGAGGGGGAGAGAAAAGAGAGGGAGAGGGAGAGAGATATATGAGAGAGAGAGAGAGAGAGAGAGAGAGAGAGAGAGAGAGAGAGAGAGAGAGAGAGAGAGAGAGAGAGAGAGAGAGAGAGAGAGAGAGAGAGAGAGAGAGAGAGAGAGAGAGAGAGAGAGAGAGAGAGAGAGAGAGAGAGAGAGAGAGAGAGAGAGAGAGAGAGAGAGAGAGAGAGAGAGAAGAGTGAGAAGGAGAGAGAGAGAACAAGAGAGATAGATAAATAGCAAGTGTTAGAGAGAGCGAGAGATCGAGAGGGAGAGAGAGAAAAGAGAGGGAGAGGGAGAGAGAAAAGAGAGGGAGAGTGAAAAGAGAGTGAGAGGGAGAGAGAGAGAGAGAACAAGAGGGATAGAGAGAGCGAGAGATCGAGAGGGAGAGAGAGAAAAGAGAGGGAGAGGGAGAGAAAAGAGAGGGAGAGTGAAAAGAGAGTGAGAGGGAGAGAGAGAGAGAACAAGAGAGAGAGAGAGAGCGACCCGTCTCAGAGACATGTTCATGGACATTAGAAAGTCTGGGCAGCGTCCTAATTGGATTGGAGAGGGCGTTTGGGCTGATTTGAGTAGTGCTTGGGCTACCCCTGAGTTTATAAAAATGAGAGAGTAGAATAAACAGAACATAACCTCTGACTGTGGCAGTTTAGGAAGCTCTCTTCATACTGGTGGATCTGTACCTCATACGGAACATAGGCGTCGCCTCGTAAGTGTTTTGAATTAGTTTATTACATATATTTATATTATTATAACTAAGCCTTAAATTTTCAGAAAGAGTTTCTTGGTCGGGAGCCAACACCGTTGGAGTTGCATACAAGAACTCATCAACATCAAGCTGACCATCAGTGGGTTGATGAGAAGGCTAAGAAGGCTCATGTGAGTAAAATTTTTTAGAGTTTTAGATTAAAAATTTATTTTAATAAAACTAATTGTAACTCACAGGATGATTTCGTACGAGCTAGAGAAAGTCGGCAGTCCACTGGTGAGGGATCATCTTCAGGATCGGCCCACATTTCTGAGTATCATACATGATCAGATGTTGTTGGTGGAAGACAGAGGGGAAGGGTATATGGCATGGGTTCATAGGCTTATGCTATTGAAGGCAGTTCATCCACCTCTGTATTTCATGATCCAAGTGGAGCTGAAGAATCTGTAAGCGAGAGGGTTGTAGCGCTTACTAGAGAGATTGAAGAGATGAAAAATGTTCAATCTAGAGAGATTGAAGAAATGAGAAAAGTTTAGAATGAAATGCAAGCAGAGTTGCAATCCTACAGAGCTGAAAAACAGAGGAAGAAGGACCAGCAGAAGCAGCCATCTGCAGACAGTGAGGATACATATGAGGATTAGATATTTTTTATGTTTGATGATTGTATTAATTAGAACTTGTGAACTTGGGATTGTAATCTTATCATGAACTTACTTTTGAACTTGTGATTGTAATCTTATGATGAGCTTGTGATTGTATTTATAATTTATGGTTCTGATGAATATAGCGGCGTGTTGCCCAAAATATCTTGCTCGTTCTGCAGGTTTAGACTTTAGGGTGAACCTCCCTCAAATAGAGGGGATGCTGTCAAAATTTTTTTGCAGGTGCTACAGGTTTCTAGCGGCCTACCGGCAGTTTGGCCGCCAGAAACTACGATACCGGACGGCCAATGCCAAGCCGCCGGTAATGGCATTACACAGCCGGTAATAAACCGGCGGTGTTACGGTGGACGTCCGGAGGTGTACACCGTCGGTAAATGAACCGGCGGTCTACCGACGCTTGCCGGCGGTTTAAGAAACAAACGACGCCCGCTTTAACCGCCGAAAGACCGTCGGTAATATGACCGCCGGTCAGCCGTCGGTCAGATAACCGACGACATAACGGTCGGAAAACCGCCGGTTCCAAATCCGGTTGTCACCGGCGGTATGAGCCGCCGGAAAACCGCCACCAACATAAACCGCCGGTACATGTTTCCTACACGATTTTTTCCGGCGGCTGGAATACCGCCGTAAAGCCGTCGGTAATCCATAAAACCGTCGGTTAATCTATGGTAACCGCCGAAAAAAACCGTCGGATTTTGACGTTTTTTCTGTAGTGATAGGATTTTAGACTGAGCCAAGGAGAGGTCCTCTATTACACCTTTGAGCGCATTAGAGGAGTTCCAGTTTCTATGTTTAATGTTGCATTTTAGCTCTTTCAGCTTATGGTAAAGATCATAAATGGGGCTTCCAGTGAAAGGGAGAGTGAACACCTTGAGAACATCCTCTCAAAAATCAAGGAGCTTACTCCAGTAGTTCTTTAACATGAAATGGTGATTGTGGTTAGAGATGTTCTCCATTGGAAGAATGATAGGAAAGTGGTCAGAGACATCAAGATCACCCACAATATAAAAGGAGTTGGAAAAACTAGTCAGCCAGGTGTCATTAGTGAAGACTCTATCCAACTTAATATGGATGGGTTTATCCATTCTTTGATTGTGCCAAGTGTAGAAATGCCCCACCGAAGCCAAGTCATTGACACCAGTATTAAAGAAAAAGTTATTGAGTTCTCCAAGTTTACTACAAGGGAGAGAAGTCCCCCTATCTTTTTCTGTGGAGTACCTACAGCAATTGAAATATCTGATAACAGCCTACGGTAGAGAGATACTGTCAGCTAAGTTAACAACTTGATTCCAAAGAAGTTGCCTCTCAATAATAGAATTGGAGGCGTAAATAATCGAAATATAGCAAATATCCGAATTTCCCAATTGGATCAACCAATGGATTAGTTGATTAGAGGTAAACAGTGGCCTGAATGAAACCCTTTGAGCGTTCCATTTTATCTAGATACGACCAGGAGAAGACCGAATTAGTTAAATTAAACCAGTCATTAGTAATATAAAGAGAAGAAATCTTAGCTTCTAGGATAAATAACATATCCAGTTTGAATTTTTTGACCAGAGACTTGCAAGATATAACTTTGGAGGGGTTGTTGAATCCCGTAATGTTCCAAGAAGCCATATGGGAGAGGGTCATTTGGATTTGTTTTGGGGATTGTTTGCCTTTTTAGCTTGCCTGTTTCATGTGGACTTAGAGCTAGTCTAAATGGCAGGATGTTCTTGACTAGTGGCATTATTGTTACTGTTGTTGTAGTTTGGACTGCTAGAAGAGGATTGCTTAGGAGAGGAGGGAATTTTGGGTAAGGCCTGGTCTTTGGTGAGGGGTTGAACTGGGGAGGAGCTCTGAGTGAGGGGGACAATGGGTGGGGGAAGCAAAAGGGAAATATAGGAGGAAGAGGGAAAATCTAGCTATTTTGCAAGAATATAAAATTTATTGTTGGTGGGGAGAAGGGCTTGGACCGGAGAGGAGTGTAAGTGTTGTGGAGGTGAAGGACTGTCAGACAAACAAAAGTCACCTGAGGGGGAGTTGAGATTGCGAATGTAGGGTGTTTGAACAGAAGGTGTAGGAAGAAGGGCAGGTATGGAAATTAGGAGAGGGGGGTTTTTTTTATGGTAATAGGAAGTGGCGTTGGCTCTTTCGAGGTTTTTGACTTGTGCTGCACCCTCTAGGAGGAGGTAAGCTTGGGGGCTGTGGGGCGGGGTTTTTTGGACATTAGGAAGGGACATGGTATATGGAGCTACAAAAGGTGCAAGGGGAGGGTTTCCAGTCATAGAGAATAGTAAGGGGTGTTATTTTTTCATCCACCTAAATGAAAATTTCATCTGGCAGAGGGGCAGAACACATCACCTAAACACAGACCCGCATGAATGTTAGCCTAGTTTTGTCTGCAGTTAGAGCATCCACTGCCAATGACATGCCAACACAGTTGGCCACTTCAGAGATCCCCTTCGGCATCCAATATGAAAGAGAGAGGCTCTTAATCTTAATCCAGAGAGGGATGGAAGCGAACTCTTGTTGCTTCGGGATGAAGTCCGGTGTCCACTTTTGTAGGATAAATGATTTTCCGAAGAAGAACCAAGGGCCTCCAAACCATGCTATGTCATAGTCTTATGGAGCCGAAAACTTTAACAGGAAGAAGCCAACGTCGAGGGTTAAAAGGGAGAGTTCCCCTTTCAGCTTCCAGATTTTTTGATGACAAAGAGGAGGGCTTCATAAAAAGGTCTTGAGCAATAAATCATAAAATATGTGATTCAAATTCATAATCTTAAAATTTACAACAACAATGTCGCTAGTAATTTAAAATATTCAAAACTTGAAAAACCCTCTGATTTGACTCCATTTGAATTTTTTTTTTCATCAGCTAGCTTTATATAACTCAATATACTCAAAATGAATATTATATATACATTTTATTTATTACAAATCATTTCTAAGCCAACCTAGAGTCCAAATTCATGTGAACCTGAATAAAATTTTTTAATTTCGACTCATTCAAACTCAACCCTATTCGAGGCCTTTTTAATGAACTCAAATTTATGGGAAATTCTTCATAGCTGATTTCTGATGGATTCCTAACAATTAATGAGGTAATTGAAAATTAGCAAACTGATAATTTCTTGTAATGTTTGTTAATCTTTCTCATTCACACTTGAGATAAACAGTAATTATTTTTATTAAGCATAAAATCCATAGATAGATAAAATGCATTAGACACCATATTTCTATGATTAGATGCAACAACATTAAGGCTTTATCCCACTACATGGGGTCGGCTACATGAATCCTTTTTCTATCACAAAATAGACCCAATGCATTCCTCCACTTCAACCATCCAACTTGAATTGTACTAATAATATCCTCAACTATTTCGCTATCACTCTAGACAAAAGACCCAAGATATCTAAAACGTGTACTCTTATTAATAACTTGATTTTCCAAAGTCATAATCCCTTCATTAGATTTATTACTATTAAAATTACACTTTATATATTCGATTTTAGATATACTCAAATGAAAACCTTTAAACTTAACGATTGACCTCCATAATTCAAATTTATCTTCAACTTACTCTCTAGTCTTATCAACAAGAAGAATATCTTTTTTTGTGACATTTAGGCCATTTAAGACAAACTCACACACACAACGCATACACAAAGATTCAAATCCTAGACCTCTTAGTTGAAAGCATAAACTCTCAACCAACAGGCCAAGATGAGCTATGTACAAGAAGAATATCATCAGTAAAAAACATATACCAAGATACCTCCTCATTCAAATGTCTAATAAGAACATCCATTACTATAGAATATTCCTATGACTAGATACATTTTCAAAATTTATATCGGTATGAATTTAAAAATTATTAAATTTATTTTAATTAATATTCAACAAAATTTTTATATATAATACGAATCTGAAAACAAATCTAATAATTTTCAAATCCATCCTCATACATTATTTATTTTATGAATTTATTTCATAATTTTTCACATTTTGCTTGACAAAACTACACAAAATCAATTATTTATTTTTAATTTGTTATTTTGTTTGGTGGAAAAGTTCTCAAAGATCTTCATTCCCACAAACAAAATTTCAACTTCTATAATTTTTAAACAAACTAATTTTGTTCCATAGAAATAGTATTGCAACAAAATTACAAATTCCCATTTCCAATTAGATATTTATGACCAAATATGATTCAACTCTGAAAAAGATGTCAGCCTCTACATCACCTTTTTTCATGAAATTGACCTTATAAACCCTAGAAAATGTCAATTGACAATAATTTCTTGAATAAACTAACAAAATAAAAAACTTATCTCCACGCATTACATTTTTGTAATTACAAATAAATTCCAAATTGTGGATGTCCCAATCATCTGTCGAGAGATATTGAGCACATATTCCAAATGAATATGATAAAATATTCATTTCTTATCACCTTTAATTTACTTGAGATGTTTCAAGAGGAGGAACTTCTCCCTTAGAACACAGCATCCTCATTAGCTGTTTTTCTTTGTTTTTATGTTAAGAAGTATCTATTGATTAGTCTGCAATCACAGTAAATGACAAATTTTAAGATAAAGCTTGCCTTCTATCCAATTAGCTTGATGAAAGGGAGCATGTAAAATATATTTTTATGATCTTATGGCTCTTAATCTGGTTGCTGAACTATTTTCTTTCTTCAACTTTTGGTGTTTTGATCCATTGAAACTGTTATAATTTCTGTTGATTTGCAGCTTCCTGGAAGGGAGACAGACTTCTGTTTTGAAACTTTTGCGGAAGGGGTGTTTGGTTGGATTAATTATTCTGTGCGGATTCCGAACGCCGTCCGAAGATCAACCAGAATGCGTCACGTCATCCCTGTACTGTGTACCGTGGTTCGTTAATGCTTGGTACCGCAGCTTGGTACCGCTAACATGACTACACCTTATTCGCCTCCGGACATAGAGCTACGTCCGGCCTCCGAACAGAATAATTTCTCGTTTGGTTGAAGGATTAAGATATATATATATATATATATATATATATATATTCAAAATAGAATTAAAATGAATATAGCAGTACTGTATTTTGTAAATTCAGACCTATTTGATTGGAACTGCAATGGATGCAAGGTAGTTAGTTTTTATGATTTGTTTAATGAAAGTGCTGAGGATGATGATGCTTCACTAAAATGCTGTAGTGAAAATAGATATGCGACATCTTATAAAATATTTATTATAATTTTAATTAGTAATACAAATTTTTTGAAAGGAAAAAAAATCTAGTTGAGTTCTTAAGTAAGTTGTCATAGATAATATCAATATACAATTTTGGCTTCAATTGGGACGGCTTTCTTGCTACTTCTTGAAGCATCTTTTTAATATTTCTATTCTAGAAAGCTATTTAATTTAAGAAACAGTAAGAAAACCATCCCAAATGAAGCCTTAATTATAGTAGCGATTATTAAATGTTATAATATGTTTATACATGCGTGCCTATATATATATATATATATAGATAAGAGGAAAGAACATCGAAGAAAAATAAAATTAAGGGGAATAATCATGATTAAGAATACAATATAAGAATAAATATTATATATTTCTAAGCACATATGTTACTTAAAATGATTAAAAATATAATATAGTAATATAATAACTCTAATGCCCCCCTATAAACTTAAGATGGGTTTGCTATAAAGAGTTTGACCCCAAAAAATGAAAAAAATTTGCATCAAAATTCATGATTGAATGCATAGATTATTTTGGTAATGCATCATTTCCCCTCTATTTTCAATCATTAAAGTCAATTCTATCCAAAATTATATATTGAGTTTTTATTAAGCATAATACAAAATTATAACTTTGATATTTTTAAATGTCAATATGGTTGTCATGATTGCAAACCAAATAAAACATTTAGTCTTTTATGAAAAGTTTGGTACATCAATTGAAACAAAAATTGATGAAACATTTAGCCCTAATTTACAAAAAATGGTTTACTTTAAAGGGCTAAATTTTTGGTGGAGACTTCATGGGGCATTTAAAATGCTAATTAAATTAATTTAATTTTTCTTATGCTATTTTTGAGAAAGTCTATCATATATCTCCTTGTAATTAGAGAGAGAAAAGGAGAGAAGAAAGAAATATGAAAGAGAAAGCAATTTATGGCTGGTATTTTCCATTGCTCCAAGCACAAAAAATATTCTGATTATAGTAAATAACCTTAACCTTACATCTATTTTTAATGATTTAGTATTTTTTAATTCTTCCCTGATAAAATTGATAAAAATACAATATCTCATATTTTAGTAAACTTTAACCATGTAAAATTTGGAATTTGGTAAATATCATCTTTATGAGCATTTTGGCTAGTTTATATTGAGATTACAACGATTAGTTGATATGTCATTTTATTTCAAATAGGTAGTAATACCAAGTATAAAATAATTAGGAGTCAATGCACTATATATAGACATGAAATAGATCTTATGCATTAATTTATGATTTATTTGGTCTAACATGTATTTGACATAATACATGCATATTGTTGGGTATACTGGATAGATTTACATGCTATTATCATTACATATGATGTGTATACGATGCATATTATTATAATTTGCATGATGTAAAATGTGCATAAAAATAAGAAAGACTGGCTATAAATGATTGACTAATTAATACTGGTTAGAAACATGTTACTTTGTATAGAAGGATGGGTCGATGGAAATGTCTTTAAATAAGATTTTTGATATTGATGCATCCTCAAAAAATTATCTTGATCGGCACGAATCTCGAGGCAAAATCAAATTAGAAACTTCCAAAATTAAAATTGTGATCATCCAAACTTTGATCTCAACAAACTTATAGTCAAAATGAATGTCTCAAAAATACGAACCCAAAGACACCAAATTGAACCCAATCCGAGCCCAAATGGGTCCAAATCAAGGGTCTGAAGCGCTGTTGGATGGTTCGAACCACAATTTGGATTACTAAACAGTTTCCAAACATGACGTGGCTATAGTTGAATCAAGCGGCTCGACGAGACGAATCCAACGAGCCCAATATTACTAAATTATGATATTACTAAGACATTCAAATGTCCTTCAAACAGTCCAAGATCGAGGGATTCAACATAAGTCGTCCATGCAAACCACTTCCCATTTTCCCTTGATCTTCCAACTATTTATAGGCCATGCCACTCAAAGAAATCTATAAATAGAGCCCCCTTTTCTCTTGAAAAGGCCCCAATAAGCCAAAGGATTCAAGAGAGAGATCGGAGATCGCTCTTGCCTCCTTGCCTCCTCGACCACCGCCTAGAGCTCCGTCGGACCAGCGCTCCGCCAGACCACCACCTAACTTTCTAAGCTCCGTCAGACCATTGGTTGATGCCTTGAGCTAGGCCGGACCACCACCTGACATCCTAAGCTCTTCCGGACCACTACTTGATTCCCTAAGAACCACCGGACCACCACTTGACGCCTTAAGCTCCGCCCGACCATTGCTTGACACCCTGAGCTCTGTCAGATCACCAACTGATGCCAGGAGCTCTGCCAAACCACAGCTTGATGCCTGGAGTTTTATCAGATCACCACCTGACGTCAGAGTTCAGCCAGACCACTGCCTAAGGCCTTGAGTTCTACCGGACCACCGCTTGACACCTTGATTTCCGTAGGACTACCACCTAACACCCGGAGTTCTTTCGAGCCACCTACGGACACCAGGATTCTACTAACTGACACTCAAAATTTTAAGAGACGCCGAAATTTCTACCAGATCACTGGGTGACACTGAATTTCCACCATATCATCAAGTGACGACGTCGGACTTTCATTTACTCCTAACTTTAACCATACATTTGATATTTGTAATATGATCTCCCACGAGGGCGAGTTAGCACACTATAACCTACTCAATTTCTAGTGGAATCATTTTCAACTAGGCAAGGCCCCATGATTTTTCCCCTTTCTAAGGTTTTCCACGTAAAAATCTTGTGTTATGTGTGTGTGAGCTGGATATCCGGGCAACGCTAAGATGTTGGATCATAACTCTATCGCCGCATATATTCTAGCCCTCAATAAGTGTAATTCTATGTGATATGAAAAGGGAGATATAAAAAGATTAACTGAATTGATATGATATACTGATGGTTAGGAAGTGACGACTTCATATATGAAAGTTACCTAACTTTTGATATGTGATATGAGGCTGATTTATAGAATTATGACTGATATGATTGATATTGATTCTTATTTGGCCTAACGGGCTTATAGGACTTGATACAGGAAAACACGATAGGTAGTCAGATGCCCTTGCTTACATGGTATATGAGATAAGCATATGTAATAAATGTGATATAATATCATAAGAATATTACATAAGATATATATGACTAATACATGTATATGACAAGACTAATATGATTGATACAATGATATATAATATATATGAAGTACATGATATATATATATATATATATATATATATATATATATATATATATGATATGATGTTGTACAACATGCATAAAACATATGCACACCGGCTTATATCTGTGTGTGTGAGTGTGAAATGGCATATAGATTAAGGTAAAGTTTAATTTATTGATATTCAGAAATTCATAACAGAGCTATTGTATTGTAACTTAGCATGGGTACAAAAAATGATATAACATACTAATCCTTTATATTGCTATTGATCACTGATTAGAAGTTATGTTGTTTATATTGATTTCTATTTCTAATATAAAATGACTCTCATTACATGAAAAATATCGTTTTATGGCAGCCATTTCAGCCTGAAAAATGATCAACATATGTCAGAAATTAGTATTTCTAGCGAAATATTTTTTGTCGGTAAAACACGAGTTTGAAAAATTCTTTCGGAGAAAAAAAAATCCGCCATAAACATTACCGGCGGATTATTTTTGCCCGTAAAATCAAAAAAATTAAAAATCAACCTAACTAGCCCGCCCCAGTTAGCCCGCTGCCACTAGCCTGCCTGTAATCCGAGCCCAACAAGCTAACTTGCGGGGCTCGCCCAAGCCAGTTCTTTGCACCCCAACCTGCCCGCAAGCCCAAGCTCAATGCCTACGATGTGGTTCAAACCCCGAACTTTCCTCTGCATAAGACCCAAACTACCTAGCCATCAAGGCAAAGTTGCTATGGTAACTACTTTTTTTATTTAAATTATAACTTATAAATATTAAAAATAATTATTATTTTAAATGTAAAATTTTTATAGATTAAAATAATTAATTTAATTTAAAAATGAAATATAAATTATTTAATTTAATTTAAATAATTTAATTTGACAATAAGTTATTAAATTATTTAACTTATTTTAACAAAATAAATAATTATAAAACTTATTATAATTTAAGTTTATGTTAAATAATTAAATTAAATTTAATTATTTTTATTATAATTTAAGTTATAAAATTAGTTATAAATTTAAATAATTTAAGTTATCTTCTTAAATAAAAAATATTTAGTTTAACAATAAGTTATTAAAACATAAATTAATTTTTTAATTTCATCAAAATTCATTGGAAATTCTGTTTGAAATCCTTCGGAAATTTGCCGGAAATTTTTCGTTAAAAATTTGCCAAAAAGCCGCCATAATTTGTGACGAATTTACTTTCGCTAGAAATTTTGCCAAAAAATAAGCTGTTTTCATGTAGTGTCTTCTTATATCTATTATTACTTGTTCTTACTGCAATATGTTTAGATTGATATGGATGTAATGATTACATGCATAATATTCCTATTATTTTGCATTTATTTTAGTTGTAGGTTCTCGTAATATAATGAGTTGTGAGCTCACATGTAGCTTTTACATATTTTTTAGGAAGAGGATAAGACCAAGTGGAGTGAGGTTGAGTATGACTTAAAAGTTTTTTATTTTATTTCATGAATTTTTAGTTTTATTCTTTTATAATCAGGAATGGTAATGATAGACTGATGTTAGAAATGAATTCTTGATTATTATATATGAATTTTGAGAAATAAATATATAATTACAACTTGATGAAGAATGATTTATAATTGTTTTTGCAATCTCATTTGTACTAGTGAATTATTAGAATCTTAGGTAAATTATTTAAAAAATAAAATAGGCAATTATTCTAAATTTAATTTTTGTTGTCAGGAGACGGTGGTTTGACAATCGTAGTCGACCAGCGATGAAGGTCAAGAGGTTTCTGGTTAGGCGACGGTAGTAGGTGGACAGTCGGTCAGATGGAGGCCTATTAGTGGAGGCAGACAAGTAGAGGTATGGCCATGGCTAATAGGTGGAGGTTCGAGTGCAATGATCAAATTGGAAGAGATTCGGTGCCAGTATGGAGCAACGAAATTCTTCAACCCTCAAAACTCTATTGAATTTCTAGCTCAGCTCCAAGCTCCACCTTTTATGTAGAGAGTTGAGGCCTATTTATAAATTTAGGGGAGTGGCATGTCCCATAAATATAGAAAAAATTGGTGCAAATATGAAATATGGAACACTCTATTGGACAACCTATATTAATTCTTTTGATCATAAGCAGTCATTCAATATTTATGTGCCTTAGTGGAGTCAAAATTAGGTGATCTTCGGCTCCTAACTCGTTTGCTTTGTTTTGTTGAGATGCTAGATTCGACTATAAGCATACAAAAATTGGAAGTTATTTGCACATCAAATTAGAATCTTGAAGTTTCTAATTACATTTTTGGCCCTTGATATGGGCTCATTCAAGCTTGAATTGGATCATTTTTTGTTGTTGAATTTGTGTAGTCAAAAAGTTTTGTTCAATTATAAGGTTGTTGAAATAAGAATTCAAATATTCCTAAATTTAATTTTAGAAGTTTTCAATTTAAATATGCCTCAAGATTCATGCCCGATCATTATAATTTTTGGTGACGCATCAGTTGCCTCCATAGTTTTTGATGTCAAGGTTCACGAAAACATTTCTCTAAATCTTTTAAAAAATTTGCGATGCAAAATTATAATTTCAGAAAAAAATTAGGAACTATGATCAGTTCTTGGAAGCAGTGGCGGAGCCAGAAAATGTTTGTAGGGAGGGCCTAAATTAATTTTTTTTAAAATTTTCCTTCAACTTTTTATATCCGGACTTGGGACGAATATAGTTAGTTTTAAAAATGATAAAACTTTGATAATAATTAGTTTATTTTTTTCCTTCACAAAACGACTTACAATCATTAAATCATTTGATTACTGCTAGAACATGTTCAATATATTAATTAAATATATGATCTTAAAAATCTTATTGCACAAAAACAAATCATAAAATCTCATTAAGATCAAATCAATACAGGATTAAACTAATATCAACCAAGAAAAAAAACGTAAAAGAATAGGAAATTAAATTTGGAATGATTTGAATGGATGACCGATGTTAAATCTCTTGATCATGGACCGTTTATTGGGCATTTAAATGTCTTAGTGATATCAGCATTCATCGATCTTCGGCTCGTTGGATTCGTCTCGTCTAGCCGCTCAATTCGACTATAATCATTTCATGTTTGGAAACCATTTGGTAATCAAAATTATGGTTTAAACCTTCCAAATATGCTTTGAGTCTTTGATTTTGAGTCATTTGGGTTCGGATTGAGTCGAATTTGGAGCCATTGGGTTCGCATTTTCGAAACGTTCAGTTCAATTGTAAGTTTGCTGAAATCGGAGTTCAAATGGTATCCGATTTAATTTTTGAAGTTTCCAACTAGATTTTATCTCTGTATTTTTTTCCCATTTTTTAAGAGAGGGAAAAAATAAAATGTCTTTGACTATAATTGCAATATTTCATGAATTTGGGGAACCGGTCATACTAACAAATATAGGAAAATTTAACCCCAAAATATTTAAAATTACTCAAAATTGATTGTAGAAGCCCAATTAGGCTTCAAAATTAAGTTTAGAAAGTCGAAAAATAATCTTGTTTAATTGCCCAAATTTCATTGGCACTTGGATGACATTGTCACCTTCCCTCATGGAGTAAAGTTTTTCTTTATTTTATTTAATTTAATCAATTAGATATTAAAGTGTTTTCAAGTAAAACTACATAAAAAAAAGATTCGAATCTTTTAAAGTATTTAAATTTTTCATTTATTAAACTAAATATATAAAAATATTCATAAAGTAACTTGCAGGAGTCCCTTTGCCGGCGATTACTTCGATGACGTGAGTTGGCGATTATTATTATTATTTAATATATAAATTTTTTTTCAAAAAAAAAAAAAGAAGAAGAAGAAGATTTGAATAAAATTTCAAAATTTATAGAAAATATGAATAATAATAATAATAATATATTTTTTATAATTATTATTATAATTATCACTATTATTATTATTACAATCCTTTTATGCAGGCTCCAGCTGTCTCGCATAAATGAAGGGAACAAACTATTTGACAAAAGTTTAATATCATTAGTTGCAATCAAAATATGATCCTCTTTCGCATGAAGTAAGGAGGCATGGCGACAATGACAATCGTGTGGTGGCAGTCCGAAGGAGGTGGTTGGGTGGCATGTCAATGAGATGATTGGTAGGCATATTAATGGAGTCCTCCAAGCATTTTTAACCCATGATAATTGATAGGCAATAGTTGGGGAGTGACATGATGATGGTAGTTATGCGGTAATGGCTTCATGGTTGCTTTTAAGCTATGTGTCGACGATGGTAATACGACATCGATGGTTTGTTAGACGATAAAAAATTTAAGCATTTAATGATTTATATAATAGATTAGATACAAATGAGGGCAGAAGATATACATATAAGTTAGTCAAACAAAGAGATAAGAGTAGTAAGAATTTAGTTCAATTGAAATGCATGAAGGGTGAAGATTAAAAAATGTTTTTATTAGAAGAAGATATTCAACAAATAAAGGTGGATGAGATAAAATGCTAAGTTTTTTGTGGGCTCCAAAAATTCACTTCCGACCTCTCCACAGACTCTTTCTTTCTTCTTCGGATTGTCAAGGAGAGTTTTAAACAAATAACTTCCTAGGCAAATTTCAGAAGGCACATTGGGTTCTAGATAAAATATTACATATTGATTTCACCATCTTTTTGTTAGGACTTTATGATCTGAGTTCAGGTTTCCTGTAGGTGTAAGCCCCTATAGTTAATTAACCCTCTTGATAATGGGAGAGAATTTTCGATTAAGTATAATAGTTTAATAAATATGTAGTATTCGGTGTATAGAAACAATATATTTAGGTATTTAAAAATTTAATATATAAAATTAAAAATTTCACCATCTTACTAAATAGGATGGTGGTGGAACTAATGATGGACCTGATCAAGATCCCATGGTCTCGTCATCCTAGGTCATTATGGTCCCTGGACTACTTAGTCAGAGGAGGAAGTCGACCCAACCTGACAGGAGGATCCTTGCCGGCAACCATGGGTTGCTTCATCCAATGGTACATTGTATTTGAATACTCAACAAACACCCAATAAATGAGCAAGTACTTAATAAATACTCAACAAATACTCATAAAAATCATGAGAATACTCAACAAATACTCAGTAAATTCTCACAAATGAATATTTGTTGAATATTTATATTTACAAATTCTTAGCAAATACTCATTTAATACTCAGCAAATTTGGACAGTTCTCCCGTCCAGACTCCGCACGTAGTAATTTCTAGTAAAAAAGCGAGGAGTTGTTATGGAGTGTAAGTGAGTCAAGTCAACTCATGAGTAGGCTCCATCTCGACTCAATAAATAGCTTGTGAGTCAAACTTCGGCTCGTTAGCTGGCGAGCAGACTCATTTAAAAGTATTAATATAAAATATACCTAAAAAACATTAGCACTTGTGATTTTAAGTACAAACTTATTAAAAATATTTTAAAAGTATATCTTATTTTCTTATCTAATTTCTCGCTTGAATCATACAAATTATTCTCTTTCACTCGAACTTATAAAATAAAGCTCTAGCTCGAGCAGCCCAAGCTCAAGTCACAGGTGACTTGAGCTCGTCTCGACTTGTTTAGGTCCCTATGGGCTGCTATGCAATTATTTTATTGGCATTTTTGCAATCACAGAAATCAACGGCTAATTTTTAAGTATAGTGTTCAAGTACATAGAATCCAATTGCTGCTGGCCGTAGGATGAAGTGAAGCCTTTGTGCTTGTGGTGCTGTAGGAAACAGATTGCTCGGCCGACGACGAGGACCTTCCCGTTGATCGAAGGTTACACGCAGGAGGGGTGTTGACGTCGCTGGGTCGGCATGCGTTCGATGGAAAGGGGGTTCCGCTGCCGCCGTGGCGGTTCGCCGGTGCCTGAAGCGGCGCCACGCATCTATTTTTCATTCATGATTTGAATTTTAAATTTTAAATTCATTACCGTTAATTGCCCTTTAATTAATGAACTTATAATTTAGTTCTAATTTATTCGATCAAAACCTATTTAATAAAATATTAGCCCATTAATTTTCAATGTCACATAATATTGTTTTTCTAGGAAATAATAACCACAGTCAAATTAATTACATAGAATGAGTCAAATTTAATCATATAGAATGAGTCAAGTTTAATCAAGTTGTTATTGACAGATTACACTGGTTGAATGATGATTTAATTAATTTGAATTAGTTAAAACTTTTGCATTTTAAATGTCTCTATAGTTTGAAATAGTCATCCCACGAAAATTCCATCAATCGACGATCAAATCAAGTCATATTTTTTTGGGGACATTTAGGCCAAATAAGACAGACACACACACAATGCATACACAAGACTCGAATCCAATACCTTTTAGTTGGTAGCCTAAGCTCCCAACTAACAGACCAAGATGAGTTGTGTGTAAATCAAGTCATAGATGATCAAGCCTGCTTTGATCAATAAAATCTAGTTACATAGATAGTAATTAGGGTTAAACACAGGATCAAAGAAAGATTGTAAGTGGCAGGATGCACGGTCGAATAGAGATCATGATTGTGGTGAAGTGCACTATCAAATTGTGATTATAACGAGACATGCATGTTCGATCAAATCAAGGCCACGATTGCAATGAGACTCACAATAGAACAAAAGTTGCGTCAGGGTGAGATACATAATTGACTGAATATCATGTTTACGATGAGACATATGATCAAACAAAAATTAAGATCATGATGAGGTGGACGTGAACAAATGAAGATCATAATTATAGTGATACACAATCAAATAAAGGCCACCATCATGGTGAGATGCATGATAAAAAGAATTGAAGATATGTGTGTTTGACTAGGTTGTTGGGTTAATCAGGACGTCAAGTTTGAATAATCGAGTGTATATGGTACCACTATGAGTAAACAAGGAAGGACTAAAAATTTGACAAAAGTGTGTGTGCAATGGTCAAGCTAATGCACAATGAGAGTGAGGTCAACAAATGAACCCACAACATATGTGTAATCATGCCCTATAATCTAATTGGAAGAGTCGTGCTTGATCCTAATTATCTCATCTTTCTATTAAAAAAAAAAAAAAAACAGAATCAACTAGCATCTAGAATTCGGAAGATAAAATATAAATTTTTCATATTTCATCTCATCCAAAAAGTGTCATGCACAATAATCTAGTACATTTTTAATTCACCAAAATATATACATAAAATAATTGTATTATCAAAAGAATACCTCTATACTAAACATACCCCCAATCAGATTTGAACCTTATCAACCTTTAATATATATACTCTATAAGGGCTTTACATTTTCTTGAAATGAAATATAAACATATAGAATGAGCAAATCAATTGCTGAGTAGACTACACAAATTCTATTAAGGAAATCAAAATCTATATTAGACATAGCTTACATACTTATTATAGTCAAACTAACATTAATAGTTTTTACATACCAATATTTTGAACTTGAAAAAGATAGTAAAATGTACTTTACTTGAACTTGTACATTACAAATTCCTAAGAAGCAATAACATTGGTATTTCTTGAATTTAAACATGAGTAAAATTTTTTTTTAACATAAATATTATTTGAACTTAAATATGGGTACTAGTATATATACAACATATAAAATATGGCATGAACATGCCCCGATGCCTTCTTGATCATAATTATAATAACCATCGCTACATAAATGAGTGCATCTAAAATGATCCAAAAAAAGAAAGAAAGATTTTATGTTTACTTTTAGAAATGTTAAATGTTTGTGAAATTTTAAGATATTCCATGATCATTTAAGTCTAGGAAGGTCTAGAGCTGAATTAGAAATGTTAGAAAATGTTAAGTGAAAAGGCTCCGTGGGAGCGCCGTGATGTTGTACATGGAAGTGTTACGATGTTTCTTTGTTTAGAGGGAAGGCGCTTGGGAGCACTATGGTGCTGGAAGTAAGTGCTATGACATTGATCTCTCTATCTGAATCATCTATAATATTTGGACTAAGCAGTGCGACACTATTGATGGTGGCATCTTAGTGCTAGGTAAAAATTTAAATTTTTATATAAATATCTTGGAACACTTCCCAACTTCCATTTCTATTCACCAACCACCAAAAACATCAAGAGAAGGTTGGAGGAGGAAAAGGAGGAGGAAAAAGAGAAGAGGGAAAAGAGGAAAACTAGGGTTTGGTGGCTATGGAGCCAATTTATCCATCAATTCAATTGGAGAAATTATCCAGCTCGAGGTAGGCTTCCATTTTCCTACTCAAGTTTTTAGTTCAGGTAAAATTAGAATAAAAATTATGGGGCTTTAATTAATTTAAATGGGAACAAGAAACTTTCTACCACATAGTTTTTGTTTCATTTTAGAACATAATTCTAAACATTTTGATAGATAAAACTCAAAATTTCTGACCAATCTGGAATGTGTAAGTTTTCATGTATTTTACTAATTCTATTGATTTTAACAAAAATTGCTATAAAACAATAAAAACCCTAAAATATTGTTGTAAGTATTCCCTATGAATGGATTTTTGAAATATCACTATTACAGGCTTCCCTTTACATTTTCATGTTCATGTATTCCTCATTTGTCTTGAACAGAAGCAACATTACCAAGTGGTGATATAAGGGAAATTAGGCAAGTCTCTGTCTATCTTGAAGAGATGTCACTACAGGAAAACTGCCCATTACCGGCAGAATTTTCCGGCGGAGTTCCGGCGGAATTGTTTCCGGCGGGTTTTCCGACGAATTTCCGACGGATAAAGGGCAAATTTTTCCGACTTTTTTTTTCGACAGAATTTCCGACGGATTTTTTCCGGCGGATTAAAAATTTTTTAGAAATAAATAATTTGATAAATTATTATAATCAATTTTAATATAATAAATAATTTACTAATAACTTCAATAATTTATTATAAAGTGTTTTAAAATAATATAAAAAGATAAAAAAATAATAATATAAAAAGTTACTAAATTAATAATTAATTTATTATAAAATTAATAAATTATTTAATAGTTAATTGAAATATTTTAATTTATTTGTTTTTAAATAATTAAATTAAGTTTTCAATTTTTTATATATAAATTTAAAATAGTTTGATTCATGACATATTTTTACTCCTCATCAAAGTAGAGTAAAATTATTAATATTTATACATAAATAGTTTAATTAAATATTTTCATTTTAAAATATAACTTAAATTATTAAATTTAATAACTTAAATTATAATAAAAAAAATTTATTATTTAAATTTTTTGTTAAATTATTGAATATATAACTTAAATTATTGAATATATAACTTAAATTTTTTGAATATATAACTTAAATTATTATTTAAATTTATTATAACTTAAATTATTGAATATATAACTTAAATTTTTTGTTAAATTAAATTAATGATTTTATAATTAATAGGATATAGGTTAAATAATATAAAAGTAACAGAAATTATAATTAATGATTTTATTTTGTTAGACGGGTCAGGAGTTCGCGGGCAGGCCGGTTCGGCGGCCTTTACGGCAGGCCGGCTCCGCGGTTCACGCGGGCGGCGGGCTCAGGGTCCTGTGGACCTGTGGTCGTCCGCGGAACAGGCGGAGTACGATATAATTTTTTTTTTGTTTTGTTGGCATTCCGGCGCATTAAAATTTCGACGGAAATTTTTTTCCAGCGAAAATTTCGTCGGAAATCCGCCGGAAATGTTTCCGTCGGATTTTTTAACGCCGGAAGTCTTTTTACGACGCGAACCAAACCGGCGGAAATATTTCCGCCGGAAATCCGCCGGAAATGCAATTTTCTGACGGATTTTTGGCCATTTTCCGACGAAAATGGCCGCCGGAAAATGACGTTTTTCCTGTAGTGTGTGAAGATGATTAAGTGAAGGTATAAGCGAAAGTAGATTTATAAGTATGCATTGGGACAGATGCATGAATCATAAATTACATAACTGCATAAATATCATGTGTGTTATTCTAAAGTTAAGTACAAGTTTTAATGAAAGTTAATGAGGTTAACACATATAAGTACCTATAAAGTCAAGTAGAAGTTGAATATATGTTCATATTGATGATACATACAAGTTTAAGAATTAATCAAGTCAGAGCTTCTTCCAAGTTCAGGTATTGTTGTTTATGAGTTAATGGATAAATGGCATTGATATATTATTCCAGTTGATAATTAAGCATTTAATTGAAATCATGCTATGAATAGAATACTATATGAATGCCACGTTACTTTAATTAAATCATAAAATATATTGTTCATTCTTATGTTATTTATCTTGAAAAATAAATATTGAATGCTTTAATAAGGTTTAATGATGCATGTTGAGCAAGTAGATGCTCACCATTTAAATTCTTGTGCTATTTAAGGAAAAGATAAAGTTAAGTTTCAGTATAATATAAGGGGAAACGATAAAGCCCACCAAGGATATGTTCATGATTAAGGTATTTGATGATTCAATTAATTAAATTTATGTTTTGATAAATTGAAAGTATATTGAAAACTACATATTATTTTGGATGAGGTATGAAATGAAATGAGAATGAATGTTTATATTTTCCTTTGCATTTTGTTTATCTAGTTAGCTCTGATATATTATAAATTGAAGATGAGATAATTATGATTAAGTTTAATTCTTCTCTTTGATCTTACGGTATGATAAAGTGGTATCAAAGTAATAATTTGGAAAAATTCAATACAAAAGCCATTAGAAATGACTAGTAGATAAGCGAGGGAAAAAATGGCATAGCTTAAGGGTATTTTTTTAAGTTTCTTTATTTTTTATATATGTTTAATTGAATTTTATGTATATGAGATAGATAAAAATGTTGCAGAGTCATAATACCTGAAGGCTAAGAAATGACTGAAGGGTAAAGTTCTAGCCAAGTTGTACATAAACCAATAAAAGAAAGATAACCTCCTATTCCATGATTTAGTCTATGGGAGAGAATGTTTGGAGTAAAGAGAGATGAGGTAGATAGGAATTTGGAGTTATTCATTAGGTTGAAGCCTCCTCATTTTCATGGTGCAATAGAACCTCAAGCATCTGAGGACTAGTTGATGAGAGAAAAATCATTCGATAGCTTGCATTTCTTATGAAATAGTAAAGCATCGTTGTTGTATTTTTATTGGATGGAGAGGTAGAGCCTTAGTGGTTGGGCCAATAGAAAGAAGTTCCAAAATATGACAAATGCAGAGATTTATTGAGAAGAGTTTTTAGAGACTTTTAAGAATTAGTTCGTACTCTCATCTACAAGGCAGCAATTATAGGTTGAATTTTTTAGACTAGTTATGGGGAGTATGATAATAATGTACTATGAGGCAAAGTTTATTGCTTTAGCAAGGTATGCTCTCTATCTAGTCATTACTCTAGAGGAGAAGTGACATTATTTTCTGAGAGGACTAAGGGACATCTTAAGGGATCCACTGATACCTTTTCATATTCAAGATTTTCTTAAACATTTGGGGAGAGCAAGGTTGGTAGAAAATGATGTAGTGTTTACTTAGTAGTGTTGGGATGTTAGTATAAATGGGTTTTGAGGTGAATCATCCAAGAGTGGTTGCAATAAGAAGAAGACTAGATTTGGAGTAGGAGACTTTAGGAAGGGAGGACATATAATTTTTGGGAGTACAGGTGGCTCTGTATCGATGTGTGGTGCTATAGTATGTGGTATTTATGGAAGAAAGCATCATGATAGAAGTTATCTATATATAGGACTGTGCTTCAAGAATGTCCAGTTTGGTAAGATGATAGCTCAGTGTTTATAAAGGCACAAGAAGGTAGAATTGATGTGGGAGGAAGTCAGAGGTAGCAAGTGACATGCCTATTGAGAGCTAGAAGTGATCGATGGATCATTGACTAGAAGCGGTGGTAGGATCAATGGAAGATAGTCTAGAGGAGTGCAAAGTGAATCTAGTATTGCTGTTAGTGTTGCTTCAACACATCCTAGAGTGTATAATTTGAACCACAAAATGTCCATGATGCACTTGGTATGGTTAACAATACGACTTTCATTTCAACATAGTCCTGATATGTTTAATTTGAATCTTAACAAGTTATTCATTTTTATTTGAGCATCTATTGGATTGTCTGGATCTTATTCCCATTTTATTGTCGTCTAGTTTATCTTTTTAATGCCTATGGGGAATTATTTGAATATTACTAAAATTTATAAATGTGAGATTGAGATCTCAAGTAGAAAGTTGGATTCATAATTGATAAATGTGGATGGGTCTTATACGGGCTCTAACCAGGCTAGCTCAAGTGGTTTGAAACAAAAATTATTTCACAAAGAAATGACCAAGCCGGCTTTCCACTAGTAAAAGTTCTTATATTTCAGAAAAATCCAAATTTACGGCCAAATACACATTAGCTTGGCCTTACTTTCTGTTCTATTTGATGGCTCTCCCATCCCAATATATCTCATTCCTGGAATTAACAATCTTATGCTTTAACTTTTATCAAGTGACGTGTTTTACTTGTTCAAATTCTTAGCAAATTAAGCTCTTGACTTTTCCCTCATGGCATTACTCAAATACTGTCTTCTTGTGTGTGGCCTCCAAATATACACAGCTTCAGCACTCTTAACCAGCTTCTAAAAAGAAATGGCCGGCCATTGCCTATGTTATCACCACCCACTGCCATGTTTGGCATCTCCCCGACAGAAACTTTCTCTATAAAAGGACTCTAGTTATCTTCTCCATTGCTTCAAGCCCATTATTGTTCCCTCTATCCTTTCTTCCAGTCTTCTAATCTTCTTCTTCTTCTTCTTCTTCTTCCTCTTCTTTGTTGCGTAGTTCTTCACAGTAACTGTGTAAGAGCTTCGAAGCAACTAATGGAAGGAGAAGAGTTGCTTAGCTCTCAGTTTCCTCCTGGGTTTCGTTTCCATCCCACAGATCAAGAGCTGATCACGCAATACTTGTGGAAGAAGGTCACAGCTTCTTTACCTGCAGATTGGGCTATCATTGCTGACATCGATCTGTACAAGTATAATCCATGGGACCTGCCTGGTAATTCATCCTTCCTCCTTAGATACATCTCTTAAAATATTTTCATGAACATGCAATAATGAATTTTATATGATTAAATTATTTATTGTTTAAATAAAACCTATGTGAGATGTTAAAATAAATTAAACAATTTGCAGTCTTCCAATGAATTTATTTATCTGATTTAATTTTAAAAATTTATGATTACATCTAATAGATGTTGTAACCGAAATCTAAATCAAATTTTATTTTTCAAAATCATCTGATCAGTTAAATAATAAAAATAAATTATTCTTATTAAATTTATTTACTTTACTATTAAGATTTGTCTGATTATATCAAATGGAATAAATAATTTATATATGTAGGTTCAAATGGAATTATATATAAAATATAACAAAATATGTTATTGGTTAGAAATAAAAGAATAATTCAAAAACTAGAACAAGCTTTATTTGAAAAGAAAAATTGAAGAAATCCTACAGTACTGAATCATCCTCAAATTTTACAGTTTATACTTCGATTCAAAATAAAAAAAATAATAATAAAATAAAATTATAATTTGATAATTTAAACCATCTAATGGCTATATTAATTCTAAAATAACTATACTGAATCCATACCAAACCTGAAATATTTAAGATTTTTTTGTAAGAAATATAGCTAAAATGAAACAAATCAAATAATTATCTTAGTAAATGGCTAAGGATTTGTTTGAGACAGTTTTTCACTGTTTTTTTTTGCTTTTAGATTGCAATTATAATTTTTATTTGACTACTGCTTTCACGTTACTTTCAACATATTTTTGCGCAAAGAAATTTTTTTTTATAATTGCTTTCAAAAAAGTTATTTTTTTACAACGATTTTATAAATCACTTTTATAAAAATCTACAGCCATCTCTAATAGACCCTAACTAAAATCTAAATAAAGTTTTTATTTAAAAATATCTCAGTAAAATAATTAAATAATTGATTTATATTGAATTATATTTACTTTACTCTTTAGATTTACGTGATTGAATAATATTGAGTAAATTAAACTCCTTTTATTCAAATTTGTTTAATTATATTAAACTATAATAGAAAAGCAAATTGATTTATTCATAATATTGGTTGGCAATAAAGCAACAATTAATTCAAAAAATATATAAATTTTCATTAGAAAAAAGAATTTGAACAAATCTATTATGGATCTATTTCCATAATGTATGTAGTGATTTCTCTCAGGAGAAATATAGCAGATCTCTATCCGATAAACTCAGCTATATTCCCAAGAGAAACAAGCCATAAATGCTATGTCATTATTTGGATGTTTATGAGTGTTCTTTCTGTTGTTTCTTTCAGAGAAGGCACTGTTTGGTCAAGGAGAATGGTTCTTCTTCAGCCCACGTGAACGCAAGTATCCTAATGGCGTTAGGCCAAATAGAGCAGCTGCGTCTGGCTATTGGAAGGCTACTGGTACAGACAAGCCCATATTGTCTGCAGGTGGAGTGCAATGCATTGGCGTCAAGAAAGCTCTGGTCTTTTATAAGGGCAGACCTCCTAAGGGCACCAAGACTGATTGGGTCATGCAAGAGTATCGTCTTCTTGACTCCATGGCTCCAACACAAACTCAGAAGCAGAAGAGCTCCATGAGAGTAAGATCAGATGTTATATTATGAACCTGTCTTTTAAGTACTTGATATTTATCTAATATGTCGTAAAAAAGATAGCATATACTATATATAAGTCTATGTTGCACCGATACACCTATTTATGAAGGCGTGCTGTATCCCATACACTAATACATAGATACGCCTCCGATATGCCACCGATATGTGTTGGATACATCAATGTCATATCTAATTAAAATACTTTAATTTCAAAAGGACACACGTATTCGATACACGTGTCTGTTGAAAAACAAAAAGAAATCCGGAAAAAGACGTGTCGTATTTACTTCCGTGGATACGAGAAAGGTTCTCTCATTTCCAAGATGGATTTGAGTCTCTTGATGATATGGGAAGATTAGAAATTACTAATGTTTCACTTGATGAGTCTAAATTAGAAGCTATTATATTTATTAAAGATGATATAGAAGTTCAAAGACAAACCACTGAAGAAGCTAATCATATGATTCCTTCTATTGAATAGTTGAAACTACTTCATGTGCTAGACAATTTATGTTTATGCTTTTGTTGTTGTACTAGACATTTAATACTTATATTTTCATATTATACCTACAAGGCTACAAATGATGTTGTTGTCATTTTTTTTTGTAATTTCAAATATTATGCTTTGATTGTTTTCTTAATTTTTATGTATAATTTATAAATTATAATGCCATGTCCGCACCATACCCGTATCATGTATTTTTAAGAATTGACGTGTCCCGTATCCGTATCGTGTCGAATCTGTGTCGTCGTATCCGTATCGGTGCAACATAGATATACGTATATTTCAAATGAGATGAGTACATAAGAGTGCTATCAATGTGTGTATAATAACTAATGTGAATCTAAATGTTCATGATCCAAGCACCCATTACTGATGATTTAGCTGAAGAAATCTTGTTTTACTACATTGAAAGTTTAGAAGGTTTATTGATATTTTGTGATGATCATAGTTGGATGATTGGGTTCTATGTCGAGTTCGAATGAAGGGAAACTCAGTGGGAGAAAATGATGAGATGCCCATGGAAAGTCCGAACATTAAAAGTGTTCAGGAGAAGCATATGCCGGGGAAAGAGAAGAGTAGCTCTAATGATTGGGGGGATCACTTAAGCTATCTTTTGGAATCCCCTACAGAGGGAAAGGAGGCTAGTGGAGAAGGTTCAAGCCAAGGGTTCGTATGGTCTTCTGAGCATCTGGGTTGTGTCAATTATGCTGAGGCACAACAAAATCAATCCCATCAGCAACAACACCATCAACAACAACAGCAGCAACAACAACATTCTAACAAGCAATTGCAATGTTCAGGCGATGGATGGTTTTCACAAAATGAGTTAGGCTCCTCTGATCAAGGATGTTTCACTAACTTCTTCTCAAATCAATGATCCCTTGGTTTATTTCTTATGCTTATAGTGCTTGTTTTTATATTTTCCTTTATTCACTTGCTTCTCATTATATTTGTAAATGAATAAAATGTGAGAGAGAGGGAGCACCAAAGTGGGAGAAATCAATGTATGCTTCAAAAATCTACAAAAAAATATTCTTTTGTGATTTTCTATTCTTTTCCTTGTAATTTCTATTTTATGTATAAATATATAGTTTCTTTGCACCGAAATTACTATAGGCCAAGTCAATCTTTAAGAGCTTGAAGTAGGCTTAGTAGGTCACTCATTATCAATTGGAACGAATTGTCTATATCTGAGAAGTCACGCACTATTCTTAAAGCCCCCTAAAGTGTCAAGTCTTTTAGAACCAAATATCATTAAATTGCATATGAGTTAGCTTTAATTCAAATCTTATTGAACTTGAATATGGAACTAACAAGAAAGTAACATATTCACCACAATTATTTGTCAACTCACTTTGACTACTCATCTAAAGTGCTTATTATCAAACTATGGGCTTTTTTGCCAAAAGTTTCAAAATACTAGTAGATTATAAGTTATGCTCCCTTGCTACATTTTTAGCTACATTAATTTGAAATTAGATTATTTTTACGTAATCAAAGTATGTAGCCAATTTTGTAAAATTTATTATGCCCATCTCAAATATATAAATATGAGCCCACTGATAATTGTGTGTGGGCACGCATCATCCAAACTTACACCTTGAGCTTTTATCACATCAAAGCCTCCCTCATGATCTCTTTAAGACACTCATACAAATCTCTATATCTCTCTGAATTGCCATTGTAGCTCAATTTAAGTAGCTACTATTTATTAAGAGATTAATCGATTCTTTTGTAGACAATTCACTCAAGAGTATCATTAAGAATTAGGCTCCCTAAGTTGGAAACTTTTAAAAGTAAATTAAAATCATTCAAACTCTGATTTTAGCAATGTTATATATAGTTAAAATAAATAATTCGATGAGATGAGTATAATGGCATCAAACATGTTTTGATCAGAGTCAAAATGATCCAAAATTAAGTACTAAAGGCATCATTAGAAACTCACAGTATTATTTGAAGGACTAAATAATCTTCAAATCTTATATGCTTATAAACCAAATGGATGTCTCAATAAGATAAATTCAATGAGCCCAAGACTACTGGTTACATCATTATTAAGACATTTACATGCTAAAGAATGATCATTATTAATTAGGGAATCGACATAGGACATTTGATGGAGTGTTTGAAGATTTTAGTTAAATTTATATAGATGCCACTTTTTACATAATTATAAAGAGACTCTCATTCTTTGCATGGAGAGGACCTAAAATTGGAAAGGTCATGGAGATTTGAAGAACTCCATAGTCTTATCTAATGATCAACAATTGGGAATCACTACTAATAACTACTATCACCTAACTATCATTATTGAAGCACCACTACTTAACTTCTATTGCCTTACCACTATTACTCAACTACCAGATCACCATCACTCCATTGTCATGTCTTGATCACCATCTCAAAATAGTATTTTTCCAACCATTATCAATTGATCACTATCGACTAACCACAATCTCTTCGCTTGCATCTTTCAATTAGCATAACCTAATCACCATTGCTCAACTATTACATCTTAATTGTAATTATTTAATCACTATTATCATTCTTCACTAGATCTTTAGTATTCTCCACTACATTCACAAGGTCAAGATAGAAATTAAAATTTTATGATGAAGATTTTTCTAATAATGACTAAAAGAATTTTTTTTAAATCTTACTTCCTTAAATGATTATTTCATCTTGGTTGGATCCAAAAGTTTTTTTTTTTAATTTTTCTTCATAGAAATTTTAGTGACTCATTGAATTTCTTTTATCTAATTGTGTGTAAAGTTTTCATACAATTCTATGACAACAAACACTCTATTTTATAGTTAATTTCCTAGCATGCAACTATTTATTGCTATTTGTTAGACGGATACCATTGTCTCAAGCATTATAAACTCTGCATTATAACCTTTTTAGTACAATTGTTAGACGGATACCATTGTCTCAAGCATTATAACCTTTTTAGTACAACATTTATACTAAAAATCTATTTTAAGAAGCAATAAAAAAGCTGTCCCAAACAGGCTTTAAGAGGAGTAAATTGCAAGGTGGTGATCATCACATATAAGGTGAGAATACCAAAAGCCAAACTGAAAATAAAACATAATTTAATCTCAATGGAAATCATTTTTTTCCTTCCACATGAAGAATTATTGCAATAATTTTTCAAAGAATACTATGTTATGCCATGAAATCTAATGGAATGATTAAATCCTAATCTACTTTTCTCTCCGTTACAATATAAAATAACTCAAAGCCAACTAAATAATCCAAAATTATAATAACAATCTAGAACATCATTTTTTTTTATATCATTTCTCCAAACATTTATATGCAATAATCCAGTTCTCATAATATCCATACATCAAAAGAATATATATTGGATTACAAAAATATCTTAGAAGTCTCAATCCTACAAGTCCCATCACTACAGGAAAAATGGCCTATACCGGCGGTTTTAACCGGCGGTTTATAGGCCGTCGGTATTACCGACGGCTCCGCCGGCGGTTACGCCGTCGGACTCTAACGACGGCCAAATCAACGGCTTAGCTACGATACACCGTCGGTATTACCGACGGTCTCTAAACCGCCGGTACACCGCCGGATATCAACATTAACCGGCGGTTATCCTGCGGTCTAAACCGCCGGTGATAAGTGATTTTGTTCCGGCGGTCTAGACCGCCGGAAAACCGCCGGATATCAACGTGAACCGGCGGGTTTCCGGCGGTCTGAACTGCCGGTGATAAGTGATTTTGTTCCGGTGGTTTAGACCGCCGGAAAACTGCCGGTAAAAGCCCTAATACGAGCCCCCTCGCCCCGCTCATTTCATTTTCCCTGTTTCCTTCTCTCTCTCGGTCGCTCGCTCTATCGGCTCCTCCGCTCGTCCGATCAGCCCCCGAAGAAGGAACTCCGACCGCCGACCCCATTCCGACCGCCGCCGACCCCAGTCCGACCGCCGCCGTCCCCATTCCGACCGCCGCCGACGAGTTTACTCCGACGCCCGACCGCCGACCGATTCTGACCCCAAACAAACCGATTTCTCTTTTAAGGTTATTTTTTATGGTTTTTCTTTGATTATTTGTTGATATTATCTTGTTAGTTAATGTTTTATACTTTAAAAATGTGGGAGAGAGTTATGGTGCATAGGTTTAGGTGTGATACTAATGTTCCTCAAAATCAATTTGGATTAATGCTTGGTTGTGATGCAATGGAAGTCATACATTTTTTGAGAGGTTTAATGGAGAAATATAATGAGAGTAAGGAGGATCTATATATGATATTTATCTATTTAGAGAAAATATATCTTAAGGAGGATCTATATGCAATGGAAGTTAATAATGCTTATATTAAAATCATTATTGATATGTATGTAGGAGCTATTACTTGTGTTCAAATACATGGTGGTTTGATCAAGTATTTTCCTATTTCGGTTGGATTATATCAAGGATCAGCAAGATGTTGATAAGACTAGAAAGGGAGTTGAAGGAAAACATGAATTATGGAGGTCAACTATAAAGTTTATAAGGTTTTCGCTTCAATAGATCTATAACTGAATATATGATGTGTACTTTTAGTTGTAATAGACCTTGTGAGGGGATTATGACATTGGGTGATCAAGACATTAATAAGAGTTGACTTGGTCAAATTGACCAAGTCGAACCCCAAGACCCTCTCCAATGGGTTGAGAGAGTCGAGTCGAGTCTGTTGGGCCTAGACTTATACCCTGGGTCAACCCGGTTGACCAAGTCAATCAGGGTTGACCACCTTGCCCCTTTAGGCCCCAAGTCAAATAAATGCAACATATGGATAAGCTTTTGTTCTTTTAGAGCATGATTAAGTCATTCAAAGCATAAAAATCTATTTCGATGTATAACAGATTGTTTATGCCTCCAACATGTAGGGTACGTTTACTTCAACGTGCAAATGACTATCCAAGAAGAGAGATATTGGATGTATAATAGATTGTTGCCGGGTCGAAAAGGATTGACAGTTGAATTTATACAGGGAGTTGAAACTTTCATTCAAGTTGCATCTCAACTGCCTTCCTTTCAGCTTGATAAAATGTTTAGATGTCCGTGTTCGAAGCATAAAAATCTAGCATTCCTAAAGCCCGATGATGTGAAGCTTGATTTATATCGTAGGGGATTTCTTCCAAACTATTGGATTTGGACATCACATGGCGAGTACGAGCCACATAGAGATGCTCATGCTGGTTCATCTACAGCTTATGAAACATTTGATGAAGATCAAATGAGTAGACCCTATAAAGACCTTATTTTTGATGTAGCAGGTCATAATTTAAGGTCTAATGTAGAAGAGCCACCAAATGTAGAGACACAAAAATTCTTTGAGTTATTACATTCAGCTCAAAAGCCAATTTGGGAAGGTTGCAGTACGCATTCAGAATTATCCATTACAGTGAGGATGCTAAGTATTAAAACTGAGTATAATATTCCCCGTGAGTGTTTTAATGACGTTATTGGTCTTATGAAGGAAACTAATCCGGCTGACAATATAATTCCCTCAGACTTGTACCGAACAAAGAAATTAGTATCCAAGCTGGGTCTCACTGCTACAAAGATTGATTGTTGTATCAATGGATATATGTTATACTATAAGGATGATGCAGCAGAAGTTATTTGTCGCAGCTGCAATGCTCCTCGTTTTAAGCAGAACTCGGGAAAACAACGTCGTCCAAAGAAAGATGTGCCATATTCCCGTTTGTTTTATTTACCAATCATTCCAAGACTTCAGCGGCTCTATGCATCAATGAGTTCAGCAGGCCATATGAGATGGCATAAGGAGAAAATAACAAAAAGTGATGTTCTTTCTCATCCATCAGATACTGAAGCGTGGAAACATTTTGATCGAGTGCATCCTTCATTTGCTGTTGAACCCCGCAACATAAGATTGGGATTATGTACTGATGGTTTTACTCCTTATAGTCAAACAGCTACACCGTATTCTTGTTGGCCAGTTATATTAACACCATACAACCTGCCACCAGAGATGTGTATGACTACTCCGTTCATGTTCTTAACTCTGATTATACTTGGACCACATAATCCGAAGGCAAAGATTGATATATATTTGCAACCATTAATTGATGACCTCAAATTATTATAGGAAGAAGGAGTGCTCACATATAACATATCAATAAAATAAAATTTTCTCCTTCGAGCTGCTTTGCTGTGGACTATCGGTGATTTTCCATTTTATGGTATGTTGTCTGGTTGGAGCACAGCAGGGAAATTAGCATGTCCTTACTGCATGGAGAACAGTAAAACTTTCACATTAAAACATGGAGGGAAAAATACTTGGTTTGATTGTCATCGTATGTTTCTAAATGCTAATCATCAGTTCCGAAGAAATAAAGAAGCATTTGTTAAAAACAGAATTGAGCGATCACCTCCTCCACCCAGATTAAGTGGTGATGAGATACTCCAAAGACTTTCCAACATTCCAACAATTATTGATTATCCAATGTTATCAGAATCTAAATTTTCGGGTTATGGTGTTCAACATAATTGGATTAAAAAAAGTATTTTCTGGACATTACCTTATTGGAGAACTAATTTGATAAGACATAACTTGGATGTTATGCACATTAAGAAGAACTTTCTGGATAATATTTTTAATACAATTATGGATGTTAAAGGCAAGAGTAAATATAATGTCAAAGCAAGGATGGACATTAAAGAGTTTTGTCGGCGAAAAAATTTGGAGTTAGTAACAACAACTGACGGTAAACTAATGAAGCCCAAAGCTCCTTACTATTTCACGTTAGAGCAAAAAAGAATGATATGTCAGTGGTTTAAAGGTTTAAAAATGCCGGATGGTTATGGATCAAATATAAGCCGATGTGTTGACTTGAAATCTGCAAGGTTATTTGGACTCAAAAGTCATGATTGTCACATAATTATGGAGGTTCTTCTTCCGATCATAGTCAGTATGTTATCCGATTACATATCAAATCCGTTGATTGAGCTTAGCATTTTCTTCAAAGATTTATGTTCATCTAAACTAAGTGAAAATACTTTACGGAGGTACGAGGATAACATACCAATCATCCTATGCAAGTTAGAGAAGATATTTCCCCTGGGTTTTTTTGATTCTATGGAACATCTTCCAGTCCATCTACCTTACGAAGCTAGAGTTGGTGGACCTGTACAATATCGTTGGATGTATCCTTTCGAAAGGTAAATGTGTTAAGATTTTTATTAATTACTCAATATTTTTGAATCAGTTAAGATAACATATTTTTATTTGATTAATAGATATCTGAACAAGTTGAAGAAATATGTTTAGAATAAAGCACGACCAGAAGGATCGATATGTGAAGCATATTTATCTCAAGAAACAACTCACTTTTGCTCCTACTATTTCGAGCCACATGTAAGGAGTACAAGAATAAAAATGGGTCGTAACATGAACTTCGATGTAGAAGAACAATCACATGCTACACTAACAGTATTTAGAAGACAAGGAAAGCCTAGTGGCAAATGTGTTGACAGATATCTCAACGATTTAGAAATAAATACAACGAATTTGTATATACTACTGAACTGTGAAGAAGTTGAGCCAATCTTAGAGTAAGTTCTAACATAATATTAATAATAAATTAGTAATGTTTATTTAAAATACTTATGTATTATTTGTCACCAGGTATTTCGTAAGCAATTTGCCTTTGACAGATTCAAGGGAAATTGAGCAAGCTGTTGCAAATGAATTTCCAACTTGGTTCAGATCATATGTGAGTACATTTTTTTTTATAAATTTAAATCTTATTTATTATCAAAAATACTAAAATTTGAAAATATTTTTAGGTACAAAATCCTGATAACAAATGTTTCGATAAAGGTTTGCAAGCATTAGCATGGGGTCCAATGCGAAAAGTAAAAACTTGGTCAATATATATAGTGAATGGGTTCAGATTTCATACCAAATCGTGGAGTGAAGGAAGAAAAACTAAAAATTGTGGAGTATGTGTTAGAGGAAACACTCATGAAGAAGATGAGTGTGATTATTATGGTATTTTGAATGAGGTCCTTGACTTGGAATACCCAGGCGAAGATGAGAACTTTGTATGCTTATTTAACTGTCAGTGGTATGATCCAGTACAAAATAGAGGCACAAGGGTTCATCCTGTGTATGGTTTAGTAGATGTTAAACATAGTAGAAGATACGGAAAGTTTGATCCATTTGTGTTAGCAAGCCAAGCTATTCAAGTTTATTTCAGCAAATATCCCAGTGGTCGCAGAGACAAACAAGATTAGCTAGCTGTCATAAAAACAAAAGCACGGGGAATAATTGATCAACAATACATTGTAGCAACTGCACATCAAGAGGATGAGATGTCAAGTTATATGCATGTTGAAATTGAGGATATGCCAACTACAACCTCTACTATTAAAATGGAGTTAGAAGATGTCAATAGTTCAACTAGTTCAGAAGAAGAAGAGAACCAGGATGAAAGTGAAGATACTCTTGAGAGTGATGAAAATAGTTTTGATGATTCTGATTAGTTTCTGTAATTTAGAATTGTAGAATTTAAATGTTTTATAATTTTTATTACTGCTTAGAAATGATATTGTATTTTTCCACCTTGTCTTTTATTAACTGCTTCATTAACTGCTTTATTAATTGCTTCTCGTAATTCATTACCTGCTTCATTAACTGCTTCATTAACTGCTTTATTATCTACTTTATTAACTATTTTATTAACTGTTTCTCAATTATTTTTTTTTAATATTGCAGATGGCTTCAGGCGACGATCCTCCTCGTAAATCATTTGCCTCAAAGTTCCGCCGGAAGAAGATTACGACTAGCAGAGTACCCACACAGACTGAGGTAGGTGAGGGGCCTTCAGTTGCACCAGATCTACCTACACCACCACCGCCACCACCTGCCAGGAGCCAGCAGCCTTCACCAGAGTAGGGTCAGGGACAGTTAGATCCACCTCTTGTTGTACCTCCACACTTCCCTGGCCACTTCCCTCCCAGCTCGACGAGTCCTCGCTTCCCCTCTCCAGATCAGACACATGCTTCTCCATTCTATCCATATTACCCCCCACCATCATCACAGGCTGCTGGTCCATCCACTGGTCCTCACCCTCCTTACCCTTACCCATATTACTACCCCTATCCGGTGCAGCATGAACAGGGTGGACCATCATGACCACCAGAGGTTGGCGCTACCGATCCTGCAACAGCAACAGATAAGCGTCAATACATCGAGCCTGACGGCGATAAGTAAGTTCAATTTAAGTTATTCAGTTATTTTTATTTTGATATATTACATGTTATTGATAAACAAAGTCACTTGCAGCTTCAATCCTTCAAGGCCACCTATACATATGATCCGGGATATAATAAAGAATAAGTATGATGCTCCTTATTTATCCTGGAAGAAGATCCCAAAGCCAGTTAGAGATATGTGGTTTGGAGAATTTCAGGTATATTTTTTTTGGTATGATTTCAAATATATGATTTAATTTGTACTAATCTTTTTGATATTGCCTAAATTTGTACAGAAAGAATTTAGGTGTTTGCCTGAGTACAGCACGAGGATCAGATCAAATTTTGAGAGGAGAGGAGCGACCCATCTCAGAGACATGTTCACGGACATTAGAAAGTCCGGGCAGAGGCCTAATTGGATTGGAGAGGACGTTTGGGCAGATTTGAGTAGTGCTTGGGCTACCCCGGAGTTTATAAAAATGAGAGAGCAGAATAAACAGAACAGAGCCTCTGACTGCGGCGGTTTAGGAAGCTCTATTCATACTGGTGGATCTGTACCTCATATAGAACATAGGCGGCGACTGGTAAGTGTTTTGAATTGGTTTATTACATATATTTATGTTAGTATAACTAAGCATCAAATTTTCAGAAAGAGCACCTGGGTCGGGAGCCAACACCATTGGAGCTGCATACAAGAACTCATCAACATCAAGCTGACCAGCAGTGGGTTGATGAGAAATCTAAGAAGGCTCATGTGAGTAAAATTTTTTGGATTTTTAGAATAAAATTTTATTTTAATAAAACTATTTGTAACTTGCAGGATGATTTCTTACGAGTTAGAGAAAGTAGGCAGTCCACTGGCGAGGGATCATCTTCTGGATCGACCCATACTTCTGAGTATCAGACATGGTCAGAAGTTGTTGGTGGAAGACAGAGGGGGAGGGTATATGGCATGGGTTCACAAGCTTTTGCTATTGAGGGCAGTTCATACACCTCTGCATTCCATGATCCAAGTGGAGCTGAAGAATCTGTAAGTGAGAGGGTTGCAGCACATACTAGAGAGATTGAAGAGATGAAAAGGGTTCAAGCTAGAGAGATTGAAGAAATGAGGAAGGCTCAGAATGAAATGCAAGCAGAGTTGCAATTACAGAGCTGGAAAACAAAGGAAGAAGGACCAACAGGAGCAGCCATCTGCAGACAGTGAGGATACCGATGATGATTAGATGTTTATTATGTTTGATGAATGTATTAATTAGAACTTATGAACTTCTGAACTGGTGATTGAAGCATTATCATGAACTATTTTGTGAATTTGTGATTGTAATGTTGTGATGAATTTTGTATTTTCTAGTTTTGATGAATATAGCGGCGTGTTGCCCAACATATATATGCTTTTTCTGCAAGTTTAGACTTTAGGGTGAACCTCCCTCAAATAGAGGGGATGCTGTCAATTTTTTTTTTCAGGTGCTACAGGTTTCCGGCGGCTAACCGGCGGTTTAGCCGCCGGAAACTACGATACCGGACGGACAAGATAAAGCCGCCGGTTATATTATTAAACCGCCGGTACGTACCGGCGGCTTACCGACGGCCGTCGGCGGTTATACGATGTACGCACGACGGTTTAAACCGTCGGTAATACCGACGGCTATAACCGCCGTCCACCGCCGATACCTTACCGGCGGTCTAACGGCGCCGTCCGGCGGTCTAATGAACCAGACGACGCCAGGTTTAACCGCCGGAAAATCGCCTGTAATTTGACCGGCGGTTTTCCGGCGGTTACAATACCGGCGGCCTAACCGCCGGAAGACCGACGGTTAAAATTCCGATGGTCACCGGCGGTATTGGCCGCCGGCAAACCGCCGCAAGAATAAACCGCCGGTAAAAAGCCGTCGGAATTGGTTTCCTACGCCGTTTTTACCGGCGGTTAACAAACCACCGTTAGACAGCCGGTAACGTAAAAAAACCGCCGGTAATTCTACACTAACCGCCGAAAAAAACCGCCAGTTATCAGCGTTTTTCCTGTAGTGCATCCTTATCAACTCTACTCTATTAGGCCCTTTCTTTTTTCCAAAAAATTTAGAGAAATCCAAAGGGTGATCATAAAAAACTTAGCAGAGTTTTTATTTCCACCACATATTTCAATATCCATTTAGTTTAATAAATTATTCAAATAATAAAATAAATATCAGAGTGTAAACAAGGTATTAACATTAGTAATTGATATAAAATACAACATGTCTTTACTATAGAAATTTAAATGCAAAAATTACTATTTGACTTTATACAAAAGTTTACCTTTTCACCTTTCATAGAAGTGGTCTCATAAGAATATCATAATGTACTTATGATTACAGCTATTAATTATACTTTCACAGATATGTCACATCATGGAGGTGTCAAAATATCAAATTGTAATAACCTACAGTTCTTCAAATAATATTTATTTGAAAAATTTAAAATTTCTAAATTGGAGCACTATGACACCGTGTTTTTTGGCGCAGTCACGCAGCCAAGCCTGGGGTAGCAGTAATAGGGAGCTGAAATTCTATGAGGCGACACTAAGCTTTTTGTTTAATAAAACTTTGGATTGAGCATGCAGCGTTGTGGCTCCAGGTCAAGAGAGCCACAATGCTAAGCACTAAACTATATTTTTAATATAAACTCATCCACTAAACTATTCCCTCCCCCTCTCATTTGGCTTGCTCGAGAAGAAAATAAAGGCGGAGGAGCGGTGAGGAAAAAAAAAAAAGAGAGACTAGAGAGAAAGTGGACATTTCTTTGATAATTCATTTTGCTTCTTCTACGAGATTTCTTTTGATCGTAATAAGTGACTACTATCTTATATCTATTTACAAAGAGTTTGACTTCAAGATTTATTCTCCTATCTAAATAGATATTTATTATATTTTCTCCTAATTTAGTGAAACTTACACCACATAAATTTTGTAGTACTTATACATTATAATCCCAACCTCCCAATTTTCTAAATCAAAGCTTGCTAAGAAGTAATCAGTCAGGCTACTAATCCCATAAACATTCTATTCTGAGCATCAAAAACCATATTTGTTTAGCCAAGCTAATAAATGAAATCAACTTTATAATCTTTAATAAACTCTCACTATAGAAAAACGTCAATTTTCGTCATCTATTTTTCATCGAAGAATGACCAAAATATACGGAAATTAGTATTTCTGGTAGAAATATTTATGTCGGTAAAATGCACGTCGGAAAAGTGCTGCTAGCGTAAAACAGTCCATAAAAAAAATGGTGAAAAATCTATCAGAAACATTTCTGTTGGATATAAACTCCGCCAAAAAAAAATGGAAAAAAACTTAAAACCATCAACCCACTTAAGCCCCCTGTCGAGACCAATTGGGCTCACCCGCCCTTGCTCAACCACCCGTGCCCTGGTTCATGTGATGACCCCCTGCCCGCCCCTCGTGACCCGCCCACCATGCCTGCATTTGGCGGGGTTCAAACCACCGGCCTTTAGCGCACGCGCTACCCACCAAACCATCATGCCACCACTAAAAAAATGAATTAAATGATGAGTTGTTGTTTTTCTTTTAATATTATAAAAGACAAAAAATGTTATTTAAAATAGTTAATATATTTAAAGATCAAAATAATTAATATATTTAAAATATTTAAAAGCTGAGTTTATATATTTTTTAAATATAAACTTAATAAAAATTAAAATAATTAAATTAATCTATAAAAGCTGAGATGGTTTAATTTAATTTATATTTTATTTAAAATAATTACTATATTTAAAAGCTAATTTTTAAAAATCAAAATAATTATTATATTTAATTTAACGATAAATTATTTGACTTTTTAATTTATTTTAATTTAGCAAAATTTAATTTTATTTTAAAAAATGAATAATTTTAAATATTACTAATAGTCAATTTCTAGAAAATTTAAAATTCCATCGAAAATAAGCTAGAAAAGCCAGCAGAAAATCCACTTGAAATACCTCCAAAAAATCTATTAGAATTCCGCCAGAATTTTATCAAAAATTTTGTTAGAATTTCTGACGGATTTATTTCTGCCGAAAATCAGCGTTTTCCCTGTAGTGTCTAGCCACTATATTTATTTTAAATTTAATTCATTCTGAGTGAAAATATACTTCAAACTCTTGCAGTAAGTATAAATTACACATCTTACTCCATATAAGTAATGTCTCTAAATCTTTAGAGCAAATATAATTATTACCAATTCCAAATCATATGTTAAATAGTTTTTCTCATGCTACTTCAACTATTTAGAAGCATAGGTAATTATTATTATATTCTATTAATTGCAACAATACACATCTTAAGCCTTTCTAAGAAGTGTTGATATATACTTTAAATCCTTCAATACCTGACGAAATATTCAGCATAGGAGCTAACACCAACACTCCTTCAGCTTAATAAAAAATTTCTTCACATTCTAGGGTCCATTCAAATGATACAACCTTTCGAGTCAATCTTATCAGAGCGATCAAAATCTAGAGATACCTCCTTCCCGACTCTATTCGTAGATGGCGATAATCATTATTTACATTAAGCGAAAGGGAGAGGAGATCACCTTGGGCATGTTGTATGATTATTCATTTGTGTGTTGCACTAATTGACACACACTCTTCTATTCCCAGATATACAAGCATTCTTAAACTCCATGAGTTATGGTGGAGTTTTATGGATGAATAGAGGACGATGATATCAATGTGGGACTTAAGCATAAAAATAATAGTAAAAGTAGAGCATAATGAGTGTTTGATGGAGGTAACATGAAAGCATGATATTCCCTATCATATGAATCTGCCAGCAACAGATGAGCAACACAAATATGGTTGCCTGAGCATGGTACTTGAATCAAAACAAATTTTGAGAAATACAGAGCAACTCACTTTCAACACATGTTCACATGCATGAGGAGCACATATGAGAGGCCTCTTTAAATTAGAGAGGGAGTATGGGTTGAGCTTAGTAGTGTTTGGGGTAGATGAGGGAGCAAAACATACATAATGAAGCTTCTAATGTCTAGGGCCTAGGAAGCTCCCTCCATTCTTGGGGCTGAGTTCCACAAATTGAGTGCAGACGATGATTTGTAAGAATTTTAATATATTTTAATATTTTTTTATTATGCATGCTAATCTAAGTATATTGCATAAGGAGATGCTTAGTAGACAACCACTGCAATTGAGTTACATAGTCACACTCATAAGTTTTAGGAGGACTAGCAATGGATAGATGAGCGAGCAAGGAGGTATATATAAGTATTTAAGGATATTATACTAACAGAAATATTATAAATTATGATTATACAATGATTAATCTTATGTTATATTTTGTAAGATGAGTATACATAATTTTGAGAGAGATAGACTGCAACTGAGTGGGATCCTCTGGGGGTTTCCAAGATATTTATGACTACCGCACTTAGTCGTAGGCGGTAGGCGGAATGCAGAAGGGACGAGTTTATAGATTAGGCTCGCAGGCCTGCCCGTATAAGAGCAGTCATCTTCTGCCTCCATCTAATCTGCAAGCAGCCTGGAGAGTTTGTATAGCCAACATGTGGCTATTTTTACAACAAAGCTAGAAAATGATAGAAAATCACAATCGAACATTAACATTCAAATACTAGATGAGCATTGGAGATTGAGAGAGTAGATGGACGAAAATCAGCCTGTGTTTGCATCGGCCGAGCGGAGTGTGAGGATACAAATTCTGCTTAGATTATTCGTGTAGGGTTTTTTCATGCATTTTATTTTTTTTTGCGTAAGAACTATTGATACTTTAATAGTAATGTACTTGTGAAATTCTGTGTAATGTGATTGTATATTTGAGAAATTTGAATGTGATTGTACGTGTGCTCCTTATATTTATTTAGCATTATTTATTGAAATGTTAGCATTATTAACTACTGCTTGGATTGTTATTATTTAAAATCTTAATGAGTGATTGTAGAAGCTATGTTTTTATTTATGCTACATATTTTCATGGATTTATGGAAAAAATTTTGTCGCAAACATCAAAACGATAAATGTGTATCGTATTTTGTGACGCAAACATCCGTGACAAATAGCAATAAATTCATGGTGGAATATCTGCCACAATTTTCGATGGCATTTCCGTCACAATTTGCTGCAGTTTTTCTGTCACAATTCCTGTCGTCGTAATATGTGAAGCCATTTGCGGTGTTTAATAAAATTGAAGCCGTTGTTTTTTAAGTATAATTCCTTCATAAACTATCCATAAATCTGCTGCAAAATATTTGGAATGGATTGACTCTATTGCAAATAGTTTTGCGATGCCACTTTTATAGTCAGAATTGAATTTGCTGCAATCTGTCGTAAATCTAAATTTGCAACGGATTTGACTTGTTTTGTGAAGGATATTTCTACCGAAAAAACCTGATTTTCTTGTAGTGTCGATGGGTGTTGCTCAACCTATGTTGCCCAACCGCCATCTCCCAGCTAATAAGCTTTATTTCAAACTCCTAACCATATTATTAGATCGTCATCACTCGACCACTATATACTAATCATTATTGGTCGAACACTGCAACTCAATTGACCCTACTCAGTCATGATCGCCTAAGCACCATTGCTCATCATTGCCCAACCACTAACACCCATATCCTGACTATCATAAATAAATCTCCTAATATTGCCCTACCACTGGCATTACTCTTCATGATATCTCCAATATTCTCTACCACGCAATCAAAACTTTGTAATGTCATATTCTCCCAATTGAAGGAAAGAAATAGCTTTTCTAATATATTTTCATAGTAGGTTATTTCAATAGGCCAAGCCTCATGATTTTTTTTTCTGAGTTTTCCTGATAAGAACTTAGATCTCTCTAAATTCTTAGATTTGAGTGTGCAAAATTTCATATAAAACTAATATCATAGTCTCTCTCTCTCTCTCTCTCTCTCTCTCTCTCTCTCTCTCTCTCTCTCTCTCTCTCTCTCTCTCTCTCTCTCTCTCTCTCTCTCTCTCTCTCCGTGAATGTTCTAATATCCAACAAAGACTTTGCATAAATCTGACAATATTCGAGGTGGGTTAAACCCCTTCAGATAGCAGGAAGTAAGCTTGAATTATTGGACCAGACTTAATTGCATTGCAAAAATGGGTGCAAGTTCCTTTATGAATTATGCTTCCACACCTCCCTTCTAAATCATTACTAAGGTTTCATTTGGGACGGTTTTCTTATTGCTTCTTAAAGCGACTTTCTAGTATAAAATTTTTAATTTTTGTAAAAAAAAACAGCTTTAAGAATCAATAAGAAAGCCGTCCCAAACGAAGCCTTTGTTATATGAAATGATTAAGGATGAAGTCGAACATTTGCAAACCCTTAGACCCAATTTTGAATGAACTTTTGTTTTGTTTTCTTAATTTTCTTCTTGCTTTTAAGCAAAATATTTTGTTTTTGAGAAAACTTAAACATGCTTTTGGTACTTTTAAAGTTGCTTTTTTGCTCCTACTAAAGTTTTGTTTGGGACGAAATTTTTATAACTTCTTAAAACAGAGTTTTAGTAATGCTTCGTTTGAGACAGTTTTTTTTTTTTCCTTCTTAAAAAAAGCCTATGAGTGTGTTTGGTGGCAACAAAATTTTTTAAAGTTGATTTTATAGCTGTTGTTGTAAAAGCAATTATGGATAAAGAAGTTGATTAAGAGCTATCTTACAATTACTTTATCCCAACATATTTGTTTGTATAATGCAATTTTGTGATTACAGAATTTTTTGAAAAATAGTATGAAAGCTGAAAAACAATATGAAAGCAGAATATATATAAAAGTGTGGCAGCCTTGTGCAAAGCAAAGTAATTCAAAAGCTATCCAAACAAGCCTAGCTTTCTTACTGTTTTGTAAACATTTTTTTTTTAATTTTAGAACAAGATTTTTTTTTACTAAAAACTACTATAGAAAACAGTAAGAAAGCTATCCAATCGAAATCATAGATTCAAAAAAATCACCAGAGATCCATGTTACAGATCATTGTTGTTGTTCTCGCCATGATCAGTGTTGAGACTTAGAAGTAGATGGTTGGAGATGACAAATTTCTCTTTATCTTACCGAACTCAAGTGCAACATGACGAAAGGTCAAGCTAAAACACAATTATATAAATCAATTTCATTTTATGTATTAAAATACTTAACATCAAACATCAAATCTATTTTTATTTCACATCAAAACATAAATAAAATAAAAATAAAAAATCAGAGATGTAATATTTGATCTTGTTTGGATAAATTCTTTTTCCTGTATTTCCTTCTGGTCTTTCATCAAAAACTAAAACAAGGATGGCTTGTATAGATTACAATAAATGATAAATCTTTAGATTTAAAAAAAAAAAAAAATCATGCAGTCATCATTTCTAATCAATTGTAATCCATAGAGCCCAAACTAAGATGTCTTTCATTTCTTTAGCTGAAGAGTGATGCTAATTAACCACCTTCAAATGGACACAATCTCTGGGATTAATGGAGCTAATCTTGATTTTTCAACATAATAATATCTACTGAGTATTGATTGACTTAGCTCCTCCTTCCAACAACCGAAAAAAAAAAAAATATTGTTTTGCATAATTCACCATTCAAGACAAAACCCTTTTACATAACATCACCAGCTGTATTTTCTCTGCATATTCAAATCAAATCTCGCTAAATCCAGTAATTGGTTTAACAAATTTACATTATCAATAAATGATCAATGCTCACGAGCGGTGATGAGGTCCCAACTAGAGAAGCCTCCAACATGAAAGGCCAAGCACACATAAGAAGGACCAATCTTTTTGTTATATTCAATGGCTTCACATTGCTGTTAGCTTTCATTCCAGTGCATAAATTCGTGCATGGCAACTTTTGTTCTGTTTTATACTTTTTCTAAGTTCCAACCAGGGGAAAAAAATTTGACTTTGTATTCAGAGAACTACTCAGCTTTTGTCTTTTGTGTGAGCTTTGTACTCACAAGTTATTTTAGAGAAAGTTATTCAAAGCTTTTGGTATCACCATTAAGCCAGCATGTTCAGCATCTCCCTGACAGAAAAACTATTTATAAGAAGAACTCAGTTTTCTCTTCCATATCCTCATAAAGTTCATTCTTTTCTGACTTTTTTCTCTTCAATAGAAGTTGGAGATGGAAGGAGATGGGATGCTAGGCTCTCACTTTCCTCCTGGGTTTCGCTTCCATCCAACAGACCAGGAGCTCATCAACCAGTATCTGAGGAGGAAGGTCTCAGCTTCTTTACCTCCTCAATGGAGGATTATAGCTGATATCGATCTCTACAAATACAATCCTTGGGAGCTCCCTGGTGATTATTTCTTCTTCTTACTTTCTTTTCTTCATGACAAGTTAAATACTTAGTCAAAAATTTGAAATTTTTGTTATTTTCATTTCAGAGAAGGCTGTTTTCGGCAAGGGAGAGTGGTTCTTCTTTAGTCCTCGGGATCGCAAGTATCCTAATGGAGTTCGGCCAAATCGGGCAACTTCAGCAGGTTATTGGAAAGCGACTGGTACTGACAAGCCTATAATGTCTGTTGGTGGTGTTCAGTGCATCGGTGTTAAGAAGGCCTTAGTGTTCTACAAGGGAAAGCCACCCAAGGGTATAAAGACTGATTGGGTCATGCAAGAGTACCGCCTCATAGACTCCACTGCCTCTTCTCAGACCCAAAGGCAATTAGGCTCCATGCGAGTAAGCTCCCTTTTCATATTTATATGTGTATCAATTACTTATTAAAGTAACTTTTTAGTATAAAAAATTGTTTTAAGAAACAATAAAAAATCTCTTCCAAATCAAGTCTACAACTATCACTAAATATAGCGAGACCACTTGCAGTTGGATGATTGGGTTCTCTGCCGAGTTCGACAGAAGGGGGCCTTTGAACTGCTGGAGACGACAAGCTTGGTCAACACACAAGTACATGAAGATAAGGAGGTGGTGGAGAAGGAGAGGAGAAGCTCGGAAGGAGAATGGAGTGAACATCTTAGCTACTTTGCAGAATCAGTTCCAGAAGATGGGGAGAACAGTGGAGAAGACAGCACTGGAATCATGTGGAACTCATCTGATTATTCTGGCCAGGACGGATACTCTGTGGTGGAGGAGAAGCAGCAACCACTGCAATTAGCTGCTGCAGCGGCAATCTACCCTTATAAGAGGAAGCAATCACATAGCTTCTTAGATGATTTTCTGCTTTTGCAGCCTAGCAAGAGGTTGCAGTGCACATCAGATGCACGACTCTCACCAGCGGAGTCTGTGTATGATAATGGGATTTTCTCACAGTATTTCTTTTGATTTTTGTTTAAGACATGGAGTTTGTTTCAATGGATCTTCATTTTCTCACGGTTCAATTCTTGATCAATGAGAGGAACAGAGAAAGAGAGAGAAACAGAAAACTCTATGCAGGTTTTAGAATTGAGTAATTAAACCCATAGAGTATGCTGGAGGTGATAGAAGATGTTCCTTCAGCCTGCTCGATCTAAAATTGGTGAAATTATTTTGTGCAATCTGATCGCCGTTCGGATGCTAATTAGGACTGGTCATGTCACCAATTTACTATATACCTTTACTATGTAAGATGATGTGGCACATCCTGATTGGCTTCCGAACGGTCAGGTGAACGCACCTAAAATTTCTCCTAAAATTGATGATTGTGTAATTGGTTCTTTTTATTATTCTTTATATATTCTTCAATAAAGAAACTATTCAAAACTTATTGACTTCTCAATTAAATGAGCTTGGAAAAATTTTTGGATTGAAATAATTTATATTTAGTGAAACAAAACTTTTGATCTGAATCAGACATCTCAAGAAAGGACAGAACAACTGCATGGCTCTAATCGATGAGAGATTATTACGTGCGAAGATTGAACATAGGAAACCGATCAGTTTTGTCTCTGTGAATAGTAAAAGCACAGTGGTGGTGTTCACAGAGACAAACCGGATGATTCTCTGTGTCCGATTTTCACACGTAATAATTTCTCCTAACCGATTTGATTGAACTAAAGACCAAATGTGCTAAAGATGTGCATCAGTCCCCCTGTAAGATCAGCCATATTATTTAATGTTTGTAAATGTTAAAAATGCTAAAGAGTCGAAAGAGGTTCAAATGACTCATGATTTTTTTCATGGAGAACCAAAATTGCACCTGTAAGTATCTTCCTAATGCATGGGCGCAAACAAATTTGCATGGTTTCTTAGGTGATGATTTCATCACTGCCAACCCATAAGATAAGTCCATGCATAAACTCAATAAACGTCTTTATGTTTTCCATTGTCAAAATAAACATCAAAATGATTTGATTGTGATGGAATTTCACTAAATACACTATAACACTCATTGTTCAAAGCAATTAAACAATATAACATTTATAACTCTCATAGTTCAAATCTCTTCACAAATCTAAACTTTTACAATGAAATCCAAGAACAAAAAAAAAAAAAAAAAAAAAACTAATCATCCATATCTTCATTCTTCTCAGTTGCTTCCTCCTATTGGTGATGTTCTTGATGTGGATCATTCTAGCTTCCATATGCTACAGCACATTTTATCCTTGAGTGCTTAGTATTACCACCTTATTTTACTTTTAGTTAGTATGGTATAAGTGCACTTTTTTGTAGTAACAACAATGCATACGAGTATAGCAAAGAGAGACTATATAATGATTTGTATTACCTTTTCAATACATACAATAATTTATACTTTCAGTTTTACATGTTTTCTCTGCTTCTGGAGCGGGAGGTTCGGCTTTTTATGTCAAAGTGGTATCAGAGCGAGTTGTTTCGGGGAACCATGGCGGAGGGAAGTAGAAACAACATGTTCCCTCGACACAGTTCAAGGTTTAGAAGCTTTGTGGGCAGCGCAAGCCGGCATCACACTGCAAGTAGATGAACTTTCGGCTGATTTCGCAGGCCTTTCGGACCTGGGAGTTAAGCCTCGTTAAAATTTGCCTAATTCATTCGAAATAAAAACGAGAAGGAATTACGAAGGGAGTTGGTCAAGAAACAGAAACGACAAAAGAACTTACAAGAAGATTTATTTATTGTTGATGAGAGGAAAAGGCCAAAATGGAAACAAAAGTAGTATTCCTAAATGGACTCCGTATGGAAAAAAGAATCGGCTCATACGAGTTTCAATTTGTAGTCAAAATGGTGGAAAAACAAGACCAGGTCTCCAGAACGAATATAAAAACTTTATGATGAGGAATTTGTAAGTAGGTAAATTGTAAGAGAATGTTGCTGATGAATTTGGCCTTGGGTTTAGTAGGGAGTTACTCTACATAGCTTGAAGAAGGACTTGGCACTTTAGCCCTTAAGAACTCGTCTAAGGCGCTCGGCCTCATAGCATTTAGTCATGAGGACTTGCCATTGGTACTCGCCAGAGGTGTTTCGAGCCAAATTAGAGGCAGTTGACCAAATATATATTTCTGTTTTAGTTTGTCTTTGTCAAATGAGGTATTATTTCTCTATTTTTGGGTTAATTTTTAAACTAAATATCTATAAATTTTAATTATCCACATAACCAATGAGATAAAGAAATTTTAAACTAGTCAAAGTCACCCATTGCACAGGCGACTTATTTATTGAAGGTAAGTCGCATGTTAAACGGGCGACTTATAGCTTAATTTTTTTTAAAATAAAAATATTAATCAATCAATGTTATATTTTTATATTTATTTTACAGCTGAACAATACATGTGCCAAATTTAATATAGTTTGAGCTATAAAGTTGCAGGGAGTTGTCACATTCTATAAACTGTAAAGTTGTCTCATCAAATCATAGTGTATTATCAAATCATATATGTATGTTTGTGTTATCTTGTCATATAGCCAGTAGCGATAAATTTGATTAAATAGTTTTCGTTGTTCAGTTCACATCATTTAGCTGTGATTCAAAGGCTATATGAGTTGTAGATGTAGAGCTTCTTTGAATGAGTAGCACCTATATCTTGTAGTCTTAAGTTTTTTTTTTTTTTTTGCATGAGTTATGCAACCTCTTATACATTACTCAACAATGTATTCATCGATTATGGATAAGATTTGAAGAATCTGCATGAAGCAAATGATTCAAAAGGGAAGCATTGTGTTGAAAGAAAGATTGACGTTATGTATTGATGAAAGCCTTGAAGCAAAGGCAAAATCTAATGAAATTTTTCAGTTTGTTATACATTTCTAGAGCAAAGATAAAAATTACTTATTGTGTCATATGCATGATAAAGTTATGAAAATAAAGCTCTATATGGTAGGCGATGATTTTAGAGACGTGGGGTGGAGATATTTACATTAGAGGTTCATAGAATATGGTGGGCATTGGGTTTCGGTGGACTTTCTCAAGGGACGAAATCATAAAATCAGATGTAATAGAGAATGTTCAGTACAGGTGATCATTGAAAAGTCAATGGTTGATGTAGATCATTGTATTTTGTACCATAAATTAAATGGTATCCTGGACTTGATGAATTCTTGTTAGAATCCTATAAGAAGCTGATGAGAGATGTTGTGCTATGAAATAAGGAGTTTTTGAATAGAGCAAACTGATAGTATATTCAACAAGAGTTTGAATATAACTTCAAATATTGTCCAACTCAAAAATAACTCCAAGCGCGACTACGCATGTCAATTAGAAATATGTGACATGAACTTTTTGTGCTGATGTTCTTTAAAGTCTTTAAGTTACAATGTGAACATCATAAATATAACTAAAATATCCAAAATATACATAATACATATCAATAATAACTCCTCTTATGATGATGTGGTATCACATCACTACTAGAACTAAAATATTATGGTGTACGTAATGGTCTAATGCGTAGGTGGTGCTGCTCCTGGAGAATGGCTTCAGACTATGTGGTGGAATCTTTAGGCAAGGATGATGGTATAAAATCTGGAGTAAATGTTGATTAAATGTTTGGTAGTGTAAGAATTATAAGAGATGAGCCCTCATCTGTGTAAGAGAAAGAGCTAGCATTATATGGATCTATAACATCATGTGATGGGTTGAATGATGTCTGCTAACTGTCAGTATCCTCTATATATTGATCATCATCGATATACATCTGCTGGCGCAAGCTGAACCATCTACAAATGTGAATCGACCTCAAGAATTATGCCCTGAAATTAAAATTCAGCAAACAATGAGTTAAGAATACATAACGAAATTGCCTAAATTAAGATAATCAAATCCTACATACCTCATTTGGATGAGTTGTTTGGTGGCTACTGCAGAGTGAAGAATGATTGGGATGTATGTTATGTATAGCTAGTTGTGTGGGCTCCTCCACATGAGATTGGCACCTTCAGGGGCGTCGTGCTGCTCTATCAAAAGCGGCTATCATGATACCTGAGAAGAAACAATGTTAAGTTTTAATATATTGTAATAATGTAATAAAAAATTAAATCAATGAAACGTATGTTATTATGAATTAAATGAAATCATTAAACATGCATTAGCATTTAATATGACATACTTAATGACAAAGATAATTAAAATAAATCAAATTCACATAAATAGAGAAGATACCTAGTACGACATATACTCTTACTGTGTCCAACTGAATTGCACAAACGACATTGCCAGTTGTTCTTTTTTTTTTTTTTTAGATTCATCCATAATGTTTCTATAACAATTAAGATGTAGTCTACCAGATTGTCTTTCTTAAATTTGGTGGGAGCAATGGGTAAACCCCAAGTACGGGTTATCAGAACCCCACGTATCTCGTTCAGGAATGTTGTGAAACTCACCACCATAAGTTTATTTACACTTTGTTAAGGTATAGTACTCTGGCACATATTCGAGGATGATTCTTCTTAGTAATGATACACAAATAACAACATGAGCTCAAGGATAATGGTAGATGATTGCATGTTCATAATTGCATATACATTTTTTTTCATCAATAAAGCCAACTTTGTATGATCATGGTGACATATCAACAACTTGAAATTCCTGCTTGTTGATTGTAATAGGTTGGGGTTAACTTCCTTGCCTCTTGCTTAATTTTTCTTATTAATGCATGAATTTGTGGTGCTAAAATGCTACTATTTTGTTATTCATCGGCATTATTCATCTCTAATCTCCTTAAATATGTTACGACAATATTATAGTATGTGGTCTTAACCAATACCTAAATAGGCAACCCTCTAGCTCTTTTTAAAATGTCATTGAAGGAATCAAAGGCATTTGTTGTCATAACTCCACAGCAAAGGCCACCATCATGTGTTAAAGCTTAACAAGTCACATCTCGGTCTATAAGCCATTGGTGCATGTCTGTCTTTAACTTAATGATGTCTACCATACTATGATTGAAAACTCCTAAGTTATATGTATTCCCAAATGTGTATATTTCTTAGCGAACAAACTCCACATCAACAATACCCATTAATTTAACTGCTTTCTTAACATTTTTTCAAAGATGATGTAGACAATGACGATGTGCTGCTTTAGGTTTAGTGCATAATTATCAAGAAATATTTCCTGATTGAATGTTGGGTAGTGTAGGAATCGAAAGCGACGGGCCCTCATCAACGTAAGAGGAAGGTTCAACACTGTATGGATTTATAGTAGCAAATGATGGGTTGAATGATGTCTACTAACTGTCAGTATCCTTGAAATATTTATCATCATCAATATACATTTGCTGGTGTAAGCTGCACCATCTACAAATGTAAATGGACCTCGAGCATTGTGACCTGAAATACAAATTTAGCGAACAAAAGGTTAAGAATACATAAAGAAATTGCCTAAATTAAAAAAAAAAAAAAGAATCAAATCCTACATACCTCATCAGGATGAGTTGTTTGGTGACTACCACAGAGAGAATCAATGTTGGGATATATAGTGCAACGGGTTGTATGGGCTCCTCCTAACGAGTTTGGCACCTTCAGGGGTGCCGTGCTGCTTCATCAAGAGCGGCTGCCATGATACCTGAGAAGAAATAAGGTTATGTTTTAATAGATTCTAATGCTAAAATACAAAAAATGAAATCCATGAAACATATGATATTATGAATTAAATGAAAATATTGAGCATACACTAGCATTTAATATGACATGCTTCATGGAAGAGATAACTAAAATAAATCAAGTTCACATAAAGAGAGAAGATACCTAGTATGACTTATACTCTTATTATATCCCATTGAGTTGCACAAACCACATTGACTGTTGCTCTTTTTTTAGATTCATTCAAAGTATTTCTATAGTGATTAACTCGAAGTATACCAGATCATCTTCTAAAATTCTGTGGGAGTAATGGGTGAACCCCAAGGTAAGGGTTGTGAGAACCTCATGTATCTTGATCACAAATGTTGTGAAACTCGACATTATAAGTTTGTTTATAGTAATTAAAGGTATAATACTCTGAAACATAATCAATGTGGCATCTTATTAGCAATGATACACAACAATATGAGCACAAGGATAATTGTAGATGTTTTTATGCCCGTTACTGCATATACAATTTTTTCATTAATCAAGTCAACTTTTGTATGATAATGACAACATATCGACAACTTGAAATTCTTGCATGTTAATTTTTAATAGGTTGGGGTAACTTCCTGGCCTCTTGCTTAACTTTTTTTTTATTGCTTCATGAATTTTTGGTACTAATGTTACTATTTTCTTGTTCCTAAGAATCAATCATCTCTAATATCCTTAAATACATTGCAATGATATTATAATATATGGCCGTAACCAATGCTTGATTAGGTAACCCTCTGGCTCTTTTTAAAATTTAATTGAAGGACTCAAAGGCATTTGTTGTCATAACTCCATAGTGAATGCTACCATCATGTGTTAGAGCCCAACAAGTTACGTCTTGGTCTAGGAACCACTGGTGCATGTTTGCCTTTATCTTGATGAGGTCTACCATGCTATAATTAAAAATTATAAAAGGCATTAAACTTATAAAATTCATGGTTTATTTCATAAAAAATAATTCACATAAACTCAAAGGCATTGAACTCTACATTAAATCTGATATTTATTAAAAATAAAAAATCATCAAAATCTTAATTAAAAAAAAGCCAAAGTTTAGTTAAACCAATAAATTAAAAATTCAAAAAATTATCAAAAATTTAGCAAATAATTAACTCAATCAATTAACCTAGATAAATAATAATAATTAATTAGTAACACATTCTATTAATGAAGTTGATATGCTAGACTCCCTTGAGAGCTGTGAGCTATGTGTCCTAAAAAAACTTTGATCGTCGTGCATATTATGACAACGCTATGAACTAATTGATGGAATATATGTAATAGATAAATAATCAACTAACTTAATCAATAAAATTTATTAAATAATAATCAAACATAATTAATCAAGATAATTACTAGGTAACCTAGGTTTATGAGACTATTAAGTTAGCTCCAAGGAGAGTGAAATAAATCCCATACCCCTGATATAAATAAAGGCAATTACTATTCAACTTAAAGAACTATTCAAAATCAATAATAAAATACTTAGATATTAAAGCTTTCATACCCTTCTACTTTACTCTTTTTAGGAAAGTAAAGGTGTATGGGATTAGAAAGCTTAAAGACTAAAACACTAAAACTCAAACTTAAACTAAATTTTCCTTAGCTTTAAGCAAACAAAATAAAGGTGTTAAAAACTTCAAATAATAACAAACCTTATAGGACATATCAAAAACACAATCTTTTTTCACACACTAAAACTTATTTTATTAGGACTACTAAGTCTAGTTTTAGACTGGGCCGTAGTGTGTTTGGTTTGATGTGAGTACGTTACTTGGAGGGTATTTTTATTTGTTGTGTTTATTTCCTATACTTTGGATGTCATATTCATGCATTTTACACACCTTACTTCACAGTAAACCCTGCTTATTTATATATATACATTCTATCATTGATGCTCAAGTAAAATATACCTAGAATGTTTGTAAAAGTAAATATTTAAGGTAGAATGTATCTAGGACTGGATGTAAATTATAAAGAGCTCATTGTATATTTGTATATTTCAATTTCAAAGGTTGTAAAATGTTCAAAGATGTTTGCTTACATAGATAAACAATGCTCCAAAAGATAATTCCCTCTCCTTTAAATGTTGTTTTCTTTTGGAACCCTATAGAAGACTTAGAGTTAGAATAAAGTAAAATTTATTTGAACTTAAATTCATAGGAGTAGAAATTCAAGCATATAGTGGTGGAGCTCGGCCACTTCATTTTTTAACAGATATTTGGTTATATTTATGTTTCAAATAAATAAATAAAAAAATATTTTATTTATGCATTTATTTCATGCATCATACATAACGTTAGTTAAATACATTTGCATATTTAAGAGACTTGATTAAACTTTCTAAATAAAAAATCTTTGACTCCTTAGGATAGTGCCGCTGATTGATTGTACTTAGGATTTTAGCTGACATCTCATTCTAGATAAGTATAAACACAAATTATACACCCCTCAGTGTGTCTTCTCTAACTCCTAATAAACTCTAAATCTATAATTTCTTTTAGAATGGTAAATCAAGATTTAATATTCTAAACGCAAAATTTTAATTAAATCTTCATACATTTAAAAAATTAATCCTCACTATAAATAAAGAGAAGAGTTTATCCCCACTATAAGAATTTAGGAACCCCACTATCCACCAAATTAAGAAAAGAATAAAGTAGCATCCCTAATTGAGAGTACTCTTAGGTTAAGAATTAAGATATAATTAATCATAGTGGCTTGTGCACATGAGAAACCAACACCCACATCAAATAAACCTCACTCGATCTGATATATCAAATAAGAAAAATATTGTGACTATCGAATTATAAATTTTATTATCCATTGAGATGCGTAAAAGAAAGCCATTATTTTTATAAAAATAATCATATGTATAATTATATATACTCTTCTATTAGCTTGTTTGCGAAGAGTATAAAAGTCTACGACCATTTTTCCTTACGGGAAAGTGTGATCGTACTATTCTATTAGTAGTATCCTTTCAGAGACGCATGTACTAGTTAGAGCTAAAGCAATAAAAAAAAATTAATGTTCTTCTCATTATGCTTCCATTTCATATTAAGGACGATAACGGAGATGATTATTTCATCATAGAAGTTGAATGTTTATCATCATCAATATTAGATAGTTCATATAACACATTGTTGGTTATCAGGTTAAATGGGACATATTTGCCCCAAATTAAGGCACACATGGCTACGTGCACCTAGGTGTTTGCATAGATCTCCCGAATGAATGAGATATAACACTCAAAATGCTATCGAGGCAATATTTTCCATCCCCTGACTTAATATTAACTTGGCTGACAATACTCGGTGATAGAAACCCACCCTCTCCAAAATGAACATTTTAACCACTATGGAGCAAACTTAATGCACTAATGCTATGAATTTTCTCAAGTTGTATGATTGATAAGAGGATTATATGCCCTTTTTTCTCTTTTGAGATGCAAGCAAGAATCATAGTTGTATGGGCGGGGAAGAGGGAAATAAATGCTAGAGCAGACGAGATAACACTAGTAGTTAAAGAGTAGCAACATTTTTTTCATAATATTCCGCTTTGAATAGTAAGCAATATGAACTCAATGGAAAAAACCCACCAATTTGTTCCCTTAGCCTCTGTCAAAAGAATTGCTCCATTTAATATATTTTTTAAGGATATTTAGGGGTTTGAAGGTGAGCCGCGTGGGAGGAAACAACTTTGCTCAACCAGCGAGCTGCACACGCTAACTCTGCTTCAGTTAATATTGAGTGGAGGATATAGGTGTCATGACATCCAATTTGAGGTGACATGTAAGAATCACTGCAAGAGAGGCAATTGTGGGTGAAGAGTAATTATTGCACATGCTGCTCCATGAGAAATATAAATGGCCACAAATATTTGCTTAGTGCCTCAATGCCAACATTGGCACCCTTGCGCCACCTTTTTGGTTTCCAAAACAAGCTAAAATTTATGTTCATTTTGCTATGCCTCTAGTGGCGCCTTGGCATCAAGATGCGACACCTTGGTATCAACTTTATTTTTTGGAGCTTAGATAATGAACTCACTGAGTTCAACATACCAAAATTATAAATTTTAATAAAGATTACTTGATACTTTTCTTAATATATTTTGTTCAAGCTAAAATAATTATGTTCAAACTTGAAAATGTTGGAGTAGCTCCAATGGCAGATAAGAATAGAGGGAGTTGCCTTAGATGATTTGGACATATAAAATGTCGGCCTTCTTGTGACCCGATTAGGAGAGTATATGTATTCGATAATTTAGATTTCGCATATGTTAAGAAAGGTAGACGTATACCAAAAAAGATTTGGTAAGAAAATATTAAAAATGACTTTTTTATTAGAATTAAATAAAAATTTGAATCTTAACAAGACACAATGGAGAAAAAAGACTCATGTAGCCGACTCCATGTAGTGGGATAAGAATTTAATGTTATTGTTGTTATATTAAAATCCAATTAGGTTCAATTTAATTTCATTTAAAAATAATTTAATTGGTCTAATTTTTTTTTTTTTGCACCATCAAAATCAATTAATTTAGCTATTACATTAATCAAATCATCTAAATTGACCAAATGCACACCCTACTTGCATTCATTTTACTTCACAGACCCAAAAAGGATTATGTATTGCTGGGCTTGGCTTGACTTCAATTAGCGGGCCGTCATGCCATTAAAAATTGGGCTTATTGTTCTTGGGCCAAAATATCTATTGGGCCAGAAATCATGCTCTATCTATACTTACTTGAAACATATTCATTGTGGGCCGTAAGAAATTAATAAACCTTAACTTAATATTTTTATAGAATTCTATTAGTATATTTCCACTAAACTTGTAATCTTATACCATTCTAAGAGTGAGGGAATGCAATAGAAACACTGTGAATACTAATAATTAAGCTATTTGAGTGATTTGATATCATCATAATATCTTATTTGCTCCAATAAGCAAACTTATGAGGACAAAGATCACCATATATATATAAGAGCATAAGTCATTAAACAAGTATGCATACTAATGAAAATAAGCTATCGAACAAAATAAGATATGATGTTTACGTCTTTTAATTTGCTCAGCAACTTACGTTCTCACACAGTGCCTGACTCAAATTTGAATTTAATTGATCACAATTGAAATTATAGTTCATTCCTTGACCCACATGCCGTTAGAGAAACCGTCGTATACTTTTACATCACGAGGGAGTAGCACTCTCACTTTTATTATGGATAACAATAACTAACCCAACTATTAACAAGCAATACACTTTAAGAAGCCTTCTTCCTTGTTGATATAATTCTTTGTAATGACTAAAGCTACTACCAACAAAAATAAAATTGCAAGAATTTTTAGATAGAAACTATAAGATAATACAATTAAAAAACAATATAAAGTTGCAAAATTGAAAGAAAATGTCAATTTAAAATTGTAGATAAAGTCTTTGAATGAAGATGAAATCTTGAAATTTTTTAGCTAGAAATAATCTTTCTTTTGATATATAAATAAGTAGTGTTGCTTGATGAAAAAATTTTAGCAAAAGATAATTTTTCACGAAGATCCATCACACGCATAAAAATAAAAGTGAAAAATGCAAGAGAAACTAAAGTTTTCATAAAAAAATCTCTTGGAAAAAAAAAAACACGGAGACTCGGGCGGCTAAAATAATTCACTATGTTTTAGAAGTTATAAAAGTATGCTCTTCTAAAAAATTGGAGAATATTAAAATTTATAAAATTGGAAGCACTTAAAATGATCTCCCATATTTATAATAGATATTTGAAAGAAATAGTAGAGGAATGATTGTGGCAGTCAAATGTATCAACTGTGCAAAGGTTATTGAATGGTAGTGGGTCAAATGATGGTGATCAAGTAATCGTAGTCAGATGATGGTAATCGGATGATGGTGCTTGGATAATAATATTACTCAGATGATGGGGTATGATGGCCAGACAATAACTATTAAATAGTGATAATTGGATGATTCTGTTTGGACAATATTTTGTCCAACAATGGCAATCTAATGATGGTAGTCGAACCACAATGATGGTTGGTAATAATCGATGTCAAATGTCAGGAAAAATTCTAAACTTCTTAAAATATAGAAGCTTTTTCCAATCTCAAGTCTAAGCCCCCTTTCATGTTGAGGATGTGTGTCAATTTATATTATTTTTAAAGTTATATTTTGATAATTTCAGCAAATTTCAGAACACTTCATTGTATGATCCATATTGAGTTCTTTGATCATAGAATATTTATTTCAGCATTTATGTATCATAATAATTAAAAATTGAATAACCTTCAACCCATTGGATTTCTCTCATCGAGCGACTCAATTTGACTATAAGCGTGTAAGATTTGGAGACAATTTGGTCATTCAATAATTAATATTTAAAAGTTTTCAATCTTACTTTGTGTGCTGAGTTTGGCTCATTTAAAGTTTAATGAGACAACATCTAGTGTCGTTGGATTTTTCTTATCGAGATAGTCTTAACTTGCTAAAATTAGTATTTGGATTATTCTAATTTTAACTATGAAGGTTTCAAATATTAATAATGCATTAAGATTCAGGCCAATCAAGTAATTTTTTTTGACACATCATCACCCCACCTATTTTTGAATGTTGAAACTTGTGTAGTCCAAGAATACATATCGAGTCTGTCACAAAATTTATGGTGCAAAATAAAAAAGTAAAAAAGAAAAAAAATGTAATGCGCTACCGCTCATTAGTAGGGCTGTCAATAGTAGATTCAACTCGAAAACATGACACAGATACGACCCAAAAATTCTGGGACGGGTTAGGGTTCGAATATTTGACCCGCTTTGAATTTCGGGTCGTGTTCGGGTCAACCCAAAAAACTTTATTTTGACACGATTTTAACCCAATTCCTTATAAAACCGAAAACCTCTACGCTCTATGAACAAAATAGAAAATAGGTGTTTCGTGAGTCGTGACTTTCGTCTTTCGTCCAGTCGTCTCGACTCTCAACTTTTCTCCTTTTCGATTTCACTCACGGCTCGCCTTTCCTATTTCCAAGGAATCATCCTTTCAGATATTATCGTCATATATCGAGAATTGGTAATTTTTTTGCATTTCGAGATAATGGGATGATACTATGAAAGGATGATTCCTTGGCAAGATTTGTAGTGTTTATCAATTTCTTATGATTTTTCACAATTTTTTTTCATATTTTTGCTTCTCAATTGGAAACCTTAGATGTTGTGTGCGTAAGTAACAACCTTATATATGATTTTTCACTAACTATGGCTTCAGTTCTAAACTTCTAATCCAAGCTTACACGATCTGTACGTCGTTGTTGAATACACACTTAGCCACTTACGCAGTTTTGGTCGAATAGGAGTGATTTTCCATTTTTTATTTCTGTAACTTGCATATATTCCAACTTATTTCTATTTTATATCTGATGGTTTATTGGGATTGAGTGACTCTTAAAAATTAAAATATTGTTAAACTCATCCTTCTCTATTGTACCTTTATTTTTACATTTATTTTAGGTCTTTAATAAATGTTTTCATATGGGTTTATGCCTTTGTTGTTTGTTAGATGGTGGATTCTAACACAGTTGTTGAAAGTACTCATTTTGATCAGAATGTGAAAGTAGGCAATGCTCCTAATTCAATTGACATTGAAATTGTTGATGATAATTTATGTAATGTTGATGGAAAAGAATTAGATCGCCCAGCCACCCTCAAGAAAAGAAGAAGGATGAGTTCAACAATTTGGGTTTACTATGAGATATTACATATTCCTGGTGATGATGAGCTGAGATACAAATGTAGGAAATGCATGAAAATATATTAGTGTGACAGTAAGTTTGACACTGGTAATTTAAGACGTAATTTACAAAATTGTAAAAAAAGATATACTCGTGACATTGGGCAACTTATTTTGCAGTCAAATGCCAGCTCATCCATCTCCATGTCTGAATCTAGGTTTGACTTGAATGAGTTATGTGAGTTATTCATTTCATGCATTGTTATGCAAGATTTTCCTTTTCAGTGTGTTGAATGGGTTGGTCATTGTGCATTGTTACATTATATTCGTTGTGATCTACATATTATTTCTAGAAACAATGCTAGAAATGACTGCAAGAAGTTATTTATTAAAGAGAAAGGCATTATTTAAAAGGAGATTTTAAAATGTATCAGTAGATTTTCGTTGACTTCTAACTTATGGACATCAATTAATACCGACGGTTTCATTTGCTTGACTGCCCATTTCATTGATAACAATTAGTTGTTGCAAAAAAAAAAAAAAAAAAGATAACTAATTTTGGTTTCATGCCACCACCACAAGATGGTATTGCTTTGTGTGAGAAGCTACATTCTTTTTTAACTAAATGGAAAATTTAGAAAAGATTTTTTAGTATTACTCTAGACAACGCATCAGCTAACAATGTTTCCATTGAATTCTTAAGAAATCAATTAAATTTGTGAAGTGGACTCTTATGTAAAAGTGATTTTTTTCAAATAAGATGTTGTGCTCATATTATGATTTTTTTTTTTTTTGTGCAAGAGGGAATGAAGGAGGTTGATTTTTCTATTTTTAATATTAGAGAAAGTATTAAATATGTGAAAGGTTCACTGGAAGGAAAGCAAAAATTTTTGGAATGTGTAAAGCAAAGCTATCTTGACTGGAATAAATGATTAAGACAAGATGTACCTACAAGGTGGAACTCAACATTCATAATAATTGATTCTGCTATTTACTACAAACGAGCTTTCCAGCATTTGGAATTACTTGACTCTAATTTCAAATGTTGCCCCAACGACACTGAATGGGAGCGGTTGGAGAGTATTTGCAAATTCCTAGTTCTTTTTTATGAGATTACTTGTGCTTTCTCTAGCACAAAATATCCTACTGCAAATCTCTTCTTCCCTTGTGTTTCTATAGCTTATGCGGCACTTAAGCTGAAAGGTTTTTTGGTGTTGATTACATAAAAAATATTGCAACACTGATGTTAGTAAAATTTGATAAGTACTGGTTTGATTTCAGTGATATATTAGCAATAGCAGTTATCTTGGATCCTAGGTATAAGTTTACATTTGTTGAATGGTGTTATAGAAGGTTATAAGAAAGTGATTACATTAACGAAACTAGAAAGGTGAGGGAGAAACTATTTGCTTTATTTACAAACTGATGGGCAGTCCTCAGAAGCCTCAGCTAGCTTTTACTATAGATTTACTCTCATTCATTCAAACTACATTTCTAATTTTATATTCACTAACTTAGATAATGTATGGTTTAATTCATAATTTGGATTATGACTCATTTGAAGAGGAAATTACACAGTTTCTTCAAGTATCTAAACTGGCGAGAAAAGATAGCATGACAAAATAAGCCATCCCATAGTTTATTTGAGAAAAGCACCTTCTTTTTGTAAACAATGTAATTGAGATTGCTTTACCATAACCTTTAATTTTGAAAGCCTCCTTATGATTTGTGTTGTTTTTCTTAAAGTTTATGTTTTTGAGATTTTTTTTAGACTACTTTTTTACTGCTTCTTAAAATAATTTTGTACTATAAAATTAAATTTTTGGTACTAAAAGCTACTTTAAGAAGCAGTAAAGAACCCGTCCCAAACAAAGCCATAAAGTTTATGCTTTTGGGTTTTTTTTTTTCAATTGTAATTTTTTGGTAACTCGTATAAAGCCCTTCGGATCACCAATGACTCATTTGGTTATTAACAAATAAAAATATATATTTTATGATATGATAATTTTATTTTTTATTCATTTTAAATTTGAAATTAAAAGAAAATTATGGATTTGAAGGTGCTTGCAAATTCAAGTTTTATATTAATTTTTACAATAACATTAATTTTTTTACTTCATTGTCGACATAATAGGGAACTCTAATTAAGGTCACATTGAGAATATACATAAGAGTTCCACAATTCACTTAAAGGACATAAAAAGAGTTTATTTTGAAAACCTTAAGGGTCCGAGCAACTTAATTACTAAACAAATGGGAATTCCATTAGAGCTTTGTATATTGTTAGAGCTTTGTACATCAACTCATAGTCAGTATGTGCTTTGAGTGATTGTAAGTGTGGATAAGAATTCAACCCTCATGTAGCAAGCATAAAGATAAGTCTTGAACCAACATGAACTTTGGGTAGCCACTAGGGTCCTGGTGCCTTTATTAGGCTACCAATCAAAGTAAAAATTTCAAGTACCTAGCCTTAAATGCTAGAGACTTGCTCATTGAGTTCATCATTAGATATTGAATCAACATAAATTAGAAGCACTTCTAGAAATCAACTGGAGCATGACTCTTACCAACATGTCGAGGAACGAAAGTGATGCAAAACTAGAGAAGTAATATAGTCCACTATGTCATGTGACTTAAAAATATTGTCCGGTCAGCAAATACTAGAGAGGATTGCCTTTAGAGATAAGATTGATCTTGTATGATAGTATGTAGTTACATATGTTTTGCACAATAAAGATTAATGTGAAATTGTGCTTTTAAATAATATGATATGCAATCTCTATTGGAATAAGGCATCAATTAAGATGGTACAAAGTATTTTATTTTCCCTATGTTGTTTTTAAATCTAGAAGGGTGTTTAGAGACCAATTGAGAGCACTGGTATTATGATGCCTCATAATCTAAATTGAAAGAATTATTTTATTTTATCTTTTAATAAAACAACAACATAGTCTTTTAATCTCTTTCAATATAACAATGTTATTAGCTAGAACTAATCTAGTAATCAAAATGTCAATATAAGTCTGCATTTCTTACTTCCAAAAAATTATGTACAATACTCATGAATCAAATCATTGCAAAAGTCATCTAGCCTTCACTATAAGAAAATACCTATAAAATAAAAAGAAACAAAACAACAACAGCCTAGGAAATCCTGATCAATCTCTCATCACTCCTGGTCTCTTGCCCTAACCTAAAATCATTTAAACTATATATAATGAGCTAAAAAGTCTATAATGTTATTCAATCCTTCAACTGAACTCAATGCAACATAAAGAAGCTATATACATGTTATCAATCAATTCATAACAATATCAAATATTATTATTTTGAATCTATGTAGTGCAGAAATATTTAAATCTATAAACAATAGAACAATATAATACAAAAATAAGTGGAATTGATACCAGTGAACTAGTAAATCAATAAGCCAATAAATCAATGGCTCAATATGGAGATCTAATCAAATAAGCAATGGGGAAATAGTGTAAAACATAAATTTATAATCATAATATCTAAAAAGCTATTAGAACCTATGATTGTGCAATATAATCAAATTATTATACACATAAAGATCAATCATTTCATATCAGTATTCGATTAGTATCTTTTTTCACCTATATAAAACCACTTACTTGGTATAGGAATTAGGTGCTTATTAGATCAATAAAAGTGAATCAATAATAACAATATGCAGTAAATCAGTAGCAATAATAATATCAATATCTGTAAACTGGTAGGAGTAATAATAAACAGTACCGTTGAAGTAGAATAGTATAACAATATCATGATAGCAGTGAATCAATATAGTAACTATTAGGTTAAAAAGAAATAATGAAATTATAACATGTATTTCAGTACGCATAGAATAGTCGGCAACCGTTGGCTCAGTAAGCAGAGTTGTAATTCTTTGTCTGTCTATATAGTAATAACTTCTTGTAACTCCAAGTTATTGTATCATTGTATCACATAAATGACTAGAGGATAACACAAACAATTATATTTAAAGAAAAAACTTGTCGAGCCACCATCCTGTACAAGTCTATCAATCTTCAACCAACAAGTCAACAAATCTTTATTACACAAAAAGATACACACATTTATAAAAATAATAATGACCATCTATTACATAATCAGACTGTTCATTCTCGATACTTGAATTAGCAATAGGAATTTAACATATATTAAAATTCTATTCTAAGCCAATTAAATAAAATAGCATAACTTTTATTTTATATAGTGAAATCTTAAGAAAAACTACTAGAAACCAAAAGGCAATAAATAATAAAAAACTAGGAGATTCACAGAGGAATCAACATAAGAGCCATCAGGAGAAAAATTCAAAAAGAAATCCTCGTTGTGTGCACTATAAAAAATATAATTCAGGGACTTGCAACTTGGTCATCAAGAAGTTCTTCAACTACTACAACACCGAACATAAAGTTAAGGATTGCCTGCTCAAAACTCTAGATAAATCCAATCCTTCAATTACTCATGACAACTATAAGCATTCACACTCAAATGAACGGCAGAAACTATAGAGAGGACACTACCACAAGTACAATGGGAAAGGAAATGGAAAATATAATTATTTTCAACCTCAACAATAATCTCAATAAGTTCATACATCTTAGCTCTATGTAATGCCATGTTTCCCAGTACCAACATCAATAACATCTGATGTTATATAAGCATAAACATGCAATTTAGTATCTAACACCGCGACCTCTAGTACAGGAGTAGCCTAGGCAGGCAATCCCTCCTCGTGTCTTCACCATGACTCAATAATAGGCCTTCGAAGCTCCTAATGTGGTGGCAGATATTATTTCTATTAACAAGCAACTAGCAAATGTTTTATTTGATTTTGGGCATCACATTCATTCATATCAAATAAGTTTACATCAAATGCATCAGTGTCTAAATTGTATCCTCATTTTTCAACTAATATGTTATATGGAGCATCTATGGTAGTTACTCAATGTGTTCATGATTGTGGCCTTATAATTAATAGTATGCATATGCATGCACTACTCATTGTATTTTTATTAGTTGAATTTGATTCAATATAGGGAATAAACTGGCTATCTAAGTATCACCCTATAATTGATCATCATAAGATAAGGGTAAACTTTCATATACCCAGTGCATTAGCTTTAGCTTTAATAGTGCAAGAGGATTCTTTCCTTATTTTATATTATCAATTAAAACATGTAAGATGATTTATCATGGGTATGTTGGGTATCTGTATGTTGGGTATCTTGCTCATGTGGTGGATACTAACAAACCAAGCATTAGATTAGACAGTGCTTTGATAGTTCAAAAGTTTATAGATGTTTTTCCTGATGATTTGCCTAGCTTACCCCCTAATCATGAGATCAGATCACTATAGGGCTAGTTCTAGGTACTACTCCAATTTCAAAAGAATTGTATCATATAGAACCAATCGAGCTCAAGAATTCAAAGTGCAACTACAAGAATTGCTTCATAAGGGATTTATCAGACCTATCATTTCACCTTGTAGAGCACCAATCTTATTTGTGAAGAAAAAAGATGGAAGTACGAAACTTTGCATCAACTATAGAGAGCTAAATAAGGTCACCATGAAGAACAAGTATCATTAATCTCACATTGATAATCTATTTGACAGGTTACAAGAATCTTATGTATTTTACAAGACTAACCTTCATTTGAGATTCCACTAGCTGAAGATAAAAAATGAAGATATGTGTCGAAGATTACTTTTTAATCTTAATATGGTTACTATGAGTTTTTAGTCATGCCTTTCGGGTTAATTAAAGCCCATGCTACTTTTATGGACTTGATGAACAGAGTTTTCAAGTCGTGTTTAGATCGATTATGATAGTATTCATTGATGATATTTTAACCCTAGGCATAAAAATCTTGAATATGAGATTGGAGATCACGTCATTCTCAAGGTTTTGCCCATACATGGAGTTACTAAATTTGGTGAAAGTGGAAAACTTCAGTCCCATTTCTTTGGACCTTTTGAGATGATTGAGAGAGTCGATAGAGTTTTTTATATATTAGCTCTTCCTCTGAGCCTTGCAAGAGTGCATATTGTCTTTTATGTCTCCCTTCACTTGCTCTACGTACACGACAGTTCTCACATTATTCAATTCGAGTCTATGCTGATTTAAGAAGATCCAAGCTATGAAGAGGTAACGGAGTGCATTTTGGAACGTGAAGTTTGACAGCTTCATCGACAATCTATTCCCTTTATTAAAGTGCTTTAGAAGAATAAGTCAGAATGAGAATCCACTTGTGAGATTGAAGAGGAGATGATCATGAAATACTTGCAGTTGTTCCAGAACTAAGGTATGAATTTAGGAACAAATTTTTTTTTTAGGGGTGGGGTGGGTGGGTTGTATGTGGTTTCTCAACCTTGAACTTCGTATGAGATCAAAACGAGCGAGCAACGAAGAGTCAGATTTTGTCTCTCTCATGTGTGATGTTCTCTCCTCAATCGTCATAAAAAAATTATATGATTTGTCCCACCCTCGTTTACTTTTTCTCACTCAGCAGCATCACCCTATGGCCTTTTTTAAACCAAATAGGGAACCTAGGGCAATGAACCCTCTTTTTTTCTCTACTACAGCAACCGTCAAACTCTTGTTTCTCCTCCTTCATTTCTTTCTCGTAGTAGTAACTCTCAGTGAACTCTTCTCAAACTCCTCTCCCATGTACATCTACAATGAGTTTTCCCTCTCCTTTTCTTTTTTTTTTTTGATTTTTTTTTTTTTTTTTTTTTTTTTTTTTTTTTTTTTTATTTTTTTTTTTTTTTTTTTTTTTTTTTTTTTTTTTTTTTTTTTTTTTTTTTTTTTTTTTTTTTTTTTTTTTTTTTTTTTTTTTTTTTTTTTTTTTTTTTTTTTTTTTTTTTTTTTTTTTTTTTTTTTTTGTTTTTTTTTTTTTTTTTTTTTTTTTTTTTTTTTTTTTTTTTTTTTTTTTTTTTTATTTTTTTTTTTTTTTTTTTTTTTTTTTTTTATATTATTTTTTTTTTTTTTTTTTAATTTTTTTTGTTTTTTTTTTATTTTTTTTTTTATTTTTTTTTTTTTTTTTATATATTTTTTTATGTTATTTTTTTTTTTTATATTTTTTTTTTTTTTTTTTTTATTTTTTTTTTTTTTTTTTTTTTTTTAATTTTTTTTTTTTTTTTTGTTTTTTTTTTTTTTTTGTTTTGGTATTTAGGCCCTTAGAGTGACGACTCTATAGGAAATCACTAGATTTCTTTAGGTTGGTATTTTAGCTTTCAGTATATTTATATATATTATATTATATATATATATATATATTATATATATAATATATTATACTATATTATATATATATATATATATATATATATATAATATATATATATAAGCGGACATCCATTGGAATTAATAAATGACTAATACGTCATTTTGAGGTATGATGATACCTAGTGTAATTCCATTTATGGACATTAAAATAATTAGCATTAATAGTAGTTTGACACATCATTAATGTCATTAGCATATTAAATTTCTGTTATAGAAAATATGGCATTTATTTGTAAGTACTATTTTGTTTTGGTGACTATATGTTGTTACTTCTACCTTTTGCTTATTCATACTGCATGCCCCATTTCGTTGTCGTTTATGATTTTATATATAGGAGTTACTTGTCACTCATTGTCTCTTTTTACAGTAGTCATGCATGCGTGTTTTATTGATCGTCAGCTCAAACGTAGAGCTATTAGTAGTATATTTTTGATCTTTTACATTTTATAATAGTTTATTATACTTTTAATTATAGGAGTTGATTAGTTTTTTTCCTATTATTTGTTCTTTTACATTTCTATTAACTTGTATCAGAACAATTGTCATTTGAATGAATTATTTATTTGCATCTTATTAAAAAAATGACTCTTAGTTCACTTCCTTTATTTACTCTGGTGTATATATATCCTCTTATATTTTTTGTATATGCATGTTTCTCTTTGTAAATACAAAACATGTCTTCATATATTTTCATCACACATCCCATGTTGCCGGGTTGTACCGCTTTTCTGTTTGCAACTAAGCTCAGCCCTGTTAATTGAAAGCTTAATCTACCAACCAAGAAGTAATATGGGTTCGAGGATTACATACGCAGTTTGTGTACAAATTTTTTCTGTAAATAATCAACAACTCAGATTAGAATGAAGAAGATGATCCACACAAATAAACTTGTCTTCAAATCAATCCTTGAAATGGGAACCTAAAAGCTCACTCTAAAAAGCCAAAACAAGAAATCACATAGAAAAATTTATATTACATACCATAACGCCAACAAAGTTCTAAATTGCCAATAATGCAATAACACAATACAGACCAACGTTTCCCCTTTCAAGAAGTTCCATAATTTTCTTTTGTATACGAAAGAGAATAGTAAAAGCGATACATTCTCATCTGCAATAACTAATGAACTCCTACGAAGCTCGACAGAAAAATAAGAACTTCTTTCAATTTCATTAGAAGAACAAACGGCTATATCATCAAGACAAAACTCTCCTGAATCGTTTTCGAAGTATGAAGAAGAGATGTTTTGCTCAGATTTGATAGAAGACCAGAAGAATTTGCTCTCTGTGCGCACATCAAGAAGCATCTTCACTACCCTTCTCATGGAGGACGGTTGATGGGAAGAGAGCTGGTGCAGAGAAGGCCAATTTGGAGGACTTTGGTGATCTCCATTTTGTTGCAGAGATCAAGCTTTGAATCGAAGAACGCTCTCCTCTTCTTTCTGCTGAATTGTGCTAAAAACCCACCTTACTAAATCCTTCTTGCCTAGTTCTGGATACACGGCAGGCTTGCCATGTTACCATCCTCCAGGATAAAACAACTCCGAAGCTATATAATGTCACTCTTTTCATTCAAACGAAGCGTTGTAGGGATACTCTGTTAAATAACAAGATAAACAAATCAATTGACTTTATGATGTGTTTTCTACACAAATGCCCACAAAAATCTTATGTATTTTGCATATCTAACATCTAAGTTTTTACATTTACTTTTATCATAAAAATATAAAGATTTAAATATTCGTTATGTAAATATATAAAAAATTATGTTATGTCTGTAAATAACTTTTTTACAATATAAGAAAAAGGTTAAATTTCAAAAATTACCCCCTAACTAATTTGTATATTATCTTTTTTATTACCATCATTATAATTTGCTCTAGATTTTGATCTCTCAACA